>CM055116.1:231964184-234364184 GCA_029206835.1 Rana muscosa | reverse complement strand
CTGTGTCCACACTGCAAGGGTTAACTGTCTGCTCATCTATGTCTAGGGGACTTGTTAAAAGCACTTTTTCTTACCAGATCCTCTCAGTGGCGGTGCGTCCATAGTGGGCGCAGGAGCGCCGCCCCCTCTCTCCCCTGTACCGTCAACAATACATACATTCATGCATTGCATGAATGTATGAATTGTCGCCGGCGCCGCTACCGCCCACTATTCAGATGGCCGGCCCCCTGGCGAGCGCTGGCCATCTGAATAACAGCAGTTGGTTGGTTTTTGGAAGTGTCTATCAGAGCCAGCAGCTCTGATAGGCTTCCCGATTACAGCCTGTGGGCTGTAATCGGCTTCCAAATAGTTAACCAGGGGACGCACGGGCTGTGCGTTTTCTGGTTAACACTGACACGCATCTCAGCCAATCAGGTTCACAGGGTCTGGTAACCGGTAACCTGATTGGCTGAAGCGACATCGAGGGCGGGAGAAGACATTGAGGATGAAAGAAAACATGAGGGAGCGTGGAGGAGAAGGCGCTGACCCGAGGAAGGTAAGTGCAGGGCTGGGGGGAAACTGGCTGCATTTGGGGACAAACTGGCAGCATTTGGGGGGAAACTGGCTGCATTTGGGGACAAACTGGCTGTATTTGAGGGGAAACTGGCTGCATTTGGGGACAAACTGGCTGCATTTAGGGACAAACTGGCTGTATTTGAGGGGAAACTGGCTGCATTTGGGGGGAAACTGGCTGCATTTGGGGGGAAACTGGCTGCATTTGGGGGGGGGAAACTGGTGGCGTTTGGGCACAGTAGCTGCGTTAAATGGGCACAGTGGCGGCAATTGATGTTTTTTTTTTTCAGTTTGTTTGCGCCCCCTCAAAAATTTTGAGCACCAGCCGCCATTGGATCCTCTGCTCCTGCAGGCCCCTCTATGCTGCAAGCTCTGTCCCAGCAGCTTCTGATGTCATTAAGCAGGTCCTCTGAAATCATTAAGACAACTGGAGGAACCATAGCCCTGCGCTAGATGTGAGAACCCAGAGCAACAGTCCCCCACTAGAGCAGAGAGGAGCACCATTTGCTGAGGAAGCAGAAGATCAGGCTTTTCTAACCCCTAGATATAAATGAGCAGTTAACCTTTGCAGTGGATCTGCAAGTGGGGTTTTAGTGTTCCGAAGTTGGGCTTTAACCCATTTCTCTTACATTTTAGGCCTAAAGATTGCCTATAATATTATACATTCTCTGGAAGCAGAGGCCTCAAACTGTTAGCCCTCCAGCTGTTGCGAAACTACAAGTCCCATCATGCCTCTGCCTGTGGGAGTCATGCTTGTAACTGTCAGCCTTGTAATGCATCATGGGACTTGTAGTTTGGCAACAGCTATAGTGCCGCCAGTTTGAGAATTTTAAAAAATTTTAATGCGCACAAACAAAATATATTCCCTATTTTGTTTGATAAAATAGGAAAGCTGTGGTTACATCGGTTAAAGTGGTTGTTAACCCACTTTCGGTAATTTACATACTTAGTTCTGTATTCTAATATAGTGCCCCCCTGTCTCTGTGTTTTATTAAAAAAATACCTCCTTCACCGGATTTCACGGCGGCTCCCGGCTCTCATGTAACCAGCTGCTTCTCCTCACTGCCCGTCTTTCAGAAGCAATCTAAATAAATGTGACCTTAGCCAGCTCCTGCTCCAGCCATACCCCCCCCCCCCCCCCCGCCGTGTTTTGCTCCGGTCACTGGGGCTTGTATTTCCCCGCTGACGTCAGCGCGACGCGAGAAGGAGAGGAGAGAGGAGACACGGGTGGTCACGGGTCACGTGACCGCCGGGAGCCGCTGTGAGATACGGCGAAGGAGGTATTTTTTTAATGAAACGCAGAGACAGGGGGGCAACTCTATTAGGATACAGAACTGAGTATGTAAACATATATATGTTATTCCTGCAGCAGAAGGGGGATGGGGCGGCACTGACACGCTGAGAGGGGAGGAGGGGGGGGGGAAGTAAAGAGAAACTGGCAGGATCAGCCAGGTTTTTTTAGGCGTTGCAGGGGTCCAAATTATATAAAATGCTTTAAAGGAACAGAATCTGTGGGGTTTTTTGTGGGTTAACAAACGCTTTAAATCAGGGGTGCCCAACCAGTGGCCGCGACCTCCTGCTCTGGGATGGAATAGAATAGAATACTGTTATTCAAGGTCAGATTACTACTAAAATCACAGTGTATATATGGGCGTATCTGTTCTGCAGTGGTTACTGGGCTGCTTTCAAACTAATCTGCAGATGCAGAGCAGCGCATCTGTGGGTTACCTGCACTGAGCCATAGACTTCTGGTATTACCTGCGAGTTTGATGAGCTTTCTGGAAGTGCACCAAACCTGCAGAATATAATAGAAGTCTATTGCAAAGTGCAGAAAAGTCAAAGGTACACTGCATTGTACCCACGGTGCGGGTAAACCGCAGCGCATCAGTGTGAAAGAAGCCATGGGCCCCTTTCACACGGTAAGTCCGACCCAATTGGACCCTCCATTCACCTCTAAGGAGTGGCAGATGTAAATTGACTTGTGTTCAACCTCCAATCCGATCCGGCTGTGTCTATGTCCGCTCTGCATATGCAGCGTGGACATGGACCTGCCATCCTCCCGCTCCACTGATTGTGGCCAGCGACCAGTTACCAAGTTGCTTAAGTGGCCCTCGTGCTTTAAATAGATACCAAACATGTCAAGTCCTAAAAGTGTGCCCAAAACAACAGCAAACTACAGTATCCAAAATTGTCCACAAACTTTACAGATCATCAACTTAGCATTAACTATGAATCATGGTCCTAAAATTATTGCTCTCACTCTGGTGTGCGCAGTGATACCTAATAGGTGTGGCGCAAATGTCGTTTTCATACGTAAGCACTCCCAACAAATGTATTTATATTTAAATGTGCAAGTATGCGGAGACAGGGTCAGAGAGAAGAAAAGGCGCCCCTCACCAACCCAGTGTATTAGTATATAGATGAATGTGGCCTCAGCCAGTGCTGCTCCAGCCACTTGCCCTGACATGTTTTGCCCCGCTTATTGGGGCTTGGTCACAGAGGTCATCTGACATGTTTCCCCACGCTCACTGGGGCTTGGTCACAGAGGTCACCTGACATGTGACCAAGCCTCACTCACTGGGGCTTGGACACAGAAGTCACCTGACATGTTTCGCCCCACACATTTTAATTGACCTCTGAGATCAAGCCCCAGTGACCGGAGCTAAACGCGGCTGGGGGGGGGGGGGCATGGCTGGAGCAGGGGCTGGCTAAGGCCACATTTATTTAGATACTAATGCACTGGGTTGGTGAGCGGTGCCTTTTGTTCTTTCTGATAATGCTCTTACACCTCTGAATGGTGCACCGACACCAGCTCCCTTCACTGCAACCGGCGGGGAGATCTCTGTCTCAGCTTAGAGCGGCACTGCAAATTTCATTTGGATCTATGTGGAGGCAGGGGTTGTATAAAATGCTTATTTTTTTATTGATTTACTTTAATGTTTCTCTTCACCTAATGCAGAATTAAACCCTATCGTTTTAAACCAAGAAAGCTGCCATCTTGTTTGATCTGTAACCGCCATGGTGCTGCACATGTGATCATTTAGGACACCAGCCATTTGATGATTTGACGGTTTGGTTGACAGCACAGCCAATGTGAAAATTACATTCCTGGCACGTCCCGGGACAGTAACTGTTTTTGGAAACTGTTAAAATCGATGTGTTCAGTTTTACTTTAAATGTATTGCTTTCACAGAGAAGCTGGCAATATTTCAGAAAATGCAGTTTATTAAAGCAGAACTCTCTCAATCAACATTTCGTTTTTCTAATCCTTTTACATTTTCAGTTACATCCTGGTTTCTGGCATAGGCAAATGATGTCATACCTCCCAGTAGTCTTCAGGGGGGAGGAGGGCAGATGGATTCCAGGAAGTAACATGACATGCTACATGAATTATCTTGCCTTTATTTAAGAAGGCCAGAAATGCTAGAAGAAGTAATTTCTCAGCAAAAAAAAGCATGGAGGCATAGATGGATGGGTGGGATTGTTTTGAATATTAACAATTCGTTAAATTGTGTTTTTGGTTTGTAGTTCCACTTTAATTCACTAATAACCAATACCTTATGCTACAGCAAGGTTACTCATTCCAAAAAAAAACAAAACCAGCTTTTTGTTAATTTCCAAAAATGGCCGCCTCTACTGGGTGGCGGGTACACTTTAAAAACTACCTCTTTTTATCTTCCTGCTAATCATCTAAATTACAGCTCCATGAAACTTCATCTCTCTATCAATCTGAGAATTAAAGTGTGAGGAACGCTGTATACTGCAAATCGTTCGTCCCGAGATTGCAGCTTTCAGTCAGAATTATATAGCTAATAAATCAGAGCATTACTCATCCTTGCAGCATCCCTAAGCACTTTATGAAGAACCAACGAGGATTTAAGTTCACTAGCATTTGTTGTTTCCTTTTGAACATAATATTCTAGGCATACCTTAAATTATGAATAAACATTGAAATGCACTTGAGAATACATTACACGCCTCAGTGCTTTCTGTATACTTGATTTTAAACCTAAATTAAAGCCAATTCAAAAGTGAGCACCGAGAGGTGCCAGGAATGTGAAGCCTTGCTTCTGCAAAGACTGATTTATGTTTGTAGAGCAACAAAGGCGGTTAAGTGTCTGTTGCTGTACAAGGATTGTCTTTTTCATCTATATGTCTACAACAACTTGGGATTATTGATATGAAAAGAATGAAACGCGTTTAATTAAAGTCATGCCAGCTTTCTATCTGCAAGTGAAATTAGCATTCGATGTGAATCTGATCTTTATCTTTCTGATCATGAAAGCAAACATTTCTTAAGCTATATATTCTGCAATATGTCCATACTTTTATATTCAGAGCATAGATATTATTAAAGAGTAAGTCAAGACATTTTTTTTTTTTCTTTGTAAGTTTTGGATAGAGTTTGGAAGGATTAGAACCACTCTCTGTTTTTTTTACTGCTGTCCTTTCACTTACTGTCGCGGTGACAATGGCTTCCCCAGACAGGAAACGAGGGGAAAATCTGCTAGCAGGACACAGACAGCAATAAAAATGTGACAGTTTCTAGCCCTGCATTACTATATTAAAATAAACAATTTTTATTCCAGTCTATGCTTCTGTTGCAGATTTTCCCCTCAGTGTCTGGTGAACCTGCTGTTGCTCTGACAGTTACACCGCATGCACAGGGATGTACTAAAATACTCCCATCTTTGCTGGATCATTATCCCAAGAACTGGCAGAAAAATCCAGCAAAAAATATACTCCTTTTTTGGCCTCATTCACACGGCCATAAAAAAAAGTGCTTTTTAATCAAGGATCTGAATGCAGCTGCATTGTTTTCAAAGGAGCTATTCACACAGGCACGTAAACATTGTTGGAAGAAGCAACAGCAAGTAGCTTTCTATATTGTGAACTTTATAGTGTATGTATTATACCTTTCTATCCAGCAGGTGGCACTGTAGCATAATAGTGTGTTATCGATGATAAGGTAATCAGAGGAAGTACCATCCTTATTGTGTTATATGCACTTGTTTGTGTTCTCTTCCTGTCTGTCTCCATGATGATAAAAGGCATGTAATGTAGTTCTCCATGAAAGTAAAGCTAATTGCTGAAACAAGAAGCTTCCCGCTCCTAAATATTCAATAACCTGCTCATAGACGTGCACAGCCTATTGCGTTAGGGTGTGCAACCCAAAGCTCAAATACACATGCGTGTGTGTGTGTCTATAAATATGGCCATGGCACATTGATCTCCCTACTGGCACAGTGAAAGAGGAGTGCGTAAACACTTCTCTTATGGCAAAGCCTGTAAGAGGGTGATCTTTCCTATCTTCCCGTTGCTAGTTACACAGAGTGATAACGCTAATGCGCACTAGGTAATTAGGGTGTGCCCAGGAACAACCGGCACACCCTGTGCGCACGCCTATGAACCTGCTAATAAACATGAGCTGCTTTCAGACCTGTAACACAGAAACCAAAAACCTGCATCTAAGAACATGAACGTTGCGTATATAAATGCATGTATATGCATTTGTAAGCACCTCATATAAAGTTTTACCAAACTCACAACAGTAAAATCAGTCTGTATATGCAGTAAAGGATGCTTGTTATGCTCACTGTGTAACCTAAGGGGTTAATCCTCTGCATTGCGTAAAAAGGCTGCTTGATCCTGTCTCCACTGACCCCCCCCTTCTTTTACTGTCCCTAATCCATCTTCTGATAGAACAGAGCCTTGAAGGCACTCTGTACATGCTCAGTTTGGTGTGTATTTTGCTAGGGAGTTTTTTTTTTCTTTGGGAAGGTGCATGTGATTAGCACAGGGCCAATCAGCACTGTTCAGACAGAAAGTCAGGGGTCATGCAGCCTCATAGGACAGTCAGAGCAGAATTAAAACTCCAGATACTGTTAAAAGTCACAAGACTGCGATGTACTGCTGATGAGAAAAGGTATTTAGCAGTTTATATTTGCAAAAATTGCATTTTCATGTTCTGTGTACTGTGTGAGAACAGATATAATGGATGCAGGTTCCTGGGTTTAGTAACATTTTAGGTCTAAACAAAGGAGAAAATATTTTCAAAAACATATTATGTACGCATTGTCGTCTTTATGTATTAAATTAAGCACATCTAGACGCAAGTGTTTTACTGATCAATACACAGGAACTTTTCTTCTAAATAAATGTGTAATAACATCAGTACATTTTTTACGGCCGTGTGAATGAGGCCTTTATGCGTAAATACACATGTTTACTGCCATTTACAGGCAATTTGGTTAAGTGTACACAATTATTTTACAGGCAATTCGGATAAGTGAACACAATAGGTTCAATAGAGTCAAATATAAGAAGGTATACAAAGTAACAGTCCCACCAAAATGACTTACATATCAATATTCTACTGTGTTTCCCCCGAAAATAAGACAGAGTCTTATATTAATTTTGGCTACAAAAAATTAGGGCTTATTTTTTCAGGGGATGTCTTATTTGTCCCCTGTCTTTTCTCCCCCTCTCGGCCTCTCCCTCCCTGTCAGCTCAGGAGTCAGCATCTCTGTAATCCCCAAAATAAACCCTAGTTTAAGTCCTTGTAAAATCTGTAAATAGATTATATTATGTCCAGTGTGTGTCTTTATGTAATATTGTAAAAAATATCTTATTTACAGCATCGCATGACCCGCCGGGGCTCTTCTTCCCCGCTCTGAGCACTGCAGAGGGAGATGCAGAGATCCCCGCTGACGTCAGCCCTGCTCCGAACACTGCAGAGGGAGGGGCCACTGTCGTCAGCTGGGAGATGAGGAGGGGAAGCTCCAGCGGGTCACATGAGCACCCAGCGGCGCTGTAAATAAGGTATTTTCTACAATAATGTTACATAAAGACACACACTGGACATTATATAATACTTTTACAGTGTGGATTACATGATTTTATAAGGACTTTAACTAGGGCTTATTTTCAGGGGTAGGGCTTATATTACAGCCATCCTAGAAATATCTCCTAAACAGCACAAGTTTAGGAGATATTTCCACTACCTATAGGTAAGCCTTATTCTAGGCTTACCTATAGTTAAAAGTCGGGAAGGAGGGTTTACAACCACTTTAAGGGCAAAATCGTTTTGTTTTGTTTTTGGATAGAGGGGAAATAGAATAAAACACCTATCAGGTTTTTTTTATTGCTGTCTGTGCCCCCCCATTAGGGAGATTCGCCCTCTCTATTATTCCTGTTTATTATTATCATTGAAAGTGAAAGTAAATAAAAAAAAACACATTTTGGGTTGTCTTCATAAAAGTAATAGTGGGAAAATCTTCCTATGGGGACACAAGTTCTGGTGACCTGGGGGTCCCCAAGGAATATCCTTAATTTGCAGGGATTTCCTCTCACTTCCTGTTTGGCTATGGGACAGGAAGTGAAGGGAAATCTTAAAAAAAAAAAAAAAAGTTGTGCCTATAGCTCTACTTTATTGAAGCCCTTGTTGTAAAACTATCTATTTGGGGGAGGAAGGGATTGCTCTTGCAAAGGGACTCATTGGTGACTCTGTCCTCCACTTTGTTTAACAGCATATTATTGATAATATTACACTCATAAATAGCATCAAGCACAAAAAACATTACACAGGCAGGCTTTCTTGCTCATGACGCATTCAGCAAACACAAACACAGAAATACAAGAAAGTAAAGTTTAATCATCAGCAGCGTGGAGCGAAATTCTGTCTTTCAAAGTGAAAATAAACAGCATGATATGTCCTCCGTGGTCGAGGCTGAAAACAAAACAACCGCTGCTATTACAAGAGGCTTTCTGGGCAAAAGACATAAGCTGATATTTTGCGCATTTCCCACTGAGTACAAATGACACAGGTGACCTTTAAATTCATGTGTTCATTGAACAGGTATTCACAAACTTCCTGAAATTGTTCTGAAGCATTTTACACTTCAGCAGTCCTGTCAGGGACATGCAGGACTTGGGCTGCCCAATTCATCCTTGTAAGTGGATCCTCCAAACTCAAACACTAGAAAAAACGTAGAAAACACTTCATCTAGAATATAGCCCCCCATATAATGAAAACACATAAACGTAGTGGTAAGGACTGTGGTTATACTATTAGACCATGGCATTTTCTAAAGGGGCAAAATGGCATTACCGGGAGACCTGGAAGTAATATAATTTGGAGAAGTGGGCATATCTTTAGCACACTATAACACTTAGATGTAAACTAACAAAGCGTTGTGTTCAAAATGGTGCATGTTAGGCTCATGCACATTGTGCTGCGTCGATAGCCCATCCAAAATGTATGTTAACATTAATGTCAATGCAGTAACCCAACACACGGGACTGATGTAAATCGGGTTTTAAAAAAAGATGAACCCTATCTTTCAATATATGAGTTTGTTGCAATCCTAAATATTCTTACTGACATACAAAATGTGCAATATTTTGTTTGCCATAAGCACTTCAGACTTTCTCATGAATCTATATAAATGGAAATGACTAGATCTATGGAACTAGTAGTATATACGTGGCTTCTGAGGTCCACAAAGTGCACAGAAATAATAAAACAAAAGGCTGCCATTGTAAGGTAATCAGCAATCGTAAATTAGGCTTGCCAGCTTATACCATGTGCCAAACTAATGTACATTTGTGTACAGGTAGTTATGGAAAATGTAAGATGAATTTCATAAAATAAATGTATTTTTATTGTTATCTGCGCCATCTATAAGTATGATCCTTTTGTAAATGAAGCTATAATTACCTTGATCTTGGTCAGGTGATAATCTATTCCAGAAGCACTCGCTAGAACAACAGGCATTTTCCAGGTTGTTAGTAAATGTCTTGGGAGGTGTTTAAATTAGGAGGAATTTGGGGACCCAATTACTAAGCTCCATGGGAGGGGCGAAACATGTTGGGGGTGTGCCCTCAATGGAGTCTAGGCTGAGGCTGCTTTCACTCTTCACCTGAGGGTGTTGTGTCCTGGGACTTCTTTTCCTTCCACATTGACTTCTATGGAGTTGAGATGAGCTCTTTTTCTGACTGCACTCCCAGTGTCTTTCAGCATTTAAGGACCTACTAGAGCCTTAAGCGGTACCCTTAATTTCTTTGTAAAGGGGCAGAGTAAAACTGTAGGCATCAGTTCTAGAGAGAGTGGGTGGCCTGACAACTATAATGTATGCCTCCTAGGATCTGCCAAGGCTATCCAAGATGGGGGAGCTAATGGCACTGGAATATGCCTGAGCCCTGTGCACACAGAGTGGTGTATTCATAGTCCCAGCCATTCTTTAATATGAAAATAGCAGTGTAATCATCACAATATTCACACTAGATACCAAGATCATGTTGGTCAGTGACTTTTTTGTGCTGAAAAACATTCATAGCAAAGACAGACAATCCTTATCTGATTAGGCTGTCCTCTGAACAAGAATGCAAATGGCCAACATTTTAGCATATGCTAGATTTGATAAATTGAGGGTATGCTTGTCATACAATATGTTAAAGCATTGAAATTTCATTTAATAAGATTTCCACTCTGGGGCTATTTCCCTTCTTTCACAATTGTACCAAAATGATACTTGTATAAGTTAAATGGCGCTTACCCGTCTTTGGATTGATTGCAAAGAATCCTTGAGGGTTCCCGCTTGAAATCTTATAAGTCAGCTTGTCGCTGGAGCTGGAATCTGGATCAAATGCCTTAATTTGCACAACGGATAAATCCTTGGGAGAGTTCTCCATGACCTCTGGGTAATACACAGGTTCCGAGGTCTGCGCTGCATTATCATTAACATCTTCAATTTCAATATATATTTCAATGAAAGATGAAAGTGGAACAACACCTCGATCTGTAGCGTAAACAGTCAGCCAGTAATAAGAAGTCGTTTCACGGTCAAGAGTATCCGCCGTCCGTATAATACCTGAACATTAAAGAAAGACAGAGACAGCAGTTAATGGAAATTTCAGCACTTAAGGTTAAGTATCTTTCAATTTCTAATTGCGCAAAACACATATTAAGTGCAGAACATAATCAATCAGTGCAGCAATAAACCCATTCTAATGGAAGCATTTTAAAGTGTTCAAGGCCACAGAGGGAGGCAAAATTACTTGTATCTACTATCTCTGGAGGTGTTTAAACACAACAGGATTTAAAAACGGCTTGTGGTCAACCCCTTCAAAATGCTAGAACATCATGATTTTACAGCTTTTGGATTAAATCCAGATATTACTTGACATGAGTGAAGCTTCTCTAACAGGTGTAAAGATACCTATAGATACAGTATTACAGAACATACAATCCAGCTTGCTCATTATGACATGCTTAGACTGTATGCCTTTCTCAACACTTGTTGGCCAAGCCATGTTTCATGAGCCCATTGCTATTGCCAGGGGAGGGTGTCAACAGAGCTCTCCCCCTGCCCTCTCTAAAGAAACAAGCATACATGTTCACCCAAAGAAAGTGCATATGTCTGTATATGTTTGCTGGAGCTTTAACCACTTGCTGACTGCCCTATAGCAGTTTTACTGCTACCGGGCGGCAGCTGTGTGCTGGATCATGTATATATACGTGATTCCAGACTTCCGCCTGCAGGGGGGCGCGCATGTACCACTGGTGGGATGCTTCTGCTGTGCTAATTCACAGCAGAAGCCGATCTGCAGGTGCCGGGCACTTGATGTCTTCCGGCCCCCGCCGATTGTCGGTTAAGTAAACAGAACAGGGATCTGCCTATGTAAACAAGGCAGATCCCTGTTCTGATGGGGTAAGGGATGAATTATGTGTTCCTGCAAAGCAAAGAATAGAATCCATCTTTTGCCTTAGTAAAAGCAGAACACATAGTAAACACAAACACTGGCTAGGCACACATTTAACCCATTGATCGCCCTAGATGTTTAACCCCTTCCTAGCCAGTGTCATTAGTACATATTTTAAGCACTGACCACTGTATTAGTGTCTCTGGTTCCTGCAAAGTGTCAGTTAGTGTCAGAATGTCCGCTGCAATATCGCAGTCCCGCTATAGGTCGCTGATCGCCGCCATTACTAGTATATAAAAAAAAAATCCATAAATATATCCCATAATTTGTAGACGCTGTAACGTTTGCATAAACCAATCAATATACGCTTATTCAAAGTTTTATACCAAAAACATGTAGCAGAATGGCCTAAATTTATGAAGAAATTTGATTTTTTTTAAATTATTGGATATGTTGTATAGCAGGAAATAAAACATTATTTTTTTAAAAATTTACTGTCTTTTTTGTTTATAGCGGCAAAAAAATAAAATGCAGTGGTGATCAAAATACCACCAAAAGAAAGCTCTATTTGTGGGAAAAAATTACATAAGTTTTATTTGGGTACAGCACAACTGTGCAATTTTCAGTTAAAATAACACAGTGCTGTATCGCGAAAAAAATTGCCTGTTTTGGAAGGGGGGTAAATCTTCCAGAGGTCAAATGGTTAATTTAAAATTGCTGGCTCACAGTTGATACAGTACCATAATCATTAACATCTGTGGGCACCATAAGTCTGTCATTACCTGCCTGTAAACCTGCTGGCTAGATTACTCATCAGTATACTGCTGTTCTATCATTGTCTTATCAGCAGGCTAGAGGTGTGTCCTGTACTGGACCAAGCTGTACAGTTTAGAGACAGATATTTAGGACAAAGTTACAGTGTCTGTGCAAAGCCGCCTGACTGACTCACCGATACCTCTCCAATGATACTCTGTCACAAAATACCAGGTGCTTCTGGATATGGAGTGATGGCAGGGTTTCGTTGGAAAATCCGACCGTTTGTATGCTCCATCGGACAATTGTTGTCGGATTTTCCATCAACAAATGTTGGATAGCATGCTTTAAAATTTTCCGACAACAAATGTGTGATGTCGGATTATCCAATCGTGTGTACACAAGTCGTTATGACAAAACTCCAAAGTACAAACACGCATGCTCAGAAGCCATGCTAACCATGCTAACCATAGCACAACATTAGCAGAAGGTGGAGCTAAAGAGCAGAAAAACCACATAGTTTCGTATTTGTTGGCTGACAAAGTTCACGACCAACGCCCTTCGGACAAAAGTCCTACGCTTTGTCCGACGGAAATCTGATTGTGTGTACGAGGCTTTACTCTATCAATCACTTGGTGGAAGGGATGATGTTTGCTCCCTAAATTTTCTGACACCAACCGTTACCAGGAATTTTTGAGTAAGGAACGATGGGAGAGTACTGGAGAAGTGAGTATTAGGTGGTCACGGGGAGGGGTGGCCTCACAGGCACTGAGCGAGCAAAGCAACAGAGGGCTTCACTTCCTGGTTCCCTCAGCGAGGATGGCGGAGGGAGCAGCAGAGCGACGAGCGGTCGCTCGTCCTCTGCTGCGGACGTCGCTGGACTCCAGGACAGGTAAGTGTCCAAATATTAAAAGCCAGCAGCTGCTGTAGCTGTAGCTGCTGGCTTTTAATATTTTTTTTTCGGCGGAGCTCCGCTTTAACTTCATTTGAGGTCAGCAAATTATTTATGCTTTTTGCCATGGGTGACCAGACTGACTGAAAACCATTATAAATTATTTTACAAATAAAGACAGTCTGATTATTATTATATTTTTTCAGTTGTCAACTTATCTGCTTGTCTTGAGCTCAGTTTTAACTGAAAGCCCATGAGACCAACAACTGGATAAAAAAAGTCAAGATTACAACAGTTACTGATCTGCAAAAAAATGGCTTAGCAGCAATCATCCTAAGGCCTTTTGGAATCTTGTCCGGTTCAGCAGTCTGTGTTGATGGGGAAATCAAGCAAATTTATTTTCTGCAAACGTTTTTTAGCCAATGAGGTGGGAGAGTCCCCATACAGCCGAGGCAATCGTGAACATTGCTGGATCGGAGGGGGCTCAGGTAAAGATCTGGGGGGCTGGGGGAAGCCACTGCAGACAGAAGGTTTTTTATCTTCATGCAAAGAATGCATGAAGTTAAAAAAAAAACTTTCAGCCTTTAGAACCACTTTAAGCTTTCCCATAGATGGATCGAAATTTTGGTATTTTGTTCCTCCTCTGGCCATTCCCATTTCCAAGAAGTTGATCTAAAAATCGGCTTCTCACAAACGGGCTTGTTGGAAAACTGGAGGAGGAGTCGTCCCCGCTGTCAGAATGCAATAATGCAGTGGGGAAGATTCCTCCATCCATCTCCCTTATGTGAATGGGGGGAATCCATTCGGTTTTTTTGATCAGCCCGCTGGCTGATTGGGTATGGTCAGCTTTACTTATTAGCATTTCTGGGCAATGCACTAACCAAAAACAACCAGTCAGATTTAAATCCTTAATTTCAGTGCACACTCAAATCTGATTGGTAATACAGGTATTTCCAAGCTTAAAACTACTCCAATGACACTACTCCAATGACACCAACAATTGGGCCCAATGACATCAATGATTGGGCACAATTCCTCCCAATGACACGAAAGATGTTTTTTCCCCATTGATGTTGGGAACTCTTCTACTCCCATAGGCCACAGTCCGGTCCCCCTAAAGTCTGAAGGACAGTAAACTGGCCCCTTGTTTAGTACGTTTGGAGACCCCTGGCCTAGATAAATGTTATTGATGGGTTCCTGGCATAGAAGGCACATATTAAAAGAAGGGGAATAGGTTGAATTCATTTACATTTTATTTTTACTATAAAATCACTGGCAAAAGAGAAAGAAAAAAAATTCTATTAATCACTTTTAGGGATTTGGGTTATAATAATTGTTTACTATTCTTATTTTCCGAAATTTGTAATTAATTTATTATTTATAACCCGCTAAAGACTTTAATTGAAAGTGGACATGTTCATTGCAGGAATTAGTGAATAGACTAGCATACTAGTGAAGACCTGGCATATTCATTCGACATTAGGCATGCCACAAAAGGAATTCACTAGACAACTGTGTGACTATACTAATAATGAGTGAAATCTACTATTCCCAATTGCACTGAGGAACTACCAATATCTGGCATTTTGAAAGTCTTTACCAATTCAGGAAAATCGGGGAATTGCCAAGTTTTTAAGGTCCCAATGAGGCAAGTATGGTGATGGTTTTATCTTTACTCTGAACCCCATTCTGGAAATCTTCTTCTGAAAGTTCAGGTTCTGGCATGCAGCCAGCTGGTTGTCGAGGAAATCCCTATAAACATCTATCGGACTGAAACCTAATTCTCCCTCGCTGCAGAACACTGTTCAGAGGAAGTATGCCGAGACTAGAACTTGGCAGCTGAAGTGCTATGGATCGTGGCACAAAACGAAGTCTAAAACACAATTATATTACTCATTTCCCCTGGTCCAAAGGCCTTGTGACCCTGGAGATCTTACTTATATTCATAAAATACAGAACCGACAAACTTCGAGCATATAAAAACTAAAGTGCAGGAGAACCAATCAGAATACATATACACATTATATACTGTATTTATTCATTATCTCTCTCTCTCGCTCTATATATATATATATATATATATATATATATATATGTATACACCTCTATATACATCTACATCTATATATATATATATATATATATACACACACATCTATATATATATATATATATATATATAGATAGATAGATAGATAGATAGATAGATAGATAGATAGATAGATAGATAGATAGATAGATAGATAGATAGATAGATAGATAGATAGATAGATAGATATATCTATCTATATATATATATAGATATATATATATATATAAAATATCTTTATATATAATCACACACTGTATATATAAACAAGATGAAATCTGCTGTTCTAACTAGTTCAGACGCAGACAAGCCAGATCAAGTCTGTCCAATTTCTCTTGACAACCTTGTTTCCTATTTTAATCCCCCGCACTGACTCATATCTGACAATTAAACAACCTAAGGGTTTCCATCAGCCTTCCTGTTTTCATCAGATGCCCGCCCTGATCCATAAAGAGCAAGCCGATACATTTGTGGTTATCCCAGAGTACAAAAACAGGGGCAATGGAGCTGTATTTCTTCTTTGCCACAATTTCCTATTTGCACAGTTGGTTACCTTGTAGAATACATTTTTAAGTTATTAGAAGTTATTTGATAAAAGATACTAAAATAACCTGGCCCTCCTTCTTAGTATCACTCTGCGCGTATGGATATGAGCTTTCGAGAGATAAGTAATATGATCAGATGTAATGTATATGATGAAAGCAGCCGCTAAAAAAAACATAAGTATACAATAATAAACAGCCTTAAAAAACTTGAATTAAAAGTTCAGATAAAAACTGCAGCAGCGCTACAGGTCCTCAGAAGAAGTCAGATATTGACGAAACGTCAGGACGAGACCAGCTTACCAAGCCTACCAGGAAGTGACGCTGCAGGCACTGACTGATCTGCCCAAATAAGGAGAGAAAGCCAGAAAGGAACTTTACATGGGCACTCAACAAGGGCGAGTCTCAGCGCTCTAATGCGCTCAATATTTAAACGCCTGTTGATTTTTTGTATATGGTACGCACAATTGTAAAGGGGACATAAAGGGGGAATTTTTTTTATAAATAAATTGTCCGAACAGTACTACTCTATGTGGTGTTGTTTCTTTCCCCTACACATGTGAGCATCACCATACAAATAAGGAGTGTGACAAAGGAGAGATTCTGACTGAAGGAGGATTGTTTAATTCTGCTCATATTGATTTGATATCTGGTGAGTGCATCCCCTGCAGGGGCTTTCCTACCCCCCACGTGGTGTATTACACTTTGGTGAAAGAAGCACAGAAACTAGAATTGGAATCAATCAACCAGACTCACTGTTCACTATCCACACCACCTATATGGTCAAATATATAGAAGACGCACTTATGAACATTTGTCCGTAGCGCTGCTGCAGTTTTTATCTGAACTTTTAATTCAAGTTTTTTAAGGCTGTTTTTTATTGTATTAGAAGTTATTGCCTTGCTTTAAGCAAAGCTCCACTTAAATAAAAATGACATGACATTATTTTTGCTACACAAACAAACATTTTGTAATTTAATGTTATCAACAAAATTATTTTTGTTTCATCTGAAAAAAAAAAAAGAAATGTAACCAAAATGCTTGAGGAAACAAATCAGGTTTAGCTTCCCTAGCACTGTCCTTAGCCTTCCTGCAGTGAGTATGTTATCCTTTGTGATAAATTGACCATATATCAAGAAGGGTGATGGTGAACAATTATTGCAAACCTTCTGGATAATTATTTAATATATATTTACCATAAACAAATTGATTATAAATTATATATTATCTGCTATATATGAATTCATCCCATGTGGGTACCGCCAGTTATATCCAATTATATCTGTTTTTCGTTATGTATACTGTACCTATAAATCGAATTAAATAAATATTACCCAATATTCTTTTTCTGTCTATAGTTCTAGCTCATCATAAATAATATTTGCTATTTCATCATATAATATTTATTTTAATGAACAATTTTGATATTGGACAATAGAACACCACGTTTATCTGCTCTAATTTTTATTATATTTGTATGTATTTCTTATCATTAATACCTATATTATTTTACAATACTTACAGTATATAAATATGCATACATTTTTTTTATAAATATAAAAATGCTGTTTTTCTTTTTTTTTAACAAGATAAAAATGCTGTTTATAAATTTTTATACATACATTATTGCTGTATATTTTTTGGTGTTTTTAGTACAGTGTCTGCTTTCTGCCCACACCTTCCTAATGTAGTGGCCATTGTTTGCTCCAAATGTTGAAGGTGTTTATATGTATTCTCGGATGAATAAAGACCAGTCCTTGATGCAAAAGATTCCCTTCAAGCATTCTCTTCCATACGAGTGCCTCTTCAGATCATTAACAATTTTTTGGGACTTACTGCCTCAAGCATATTGTTCATTGGGATCCAGCTCCCCTTTCAGCACAGGGTCATCTAAAAAATCCCCCCAACGAGTACTGAGTGCAACCTAAATCTGCAAGGAGACTGAAATATTCCTCACAAGTCTTGCTACCACGTGACATTTTAGCACTTTTTTTGCACGTATTTTAGGTGCGTTTTTTGAGTAGCACTGTTCATTTTAATGGGCCTCCCTCCACTCCAAAAAAGCGCCAAAAAAGCTCATGTGGCAAATTTTGGCAGTGAGCAAAGCATGTTTTGTATGGTTTTCATGCATTTTGTTGTGTCAGAAAGCATAACTGCTAGCCGTGTTTGGGGGGGCCATTAGGAAATAATGGTACCACAAACACATTGCATGTTTTACCATTTTTTTTGTTCATTTATCAGCATGCACATGCTGATCTCACGCATGTGCAGTGTGGTGCAATCTTGGTCAGCTTGCCATGCCAAGCTGACCAAAAATTTCCATAGACGCCAATGGTAAATGTTACTGGAGCCGAGCCATGCCAAGCTGACCAAGAATTTCCATAGACCCCAATGTTAAATATTACAGGAGCAGTGCCATGCCAAGCTGACCAAGATCTCCCAGGAGCCAATGCGTAACCTGGAAATGATGTCCACGGCCGCGGCTGCTAAAGGAGGAAGTGAAATTATATATAGGCTTAAATCAAGTAAGTGAACAGAAAAAATTATAAATTGCCAATTAATTTTAAGGATGCACATTAGTGCTGCATGGTGAGGAGTTAACCACTTCCATACTGGGCACTTATACAGCTTCCTGCCCAGACCAATTTTCAGCTTTCTGCGCTGTTTCACTTTGAATGACAATTGCGCGGTTGTGCTACACTGTACCCAAACTAAATTTTTATCATTTTGTTCCCACAAATAGAGCTTTCTTTTGGTGGTATTTGATCACCTCTGCGATTTTTTTTTTCTGCTAATTTTTTTAAAAAAAGACCGAAAATTTTGAAAAAAAACCCATTTTTTTTGTTTCAGTTACAAAACTTTGTAAATAAGTACGTTTTCCTCTTCACTGATGGGCACTGATGGGGCTGCACTGACGGGCACTGATAAGGCGGCACTGATGGGTACCGATGAGGCTGCATGGATGGGCACCGATAGGCGGCACAGATGGGCACCGATAGGCAGCACGGATGGGCACCGATAGGGAGCATGGATGGGCACCGGTAGGCGGCACAGATGGGCACCGGTAGGCGCCATGGATGGGCACAGATAGGCGGCACAGATGGGCACAGATGGGCGGCACGGATGGGCACAGATAGGCGGCACGGATGGGCACTGATAGGCGGCATGGATGGGCACTGATAGGTGGCACGGATGGGCATGGATGGGCACTGATAGGTGGCATGGATGGGCACTGATAGGTGTCACTGTACTGTAATGTGTTACTAATGGATGGCAATCAGTGCCAAACAATAATGCCTGCCAATCAGTGATGCCCATTGTGGGCACTGATTGGCATCCATTGTGGGCACTGATTGGCATCCATTAGGGGCACTGAATGGCATCCCTGGTGGTGGGCATCCCTGGTGGTATCCCTGGTGGTCCAGTGGCATCCCTGGTGGTCCAGTGTGGGCATCCTCGGGGGGGCTGCGCTGATAATCGATCAGCACAAACCCCCCCTGTCAGAGGAGTAGCCGATCGGCTCTCCTCTACTCGCGTCTGACAGACGCGAGTGAGGAAAAGCCGATGACCGGCTTTTCCTGTTTACATCGTGATCAGCCGTGATTGGACACGGCTGATCACGTGGTAAAGAGTCTCCGTCGGCAGCGGCTCAAAATCCTGAGGACGTCATATGACGTCCAGTCAGGATTTTGAAACCACTTTGCCGCCGTCAATCCGCTATAGGGCGGGCGGCAAGTGGTTAAAAATGTGGGTGGAACTCAGCTCTAAAATAGAAATGAAAGGCAAAACATTTGTGTATAGATGTAAAAAAATAAAACCATTCTAAATATCTTTTTTCCATTTTTTTTATAAGTGATCATATTACCTCTGTTCTCAGCTGCATTAGAGCTGGGGGGGGTGAAGCAGCATTACACTGACCTCCCCAGTTGGCTGTGCGGGGGGCGTGTCAGAGAAAAGTATGATCATTGGAGGAGAGCATACTGAGTTCCCAGCATAGCTAGAGAACTGACCACAGTGTATTCTCCTGCTTTGTGTGGTCAGATTTTAATAGGAAAGCAGAGGGACTGGCAGGAACACCAGGGCATTTCACATAAAGGAAGCAATACAAGAAGAACAGGATACTTTCTCATACAAGTACCTGGTACAGCAGGCACATATCAGGAATATGAAGTGTTATCACCTAACATAAAAGTCACATTATTGCATCCTTAGGGCAGAGCGTCTATCAAACATTTATTTCCAGATTATCCAGTATAGAAGAAATAATAAAATAAAGCACATGTAATAACATTTCAATTAACAGTGACTTGAGTATCCTTCAGACGCTCTACCTTTTATAGACCTATTTTTTGGCTCCTATCTCCTTGACAATAAGATAAGGCATTGCGGTGATTCCGGGTGCACTATGATTCCGGGTGCACTAGCCTGTGATCATTTAATTGTTATTGCAAAAAAAAAAAGCAACAACTCTCTCTTTTAAGACGCCTTTGGCTGATAAATTACCCCAAATCTGTACCTAGGACATTTAGCTGTAAAGTCAGGAGGTGTTTAATGACAAAGTTCTGAATGCTTTTATCTGAAATATGTCAAGTGAGAATATTTTGGGGGAGAGAACTGGTCTTTGTGAAAAGAAAAGTGATTGTTCCTGCCCAAAGTAATGGTCAGCAGGCAGGGCTCGGTGGATAAATGGGAAGCGATGATGCAATTAGAGAATCTCGACAGAAACGGCTCCTCGATTCAGCACATTAATTCCAGTCCACCAAATCTTTTGGAGAAAAAAAAAAGCAGACAGTTTCCACTGTCATCCCCATTTACGCCGATTTTAATAGCTACAGCTTAGTCCTGTCATCCTGCCGCATCTGTGTCAGAACTTTGGGATGAGTACTATAATTGTTCTACACAGGGAAAAAGGTTTATGGGATAGAGCGAAAATTCCTTCCCACAAATCAGATATGTACAGAGATGTGTCAAATGTCACCATACCGAAATCTTATTAGAATGAGTGGGCGGGAAACCGCATTACGGAACTTAAAGCTAAAGTGTGGGGGTGAAAAGTTTTTAGGGGGGCCATTAGCTAGGCCTAGGCACGAATAATGTACCTCTAATGGTATGTGCCCAGCTAGAGGCTGCTGCCCCTTTCTTAAAAAAATGTTACTTAAAGTGTTAGTAAATCCACAACAGTAAAATCATTCTGTATATGCAGTAAAAAATGCTCATTATACTCACTGTGGAACTTAAGGAGTTAATCCTCTGCATAGTGTAAAAAGGCTGTTTGATCCTGTCTTCTCTGATCCACCCTTTCTTCCACTGTCCCCAATCTATCTGCTGATAGAACAGAGCCTTGGGCGCAAGCTACACATGCTCAGTTTGGTGTGTATTACTAGAGAGTTTTTTTTTTTCTTGGGAGAGTGCATGTGATCAGCACAGGGCCAATCAGCACTGTCCAGACAGATGGTCAGGGGTCCTGCAGCCTCATAGGACAATCAGGGGAGAATGAAAACTCCTCCTACAAATTTAAAGGGGTTGTAAAGGTTGTTTTTTTTTTTTTCTAAATAGGTTCCTTTATGCTAGTGCATTGTTGATTCACTTACCTTTTCCTTTGATTTCCCTTCTAAAAAAAATTTTTTCTTTGTTTTCTTTGTCTGAATTTCTCACTTCCTGTTCCTACTCAGTAAGCTGTTCAGTAAGCTGTTCTGGCTGACTAAACACCGCTTGGATGATGGGGGCAAGCTTACTGAGGAGAAACAGGAAGTGAGAAATTCAGACAAAAAAAAAAACACATTTAGAAGGGAAATCGAAGGAAAAGGTAAGTGAACTAACAATGCGCTAGCTTAAAGGAACCTAATTAGAAAATAAAAAGCGAACCTTTACAACCCCTTTAACCAGACACCGATAGAAGTCCCAAGACTGCTCTAACTGCTGATGAGAAAAAGTATTTAGCAGTTTATATTTACTAAAATAATTGCATTTCCATGTTCTGTGTACTGTGGAAGACCAGATATAGTGAATGCAGGGTCCCGGGTTTAGTAATACTTTAAATGCAACCTGTTGCAGTAATGATGTTACCTCTGAAACTTACAGCCAAGGTTGGAGAGTAGTGATCACAGTGAGTCACTCCCTGTACAGCTCCACCATTCAGAAAATATATTTTTTTTCAGAGATTACAAGGTGTTCTGTGATTGGACAAGGGGATCAATATTACAGTCATACACTCCTTGTCCGATCACAGAATTTGTTGCATGCTCTTTAAAGAATACAAAATGTTTTCTGAATGGAAGAGCTGTACAGGTTTGTTTTACCACCGGAACTTCAGTAGTAACACCATCAGAGACTGAATGTACTGTAACATCTCTAAAGAAAGGAACAGCAGTCACCAGTGGGGCACACATCATTATAGGTACTATACTGGTGACTAGATAACACCCCAAAAAGTTTTTGCCCACACTTCAGCTTGAAATCTGAATTGGCAAAAATAAGTGTTTAGTGGTAGAACGTTAAAATCAAATCCAATAAACCTTTTTTAACACAATGGTGTTTTGTGGTTACCCTATACACTCTTTGGCTCTCAATGGACAGCATAACTGTTGGCTAAAGTTGACAATATTGAATAGGATCCTTAGGAAATATTCATGAAAAGGTAACTGAAATGGTCACATGTCGAAAAGTAAAGATGCAGAATGATTTACTTGCAATTACATGCCAAAACATGTTTTGGGGAACGGCTAGACTGGGACAAAAATGTGGCCCTGGACTTCATCCAGACCGGCCCAGGGCACAACACATCAGGGTACAGTGCACATCAGGGCACGGTACAGAGCCCAGCACATCAGGGCACAGGGCACATCAGGGCACAGCACACCAGGGTATAGAGCCCAGCACATCAGGGCACAGGGCACATCAGGGCACAGCACATCAGGGTACAGGGCACAGCACATCAGGGTACAGCACACCAGGCCACAACAGGGTACAGGGCACAGCACATCAGGGTACAGGGTACAGCACACCAGGCCACATCAGGGTACAGGGCAAAGCACATCAGGGTATAGCACATCAGGGTACAGGACATCAGGGTACAAGACATCAGGGCACAGGTCACAGTACATCAGGGCACAGCACATCAGGGCACATGACATTGAGGGACAGCACACCGGGGCACAGCACATCAGGGCACAGGACATTGGGGCACAGGACATCAGGGCACAAGGCACATAGCACATCAGGGCACATAGCACATGAGGGCACATAGCACATGAGGGCACATAGCACATCAGGGCACATGGCACATCAGGGCACGGGGCACATCAGGGCACATGGCATATCAGGTCACATAGCACATCAGGGCACAAGCACATCAGGTCACATAGCACAACAGGTCACATAGCACATCAGGGCACATGGCACATAAGGGCACAGGGGCACACCAGGACACATTAGGGCAAAGCATTTACTATACTAGTTAAATGCAGAGTAGCACAGAAAGTGTCTGTAATAAGTTCTCTCTCATGTCACGCTGCTCCCCGACGGCCCCTCCTCTCTTCTCGTCCATCCCAGATGATGTCACAAGCAAATGGGGATGGACGAGAAGAGAGGAGGGGCCGCCGGGGAGCAGTGTGACATGAGAGAGAACTTATTACAGACGCTTCCTGCGCTACTCTGCATGCTGGCTAAATCTCGATCTACCCGTCAGGCGCCAGCTGTCAGCAATTGACGGGTAGATCCCCGCGGACCGCAGATGCAATAGGCAAATTAGGCGGCTGCTGAAACCGGCCCACTGAGCCATCGGCCCACCGGGAAACTCCCGGTAGTCCCGATGGCCAGTACATCCCTGTTTTGGGATCACAGAGGGCCCTTTTCTCAAGGTGACAAACATCCCTCACATCTGTCACCTTATCAAAGGGTGCAAACAGACTCCTATTTGCATTAAGGAAGGTGAGCAGGGCAGACTGGTACAATAAAGATCCTTATTGCTGTCCCCACTAGGTAGATGCACTCTCCCTATTTTATCAGTGACCATCTAGACTGAAAGTGAATTAAAATCCAAAGAGTCACCATCATAGGAATAGAGGGCAAATCTTTCAATGGGGGCACTTATTCCGGTAACAAGGGTCTAAGAGGGGGTTTTCATAGTTGGTAAGTTTGAATAAAGACATCAGTCCATCCAGTTCAACCTGTGTGGGCGTGTGTTCTGGTTGATAATCATTTCCCATATCCCTGTATATTGTGTTCACTAAGATGCATGTCCAAGAGTCTTTTAAAACTATCAATATTTCCTGCTGATACCACCGATTGTGGAAGAGAGTTCCACATCCTTATCGCCCTGACAGTGAAAAACCCCTTATGCCGTTTAGGATTAAACCACTTCTCCTCCAATCTCATTGTGTGGCCCCATGTCTTTTTACACTATTTTTATACACTGAGATTGCATAATTTCCTACCTACGCTCGGATCCCTATTGAGAAATTTATATATCGCTATCATATCTCCTCTTCCTTCATTTTCACAGATTTCCTCTAACTTCCTGTTGTGCCTACAGGACAGTAAGCAAAGAGCAATCTCCCCAGCAGGACACAAAACACAGGGTTTTACCAAACCATTCTCTATCAGAAAAATAAATACGGGTGGAACGTGTAACATGTTCCATAGGTTAACTTAGCCATTAAGAGGAGGGTATACAGTCCATGTAGTGAACCTGGTGAAAACGGTCCACTTTAGGGCCATTACAAAGAATAAGTGGGTTCTCTTATCTGGGTGAAAAGATCTCTAACCCCCGCATATGAAAAGGCTTCTTCACAGTAAGAGCTGTGAAAAGGTGGAAGAGACTTCTTCAGGAGATGGCTCTAGCTGGACATGTTTCTAAATGTACGGGAATATAAATTTTGTGACAGCAGGAAGGTAAAGTCACCTGGTTGCATCCAGGGGGGTAGATATATTTCTCCCAGATTCAGGCTTTATGCCAACTTATACAACTAGGGAGGGAGTTGATGAAGCCCAGCTGAGGCTAGTGGGCTCATGGATGATTCATACCTCTAGGGAGAGTGCTGGGCGTCGTGCAGGCAGGGAGTTGATGAGACCAGCTGAAGCTTGTCAGCTCGTTTAAGGCCTCTATAAAAACTCCCAGCTTCATTAGGTGTTAGCTCATGCCTGGAACCAGACCTGTGTGGACTGTCTAGGGAGAGTGAACCCCTGTGCGGTGAGACAAAGCCTGTGTGGCTATTTGTTTGGACATTTACTAAACCAGGGACTTAGGGACTAGGACAGCACCAGGCTGATCCCAGTTGTTAGTTAGGAAACCTGCATGTTTAGTCAGAGGTCAAGCTGACCAGGGTTTATTTTGTTTATGTTTCTTTTTGCTTTGCTGTGTTTTTTTGTCACTGTAAATAGAGAAATAAACCGCACCTTTTTGATCTTGAAAACCACAACCTCCGTCTGCTGGGCCTGTTTTTGTGTGGGGAGCCCATCCAGGGGATCACACACACCCGCTGCCGAGCTAACCCCCCCACAGTTGGTGGAGAATGCGGGCAGTTTTTTTTTAAGCCAGCATGGAGGAGATACTGAAACAGCTGGCTCTAGCAAATGCCAATCAACAGCAGACAAATGCAGGTTTGCAAAAGAGCCTTGCAGCTCAACAACAGAGCTTCACAGCCCAGCAGCAAGCTCATCAACAGAGCCTTGCAGCCCAGCAGCAAGCTCACCAACAGAGTCTGGAAGCTCAGCAACAAGCCCAGCAGCAATCTGAGGCCCGCTTCATAGACCTGTTACAGAAGCAAGAGCAGAGACTACAACAAATGGAACCAGTAATGCAGCAACGTCCGCAGACCAGTGAGGAAAGCCGTCCCACTAATACCGCGTCCTTTGGGGTGAGTCGTTTATTGACAAAAATGACTGGAGAGGATGATCCAAAGGTATTTTTGACCACATTTGAAAGGACTGCTGAAAGAGAAAAGTGGCCTGAGGAGCAGTGGGCTGGACTGGTGGCTCCTCTGTTAACTGGTGAGTCGCAGAAGGCTTACTATGACCTAGAGCCTGACCAAGCAAAAGACTATGTGATGCTAAAAGCTGAAATATTGGCAAGGCTGGGTGTCACCCTGGCTGTCCGGGCTCAGCGTGTGCATAACTGGACTTTCCAGCTTGGAAAACCCCCCAGGTCTCAAATGTATGATCTCATTCACCTGAGCAGGAAGTGGCTACAGCCAGAGACTTTGTCCGCACCAGAGATTGTGGAACGTGTTGTAATGGATCAGTTTTTGAGAGCTCTTCCTACTGCCATCCAAAAGTGGGTAAGCCATGGAGACCCAGAGACGGCCGGTGGTCTTGTGGATCGTGTAGAGAAATACTTGGCTACAGAGAACCTGACGGCCTCTTCCAGAGACTCTCGGACTTTCCACCCTAAGACCAGACCATCCCCAGGGGCGGATAAGAGGATTCCAAGGGGTGAGGGTGGAGAGAGTGAGAGGGTGGGAGCTCTACCCAAAGTTTGGCGAGAACAGCCTGGGAAGTCAGGGGCTCAAGAGGCAGCCAAATGGATTGTTTGCTACCGCTGCCGGCAAGCGGGACATATTGCAGCAAATTGCCCGGTTGTGGAGGAACCCATGCAATGTGACTTTCTGACGGACAGACGTCAGTCGCTGTGTGCGACAGTCGCATGCACTGCCATTCGGGGAACTGAGAAACATTTATGCAAAATGTGTATTAATGGTAGAAATGTTGTGGTATTACTGGATTCATGTAGCCTTGTGACCCTGATAAAGGCTGAATTAGTTAAAACAGAGGTCTCTGGGAATAGCAAGGTAGCTGTGATTTGTGTGCATGGGGACACCCGAGAGTATCCAGTGACTACAGTGTGTTTCAAGACCCCCAAAGGTACCCTCTCTCATCCAGTGGGGTTAGTATCTCAATTACCGCATGATGCCATTGTGGGAAGGGATTTTCCGAAGTTCTGGGAACTGTGGGAGGATCCTGAGCCCCCCACTGGTGCCCCTATGTACCAGGAAGGTGATAGCCAGAACTCCTCTGAGAGTGGTGAGGACTCTCCAGAATTTCCCTTGTCAGTATTGGCAGGCGAGACTCAAGAAACTGGAGAGGAGCCCACCTCCTCAGACGAAAACCTACCGTCTGTGGAGTTTTCTGATCTTGAGGTTCACAGGGAAAATTTTGCCACAGAACAGTTAAAAGACCCCGCCCTAATAAAGGCACGGGAAAACGTAGTGGAAATAGATGGCGAGTTAGTGAACCCAGATAATACCTGCACTTACCCATACTTCAGCGTAGAGAAGGACCTACTGTATCGGGTGGCAAAAAGGGCAGAAGAAACCGTGGAGCAGCTTGTGGTGCCCAAACCTTACAGGAAGTTGGTGTTGGAGTTGGCCCATGGGCACATTCTTGGAGGTCATCTGGGGACAGAGAAAACCCGAGAGAGGGTATTACAGAGATTCTATTGGCCTGGGGTGATGAAGGACATAGAAAATTATTGTTCCTCCTGCCCTGTGTGTCAGAGGTCGGCCCCGATGCCACATTTCCGTAGCCCGCTGGTCCCTCTACCCATCATTGAGGTCCAGTTTGAGAGGGTCGCAATGGATTTGGTAGGTCCTATAATCAAGTCCGCTAGGGGGCACCAGTACATATTAGTTATAATGGACTATGCCACCCGTTATCCAGAAGCGATCCCTCTCCGAAATACCTCGGCCAAAACCATAGCCAAAGAGCTATCTCTTGTTTTTAGCCGGGTGGGTATTTGTAAAGAACTGCTTACGGACCAAGGTACACCCTTTATGTCCCGGGTTATGAAAGAGCTGTGTAAATTGTTCAAAGTGACGCAATTGCGTACGTCTGTGTATCACCCCCAAACCGATGGGCTGGTTGAAAGATTCAACAAAACCCTAAAACAAATGTTGAAGAAAGTGGTGGATAGAGATGGAAAGGATTGGGACTGTCTACTTCCTTATTTGATGTTTGCTATTAGGGAGGTGCCCCAATCCTCTACGGGATTCTCCCCCTTTGAGTTACTGTATGGGAGACACCCAAGAGGACTGTTGGATATTGCCAAGGAAACTTGGGAAAGTGAGAGTTCTCCCCACAGGAGTGTGATTGAGCATGTCGCCCTGATGCAAGATCGAATTGCACAGGTAATGCCCATCGTGAAGGAACATTTGGCCCAAGCGCAGTTGGCACAGCAGAGAGTGTACAACCGTGGAGCCAAGACCCGTACCTTTTCCCCGGGGGATAGGATATTGGTACTTGTCCCTACGGTTGAAAGTAAATTCCTTGCCAAATGGCAAGGCCCCTACGAGATAATGGAAAAAGTGAGCGAAGTGAATTACAAGGTCAGACAACCAGGAAGGCGAAAGCCCGAACAGATCTATCACGTTAATCTGTTGAAAGCCTGGAGGGATAGAGAGTCCCTAGTCGCAGAAACTTGGTCGCCAGCTCAAACTGGTTGCGAGATTCCGGAGGTTGGAATAGCAGCCACCTTGTCACAACCCCAACAACAGGAGGTGAAGGAAATTGTGCTTCGCAACAAGGAGGTGTTCTCTGAGCTGCCGGGACAAACATCTGGGGTAGAGCATGATATTATTACCCCGCCCGGTGAAAGGGTGAAGTTAAAACCCTATCGGATCCCAGAGGCCCGACGGGAGGCAATACGGGAGGAAGTACAGAAAATGCTGAACTTAGGGGTGATAGAGGAGTCCCAAAGTGATTGGTCTAGTCCCATTGTGTTGGTGCCTAAACCGGATGGGAGCTGGCGATTTTGTAACGATTTTCGTCAGTTGAACAAAGTTACAAAATTTGACACCTACCCCATGCCACGTATAGATGAGTTGATCGACCGGCTGGGAACAGCCCGATACATGACGACTCTTGACCTCACAAAAGGGTATTGGCAAATTCCCCTGGCCAAGTCGGCCAAAGAGAAAACCGCATTTGTAACCCCAGACGGGGCGTTCCAATATAAGAGAATGCCGTTCGGGTTACAGAATGCGCCGGCCACATTCCAGCGGAAAATGGACCAGATACTGAGGCCCCATCGGAAGTATGCTGCGGCTTACCTGGATGACGTAATTGTCCATAGCACAGATTGGGCCTCACATCTGCCAAAAGTGCAAGCAGTCCTAGACTCTATCCGGGAAGCGGGGTTTACGGCTAACCCCAAGAAGTGTACCATTGGGCAGGAGGAGGCCAAATATCTTGGGTACACCATTGGCAGGGGAGTAATAAAACCCCAACTCAACAAAGTCGAGGCCATCCAGAGTTGGCCACGTCCCAACAGCAAGAAGCAGGTACGGGCCTTTCTGGGAATCGCGGGTTATTATCGGCGCTTCATTCCCCACTTTGCTTCTAAGGCTGTGCCCCTAACCAACCTGACGAAAGGGAAAGGGTCGGTCATGATTAAATGGACCCCCGAGGCTGAGGCAGCATTCCAATTCTTGAAACAAGCCTTATGTAGCCAGCCAGTGTTGTACTCACCCGACTTCTCTAAAGACTTTGTCGTACAAAGTGATGCGTCAGATGTGGGGTTAGGAGCAGTATTGTCCCAGGTCTGGAACGGGGAAGAGCACCCAGTCATTTACCTCAGCAGGAAGTTGAAGTCCCATGAGGTAAATTACGCCACGGTTGAAAAGGAGTGTTTAGCGGTGAAGTGGGCTCTAGATTCCCTTCGGTACTATCTGCTAGGTAGGCACTTTGACATGGTTACGGATCACGCTCCGTTAAAGTGGATGGCTCAAAACAAGGAGACAAATAGAAGAGTGAATAGGTGGTTCCTGGCCCTACAGGAATTCAACTTCACAGTAAAGCATCGCCCTGGCGTTCAAATGGGGAATGTGGATGATTTGTCTCGAGTACATGAATGCCTGATTGCTGGTGTTCCAACCCCAAGGTTAAAACAAGAGGGGGGGGTATGTGACAGCAGGAAGGTAAAGTCACCTGGTTGCATCCAGGGGGGTAGATATATTTCTCCCAGATTCAGGCTTTATGCCAACTTATACAACTAGGGAGGGAGTTGATGAAGCCCAGCTGAGGCTAGTGGGCTCATGGATGATTCATACCTCTAGGGAGAGTGCTGGGCGCCGTGCAGGCAGGGAGTTGATGAGACCAGCTGAAGCTTGTCAGCTCGTTTAAGGCCTCTATAAAAACTCCCAGCTTCATTAGGTGTTAGCTCATGCCTGGAACCAGACCTGTGTGGACTGTCTAGGGAGAGTGAACCCCTGTGCGGTGAGACAAAGCCTGTGTGGCTATTTGTTTGGACATTTACTAAACCAGGGACTTAGGGACTAGGACAGCACCAGGCTGATCCCAGTTGTTAGTTAGGAAACCTGCATGTTTAGTCAGAGGTCAAGCTGACCAGGGTTTATTTTGTTTATGTTTCTTTTTGCTTTGCTGTGTTTTTTTGTCACTGTAAATAGAGAAATAAACCGCACCTTTTTGATCTTGAAAACCACAACCTCCGTCTGCTGGGCCTGTTTTTGTGTGGGGAGCCCATCCAGGGGATCACACACACCCGCTGCCGAGCTAACCCCCCCACAATTTCTATATTTATAGATAATAATAAAATAATGCCTTAGCTCATCAAGAAGGAATTTTTCCCCTTTTCGAGCAAACTGGACTATGCTTTATAAGGTCTTTTTGCCTTCCTTTGGATAAACTGTGGGTTTGGGGTTCTGTATATGTTATGCAGGCACTCAATTTATTTTATTATTTTTTCAATTTTTTATTTGTTGAACCCAATGGGCGTTTTTTTTTTTTTTCCCAACCTAATTTAATTATGTAATTTCAAATGTAAAAGAAAAAAAAAAACAGTAATTTGACTTTAAAACATTATTAAAACAGCCAAGTTCAATTTTATACTGTATACGGACAACAATATATTTACTTTGAAGAATCTGTTGAAGCAACAGCATTTATACAGGATGTAATTGGGGTTAATCTTCTTCTAGTATTTGCAAGTCATGATTTTTTTCTTTTCTATAAAACAGGATGAATAATGAGTTTCCTGACATGTACATAGCTGTAATGCTTTTGAAATGCTCTAGGCTGGAAATCACATCTTCCAACAATACCTGAGACATGCACCAACTCGTCCAGAGTGTGATGTATAAACACTTTGAGATAAATCCAACAATGCTGACCAAGTAAAAGCTTGAATAGCTGATCTATCATCACTTATAACAACATGTCACCTTATGGAAAATTAAACAATGGTGTATTAAATACAACATTTCCCATGGTTCAGCTCTAATGCTGCCCATGAATTTTAGGGGTAAAATGCTGGACCACTGAAGACAAACTCAAACACTTGGCATGGCCTATGGTAAGGAAAGCAAGTGCAGACACTACTGATGTACACAATAAATTGGACAAAATATTCTAACCTGTCCAGTGAGTTACTGCCCTGAGAAGTGCCCGCTAACATACTTTTCAAGTGCCTATAGACATGAGATTGTCACCTAATCCAATCAAAAACAACTATCGTCTAATGTTTTACACCGTAGCTAAACCCAAAACTGAAAAATTATTTAATTCAAGCTTTCCAATCCTAAATGAAGGTTTCATTTTGTTCATTTTTTTTTAACCTTATGTTAACCTTATTTTTTACATAGTAATCATTTAAATAGAATACATCCTGTCCCTGAGTGGCTATGCTCGCTCCTCCACTGTATCTGTGGAGGGAGTCATTGCAGCCACCCAGGCTGGACCACGTTTTTTCATTCCTATTACACAGGAAGTATAATAGATTACAAGAAAAAAAAAATAGAATTGTTGGTGTATTACTGGCAAGATTAAAAGGTGATTTTTGTGCTTGATGAAAAAGTTTTTAGTGAACTAATGGAGCCACCATATCTAAGGACTGGTAAGTTGCCATATACATGTATAACATTTGTGTTCTTGGGTTTAGTTATCCTATATGGTAAGCCTTTCATGTGGCATGTCACATGTTTCCACAAGGGCAAGTTTTTTTTCGATATAGGTTCTGTGTGCTTCATATTTATCCCATACAATAACAAAAAGAAGTAGCCATGGACTTTTTTGAAGACATGTAGGTCAAAGGGACGCTACATCAATTTATATACAGTAAAACCGTGGTTTGAGAGTAACTTGGTTTGAGAGCGTTTTGAAAGACAAGCAAAATGTTTTAATACATTTTGCCTTGATATACAAGTAATGTCTTGATATAAGAGTAGCGTGATGTCACAACTGAGTATAAAAAAGAAGAGAGGAGCCTCTAAGTGTAGCAATATGGTTACATTTAATGAAGGTACAACATTTAGCAACATATTTCTAAGCTTAAGCCCTGTACACACGATCGGTTTTACAGATGAAAACAGTCCGATGGACTGTTTTCATCGGACAAACCGATCGTGTATGGGCCCCATCGTTTTTTTTTTCCATCGGTGTAAAAAAATAGAACATGTTTTAAATTTATCCGATGCGAAAAAAAAAACGATAGCAAATTACTATCGTCTGTGGGGAACTCCATCGGATAAAAAACCCACGCATGCTCAGAATCAAGTTGACGCATGCTCAGAAGCATTGAACTTAATTTTTCTCGGCTTGTCGGAGTCTTTTACGTCACAGCGTTTGGAACGGTCGTTTTTTTGACTGATGGTGTGTAGGCAAGACTGATGGAAGTCAGCTTCATCGGATTTCCGATGGAAAAATCCATCGGTTAAAAATCCATAGGAAATCCGATCGTGTGTACAGGGCTTTAGAGGTGCCTCTCTTCTCTTTTCTACACTGTAAAAAAAATGCTTTGATATACAAGTGCTTTGGATTACAAGCATGTTTCTGGTACGAATTATGCTTGCAAACCAAGGTTTTACTGTAAAAGCATAAAGTTTATTGTACATCACAATAAGGGATGAGCTTCGAGTTCGAGTCGAACTCATGTTCGACTCGAACATTGCCTGTTCGCCCGTTCGCCGAACAACGAACAATTTGGGGTGTTCGCGGCAAATTCGAAAAGTCTATGGGAGAAATCTAAAGTGCTAATTATAAAGGCTTATATGCAAGTTATTGTCCTAAAAAAGTGTTTGGGGACCCGGGTCCTGCTCCAGGGGACATGTATCAATGCAAAAAAAAGTTTAAAAAATTGCAGTTTTTTTTAGGAGCAGTGATTTTAATAATGCTTAAAGTGAAACAATAAAAGTGAAATATTCCTTTACATTTTGTACCTGGGGGGTGTGTATGATATGCATGTAAAGTTGCGCATGTTTCCCGTGCTTAGAACTGTCCCTGCACAAAATGTCATTTTTGAAGGAAAAAAAGTCATTTAAAACTCACTCGCGGCTATTAATGAATTGTCGGCTTTTATCAATACGTAGAAAAGTCATTGATAAAAAAAAAAAAAAAGCGTCGGGGTTCCCCCAAATTCAATTACCAGGCCCTTCAGGTCTGGAATGGATATTAAGGGGAACCCCGCCGCAAATTTAAAAAAAATGGAGTGGGGTTCCCCCTAAATATCCATACCAGGCCCTTCAGATCTGGCATGGATTTTAAGGGGAACTCCACCCCAAATTTAAAAAAAAAATGGTGTGGAGTCCCCCCAAAAATCCATACCAGACCCTTCGAGCACGCAACCTGGCCGGCCGCAGGGGAAAAGGGGGGGACGAGAGAGCGGCCCCCCCTCCCTCCTGAACCGTACCAGGCCACATGCCCTCAACATGGGGAGGATGTCCCCATGTTGATGGGGACAAGGGCCTCATCCCCACAACCCTTGCCCGGTGGTTGTGGGGGTCTGCGGGCGGGGGGCTTATCGGAATCTGGAAGACCCCTTTAACAAAGGGGACCCCCAGATCCCGGCCCCCCCTATGTGAATTGGTAAGGGGTACATTGTACCCCTACCATTTCACGAAGAAAGTGTCAAGAAAATAATTTTTAAAATTTTAAAAAAAAACACACAAACACCTTGGAAAAGTCCTTTATTAAAAAAAAAAAAAAAAAAAAAAACATTCTAGCGATGAAATCCAGTGTCCCGCGGCGATCCGATGTCCAGCGCTGTCCGTCATTGGTTGTGCCTGAGTGGACCTGATGGGGAACTTCCTCCGCAGTGTTTTAAATGTATAGACCCGCCCCTTCTAAAGTTCCCCATCAGGTCCGCTCAGCGGACCAGATGCGGAACGTGAGAAGGGGCGGGTCTATTCATGTATTACACAGTGAAGGAAGTTCCCCATCAGGTCCGCTCTACGAGGGGGCGGACCTGATGGGAACTTCCTTCACTGTGTAATACGTGAATAGACCCGCCCCTTCTCATGTTCCGCATCTGGTCCGCTTAGCGGACCTGATGGGGAACTTAAGAAGGGTCGGGTCTATTCACGTATTACACAGTGAAGGAAGTTCCCATCAGGTCCGCCCCCTCGGTATGTCAGACCCCGCCTACGTCATTGGCCTGAGCGGGGAACTTCCTTCACTGTGTAATTTAAATTTACACAGTGAAGGAAGTTCCCCATCAGGTCCGCTCAGGCCAATGACGTAGGCGGGGTCTGACATACCGAGGGGGCGGACCTTATCGGGAACTTTCTTTACTGTGTAATTCATGTATAGACCCGCCCCTTCTCGCGTTCCGCATCTGGTCCGCTGAGCGGACCTGATGGGGAACTTTAGAAGGGGCGGGTCTATACATTTAAAACACTGCGGAGGAAGTTCCCCATCAGGTCCGCTCAGGCACAACCAATGACGGACAGAGCTGGACATCGGATCGCCGCGGGACACTGGATTTCATCGCTGGAATGTTTTTGTTTTTTTGTTTTTTTTAATAAAGGACTTTTCCAAGGTGTTTGTGTGTTTTTATTTTATTTTTTTTACACTTTGTTCGTGAAATGATAGGGGTACAATGTACCCCTTACCAATTCACATAGGGGGGGGGGATCTGGGGGTCCCCTTTGTTAAAGGGGTCTTCCAGATTCCGATAAGCCCCCCGCCCGCAGACCCCCACAACCACCGGGCAAGGGTTGTGGGGATGAGGCCCTTGTCCCCATCAACATGGGGGCATCCTCCCCATGTTGAGGGCATGTGGCCTGGTACGGTTCAGGAGGGAGGGGGGGCCGCTCTCTCATCCCCCCTCTTCCCCTGCGGCCGGCCAGGTTGCGTGCTCGGATAAGGGTCTGGTATGGATTTTTGGGGGGACTCCACGCCATTTTTTTTTTATTTGGGGTGGAGTTCCCCTTAAAATCCATGCCAGATCTGAAGGGCCTGGTATGGATATTTACGGGGAACCCCACGCCATTTTTTTTTAAATTTGCGGCGGGGTTCCCCTTAATATCCATTCCAGACCTGAAGGGCCTGGTACTTGAATTTGGGGGAACCCCCACGCTTTTTTTTATTTTTTATCAATGACTTTTGTATGTATTGATAAAAGCCGACAATTCATTAATAGCCGCGAGTGAGTTTTAAATGACTTTTTTCCTTCAGAAATGACACTTTGTGCAGAGAAAGTTCTAAGCACGGGAAACATGCGCCACTTTACATGCATATCATACACACCCCCCAGGTACGAAATTTAAAGGAATATTTCACTTTTATTGTTTCATTTTAAGCATTATTAAAATCACTGCTCCCGTAAAAACGTCTATTTTTTAAACTTCTTTTTGCATTGATACATGTCCCCTGGGGCAGGACCCCGGTCCCCAAACACTTTTTAGGACAATAAATTGCATATTAGCCTTTATAATTAGCACTTTAGATTTCGAACGTTCGAGTCCATTGTATTTAATAGGGTTCTAAACTTCACACGAACATTCTGTCTGTTCACAGGTTCTGGTGTGAACCGAACAGGGGGGTGTTCGGCTCATCCCTGATCACAATGTTAAAAAGACACATATCACAATATGTCTACTACTTGGGTTCACACATTGTTACAGCCATCAAAGCCCAATCTGATGGGAAATATGTGGCTTAACTCTATGATGAGTAGAAGTGTTATTATGGAGAATTCTATAGGGGAGTGTAATATCACTGCTAACTACAAAGCTGTGAGATAAGTTGACCATGGGGTTGAATACTTTGGCTCAGTGACTGAATCACTGGTGACTTCACAAAAAGGAAAATTTATTTTAAAGGGTTGCTAAACCCAGGACCTGCATTCACTATATCTGGTCTCCCACAGTGAACAGAACATGGAAGTGCAATTATTTTAGTAAATATAAACTGCTAAATACTTTTTGTCATCAGCAGTTAGAGCAATCTTGTGACTTCTGTCAGTGTCAAGCCAAGCACTGGTTAAAGCTTGTAGGAGGAGTTTTCTGACTATCCTATGAGATTGCATGCCCCATGACCCTCTGTCTGGACAGTGCTGATTGGCCCTGTGCTGATCACATGCACCCTCCCAAGATAAAAAAAGAAAACCTCTCTAGCAATACACACCAAACTGAGCATGTGCAGCCTGACTCCATAGACTCCATAGACTCTGTGTTATCAGGAAATTATTAGGGGACAGTGGAAGGAGGGGAGGATCAGAGAAAATGGGAACAGCCTTTTTGCACAATGCAGAGGATTAACCCCCTAGGTACTACAGTGAGTATAACAAGCATGCTTTACTGAATATACAGACTGATTTTACTGTTGTGGGTTTAGTAAAACTTTAAGTACTGTGAGGGGGTTAGCTCGGCAGCGGGTGTGTGTGACCCCCGGGATGGGCTCCCCACACAAAACAGGCCCAGCAAACGGAGGTTGTGGTTTTCAAAATCAAAAAAGGTGCGGTTTATTTTCTATTTACAGTGACAAAACACAGCAAAGCAAAAGAAACATAACCAAAATAAATCCTGGTCAAGTTGACCTCTGACTAAACATACAGGTTTCCTAACTAACAACTGGGATCAGCCTAGTGCTGTCCTAGTCCCTAAGTCCCTGGTTTTAAATGTCCAAGCAAATAGCCACACAGGCTTTGTCTCACCGCACAGGGGTTCACTCTCCCTAGACAGTCCACACAGGTCTGGTTCCAGGCATGAGCTAACATCTAATGAATCTGGGAGTTCTTATAGAGGCCTAAATGAGCTGACAAGCTTCAGCTGGCCTCATCAACTCCCTGTCTGTACGACGCCCAGCCCTCTCCCTAGAGGTATGAGTCATCCATGAGCCCACTAGCCTTATACAACTCTCCACCTAGTTGTATAAGTCGGCGTAAAGCCTGAATCTGGGCGAAATATATCTACCCCCCTGGATGCAACCAGGTGACTTTACCTTCCTGCTGTCACATACCCCCCCCTCTTGTTTTAACCTCGGGGTTGGAACACCAGCAATCAGGCATTCATGTACTCGAGACAAAGCATCCACATTCCCCATTTGAACGCCAGGGCGATGCTTTACTGTGAAGTTGAATTCCTGGAGGGCCAGGAACCACCTATTCACTCTTCTATTTGTTTCCTTGTTTTGAGCCATCCACTTTAACGGAGCGTGATCCGTAACCATGTCAAAGTGCCTACCTAGCAGGTAGTACCGAAGGGAATCTAGAGCCCACTTCACCGCTAAACACTCCTTTTCAACGGTGGCGTAATTTACCTCATGGGACTTCAACTTCCTGCTGAGGTAAATGACTGGGTGCTCTTCCCCGTTCCAGACCTGGGACAATACTGCTCCTAACCCCACATCTGACGCATCACTTTGTACGACAAAGTCTTTAGAGAAGTCGGGTGAGTACAACACTGGCTGGCTACATAAGGCTTGTTTCAAGAATTGGAATGCTGCCTCAGCCTCGGGGGTCCATTTAATCATGACCGACCCTTTCCCCTTCGTCAGGTTGGTTAGGGGCACAGCCTTAGAAGCAAAGTGGGGAATGAATCGCCGATAATACCCAGCGATTCCCAGAAAGGCTCGTACCTGCTTCTTGCTGTTGGGACGTGGCCAACTCTGGATGGCCTCGACTTTGTTGAGTTGGGGTTTTATTACTCCCCTCCCAATGGTGTACCCAAGATATTTGGCCTCCTCCTGCCCAATGGTACACTTCTTGGGGTTAGCCGTAAACCCCGCTTCCCGAACAGAGTCCAGGACTGCTTGCACTTTTGGCAGATGTGAGGCCCAATCTGTGCTATGGACAATTACGTCATCCAGGTAAGCCGCAGCATACTTCCGATGGGGCCTCAGCATCTGGTCCATTTTCCGCTGGAATGTGGCCGGCGCATTCTGTAACCCGAACGGCATTCTTTTATATTGGAACGCCCCGTCTGGGGTTACAAATGCGGTTTTCTCTTTGGCCGACTTGGCCAGGGGGATTTGCCAATACCCTTTTGTGAGGTCAAGAGTCGTCATGTATCGGGCTGTTCCCAGCCGGTCGATCAACTCATCTATACGTGGCATGGGGTAGGTGTCAAATTTTGTAACTTTGTTCAACTGACGAAAATCGTTACAAAATCGCCAGCTCCCATCCGGTTTAGGCACCAACACGATGGGACTAGACCAATCACTTTGGGACTCCTCTATCACCCCTAAGTTCAGCATTTTCTGTACTTCCTCCCGTATTGCCTCCCGTCGAGCCTCTGGGATCCGATAGGGTTTTAACTTCACCCTTTCACCGGGCGGGGTAATGATGTCATGCTCTACCCCAGATGTTTGTCCCGGCAGCTCAGAGAATACCTCCTTGTTGCGAAGCACAAACTCCTTAACCTCCTGTTGTTGGGGTTGTGACAAGGTGGCTGCTATTCCAACCTCAGGAATCACGCAACCAGTTTGAGCTGGTGACCAAGTGTCTGCGACTAGGGACTCTCTATCCCTCCAGGCTTTCAACAGATTAACGTGATAGATCTGTTCGGGCTTTCGCCTTCCTGGTTGTCTGACCTTGTAATTCACTTCGCTCACTTTTTCCATTATCTCGTAGGGGCCTTGCCATTTGGCAAGGAATTTACTTTCAACCGTAGGGACAAGTACCAATATCCTATCCCCCGGGGAAAAGGTACGGGTCTTGGCTCCACGGTTGTACACTCTCTGCTGTGCCAACTGCGCTTGGGCCAAATGTTCCTTCACGATGGGCATTACCTGTGCAATTCGATCTTGCATCAGGGCGACATGCTCAATCACACTCCTGTGGGGAGAACTCTCACTTTCCCAAGTTTCCTTGGCAATATCCAACAGCCCTCTTGGGTGTCTCCCATACAGTAACTCAAAGGGGGAGAATCCCGTAGAGGATTGGGGCACCTCCCTAATAGCAAACATCAAATAAGGAAGTAAACAGTCCCAATCCTTTCCATCTCTATCCACCACTTTCTTCAACATTTGTTTTAGGGTTTTGTTGAATCTTTCAACCAGCCCATCGGTTTGGGGGTGATACACAGACGTACGCAATTGCGTCACTTTGAACAATTTACACAGCTCTTTCATAACCCGGGACATAAAGGGTGTACCTTGGTCCGTAAGCAGTTCTTTACAAATACCCACCCGGCTAAAAACAAGAGATAGCTCTTTGGCTATGGTTTTGGCCGAGGTATTTCGGAGAGGGATCGCTTCTGGATAACGGGTGGCATAGTCCATTATAACTAATATGTACTGGTGCCCCCTAGCGGACTTGATTATAGGACCTACCAAATCCATGGCGATCCTCTCAAACGGGACCTCAATGATGGGTAGAGGGACCAGCGGGCTACGGAAATGTGGCATCGGGGCCAACCTCTGACACACAGGGCAGGAGGAACAATAATTTTCTACGTCCTTCATCACCCCCGGCCAATAGAATCTCTGTAATACCCTCTCTCGGGTTTTCTCTGTCCCCAGATGACCTCCAAGAATGTGCCCATGGGCCAACTCCAACACCAACTTCCTGTAAGGTTTGGGCACCACAAGCTGCTCAACGGTTTCTTCTGCCCTTTTTGCCACCCGATACAGTAGGTCCTTCTCTACGCTGAAGTATGGGTAAGTGCAGGTATTATCTGGGTTCACTAACTCGCCATCTATTTTCACTACGTTTTCCCGTGCCTTTATTAGGGCGGGGTCTTTCAACTGTTCTGTGGCAAAGTTTTCCCTGTGAACCTCAAGATCAGAAAACTCCACAGACGGTAGGTTTTCGTCTGAGGAGGTGGGCTCCTCTCCAGTTTCTTGAGTCTCCCCTGCCAATACTGATAAGGGAAATTCCGGAGAGTCCTCACCACTCTCAGGGGAGTTCTGGCTATCACATTCCTGGTACATAGGGGCACCAGTGAGGGGCTCAGGATCATCCCACAGTTCCCAGAACTTCGGAAAATCCCTTCCCACAATGGCGTCATGCGGTAACTGAGATACTAAGCCCACTGGATGAGAGAGGGTACCTTTGGGGGTCTCGAAACACACTGTAGTCACTGGATACTCTCGGGTGTCCCCATGCACACAAATAACAGCTACCTTGCTATTCCCAGAGACCTCTGTTTTAACTAACTCAGCCTTTATCAGGGTCACAAGGCTACCTGAATCCAGCAATACCACAACATTTCTACCATTAACACACATTTTGCATAAATGTTTCTCAGTTCCTCGAATGGCAGTGCATGCGACTGTCGCACACAGCGACTGACGTCTGCCCGTCAGAAAGTCACACTGCATGGGTTCCTCCACAACCGGGCAATTGGCTGCAATATGTCCCGCTTGCCGGCAGCGGTAGCAAACGATCCTTCTTGCCGCCTCTTGAGCCGCTGATTTCCCAGGCTGTTCTCGCCAAACTTGGGGTAGAGCTCCCACCCTCTCACTCTCTCCACCCTCACCCCTTGGAATCCTCTTATCCGCCCCTGGGGATGGTCTGGTCTTAGGGTGGAAAGTCCGAGTGTCTCTGGAAGAGGCCGTCAGGTTCTCTGTAGCCAAGTATTTCTCCACACGATCCACAAGACCATCGGCCGTCTCTGGGTCTCCATGGCTTACCCACTTTTGGATGGCAGTAGGAAGAGCTCTCAAAAACCGATCCATTACAACACGTTCCACAATCTTTGGTGCGGACAAAGTCTCTGGCTGTAGCCACTTTCTGCTCAGGTGAATGAGATCATACATTTGAGACCTGGGGGGTTTTCCAAGCTGGAAAGTCCAGTTATGCACACGCTGAGCCCGGACAGCCTGGGTGACACCCAGCCTTGCCAATATTTCAGCTTTTAGCATCACATAGTCTTTTGCTTGGTTAGGCTCTAGGTCATAGTAAGCTTTCTGCGATTCACCAGTTAACAGAGGAGCCACCAGTCCAGCCCACTGCTCCTCAGGCCACTTTTCTCTTTCAGCGGTCCTTTCAAATGTGGTCAAAAATACCTCTGGATCATCCTCTCCAGTCATTTTTGTCAATAAACGACTCACCCCAAAGGACGCGGTATTAGTGGGACGGCTTTCCTCACTGGTCTGCGGACGTTGCTGCATTACTGCTTCCATCTGTTGTTGTAGTCTCTGCTCTTGCTTCTGCAACAGGTCTATGAAGCGGGCCTCAGATTGCTGCTGGGCTCGTTGCTGAGCCTCCAGACTCTGTTGCAAAGTTGCGTTTGTCTGCTGCTGGGCTGCAAGGCTCCTTTGCAAACCTGCATTTGTCTGCTGTTGATTGGCATTTGCTAGAGCCAGCTGCTTCAGTATCTCCTCCATGCTGGCTTAAAAAAAACTGCCACTGGTTCTCCACCAACTGTGAGGGGGTTAGCTCGGCAGCGGGTGTGTGTGACCCCCGGGATGGGCTCCCCACACAAAACAGGCCCAGCAAACGGAGGTTGTGGTTTTCAAAATCAAAAAAGGTGCGGTTTATTTTCTATTTACAGTGACAAAACACAGCAAAGCAAAAGAAACATAACCAAAATAAATCCTGGTCAAGTTGACCTCTGACTAAACATACAGGTTTCCTAACTAACAACTGGGATCAGCCTAGTGCTGTCCTAGTCCCTAAGTCCCTGGTTTTAAATGTCCAAGCAAATAGCCACACAGGCTTTGTCTCACCGCACAGGGGTTCACTCTCCCTAGACAGTCCACACAGGTCTGGTTCCAGGCATGAGCTAACATCTAATGAATCTGGGAGTTCTTATAGAGGCCTAAATGAGCTGACAAGCTTCAGCTGGCCTCATCAACTCCCTGTCTGTACGACGCCCAGCCCTCTCCCTAGAGGTATGAGTCATCCATGAGCCCACTAGCCTTATACAACTCTCCACCTAGTTGTATAAGTCGGCGTAAAGCCTGAATCTGGGCGAAATATATCTACCCCCCTGGATGCAACCAGGTGACTTTACCTTCCTGCTGTCACAGTACACTAATGCTTTTAGTTATGGTGCATAACATTTTAGATATTTAGTGACTTACACAAAGGAACAGAGATGTTACCCACAGCCAACATTTCTAATTATCAACTAATAATGTATATGGAGTCTGCATGTTCTCCCTGTGCCTGCATGGGTTTCCTCCGGATACTTTGGTTTCCTCCCACGCTCCAAAGACATACTAGTAGATTAATTGGCTCCTGTCTACATTGGCCCTAGTATGTGTATGTATTAATGTGAGTTAGGGACCTCAAATTGTAAGCTCCTTGAGGGCAGGGACTAATTTGAATGTACAATATATATATATATATATATATATATATATGTAAAGTGCTGCATAAGTTGACGGCGCTATACAAGTACCTGTAATAGATAAATATATGCAAGAAAGGGAATCTCCCTCAGTAATATGTACAGTATATAAAACATATATATTTCTTCTTCTTGCAATTGTTTTTTACATCAAGTCTTTTTTTTTCCTTTTGCATTAAGTTTGAAATAGTCTGACAACTAAAATCAATAGGTTATACAACCAGTCTGGATGTTGGCCTAGACATGCGGGGACCCCTGCAGTCCCTGAGTAACTCAATCCTGCTGTGACCGGTAATGATCATTCTGTCTCTTGGACTCAACATTCTATGAAAGTATGAACGAATACCCAAATTCTCAAAAGTAAAAAAAAAAATGCAGTAGAGTGGACCCACACTGATGTGAAAGTCTGGGGGGAGGCAAGTAAATCTTTGCAAGACAAACTAATACATAATTATTGCATAATCTTGCAAGTCCGTTCATCTTGGCAAATGTTTCTTCAAGGTGTGTTATTTAAAGATCTATTTTTATTGTAAGAATGTAAAGCAAACCTGTGCTTTCCCATTTCAAGGTAAAGTAACGGACTTGCATTAATCCCCCTTTACCCCACAACTGGTAATGGAGGAGATTGTGACTCACTCGATGTAACAGTGCTGGGCCAATTTGTCACATGGTGAGTCTATAGCCCTGTGTGTAAGCTAGGGCTATGAATTATGGATGAACCCTCTGCACCATAGGCGTGCGCAAGGGGTGTGCCAGGTGTGCCTGGGCACACCCTAAGCCCTACGTGCCGTGCCAATTCCCTCTACTGCCCAGGAATTTCCCCTGTGTTGGCCCCCCGCCCCGCAGAGCTGCTGGCTTCCCTCCTCTCCCTCCAGCTGCTGCTGCAGAGAATGTTTCAGGAAGGAGAGTGGGGGAAAGGGCTATTAAATATGTAATTGACCTGTGCCTTCCTTTTCTAAATGAACACAGTGAACACACTCACTCACTGTGTTCATTCATAACTGAAACATACTAAACTGTGTTTATGAATGAACAGGAAGCTGCTCAGCACAGAGCACTTCCCATTCATTCATTGTCCCGTGCAGCTGGGGTTGCAGAGAAAGACGTGTGTTTGAGCTTTGGGGTGCACACCCTAATGCTATAGGCTGCGCACCCCTATGCTCTGCACACTGCTATAAACCCTTTCCAGCAAACTATGCAATAAAAAACAGCAATTTTTAGTTCACACATATTGCAATATATGTTTAAGCTGGTCAACTGCATCAAAGTAATCCCTCTTACGGCCAGTCCTACACTGCTTTTCCACTGCAAATGCTACAGTGGATACAATGCCAACATGGGGCATAGAGACACAAGTTAGGACTATGGACTCACCATGTTCCAGTGGTCTAAGATCCTGATGTCCTCATGTCTAGTGCTGGGTTCACTGCAATAGACATGATGCGGTTCAGGCCTGCACTGGACATGACAGTCCACTGCAAGAGCATGGGGGAGCACTGACTGCTGGGGAAGCAGGGGATCAGGTAAGAAAAACTCTCCCCTAGATCTAAATGAGCAGTTAATCCTTGCAGTGTGGGCACAGCCTCACTGCAAAGGAGGGAATTTTACATTTTGCAGAGTCGGGATTTAAAGCTCAACTCCCATAAAAATTGTCCCTTGCAGTGGGGCTTCCCCTTCACTGCAAGGGTTACCTGCTTGTTAAGGTCTAGGGAACAGGGAAAGCAGTTAACTTACCCAAAACTCTACTCCCTGGGCAATCAGCACTCTCATATGCTCCAGCAGTTTACTGTCCCGAAGGCCCTTTTCACACGGGAGCCTCCTTCTTGTGGATTCCGCTTGCTCAGCGGAGCATCACTAGGGTGACCACATGTCCCGGATTGCCCGGGACAGCCCCGCATTTTGCAGGTCTGTCCCGGGCACATTCATTCCAGGACAATACAGTGTCCCGGAATGAAACTGACACAGCCACCCCCCGGACCAATCTGATGCCCCCAAAAAAAGCCGCCACATCACCACTTTACTCACTGACAGTACTTGTCCTGGCCGGGAATGCCTGGAGGAGCACAATCCCTCCCCCTGCTTGTGATTGGAGAAATCATAAATCCTGCCTCTTGTGTCCAATCACTGTGCTGTGATTCGTTACAGCACAAGCTGATTTTTGGGAAGGGAGGGTGTCCCTGAATGGTAGTTTGAAAATGTGGTCACCCTAAGGATCACCCCACTGATCCCCGCTGAGCAGGTGGATGACAGGTCCTGTCCGCTCCGCTGTGCAGAGTGGACAGAGACACAGTCCTGCTCTCCTCTATAGGGAAATCGCCTGTCCATTTTAATCTGATCCTATCCGCAAGACGGATGGAAAATAGGACCACCATCCATCTAGGTTTTGTGGGCAGAATCGGATCAGATGGCAGCAGGTGTTAGCGGGCATGTTGTCCACTGACACCCACCGCTCCATAAAGGGGACTGCAAGGTCTGATCAGGTCTGCCTGAAAAACTGACAGGCAGACCTGTTCGGAAAGCCCGTGTGAAAGGACCCTTAGTGTTTTCATACCCAAACCACAGCTATGGGCCATACATCAGTCTTAATGACGTTAGAGGCTTCAAACCACCAGAACACAGGGGAGAAGAGGCTGCCGGGACCCGTCTTGCAGCATGGAGGAGCCTGCAAAAGCTGAGGATGGTAAGTGAGTAAAACTGCTTTTCCTTGTCTCCCAAATGTAATGGAGCATTTAACCCTTGCAGTGCAGGAGCAGCCTTCTGCTAGGAAGGATATTTAGGCTACAGCATACGCTGTATTTACTGGCATGGTGTTCCATGCATCCCTGTGTAGGCAGTCCCACGGATGTCAACTGTGACATGGACACAGACGCTGCTCCCAATCTGACATCCGTGTGGGTGCGGATGTGTACAGGTGCATGTCCCCAAAGTCATACTGTCTGTGTTGGAGGACATGCACCCGCACAGGTATCAAATGGAGAGCAGCAACTGTGTCTGTGCAGCCGCTGTGTTCCATCAGTGGGACTACATGCATTGGGATGCACAGAACACCAGTGCATGCCCGTACGGTTGAACACGGTCCTTGCACGGGCCTATGCTGTAGTACACCCTGTGTGCAGGACGCCTTACTTTCCCTGGAGTTCAGCCTTACCCATAACACTAGCTAAAAACTATCCGCCATGCCTAAACTGAGTGTTTCATTAGGCCGTATAAGGAGTGCATAAGCAGCATTCACTACACAATTCCAGTCTCTTGTAACCTGCTACACAAAAGATAATTTCTTTCAGGTCATGAAATGCTGCAATTTACCTGAGCTCAGAAAATTTTACATGATTAATTGCATTCATATAATTTAATGGGTCATGTAATTCATCTCCTTTTCAAGAAAGTTTTCAGGGATTTTAGACAGAAAAGGTTCATAGAGATCATGGACACTTTTCTAAACATGCAGTCACATACAATCCCAAGAGAAAAGGCTGACATTGCTTCACCCCCAGCCAGCTGAAATAATGCTAACCGCTAAAACACACATCTCCCCTAATTTACAGTCTGTATAACATCCACTGCATGTTTCAATGCACACAATGCTACCTAAAAAAAAGTCATTTGAAAAATAGGGAATAGGTGCCACATGGATATCCTGCTGAAACTACTGCATTGTATTCACAGATTGTGACTATTGGTCCTAAATGGCAGTATGATGCCCCAATCCTTGACCTGGCCGTGTCAGTACACTAAAAGCCAAGGTTCCTGAAAATAGGGATTGGCTTCTCCTATATGCTAGAGCAGTGGTATCCAAACTGTGGCCCATGGGCCACATGTGGCCCTTTGCTTCCCTTTATCCAGACCTTGAGGCGCCATTCCATCCACTAACACTAGTAATGGGGCACTATTCCTCCCCTAAATACCAACAATAGAGCACCATTTCACCTGCTGGTATGAACAACTGTACACTTTTCCTCCCACTAAAACCAACGATGGGGCACTATAACTACAATAATACCAAGATGGGGTACTATTCCTCCCACTAAAACCAATGATGGGGCACTATTCCTACAATAATACCAAGATGGGGTACTATTCCTCCCACTAAAACCAATGATGGGGCTCTATACCTACAATTAATACCAAGATGGGGTACTATTCCTCCCATTAAAACCAATGATGGGGCTCTATACCTACAATTAATACCAAGATGGGGTACTATTCCTCCCATTAAAACCAATGATGGGGCACTATTCCTACAATAATACCAAGATGGGGCACTATTCCTCCCATTGATACCAATGATGGGGCACTATTCCTACAATTAATACCAAGATGGGGTACTATTCCTCCCACTAAAACCAATGATGGGGCACTATACCTACAATTAATACCAAGGTGGGGTACTATTCCTCCCACTAAAACCAATGATGGGGCACTATTTCTACAATACTACCAAGATGGGGCACTATTCCTCCCACTGATACTAATGATGGGGCACTATTCCTATAATTAATACCACGATGGGGCACTATTCCTCCCACTATCACCAAAGATAGGCCACTTGTCCTGCCACAATTGTCAATGATGGGGCACTATTCCTCCCATTAACACCAAAGATTGGGCACTATTCCTTCCACTAAAAGGAATGAGGAGGCACAGTTTACATCCACTGGTGCCAAGGAGTTTTCAATCATCACTGGCTGCAGTCTGGCACCCCTAAAGTCTGAAGGACAGGTAACTGGCCCTTTGGATAGAAAGTTTGGAGATCCCTATCCTAGAGGGCCCATAAAAAGGAAATGACCCGAGAAGAGGAGGATAATTTCACAGAGCAGGCAAGTATAACATGTTTGTTTTTTTAATAGAAAAAAAACGAGACTTTACAATCACTTTAAAGTATTATAATCTGCTTTGTAATGTTGCTATTGTATTATCTCTTGCTGGTAAGCTATAATGCCTGGTTGATCCTGCCTGTGTCCCTCCTCCTTAATGTAAGCTGACCACACTAGCATGGCTGCCCTTCCATGCTAGCGTGGTCAGTTTATGTCTCGTATCATCACGTTCTCATCTCGCTTTCTATACAGGCTCACTGTGCAAGAGCACAGTGTGCCTGTGAAGTTACGTGGTCTGTACAAAGCCATGCCCCCCGCCCATCCTAAAGGCGTATTCTTCTACAGCTACTCCTCCCCTTCTAGTCAGTAGTATGCCATGCCCCCCACCCATCCCTCCTGCCATGATTGAAAGCAAATTCCCCTCCAGCCGCTCCTCTTTATGTATTGACGTAAGGTCTGTGCATCACCCTGGACCATGGGGTCTCGAATTTGTGGCCCTCCAGCTGTTGCAAAACTACAAGTCCCATCATGCCTCTGCCTGTGGTAGGCATGCTTGTGTAGCGGACCCCCAAAATTGGGGTCGCTATGCTTTAAATTTAAGGGTAGCCTGAGCAATAGTTTAGCTCAGGTTCTTTATTTTTGCTTAGTATGGACTCTGATCTGCTGTAGTGTTGCCTGGAGTGTGGTTCCCCTTGACCTGCAGGTGGCGCTGTGGCGCTGTTGCCCAGGTCTTGGGAAGAACCACAGGTGGCGTTGCGGTATGATTGGGTGTCCTCTCTCGGCTACCATGCGGTGGGCGGGTTCTGCCTGCTGTGCATGCCAGGAGAGGGTACATAAAGGGGAGACGCCATGATCTGGGGTGGTGTGCTGGGGGATTCCAAGGAGGACCCCTGGTGGTGAAGTCGCGCCCATTGGCCCTGCTGGCCGGGGGTTGGGGGGGGCGTGAACTGGTCGAGGAGTCTCGTGCACCTTTAGCCCGAGGCTATAGAGTTCCAGGTAGGTCCAGTACCTTCAACTGGGTCTACAAAACCAACCACTGGAGTCCCAGGAAACCCAAGGGAGGGTGGCCCGCTCTGAAACAGAGGAAACCGGGGGAGGACCTATCCAATGGATCGGTGAAGGAAGACACGGTCTTGGGGAGGCCTGGTTACCTATCAGAGGGAAGGATTCATGAGTTGCAAGATAGCTCCTGTAGTGTGCCCCATTGGCACCTAGGCGTTAGGAAGTTCTAAATTCAGGAACTAAAGGATTCTGTGGCAGAGGATCTCCTGAACTTGTCCGTGAAGGGGACTTAAACTAAGTCTCATGTTCGTGTTTCACTCCGGCTGCTAGAACTGTGAGAGGGATCTATCTGGGTGAGCAATACCCACTCAGGCTTGAGTGGAAAATAGGGTGACTGGGTGCCGTGTGCCTGAACCTAATTCCCTACTAGATTCTACTGTGGTCTTCAACCTTTCTCCCAAAGTTATTTCAAGCACAAGAAAATAAACGAATTTGTTGGAGTTTAATTACTGTCTGGACATTGGCCTTCTTTCAGGGAAGAATAGACTTTTCCCTACATTCTAGGGACGAGAACCAACGGAGGGAGGTAACTCGCTTCAAGAGTAGACCCAAAATTGCAAGAACACCGCTCAACCTCTTATACCAGGAGGATACGGGCATGTGGCATGGTGTGCCTTTGCTCCTGCAAGTGAAGGTAGACAGGAAAAAGGGTCTGTGTGCTACACTTGTAAATGTCAGTCTTGCAATGCATCATGGGACTTGTAGTTTCTCAACAGCTGGAGGGACCCCTGCACTGGACTCTATAGCGATCACGTGACCTGCACTTCAGAAGTCAGGGCATGGATTAAAGGTACTTTATTTAAACAAACAACCACAGAGCCATGACAGGCTTACATTTCTGTATAGAAAACATTTTTTCGAAGTATTTAATCACTTTAAGTGTATGCTGTGACGATAGAACTCAGAGTCACAGGAGTCCGTCCCCCCCCCCCCCCCCGAACTATGACATTGTGTGGTATTCAGCTAATGTGCATTGATAGCAACAAAACAGAACCATTTAACTTTTCCCACTTGTAGATCCAGCACAGCAAAGAACTGGCCCTACAAAAAAGGTGTTAATCTGAAAAGCTGCCCTGTCACAGGCCTTGCACACATTACAAACATTCTCAGGCAGCTAACAGAAATATTTGTTAATGATTAAACACCAGACCACAGGCTCGCTTAGGTTTATCACACAAAGGAATTCTGTGCTATACTGCTTTGTAGACATTTCCAAGTACACAATTAAATGGAGGGGACGTACGCGGAATATATTATGGTGCTTACGTCACGAGCAAATTAAAATGCCAACAATTGCTATGGAAACCTCTCTTTTTTACTTAAAACTGACAACCAATCCACTTCTTTTTCTTTGGTTTACCGAAGAATAAAAGACAAAATTATATAAATAACTCAGCACATTATTTGTACCGCTAGTTAAGATAGGTGAAATAGGTTGTGTTTTATTTGCCGCTAATATTTCTGAGGCCAAGTCGAATGCACATTCCTCTCTTATCTAGCATTACAGATAAAAAAAAAAAGCACCTTTTATTACAGGAAGGAGACGAGTATTGACTCAACACAATTTCACATGTCCCATGGAAAATTGTACTCCTCCTACACCAGCTACAAAGCAACCGCACATTCTCCACTCCATATGGGAAAAGAATGTCGGGGGAACTGCGTCCAAAAGAGAGATTTATAAAAATGATGTATGGGGATGTTCTACTAAAACCACACTGCATTCTTTAGGTGCCCTATCAAAGCGAATGTCATGGTGTCTGTGTGAGGGGCACTCAATAGCCATGACAAAGAAATATCCATCTTGTGGGAAGATAGGAGGTTCAAGTTAGCCATACAAATGTAGAATTTTGTTCATTTGGCTTTCTAATCATTAGTGGTCTCAAACCACCATTTTGACCCCAGTGACAAGCCAATTTGGGGGAGCAGGATGGACATTTCTAATATGGTATGTGGTTTTTGTTTAGGAAATTATATTCATTCCAAAATTGAGTGTTAAAAACAAAATTTTTAAGTCATCTAGAAACAATATTTGTAAAGTCAACAAATGCAAAGAGAATTTTTCGTATGAATGTTCATATAAACGTTCACATTCTAATTATCTAATATTGTATAGCCAGCTTAAAGCGGAGCTCCAGTCATTTATTTTTTTTTAGCACCCCAATGATGGTCGCAGCTTATGCCATGCAAATTGGCACAAGCTGCATATGTACCTTTGTAATCCTTTGTGTTCCATGTAAATCCAATGTTACTCACTGTCCCTTCTCGAGCCTGGAAGCTTCCATCTTCAGTGTGGGCATCTGAAGATCGGTCAGACTTTCTTCCGGGATACGGTGCAGCTGGCTACCCAGCATGCACCTCCCAATCTCACGCCTGCACAATGTAAAGAGTGAGATGCACTCGGGGAGGAGGATGCCTGTTGACTCCTGGGATTGATGACACATATATCCAAGGAGCCACGGGTGGGAGGATATGACGTACCTCATCGCAGCAAGGTAATAAGGAAGTGCAGTACTTTAGGAAGAATTAAAGGTAATTAAACTTTGAACAAACAAAAAAACTACTGGGGCCAAAGTGAAAAAATACGGTGGAACTCCACTTTAAGCCTGGAAAATAAATATTGGCATTATTAATGAGGATCTTCACCCTAGAGAAAAAAAAATGCTGTAGCTGCTGACTTTTAATAAAAGGACATTTACCTGTCCAAGGATCCAGAGGCCGGTTCTTTGCTGGTCTTTGGGTCCCCCGGGCCGGCATGTTTATTATAGAACGTCAGCTGTGATTCCCGGTGTGCATGTGTGAGGCGCACTGCAGTTTGTGAATGGTCCTACAGCCTTCCAGGACCTGTGATGTGTCCCAGAAGGCTGCAGGGGAAGAGAGGAGGGGCCTAGGGGATCCGAGCAGAAGTTTTGACAGGTACCTGCTCCCCCCAAAAAAAATATTGTGCCAAATGTAGTAGAGAAGAGGGGAGGAGAACATAAAGCAGAACTTCACCTTTAGGGTAAAGTTCTGCTTTAAAGAAGAATTCCAGGCATTGGCTTGTTATACATAGTTACATTGGTCCAGCTTGGACCAATGTAACTATGTAAATAACATACCTGGCTGATGCCGCTGGAAGCTGGAAATCACTGAAGTAGACATAGCTACTCCATTGAGTTCCACTTGCTTCTAGGTCTTTTGTTGAGCGGCCGGGCTGATGCACTGAAAATACAGGAGGTCGGCCGCTTGGCATGGGCTGCTTTGCATTCTCTAAATAAATGCAAAGCGTAATGTCATAGCCCCACCTCTCCACGTCATCCAATCAGAGAACGCTTTGCATTTGACCTGTTTCTGTCTTGCGCATGACTGATTCCGAATGAGAGTGACTTTTTCATTTTTGATCAGCTGATGCACTTGCATTTCTTTAGAATTAAATAATCATTTAGGAACATCTCAACAAAACTGCCATTTTTGTTGCAGAGGATGCCTAAAATCAACTTTTACCCCAGTGAAGATTTCTGGGAAAATCAGTGAGCCAAACACACAAGCTGTAAATTTAATTTCTGGGAGAGTTCCAAACGGTCGCAACCAGGTTGCAATATTGGATTGATTTGTACAGAAATTTACAGCACTGCAGGTTGGGAAGTTTAATTTTTAATAACAATAAATTACAATATGGATTGGGTCATAAAAATATATGCTATATTATTTGCATTTTTTTCCCCCCACGAAAGTGGAGTTATCCTTTAAGGAGCATGCGCTTCCAAATATAACTGTAGAAAATCTGATATTTAAAATTTGTCCATCTATATGTGAAATCTTAGGTTAATCATACACAGGTCAATTTTTCAAAAGATTAAACAAATATTTAATGGTAATTTGACAAATACGAACAACAACATCCTAGATACAGAAATAATTGCTTACAACTGATAGAATTGGAAGATATTGATTGCAATTAGTTACCAATTCCTTCTCTGCAGATGATTGTTTAAAGTGCACGGCAATTACAACCTCAACGTTATCTGCTATTATTCGAATGACGTACGAAAAGCAATAATTGCTCACCCTAAAATTGAGCCATGTAACATCAAATAACTGTAAAATGTAAGCCACTTTAACTCATTCTGATAAAAAAAATCTAGTCGCATCTTCTGATAACCAACCTGAGAAATGAAAGGTGAAAGCTCATTGTTGGTTCATCAAATGAAGACTCTGGTTTACCTAGCATAGAGTTGTTTGAAATATTACATGTCTGTTATTCTGGAATGTCCAGTATACATTTAAAAAATTGTATTAATTTAAAGTGGACCTTTTTTTTCTTTTGCTAAAATTCACCTAAAATGTCTTTCTTAAAAGAGAAGTTTGGGAAATAAAAAAAAACAATAAGCATTTATATTTACCTAAGTTGATTCAGCATTGGTCCGATGGTGCATCTGTCCCCCGCTGCTTCTAAGACTGGGAACTGAGCGATCAAAAACCACTGGTCGCTTAGTTCTGTCTTCAGTGAGCAGAGAGCCGGTGAATGACAGTCATCGGCTCTCTGCTCTACCCATCCAGTGTTTCGAAGCGCCTGGCTCAGGAGGCGGAAGGGGGTGACTCAGGCTCTATGCAGTTTGCTCATAGGCTAGGCCAGCTGCCAGTCCAGGCAGCTGGGTGGATCCCAACATTAAAGTTGGGATCCCTCCATTGTCGGGACCGGCTAAATACCGGTCACAGGAGTGCAGAATGAAGTGCACTCCTGTGTCCCACAGGAGAAGTAGGGCCAAAAGAGCTTTGGCCCTACTTTTTCTTTATAAGTAAAATCTTTGACTTTAACATACCCTTTTTAGGTTTCTGTCTCCTGGTTTCCCCAAAGGCACCTTCAGGGAGATCTCATTCCTAAATTTCGAGATCTGATGAGATCCCACAGTATACTGCGCATATGTGAGACAAAGCTCTCAAATTAAGATCTCAGGGAAGGCTTTTTTTCCCCAACAGGTGAATGTAATGTCAGATGACGCATGTGCAAGATGCGGAGTCATGCTCTCCAATGTTGCAAATGCGTAGTATTACAAATGTCATAAGTGGGCTGGCACAGGGAGCAAGGTAGAAGATGTCAGCCCATGATTATGAAATAGCGACATAGGGAGCAGGAAAGAGGCAGCATTATCAGTGGCAACAATAAATAAAAAGCTGCATGGACTAAACGTTTAACTACATACTTTTACCTAGTGTAGGCAACTTTTAAAAGAGGTGGGGGGTGAAGCAAGCTTGAAGATTTGAAATGATAAAAGGTGAAGTGGTATGATGTCAGGACACAAATAAATTGGACACCATAACTTAATACAAAAGAGCACCCAAAAAAGATCTGCTTCTCCCTGGGGTGCTTTGAACTGAATGCGGTAACAGCACAGACATCATATTGAACACTGTGCTGGAATGCAGACTAGTGCAGTAATCTCAAATATGTATGCGTGGAATGCCACAACACCTGACACTGCTCCTAAATTTTACTTTAATGTAAAAAATGAACTACAACCTAATCAATTATTACCAGGAAATAATGCTAGTCATAGGCTGATTAGTATTTTCATTGATGTTATTAAAGAATCTTATGAATATATACAGTATCTCACAAAAGTGAGTACACCCCTCACTTTTTTGTAAATATTTTATAAATAATCTTTTCAAGTGACAACACTGAAGAAATTACTCTTTGCTACAATGTAAAGACATTAATGTCTAAACCGCTGGCAACAAAAGTGAGTACACCCCTAAGTGAAAATGTCCAAAATGGGCCCAAAGTGTCAATATTTTGTGTGACCACCATTATTTTCCAGCACTGCCTTAACCCTCTTGGGCATGGAGTTCACCAGAGCTTCACAGGTTGCCACTGGATTCCTCTTCCACTCCTCCATGATGACATCACAGAGCTGGTGGAAGTTAGATACATTGGGCTCCTCCACCTTCCGCTTGAGGATGCCCCACAGATGCTTAATATGGTTTAGGTCTGGAGACATCCATCACCTTTACCCTCCGCTGCTTTAGCAAGGCAGTGGTTGTCTTATGCCTTGTACACACGATCGGAATTTCCGATGGAAAAAGTCAGACGAACTTTTTCCATCGGATATTCCGACCATGTTTATGCCGAGGAATTCTGTCAGAGTTTAGATAGAGAACATGTTCTCTTTTACTCCGATGGAATTCTGTCAGAATTCCGATGTGATTTTGGCCAGTCAAAAGTCTGACCGTGTGTACAGGGCATTAGAGGTGCGTTTGGGGTCATTATCATGTTGGAATACTGCCCTGCAGCCCAGAAGGGAGGGGATCATGCTCTGCTTCAGTATGTCACAGTACATATTTACACTGTGATACAAGCTGTACACTCACTACTTTACATTGTAACAAAGTGTAATTTCTTCCGTGTTGTCACATGAAAAGATATAATAAAATATTTACAAAAATGTGAGGGGTGTACTCACTTTTGTGAGATACTATGTATAATATATATACACACACACACATACAAATATAGTGTATATTGTGAGGGGTTAACTCAGCAGCGGGTGTGTGTGACCCCCTGGATGGGTTCACCACACAAAAACAGGCACAGCAGACAGTGGTAGGAGAAAACAAAAGGGTGTGGTTTTATTTGAACTATATACAGACAAAAAAAATACAGCAAAAACAAAAAGAAACAGGAAAAGAAATCCTGGTCAACTTGACCGCTCACTACACACGTTGGTGTCCCTAACTAACAACTGGGTACAGCCTTGTGCTGTCCCAATCCCTAGCTCCCTGCTTTTAGAAGTTCTTAGCAATAACCACCCAGGCTTTGGCTCACCGCACAGAGATCACACTCCCCAGACTATCCACACAGATCTGGTTCCAGGTTGGAGCATCTCCCTTAGCATGCTGGGAGTTCTTGTAGAGGCCCTAATGAGCCCACTTACTTCAGCTGGGCTCATTAACTCTTCCCCTGCAAGACTCCCAGCACTCCCCCTAGTGGTATAAATTAGCATAAAGCCTGAATCTAGGACATATATACCTTCCATCCTGGATGCAACCTGGTGATTTTACCTGCCTGCTGTCACAATATGCTAATTGTATATTTTGGAGACACCAACACAAGTAATGTTATCCATAAAAAAATGCATGAGGTAAAAAGAAAAAAAAAACTCTGTCCCGGGCATTAAACTGGTTTTCTTAAAATTATACTAAAATCTCTTTTTTTTTTGTTAAGAATAACAAACATGTTATACTTACCTGCGCTGTCTAATGGTTTTGCACAGAGCAGTCCAGATCCTCCTCTTCTCGGGTCCCTTTTCGGTGCTCCTGGCCCCTCCTTCCTGTTGAGTGCGAGCAGCCTGTTCCCACCCCCTTTCTCTCCTAGAATGCATTAAAGCGGAGCTCCGCTGTAAAAAAAAATATTAAAAGCCAGCAGCTACAAATACTGCAGCTGCTGACAATTAATATTAGGACACTTACCTGTCCTGGAGTCCAGCGACATCGGCAGCAGAAGACGAGCAATCGCTCATCTCTCAGCTGCCCCCACTGCCATCATGGGTGAGGGAATCAGGAAGTGAAGCATTGCGGCTTCACTTCCCGGTTCCCTACTGCGCATGCGCGAACAGCGCTGCACGTCTTTCACTGGTCCCCGCTGTGTTCTGGGAGCCGTGTGTTTCCCAGAACACAACGGGGGGGGGGGGACCGGGAAGTGACGCACTGCCCGCAGTCTACCCGCAGTGTGTATTCCCAGAAGTGGGTGCAAATACCTGCCTTTACAACCACTTTAAGGTAGATATACACTATAAGAAAATTGGGCGGCTTTCCTCGATGTTTCACAGCAAGTTGAAACTGAGGATGGAAATAACGTATGAAAATATGACAAAGGTTTTATTTATAGATTAATTGTATATTTTGGAGACACCAACACAAGTAACTTTATCCATTAAAAGTGTTGCGTCCAAAAAAAAAACTCTCAGTGGCATTATACCTGTTTTCTTACAACACTGTAATTGCAACTTTAATTGCTTTTAGAATCTGAATACACCGCCTGAACTTTTTAAATAGCTGCTCAGTAGAAAGTTGATTGCATTTTCTTTGTTGTAGTTGTTCCTTTGTTTTAAATAGTTAAATTTTTAATTACATGTGTTTAAAGACCATTTCCATGTCAACAGAAAATGGGGCTTAATCAGCTCCCTTGGTTATAAAATAGACTCAATGAAAATATCTAAAAAAGGCACTTAGTAGTCAGAAATAAAAAAGTACTACATCTGCATGTACCTGCCACAAAGGTCTGGTATAAGCCACTAGCAAATATATCTAGATTTTTTTTTTAGGCTGCTATTTGAAAATAAACCTAAAAGGTGTCTAAGTATTGGTCAGATGAAAAAGCAGGGTTTAGTCTAGAATCCCGCTGACGTGTTCTTTGTTATGGAGAAGAAGGCACATTATGATTAAACTTTGTTCTTCAAAGCAAAGAGTAAACATTACCTAATCATTTTCAGCCCCTTGTTACTTTGACCCAAGAAAACACCTTTAAAGCAAAGCAGATGTCTTGCTTCAAAACAAAATCATGTATAAAAGGCCGCAACCCGCTCTTGATTAGCTTGATACAATTTTTGTTCTGAGTCAATGAAAATGATTAAAAATGCTTCCATGAATAAAACCTGAGGCAAACGAGAACTCCAGGCAAATTATAAAATGTGTATATATATATATATATATATATATATATATATACATATACACACACACATACACATACATATACACATACATACATACACACACACACACAGTATATCCTTCAACACTAGAAAATAGGCCTCCCGGCTACTTCATCATCCAGAGTCCCCAGTAGATAAACTTTAAAGCTAACAAAATACTGCTGTTCATGGGCTACCAGGGACATCATATATAACAGTGGTCTCCAGACTGCGGCCCTTTGCTTGCCTCTATCGGCCCTTGGGGAATTGTTCCATCCACAACTGACACTAATGATGGGCCACTATTCCTCCCACTGACACCAAGGATGGGGTGCTATTCCTCCCACTGATATCAACAATGGGGCTATATTCTTTCCACTGACACCAAGGATGGGGTGCTATTCCTCCCACTGATATCAACAATGGGGCACTATTCTTTCCCCTGACATCAAGGATGGGGTGCTATTCCATCCACTGATATCAACAATGGGGCACTATTCTTTCCACTGACACCAAGGATGGGGTGCTATTCTTCCCATTGATATCAACAATTGGGCACTATTCCTTCCACTAAAACCAATGATGGGGCATTGTTTACTTCCACTGACACTGATGCATTTTCTACTCCCACTGGCTACAATCCGGCCCCACTAAAGGCTGAAGGACAGTAAACTGGTCCTTTGTTTACAAAGTTTGGAGACCCCTGATATATACCATAAAACAGGGCTCAAAATTTTAAGTTCAGAGCTACTAGCCAGGCCTCGAGGGTTACTCGCCACCAGTTGCCCCACCCAATCCCTACCCTGCCCCGCCCCTAAACACGCCCTCATAAATTATCTCATGAAATGACACTAAAATGTTTTATGCAGAATTAAGTTACAAAAATAGTTATTAACAACAACTTTATCAGTGCAACCTCACCTGTGCCCCTCAACGCAGCCTCACCTGTGCCCACCATTGCAGCCTCACCTGTGCTCATCAATGCAGGCTCACCTGTGCCCACCATTGCAGGCTCACCTGTGCCCACCATTGCAGCCTCACCTGTACCCACCATTGCAGCCTCACCTGTGCCCACCATTGCAGCCACCCTGTGCCCACCATTGCAGCCTCACTGTGCCCACCATTGCAGCCACACTGTGCCCACCATTGCAGTCACACTGTGCCCACCATTGCAGCCTCATTGTGCCCACCATTGCAGCCTCACTGTGCCCATTACAGACACATTGTGCTCACCACTGCAGCCACACTGTGCCCATTATTGCAGCCTCACTGTACCCATTTTAGCCTCATTGTGCCCACCATTGCAGCCTCACATTGTGCCCATCATTGCAGCCACACTGTGCCCACCATTGCAGCCTCACTGTGCCCACCATTGCAGCCTCACTGTGCCCACCATTGCAGCCACACTGTGCCCACCATTGCAGCCACACTGTGCCCACCATTGCAGCCACACTGTGCCCACCATTACAGCCACACTGTGCCCACCATTGCAGCCACACTGTGCCCACTATTGCAGCCTCACCTGGGCAGAGGAATGCGTGACTGGAGGAAGAGGAGAGCCGTGGGATCACAGAGCAGGATAGCATGCTGTTACAGCTTACATTACAATTGTCTCCGCTCTGCTCGACACAGCCCCGCCTCCTCCTGACCCCGTGCCTGGGATAGACAGAACGCATCCCAGCATTGGACCGGCGTTCTGTCTATCACAGACACATGGTCAGGAGGAGGCAGGGCTGTGTCGAGCAGAGCGGAGACAATTGTAATATAAGCTGTAACAGCATGCTATCCAGCTCTGTGATCTCGTGGCTCTACTCTCCTCAATGCTCTCTTCCCCCCTGGTCGATCACTGGGAGAACAGCTCCCGATCAACCCTGCATGCCGGGGGTGCTCGCTCCCCGCTCCCAGGCAGCACAGCTCGCATGCCCTCATTTTCCACTCGCAAAATGCGAGTAGGCGAGTGGATAATTTGAGCGCTGCCATAAAAGATAACAAAATATAGGCTATAGAACATCCATCAATACTACAAAAATATAAATAATACACTAGCATCAGCATCCAGATTCTAAAGGAAACCATTTATAGTACAAAAATTAAAAATAGATTAGTATACCCATCCTCATTATAATCCCATCCTCAGTTAATGAGAAACATAATGTAGCTCTTCCTATTTTTCCCAAGGTACCGATACTTGTCTTGAGACTTTATATATTTGCAAACATGAGAACATAGAATCATGTAAAGGCCACCCTGGGACATGCAAAGACATATAGATATGTTCCCAGACTTTGGGGTTGCTTGATCCTTCTAATCAAACCACTTCAGCCGTGGCAAAATAAAGTACCACTCAGTATTTCCAACAGTACTTCACTGATTCTTCTAAATAACAGAGGATAGAATAGTGAAATGAAAAAATAGTAGTAAAATATCGGAAAGTAGAGAAGTAGAATCGATACTGACATTCTCAAAAAATCAATGCTTTCATATATCATGGTTTCAGAAAGACCTAAAACATACGGAAATATCATCCAAGTGGTGGTGTGTCACATAGGATCAATTCAAGCACTGTAAAAAGCGCCCTAGAGATACACATGTGGTTTGATCCTTAAAGCAGTATTAAACCCAAAACCAAAGATGTAATATGTTGCAGCTTACCAATCATTAAATGTGATGGCTGCATTTGTTTTATTTTCTTAAGCTGTTTTCCCCTTTGTTTTCCCCTGGTGATCTGGCCAGTAACACACCTCCTGTATTAGAGTGCCCCCACTCTGAAGAAATAAGTACGGGGGCAACTTTGGACAGCAGCATAGTCATTCTGGGGGGGGGGGGGGGGGTTAATACTGCTTTAAAGTCACGCCTCTACTAAAATATTATAGAAAGCTTCCCAAAACTGTTCAACTTGGATGTTTTGAGTTAACAATACATGAATAGATTTTTTTAAAACCAGAGTAACCATCCAGATTCAGAGAAAGCCAGGCTATCAGCATTTTCTAAAAGGGAAGAAATGGCAGCACCCATATTTGCCACATGCCCAGTTTTCCTTTAAAATACTTTTATTGGAATTAGGATTGTCCCCGTGACTTCTCTTTTGGAATAAAGTTGTATCTGGACCTCTAAGCAGTGGTGTAGTGCTTCAATGTCCATTGTTGTTACATTACACTACAAGCCAAGGAGACTGTGGGGGACCTCTGGAGTGTAGAAGCTGCCTTCCGGGGATCCAGATCACTTACATCAACATCAAAACTGCAAGATAGCAATAGCAGTGAGATAACCCTATGGGTCCAGTGCTATTTTTCCACTTTCCTCAACTGTTCCTTTGAAAGGGTCTCCTCAAAAGTAACAGTTCAGTCTTACATGGACATTACATAAAAAAAAAAAAAGTAGGTAATGACATTATTACCTACTTTTTTCAGTCTGTCCTTTACAGCTGATTTATTTTTGGAAAAATTATGGTTTAGGCTAAGTTCACACTCAATCACACACAAACGTTAAAAAACGCCCCTCAAACGCCCATGCACAAGATATAATAGACAGCACATTGTGCTGTTCACACTAAGCGTTAGCATTGCGTTGCTTCAAAATTGAAGCCTCATGTCAAGTCAGGAGGCATTTGAAGCCTTTCAACGCCTCCCATTCAAGTCTATGGTAACACTCTTTTTCGGCGCAGTTTTGGTGCAGTTTGCAGCACGTAAAAATGTATTTATTTCTGTCACTTTACATTGTGGAGCAGTTTTAACGCTCATCAAACGCAACTAAACTGTGCATAGGGCTTTTAGGGAGCGTTTTTAACGCTTGTAAAACGCCCCATTCTAAAGCTCATTGACACCTGTCTGATGCCTATACTAACGCCATACAAACGTTATAGGAGCATTTGTTGAGCGTCAGAAATTTAGTCAAGTTTAAAAAAGTCTTTAGGTATTTACACCCTCGCCATACTAGTGGTGAGTAAGTGAGCTGATTGTGTATTTAGTAACCCCTTTTGCACTTGTTGCTTATGCACTTATTTGCAGTCTTACATGGAGCCTAGTGGTAGGGTTGCCACCTTATCCCTTTAACCACTTGCTTACTGGGCACTTAAACCCCCTTCCTGCCCAGGCCAATTTTCAGCTTTCAGCACTGTCACACTTTGAATGACAATTGCGTGGTCGTGGGGTTTTTAACAGGCTGTTTATTCTATTCAAAAAAATGTACATAGAGAAAAACGCATAAATACATATAAATGCTAGAAAATAATTCTATATATGTATTTATGCGTTTTTCTCTATGTACATTTTTTTGAATAGAACAAACAGCCTGTTAAAAACCCCTGAAGAAGGAATTGAATACCTACACCTCCCATCTCCGAAACATGTTGGGATCATCTGTGACCACACATTTACTGTAACCTCTAATTTTGAGGCTAGTGTGTTCCAGTATTCAGTTGCTGTTCGATTAGATCGCGTTCAAATGCATTGTTTTCAGGTGTACCTACTAATGCAGCTCTATATAATGGTCTAAAGCTGGCCATAGACAGTCTGAAGGGACCAGCTGAGATTTGAACCATGTATAGGCAGGGTGAATGTACCCAAGTTGATCAATCAACTTGGGTACAACTAGCCTGTCTAATTGTATATGTGATTATTACCAGCGGTTATTATAGCTGCTAGCAGTAATTACTGTGCTCTCCCGGCTGGGACGGCTCCCCCTCACCAGGAGAACACAATGGCTCCAATGCAGGGATTCTCCCACCATTACTGACTGTGTTGATGGGGAAATCTAGCAGTTTTCTTTCTCGCAACCTGTGGTTGCAAAAAAAGGAAAAATCGCTCCATCTATGACCGGCTTCAGTCAGCCCCTGGCTTCTTTTACATCTTGGGTACTCAAACAGTGAGACCTCCCAACTATAATTTCTACTTTGTTCCTCTCCACCTGGGAGCGTTGTGTGTTCCCTGTCCACCTTTATGTGTTCCAACACCTCTGCTTCATTCTCTATAATATAAAACTAATTACAAAATCTAACAGGGAGAGCCTCTTCTAATGACCACTGCAGGTGTTCAGACCCAAGTACTTGAGGCCAGATATCCCTCCAAAGAGCCCCTGAGAGATAGAAGAAACTTTCAAGTGTATTAACTCTTCAGCAACTACCAAAAACTCAAATATCCGCTTTTGGAAGGACTGATCCTTTAAATGGAAATGTGATATCTTCCTTTTGGCTACTCCATTCTGCACATCATCAAAGCTCATTGTTCTTCTTTACGGAACAAGCCCGCCGTGCAAATTTCTTGGTTTGAATATTATTTTGCAGCGTGTCTTTCATGAAGTCATTCAAAGGTAATAGGGTTGTCCAAACACCATTCCCAATCCACGTCCAGGTCATAAAGAACAAGCAGATGGAATAAGGGTGGGACAAAGTTCCCTCTATTTACCTGCCAGGCTGCCTCACTCAGCAGGGTGTTAAAAAATGCTCAGGCTGCTTCAGCAGATTCCCAGCCCACAGCAAAACAAACATGTTTGTTTTACATCAAAGAAGCCTGAGCAGTTTAGAACAAGCTATAGAATTTAAACACTGATAAAGGAATAATACTAAAACACACAACAGATCCACGGAAAAATGTATCTGAAGTTGGCGTTGGCGATAACTGCAAATAACGCTTCTCCTTTTTCTTCCCCCTACATGAAAAGCAAACACATTTTCCTGATAATACTCAAAACATAATTTCCTGTGTTTTATCTCCCTAGAGCAGAATGACAAAGGAAGGAAGAAAAACCCAGGTACAAAGATCCGAACATCTTCCCATCCAAATAAATTAAAATACACGATTTAACGGCGAGATAGGCCAGGGAGGAACGGCAAATTATCTATTTACATAATTGGCACATAATTGCTTCAGCAGCTGGAAGACGGCAAAAGAAAGCCAGCAAAACATTCAAGTCTACATAGGAGGACTTCGTCCTTATTAATTAGGATTTGCACTTGGTCAGTTCTAACAACTTGTGCCCTATATACGTCATTATTATTATTATTTAGGTACTTATATAGCGCCGTCAATTTACGCAGCGCTTTACGTATACATTGTACATTCACATCAGTCCTTACCTTCAAGGAGCTTACAATCTAAGGTCCCTAACTCACATTCATATACTAGGGCCAATTTAGTCAGAAGCCAATTAACCTACCAGCATGTCTTTTGGAGTGTGAGAGGAAACCAGAGTACCCGGAGGAAACCCACACAGGCACAGGGAGAACATGCAAACTCCAGGCAGGTAGTGTCGTGGTTGGGATTCGAACCAGCGACCCTTTTTACTGCTAGGCGAGAGTGCTACCCACCAGACCACTGTGCCGCCACGTCATGATATGTGACATGCTTTCCTTTTACAGCTGGATATCAGGAATTACATTTTTTACCTACTAACTTTGGGTCAGCTTGGCTGGATGGAATTATTATACATATCTGATATCGGGAGGGCTACTAGCAGTGGCGGCCGGTGAAATTTGTTTGGGTGGGGGCGGCAAACAGTATGCCACCATCAATCGAAAAACGCACACCCGCTTCTGATTGGCCGAATTGAGGATCAGTGTTGCAACAGTGAATATTAATTCACTGTTGTAACACACCTGGGTGGGCTCCGTTTGCATTCTCTGCGACCCAAGCCCACCCTATTTTGAAGCCTATTAGAGCCTTTGGCTCTAATCAGGTGCTTAAAAAAAAAACCTGGCCGCTGTAATTCATGCGCCCGGTGCTCTGTATGAATCTATCCATAGCATATAGGTGGTGGCCTGGAGAGAGGGGGCGGCGCCCGGGTGCCCCTAATGGACAGGCTGCTACTGGCTACTAGGAATGCTGTAAAATTACTGTAGTAGTCTGTGCTACCTACAGTGTTAAGAGCCATACACACAGGCCGAATATTGGGTGGCATCGGCTGGTTCAATAGAAACCAACTAACATTTAGCCCGTGTGTACAACAGCCAGTCTGACAGAAGCCAGCCATTCAGCATGACCAAAAAAGGTCTGTCGATTGACACCCAATCAGTGCTCTCAGGCAATGGCAGAACATAATAGCACAGCAGGGGAGATCACTGTACTAACATCTTATTGTTAGTACAGCGGCTCCTCCTGAGCTCTTCAGTTTTCTTTTCGTTCAGCCCACTAGGTTGAATGAAAAATAAAAATAAAACGACTAGTGTGTACCAAGATATAGCTGTGATCTTTCAGGGGTTTGTATGAGCAGCTTCCCTTATGTACACTGAACACAGAGGGTCACTTTCTTGGCAACTCTTCCATTCATAGACCACCTTGTATTTTTATTTATTTTTTCAATAAAAACAAGGCTGTTTTTGATTGGATGAGGTGGGGATTGTGACACCACTGCCCCTCCTCTCCACCTTGTCCAATTAAGAATACTTTGTATGTATAAAAAAAAAGATGTTCTATAAATAGTGGTGATGCTGAGAAGTGATCCACTGTGGTCCGAGTGCAGAGAGGAAGCACAGGACCTGCTAGTTCATGACTCTGCCTGTATGTAGCACAGACTACTACATTGATTTACAGCATTCCTAGCGGCCCTCTGGATGTCAGTTATGGAAACTTGTCCTGTTGTCACACAGATCGTCTGTTTAAGCGAAAATATTCCAACAGGGCGATTGAACATTAGTCAATGCTAGATCACCTTCTGTTCAACCACAGTGCCCACACATGGTTCAAAAATGTTGGCCCATGTATGGGCAGCTTAAGAATAAAGTTCCTGCGTCCTGTACTGTACCATTAAGATATACTGGTTTCTTGACTGTCATGCTGATATAATGACTTCAGTCATTCCTAACTCACTGACTCAGAAAGGCGCTGGCACTGTACTTCCGGCAAGAGGTATTTGTTTTTGCATATGGGAGTGGATACAGATGGAGGGGCTGCACAGATACAGCTACAGAAAAGCAGGCCCTCTCACCCGCACACCTGTCAAATGAGGTCTGACTCTCTTGATCTGCATGCTTGTTTCAGGGAACATCAAGGAACTCCAACATGCAGCAGTCTTTTTGCTTGCCTGGTGATATCACTACTTCTTTGATGGAGGTGAGGGGCTTGCATTTCTCCTGGAGTGGTGCTCATGTAATGATGAGTACCGTAATCCAGCCTATGCAAAGAGGGCGTGTGTAAATTACATGCTGGGCTCACAGCAAATAGAATAACATGATTGTCATTCTGCCTGCAGAAGACCGGCTGCGCTGAACAAAAGAGGAGAGCAGAAGCAGTATTGGACCGTGAACTCTGCAATATTTTTTTTTTATATACAAGTGGGGAGGGAAAGTACAATTTCATTTTTTTGCTAGTATAGCACTGTCCCCATAGGGCTTGCTGAGTTTTGACTTCATAGGCCTCTCTCTGGTTAACTGCAGCTGGTTGCTAATAGTACCCACTTAGTTGCTGAGAATTCCCACTAGTTTTCCATGGATTCCCCTTGGTTGCTGAGGGTTTCCCACTTGGTTGCTGGGGGTTCCCGCTTGGTTGCTAAGGGTTCCCGCTTGGTTGCTAAGGGTTCCCGCTTGGTTGCTAGGGATTCCTGCTTGTCCCACCCTTAATCTCACTTGCTTGTTATTCAATGACCAGTCAAGGGTATTTGGATTTTTATATTTTATTTTGGTACTTGGATAGGAGAAGACATGAGTTGGATACTTCAACTGGAACTAGTCACAAAGGATAACAACAACTCTCACTTGGCCTCACCGGATTAGTAGTACAAGCAGTCACACTGCTTTGAAAATTCAGCCCCATGTATGGAAGGGTTCAGTCTTCTTGCTCTCACTAGCAGCAGACTTGATGCACTACATTATCTTCAGGACACTCTTTAGCATCCCGTTTAATGACACCCATCCACTGACTCTTCTAGCTGAAGGTGGAGGCCCATACTCAAAAGGCCCCAAAGACACACATCTGTACTCAGAGTAGGCAGAATCAGATCCTTCTTTGTGTCTCCTTTCTAGTCAGCTCTGCAGGACCTCTGGGTTCAGCTTCTCCATCTCTCTAGGCCCCTGTGTCGACCATCCAGGGCTGCACGGCCTCCTCCGCAAAGGAGAGGGCAGCCGCCCCCTCCCTCCTGGGCTCTCTTCCCCGGGTCAACTAACTCTGAGCACATGAACCCTGGGCTTTATATACAGTATCCCACTATGTAATGCAGCACTTTCCGTCTGCCAATTGCCAGGGCTGTAACATTGCCAGTGCACTCACTTATCAGGTCCCCTCCCACTGTCCAATATGTCACCCTATTGGACCAACGGGGGACAGTCAGAACAAGCTGAGCTGCACCTGAGTACAATGCGTAGATCTAACCAATAGATCCTGCTCCCTGGTAGGCAGAGGGCACTCTAAGTTTTTATCTGACCATCTTCCTGGTAAGCAGAAAGACCAAAAAATGATACTCTCTTCTAGCACCTACCAAAGAGGGTGCTACACTAGTTAGTAAGAACAGAGCAGCATGATCTTTCTGCATAAGATCAGTACAACTGTAGATCTCAACCCTCAGGACCAAATAATCCAGGGGTGTGTTGGAGCTGCAGCCTCTGATACAATACAGGGGAAAAAAAGAATTAAGAAAACAGCGTGCTTTCATTAAAATAATAATAATAAAAACACAAATTAATCTAGCTATACCTTCAATTAAACATCATTAAATTTATTTTACAAACAAGTGCCAATGGTATCTAAATCTGTTTTAAAGTTTTCTTCCTGTCATCCGCTGTATGGTAGTACTCATGCCAAAAGAGATTGGGGCAGAATTCTCAACCAAACAAGGCTTTTACACAGTACTGTCAGCACAACAGTAATGCCTCGTACACACGGCAGGACTTTCCGAGAAAAAAAGTCAGACGGGCTTTTTTTTTCTGAAAGTCCGGCCGTGTGTAGCCTCCATCTGACTTTTTTTGTCAGAAGTCCGAAGGACCGTAACTAGAGAACTTGTTCTCTTTCTTTCCGTCAGACTCACGGCGGACTTTTGCATGGTCAAAAGTCCAACCGTGTGAACAAGGCATAAGAATATGTTTACAGGAGGTAAGAGAATATAGATGGCCTTATCAGTGTGCTGCTGCTCAGTCATTGTCCAATTACAGTCTGAAAGGCCATACAATCTGGCATGGTGACTTTGGGTCACAAAGCTGAGTTAAAGCCTGTAACACCTTTCGCATATTTGTTTTTCAAATGTGAATTTAGCCATTATCTTAAAGTTAAACTTTAAGAAAACAAGTGCAAATATTTAAAGGGCGATTTAAAAAAATAAGCAGGAATATAAAATTCTGTAAACTTGTTTCTTATATTTGCCATTATCCCAACGGAATCTCTGAAGTAAACATAAGTTCATAGGACTGGTGAGCCTATTTCTGTAGCAAACCAAACTGTTGCTCAGACAGATAGCATATTAGAAATCCTATGTCAAGCTCTAATGCCTTGTACACACGACCATTTTTCCCGGCAGGAAAAAAACAACGTTTTCCTGACGGGGTTCCTGTCAAGCCTGCATTGCATACACACAGTCACACAAAAGACCGCTGAACTTTTGAATGTCAAGAACACGGTGACGTCAAAGACTACGACGAGCCGACAAAATGACGTTCTATGCTTTCCCCTTGGGAAACCATACAGACGACCGGTTTTCTCGGCAGGATTTTTGCCTGACGGAAAATAGAGAACAAGTTCTCTTTTTTTTCCCACACAGTTTTCCTGCCGGGGAAAACTGCGATTGAGCATACACATGGACGTTTTTCCTGGCGAAAAACTGTCATGGCAGTTTTCCTGCCGGGAAAATCGGTCGTGTGTACGAGGCATAAGAACTATCAGCCAGACAATGCATTATTCAACCCAGTAATAAATAGAAGTATATAAAAGTGATTACCTTTTTCTTCATGTATTGTAAAGACTCCAACTCCAGAACCATCTCTTATTGAATATCGAATTTCTCCATCTCTTCCTGAATCTTCATCATGGGCCAACACGGTCATCACAGGTGTTCCTATAGGAACATCTTCTCTTACCACTGCTTTGCCAACAAAGTTTGAAAACAAAGGTGTATGTAGGTTTTCGTTCACATCAATAATTTCAATACTGATGTAGCATGTGGATGACAAGGAACTGGGCTTCCCCCTGTCTTTTGCCCGGGCAGTCAGATTATAAATTTGCTTTTCTTCATAATTTAAATCTTGTACTATCCGCACGGCACCACTCAGTTTGTCTACTTCAAATTTCCCATCACCATTTTCTAGAAGACTATAACGAACTTGACCAGAAAGCCCCATGTCAAGGTCATAAGCTTCAATCCATGTTACTAGAGTTCCTACGGGAAGATCTTCTCGGATTTTAACATGATAGTTGGGTGGGATAAAGGTAGGAGGGTTGTCATTGACATCCTCCACTAATATTTTTAGAAACACGGTTGAAAACAATTGAGGCTCATGCTCTGCTTGGTCTCTGGCTTCTATTTTGAGCACATGAGTGTCCTGTTTCTCCCTGTCTAGTGGTTCAAGGGCCTTCACTATGCCAGTCACACTGTCGATAGTAAAGAGGTTTGTGTCTGTAAGAATAGAATATCTGACATCACTATTGTCTCCCAGGTCTTTGTCTATAGTATCTATTTTTATAATGGCTTGGTTCCCTTCCTCATTCTCCTTCACTTCAACAGAGTAGCTATCTTGAAGAAACTCTGGAGCGTTGTCGTTAGCGTCAAGAATTCCAATGTCCAAAAGTTGCCAAGCAGATTTTTGTGGTATCCCAAGGTCATAAACTGTGATATTCAACGTGTACTGATCCTTCTGTTCTCTATCAAGTGGTGAAAGGATTTGTAACCAACCATTTTCCATATCTATAGTGAAGCAACTATCGTTGTTACCTCCTGAAATGGCATATACCAGCTTGCCGTTAAAACCAGAGTCAAGGTCATTAGCTTCCATATGGATTACACCTGATCCCACAGCCACATTCTCTTTGATTACAATCCTGCTAGGAAGCGTGTTTATAAACTGAGGTGCATGTGAATTTGTCAAGTGGCTGTCAAAATAAGTTTCCTCTAGTGATCCACGATTAAATAACTTATTGGCTTGAAGAAGTTTCTCAGCAAGTAATTTGGCAACTCCAGTTTCCTCACACTGTAAGTGAACAGCTTTTCGGCTGGAAGTCACAGTAATATTAATATAGATTGGTTTGGCTAGGTTTTCTCCATCCATAGCAGTGATTTTCAAACTGTGAAAGGAAACTTTTGCTCCAGGGCCTTCGGAAAGAGACTGTTTCAAAGAAAGGACCCCCGAATTAGGATTTAGTGTAAATAAATCAAAATCATTCCCAGATTCTATTTTGTATTTAACCAGCTGGAGTTCATCGGCATCAATAGCAGAAATAGTAGTTATGTGATCCCCAATTCCAAGATCCTTGGGTACAGAACCTTCACAATTTATCTTCTCGAACATTGGTGTGTTGTCATTTAAATTATTTAAAGTCACCGTGACAGGAGTTTCAACCTCTCTGCGATAAGGCAATCCCCAGTCAGATGCCCTTATTTTTAAGTTATAAACTCTTGGCATCAGCTCATAATCCAAATCTTCTGCGGTACTAACCACACCAGAGAAAGCATCAATGACAAATGGCACCGGATTAAGATTAGAAATGCTGTAGGTGACATAACCATTTTCCCCCTCGTCTGGGTCAATGGCATTGATAGTAAGCACAGGACTACCCACTGGGACATTTTCATCCACAACAGCTTTATAGGAGTTTTGGGTGAATTCAGGTGGATTGCTGTTTGTGCTAAGGACTTTTATCATAACTTTTGTTTGAGCTTTTTTGTCGCTGGTCATAACATCCAGTTCAATGTGTGAGGAATGTTTTGCTTTTACAGGCAGCAAAGTTGTTATGAGGCCAGTGATTGGGTTTAAATTGAATTTGCTTTTATCTGAAGCATATTTAAAAATATACTGTAAATGTGGATGACTTGGCACAGCTTTAACCATAACTATGGGTGTATTGGGGGGTGCAAACTCACTCACTTCTGCTTTATAAACATCTTTTTCAAACTTTAACGGCCCATATTTAAATCTTGAAGATGTCACATGGATGACTTTTGGAGGTGAAAACTGTGGTGGAGAGCCCTTGTCCTTAGCTTGTAGTGTCAAGTTGAAGCCATAAGGATGCGTTTCCCAATCAATCTCCCTAACAGCTACAATTCTATATTCTTTACTTCCAGGAGAGGATCTGTTGGTCCTAAAATACATTAAGGGATCACCAGCAATAATGCTTAGGGAGGCAATTTCACCATTGGGCCCTTGGTCATGGTCATCAACAGATAAAATTGCATATGTTGAATCTTTATCGTGCTCAGAGGGAGTCAGTGTAGCAGCAGAGATAACAGGGGTTTGCTCATTGGCTTGTTCCACATGAATGTTCAGCCTGGCCATACTACTAATGCCACTACTCCCATATAACTTCATTCCTCTGTCAACTGCGAGGATTTCCATATTGTACTGCTTAGTATCAGAGTAGTCAAGTCTTCCAGTTAATAGAATAGCACCACTAGTAGGATGTATAGCAAACATGTCAGTCCTTTCTTTAAAGCTGTAGTAGAAATCCCCATTGGTACCAATATCGGCATCTGTTGCACTGACTTTCGCAATGCTGGTCCTTATTGCTGTGTTTTCAAGCAGAGAAACGCTGTACAAGGTGGGTGAAAATAATGGTCTCAGGTCATTTGTGTCCAGCACTTGAACTCTGACTTTTGTGCGTGCTTCAGCATTGGAACTCTTCTCTACAGCTTTGACAGAAAGGAGGTAGTGGTCTCTGACCTCCCTGTTGAGTATCGCTGTGTTACCTCCCTTGGTTCGTATCCTCAGAAAGCAAAAGTCCCCCAAAATGTGCTCTTCAGCTTTAAAAAGGTTTTCATTGTCCCCAGAGACTATTTTATACTTTATGTCCCAGGTAGGGTTTTTAAAATAAATACCCATTTTTGTTGGGTGGCCCACATAAGTCTTTGCAGCAGAATTTTCGTAGATAGTGGAATTGTACTGGTGCTGTGTAAACTGAAATGATCCCGGAAAATGCAGTACATGGCTTGTGTCACAGTCCCCAAAATGTTGCAGTAACATCAATAAGAGCAGGGTGGTCAAGTATTTCCCCATGATGGATGATGTACACATTGTCACCTGCAATTACAAAAAATAAATAAAAAATGTAATTAAAATACACAGGTACTGAAATAAAAAATAATATGATAATAATACAATTTTAAACTAATCAAGAATTGTTTAGACTCCCACAAATTTTTTTTTTCTTCCAGAGCTTTACCAATAATTTTAGATGCTTATCATTGCCATGCCTTGAAACATATACAATACTGTAACATTTTATGTGCTTGGTGTAACTTTATTTTTTCGCAAAAAAATAATTTAATTTTTTTGCTTAACATTTTTATTTATCACATAAGGGACCAAAAGTCCCCTATGTGATGATTTTTAGCTGACAGGTTTTCCTTCATGAGACATGCAGGGTCTAAAAGACCCTGCATGTCTCCTCTGGGATCCACTGAATGTATTGCAATGCACGTCGCATTGCAAAACATTGCTTCCCGGCTATGCAAGCCAGGGGCCACTGAGAGGCTGACCCGGAAGTGATGTCATACACGTTCACAAGAAGGAGAAAAGAGCAGGTGTGTGTCCTCTCTTCTCCCTCCCCTCTACCTGCTGGAACCCTCCATGTCAGTCCCGGGCCCGCAGATGGGCAAGTGAAGCCCGGAATACATGGCGGGGGCGCCGGTATCGGGGGTGTGTGGAAGCAATTGGGCAGCAGTGCTGCTGCCCGAATGCTTCCACCTGACCATAGGAGTCTGCCTGTCAGTTTTACATACAATCCCGATGGCCACCGGATTGTTTGTGAAACCCCCCGTGCTGTCAGGTCCGTATGACGCACGACCTGTCAGCAAAAGTGTCAATGCTGCTTAGGGGCTCTGGGCTACAGCAAAATGGCAGCCTCCAGGAAGAAACAAGAAAAATGCTGGAGGTAATTTACAGCACACGCTAATTTTAGTAGCATAATTATTAATGTGGAATGTATGTATGCTCCTTGATAAAGAAGATTATTTTTTATCAAGTGGTTATGAGTAAAGTTCTGCTTTAATTAATAAAGCTGGCTTCAACCAAGATTAGTGAGAGTGGGAAACATTATGTTTTAGGAGTATTTCTGCTTTTCTATGTATAAATGAGCCAAATAAATGCCCAGGGATGATTTACATAAAATATATAAGTAGTTTATCAAAAATTCATTTCAGCAGTGGAAGGTGATTAGAACTGAACCCCAGGCACTCCAGTGGGGGGCACAGCAGAAATCGGCTAATATCATTAGTACAATCAAATGGGTACACCACTGGGTGTCATACAGCAAATCAACCAATGTCATTAAGGCAACACATTGTCGCCTTCTAATTGGCTTTAATTAAATTACTGTAGAATCTAGCTGTGCTGCTGAAATTAATTTGATTAACTGTTTATTTGCAACACTCTATACAAGCTGGGATTAGGCACCTATGTAGAAAACCATGCAGGGGTCGGTGCACAGACCCTCTCACTGTAAATATACAATACATATCACATTAAATAAAAGTACACAAAACACCGCTGATAGGAAGAGTAAAACATCAGGTATCTGAAGATCTAGAACTTACACTTTCTGAAACCTTATGCAAAGCAATAATTACTCGCAATGAGAATATTCATGTAGTACTCTAAAAAGGATGATAAACCAGAGATCTCCTATTTACACTGTAAGTTTTAGTTATGAACATAATAAAATGTCTCTTCTGCATGGAGGACATTAGGCAGTGTAGGTGGATTTCATTATCACCATTTTAAAAATATTCAGTCATATAAAAATGGTAAAAAATATCCAATCCCATCATTCTTCTAAACAGCATGGTCACTGTTGTGTGGGAGTCAGGAGGAATATGACTATGCTCTGACTTGTCAGTATTTACATAGGTAGTTCATGGGTGGTCTAGGGGGCTGGCAAGAAAACAGAGAGGTATATTGGCTTTTCATGCTTTTTCTTCGAGAAATGTTATACAGAGTGTGGCTCAAAAATAATTTCATTATATGATTTTTGTTTCATTTATTGTTATTCAAAACTTTTTAAACAAGAAATAAAATAAGCTGCAAAGCTTTCTTTGGTACTTTAAGGTTTTCATGCGGTTTTGTTTTTTCCAGACTTCTATGTGTCATTTTTTATTCAAATGAGAAATGTAGCGACCGTTCAACAGCTAGCAGGCACTCTTATGCCTCGTACACACGACCGGTTTTCCCGTTGGAAAAACTATGATTAGAGCTTTTCGTCGGGAATCCCGACCGTGTGTATGCTCCATAGGACTTTTTCCCACAGGAAAACTGCCGGGAAAAAAAAAAGGGAGCAGGATCTCTTTTTTCCCGTCAGGAAAAAATTCTAGCGGGAAAACCGTTCGTCCGTATGCTTCCCTGACAGGAGATAAAACGCATATGCTCGGAAACAATTCGACGCTCAGAAGTATAGAACTTCATTTTGTCGGCTCGTCGTAGTCTTTTACGTCACCGCGTTCTTGGCAGTCAAAAGTTCACCGGACTTTTGTGTGACCGTGTGTATGCAAGGCAGGCTTGAGAGGAATTCCGTCGGGAAAACCCATCTGTTTTTTTTCCCGACGGGAAAACCGATCGTGTGTACGAGGCATTAAAGTAAACTGGCCAAAATTTGAGTTGTGGGTGGCCCTTTCAGTATGGCCAGCTTAAAATTATATTAAAGAGGAGGTAAACCCTGATGGGTTTTACTTCCTCTTTTTTTCCCTGCAAAGTAAAAGCACATGGGCTAGTATGCATCCCATACTAGCCCATGATGTGCCACTTACCTGCAAACGAAGCCCCTGATGTCAGCCGCGTCCATCTTGACCCTTCTTCCTTCCGGGCCGTGGACTCCGGCTCTGTGACTGGCCGGAGTCGCGTGACGTCACTCTCGCACATGCGTACGGGAGCTGACGGTCACGGCACGGCCCTGTAGAAAGGGCCCTTTCTTCAGTGCGCATGCACCGATGACGTCGGTGCAAGCGTGTATGGTAAATATCTCCTAAACCGTGAAGGTTTAAAGAGATATTTTCAGTACCTACAGGTAAGCCCTATCATAGGCTTACCTGTAGGTAAAACTGGTATGTAAGGGTTTACAACCACTTTAAAGGCTTTTTTTTTATTAAAATAAAAAATATGTTATACTTACCTGTTTGTGCAGCAATATTGTACAGAGTGGTCTTTTACCTCCTCTTCTGGAAGTCCCCCATTGTGCTGTCCGTCCTTCTTCTTCCAAGTGCCCCCCCCCCAAAGCTGGGCATTCTCCTGAGCTGGGCTGTGTGTATCCATAGACACACACACACAGCACCAGCAAGCCACACTCCAGCTCCCTCCTCACAGGGTTTGACTGACTGCTCTCAGTGTCTCCTGTGAAAAGAGGAAGAAAGAACGATGCTGCAGCCGGGACACCGCAGGAGCAATGACAGTACTCACGTAAGTGTTTATACTATAGATGAGCCGAACACCCCCGGGTTCGGTTCGCACCAGAACCCGCGAACGGACCGAAAGTTCGAACGAACATTAGAACCCTATTAAATACAATGGATGCGAACGTTCGAATTCTAAAGTGCTAATTATAACAACTATTATGCATGTTATTGTCATAAATAGGGTTTGGGAACCCGGGTTGTGCACCAGGGGACATGTATCAATGCAAAAAGAAGTTTTAAAAACGGTCGTTTTTCGGGAGCAGTCATTTTAATGATGCATAAAGTGAAAAAAAAAAAGTCAAATATTCCTTTAAATATCGTACCTGGGGGGTGTCTAAAGTATGCCTGTGAAGTGCCACGTGTTTCCCGTGTTTAGAACTGTCCCTGCACAAAATGACACTTCTAAAGGAAAAAAAAGCCATTTAAAACTGCTTGCGGCTTTAATGTAATGTCTGGTCCCGGTAATATGGATGAAATTCTTTAAGAAAAATGGCATAGCTACCCCATGACCCCCCCCCTACCCCAGCCCATTACCAGCCCCTTTGGGTCTTGTATGGATATTAAGGGGAACCCCGCACATAAAATAAAAAAGGCCCTATATACTCTGAACAGCCGTATACAGGCGGTGCATACAAGACAGGGACTGTAGGTTTGTTCTTATGTAGAATGTGTTTGTAATTTTGAACAGGTACATTGTTGAAGTGTAGCTCCAGCCCAAAAATCTATTTTTAAACTTTTTGGGAAACATAGGTAAGGGTTATCACCCCTGTAACATTTGTTTTGCTGTCTGTGCCCCTGTTCAGAACATTTCACCTCACTTTCCGTCCCAATGACAACTGTTTTTGAAATGTGGTGTTTTTCTTGAAACAAGGATTGCTGATAAAGCATCAGTACAGATGAGACCCCTTTCTCCCATATTTATTCTTACAGGAGAGAATTTTCCTTTCTAGGGGTAGATTTCCTCTCACTTCCTGTTGTCTTCTTTCGTTTGCAAGTAGGAGTCGTTTGTAAGTTGGATGTTTGAAAGTAGGGACCTGCCGTATATACTCTGCAGAAATAGGCCCCTTAGTTGTTGGTGTTGGCACAACACTGTAAGCACTCAGTTACTCTTGGTTGGTGCTGGAACGCCCTGCTGTCAACTATTATATCAGGAATTTTAATTACATATAATTGTTGAACAGTGGTAGTAAAAATTGGGGCTTTGATGGTGGTGCTGGTGCCACAACACTGTAAGCCCTGACAGTTACTCTTGGTGGGTGCAGCAATGGGCCCTGCTGTGAATTATTAGATCAAGAATTGTAATTACATGCCCCTTTTGAACAGGGGCTGAAAAATTGGGCCTTTCGTGGTGGTGGTGGTGGTGGCGTTGCCACAAGACTGTAAGCCCTCAGAGTTACTCTTGGTGGGTGCAGCAATGGACCCTGCTGTGAATTATTAGATCAAGAATTGTAATTGCATGCCCCTGTTGAACAGGGGCTGAAAAATTGGGCCTTAGGCACTGGTGGCACAACACTACAACCCCTCACAGATACTGTACTTGGAGCACAGCAATGAGCCCTGTTGCAAAGTATTGCTTCAAAAATTGTAATGACACGCCCCTGTTAAACAGGGGCTGAAAAATTGGGCCTTAGGCACTGGTGCCACAACACTCCAACCCCTCACAGATACTGTACTTGGAGCACAGCAATGAGCCCTATGGCAAATTATTGCTAAAAAAATTGTAATTACACGCCCCTGTAAAACAGGGGCTGAAAAATTGGGCCTTAGCCACTGGTGGCGGCACCCATAAACAAAAATGATCTTCCAAGCTATCATCATCAATCGTATCATTGAGGACTCGGAGGAGGAGGATAGCCAGTCAACATAACAGCACAGACACTCAGCATCAGCATCAGTCTTGAAGGGATGTGACATGTTAAAATCAATTAGTCTGTTATATCAGCATCAGGTGTGTGGTAGCTGGTGGTGATCCAAGACTGGTTCATCTTGATGAAAGTCAGTCGATCAACCGAGTCGGTGGACAGGCGCACCCTGTGATCCGTGACAAATCCTCCAGCAGCACTGAATGTGCGTTCCGAAAGAACGCTGGATGCAGGACAGGCCAGTAGCTCAATTGCATACTGTGCAAGCTCTGGCCAGTGATCCATCCTCAAGACCCAGTAAGCCAGAGGATTTTCGGTGGGGAAGGTGTCCAAGTCTGACCTTGCCCCTAGATATTCCTGCACCATGTTTATCAGACGCTGGCGATGGTTGCTGGAACCGATCATACTTTGGGGCTGCGGACTAAAGAATTGTCTGAACGCATCGGTCAGACGGCCACCTTCCCCACCGCTCCTTCTTTGACTGGCCGAAGCCTCAGCAACTCGTTGTCCAGGACCAGGAGTTTGTAACCTCCCAGTCTCTGGGAACGCGTTGCACAGACCTTTCTGCAAGGCCTCCCGGAGTTGTCTCATCCTCTGCTCCCTCTGCGAAGGTAACATAAGGTCCGCAACCTTACCCTTGTACCGTGGATCAAGGAGAGTGGCCAGCCAGTAATGGTCCCTCTCCTTGATCCGAAGAATACGAGGATCCTTCCGCAGACTTTGCAGGATCAGGGAGGCCATGCAGCGTAGGTTTGCTGAGGCATTCGCTCCGGAGTCCTCTGGGTCACTAAGGACGACATGATCCGCAGCCACCTCCTCCCAGCCACGTACAAGTCCACTGGTTTCTTGGGACTGTAAATCATCCCTAAAAGACTGCTGCTGATGATGCTGAGTGCCAGCCTCCACCTCCATGCTGACACAATCCTCCTCCTCCTCCTCCTCCTCCTCTTCCTGTGCGATGGGTGGGACAGAAGGAACACTGTCTGGGTAAAGGGGGCCTTGAGAGGCAAGGAAGTCCTCCTCTTCCTGCCTCTGTTCTGCCTCAAGTGCCCTGTCCATTATTCCACGCAGCGTGTGCTCCAACAGGTGGACAAGAGGTACAGTGTCACTGATGCATGCACTGTCACTGCTCACCATCCTCGTGGCCTCCTCAAATGGTGCCAGGACAGTGCATGCATCCCTGATCATGCCCCACTGGCGTGGAGAAAAAAAACCAAGCTCCCCTGACCCTGTCCTGGTGCCGTAGTCGCACAGGTACTCATTGATGGCCCTCTGCTGCGTGTGCAGCCGCTGCAGCATGGCCAACGTTGAGTTCCACCTGGTGGGCATGTCACATATAAGGCGGTTCTTGGGCAGGTTCAACTCCTTTTGCAGCTCAGCCAGGCGAGCACTGGCATTATAAGATCTGCGGAAATGCACACAGACTTTCCTGGCCTGCCTCAGGACATCCTGTAAGCCCGGGTACCTGCCCAAGAACCGCTGCACCACCAGGTTAAGGACGTGAGCCACACAGGGCACATGGGTCAGTTGTCCCTGTCGGAGGGCGGAGAGGAGGTTGGTGCCATTGTCGCAAACCACCATTCCTGGCTTAAGCTGGCGTGGCGTCAACCACCTCTCGGCCTGGCCCTGCAGAGCAGACAGGACCTCTGCCCCAGTGTGGCTTCTGTCCCCCAAACACACCAGCGCAAGCACGGCATGGCATCTTTTTGCCTGCGTACTTGCGTAGCCCTGTGAACGGCTACGGAGCACCGCTGGTTCATAGGACAAACCACAGGAAGAGGCCATGGAGGAAGAAGAAGAGGAGGGGGTGGAGGAGAGAGGTGTGTCACAACCAGTAGTAGCATTTTGGAGGCGTGGCGGTGGGACAACCTCCAACACTACTGCACCTTGTCCTGCATCCTTCCCAGCTGCCAAAAGAGTGACCCAATGGGCCGTGAAAGAAAGGTAACGTCCCTGTCCATGCCTGCTGGACCATGAGTCAGCGGTAATATGCACCTTACCGCTGACCGCCCTGTCCAGCGAGGCCAAGACATTGCCTTCCACATGCCGGTAGAGAGCCGGAATAGCCTTCCGTGAGAAAAAGTGGCGTTTGGGAACCTGCCACTGAGGAACCGCACATTGCACAAACTCACGGAAGGGGGCCGAGTCTACCAACTGAAAAGGCAGCAGTTGAAGCGCTAGCAATTTAGCCAAGCTAGCATTTAACCGCTGGGCATGTGGATGGCTGGGAGTGAACTTCTTTCGACGGTCCAGCAGCTGGGGCAGGGAAATTTGCCTGCTAGAATCGGACGTCGGTGTACTGCTAGCAGAGTGGCCGCAAGTACTTGGCTGTGACACACCTAATTCTACACCTTCATTCCTCTCAGTGCATGTTTCAGAGAGGACTGAAGTTATAGTGGGGTTGGAGATCCCAGCTGATGCGGTGCAAGGAGAGGTCCGCTTTGTTCTTTGGTGTGGGTCTTTGAGGTAGGCTTGCCAACGAGCTGCATGGCAGGTCAACATATGTCTGGTCAGGCATGTGGTACCCAAGCGGCTGATGTTTTGGCCACGTGATATACGCTTGAGACATATGTTGCAAACAGCAGCTGTGCGATCTGATGCACTAGCCTCAAAAAAGGCCCACACCAAAGAACTTTTTGAATGACGGGCAGAGGCAGCGCCCTGCACAGGCGGAGCTCTGCGGTGTGATTCCGTCGGTGTACTGCCCTTACGCTGGCCACCAAAGGGCATCCTGCCTCGTTGGAGATGTGCCTCCTCCTCATCCTCCTCCTCCTCCTCTCTCCTATTAGGCACCCACGTGGAGTCAGTGACCTCATCATCCCCTCCCTCCTCATCACTGGAGCCAATCTGGCAGTATGCTGCAGCTGCTGGAACATGACTGCCAGATTGGTGTCCTTCTTGAGCATCCCCTCTGTCTGCTCTCACGCTACTGCCTTCCTCTAGCTGGGTTTCATCATCAGACCCTTCGAAACGCTGGGCATCCTCCTGGAGCATGTACCCAACACTGTGCTGAAACAGTTCGGGGGACTCCTCAGGAGGAGGACATGGTGGGTCTAGGGAAGGAGTGACTGATGATTTGTCTGACATTGATACCAGGGAAGACGACGCTTTGGCAGCTGCTTTTCCAGTACCCTGAGCCTGGGTGAGAGAGGATGAGGAGGAGGAGGAGGGCTTGGTCATCCACTCTACCAAGTCTTCGGCATGATGTGGCTCAACATGTCCAGCTGCCGAAAAGAAGGACAAGCGTGTCCCATGGCCATGTGCTGATGACAATGCACCGCGTCCACGACCAGCACTGTTGCCCCCAGACACAGAGCCTGCTTGCCCTCTTTTATTGCCTCCTGACTGTCTGCCTCTCCTTGTTTGCCTTCCAGACATTCTAATAGATGGCCTGCAGGGAGATGGGAAAAAAGCAATAAGGGCTACCTTCAGGTGTCCTTCTCTGTCCCTTGAAACAAGGACTTTCACAGTGAAAGAAACTGACACTCTCCCTACCTACAGTTTTCTGTCCCTAGAATAAATGTTTTTTTTAAGCACAATATAGCACAAGGACAATTCACTCACTGTCCTTACAGGTCCCTGGAAACAAGGACTTGCAGAGTGAAAGAAAAAAAACACTCTCCCTACCTACAGTTTTCTGTCCCTAGAAAAAATGTTTTTTTTAATCACAATATAGCACAAGAACAATTCACTCACTGTCCTTACAGGTCCCTGGAAACAAGGACTTGCAGAGTGAAATAAACTGACACTCTCCCTACCTACAGTTTTCTGTCCCTAGAAAAAATGTTTTTTTTAATCACAATATAGCACAAGGACAATTCACTCACTGTCCTTCCAGGTCCCTGGAAACAAGGACTTGCAGAGTGAAAGAAAAAAAACACTCTCCCTACCTACAGTTTTCTGTCCCTAGAAAAAATGTTTTTTTTAATCACAATATAGCACAAGGACAATTCACTCACTGTCCTTACAGGTCCCTGGAAACAAGGACTTGCAGAGTGAAATAAACTGACACTCTCCCTACCTACAGTTTTCTGTCCCTAGAATAAATGTTTTTTTTAAGCACAATATAGCACAAGGACAATTCACTCACTGTCCTTCCAGGTCCCTGGAAACAAGGACTTGCAGAGTGAAAGAAAAAAAACACTCTCCCTACCTACAGTTTTCTGTCCCTAGAAAAAATGTTTTTTTTAATCACAATATAGCACAAGGACAATTCACTCACTGTCCTTACAGGTCCCTGGAAACAAGGACTTGCAGAGTGAAAGAAAAAAAACACTCTCCCTACCTACAGTTTTCTGTCCCTAGAAAAAATGTTTTTTTTAATCACAATATAGCACAAGGACAATTCACTCACTGTCCTTACAGGTCCCTGGAAACAAGGACTTGCAGAGTGAAATAAACTGACACTCTCCCTACCTACAGTTTTCTGTCCCTAGAATAAATGTTTTTTTTAAGCACAATATAGCACAAGGACAATTCACTCACTGTCCTTACAGGTCCCTGGAAACAAGGACTTGCAGAGTGAAAGAAAAAAAACACTCTCCCTACCTACAGTTTTCTGTCCCTAGAAAAAATGTTTTTTTTAATCACAATATAGCACAAGGACAATTCACTCACTGTCCTTACAGGTCCCTGGAAACAAGGACTTGCAGAGTGAAATAAACTGACACTCTCCCTACCTACAGTTTTCTGTCCCTAGAATAAATGTTTTTTTTAAGCACAATATAGCACAAGGACAATTCACTCACTGTCCTTACAGGTCCCTGGAAACAAGGACTTGCAGAGTGAAAGAAAAAAAACACTCTCCCTACCTACAGTTTTCTGTCCCTAGAAAAAATGTTTTTTTTAATCACAATATAGCACAAGAACAATTCACTCACTGTCCTTACAGGTCCCTGGAAACAAGGACTTGCAGAGTGAAATAAACTGACACTCTCCCTACCTACAGTTTTCTGTCCCTAGAAAAAATGTTTTTTTTAATCACAATATAGCACAAGAACAATTCACTCACTGTCCTTACAGGTCCCTGGAAACAAGGACTTGCAGAGTGAAATAAACTGACACTCTCCCTACCTACAGTTTTCTGTCCCTAGAATAAATGTTTTTTTTAAGCACAATATAGCACAAGGACAATTCACTCACTGTCCTTACAGGTCCCTGGAAACAAGGACTTGCAGAGTGAAAGAAAAAAAACACTCTCCCTACCTACAGTTTTCTGTCCCTAGAAAAAATGTTTTTTTTAATCACAATATAGCACAAGGACAATTCACTCACTGTCCTTACAGGTCCCTGGAAACAAGGACTTGCAGAGTGAAAGAAAAAAAACACTCTCCCTACCTACAGTTTTCTGTCCCTAGAAAAAATGTTTTTTTTAATCACAATATAGCACAAGGACAATTCACTCACTGTCCTTACAGGTCCCTGGAAACAAGGACTTGCAGAGTGAAATAAACTGACACTCTCCCTACCTACAGTTTTCTGTCCCTAGAATAAATGTTTTTTTTAATCACAATATAGCACAAGGACAATTCACTCACTGTCCTTACAGGTCCCTGGAAACAAGGACTTGCAGAGTGAAAGAAAATAAACACTCTCCCTACCTACAGTTTTCTGTCCCTAGAATAAATGTTTTTTTTAAGCACAATATAGCACAAGGACAATTCACTCACTGTCCTTACAGGTCCCTGGAAACAAGGACTTGCAGAGTGAAATAAACTGACACTCTCCCTACCTACAGTTTTCTGTCCCTAGAATTAATGTTTTTTTTAAGCACAATATAGCACAAGGAGAATTCACTCACTGTCCTTCCAGGTCCCTGGAAACAAGGACTTGCAGAGTGAAAGAAAAAAAACACTCTCCCTACCTACAGTTTTCTGTCCCTAGAAAAAATGTTTTTTTTAATCACAATATAGCACAAGGACAATTCACTCACTGTCCTTACAGGTCCCTGGAAACAAGGACTTGCAGAGTGAAATAAACTGACACTCTCCCTACCTACAGTTTTCTGTCCCTAGAATAAATGTTTTTTTTAAGCACAATATAGCACAAGGACAATTCACTCACTGTCCTTCCAGGTCCCTGGAAACAAGGACTTGCAGAGTGAAAGAAAAAAAACACTCTCCCTACCTACAGTTTTCTGTCCCTAGAAAAAATGTTTTTTTTAATCACAATATAGCACAAGGACAATTCACTCACTGTCCTTACAGGTCCCTGGAAACAAGGACTTGCAGAGTGAAATAAACTGACACTCTCCCTACCTACAGTTTTCTGTCCCTAGAATAAATGTTTTTTTTAAGCACAATATAGCACAAGGACAATTCACTCACTGTCCTTCCAGGTCCCTGGAAACAAGGACTTGCAGAGTGAAAGAAAAAAAACACTCTCCCTACCTACAGTTTTCTGTCCCTAGAAAAAATGTTTTTTTTAATCACAATATAGCACAAGGACAATTCACTCACTGTCCTTACAGGTCCCTGGAAACAAGGACTTGCAGAGTGAAAGAAAAAAAACACTCTCCCTACCTACAGTTTTCTGTCCCTAGAAAAAATGTTTTTTTTAATCACAATATAGCACAAGGACAATTCACTCACTGTCCTTACAGGTCCCTGGAAACAAGGACTTGCAGAGTGAAATAAACTGACACTCTCCCTACCTACAGTTTTCTGTCCCTAGAATAAATGTTTTTTTTAAGCACAATATAGCACAAGGACAATTCACTCACTGTCCTTACAGGTCCCTGGAAACAAGGACTTGCAGAGTGAAAGAAAAAAAACACTCTCCCTACCTACAGTTTTCTGTCCCTAGAAAAAATGTTTTTTTTAATCACAATATAGCACAAGGACAATTCACTCACTGTCCTTACAGGTCCCTGGAAACAAGGACTTGCAGAGTGAAATAAACTGACACTCTCCCTACCTACAGTTTTCTGTCCCTAGAATAAATGTTTTTTTTAATCACAATATAGCACAAGGACAATTCACTCACTGTCCTTACAGGTCCCTGGAAACAAGGACTTGCAGAGTGAAAGAAAATAAACACTCTCCCTACCTACAGTTTTCTGTCCCTAGAATAAATGTTTTTTTTAAGCACAATATAGCACAAGGACAATTCACTCACTGTCCTTACAGGTCCCTGGAAACAAGGACTTGCAGAGTGAAATAAACTGACACTCTCCCTACCTACAGTTTTCTGTCCCTAGAATTAATGTTTTTTTTAAGCACAATATAGCACAAGGAGAATTCACTCACTGTCCTTCCAGGTCCCTGGAAACAAGGACTTGCAGAGTGAAAGAAAAAAAACACTCTCCCTACCTACAGTTTTCTGTCCCTAGAAAAAATGTTTTTTTTAATCACAATATAGCACAAGGACAATTCACTCACTGTCCTTACAGGTCCCTGGAAACAAGGACTTGCAGAGTGAAATAAACTGACACTCTCCCTACCTACAGTTTTCTGTCCCTAGAATAAATGTTTTTTTAAGCACAATATAGCACAAGGACAATTCACTCACTGTCCTTCCAGGTCCCTGGAAACAAGGACTTGCAGAGTGAAAGAAAAAAAACACTCTCCCTACCTACAGTTTTCTGTCCCTAGAAAAAATGTTTTTTTTAATCACAATATAGCACAAGGACAATTCACTCACTGTCCTTACAGGTCCCTGGAAACAAGGACTTGCAGAGTGAAAGAAAAAAAACACTCTCCCTACCTACAGTTTTCTGTCCCTAGAAAAAATGTTTTTTTTAATCACAATATAGCACAAGGACAATTCACTCACTGTCCTTACAGGTCCCTGGAAACAAGGACTTGCAGAGTGAAATAAACTGACACTCTCCCTACCTACAGTTTTCTGTCCCTAGAATAAATGTTTTTTTTAAGCACAATATAGCACAAGGACAATTCACTCACTGTCCTTACAGGTCCCTGGAAACAAGGACTTGCAGAGTGAAAGAAAAAAAACACTCTCCCTACCTACAGTTTTCTGTCCCTAGAAAAAATGTTTTTTTTAATCACAATATAGCACAAGGACAATTCACTCACTGTCCTTACAGGTCCCTGGAAACAAGGACTTGCAGAGTGAAATAAACTGACACTCTCCCTACCTACAGTTTTCTGTCCCTAGAATAAATGTTTTTTTTAAGCACAATATAGCACAAGGACAATTCACTCACTGTCCTTACAGGTCCCTGGAAACAAGGACTTGCAGAGTGAAAAAAAAAAAACACTCTCCCTACCTACAGTTTTCTGTCCCTAGAAAAAATGTTTTTTTTTAAGCACAATATAGCACAAGGACAATTCACTCACTGTCCTTCCAGGTCCCTGGAAACAAGGACTTGCAGAGTGAAAGAAAAAAAACACTCTCCCTACCTACAGTTTTCTGTCCCTAGAAAAAATGTTTTTTTTAATCACAATATAGCACAAGGACAATTCACTCACTGTCCTTACAGGTCCCTGGAAACAAGGACTTGCAGAGTGAAAGAAACTGACACTCTCCCTACCTACAGTTTTCTGTCCCTAGAGTAAATGTTTTTTTAAGCACAATATAGCACAAGGACAATTCACTCACTGTCCTTCCAGGTCCCTGGAAACAAGGACTTGCAGAGTGAAAGAAACTGACACTGTCCCTACCTACAGTTTTCTGTCCCTAGAATAAATGTTTTTTTTAAGCACACTATAGCACAAGCACAAAACACACTGACACTCTCCCTACCTATCCTTCTCTTTCCCTAAACTAAAGGAATCCAGGTTAAGCAAGAAAGAAATAACAGTCACTGTCCCTGCCTATGCTGCTCTATCCCTGCTCCGGAACACACTACACTAGGCCGCCGTGCTGGCGGCCTTTTATAGTGTGGGGCGTGTACTAAACACCCTCAGCAATAATTGGCCACAGGCATCCTGCCTGTGGCCAATCATTGCTCTCCTCGCTGCCGGCGCTGTGATTGGCCAAGCATGCGGGGTCACAGTGCATGCTTGGCCAATCACAGCGCCTGGATGACACTGCGATGGCGTAGTGCATTGTGGGCCGTTCGCGTCACTCGAATTTGGCGCGAACGGCCCAAATCGTTCGATCTTCGTCGAACGATCGAACAGCCGATGTTCGAGTCGAACGTATGTTCGACTCGAACACGAAGCTCATCCCTAGTTTATAGATGGGGGGCTAGAACAAGTAATGGGGGGTTACCTTAATGCAGAGAATGCATTCAAGGAGGACTACAGCTGAAGCTTGTTTGGCTGTACTTCTCCTGTGGGTCACAGGAGTGCAGTTCGTTCTGCACTCCTGTTTTCATCAGACAGCGCCCACTGTCGGCTGACGTCACAGAGCCAGTCCAAGCTTGGGAAAGATCACAACCATATGGTAGGTATCCACCTACATGCTTGATTTCAGGTACTCATATAGCGCCCTCAATTTACGCAGCACTTTACATGTACATTGTACATTCACATGAGTCCCTACCCTCAAGGAGCCTACAATCTAAGGTCCCTAACTCACATTCATACATATACTAGGGCCAATTTAGACAGGAGACAATTAACTTACCAGCATGTCTTTAGAGAGTGGGAGGAAACCGGAGTACCCTGAGGAAACCCACGCAGGCACAAGGAGAACATGCAAACTCCAGGCAGATGTATATATACTCACCTATCCTTGTGCCACGTTCCCTGGCACTGAGGACAGGACATCCTGGCACCATAATCTACTGCTTCGCCCAAAGTTACTTGCCAGCATTGATCGATTAGGCACAGTGGCTACCTAAATCCTTAAATCTAGGAGCTTGCTTTAGGTAATTATTACCATTAAAAACAAATTCCTTTCCTCTACACTTTAGACTTTTATTAGTTCTAAGTTTGCCCGTTTAGAAGCAAAATGACTGCAATGCTAAGATTTCTAACTGCATGCAGAGCTGTCATGATGAGGAACAAATTTCTGCCCCGTCTTCACATTTAATTTAGCAGATATTGAGGACGTTAGAACTGTACGACAATTGCTCAGGATTTCAAGCACCGCGGCACCTGTGGGCAATGTTTTATTTCAAGCTGGAATCCGGCAGATTCTTCCCGTGACTGCGGCGAGGCCAGTTTGGGGGTATTACGGTTAAGATGTTTATGCCATCTGTCTAAATGCAAATGCAAAGTTGTATACAAGAATAGAGTGAAACAGGGAAGGCCAGTAAAAGTTTACTACGGGAACAAATCAGAGCTTCTTGTAAAGACAAATGCTGCGATTGTTTAAGCGAAGAAAGCAAAAAGTGAATAGGACCTCGAGGGAAATGATTCACATTGTACATACACCTACCAATTTTAGTATCAATTGTAGCTTTAAATCATCCGACATACTTGTCACTTTTAACAATGGTTAACGGCTTATTGACCAATTCGCTGTGTATGCTTTGTGCTTTCTGCCAGTACTCAAGGGAATATTAGAAAATCTATGAGACTTTCTCTCGTGAAAGGAAGAGAGAGAGCTGTGCATCTTCATTTAACTAAAGGTCAATGTCACAAACTAGTTTTAGGCTTGGGAGAAAGTCAGTAATAAGAAGAAAAATGTACTGTTCCTTCCATCGGCAGAGATGAGCTAACCCCTTACTATCCCTGTTCCTCATTTCATTTAGTCCATAGATTACACAAGAGTGAGGACAAAGCATACTGGTATAGGTGTGCAATTATCGAGGTCTATTTATATTTCCAGGATTTATTCATTGTCTTCTTGTCAGCGCTTATCACTATTCAATGAGGAATTCATTATTTACGTCAAACGATGTTTTAAGTAAAGTTAAGAGAGGTCAATTCAATCTAAACTCAATCACTATAATCTCATATGAGCTTTAACATATTAATGAATCGTTCAATCTATTTTTAAATCAGCAGTTTTCATTAAAAGAATACCGGGTGACTCTGCCATGAAAGTCCTTGTTCAGGCACTTCCTGTTATGGGGTGACAACTGCTTTCTAAAAGTGGTTGTAAAGTCAGAAGGTTTTTTATCTTAATGCAGGCATGTCCAAAGTCAGGCCTACGGGCCAATTGCGGCCCGCATTCCGGTTTCGAACGGCCCGTCTGGTAATTTGGACATGTATAGACTTTGTGGCCCCCCAATGAATCCCAGAGGGGCCACAAAAGATATATATGCTGGCTGCCTTGGAGGGGACATGGAGGGGGCGGGACGAGTGCCGTACATACAGGAGAATTTCCTGTTTACACGGCGGCCTCTGTAATAGGAAGTCCCATTTCCTGCGCTGCTATTGGACGACTGTTCATGGATCAGGCTGCACTGATGACAATGGTGAGTCCGCATTCATGTCAATGGGGGTGCTGCATTCATGGCAATGGGGGGTGCTGCATTCATGGCAATGGGGGGTGCTGCATTCATGGCAGTGATGGGGCTGCATTCATGGCACTTGTGAGGCTGAAGATGGGCACTGATTATGCTGCATTGATGGGCACTGACCCTTATTTTGCTTCACAGTTCTTTATTTAAAATGTACGGTTTTTTTTCCTGAAACTTCCCTTTTAAAGTGAAGGTGCGTGTTATACGCCAATAAATACGGTATATCCAAATAACACACCCAAGCTTATCTCTTCACCACACACTGCCACAAAGGCAAGAGAATTCATGTTGGGCAGTGTATTAGCGCTCAGACGAACACATTTAGAACAAATTTTAATGGTTCAAAGAATGTCAGGCAAAATGGTCGGCCCTCACGTATGTTCACTTCATCAAATCTAGCCCTCTTTGAAAAAAGTTTGGACACTCCTGTCTTAATGCATTCTATGCATTAAGATAAAAAGCCTTCTGTGTGCAGCAGCCCCCCTAATACTTACATGAGCCCCTTCTCGATTCAGTGATGTTGCACGAGAGACTCGGCTGCTCCGGGACTCTCCCTCCTGATTGGCTGAGACAGCAGCCAAGCGCCATTGGCTCCCACTGCAGTCAGTGAGCCAATGAGGGGAGAGGGTGGGGGTGGGGCTGAGCCGCAGCTCCGTGTCTGAATAGACACACAGAGCAGCGGCTAGGCTCAAGTGCCCCAACAGCAAGCTGTTTGCTGTGGGGGCACCCAACAGGAGGGGCCAGGAGTGCCAGCGAGGAAGAAGCTCATCAGAGAGAGCACGCGTACAGGTGTGAGGTGTCGCCATTCTGGACGTTTTCTCCGTTCACATCATGATTGATGATATGCATGTTTTTCACATTTGTATGTGAGTATTTTTTCCCTAAGTTACAGTTTTAATAAATGTTATTAGCAGAGAGCACTATGGTTTGCCTTTGTTTTATATGGCTACACATGACTGAATGAGATCCCGTGAGGAGGTCTGAGCCGTCTAGGTGCACTGTGATTAGGATTCCCGAAAAATCCTGAGAGATATTACACTAAAGCCTCGTACACACGGCCCTCACGTATGTTCACTTCATCAAATCTGGCCCTCTTTGAAAAAAGTTTGGACACTCCTGTCTTAATGCATTCTATGCATTAAGATAAAAAGCCTTCTGAGTGCAGCAGCCCCCCTAATACTTACATGAGCCCCTTCTCGATTCAGTGATGTTGCACGAGAGACTCGGCTGCTCCGGGACTCTATATCTTGATTGGCTGAGACAGCAGCCAAACGCCATTGGCTCCCACTGCAGTCAGTGAGCCAATGAGGGGAGAGGGTGGGGGTGGGGCTGAGCCGCAGCTCCGTGTCTGAATAGACACACAGAGCAGCGGCTAGGCTCAAGTGCCCCAACAGCAAGCTGTTTGCTGTGGGGGCACCCAACAGGAGGGGCCAGGAGTGCCAGCGAGGAAGAAGCTCATCAGAGAGAGCACGCGTACAGGTGTGAGGTGTCGCCATTCTGGACGTTTTCTCCGTTCACATCATGATTGATGAGATGCATGTTTTTCACATTGTATGTGAGTATTTTTTCCCTAAGTTACAGTTTTAATAAATGTTATTAGCAGAGAGCACTATGGTTTGCCTTTGTTTTATATGGCTACACATGACTGAATGAGATCCCGTGAGGAGGTCTGAGCCGTCTAGGTGCACTGTGATGAGGATTCCCGAAAAATCCTGAGAGATATTACACTAAAGCCTCGTACACACGGCCAGTTTTCTCGGCAAGAAAACTGCTGGGAGAGTTTTTTGCCGAGAAAACTGGCCGTGTGTATGGTTTCTCGTCGGGAAAACTAGACGAGAAAAATAGAGAACCTGCTCTCTATTTTTCTCGTCGGGATTCTGGGCAAGTGTTTCCTGACGAGAAAACCGTGAGTGTGTACGCTTACCTGTCCCAGGTAAGCCCGCGCATGCTCGATGAGACTTTGATGCATGCGCGGTAGCTTACAAGGGTAGTGTAGGGTGAAGCAAGATGGCGGCGATGGCATCGAATGTGACGAGCGCATGCTCGTCATAGTCGATGACATCACCGCGTTCTTGCCATTCAAAAGAACGGCGGTTCTTTTGAATGTGCCGTGTGTACACTCGGCGAGCAAGAAAACCTTGCCAGGAATCCCGTCAGGAAAACCCAAGTTTTTTTCCTGATGAGATTCCCGGCCGTGTGTACAGGACTTAAGCGTGTGTGACTCTGCAGTGGGGTCTACATAGTGAGAACCTGGGAGGAGGTATGTCCTGTCCAGGAACACCAGGAGGAGGAGGAGGAGTTGTTTTCCCAAGGCATCCTGAGAGATATAATCACAGGCATGTGTGACTCTGTAGTGGGGTCAACTTTTGGAGGTGAGCAGGCATTCCAGCTAGAGGTGGTGGTCACTGAAGTCACTGGAAATTTATGAACTGTCACTGAATGCTGCACAACGGTGCAATTATGTTATATTTGGAACATGGTTGCACTACACTATATTTTGTTTAGTGCCAGTGAGGAACCCATGAAGAGGAGGATCTGGGTTGCTCTGTGCAAAACCATTACACAGAGCAGATAAGTATAACCTGTTTGTTATTTTGAAACAAACAAAAAAATACACTTCAGTATAACTTTAAGATAAAAAACATTTTAGGAGCATCTCTCCACAGCCCCATAAATACTTACCTAATCCCAATCTCGGTCTAGTGCTGCTCTCTCTTTCCCTCCTCAATGTATTCAGGGAGAGCAGCAGGAGGCATTGGCTCTTGCTGCTGTCAAACAGATCCAGTAATAAAGGAGCGGGGAATGGGAGAGAGACGCACTGTGCATGTCAGTAGATGCACACAGTGCAGCTCAAAAGAGAGTTTACACGAGTAGCACCCTTAGCAAGTGGCTTACCAGGGGAGTACTCAAAAAGTAGGAGGGGCCAGGAGCACCGGTGGGGCAGATGAATGATCGGATCCTCTCCCCATTTAGAAAACATGTCAATGTTTGTGAAAACAGGGGAAGGGAGCACAAAAAGGGGTGGGCGCCCATTGGGACCTTTAATGTATTTCAGTGCCAGACCCAAAACTATTAATTCTAGCAGCACTGTGAAGGGGACCAGGCATCATTGGAGAGAAGATTTCTACAGGAACCATCAGCCTGCAGGACGTGGGACATAATTCATTACTGGTGTATTATGTGACTGCAGCTGTACGAAGATTCAGCTTTAACAACACAATACAATATAATATAATAAACTGCACCCTTTTTCAGTTGTATGCCATTCTAGAGTAAATCATATATCGAGACACCCACTCAACTTCACTTTCTACCCAGATATAAATACAACATCTGTAGCAGTATATTTATTGCAGACTGCAATGTCTCAGGCACGTTCACTTTTCTAGAAGGCCAACGTCAGTCTTAGAGATGCTTATGATACATACAAATTCACCAGATGGTAGCTGGGTTTGGCATCCCGCCTTTATTAGGATACATTCACATATTTATACACTCTGTATTCATACCATCTATATATAGATTTAAACGTGACAGTACGCTATCAACTCTGATTTAATAAATTATACAGGATTTATTTGATAGATCGCAAGTGGCATTAGATGACATTATTCATACCAGTCATCCTAACCTAACTATTCATATGGCTGATTGTCCTAAGGATTTCTTACGTAAAGTGGTTGTAAACCTCTGAAATGAAAAATGAACAAAGCATATCCTCATACAGTGTGCACTTCTCTCCAATCATAGCACTTAGTGTGGATCCCGTCTGCTCTCCCTTTCCTCTGCGTGAGGCACTTCTGACAATTTTCCCAGAAACCAGACCATTCTTGAAGATGGCTCTGCCTTCTCTAGCAGACAGCAGGTGATTAACAGCCTCAGATGTGCATGTTTCCCAGTGAGGCTGTGCATAGGGAGCTGTGTCTGTTCCCTCCACTCAGGTCTAAGATTACACTCAGCTCTCTGCTTTGTTCTGTGGAGATCCCCTGCCTCCTGGAAGCTCAGAAATAACCTTTGATCTGTGTACTTTAGAAAGCTGTGGAGGAGAGAAGCCTGCATATAGACAAGTACAGCTTATGTAGAACAATATAATTCATCACTGTGTATCACTTTAAAGCTGAACTTCAGCCCTACCTTCAGTCTTGCACAGTTGTAAAGGCTCCTCTCCTGTACCAAAATTGCTTACTCAGATTTCACTGCACTCTATGAGCTTCACACAATTTGCACTAGAAGTTGCAGCAGGTATAGTAGGGTACGTCTTATTTCTAGGCTGAAGGATGTTCAGCATGATCTAGCTCAGTGGTCTCCAATCTGTGGCCCAGGGGCCAGATGTGTCCCTCTGCTTGCCTTTATCTGGCCCTTGGGACACTATTTCACCAACTGACACCAATGATGGGGCACAATTCCCTCTACTGACAACATCAAGGGGGCACTATTCCCTCTGCTTGCCTTTATCTGGCCCTTTGGATTTCTATTTCACCAACTGACACCAATGATTGGGCACCATTCTCTCTACTGACACCATCTATGGGGCACTATTCCTCTTAATAAAACCCAATGATCAAGCAATAATGCCAAGGCATTTTCTACTCCCACCGCCCACAGTCCTGCCCCCCTAAAGCCTTGAGGACAGTAAACTGGCCCCTTTGCTTAAAAAGTTTGGAGACCCCTGATCTAGCTCATCCTTGCCTTGCCTTACTACTCCCTGATCGGCCCCTTTCCTTTTCTTGTCATTTAGGTAATTAATCATGGAGGCTCAGCATCACATGCAAATGTAGTCTACCTAGGAACTCCCACTCCTCCAGACTGACATCCACTCATCAAAATATTCGATAATTGTCAAACTCCCTCTAATGCCGCGTACACACAGTCAGAATTTTCGACAAGAAAATTTCGATGTAAGCTTTTCGTCGGAAATTCCGACCGTGTGTAGGCTCTGACTTTTCCTTTCGGAATTTCCGAGAAAATAATTTGAGAGCTGGTTCTCAAATTTTCCTACCAAAAAATTCCAATAGAAAATTTCTGATCATCTGTAGCAATTCTGTCGCGCAAAATTCCTACGCATGCTCGGAATCAATTAGACGCATGCTCGGAAGCATTGAACTTAATTTTCTCGGCTCGTCGTAGTGTTGTACGTCACCAGCGTTCTTAACGGTCGAAAGTTCAGAGAACTTTTGTGTGACCGTGTGTATGCAAGCCAAGCTTGAGCGGAATTCCGTCCGAAAAAACAACCAAGGTTTTTCCGACGGAAATTCCAATCAGGCTAGGTTCACATGTAGGCTGTGCCCTTGCAAATGCGGCCACAAGGAAACTGGAATAGTGTGAACCTACCATTAGGACAGCAGGGCTAAGGGCTCTTGGGAGCAATACGGAGAGAGGGTACTCTTTAAGCATGTTTTGGATTGAGGGGGTGGGGGCAGGAAAAGCAAAAAATAATACGTTTAAAGTTCAGATTTAATGTTTATATCATATAAAATGTGAAATCTGATTTTTTTTGCACTTGACATCAGTTGCGTTTTTTGCTCACTTTCCTCTTTCCAGGTTTTAATAAACCGGCTCTATATTCCTAGATCCTAATATCTTATACTTATACTTTGAGAAATGCGCTGCATAACTGTTCTATCACTTTATTAGATGAACAGATGTCAAAAAGGGATTGAGCTAATCCTGAATATGTATGAGAAATCCATGTGCAAGACCAGAGATGTTCTATGTGGAGGCGGGAGTGTCAATTTAAAAAAAGATTACACAAAAATGTACCCAGGCACGCATGTACAGTATGTTATCTAAAATAAAAATTCCAAAATATTCAAGTATAGGTGAACTGTTACCTTGTACAACAACCTATTCAGTTTAAAATAGAAATAAAAGGCAAAATTGCAAAACGTTTATATTATATAAATATATTTATTTATGCATTTATTTATTTTTTGAAAGGGGCTTGCAGAGGTGGGGTGGGATCTTCCCAGTGATTGGCTTTACAGGGAGGCGTGTCAGCAGAAGTCTGACCGCTGGAGTACAGGCAGGCTGTGCTCCCAAGTAGAATGCAAAGAAGAAAATTGACCACGCTGAGATGGATGTGATCTCAAATCTAACGTGGTCAGTTTGAAATAAGAAAGCATGAGGATTGGCAGGATCACCAGGTATTTCACACAAAAGGAAGAAAAACAAGGAGAACCGTATATTTGTTCATACAAGTACATGGTACCACAGGCACATATCAGGGATATGAAATCTTGGGGTAAATTACACTTAAAAGTGTGTATAAACACCAACAATGAACTTCTCTTAATTGCTCCTTTTTTCTGGTCTGCTAGAGGCATCAGTGAATGTGTTTTGTTATTTCTGTTTGATAGATTAAAAAAGAAATAAAACATTGATCCTGCCAGAAACCCAGCTGATAAATCCCTGAGCTCTCCACCTGCGCTATCATCAGATGACATTGTTCCCAGCTTTCTCTGTGGATACCAAAACACCTTCCCTATGTTATGAACAAGAGGAAAGGTAAAAGGTGTTCTGTAGTGCTATCCTTGGATGACAACACTGCTTCTACATAGATACAGTACAATTAGCATTGTCATCCTAGAATAAGTGCCAGCATTGCCACTGCCAGGATTACCAGGTGAATATGAAGTAGAGTTTCTCGATTCTGGATAAAAGAAGAATCACAATTTTTTTGCTTAAAATAAAGATCACAATTCTCTCACAATTCTCGGCGTAACATCATCTTTCACATTATACAAAAAATAAATAAAAATCGGGCTACCTTTACTGTATATATATAGCTGACTTTCATCAGTCTTGCCTACACACCATCAGTCAAAAAACCGACCGTTCCAAACGCGGTGACATAAAACACTCCGATGAGCCGAGAAAAATTAAGTTCAATGCTTCTGAGCATGCGTCGACTTGATTCTGAGCATGCGTGGGTTTTTTATTCGATGGAGTTCCCCACAGACGATAGTAATTTGCTATTGGTTTTTTAACCATCGGATAAATTTAAAACATGTTCTATTTTTAAACACCGATGGAAAAAAGGCCGATGGGGCCCATACACGATCGGTTTGTCCGATGAAAACAGTCCATCGGAGTGTTTTCATCGGTAAAACCTATCGTGTGTACAGGGCCTTAGTCTTTAAAGAGGAAGTAAACCTTCCTATATACTTTGTACCTATCTATAGGTAAGCCTATAATAAGGCTTACCTATAGGTACTGTAAATATCTCCAAAACGTACACCGTTTAGGAGAAATTTACTGTATACTGCGCAGATGAGGTAATCGGTGCATGCGCTCTGAAGGAACAGCCCATGCCGTTTCTTCAGAAGCGTGTGCCGTGACCGGCGGCTCACACACACGCATGCGCGGGAGTGACGTTACGTGGCTCTGGCCAGTTATAGAGCCGGAGTCCGTGGCCCCCGAAAGGAAGACGGGCGAAGATGGATGCAGCCTTCATTGGGGACGACGCAGGCTTGGTTTGCAGGTAAGTGTCACATAATGTGCTAGTATGCAATGCATACTAGCACATTATGCCTTTACTTTGCAGGGAAGGAAAAAAAATCAGAGTTTACTTCCTCTTTAAGTGATTAAACTGATCTCATTTGCAGACTGAAGTTCATCCCTTTGATCTAAGAGAACCAAATGATACAATGTTTAATTTTATCTCTCAGCACTGAGCAATATTGTGATAAACTTTGTTGGCTGCTCTTTTTTTTTTTGACAGCTCTGAGCAGAGAACAGCTCTGCACTTGTTACATGAATCGTGGAAATGCCGGATTAAGATCGTGAGGGGGGGGGGGGTTGAACCGAGATCGCGATTTTTTAACAATTAATCGCGCAGCTCTAATATGAAGGTAAAAAATCCTTAAAAAGATAAAATGAATGCAGTGACCTCATCCAAGGACCGGTAAGCTGTAAAATATTAGATTTTTTTTTTTTGGTATTTGGGTTCAGATACATTAAAAGAAGAGCAGGCAGTTAGCTTATTGCTCTTAAGCAGGCAAGTCTCATAAGTATTAATCTTATAATTATACAGTCTGTAATTACATTTATACACATAACCATGCGGGAACTGACTGTTGTTCCTTAGCCTCAAAGATGGATAGAGAGAGAGAGAGAGGGGGGGAGAGAGAGAGAGGGGGGGGGAGAGCGAGAGGGGGGGAGAGAGAGATGGGGGAGAGAGAGAGAGGGGGGAGAGAGAGAGGGGGGGGGAGAGAGAGATGGGGGGAGAGAGGAGGGGGGGAGAGAGAGAGAAAGAGGGGGGGAGAGAGGGGGGAGAGAGAGAGAGAGATAATAGATAATAGACAGATAGATAGAAGGCTGTGAAGATTATAGTTTAGCTGTAATTGTGTGCAGCAAAGCTTGTATTAATGAATCACTGATATCCTTCAGCTCATATAAGTGGGTGTAATACGGCTGAGTAGCATCAAGAAAATAGGTTTACACAATCTTTTCATACTTGAGGCTGTTATATTTCCCTCTGACTGGTGATAGTCTGTGATTTGCATTTATGACAACATTTGTATTTAGGTAAGCTAGGACAGTTGTGTCTGGTTGACTATATCAATATTTTAGCCGTAGGACTAGGTAATGTGAGATATTAGGGACTGATCACACATTCTATTTAGCTTCGCCTAGGGCCGATCATCCACAGGTAATTGCGTCATGAGTGACTACATGTGAACGGCCACGAATAGCTGCGGGCGCTGTCAATCTTTCATTGTTATCAAGGTGCCTCTGTCCTGTATAGGAATAATCCCAAAAAACTATTTACTTCATCCCCCCCCCCCCCCCATCTCTCTCAAGTCTGCCATGGCTGGTAAATGGCCTTCGCCTACACTGCAGTGTGATTGGTTTCAAATTCTCCCAAGGTTCTGGCAACTTCTCACATACACAACTGCAAATTCTATGTATAGCTTCTTTATGGGAGGTAAGATTTGTCTTAGGTATACTGCCCCCATAAGTGTGCACAGGGGGAGAGCCTGGGCACACTCTAATCACTATGTGCAGTGCTGATTCCCCCTACTGCCTTCCCCCGTATTGGCCCCGCAGTGCTGCTGGCTTCCCTCCTCTCCTCTCCCCCCAGCTGCTGCAAGGGATGTTTCTGGATGGAGAGTGGGGAAGGAGCTAGAAAATATGTAATTTACAAGCACCTTCCTTTTCTAAATGAACACAGTGAACACGCTCACTCACTGTGTTCATTCATAACTGAAGCATAGTAAACTGTTTGAGAATGAACAGGAAGCCACTCAGCACAGAGCACTTCCTATTCATTCACTATCCCATGCAGCTGAGTCTGTAGAGAAAGGCATGTGTGAGCTTTGGGGTGCACACACCTATGACTGCCCCTACACCAACACTTATTGGAGCAAGAGGACATTTGGTGAGCACATGAAGAATTATAAAGAGAGACTAAATAAAATGGTGAAAAGTCCAGTCCTGAGATTTAAACAGCCCTGCCACACAACACAGCCAAGGGGATGGCACCACTTATAGTTAAGGGATATATTGATGCCATCTTGCCACCCCAGCTGGCTGACATTGAAAGAGCAGCAGCAAACTAATAAGGTCATCCCACTACTCACTCTGCTTTTTCTCCTCCAATAAGCATGTTCTTTATTATCAATTTTATATGCAGCACAGCTGATTGGCTCGGATTTGTCCATCTCCAAGTCTACGGGCTGTAAAGGGTGACTGCAAGAGGCGAATACCAAGTCAAAAAACGTATGCAGGCCATACACAAGGCAAATTTATTTCCTGCAACCACTGGCCAGCGCTAGTGGTAATCGCATGTAAAATCCGGCAGGCTGGTTGTACCCCTTGGTACTTTCAGGCTGCCCATACATGGTTTGAATCTTGGCCGGTTTCCTGCTGAACCAGCCAGATTTGAACCGTCTATGGCTTACACAAATAAAAAATAAATGACCGATCATTCATCCGATAATCTCATTGCGTGTTGCTGGATTAGATACGCTTTAAATTGTGAATCAGCAAACATGACCCAAGTAGTATTCTGTAAACAATGTTAGGCTTTCTGACGGGCAACTTGTGCCGCCTGCCCTGTATGTTCCTGAGATGTCTCTCTCCATCCCCCGCTAGAGTAAACACACACGATTGATATATATTAAACAACAAACCGCTGCTTTCCTCAATGACAGGTCCCAGTAAACAATGGTTCACTGCAGTGAAGTCAAATCCTTCCCTGCTGTTCCTTTATGCTTAGAAACAATTGGGGATTTAGGACTATCACAATAAATATTGCATTTATAAAGCTCTTTTTTGTTTTGTTTTCACTCAGTAAGAATTCCATCTCCTTTCAGTAAGCATTACAAGCAGGACGGAGTTACAATTCCAGTCAGGATAAAAGGAAATCCAGGGAAAGAGAATGTTTAATAAAAGAATACGATCATTAAATATAGAGGGATGATAGTTTCGGAGATCTCTCAGGAAGAAATGTTGTTGTTTTTTTTGTAAACTGCAATGCAGAGAGAGGCGTCCAGACAGCTGGAGCTGAGAAGAATTCTAGTGTGGTCCCAGAATAACGTACGTTTACTGATACAATCTAATTGTACGAACAAGCCGGCTGGGAATCCAAATTCAGGCATGCTGGGCCATGCAGATCCTGCAACCTCCAAAATATTTTAATTAACCCCCTAAAATATAATTAGGGCTGCCTCAACTTCTTTCTTCGGTCACTTACACATTTTATGTGTTTGTTGTACGATATATCCACTTATTACAGAAATGACACTGAAAACTATCGCCAACATCAAATATTAAAGTGGTTGTAAACCCACTCTGACAACTTGCACCTACAGGTAAGCCTAGATTAAGATTTACCTGTAGGTGCATGAAATATCTTCTTAAAGTGGAGTTCACCCTTAAAAAAAAAAATTACACAAAAAAGCTGCAAAAAAAAAAAAAATTTTTACTCATCTGAAATAGCGGTTGCTATGCGGAAGTCCCTAATCTGCCTCTTCCTTATCCGCGGTGGGTCTTCTTCCGCATCCTCTTTTAGTGAATGGGGCGCGCTGCCTTCTGGGAACTGTGTGTAATCCCAGAGAGCAGCCGCCCGTTCACAAATCGGCGCAAAACTCGCGTATGCGCAGTAAGAAACGGGCAGTGAAGGATACTGCGCGGGACCTGCAGTGATCGAGGGATCGGCATCGGGGGGCCATCATCGTGGGCCAGTAGGACAGGTAAGTGTCCTTATTAAAAGTCAGCAGCTACAGTGTTTTAAAATAAATAAAAAATCGCGTGTGGAATCCCGCTTTAACCTACACGGTTAAGGAGATATTTGCAGATAGCATTGCTCCAATGTCTACGGCAGACAATGGCGCAAGCGCACTGAGCGTCCCGGCATAATGAATGGGACATGCCGATTTTCTGAATGGGCGACTGCCGACCCTGCGCGGATGCGTGTGACGTCATCGCCGCTCCGGCCAATCACAGCGCCGGAGTGGCGATACCAGGAAGAAGCTCCGAGGAGACATGGCGGCGGCGGCGGAGGGGAACGAGGAGGACTTCGATTTCAGGTAAGTACCACATAATGAGCTAGTATGGATAATTAATATAGAGTATGAAAGCGCTAAAATCAACCCACCGATATTGCACAATATTAAGTGAATAAAAACAATATAAATACAATATAATGTCCACATCCAGGTCATAGTGATAAATATGCCAATAATAATTATGAATGAGTACTTCCCAGTAAAACTGATAATAAGCAGTACCCAGTAAAACTGATAATAAGCAGTAATTAGATACAAGATACCTTGAGAAAGTCACGTGACCAGTGACGAAACGCGTAGGGAAGGAGCCTAGTGATGAGCATCAAGGATCTATGAGGAGGAAGCTCTGTATCTGATCATATCCAGCGCCTGTTTGTTTTTGAAAGCATGTGAGTGTTTTCTTTTCATACAATCAAACCATTATTGGTCTCAGCATATTGCGCTATGGTTGTTTCTTTCTTTGCATGTTCATGAATGCTGGAAGTCTTCCTGGAGTGGAGCAAAGCACCGGACCTTTTTTGTTTTGTTTTGTTTGCTTTAAACCGGCTAAATGACCAGCTGGCATAGCTGCACTATGAAGGTTACTGGCTCAGCACTGTGTATCTAATTACTGCTTATTATCAGTTTTACTGGGAAGTACTTATTCATAATTATTATTGGCATATTTATCACTATGACCTGGATTTGGACATTATATTGTATTTATATTGTTTTTATTCACTTATTATTGTGCAATATCGGTGGGTTGATTATAGCACTTTCATACTCTATATTAATTATTCTATCAGTGTCAGATTCACTTTTATTTGGAAGCAGCTTTATCATTTAGTTTTCCACTTATATATTTTATTCACTTATTATATTATCAGCGCTTTAGTCACTTTGTAATTTATTCACTGCAAAATCTATGAATGTTTCCAACACCTTGTTGAATCTATGCCAAGAATTAAGGCAGTTCTGAAGGCAAAAGGGGGTCCAACCCGGTACTAGCAAGGTGTGCCTAATAAAGTGCCCTGTGAGTGTAGTGTGGAAATGTTAAAGCTGAAATCCGAGTATGGATATGTTTACATATTCTAAGGCCCGGTTCACACAGGGGCGGCACGACTTCGGGGCCGACCTCGGCGGCGTGATCTCAAGACGACTTGAGACGCCCACCGAGGCGATTTGCATAATGACTTCTGTATAGAAGTCAATGCAAGTCGCCCCCAAAAGTAGTACAGGAACCTTTTTCGAAGTCGGAGCGACTCAGGTCGCTCCTATTAGAACGGTTCCATAGCACAGACCGGGACGCGACTCCTCAGGCGACCGAGTCACCTGAGGAGTCGCCCCTGTCTGAATCGGGCCTAACTGGTCCAGCTTGGTCTAATGCAAGTATGTAAGTGCCATACCTGTGGGATGCCAGTGGAAGCTGGGAACCACTGTAGTAGGCACCGCAACTAAACTGACTGTTTCCAAGTCCTGCCAATTTTCACAATTAATTCAAAGCATTCTTTGATTGGATGAAGTGAAGATTGTGACATTACTGCCCTACCTAAGCAGCAGGGCAGCCGCTTGGCATGGAACCCGAAAGCCATCCAAAAACATTGTAGTAGTAGTGCCTACTGCAGTGATTTCCAGCTTCTACGGGGATTGGCCAGGTATTGCCCTGGTCCAATGAGAAACCAACATTACTATGCAAAAAATAGCCATACCTGGAATTCAGCTTTAATGCCCCCGATACGTTTTTATTGCTGTGTATTGGAACCAGAAGGAGCGCCAAACAAACATTCTTCGAGTCGAAAAGAATTTTATGAAATCAACAAAATGACAAGAGAAAGAAAAAGGCAAAAGGTTGCTTTGCCGCTGACACTGGGCTTCCACTCACTGATCATTCGTCTGGTTTGGTTTATACATTCATAGAATGAAATGTTTAATCCTATAAACATTCGGACAGATGCTGGAGCCCTGGTGAAGAGAGATTTTTTGGCCCCCGATAAATCTTGGCTGCCTTTTGCCTTTTCCTGACATTTGCATATTTAATAAAAATACTTTTAGGCTCCAAACATGTTTGTTTGGCGTTCCTTTGGGTTTCACCGTGCATAGTCTTCTCAATGTGGGTGACCCCCTTATCTGGGGGGACCCCCACTTTGTGGAGAGCTAAGGAACTAAATCCACCAGGCTGTTTTTGAAGACTATTGTTAACTAAGGCAGCACAGTGGCTAAGTGGTTAGCACTTGTGCCTGGCAGCACTATGGCCGTTGGTTTAAATACTAACCATGGCACTTCCTGGTGGGTTTCCTCCCACACTCCAAAGTCATTGGCCCTAGTAGTGTATGCATGAATGCATGTTGGGAACTTTAGTAGGGTTGCCCCAATACCCGTATACTAAGCATCCTATTAGTTTGGGGTATGTATCAAGCACCTGGTTTCCCTATTATTTAGGTTTTTAGCGCTGTCTGTGCCAACGCCCCCCCCCCCCCCTCCACCATTCCCTCATTTGTCACTGGGGCAGACAGTGATGGGAAATTCAATATTTTATAGCATCAGCAGAACAGAAACAGAGAGGAAATCCTCCAACTGGGACACCTGTTCTGGTGGCAACTGTCTAAGTGGAGAATTTACCCTCAATTAGGGGAGATTTTCACTTTTCACTTTCTGTTGCATCTCTGTATCAATCCATATAGTACCAGTCCATACTGTACAGGCCTAACTTCATTAAAGTGAATTTGAGCCATACATGATGGCATCTGACTAAAGCTGACCATACACCAGTAGAATTACCTTTAAAGCAGAGGTCCGCCTAAAAAAAATAAAAAATATTAAAAGCCAGCAGCTACAAATACTGCAGCTGCTGACTTTTAAGAAATGGACACTTACCTGTCCAGGGTGCCCGCGATGTCAGCAGCCGAAGCCAATCAGTCGCTCGGCTGCCCCTGCCGCCATCCTCAGTGAGGGAATCAGGAAGTGAAGCCTTGCGGCTTCACAGCCTGGTTCCCTACTGCGCATGCGCAAGACGCGCTGCGCGTCCTCACTGGTCTCTGCTGTCTTCTGGGACCTGTGTGTTTCCCAGAAGACAGCATGGGGAGGACAGTGTAGGTACAGGAAGTGGCATAGGTCACCGCGGTGATCTATGCCAGGAAGTGGGAGCAAATACCGTATTTTTCGCTCCATAAGACGCACTTCCCCCCCCCAAAAAATGGGGGAAAATGTCTGTGCGTCTTATGGAGTGAATACTGACTAGCAGAGCCACTAATAGGGGGATCGTTTCAGTGACAGAACGATGCCCTATGCATTTCTCTGCCCCAGCTAAATCCTGTTTCTCTCCTGCCTTCAGCTGCTATAGGGAGAGAAACAAAAGGCATTGTTATTTAATTAACATCGGCGTTCACATGTAAATCGTGCGGGCATTGTTATGTAAATGAGGGCGGCCGCCGCGATTCATATGCAAATCACGCTCCATCCTCTGCATTCTGCCCACCTAGAAGGTGTGAACAGCATACAGGTGAGCATAGGGGGCATGTAGAGGTAATCAAAAAGGGGGGCTTGAGGTGCAGAGGTGAGCAGATGAGGTGTGCAGTCAAGTGAGCAGAGGTGGTGTACAGAGGTGCAGAGTTGAATGGGAAGTAAGGGTTGGATTGCAGAGGTTAGGGGTTTGGAGGGATAGGCAGATGATGAGTTAGAGGGGCAGAGTGGTACTGAGAGGAAGATAAGAATGCAGAGATTAGTAGAGAGATGGGGGGGGGGGGGGGTACTGTAAATACACCTGTTATATGGCTAGTCAGTGTAAATGTCTCAATTACATTGGTGGTTGATGTAAATACTCCTGTTGTGTTGGGGTCAGTGTAAATGTCCCAGTTACATTGGGGATCAGTGTAGGGTGCCCCCTTACATTGGTTGTCAGTGTAGAAATATTATTCAGTTATATTTTATTAAATATTTTAGTCCATCATTTGGTTCAGATTTTTTTTTCCATATTTTTCTCCTTTAAAACCTAGGTGCGTCTCATGGTCAGGTGAGTCTTATGGAGTGAAAAATACGGTACCTGTATTAGACAGGTATCTGCTCCCTCCTCCCCCCTGAAAGGTGCCAAATGTGACACCGGAGGGGGGGGGGGATTCCAAAAAGTGGAAGTTCCATTTTTGGGTGGAACTCCACTTTAAGGCCTCATGCACACTGGATGTTAAAATAACGTTATAAAAAACACCAATAGCTTTGCAGTGAGTTTTTCAACGTTTTTGCAATAGCGTTTTTTAGCTCTTTTTGGGGGGGATGTATTTTAAAAAAAAATTCCAATGGATAAAATGACAAAAAATGCTGGTGAGCCACTTTAACGAGCGTTTATCAGGTTTTTTTGTTATTTTTTTTTACGTTAGAGCGTTTTTAACTGAAAAACGTCTTTATTTACGTTAGAGCTGAAAAACTCCTCTCAGAACCCACTAGTTTTTTGTTTTGTTTTTTAAAGCCAATAAACGCCCCCTATGTGTGAATGGACACATAGGATAACATGATGGGAAGTTTATTGACTGTAGAAAAAACGTCTGAAGCCAAAAACAGCAGCTGTAAAAACGTCTAAAAACATCCAGGGTGCATAAGGCCTAAATGTCCATGTGGAAAGTCATGAAAAAAACTCATAAGAGCATTTATTGGATCATTATGGGCTGTATATACATATATATATATATATATATATATATATATATATATATATATATATATGCACATTACAATAAATACAATTTTCCTGAACAAAAACCACATTCACTTTCATTCCTTTATTCATTCATTGAAAAAAAAAATAACTATCTTTCTCCTTCGATTTTCCTTAGATTTCATTACAGTTGAAAATGAATGGCAATTTCATTTCCTTAAAGCGGAGTTCCACCCAAAAGTGGAACTTCTGCTCATCGGATTCCTCCCCCCCTCCGGTGCCACAATTGGCACCTTTTGGGGGGGGGGGGGACAGGTATCCTTTCCCACTTCCTGGAGTCCGACCGTGACGTCACCGCGGGGCTTCCTCCTCCTCCTCCCCTGGCCGCCGGGCTAATAGGAGAGAGGAGCGGGCCTCGCGCATGCGCAGTAGGGTTCCCGGCGTGAAGCCGAAAGGCTACACTGCCGGGTTCCCTTACCCGCAATGGCGACGGAAGCACCGACAGCTGATGGAAACATCAGCTGCGGTGCCGACATCGAGGGACTGCAGGACAGGTAAGTCTCCATTTAATAAAAGCCAGCAGCTGCAGTATGTGTAGCTGCTGGCTTTTAATTTTTATTTTTTCCCGTCACAGGCCGGAACACTCCTTTAAGTGTTAAACCTCGTACACGCTTCGATTTTCGGACGACCGTTTTTTGTGGCATGCTAGTCTCATGTGGAAAGTGAAAAGTTTACTAACAATCCGAAAATTTTCATACGACAGAATTCAATGTCAGAAGTGACGTAACGCGGGATGCGACGCCCCGGGAACCTTTGCGCATCTGTGGTGGGAATGCATAAAGATTCAACCTTATTGGGAGGGAATTTTAGCAGCGATCCACCAAATCGCGGGAGAATGGATTCAGGAGGGTCTCTGGGAATGTCTATTTTCACGATACGAGGAAAACAGTCCCCCAATTTGGAACACCCAGGCCCCATTCCTTCTAAACGCAGCTAAAAGCTTGATTCCGAGTCTATGGAGGACCCAAGAAGCGCCGAGCATTAAGGAGTGGGTAGTAAGGGTCGAAACAGTAAGAGCTATAGAGGAAACAATTCATACAGTAGAGGACTCACTGGAGACATATCGGAATATATGGGGAAAATGGACGGAGTTTAGGGAATAGGGAGGTTGGAGGAACTTGACGGAGGTGTAGGGAACTGGGGAGAGGGAGAGGAGAGGGGAGGATGGGGGTTTTCTTTTTTTTTTTGGTGTGGTTGTTTTGGGGGAGGGGGAGGGGCTGGGGACAAGGAGAACAAATGTATAGATTTGAAGGATTAAGGAAGTTGAGATGTGAATATGACCTTCTTCATGTGTTTTTGTCTGTACTTGACTATAAAATAAAAGAGAGAATATAAAAAAAAAAGAAGTGACGTAATGTGTTGAATAGTTTTGTATGTAGTTTTGCGTAGTCTTGCTCTTACGATTTTTTTCGTACGAAAAACGCACTAATGAAATGAAAATCAGACGTTGAGTTCACATCCGACAAAAATATTATAGCCTGCACATCCAGCTTTTGTCTGACGAAAAAGCAAAATCAACTGTTAAAAGCCCCGTACTAAACGATCGGAAAATCGTCAGACAGCTCGCCGTGCAAATGTTTCCATCAGATTTTCGTATCGTGCGCTCGGGCCTTTAGAGAATAGAACTTTATTTAAACAAAATTCTACAGGAAGGATCTTTTTAAATGACGTTACTTTTTCTACACAGGCACGCTTATATAAAATAATTAAATATACATCTGTTGGAAGACTTTTTGAATGATTTTTCCATACGCAGTAAAAGTTCCTACACACCTATATGGGTCTAAAAATACACGGCGTCTCTGAGTTTTCTGGACGTACATTTTATTGTGCTTTCTTTTTTTGTATGGCGTTTTTCTTCAAAGACAATGTTAGGACAAAGGTCACAGCTCAGACTTTTACAACTCCTCCATGCTACTTCTGAGCAGTATGCAGTATTTTCTTCAAGTCACTACAGGCCAGAAAACATACCGGTAAACAGTAGACTTGTGCACAACGGAAAAATTTGTTTAGTTTTGGTTCGTTTCTTTTCGGTCCTGTTGATTCGTAATCGTTCGTAATTTTGCTAGACGGGATTTTTCGTGTTCGGACTAATTCGTATTTTCGCAAGCGACGTTTTTCGTTGAATCGGAATGATTCGTATTAATGTAAGCCTTATTTTTAGTTGATTTATAATTCGTACTTTCGGTAGAGTACATTGTTTTTCGTTGATTCTGGACACATATATAGTGCCGTCGTACGTGTTGTACGTCACCGCGCTTTGCTCGAGCATTTTTTTTCACGATAGTGTGTAGACAAGGCAGGCTTGAGAAGAATCACGTCAAGAAAAACGCTGTTTTTTTCAATGACATTAAAAGCGGTCCTGTGTACGCGGCATTATTGTGCTTTAAATGGATTCGTAACGTTTTTCATAACGAATTATGCCGAAGACATTCGGGCATTCGCTATTTGCGATATAATTTATTTCGGATTCGGTTTTATTCGCAATTGCTTTGTTCGGAAATTCGAACGCTTCCGAATGTCCGAAAGTTGCTAAATTCGGACGAATTTTGTTTCGTTACGAAACGAATTGCACAAGCCTAGTAAACAGAAACATGAACAGACCGTAGTGATAATAATAAGAAATGGTATGTGATATATACGGTATAAGAACAACACGTGACTGGAAATGGGGCCTAATCTGTAGTCCAGCCTATCTATATACTTATGGTTGAGGTTCTGGATCTTCAAGGGTGCCAGGGTTAATTCTTTTCATTTTACACCCTGTCAGATTATCGCACTAGAACCATCTGTGTACAGGTTTCTTTGAACACGTTCAAGAATGGTAATAGTAGCTGTTTTATGGGGCAGTTCTATAAAAGACGGCACTGTCCGGAGGAATGTAGAGCAAGGGCTCCAGTAAAGTCTATTAACTAGGTGCAACATATTTATAACTGGAATGCAGCTCCTTCCCCACTAGAACAAGGTTACTCGCTCTCTTTATGACTGCTGCCACTAAATATCACTAATAGTAGAAGCACCATTACAAAAAAAATAAAAAATAAATAACGTCCTATGGTTTTGCATAAAGTTTCAAGAAACAAATAAAGTTTACAAAACTTTAAACATGGCAAATGTTTCATTCAACAAAAAGCGCAAACTTTTTTAACTACTGTACAGAGAAAAGAATGTGATTTACAAAAATTTCCAAGTTTTAAGCAAATTCATTGAATCTGAAGGTTAAAGTGTTACTAAACCTGCATTCACTATATCTGGTCTCCCACAGTACACAGAACATGGAAATGCAATTATTTTAGTGAATATAAACTGCTAAATACCTCTTCTCATCAGCAGTATATAGCAGTCTTGTGACTTCTATCAGTGTCTGGTTAAAGCTTGTAGGGGGAGTTTTCATTCCCCTCTGACTGTCCTATGAGGCTGCAGGACCCCTGACCCTCTGTCCAGACAGTGCTGATTGGCCCTGTGCTGATCACATGCACCCTCCCAAGAGAAGAAAAAAACCCTCTAGCAATACACACCAAACTGAGCATGTGCAGCTTGCCCCCAAGGCTCTGTTCTATTAGCAGATGGATTGGGGACAGTGGAAAAAGGGGAGGATCAGAGAAGACAGGATCAAGTAGCCTTTTTACACAATACAGAGGATTAACCCCTTAGGTTCCACAGTGAGTATAACAAGCACGCTTTACTGCATATACAGACTGATTTTACTGTTGTGGGTTTAGTAACACTTTAATAACCTAAAGAATGGGTGCTCAACCTGTAGCCCTCAAGCTGTTGTGAAACTACAAATCCCATCATGCCTCTGCCTTTTGGGAGTCATGCCTGCAGCTATCAGCGGCTTGCAATGCCTCATGGGACTTGTAGTTCTGCAACAGCTGGGGGCCACAGGTTGAGCACCCATGGCTTAAAAGGAACCATTAGGGTTAAATAGAACAAATAAGAAATTTAAAAAAGAGAAGTATGGCCAAAGCTCTTTTAGCCATACTTCTCTCGCGAGTCACAAGAATGCACTTAGTTCTGCACTCCTGTAACTCAGACTCAGCTGAATGCCCACTATCGTCTGACATCACAGAATCAGTCCAGGCTCTGCAGGGATCCTGACAATAATGTCGGCATCCACCCAGATACATGACCAGCAGCTGGCTCAGCCTCTCAGTGCACCGTTAAGAGCCTGAGCCAGCGGCCCTCTCCACAGTCCAGCGCTCCAGTGAATGCTGGAGGAGCAGAGCACAGAGCGGTGAATGATAGTCACCGTTCTCTACTCAGAGCAGACCCAAGAACTGAGCGATCAGCAGTCTTTGATCAATTAGTTTCTGGTGTGGAGCCGGAGAAGGACAGCTGCAACATCGGATCCATGCTGCAGCCATCTTGGTGAGTATGTAAGCTTGTTTTGTTTAATTCCTGCACTTCTCTTTTCAGAAAACCATATGCAATCACTGAGGACTGAAATATCAGTTTTGGACACACATTCGTTATACCAGTAAGCTAAAAATAACCCAGGGAACTGTAATGACCTTTGTTTATATCATTTATACATTTTAAACTGACGTTTTGTTCTTGGGGTAATATTGGGAAAGCCACTGACACTAGGGTCACAGAGAATTCTGAGTTTAAAGGGAGAGAAAAACAGGAGTTGCTTTCTCGCAGACTGTCCCCCTATAACTTAAAGTCTATATCGCTTGGGGGTATAACTTGAGATTGAGCTATTGAGTACTGTATACATTTTTCTTTTCAACTAAGACATTAGTGTACATAAAATAAATAAATATATATATATATATACACACACACACACACATTTTGGATAGTGTAGGGAATGGTTGGAACCCCTCTCATTTTTTTTGTCTGCTTCCTATTTAGGGGATTTTCCTTAACTTTCTCACTTTCCTGCAGATGCAACAAACACTGAGGGTAAATCTCTACAAATTAATGACAATTGTCAAGAGGAGAAATACAGATGGAGGACAGCCACAAAAACCTGACAGCAACCAAAAAAAAAATCGTTTTAGATATACTTTAGGATTAGCCTTGTAAAAATGTGAAAAGCTGTACCTGCTTCCTGGAATAAATAAATGTTATGATTTTTATGAGCAGCATTAAGCATTAGCTTCACTAAAAAAAAATCTATTTTTATATATTACCGGTATATTATAATTCAAAAAATTTAATACAGAAAATGTAAACAAAAACATTATAATTTTCCTTTAAAATGGAATACTAGGGTCACACTGTATGCATGTGCGGGACTGCATGTAATCGCACACTTTCCTGCGCCCACATCACAAACGTGCTGCTGTTAGTAGAGGCGTGCAGGTGCCATCATGCATGGCATTATAGGGTTTCCCTGTGGCTGCGATTCTGAAAAGGACGCAGGGACCCTTTCCCTGTGTTTCTGTAGGTACAGCAACACATTCAAATGAATGGGCTGCTGTGCCTGAGCAAACAAGGCCAACGGGTAACCGGCATAGGGTGAACCTAGCCTTGGCCCGTTTTAAATAATTGTGAATATAATATCAATAACAATCCTATGTAACAATAAAGTTGTGCAGTTGCAATTATATTGGGGAGATATGCTTTATATTGTTTTATTATGTTTACTATATAATGATGAAGTTGATATATCCAGCTGCATTTACATTAGGCGGGTCTATTTTTTTTAATTTATTTTTTTTGCGTTTCAAGCCTGCACAATGGAAGTGAAATACAGTCTAAACAAACTACTCTCTAAAAACACAAAGACTTGTTCTTTGCTTCCTGGACAACCAGTAATCATTTCCTATAGCATTTTCAACACGGTGCCCGGGCTATACATTTTTAGTCAGAACTAGTGATGAGCCGAACACCCCCGGGTTCGGTTCGCACCAGAACCCGCGAACGGACCGGAAGTTCGAACGAACATTAGAACCCTATTAAATACAATGGATGCGAACGTTCGAATTCTAAAGTGCTAATTATAACAACTATTATGCATGTTATTGTCCTAAAAAGGGTTTGGGAACCCGGGTTCTGCACCAGGGGACATGTATCAATGCAAAAAGAAGTTTTAAAAACGGTCGTTTTTCGGGAGCAGTCATTTTAATGATGCATAAAGTGAAAAAAAAAAAGTCAAATATTCCTTTAAATATCGTACCTGGGGGGTGTCTAAAGTATGCCTGTGAAGTGCCACGTGTTTCCCGTGTTTAGAACTGTCCCTGCACAAAATGACACTTCTAAAGGAAAAAAAAGCCATTTAAAACTGCTTGCGGCTTTAATGTAATGTCTGGTCCCGGTAATATGGATGAAATTCTTTAAGAAAAATGGCATAGCTACCCCATGACCCCCCCCCCCTACCCCAGCCCATTACCAGCCCCTTTGGGTCTTGTATGGATATTAAGGGGAACCCCGCACATAAAATAAAAAAGGCCCTATATACTCTGAACAGCCGTATACAGGCGGTGCATACAAGACAGGGACTGTAGGTTTGTTCTTATGTAGAATCTGTTTGTAATTTTGAACAGGTACATTGTTGAAGTGTAGCTCCAGCCCAAAAATCTATTTTTAAACTTTTTGGAAAACATAGGTAAGGGTTATCACCCCTGTAACATTTGTTTTGCTGTCTGTGCCCCTGTTCAGAACATTTCACCTCACTTTCCGTCCCAATGACAACTGTTTTTGAAATGTGGTGTTTTTCTTGAAACAAGGATTGCTGATAAAGCATCAGTACAGAGGAGACACCTTTCTCCCATATTTATTCTTACAGGAGAGAATTTTCCTTCCTAGTGGTAGATTTCCTCTCACTTCCTGTTGTCTTCTTGCGTTTGCAAGTAGGAGTCGTTTGTAAGTTGGATGTTTGAAAGTAGGGACCTGCCGTATATACTCTGCAGAAATAGGCCCCTTAGTTGTTGGTGTTGGCACAACACTGTAAGCACTCACAGTTACTCTTGGTTGGTGCTGGAACGCCCTGCTGTCAACTATTATATCAGGAATTTTAATTACATATAATTGTTGAACAGTGGTAGTAAAAATTGGGCCTTTGATGGTGGTGCTGGTGCCACAACACTGTAAGCCCTGACAGTTACTCTTGGTGGGTGCAGCAATGGGCCCTGCTGTGAATTATTAGATCAAGAATTGTAATTACATGCCCCTGTTGAACAGGGGCTGAAAAATTGGGCCTTAGGCACTGGTGGCACAACACTGCAACCCCTCACAGATACTGTACTTGGAGCACAGCAATGAGCCCTGTTGCAAAGTATTGCTTCAAAAATTGTAATGACACGCCCCTGTTAAACAGGGGCTGAAAAATTGGGCCTTAGGCACTGGTGGCACAACACTGCAACTCCTCACAGATACTGTACTTGGAGCACAGCAATGAGCCCTGTTGCAAAGTATTGCTTCAAAAATTGTAATTACACGCCCCTGTTAAACAGGGGCTGAAAAATTGGGCGTTAGGCACTGGTGGCGGCACCCATAAACAAAAATGATCTTCCAAGCTATCATCATCAATCGTATCATTGAGGACTCGGAGGAGGAGGATAGCCAGTCAACATAACAGCACAGGCACTCAGCATCAGCATCAGTCTTGAAGGGATGTGACATTTTAAAATCAATTAGTCTGTTATATCAGCATCAGGTGTGTGGTAGCTGGTGGTGATCCAAGACTGGTTCATCTTGATGAAAGTCAGTCGATCAACCGAGTCGGTGGACAGGCGCACCCTGTGATCCGTGACAAATCCTCCAGCAGCACTGAATGTGCGTTCCGAAAGAACGCTGGATGCAGGACAGGCCAGTAGCTCAATTGCATACTGTGCAAGCTCTGGCCAGTGATCCATCCTCAAGACCCAGTAAGCCAGAGGATTTTCGGTGGGGAAGGTGTCCAAGTCTGACCTTGCCCCTAGATATTCCTGCACCATGTTTATCAGACGCTGGCGATGGTTGCTGGAACCAATCATACTTTGGGGCTGCGGACTAAAGAATTGTCTGAACGCATCGGTCAGACGGCCACCTTCCCCACCGCTCCTTCTTTGACTGGCCGAAGCCTCAGCAACTCGTTGTCCAGGACCAGGAGTTTGCAACCTCCCAGTCTCTGGGAACGCGTTGCACAGACCTTTCTGCAAGGCCTCCCGGAGTTGTCTCATCCTCTGCTCCCTCTGCGACGGTAACATAAGGTCCGCAACCTTACCCTTGTACCGTGGATCAAGGAGAGTGGCCAGCCAGTAATGGTCCCTCTCCTTGATCCGAAGAATACGAGGATCCTTCCGCAGACTTTGCAGGATCAGGGAGGCCATGCAGCGTAGGTTTGCTGAGGCATTCGCTCCGGAGTCCTCTGGGTCACTAAGGACGACATGATCCGCAGCCACCTCCTCCCAGCCACGTACAAGTCCACTGGTTTCTTGGGACTGTAAATCATCCCTAAAAGACTGCTGCTGATGATGCTGAGTGCCAGCCTCCACCTCCATGCTGACACAATCCTCCTCCTCCTCCTCCTCCTCCTCCTCCTCTTCCTGTGCGATGGGTGGGACAGAAGGAACACTGTCTGGGTAAAGGGGGCCTTGAGAGGCAAGGAAGTCCTCCTCTTCCTGCCTCTGTTCTGCCTCAAGTGCCCTGTCCATTATTCCACGCAGCGTGTGCTCCAACAGGTGGACAAGAGGTACAGTGTCACTGATGCATGCACTGTCACTGCTCACCATCCTCGTGGCCTCCTCAAATGGTGCCAGGACAGTGCATGCATCCCTGATCATGCCCCACTGGCGTGGAGAAAAAAAACCAAGCTCCCCTGACCCTGTCCTGGTGCCGTAGTCGCACAGGTACTCATTGATGGCCCTCTGCTGCGTGTGCAGCCGCTGCAGCATGGCCAACGTTGAGTTCCACCTGGTGGGCATGTCACATATAAGGCGGTTCTTGGGCAGGTTCAACTCCTTTTGCAGCTCAGCCAGGCGAGCACTGGCATTATAAGATCTGCGGAAATGCACACAGACTTTCCTGGCCTGCCTCAGGACATCCTGTAAGCCCGGGTACCTGCCCAAGAACCGCTGCACCACCAGGTTAAGGACGTGAGCCACACAGGGCACATGGGTCAGTTGTCCCTGTCGGAGGGCGGAGAGGAGGTTGGTGCCATTGTCGCAAACCACCATTCCTGGCTTAAGCTGGCGTGGCGTCAACCACCTCTCGGCCTGGCCCTGCAGAGCAGACAGGACCTCTGCCCCAGTGTGGCTTCTGTCCCCCAAACACACCAGCGCAAGCACGGCATGGCATCTTTTTGCCTGCGTACTTGCGTAGCCCCGTGAACGGCTACGGAGCACCGCTGGTTCATAGGACAAACCACAGGAAGAGGCCATGGAGGAAGAAGAAGAGGAGGGGGTGGAGGAGAGAGGTGTGTCACAACCAGTAGTAGCATTTTGGAGGCGTGGCGGTGGGACAACCTCCAACACTACTGCACCTTGTCCTGAATCCTTCCCAGCTGCCAAAAGAGTGACCCAATGGGCCGTGAAAGAAAGGTAACGTCCCTGTCCATGCCTGCTGGACCATGAGTCAGCGGTAATATGCACCTTACCGCTGACCGCCCTGTCCAGCGAGGCCAAGACATTGCCTTCCACATGCCGGTAGAGAGCCGGAATAGCCTTCCGTGAGAAAAAGTGGCGTTTGGGAACCTGCCACTGAGGAACCGCACATTGCACAAACTCACGGAAGGGGGCCGAGTCTACCAACTGAAAAGGCAGCAGTTGAAGCGCTAGCAATTTAGCCAAGCTAGCATTCAACCGCTGGGCATGTGGATGGCTGGGAGTGAACTTCTTTCGACGGTCCAGCAGCTGGGGCAGGGAAATTTGCCTGCTAGAATCGGACGTCGGTGTACTGCTAGCAGAGTGGGCGCAAGTACTTGGCTGTGACACACCTAATTCTACACCTTCATTCCTCTCAGTGCATGTTTCAGAGAGGACTGAAGTTATAGTGGGGTTGGAGATCCCAGCTGATGCGGTGCAAGGAGAGGTCCGCTTTGTTCTTTGGTGTGGGTCTTTGAGGTAGGCTTGCCAACGAGCTGCATGGCAGGTCAACATATGTCTGGTCAGGCATGTGGTACCCAAGCGGCTGATGTTTTGGCCACGCGATATACGCTTGAGACATATGTTGCAAACAGCAGCTGTGCGATCTGATGCACTAGCCTCAAAAAAGGCCCACACCAAAGAACTTTTTGAATGACGGGCAGAGGCAGCGCCCTGCACAGGCGGAGCTCTGCGGTGTGATTCCGTCGGTGTACTGCCCTTACGCTGGCCACCAAAGGGCATCCTGCCTCGTTGGAGATGTGCCTCCTCCTCATCCTCCTCCTCCTCCTCTCTCCTATTAGGCACCCACGTGGAGTCATTGACCTCATCATCCCCTCCCTCCTCATCACTGGAGCCAATCTGGCAGTATGCTGCAGCTGCTGGAACATGACTGCCAGATTGGTGTCCTTCTTGAGCATCCCCTCTGTCTGCTCTCACGCTACTGCCTTCCTCTAGCTGGGTTTCATCATCAGACCCTTCGAAACGCTGGGCATCCTCCTGGAGCATGTACCCAACACTGTGCTGAAACAGTTCGGGGGACTCCTCAGGAGGAGGACATGGTGGGTCTAGGGAAGGAGTGACTGATGATTTGTCTGACATTGATACCAGGGAAGACGACGCTTTGGCAGCTGCTTTTCCAGTACCCTGAGCCTGGGTGAGAGAGGATGAGGAGGAGGAGGAGGGCTTGGTCATCCACTCTACCAAGTCTTCGGCATGATGTGGCTCAACATGTCCAGCTGCCGAAAAGAAGGACAAGCGTGTCCCATGGCCATGTGCTGATGACAATGCACCGCGTCCACGACCAGCACTGTTGCCCCCAGACACAGAGCCTGCTTGCCCTCTTTTATTGCCTCCTGACTGTCTGCCTCTCCTTGTTTGCCTTCCAGACATTCTAATAGATGGCCTGCAGGGAGATGGGAAAAAAGCAATAAGGGCTACCTTCAGGTGTCCTTCTCTGTCCCTGGAAACAAGGACTTGCAGAGTGAAAGAAAAAAAACACTCTCCCTACCTACAGTTTTCTGTCCCTAGAAAAAATGTTTTTTTTAATCACAATATAGCACAAGGAAAATTAACTCACTGTCCTTACAGGTCCCTGGAAACAAGGACTTGCAGAGTGAAAGAAAAAAAACACTCTCCCTACCTACAGTTTTCTGTCCCTAGAAAAAAATGTTTTTTTTAATCACAATATAGCAAAAGGACAATTCACTCACTGTCCTTCCAGGTCCCTGGAAACAAGGACTTGCAGAGTGAAAGAAACTGACACTGTCCCTACCTAGAGTTTTCTGTCCCTAGAATAAATGTTTTTTTTAATCACAATATAGCAAAAGGACAATTCACTCACTGTCCTTCCAGGTCCCTGGAAACAAGGACTTGCAGAGTGAAAGAAACTGACACTGTCCCTACCTAGAGTTTTCTGTCCCTAGAATAAATGTTTTTTTTAATCACAATATAGCAAAAGGACAATTCACTCACTGTCCTTCCAGGTCCCTGGAAACAAGGACTTGCAGAGTGAAAGAAACTGACACTGTCCCTACCTAGAGTTTTCTGTCCCTAGAATAAATGTTTTTTTTAATCACAATATAGCACAAGGAAAATTAACTCACTGTCCTTACAGGTCCCTGGAAACAAGGACTTGCAGAGTGAAAGAAAAAAAACACTCTCCCTACCTACAGTTTTCTGTCCCTAGAAAAAAATGTTTTTTTTAATCACAATATAGCAAAAGGACAATTCACTCACTGTCCTTCCAGGTCCCTGGAAACAAGGACTTGCAGAGTGAAAGAAACTGACACTGTCCCTACCTAGAGTTTTCTGTCCCTGGAATAAATGTTTTTTTCAGCACAATATAGCACAAGGACAATTAACTCACTGTCCTTACAGGTCCCTGGAAACAAGGACTTGCAGAGTGAAAGAAAAAAAATACTCTCCCTACCTACAGTTTTCTGTCCCTAGAAAAAAATGTTTTTTTTAATCACAATATAGCAAAAGGACAATTCACTCACTGTCCTTCCAGGTCCCTGGAAACAAGGACTTGCAGAGTGAAAGAAACTGACACTGTCCCTACCTAGAGTTTTCTGTCCCTAGAATAAATGTTTTTTTTAATCACAATATAGCAAAAGGACAATTCACTCACTGTCCTTCCAGGTCCCTGGAAACAAGGACTTGCAGAGTGAAAGAAACTGACACTGTCCCTACCTAGAGTTTTCTGTCCCTAGAATAAATGTTTTTTTTAATCACAATATAGCAAAAGGACAATTCACTCACTGTCCTTCCAGGTCCCTGGAAACAAGGACTTGCAGAGTGAAAGAAACTGACACTGTCCCTACCTAGAGTTTTCTGTCCCTAGAATAAATGTTTTTTTTAATCACAATATAGCAAAAGGACAATTCACTCACTGTCCTTCCAGGTCCCTGGAAACAAGGACTTGCAGAGTGAAAGAAACTGACACTGTCCCTACCTAGAGTTTTCTGTCCCTAGAATAAATGTTTTTTTTAATCACAATATAGCAAAAGGACAATTCACTCACTGTCCTTCCAGGTCCCTGGAAACAAGGACTTGCAGAGTGAAAGAAACTGACACTGTCCCTACCTAGAGTTTTCTGTCCCTAGAATAAATGTTTTTTTTAATCACAATATAGCAAAAGGACAATTCACTCACTGTCCTTCCAGGTCCCTGGAAACAAGGACTTGCAGAGTGAAAGAAACTGACACTGTCCCTACCTAGAGTTTTCTGTCCCTAGAATAAATGTTTTTTTTAATCACAATATAGCAAAAGGACAATTCACTCACTGTCCTTCCAGGTCCCTGGAAACAAGGACTTGCAGAGTGAAAGAAACTGACACTGTCCCTACCTAGAGTTTTCTGTCCCTAGAATAAATGTTTTTTTTAATCACAATATAGCAAAAGGACAATTCACTCACTGTCCTTCCAGGTCCCTGGAAACAAGGACTTGCAGAGTGAAAGAAACTGACACTGTCCCTACCTAGAGTTTTCTGTCCCTAGAATAAATGTTTTTTTTAATCACAATATAGCAAAAGGACAATTCACTCACTGTCCTTCCAGGTCCCTGGAAACAAGGACTTGCAGAGTGAAAGAAACTGACACTGTCCCTACCTAGAGTTTTCTGTCCCTAGAATAAATGTTTTTTTTAATCACAATATAGCAAAAGGACAATTCACTCACTGTCCTTCCAGGTCCCTGGAAACAAGGACTTGCAGAGTGAAAGAAACTGACACTGTCCCTACCTAGAGTTTTCTGTCCCTAGAATAAATGTTTTTTTTAATCACAATATAGCAAAAGGACAATTCACTCACTGTCCTTCCAGGTCCCTGGAAACAAGGACTTGCAGAGTGAAAGAAACTGACACTGTCCCTACCTAGAGTTTTCTGTCCCTAGAATAAATGTTTTTTTTAATCACAATATAGCAAAAGGACAATTCACTCACTGTCCTTCCAGGTCCCTGGAAACAAGGACTTGCAGAGTGAAAGAAACTGACACTGTCCCTACCTAGAGTTTTCTGTCCCTAGAATAAATGTTTTTTTTAATCACAATATAGCAAAAGGACAATTCACTCACTGTCCTTCCAGGTCCCTGGAAACAAGGACTTGCAGAGTGAAAGAAACTGACACTGTCCCTACCTAGAGTTTTCTGTCCCTAGAATAAATGTTTTTTTTAATCACAATATAGCAAAAGGACAATTCACTCACTGTCCTTCCAGGTCCCTGGAAACAAGGACTTGCAGAGTGAAAGAAACTGACACTGTCCCTACCTAGAGTTTTCTGTCCCTAGAATAAATGTTTTTTTTAATCACAATATAGCACAAGGAAAATTAACTCACTGTCCTTACAGGTCCCTGGAAACAAGGACTTGCAGAGTGAAAGAAAAAAAACACTCTCCCTACCTACAGTTTTCTGTCCCTAGAAAAAAATGTTTTTTTTAATCACAATATAGCAAAAGGACAATTCACTCACTGTCCTTCCAGGTCCCTGGAAACAAGGACTTGCAGAGTGAAAGAAACTGACACTGTCCCTACCTAGAGTTTTCTGTCCCTGGAATAAATGTTTTTTTCAGCACAATATAGCACAAGGACAATTAACTCACTGTCCTTACAGGTCCCTGGAAACAAGGACTTGCAGAGTGAAAGAAAAAAAATACTCTCCCTACCTACAGTTTTCTGTCCCTAGAAAAAAATGTTTTTTTTAATCACAATATAGCAAAAGGACAATTCACTCACTGTCCTTCCAGGTCCCTGGAAACAAGGACTTGCAGAGTGAAAGAAACTGACACTGTCCCTACCTAGAGTTTTCTGTCCCTAGAATAAATGTTTTTTTTAATCACAATATAGCAAAAGGACAATTCACTCACTGTCCTTCCAGGTCCCTGGAAACAAGGACTTGCAGAGTGAAAGAAACTGACACTGTCCCTACCTAGAGTTTTCTGTCCCTAGAATAAATGTTTTTTTTAATCACAATATAGCAAAAGGACAATTCACTCACTGTCCTTCCAGGTCCCTGGAAACAAGGACTTGCAGAGTGAAAGAAACTGACACTGTCCCTACCTAGAGTTTTCTGTCCCTAGAATAAATGTTTTTTTTAATCACAATATAGCAAAAGGACAATTCACTCACTGTCCTTCCAGGTCCCTGGAAACAAGGACTTGCAGAGTGAAAGAAACTGACACTGTCCCTACCTAGAGTTTTCTGTCCCTAGAATAAATGTTTTTTTTAATCACAATATAGCAAAAGGACAATTCACTCACTGTCCTTCCAGGTCCCTGGAAACAAGGACTTGCAGAGTGAAAGAAACTGACACTGTCCCTACCTAGAGTTTTCTGTCCCTAGAATAAATGTTTTTTTTAATCACAATATAGCAAAAGGACAATTCACTCACTGTCCTTCCAGGTCCCTGGAAACAAGGACTTGCAGAGTGAAAGAAACTGACACTGTCCCTACCTAGAGTTTTCTGTCCCTAGAATAAATGTTTTTTTTAATCACAATATAGCAAAAGGACAATTCACTCACTGTCCTTCCAGGTCCCTGGAAACAAGGACTTGCAGAGTGAAAGAAACTGACACTGTCCCTACCTAGAGTTTTCTGTCCCTAGAATAAATGTTTTTTTTAATCACAATATAGCAAAAGGACAATTCACTCACTGTCCTTCCAGGTCCCTGGAAACAAGGACTTGCAGAGTGAAAGAAACTGACACTGTCCCTACCTAGAGTTTTCTGTCCCTAGAATAAATGTTTTTTTTAATCACAATATAGCAAAAGGACAATTCACTCACTGTCCTTCCAGGTCCCTGGAAACAAGGACTTGCAGAGTGAAAGAAACTGACACTGTCCCTACCTAGAGTTTTCTGTCCCTAGAATAAATGTTTTTTTTAATCACAATATAGCAAAAGGACAATTCACTCACTGTCCTTCCAGGTCCCTGGAAACAAGGACTTGCAGAGTGAAAGAAACTGACACTGTCCCTACCTAGAGTTTTCTGTCCCTAGAATAAATGTTTTTTTTAATCACAATATAGCAAAAGGACAATTCACTCACTGTCCTTCCAGGTCCCTGGAAACAAGGACTTGCAGAGTGAAAGAAACTGACACTGTCCCTACCTAGAGTTTTCTGTCCCTAGAATAAATGTTTTTTTTAATCACAATATAGCAAAAGGACAATTCACTCACTGTCCTTCCAGGTCCCTGGAAACAAGGACTTGCAGAGTGAAAGAAACTGACACTGTCCCTACCTAGAGTTTTCTGTCCCTAGAATAAATGTTTTTTTTAATCACAATATAGCAAAAGGACAATTCACTCACTGTCCTTCCAGGTCCCTGGAAACAAGGACTTGCAGAGTGAAAGAAACTGACACTGTCCCTACCTAGAGTTTTCTGTCCCTAGAATAAATGTTTTTTTTAATCACAATATAGCAAAAGGACAATTCACTCACTGTCCTTCCAGGTCCCTGGAAACAAGGACTTGCAGAGTGAAAGAAACTGACACTGTCCCTACCTAGAGTTTTCTGTCCCTAGAATAAATGTTTTTTTTAATCACAATATAGCAAAAGGACAATTCACTCACTGTCCTTCCAGGTCCCTGGAAACAAGGACTTGCAGAGTGAAAGAAACTGACACTGTCCCTACCTAGAGTTTTCTGTCCCTAGAATAAATGTTTTTTTTAATCACAATATAGCAAAAGGACAATTCACTCACTGTCCTTCCAGGTCCCTGGAAACAAGGACTTGCAGAGTGAAAGAAACTGACACTGTCCCTACCTAGAGTTTTCTGTCCCTAGAATAAATGTTTTTTTTAATCACAATATAGCAAAAGGACAATTCACTCACTGTCCTTCCAGGTCCCTGGAAACAAGGACTTGCAGAGTGAAAGAAACTGACACTGTCCCTACCTAGAGTTTTCTGTCCCTAGAATAAATGTTTTTTTTAATCACAATATAGCACAAGGAAAATTAACTCACTGTCCTTACAGGTCCCTGGAAACAAGGACTTGCAGAGTGAAAGAAAAAAAACACTCTCCCTACCTACAGTTTTCTGTCCCTAGAAAAAAATGTTTTTTTTAATCACAATATAGCAAAAGGACAATTCACTCACTGTCCTTCCAGGTCCCTGGAAACAAGGACTTGCAGAGTGAAAGAAACTGACACTGTCCCTACCTAGAGTTTTCTGTCCCTGGAATAAATGTTTTTTTCAGCACAATATAGCACAAGGACAATTAACTCACTGTCCTTACAGGTCCCTGGAAACAAGGACTTGCAGAGTGAAAGAAAAAAAATACTCTCCCTACCTACAGTTTTCTGTCCCTAGAAAAAAATGTTTTTTTTAATCACAATATAGCAAAAGGACAATTCACTCACTGTCCTTCCAGGTCCCTGGAAACAAGGACTTGCAGAGTGAAAGAAACTGACACTGTCCCTACCTAGAGTTTTCTGTCCCTAGAATAAATGTTTTTTTTAATCACAATATAGCAAAAGGACAATTCACTCACTGTCCTTCCAGGTCCCTGGAAACAAGGACTTGCAGAGTGAAAGAAACTGACACTGTCCCTACCTAGAGTTTTCTGTCCCTAGAATAAATGTTTTTTTTAATCACAATATAGCAAAAGGACAATTCACTCACTGTCCTTCCAGGTCCCTGGAAACAAGGACTTGCAGAGTGAAAGAAACTGACACTGTCCCTACCTAGAGTTTTCTGTCCCTAGAATAAATGTTTTTTTTAATCACAATATAGCAAAAGGACAATTCACTCACTGTCCTTCCAGGTCCCTGGAAACAAGGACTTGCAGAGTGAAAGAAACTGACACTGTCCCTACCTAGAGTTTTCTGTCCCTAGAATAAATGTTTTTTTTAATCACAATATAGCAAAAGGACAATTCACTCACTGTCCTTCCAGGTCCCTGGAAACAAGGACTTGCAGAGTGAAAGAAACTGACACTGTCCCTACCTAGAGTTTTCTGTCCCTAGAATAAATGTTTTTTTTAATCACAATATAGCAAAAGGACAATTCACTCACTGTCCTTCCAGGTCCCTGGAAACAAGGACTTGCAGAGTGAAAGAAACTGACACTGTCCCTACCTAGAGTTTTCTGTCCCTAGAATAAATGTTTTTTTTAATCACAATATAGCAAAAGGACAATTCACTCACTGTCCTTCCAGGTCCCTGGAAACAAGGACTTGCAGAGTGAAAGAAACTGACACTGTCCCTACCTAGAGTTTTCTGTCCCTAGAATAAATGTTTTTTTTAATCACAATATAGCAAAAGGACAATTCACTCACTGTCCTTCCAGGTCCCTGGAAACAAGGACTTGCAGAGTGAAAGAAACTGACACTGTCCCTACCTAGAGTTTTCTGTCCCTAGAATAAATGTTTTTTTTAATCACAATATAGCAAAAGGACAATTCACTCACTGTCCTTCCAGGTCCCTGGAAACAAGGACTTGCAGAGTGAAAGAAACTGACACTGTCCCTACCTAGAGTTTTCTGTCCCTAGAATAAATGTTTTTTTTAATCACAATATAGCAAAAGGACAATTCACTCACTGTCCTTCCAGGTCCCTGGAAACAAGGACTTGCAGAGTGAAAGAAACTGACACTGTCCCTACCTAGAGTTTTCTGTCCCTAGAATAAATGTTTTTTTTAATCACAATATAGCAAAAGGACAATTCACTCACTGTCCTTCCAGGTCCCTGGAAACAAGGACTTGCAGAGTGAAAGAAACTGACACTGTCCCTACCTAGAGTTTTCTGTCCCTAGAATAAATGTTTTTTTTAATCACAATATAGCAAAAGGACAATTCACTCACTGTCCTTCCAGGTCCCTGGAAACAAGGACTTGCAGAGTGAAAGAAACTGACACTGTCCCTACCTAGAGTTTTCTGTCCCTAGAATAAATGTTTTTTTTAATCACAATATAGCAAAAGGACAATTCACTCACTGTCCTTCCAGGTCCCTGGAAACAAGGACTTGCAGAGTGAAAGAAACTGACACTGTCCCTACCTAGAGTTTTCTGTCCCTAGAATAAATGTTTTTTTTAATCACAATATAGCAAAAGGACAATTCACTCACTGTCCTTCCAGGTCCCTGGAAACAAGGACTTGCAGAGTGAAAGAAACTGACACTGTCCCTACCTAGAGTTTTCTGTCCCTAGAATAAATGTTTTTTTTAATCACAATATAGCAAAAGGACAATTCACTCACTGTCCTTCCAGGTCCCTGGAAACAAGGACTTGCAGAGTGAAAGAAACTGACACTGTCCCTACCTAGAGTTTTCTGTCCCTAGAATAAATGTTTTTTTTAATCACAATATAGCAAAAGGACAATTCACTCACTGTCCTTCCAGGTCCCTGGAAACAAGGACTTGCAGAGTGAAAGAAACTGACACTGTCCCTACCTAGAGTTTTCTGTCCCTAGAATAAATGTTTTTTTTAATCACAATATAGCAAAAGGACAATTCACTCACTGTCCTTCCAGGTCCCTGGAAACAAGGACTTGCAGAGTGAAAGAAACTGACACTGTCCCTACCTAGAGTTTTCTGTCCCTAGAATAAATGTTTTTTTTAATCACAATATAGCAAAAGGACAATTCACTCACTGTCCTTCCAGGTCCCTGGAAACAAGGACTTGCAGAGTGAAAGAAACTGACACTGTCCCTACCTAGAGTTTTCTGTCCCTAGAATAAATGTTTTTTTTAATCACAATATAGCAAAAGGACAATTCACTCACTGTCCTTCCAGGTCCCTGGAAACAAGGACTTGCAGAGTGAAAGAAACTGACACTGTCCCTACCTAGAGTTTTCTGTCCCTAGAATAAATGTTTTTTTTAATCACAATATAGCAAAAGGACAATTCACTCACTGTCCTTCCAGGTCCCTGGAAACAAGGACTTGCAGAGTGAAAGAAACTGACACTGTCCCTACCTAGAGTTTTCTGTCCCTAGAATAAATGTTTTTTTTAATCACAATATAGCAAAAGGACAATTCACTCACTGTCCTTCCAGGTCCCTGGAAACAAGGACTTGCAGAGTGAAAGAAACTGACACTGTCCCTACCTAGAGTTTTCTGTCCCTAGAATAAATGTTTTTTTTAATCACAATATAGCAAAAGGACAATTCACTCACTGTCCTTCCAGGTCCCTGGAAACAAGGACTTGCAGAGTGAAAGAAACTGACACTGTCCCTACCTAGAGTTTTCTGTCCCTAGAATAAATGTTTTTTTTAATCACAATATAGCAAAAGGACAATTCACTCACTGTCCTTCCAGGTCCCTGGAAACAAGGACTTGCAGAGTGAAAGAAACTGACACTGTCCCTACCTAGAGTTTTCTGTCCCTAGAATAAATGTTTTTTTTAATCACAATATAGCAAAAGGACAATTCACTCACTGTCCTTCCAGGTCCCTGGAAACAAGGACTTGCAGAGTGAAAGAAACTGACACTGTCCCTACCTAGAGTTTTCTGTCCCTAGAATAAATGTTTTTTTTAATCACAATATAGCAAAAGGACAATTCACTCACTGTCCTTCCAGGTCCCTGGAAACAAGGACTTGCAGAGTGAAAGAAACTGACACTGTCCCTACCTAGAGTTTTCTGTCCCTAGAATAAATGTTTTTTTTTAAGCACACTATAGCAGAAGCACAAAACACACTGACACTCTCCCTACCTATCCTTCTCTTTCCCTAAACTAAAGGAATCCAGGTTAAGCAAGAAAGAAATAACAGTCACTGTCCCTGCCTATGCTACTCTATCCCTGCTCCGGAACACACTACACTAGGCCGCCGTGCTGGCGGCCTTTTATAGTGTGGGGCGTGTACTAAACACCCTCAGCAATAATTGGCCACAGGCATCCTGCCTGTGGCCAATCATTGCTCTCCTCGCTGCCGGCGCTGTGATTGGCCAAGCATGCGGGGTCACAGTGCATGCTTGGCCAATCACAGCGCCTGGATGACACTGCGATGGCGTAGTGCATTGTGGGCCGTTCGCGTCACTCGAATTTGGCGCGAACGGCCCAAATCGTTCGATCTTCGTCGAACGATCGAACAGCCAATGTTCGAGTCGAACGTATGTTCGACTCGAACACGAAGCTCATCCCTAGTCAGAACTGACTGTATTGATCAGAGTTCTTTTAACAAAAGCTTTGGCCTACAGCAATGAATTCTCTGAATAAGTCCTGTGATTGTGAAACAGCAAGGAAATACTTTGTGAATATAAATGACGATACAGTATGCAGCAATCAAAAAGGGAATGTACAGTGGTTTGTATATATTTCTTACTGTCAGGACTAAAAAATAAAAATGTTTATTTTCCTTTCTTTGTTATAAGCAAATATGAAATATTGCATATGAATATATTTAAATTTACAACCTCAGTTCATGCTCCTGAGTCCTATAAATTCAGTTCATGCTCTTAAGTCCTATGAGTTTGGTTTATGTCCTTGAGTCCTATGAGTTCAGTTCATGCTCCTGAGTCATATGAGTTCAGTTTGTGCTCCTGAGTCCTATGAGTTCAGTTTGTGCTCCTGAGTCCTATGAGTTCAGTTCGTGCTCCTGAGTCCTATGAGTTCAGTTTGTGCTCCTGAGTCCTAAGAGTTCAGTTCATGCTCCTAAATCCTACGAGTTCAGTTCATGCTCCTGAGTCCTATGAGTTCAGTTCGTGCTCCTGAGTCCTAAGAGTTCAGTTCATGCTCCTAAATCCTATGAGTTCAGTTCATGCTCCTGAGTCCTATGAGTTCAGTTCATGCTCCTGAGTCCCATTAGTTCAGTTTATGCTCCTGAGTCCCATGAGTTCAGTTCATGCTCCTAAATCCTATGAGTTCAGTTCATGCTCCTGAGTCCTATGAGTTCAGTTCATGCTCCTGAGTCCCATTAGTTCAGTTTATGCTCCTGAGTCCCATGAGTTCAGTTCATGCTCCTGAGTCCTATGAGTTCAGTTCATGCTCCTTAATCCCATGAGTTCAGTTCATGCTCCTTAATCCCATGAGTCCAGGTAATGCTTCTGAGTCCTATGAGTTCAGTTCATGCTCCTGAGTCCTATGAGTTCCGTTCATGCTCCTGAGGTCTAGGAGTTCAGTTCATGACCTTGAGGTCTAGGAGTTCAGTTAGGACGTGCTCTACTTTCTACCTTTACAACGCACTGTGACTGCTGGTGTGAACAAGCCCTAAAAGATCCACACGTGATCTTTCATTGTCACATACAAAAATCCTCTAATGGGCAGTTGGGTTAGATGCCAAAAATGAGAAGTTTACAATAAATAGGTAGATATCTCTGTGAGGAACAACAGGTAGAAAGACATCCTTTCTCAGTCAAACTGGGATCTGATTGCATCCTTGGCATTAGGAAAGATTTTTTTACGTTTTTTTTTTTCCTTCCTCTGGTTCAACTGTGGGTATTGTATTATAGGATTGTGTATATGGAGGTTTCCCATGTGTTTGTTTTTTTTTCCTATTGGTTGAACTGGATGGCATTTTATTCAACCAGACAAACCAAATTTGAGAAGAGGCCCCACACAAGTAGTCACTACCACCTTTCCTTTTCTCAATACAGATTTGGAAGAATCAACCTGTCAATAACCCAGAAAATCTTTTGAAGAGAAGAGTTTGTTATCAACTCTGGATTGCACCCTGAACAGTCTGATTGTTGGCCAAATGCCATCTTGGACAGCAGGATCGATGCAATATGAAGCCACTTATGGCCATTTTACAGTAAAATACCGAAATAAAAAAAAAATAAGATTACCGTAAACTGATTTCCCATAGAAAATGATGCTGAATATAAAACAGATGTCTTCATTGGGATTAACTCAAATTATTATTAGAATTTGAACTTGCTAGACCTGTGCATGTAATTACGTGTAATTATGACACCTATTAAATGAATAGGCTATCAGTGACTTGCTTCAGCTGATCAGGATTTCAGTAATTATGAGAATATTCCCATAAGAAGCGCATGTTGTAGAGTTGCGCAGCCAAACAGTTTGCTCTATAACTCTTCTTTATCTGTCAGGAAGGTCTGCTGGTGATAGCGTCACGCAGCTCAATAGAACATAATATTTTATTTTCCCATCAGGTGTCTGTTTTTACTCATCTTACTTATTTCTACAGCTACCCAATAAAAGAAAACTTGCTGCATTTTTTTTTAATAAACAGATCAATAGTACTGGTAGAGCAGTGCTCGAGGACTGCTATCAATTATTAGTTTACCGACAGCGGAATACAATGCACTTCAGCGGGAGAACTGCGAGGCCCGCTAATAGAGGCTGCACACCCATTTTTGATCGAACGAGGTGTGAAAAATAAATCATAATGCAATAATTACAGGCATGATTTTTCAAGCAGAAACCGAAACAGAGCGTGTTTTCTACGAACAATTGATAATATTGAAAATAATGTCTACAACGTACTTGCTGCAGGGGAGAGCTAGTTAAAGTATAATGGCAAAGTACATAAAACTTGAAGTACTGCTTAAAAATGAAAAATGCTTTGACGTCCTCTCGTTATTGGGAAAGCAGCCAACATGCAAAATCTGGAGCCCCACATGTATAATCTGTAAGATTGGGGGTTGTTAGCTCTCGTGGTAGATGCGTTTTTCCAGTGATTCAAGCCAGTCAGGAACTATTTTTAAGGGCATGGTAGCCCACTTTTATTTAAAAGCACAAAAAGTTCACAAATACATCAGTAGCCCTCACAGGGGGTTCCACCATTACTGTATCTTGCATACTCAACAGTTTAGCCTTCTGGCTTTCATTCTAGCGATCCGACTGTCCCAGGCCTTTAGCCTAGGCATAAAGTCTGGTCCTCAGAACAAACAGAGTTTCCTAGAGATAAGCTCACTCCTCGCTTACTCCCGGTCAGCACCTTCTTGCTTACTTCAGCAATGACGTCTGCCTCCTGCAGACATGCATACTCTGGCTGCACCCATGCAGCATAGATAGCCTCTGACTCCTATCAGAGGGATAGGAGTCCACCTGACTCCCAGGCACACAGACTTCCTGTCTGTTGGGTGGGGCCCTGATCCATAGTCAGGTCCGAACTAAATAGCCCAACACACAGCTGTTCAATCAGCATGTCTTTCTCTACAAAATCTGGCGTAAACCAACACTCTTTAAGGTCGCACAGGGTCCCACCGTCACAAATCAGTAACCCCCCTTTCCCCTAACGCCCCTACAACATGCTGATTACCATAGCTCATGCAGGAGTAGAACAGGGAAAGCTCATATTGCATAATCACAGCCATAGGCGTGCACACCGTGTCTGTCAGGTGTGCCTGGGCACACCATAATCACCCTATGTGGTGCAGATTCCCCCTGTTTGAACCCCTGATATTTCACAAAAGCAAAAAAATTTAAAACAAAATAGTAAAAAAATAAAATAAAAATTGTACAAAATAATAAAAAATTAAATAATAATAAAAAAAAAAATACTAACACTATCCACTGCCCCTACTGACAACAATCTCTGCCCTACTGATACTGCCAACCGCTCTACTGACACGTAAGTATTAGGGATGAGCTCGGTGTTCGAGTCGAACATACGTTCGACTTGAACATCGGCTGTTCGATCGTTCGACGAAGATCGAACGATTTGGGCCGTTCGCGCCTAATTCGAGTGACGCGAACGGCCCACAATGCACTACGCCATCGCAGTGTCATCCAGGCGCTGTGATTGGCCAAGCATGCACTGTGACCCCGCATGCTTGGCCAATCACAGCGCCGGCAGCGAGGAGAGCAATGATTGGCCACAGGCAGGATGCCTGTGGCCAATTATTGCTGAGGGTGTTTAGTACACGCCCCACACTATAAAAGGCCGCCAGCACGGCGGCCTAGTGTAGTGTGTTCCGGAGCAGGGAAAGAGAAGCATAGGCAGGGACAGTGACATTTTTTTTTCTTGCTTAACCTGGATTCCTTTAGTTTAGGGAAAGAGAAGGATAGGTAGGGAGAGTGTCAGTGTGTTTTACTGTGCTAATCCTTGTTTGTAGGGACAGGGAAGGACAGTGAGGGAAATTCTCCTTGTGCTATACTGTGCTAAAGCATTGATCATCAACCATCTTTAAAAAAACATTTTTTATAGGGACAGAAAACTATAGGTAGGGAGAGTGTCAGTGTGTTTTACTGTGCTAATCCTTGTTTGTAGGGACAGGGAAGGACAGTGAGGGAAATTCTCCTTGTGCTATACTGTGCTAAAGCATTGATCATCAACCATCTTTAAAAAAACATTTTTTATAGGGACAGAAAACTATAGGTAGGGAGAGTGTCAGTGTGTTTTACTGTGCTAATCCTTGTTTGTAGGGACAGGGAAGGACAGTGAGGGAAATTCTCCTTGTGCTATACTGTGCTAAAGCATTGATCATCAACCATCTTTAAAAAAAATTTTTTTATAGGGACAGAAAACTATAGGTAGGGAGAGTGTCAGTGTGTTTTACTGTGCTAATCCTTGTTTGTAGGGACAGGGAAGGACAGTGAGGGAAATTCTCCTTGTGCTATACTGTGCTAAAGCATTGATCATCAACCATCTTTAAAAAAAAATTTTTTATAGGGACAGAAAACTATAGGTAGGGAGAGTGTCAGTGTGTTTTACTGTGCTAATCCTTGTTTGTAGGGACAGGGAAGGACAGTGAGGGAAATTCTCCTTGTGCTATACTGTGCTAAAGCATTGATCATCAACCATCTTTAAAAAAACATTTTTTATAGGGACAGAAAACTATAGGTAGGGAGAGTGTCAGTGTGTTTTACTGTGCTAATCCTTGTTTGTAGGGACAGGGAAGGACAGTGAGGGAAATTCTCCTTGTGCTATACTGTGCTAAAGCATTGATCATCAACCATCTTTAAAAAAACATTTTTTATAGGGACAGAAAACTATAGGTAGGGAGAGTGTCAGTGTGTTTTACTGTGCTAATCCTTGTTTGTAGGGACAGGGAAGGACAGTGAGGGAAATTCTCCTTGTGCTATACTGTGCTAAAGCATTGATCATCAACCATCTTTAAAAAAACATTTTTTATAGGGACAGAAAACTATAGGTAGGGAGAGTGTCAGTGTGTTTTACTGTGCTAATCCTTGTTTGTAGGGACAGGGAAGGACAGTGAGGGAAATTCTCCTTGTGCTATACTGTGCTAAAGCATTGATCATCAACCATCTTTAAAAAAACATTTTTTATAGGGACAGAAAACTATAGGTAGGGAGAGTGTCAGTGTGTTTTACTGTGCTAATCCTTGTTTGTAGGGACAGGGAAGGACAGTGAGGGAAATTCTCCTTGTGCTATACTGTGCTAAAGCATTCCTCATCAACCATCTTTGAAATCCTTGTTTTTTGGACAGTCAGGGAAATTGTCATTGTGCTATTCTGTGCGAAAGCAATCATCCTCAACCATATTTAGAAATCCTTAAGTAAAGGGACAGAGAAGGACACCTGAAGGTAGCCCTTATTGCTTTTTTCCCATCTCCCTGCAGGCCATCCATTAGAATGTCTGGAAGGCAAACAAGGAGAGGCAGACAGTCAGGAGGCAATAAAAGAGGGCAAGCAGGCTCTGTGTCTGGGGGCAACAGTGCTGGTCGTGGACGCGGTGCATTGTCATCAGCACATGGCCATGGGACACGCTTGTCCTTCTTTTCGGCAGCTGGACATGTTGAGCCACATCATGCCGAAGACTTGGTAGAGTGGATGACCAAGCCCTCCTCCTCCTCCTCATCCTCTCTCACCCAGGCTCAGGGTACTGGCAAAGCAGCTGCCAAAGCGTCCTCTTCCCTGGTATCAATGTCAGACTCATCATCAGTCACTCCTTCCCTAGACCCACCATGTCCTCCTCCTGAGGAGTCCCCCGAACTGTTTGAGCACAGTGTTGGGTACATGCTCCAGGAGGATGCCCAGCGTTTCGAAGGGTCTGATGATGAAACCCAGCTACAGGAAGGCAGTAGCGTGAGAGCAGACAGAGGGGATGCTCAAGAAGGACACCAATCTGGCAGTCATGTTCCAGCAGCTGCAGCATACTGCCAGATTGGCTCCAGTAATGAGGAGGGAGGGGATGATGAGGTCACTGACTCCACGTGGGTGCCTAATAGGAGAGAGGAGGAGGAGGAGGATGAGGAGGAGGCACATCTCCAACGAGGCAGGATGCCCTTTGGTGGCCAGCGTAAGGGCAGTACACCGACGGAATCACACCGCAGAGCTCCGCCTGTGCAGGGCGCTGCCTCTGCCCGTCATTCAAAAAGTTCTTTGGTGTGGGCCTTTTTTGAGGCTAGTGCATCAGATCGCACAGCTGCTGTTTGCAACATATGTCTCAAGCGTATATCGCGTGGCCAAAACATCAGCTGCTTGGGTACCACATGCCTGACCAGACATATGTTGACCTGCCATGCAGCTCGTTGGCAAGCCTACCTCAAAGACCCACACCAAAGAACAAAGCGGACCTCTCCTTGCACCGCATCAGCTGGGATCTCCAACCCCACTATAACTTCAGTCCTCTCTGAAACATGCACTGAGAGGAATGAAGGTGTAGAATTAGGTGTGTCACAGCCAAGTACTTGCGGCCACTCTGCTAGCAGTACACCGACGTCCGATTCTAGCAGGCAAATTTCCCTGCCCCAGCTGCTGGACCGTCAAAAGAAGTTCACTCCCAGCCATCCACATGCCCAGCGGTTGAATGCTAGCTCGGCTAAATTGCTAGCGCTTCAACTGCTGCCTTTTCAGTTGGTAGACTCGGCCCCCTTCCGTGAGTTTGTGCAATGTGCGGTTCCTCAGTGGCAGGTTCCCAAACGCCACTTTTTCTCACGGAAGGCTATTCCGGCTCTCTACCGACATGTGGAAGGCAATGTCTTGGCCTCGCTGGACAGGGCGGTCAGCGGTAAGGTGCATATTACCGCTGACTCATGGTCCAGCAGGCATGGACAGGGACGTTACCTTTCTTTCACGGCCCATTGGGTCACTCTTTTGGCAGCTGGGAAGGATGCAGGACAAGGTGCAGTAGTGTTGGAGGTTGTTCCACCGCCACGCCTCCAAAATGCTACTACTGGTTGTGACACACCTCTCTCCTCCACCCCCTCCTCTTCTTCTTCCTCCATGGCCTCTTCCTGTGCTTTGTCCTCTGAACCAGCGGTGCTCCGTAGCCGTTCAAGGGGCTACGCAAGTACGCAGGCAAAAAGATGCCATGCCGTGCTTGCGCTGGTGTGTTTGGGGGACAGAAGCCACACTGGGGCAGAGGTCCTGTCTGCTCTGCAGGGCCAGGCCGAGAGGTGGTTGACGCCACGCCAGCTTAAGCCAGGAATGGTGGTTTGCGACAATGGCACCAACCTCCTCTCCGCCCTCCGACAGGGACAACTGACCCATGTGCCCTGTGTGGCTCACGTCCTTAACCTGGTGGTGCAGTGGTTCTTGGGCAGGTACCCGGGCTTACAGGATGTCCTGAGGCAGGCCAGGAAAGTCTGTGTGCATTTCCGCAGATCTTATAATGCCAGTGCTCGCCTGGCTGAGCTGCAAAAGGAGTTGAACCTGCCCAAGAACCGCCTTATATGTGACATGCCCACCAGGTGGAACTCAACGTTGGCCATGCTGCAGCGGCTGCACACGCAGCAGAGGGCCATCAATGAGTACCTGTGCGACTACGGCACCAGGACAGGGTCAGGGGAGCTTGGTTTTTTTTCTCCACGCCAGTGGGGCATGATCAGGGATGCATGCACTGTCCTGGCACCATTTGAGGAGGCCACGAGGATGGTGAGCAGTGACAGTGCATGCATCAGTGACACTGTACCTCTTGTCCACCTGTTGGAGCACACGCTGCGTGGAATAATGGACAGGGCACTTGAGGCAGAACAGAGGCAGGAAGAGGAGGACTTCCTTGCCTCTCAAGGCCCCCTTTACCCAGACAGTGTTCCTTCTGTCCCACCCATCGCACAGGAAGAGGAGGAGGAGGAGGAGGAGGATTGTGTCAGCATGGAGGTGGAGGCTGGCACTCAGCATCATCAGCAGCAGTCTTTTAGGGATGATTTACAGTCCCAAGAAACCAGTGGACTTGTACGTGGCTGGGAGGAGGTGGCTGCGGATCATGTCGTCCTTAGTGACCCAGAGGACTCCGGACCGAATGCCTCAGCTAACCTACGCTGCATGGCCTCCCTGATCCTGCAAAGTCTGCGGAAGGATCCTCGTATTCTTCGGATCAAGGAGAGGGACCATTACTGGCTGGCCACTCTCCTTGATCCACGGTACAAGGGTAAGGTTGCGGACCTTATGTTACCGTCGCAGAGGGAGCAGAGGATGAGACAACTCCGGGAGGCCTTGCAGAAAGGTCTGTGCAACGCGTTCCCAGAGACTGGGAGGTTACAAACTCCTGGTCCTGGACAACGAGTTGCTGAGGCTTCGGCCAGTCAAAGAAGGAGCGGTGGGGAAGGTGGCCGTCTGACCGATGCGTTCAGACAATTCTTTAGTCCGCAGCCCCAAAGTATGATCGGTTCCAGCAACCATCGCCAGCGTCTGATAAACATGGTGCAGGAATATCTAGGGGCAAGGTCAGACTTGGACACCTTCCCCACCGAAAATCCTCTGGCTTACTGGGTCTTGAGGATGGATCACTGGCCAGAGCTTGCACAGTATGCAATTGAGCTACTGGCCTGTCCTGCATCCAGCGTTCTTTCGGAACGCACATTCAGTGCTGCTGGAGGATTTGTCACGGATCACAGGGTGCGCCTGTCCACCGACTCGGTTGATCGACTGACTTTCATCAAGATGAACCAGTCTTGGATCACCACCAGCTACCACACACCTGATGCTGATATAACAGACTAATTGATTTTAACATGTCACATCCCTTCAAGACTGATGCTGATGCTGAGTGCCTGTGCTGTTATGTTGACTGGCTATCCTCCTCCTCCAAGTCCTCAATGATACGATTGATGATGATAGCTTGGAAGATAATTTTTGTTTATGGGTGCCGCCACCAGTGGCTAAGGCCCAATTTTTCAGCCCCTGTTTAACAGGGGCGTGTCATTACAATTTTTGAAGCAATACTTTGCAACAGGGCTCATTGCTGTGCTCCAAGTACAGTATCTGTGAGGGGTTGCAGTGTTGTGCCACCAGTGCCTAAGGCCCAATTTTTCAGCCCCTGTTCAACAGGGGCATGTAATTACAATTCTTGATCTAATAATTCACAGCAGGGCCCATTGCTGCACACACCAAGAGTAACTCTGAGGGCTTACAGTGTTGTGGCAACGCCACCACCACCACCACCACGAAAGGCCCAATTTTTCAGCCCCTGTTCAAAAGGGGCATGTAATTACAATTCTTGATCTAATAATTCACAGCAGGGCCCATTCCTGCACCCACAAAGAGTAACTCTGAGGGCTTACAGTGTTGTGGCAACACCACCACCACCACCACGAAAGGCCCAATTTTTCAGCCCCTGTTCAACAGGGGCATGCAATTACAATTCTTGATCTAATAATTCACAGCAGGGCCCATTGCTGCACCCACCAAGAGTAACTGTCAGGGCTTACAGTGTTGTGGCACCAGCACCACCATCAAAGGCCCAATTTTTACTACCACTGTTCAACAATTATATGTAATTACAATTCCTGATATAATAGTTGACAGCAGGGCGTTCCAGCACCAACCAAGAGTAACTGTGAGTGCTTACAGTGTTGTGCCAACACCAACAACTAAGGGGCCTATTTCTGCAGAGTATATACGGCAGGTCCCTACTTTCAAACATCCAACTTACAAACGACTCTTACTTGCAAACGCAAGAAGACAACAGGAAGTGAGAGGAAATCTACCCCTAGGAAGGAAAATTCTCTCCTGTAAGAATTAATATGGGAGAAAGGTGTCTCCTCTGTACTGATGCTTTATCACCAATCCTTGTTTCAAGAAAAACACCACATTTCAAAAACAGTTGTCATTGGGATGGAAAGTGAGGTGAAATGTTCTGAACAGGGGCACAGACAGCAAAACAAATGTTACAGGGGTGATAACCCTTACCTATGTTTTCCAAAAAGTTTAAAAATAGATTTTTGGGCTGGAGCTACACTTAAACAATGTACCTGTTCAAAATTACAAACACATTCTACATAAGAACAAACCTACAGTCCCTGTCTTGTATGCACCGCCTGTATACGGCTGTTCAGAGTATATAGGGCCTTTTTTATTTTGTGTGCGGTGTTCCCCTTAATATCCATACAAGACCCAAAGGGGCTGGTAATGGGCTGGGGTGGGGGGGGGGGGGGTCATGGGGTAGCTATGCCATTTTTCTTAAAGATTTTCATCCATATTACCGGGACCAGACATTACATTAAAGCCGCAAGCAGTTTTAAATGGCTTTTTTTTTCCTTTAGAAGTGTCATTTTGTGCAGGGACAGTTCTAAACACGGGAAACATGTGGCACTTCACAGGCATACTTTAGACACCCCCCAGGTACGATATTTAAAGGAATATTTTACTTTTTTTTTTTCACTTTATGCATCATTAAAATGACTGCTCCCGAAAAACGACCGTTTTTAAAACTTCTTTTTGCATTGATACATGTCCCCTGGTGCAGAACCCGGGTTCCCAAACCCTTTTTAGGACAATAACATGCATAATAGTCGTTATAATTAGCACTTTAGAATTCGAACGTTCGCATCCATTGTATTTAATAGGGTTCTAATGTTCGTACGAACGTTCGGTCCGTTCGCGGGTTCTGGTGCGAACCGAACCTGGGGGTGTTCGGCTCATCACTAGTAAGTATATATACACATACACACACACACAGGCATATGTGTTTTGAGCTTTGGGGTGCACACCCTAATCCAATAGGCTGTACACACCTATGATCACAGCTAAATGTTTTTTTCCAGGCTCAGACCAATCAGAAGCAGAGGTGTGAAGAATACATAAAAAGGACATTGTTTTCTTCCACTTCCGCAATAAAATCTCACAAACATTAGCTTTATAGCTAAGTTTTGGAACATTGTGATTCACTAACGACCTTGTGAGTCACTGCTTGCTTTAATGATACAATGCTGTCAAAGTTGAAAGTCAAGCTTTGAAATGTAAAATCCTACCTGCTCAAGTCTTTATAGTTTCCAAGAATTAAGCCGACCACAGACGGATCGAAATGTGCAGGAATCAGCCGAACTTTGATCCATCTATGGGCAGGCTGGTTGTACCAAAGTCGATTTAAAGATTTTTTTTCATACACTATCAGGGCTGCCATCAGGGGGGTAAAGGCAGTACACCTGTAAGGGGCCCGGAGGTCCCCAGGGGCCCGGATGGCAACCCCCCTTTTTTTATATATTTATTTATTTATTTTATTGTAATAAAAAAAGTATTTATTTTTCTATAAAAAAATAATTATTTCTTCTTTTTTTTTTTTTTTTTGTAAGGGGCCCAGAGGTCCGCAGGGCCCCGGATGGCAACCCCCCCCCTTTTTTTTTCGGCAGCACCCAAAGCCCCCCGACCTCAACAATTTGCGGCGGCAGCACCCCCCGCTTCTCAATTCGTGGCACCCCCCCACTTCTAAATGCGCAGCACCCCTCCCCCCGCTTCTCAATTTGCGGCGAAAGCGCACCCCCCCCCCGGTTATCCTCTGCTCCAGGGGGCCCATGCCTGAAGCTGTATAAGGGGCCCCAAAATTCCTGAAGGTGGCCCTGTACACTATAGCTGACAGCAGTGATGATTGTATTCCAACAGCGGGGAAATCTCCCGCTTTCAGAATAGCGCATTGGGAGGGATTCCCTCATCAACGCTGACTGTGTTCATGGGGGAATCAAGCGATTTTCTTTTCTTCAACCCGTGGTTAGAAAATTGTACAATGTATGGCCAGCTTTAGGCTCAGTTCACCCTTTGAACCGCATGTGAATTGCACAGGAACTGCATCTGTTCCTGTTCAATTCACATGCGATTCTGTGCGGTGCAGTTTGAGACCATTCAATATGAATGAGCTCAAATCACACCACATTGCACCTAAGTTGTGCATGCAGCAATTTTGGAACCAGGCTGCAAAAAAAAAAAAAAAAAGCAGATTGCATGATCGTTTTGTACAAACACAGTGCAGTTGCGACCTGCATTTGGGGTGAGATTGCACTGACACCCACTGCAGATCACAAAGGTAGTGCGATCTGAATGCGGTGCGGGAAACATGCATAGATCGTGGCATTTTCTGCAAAGCATTAGTGTGAACCTATCCTAAGGCTACTTTCACACTAAGGCGCGCTGGCGGTAAAGCGCCGCTATTTTTAGCACCGTTTTACCGTCGTGTTTGCCGAGGCTTTCACACTGGAGCTAAAGGAGCGGCTCTTTCAGGGCGCTTTGCAGACGCTATTTTTAGCACAATAGCGCCTGCAAAGCGCCTCCAGTGTGAAAGCAGCCTAAAGGTGCAACTGTGGGGGCAGAGAATGCCAATGCTGCAGATGATTGGCCCGTTTTGGTGACTTCTTCCCAGCAGCTTCACTCACACGTGGATTCGGTTTCTAGTCTTCTAGACTGTAAGCTCTAATGAGCAGGGCCCTCTGATCCCTCTGTATTGAATTGTATTGTGACTGTACTGTCTTCCCTCATGTTGTAAAGCGCTGCGCAAACTGTTGGCACTATATAAATCCTGTATAATAATAATAATAATGATAGTTCAAACACACTAGTTGTTTGTTACTTTATAAAACACAGATTTTAAACAAAACATAAAAATGATATAAAACATCAGTTTACAAACATCTAAACCCTCCAAAAACATTTAACTACTTGCTTACTGGGCACTTAAACCCCCTTCCTGCCAGGCCAATTTTCAGCTTTCAGCACTGTCACGCTTTGAATGACAATTGCGCGGTCGTGCGACGTGGCTCCCAAACAAAATTGACGTCCTTTTTTTCCCACAAATAGAGCTTTCTTTTGGTGGTATTTGTTCACCTGTGCGGTTTTTATTTTTTGCGCTATAAACAAAAAAAGACTGACAATTTTGAAAAAAACACATTTTTTACTTTTTGCTATAATATCCCAATTAAAAAAAAAGAAAAAAACTTTTTTTTTTCTCGGTTTAGGCCAATACATATTCTTCTACATATTTTTGGTAAAAAAAAATTGCAATAAGCGTTTATTGATTGGTTTGCGCAAAAGTTATAGCGTCTACAAAATAGGAGATAGATTTATCGCATTAATAGTTTTCTTTTTACTAGTAATGGCGGCGATCAGCGATTTTTATCGGGACTGCAACATTATGGCGGACACATTGGACACTTTTGGCGCTATTTTGGGACCATTCACATTTATACAGCGAACAGTGCTATAAAAATGCATTTATTACTGTATAAATGTGATTGGCAGGGAAGGGGTTAACACTAGGGGGCGAGGAAGGGGTTAAATGTGTTCCCTCATGAGTGATTCTTACTGTGGGGGGAGAGGACTGACTGGGGGAGGTGACCGATGGTTGTCCCTATGTACAAGGGACACACCATGTGTCTCCTCTCCCTAACAGGACGTGGATCTCTGTGTTTACGCACAGAGATCCACGTCCCTTGCTCTGAAAATGCCAATCGCGCCTACCCGGTGGACATCGCGGCCGCCAGGCACGCGCATCGGCACCCACGTGACACAGTGGGCACAGAAGTTCCCCAAGGAAAGGGGAGGACGTCAATTGACGGCCTCCCGGCATTGTAGGTCCGCGCTGTAGCCGTCATTCTGCTATAGTGCGGGCCTCTAGTGGTTAAACCACTCTTGTTTTTGTTTTGTTTTTAGCAAACTCTGCATTAAAGAGGAAGTAAACCCTGATGGGTTTTTACTTACTCTTTTGCTCACTGCAAAGCCTGCAAATTAAAAGCATATTGGGCTAGTATGCATCGCCACTTACCTGCAAAAGAATCCAGCAATGTCCCCATAGTAGGCAGCGTCCATTTTCTGTCCCCTCTTCTTTCCGTGCCACGGATTCCGGTGCTGTGATTCGCCAGAGCCGCGTGACGTCGCTCCCACGCATGCGCACAGGAGCCGGCACAGGCTGGGGAAGAAACGGCACATAGTTTCGTTTCTTCCCCGCACATGCGCATGCGCAGTTACATTTTTTGGCCGACTACAAGTGAAATTTCTCCTAAACGGCGCACGTTAACGAGATATTTCCACTACCTATAGGTAAGCCTTATTCTAGGCTTACCTATAGGTAGAAGTCCAACAAGTGGGTTTACAACCACTTTAAAGGGGTTGTAAACCCTTGTGGTTTTTCACCTTAATGCATTTTATGCAGCCCCCCTTTTACTTACCTGAACCCGATCGTTCCATTGACGGGAACGAGCACAGCAGCTCCAGCCGCTGTCTTGGGCCCTCATTGGATAGATTGATAGCAGCACAGCCATTGGCTCCCACTGCTGTCAATCAAATCCAGTGACACGGGAGCTGGGGGACGGGTAGGGTTTGCCACCTCATCCCTTTAAAACCAAACACATATGAATTACACAGGTTCTGTGGCTGATTAAGGTTAATTAGCCTCAGAACCTGTGAATTTCACATGTGTTCGGGTTTAAAGGGATGAGGTGGCAACTCTAGGAACGAGGCTGAATCCTGCTGTCTGTGTCAATAGACGCAGCAGCAGGACTCGGGAGTGCGCCCGCTCAGGTTTCCCCTTGGAATGCGGGTCTCCGAGGGGGGCACTCAATTCGGGGAGGAGCCAGGAGCGCCGCTGGAGGACCCCAGAAGAGGAGGATCGGGGCCACTGTGTGCAAAACCCTTGCACAGAGGAGGTAAGTATAACATGTTTGTTTTAAAAAAAAAAAAAAGACGAACCTTAGACCCGGTTCACACAGGGGCAACTTGTCAGGCGACTCAGCCGCCTGACAAGTCGCGTCCCGCTCTGCTCAATGGAACCGTTCTAATAGGAGCGACTCAAGTCGCTCCGACTTAGAAAAAGGTTCCTGTACTACTTTGGGGGTGACTCGGGGCGACTTGCATTGACTTCTATACAGAAGTCATTTTGCAAATCGCCTCTCAAGTCGTCTTGAGATCGCCTTGCCGAGTCGCCCCCAAAGTCGTGCCGCCCCTGTGTGAACCGGCTCTTAATGCCTAGTACACACAATGAGAAAATCGGACGGAAAATACTGTTTTCGGAGCGACTGTCCTATAATCTGATCATTAGTACACAGCTTTCGAGAGCCGATTACTGCAGTTCATGCTAAATTATCCAAATTAGTATGGTATTTGTACAAAAAAAAAACATGTAACCAAGACCATGCATGCTTGGAAACGAACAAATATATTACCATACATTACATCACTTCAGTCGCACGAGAATTTTCGTAACTTTAGTAACCCATTGGTTTTCAATATGAGACTAGCATGCAAAAATAAACACGGACGATCATTCGCGTATACCAAGCTTAATTGTCCGTTTTCAGACAACACGCACTGTGACTTTCAGTCCTACAACAACTGGTCCCTGCTTTCCTAAACGAAAGAACGGGTGTAAGTTCACAACCTATGAATAGCTGAAGCACTTCAGAAGGACCACCAGAAATCCGATCGCCCTCAGTGTCCACTATCAGATAACCTTACAAGACAAACTGTTGCCCATGAATCTTGACAGAACTGGGACTAGGGTTGCCACCTCATCCCTTAAAACCCGAACACATGAATTACACAGGTTCTGAGGCAAATTTATTGCAGATAAGGCACCAAGTGAGTTTAATTACCATCTTAATCAGCCACAGAACCTGTGTAATTAATATGTGTTCGGTTTTAAAGGGATGAGGTGACAGCTAAGACTGGGACAGGGTCTCTTTGTTTGGCCTCTAGCACTGAATAGGTTAAAGTTGCAATTAGGCTTCCCATTATGTCCTATAGAGTGCAGGCAGATCAGGTATCAGTCAGTCTTGTATTGTTAAAGAGCCATGCCGAGGGAATAAAAGTTTTCTTCTTTCTTTCCACCCTAAGGAGAGCCTCCTGTGCTTTCCCAGCTCTCTTGTCCGCCCTGCCCCCATCCTCTGGGATCAGAGCCAACAGGCCCCCTTACTCACCCCCCCCCCCTCTTGCTCAACAGCTCCAGCCAACTAATCTGTCTGCACCCCAACCAATACCCCTCATTTACCAAGCTCCTGGCCTAGGGCACCCCTTGTCTTGTCATGCACCTTTGTCAGATCCTCACCCCTAGGCCATCCCGACAATACATTTCTTGGAGATGATACATGACTTTGTCTGGGAGAACTTTTTCTATCAAGTCTAGAAGGTCTTTGATAAACTTCTGTACCTTGTCCCGGAATCAGGTCCCTGGTCTGCAACCCATGTCGCCTTAGAGGGGCTGCAGGAGCTGTATGGTGGTCTATGGAGGAGGACCTGTATGGTGTTTAAGTCGTCTTCTTCTCATTCTTTACTTTCCCCTCCCCCCCTGTAGGCTCCTGGCTGGCCACATCACACTCCTGTATGTGCGGAGAGGCCCAGGCTAGGAACTATTTTCTTCTTGGCACAATAAACTAAGCTGCACTCTGTGTAAAGCTGCGGGAGCCATGTGGCTGCTGGAAGATTATAGCCCTGTGTGAATACAAAGCATACGCCTAGAATCCTAGATTCCCAACCGCTGCCAGGACATGCTACTTCCACCCAGCTATGGAGGAAGAAAGCCCAGCAAATTCTACAGTTAACCCTCCGCTGCCCGCCCGGGGATTTACCGCCTCAAACAAAACAAAGCCGTTCTGCAGGAAACAAAGAATTCAAACCTGTAGGCACGGTTTAAAGGGGTCATTCATGGCGACCTCTTATTTCAGTTCTTGCTCCATGTTGCCGAGTTGAATCGTTACTTGGTATTTTGTTTTTACTCTCTCTCTCTCTCTCTGGAACGATATCTCGGGCTCTATAGCTGGCTGGCAGATTTTCAAATGAACGTTCATACAAAAATTCATACATTCATTCATACATGACTGGACAAATACCGATTTCATAAAACGTTTGCTTTTGGCAAATTGTGGGAGTGAACCGAACTAAACCACATTCACGGTTCAAAATTTGTTTGAGAATGAATTTCCATCCCTTTTGTTGTAATTTTCTTGGCATTTCAAAATGCATATCAATTTATCCCCACTAACATTTAGAACCGCGCAGTTGCCCTGGGGCCGAATGCGGCCCTTTGTTTGCCTTTTTCGGCCCTTGAGGCACTACTCCTGCCACTGACACCAAAAATTGAGTATCTGGCCCTTGAGGCACTATTCCTGCCACGGACACCAAAAAATGGGTATCTGGCCCTTGAGGCACTATTCCTGCCACGGACACCAAAAAATGGGTATCTGGCCCTTGAGGCACTATTCCTGCCACGGACACCAAAAAATGGGTATCTGGCCCTTGAGGCACTATTCCTGCCACGGACACCAAAAATTGGGTATCTGGCCCTTGAGGCACTATTCCTGCCACAGACACCAAAAATGGGGTATCTGGCCCTTGAGGCGCTTTTTCTGCCACAGACACCAACAATGAGGTATCCGGACCTTAACCACCTGCCTACCGGGCACGAAAACCCCCTTCCTGCCCAAGCCATTTTTCAGCTTTTAGCGCTGTCACACTTTGAATGACAATTGCGCGGTCGTGCGACGTGACTCCTAAACAAAATTTGCATCCTTTTTTTCCCACAAATAGAGCTTTCCTTTGGTGGTATTTGATTACCTCTGCGGTTTTTAGTTTTTGCGCTATAAACAAAAGAAGAGCGTCAAGTTTGAAAAAAAACACAATATTTTTTACTTTTTGCTATAATAAATATCCATTTTTTTTATTTATTTATTTTATTTTTCTCAGTTTAGGCCGATACGTATTCTTCTACATATTTTCGCAATAAGCGTATAAGCCTATATTGATTGGTTTGCGCAAAAGTTATAGCAGATACAAAATAGGGGATATATTTATAGCAATTTTTTTCCACTAGTAATGGTGGTGACTGCGATATTGCGGCGGACACATCGGACACTTTTGACACATTTTTGGGACCATTCACATTTATACAGCGATCCCTGCTATAAAAATGCATTGATTACTGTATAAATGTGACTGTCAGGGAAGGGGTTAACACTAGGGGGCGAGGAAGGGGTTAAATGTGTTTCCCAGATGTGTTCTAACTGTGGGGGGAGGGGACTGACTGGGGGAGGTGACCGATCGGTGTCCCTATGTACAAGGGACACACCATCGGTCTCCTCTCCCTGACAGGACGTGGATCTGTGTGTTTACACATACAGATCCACGGTCCTGCTCGGTTACTGGGCAATCGCGGGTGCCCGGCGGCACGCGCATCGGGTGCCCAGCGACGCGGTGGGCGCACGCCCCCTAGTGGACTTTAAAGGCGCAACGTCATATGACGTCCGCCCAGGATAACAGTGTCTTCCTGCCCCCGTCAATTGGCGGCGGCAGGAAGACAACTGGTTAAAGGTACTATTGCTGCCACAGACACAAACAATGGGGTATCTGGCCCTTGAGGCACTATTTCTGCCACAGACACCAACAATGGGGTATCCGGCCCTTGAGGCACTATTGCTGCCGCGGACACCAACAATGGGGTATCTGGCCCTTGAGGCACTATTTCTGCCACAGACACCAACAATGGGGTATCTGGCCCTTGAGGCACTATTTCTGCCACGGACACCAAAAATGGGGTATCTGACCCTTGAGGCACAATTTATGCCACGGACACCAACAACGAGGCACTATTCCTCCCACTGACACCAACTATTTCTCCTCCTAATACCAAAGATAGGGCATTGTTTACTCCCCCTGGGCGTAGTCAGGCCCACCTAAAGTCTAAACGACAATAAACTGGCCCTTTCTTTAGAAAGTCTCTGGAGTCCCCTGGTTTAGAAAATCAAATGAGAGTTCTTAAAACAAAAATGTTGGAGTGTATGGCCAGCCTAAGCATCCAAGTGGTCTGATCTTCCAACCTGTTGCAACTACTTAGTCTAGTTTACATTTGTGGTCAGAGTGGCGGTAAAAGCAGACAGTTGAGACACAATTTTATTGGACCGACTGCCCCCCTTACTCTAATCATGGTGGCCGGAGTGGGTCCTACACTTGCCGTGTCCAAGATTATGCCCCCCGTTGTTCAGCATCTCGGACAAACACCACCCATTCAAGTAAATAGGACTGTACCGCACGCGGTTGCGTCATGGTGGTGCAATCTTTATAGAGTTAAAACAGTTGGCCAGCTACCTGTCAAATGCCCTTTAAAAAGTGATTCATCATAGATCAATTTTCAAGGTAAAAGAGACCAATCTATGACTGATTTTAAAGAGAAGCAAATACATTAAACATTCAGCAGCTACAAAAACTGTACCTGCTGACTTTAAATAAACGGACACTCACCTGTCCAGGGATCCAGCGCTGTCCTCACCGGCCCATTTTTGCCGATTTATGGTGCTGCCATGTTAACTGTGGGAAGCTGGCTTTGACTCCTTGCGGTTCACAGCTGGCATCCCACTGTGCACCCTGTGAATGATCCCACAGCCTTCGGGGCTTGTGACTTGTCCCAGAAGGTTGCATGTGGGGAAGGGGGGTCCAAACCTCAGATGTGGAAGTGGAAATTGCCAATACTAGGTACCCACCCCCCCCCCCAAAAAAAAATCCAAATATAGTGGGAGGTCCAAATTTCAGAAGTGGGAGTGGGACCTGCCAAACTTAGGTACCTGCTACTCCCCACCCCAGGAAAAAAAAAATATGAAGGGGGGTCCAAACTTCAAAAGTGGAAGCGGGTTTGCCAAACTTAGGTTCCTGTTACTCCCCAACCCGAGAAAAAAAAAATATGGAGGAGTGGGGGGGGGTCCAAACTTCAGAAGTGGAAGCGGGTTTGCCAAACTTAGGTACCTGCTACTCCCCACCCCAAGAAAAAAGAAATCCAAATATGGAGGGGGGGGGGTCCAAACTTCAGAAGTGGAAGCGGGTTTGCCAATTTTAGGTACCTGCTACTCCCCACCCCAAGAAAAAAAAATCAAATATGGAGGGGGGGGGGTCCAAACTTCAGAAGTGGAAGCGGGTTTGCCAAACTTAGGTACATGCTACTCCCCACCCCAAGAAAAAAGAAATCCAAATATGGAGGGGGGGTCCAAACTTCAGAAGAGGAAGCGGGTTTGCCAAACTTAGGTACCTGCTACTCCCCACCCCAAGATAAAAGAAATCCAAATATGGAGGGGGGGGGGTCCAAACTTCAGAAGAGGAAGCGGGTTTGCCAAACTTAGGTACCTGCTACTCCCCACCCCAAGAAAAAAAAAATATGGAGGGGGGGGTCCAAACTTCAGAAGTGGAAGCGGGTTACCGTACCTACTGTAGGTTCCCGCAACCTAAAAATCCATATATGGTGGGGTTTGGGAGGACGAGTGGAACTGAAGTTTTGTGAAGTTCCTTCATAAAGCAGAAGATCAAAGCATATCTAAACCCGGGAACAACAAAGTAAAGTAGTGCAGCCTACTGGTCCTCAGATGTGGTGGCTGCATTTGTTTTTACACTTTTCTCTTCTTCTTTTTTAACCTGGTAATCCTGCCATTCACACACTTCCTGTCCTGAGAAGACAACCATACTGGGCAGCATTGTCACCCTAGGAAAAGGAATGTATTGGGATTACAGAACACTGTATTAACCCTGCATATCACCTCCTGCTCTTCTCCACCACCAATCTAGACACACCGATTGCTCTCTAGATTGCTACCATGCAATCTGTCTTCTATGGTATCCTCAGGGTTCCATGCTATGACACCAGGATATATGCTTTCTGCAGCAAGAAAAGTGAGACTTCAGATTTCAGTAAAGAAATTTCACTAGCAGAATCTTCCAGAGATAAAATAAGTCAGCAAGCGACATAAGAGAACATAAATATACGTTATTGGTGGGCTGACCCTTTAACGGCTGGGCAGGCCAGAAATGTTGGCAGCAGTGATCATGTATTGTCCCCTCTCCCAGACAAGAGCCACCATTAATTCAGGGGGCAGACATTTGTATACACAGGTGGTAGGTTCTTTGTAAAGCAGACAATCTACAGTTGGGAGGGCGGGGGGACGTTTCATACATCCTGCAGCATAAAACGCTCTAAGCTCGCCATTACAGTCTCATAAATCAGGGAGAAGGACACATTCCCCGGCACTCAAACACAGGTTTGGAAGTGTGCGTTATTCCTTCCAGCAAGGTCACAGATGTGGGGGGTCAGTGCGCCTTCAATGGGGCTGTCAGGTATCACTTATTGGAATGGTCTGGAGGATGTGCACAGCTGTGATTACTGCAGGCAGAGGCAATACTTCTACATGTCACCTCCACGTCTGTGAGTGCTACATCTCACCCATCGCCTCCTAATAACAAATGAATCAAACTTCCCCATTTTGCAGGGAATGAGAGAAAACGCACTGCAAGTGCCCCCGAGAGGATCAGACTGGCAGCCTGTATCAGTGTGATAGAGAAAACATTGGTCTGACTCACAGGGGGGAAAAAAAAAAAAAAAGAACTTTGCTGCCTTGATCATAACACATCCAGGGATCTGTCGCTGCAATCCTCCTATGAATGGGGGGGGGGGGGGGGCGGTAATACAACACGGCACAGAGAATAAAAGCCTTGCTTGTCACCCCCAGCAAGCATACTACTCATTTACATCAACTTTTCCTCCACTTTTATTCTTTTTAACCCCCCCTCCCAGTCCTTCTATGACACACGGGGGGAGATTTACTAAAACTGGTGTGCGAAGAATCTGGTGCAACCGTGTATAGTAATCAATCAGCTTCTAATGCCCCGTACACACCATTTGAAAATTGGACGACAGATCTTCCGAATTTTTTTTTCGCTTGCTAGTCACAAGTAGAGATTGAATAGGTTACTAAAGTCATGAAGATTCTCAAACGACAGCATAAAAATTCGGAAGTGATGTCATGTGTTGTAGTCAGGGCCATCTTAATGCAAGGGCACTCCTGGGCACTGCCCAGGGGCCCCAGGTACATGGGGGCCCCACAATAATCTTGCATTACATCATACTTGCCAACTGTCCCGGATTTGCTGGGACAGTCGTGCTTTTTACTAAACTGTCCCGCTATGGTCGTGTCCCGGGACGCGTCCCAGAACCTTTACTGTGCCCTCCTGATTCCAGTATTGTGCCCTCCTGACCCCCCCCCCTGTACTGTGCCCCTCTGCACTCCCCCCTGTACTGTGCCCTTTGTGTTGACCAGTCTTTGATTTATGGAATGTTTTCCTTTTGTAATTTTTTTTTTGAAAGTACTAAGGAATATATATGTTTAATTCTATCAACTATTTATACTTTATTTCTTGAAAGTAGGTGTGGAAATTGGGGCAAACTGGTAGGGGCCCCAGTGCACTTTGCCCAGGGGCCCACGATGCTATTAAGACAGCCCTGGTTGTATTTTCGGACGACAACTGTACCGATTAACCGAAAATCATACGATCTGATATCATACGAGAAGATTTTCGTGCATGTCCGATGGAATAACATCGGATGAATTGTCGTGATTGGCTATCGAAAGCGCTATACTAACGACCAGATTATCGTATGGTGGCTTCGAAAGCTTTTGGATCGTGTGTACGGACCATACAAAACGATATTGTATAATAGGCAATGCATAAAAAGCACCACATATGCAATCACGGGAGAGAGATGGACGGCTCACGCGTTTCACACTCCTTTGCAAACCTTTTGAAGAAAGCACTGCGAGAGTGTGAAACGCGTGAACTGTCCAACCCCCCCCCCCCCCCACTATTGCAGATGTGGTGCCTTTATGTATTGTCTATTATGCAATAAAGTTTTCATCTGAATATCCATGGGCGAACAGAAGTCCAGAATTGTATATTTTATTTATTGTTAGCCAATGGAAAGCTAGTTACTAGGCAAGAAAACATACAAAAAACATGCATTTCATGTGTTTTTTTTTTTAGTCTATTGGGGTGACTTTGCCCCAAAAGAAGCTCATGTACTTTTTCAAGCAATAAGCTTCAAGCGATGCTACATGCTATGAACAGGCACCACTGAACATTATAGAAAACCTAGCGCTGATCATTGGAAGCCATTCTAGTGAGGGTTAAAATCACACAATCGCATTACCTTTGAAGACTCACTGCACCCGCATTGCATGGCACTCCTGTACCATGAGGTCTGGTGCGGGCACATTTTCTGTGTATGCCACTTGTGTTTGGGGTGTCATTAACTTAAAATTGAAACCCGCTACAGACCGCAACTTCAGTGCGTTTTGAATGTGGTGAGAAAAATGCGCACGGAACGCAGGTTTCACGCACAACGTTCTGGTGAGAACTGGCGCAAAGGCTGGATTCACACCTATGCAGTTTTAGTGCATTTTGCAGATTTGCACTACAGTCCATATAACATGCTTTCCTATGGAACACGTTCTGTAGGGCAAATCTACAAAATGCAAAAAGCACTGAAAATGCATAGGTGTGACTCCAGCCTAATGCCCACTCCTGTGCTGCCACATGTGTTACGTGGGCAGCAACGGGTGACGACGGGCGAATTACGACACAAATTGGTTACTTTGAAAATAAGTCAGTGCTTTATTTACAGACAACGAAACATAGCGACAGTACACATAGAGATCTGATTGGGCGATTCCTCACAGAATCAGATAATATGACCAGACTGTGTCATCAATCGATTTCATTGAATTGATCTGATTGGTCTGGACTTAAAGTCTGATAGTAGGAAAGTAGATAACTTGATAGGACTGTTAAGTGTATGGCACACTGAACAACCTTTTCAATCTTCCAATCGTTCCATAAAGCTCATCACACACATTACAATCTGATTGTACAATCTCTTTTAGATCTACCAACAACTATGGAATGCAAGGGTCTGATTGGATAGGTTAGGTAGGACTTCATATGACAAAGATTTGACAGATGTAAAGTTGATTGTACAAAGATTGTACAGACAGATGACAACTTGTAGGATGACCCTAAATCCATCGATCGTATATAAAATCATTCCGTGTATGGCCCCCATAGGGGAACGGAGCCTTCAAAGCCCTCCAGAGGGGACAATAAAACTCTTTCTTACAGTTTAATCATCTAATTATAAAGGAATCATTTCTAGAAGCCCTGACAGTCCTTCTGTGGCACATCGTACTGCTGGTGAGGATGTGGCACATTCCCATACACTTTGTATCATTCCCATACACTTTGTATCATTCCCATACACTTTGTATCATTCCCATACACTTTCCATAACTTTGTATACAAAACACACATCTGTTTATAAACAATGAAACATTTCCAGACATCTGACAATCCCCCAGAGGGGACTATATAGCGCTGTATGGGGGGAGCGCCGCACCACGTTGTGCACAAAGACTGCAATCCCACATCGTCACACACACATCGATCTGTACAATGAGAGCACGAGGAGATCCGACACCTACACAGGATCGCAGATCTTTCCGACACCACCCTACACAGGGATCGCAGATCTTTCCGACACCACTACACACACAGGATCGCAGATCTCTCCGACACCACCCTACACAGGGATCGCAGATCTTTCCGACACCACCCCACACACAGGATCGCAGATCTCTCCGACACCACCCTACACAGGGATCGCAGATCTTTCCGACACCACCCCACACACAGGATCGCAGATCTCTCCGACACCACCCTACACAGGGATCGCAGATCTTTCCGACACCACCCCACACACAGGATCGCAGATCTCTCCGACACCACCCTACACAGGGATCGCAGATCTTTCCGACACCACCCCACACACAGGATCGCAGATCTCTCCGACACCACTACACAAGATCGTAGATCTTTCCGACACCACCCCACACACAGGATCGCAGATCTCTCCGACACCACTACACAAGATCGTAGATCTTTCCGACAACAAATCCCCCACCCCACCACGCACACAGGATCGCAGATCGCTCCGACACTACTACCTCCACACTACACAGGATCGCAGATCGCTCCGACACTACTACCTCCACACTACACAGGATCGCAGATCGCTCCGACACTACTACCTCCACACTACACAGGATCGCAGATCGCTCCGACACTACTACCTCCACAGTACACAGGATCGCAGATCGCTCCGACACTACTACCTCCACACTACACAGGATCGCAGATCGCTCAGACACCACTACCTCCACACTACACAGGATCGCAGATCTCTCTCACACACACACACACACACAGGGATCCCTCCGACACCACTACCTCCACACTACACAGGATCGCAGATCGCTCCGACACTACTACCTCCACACTACACAGGATCGCAGATCGCTCCGACACCACTACCTCCACACTACACAGGATCGCAGATCGCTCAGACACCACTACCTCCACAGTACACAGGATCGCAGATCGCTCAGACACCACTACCTCCACAGTACACAGGATCGCAGATCGCTCCGACACTACTACCTCCACACTACACAGGATCGCAGATCGCTCCGACACTACTACCTCCACACTACACAGGATCGCAGATCGCTCCGACACTACTACCTCCACACTACACAGGATCGCAGATCGCTCCGACACTACTACCTCCACACTACACAGGATCGCAGATCGCTCCGACACTACTACCTCCACACTACACAGGATCGCAGATCGCTCCGACACTACTACCTCCACACTACACAGGATCGCAGATCGCTCCGACACTACTACCTCCACACTACACAGGATCGCAGATCGCTCCGACACTACTACCTCCACACTACACAGGATCGCAGATCGCTCAGACACCACTACCTCCACAGTACACAGGATCGCAGATCTCTCTCACACACACACACACACACAGGGATCCCTCCGACACCACTACCTCCACACTACACAGGATCGCAGATCGCTCCGACACTACTACCTCCACACTACACAGGATCGCAGATCGCTCCGACACCACTACCTCCACACTACACAGGATCGCAGATCGCTCAGACACCACTACCTCCACAGTACACAGGATCGCAGATCGCTCCGACACTACTACCTCCACACTACACAGGATCGCAGATCGCTCCGACACTACTACCTCCACACTACACAGGATCGCAGATCTCTCCGACACTACTACCTCCACACTACACAGGATCGCAGATCGCTCAGACACCACTACCTCCACACTACACAGGATCGCAGATCGCTCAGACACCACTACCTCCACACTACACAGGATCGCAGATCGCTCCGACACCACTACCTCCACACTACACAGGATCGCAGATCGCTCCGACACTACTACCTCCACACTACACAGGATCGCAGATCGCTCCGACACTACTACCTCCACACTACACAGGATCGCAGATCGCTCCGACACTACTACCTCCACACTACACAGGATCGCAGATCGCTCCGACACTACTACCTCCACACTACACAGGATCGCAGATCGCTCCGACACTACTACCTCCACACTACACAGGATCGCAGATCGCTCCGACACTACTACCTCCACACTACACAGGATCGCAGATCGCTCAGACACCACTACCTCCACACTACACAGGATCGCAGATCGCTCCGACACTACTACCTCCACACTACACAGGATCGCAGATCGCTCCGACACTACTACCTCCACACTACACAGGATCGCAGATCGCTCAGACACCACTACCTCCACACTACACAGGATCGCAGAACGCTCCGACACTACTACCTCCACACTACACAGGATCGCAGATCGCTCCGACACTACTACCTCCACACTACACAGGATCGCAGATCGCTCCGACACTACTACCTCCACACTACACAGGATCGCAGATCGCTCCGACACTACTACCTCCACACTACACAGGATCGCAGATCGCTCAGACACCACTACCTCCACACTACACAGGATCGCAGATCTCTCTCACACACACACACACACACAGGGATCCCTCCGACACCACTACCTCCACACTACACAGGATCGCAGATCGCTCCGACACTACTACCTCCACACTACACAGGATCGCAGATCGCTCCGACACTACTACCTCCACACTACACAGGATCGCAGATCGCTCCGACACTACTACCTCCACACTACACAGGATCGCAGATCGCTCCGACACCACTACCTCCACACTACACAGGATCGCAGATCGCTCCGACACTACTACCTCCACACTACACAGGATCGCAGATCGCTCAGACACCACTACCTCCACACTACACAGGATCGCAGATCGCTCCGACACTACTACCTCCACACTACACAGGATCGCAGATCGCTCCGACACTACTACCTCCACACTACACAGGATCGCAGATCGCTCCGACACTACTACCTCCACACTACACAGGATCGCAGATCGCTCCGACACTACTACCTCCACACTACACAGGATCGCAGATCGCTCCGACACTACTACCTCCACACTACACAGGATCGCAGATCGCTCCGACACTACTACCTCCACACTACACAGGATCGCAGATCGCTCCGACACTACTACCTCCACACTACACAGGATCGCAGATCGCTCCGACACCACTACCTCCACAGTACACAGGATCGCAGATCGCTCCGACACTACTACCTCCACACTACACAGGATCGCAGATCGCTCCGACACTACTACCTCCACACTACACAGGATCGCAGATCGCTCCGACACTACTACCTCCACACTACACAGGATCGCAGATCGCTCCGACACTACTACCTCCACACTACACAGGATCGCAGATCGCTCCGACACCACTACCTCCACACTACACAGGATCGCAGATCGCTCCGACACTACTACCTCCACACTACACAGGATCGCAGATCGCTCCGACACTACTACCTCCACACTACACAGGATCGCAGATCGCTCCGACACTACTACCTCCACACTACACAGGATCGCAGATCGCTCCGACACTACTACCTCCACACTACACAGGATCGCAGATCGCTCCGACACCACTACCTCCACACTACACAGGATCGCAGATCGCTCCGACACCACTACCTCCACACTACACAGGATCGCAGATCGCTCCGACACCACTACCTCCACACTACACAGGATCGCAGATCGCTCCGACACCACTACCTCCACACTACACAGGATCGCAGATCGCTCCGACACTACTACCTCCACACTACACAGGATCGCAGATCGCTCCGACACTACTACCTCCACACTACACAGGATCGCAGATCGCTCCGACACCACTACCTCCACACTACACAGGATCGCAGATCGCTCAGACACTACTACCTCCACACTACACAGGATCGCAGATCGCTCCGACACTACTACCTCCACACTACACAGGATCGCAGATCGCTCCGACACTACTACCTCCACACTACACAGGATCGCAGATCGCTCCGACACTACTACCTCCACACTACACAGGATCGCAGATCGCTCCGACACTACTACCTCCACACTACACAGGATCGCAGATCTCTCTCACACACACACACAGGGATCCCTCCGACACCACTACCTCCACACTACACAGGATCGCAGATCGCTCCTACACTACTACCTCCACACTACACAGGATCGCAGATCGCTCCGACACTACTACCTCCACACTACACAGGATCGCAGATCGCTCCGACACTACTACCTCCACACTACACAGGATCGCAGATCGCTCCGACACTACTACCTCCACACTACACAGGATCGCAGATCGCTCCGACACTACTACCTCCACACTACACAGGATCGCAGATCGCTCCGACACTACTACCTCCACACTACACAGGATCGCAGATCGCTCCGACACTACTACCTCCACACTACACAGGATCGCTCCGACACCACTACCTCCACACTACACAGGATCGCAGATCGCTCCGACACTACTACCTCCACACTACACAGGATCGCAGATCGCTCCGACACTACTACCTCCACACTACACAGGATCGCAGATCGCTCCGACACCACTACCTCCACACTACACAGGATCGCAGATCGCTCCGACACTACTACCTCCACAGTACACAGGATCGCAGATCGCTCAGACACCACTACCTCCACACTACACAGGATCGCAGATCGCTCCGACACCACTACCTCCACACTACACAGGATCGCAGATCGCTCAGACACTACTACCTCCACACTACACAGGATCGCAGATCGCTCCGACACTACTACCTCCACACTACACAGGATCGCAGATCGCTCCGACACTACTACCTCCACACTACACAGGATCGCAGATCGCTCCGACACTACTACCTCCACACTACACAGGATCGCAGATCGCTCCGACACTACTACCTCCACACTACACAGGATCGCAGATCTCTCTCACACACACACACAGGGATCCCTCCGACACCACTACCTCCACACTACACAGGATCGCAGATCGCTCCTACACTACTACCTCCACACTACACAGGATCGCAGATCGCTCCGACACTACTACCTCCACACTACACAGGATCGCAGATCGCTCCGACACTACTACCTCCACACTACACAGGATCGCAGATCGCTCCGACACTACTACCTCCACACTACACAGGATCGCAGATCGCTCCGACACTACTACCTCCACACTACACAGGATCGCAGATCGCTCCGACACTACTACCTCCACACTACACAGGATCGCAGATCGCTCCGACACTACTACCTCCACACTACACAGGATCGCTCCGACACCACTACCTCCACACTACACAGGATCGCAGATCGCTCCGACACTACTACCTCCACACTACACAGGATCGCAGATCGCTCCGACACTACTACCTCCACACTACACAGGATCGCTCCGACACTACTACCTCCACACTACACAGGATCGCAGATCGCTCCGACACTACTACCTCCACACTACACAGGATCGCAGATCGCTCCGACACCACTACCTCCACACTACACAGGATCGCAGATCGCTCCGACACCACTACCTCCACACTACACAGGATCGCAGATCTCTCTCACACACACACACAGGGATCCCTCCGACACCACTACCTCCACACTACACAGGATCGCAGATCTCTCCGACACTACTACCTCCACACTACACAGGATCGCAGATCGCTCCGACACTACTACCTCCACACTACACAGGATCGCAGATCTCTCCGACACTACTACCTCCACACTACACAGGATCGCAGATCGCTCCGACACTACTACCTCCACACTACACAGGATCGCAGATCGCTCAGACACTACTACCTCCACACTACACAGGATCGCAGATCGCTCCGACACTACTACCTCCACACTACACAGGATCGCAGATCGCTCCGACACTACTACCTCCACACTACACAGGATCGCAGATCGCTCAGACACCACTACCTCCACACTACACAGGATCGCAGATCGCTCCGACACTACTACCTCCACACTACACAGGATCGCAGATCGCTCCGACACTACTACCTCCACACTACACAGGATCGCAGATCTCTCCGACACTACTACCTCCACACTACACAGGATCGCAGATCGCTCAGACACCACTACCTCCACACTACACAGGATCGCAGATCGCTCCGACACTACTACCTCCACACTACACAGGATCGCAGATCGCTCCGACACTACTACCTCCACACTACACAGGATCGCAGATCGCTCCGACACTACTACCTCCACACTACACAGGATCGCAGATCGCTCCGACACCACTACCTCCACACTACACAGGATCGCAGATCGCTCCGACACCACTACCTCCACACTACACAGGATCGCAGATCGCTCCGACACCACTACCTCCACACTACACAGGATCGCAGATCGCTCCGACACCAGTACCTACACACTACACAGGATCGCAGGTCTCTGTACTCACCATGCTGCTAGTAGAGATTTATTCCCCGGATCGCAGGCTTGCAGTCCTCATCCCCACAACTTTCACCTCTTCCTCTTCTTCCGAATCCTCACCATAGCCCCAGCGATGTACAATCCACAGTCCGGGCGATGTCCGGGGACAATAGTGTCGGTCGGATGGGTCAGGACATGTAGAAGTGGATGAAGTTGTGTGGAGTGTGATCTCTCCTCCTCTACTCAGTGCTGGGACAAGACTGACATCACATCCTTCCCCACCCCCTCCACTTCTATGGACTCACTCCATCCTACTCTCCTCTATTCTATTCTTCTCTCTGTGCTGCCTGCATGGGAGAGGAGGACATGTGGCAGCATGCAGGGAGCTTCCTACCATCCACCACCACACTGCTCTTCTATACTGGGGGCAACCTGGAGAAGGAATCACTCTCCATATACACAGCGATACTCATCAGATCCGACACATCTACTCAACACAGCAATACTGATCAGATCGGACACATCTGCCCATATACACATAAATACTGATCAGATCGGACACATCTCCCCATATACACATACATACTCATCAGATCGGACACATCTGGCCAAATACACATACATACTCATCAGATCGGACACATCTGGCCAAATACACATACATACTGATCAGATCGGACACATCTGGCCAAATACACATACATACTGATCAGATCGGACACATCTGGCCATATACACATAAATACTGATCAGATCGAACACATCTGGCCATATACACATAAATACTGATCAAATCGGACACATCTCCCCATATACACATACATACTGATCAGATCGGACACATCTGCCCATATACACATAAATACTGATCAGATCGAACACATCTCCCCATATACACATAAATACTGATCAGATCGAACACATCTGCCCATACATACTGATCAGATCGGACACATCTGGCCATATACACATAAATACTGATCAGATCGGACACATCTCCCCATATACACATACATACTCATCAGATCGGACACATCTGGCCATATACACATACATACTGATCAGATCGGACACATCTCCACATATACACATACATACTGATCAGATCGGACACATCTGCCCATATACACATACATACTGATCAGATCGGACACATCTGGCCATATACACATAAATACTGATCAGATCGAACACATCTGGCCATATACACATAAATACTGATTAAATCGGACACATCTCCCCATATACACATACATACTGATCAGATCGGACACATCTGCCCATATACACATAAATACTGATCAGATCGAACACATCTCCCCATATACACATACATACTGATCAGATCGGACACATCTGACCATATACACATAAATACTGATCAGATCAGACACATCTGCCCATATACACATAAATACTGATCAGATCGAACACATCTGCCCATATACACATACATACTGATCAGATCGGACACATCAGGCCATATACACATAAATACTGATCAGATCGGACACATCTCCCCATATACACATACATACTCATCAGATCGGACACATCTGGCCATATACACATACATACTGATCAGATCGGACACATCTCCCCATATACACATACATACTGATCAGATCGGACACATCTGGCCATATACACATACATACTGATCAGATCGGACACATCTCCCCATATACACATACATACTGATCAGATCGGACACATCTGGCCATATACACATAAATACTGATCAAATCGGACACATCTGGCCATATACACATAAATACTGATCAAATCGGACACATCTCCCCATATACACATACATACTGATCAGATCGGACACATCTGCCCATATACACATAAATACTGATCAGATCGGACACATCTGCCCATATACACATAAATACTGATCAGATCAGACACATCTGCCCATATACACATAAATACTGATCAGATCGAACACATCTGCAACATATACACATAAATACTGATCAGATCGGACACATCTGACCATATACACAACAATACTGATCAGATTGAACACATCTGGCCATATACACATACATACTGATCAGATCGGACACATCTGCCCATATACACAATACTCATCAGATCGGACACATCTGGCCATATACACAACAATACTGATCAGATCGGACACATCTGGCCAAATACACAACAATACTGATCAGATCGGACACATCTGGCCATATACACATAAATACTGATCAGATTGGTCACATCTGGCAATATACACAATACTCATCAGATCGGACACATCTGGCCATATACACAACAATACTGATCAGATCGGACACATCTTGCCATATACACATAGATACTGATCAGATCGGACACTCACATCTGGCCAAATACACAGCAATACTGATCAGATCGGACACATCTGCCCATATACACAACAATACTGATCAGATCGGACACATCTGGCCAAATACACAACAATACTGATCAGATCGGACACATCTGCCCAACACAACAATACTGATCAGATCGGACACATCTGGCCATATACACATACATACTGATCAGATCGGTCACATCTCCCCATATACACAATACTCATCAGATCGGACACATCTGGCCATATACACAATACTCATCAGATCGGACACATCTGGCCATATACACAACAATACTGATCAGATCGGACACTCACATCTGGCCAAATACACAGCAATACTGATCAGATCGGACACATCTGCCCATATACACAACAATACTGATCAGATCGGATACATCTGCCCAACACAACAATACTGATCAGATCGGACACATCTGCCCATATACACAATACATACTGATCAGATCGGACACATCTGGCCATATACACATAAATACTGATCAGATCAGACACATCTGGCCATATACACATACATACTGATCAGATCGGTCACATCTCCCCATATACACATACATACTCATCAGATCGGACACATCTGGCCAAATACACATAAATACTGATCAGATCGGACACATCTGGCCATATACACATACATACTGATCAGATCGGACACATCTGGCCATATACACATACATACTGATCAGATCGGACACATCTGGCCATATACACATACATACTGATCAGATCGGACACATCTGGCCATATACACATACATACTGATCAGATCGGACACATCTCCCCATATACACATACATACTGATCAGATCGGTCACATCTCCCCATATACACATAAATACTGATCAGATCGGACACATCTGGCCATATACACATAAATACTGATCAGATCGGACACATCTGGCCATATACACATACATACTGATCAAATCGGACACATCTGCCCATATACATATAAATACTCATCAGATTGAATACATAAGAAGCACTTAGACTTTAGAACAACTGAAGGGAAGCCGGAACTGGGCAGGAAGGAGTTAAAGTGGTATTAAACCCTCAGGTGGTTTTTAGCTTAAAGTGGAAGAAAAGCCTAACTACAACTATTCTTAAAATATCCCCTCCCCCCTCCACCTACCTATCCTGCCTAACCTATATATAAAAGATGTGTGTACAGTACTTACCTATTTTCAACCCACTCTGCTCTGGTCACATGATCCTGCAGCTCTGTGTGATGGAGCGCTCTACAACTGCTGTGAATTCCGGGAGCCATGATATCACCCATAGGCTCCTATGACCCAGCTTTTGTCAGCATTTCCTCCTCTCCCCTGCAGCAGCCGCTCACTGACACAGGGGAGCTGGATCTGCAGGATCACATGACCAGACCAGATAAAAATAGGATAGAGGGGGAGGAAACATTTTTATCTTTATAGTTAGGGTTTTCCTTGAATTTAAAGTTGAACTCCAGGCAGAAAAAAACTTCAAATGTTTTTCTCAATAGCCACAAAGGATTTAAATCTACCAAATGCTTTTATTAACCCAGCTATTACCTTGTAAAAGTAGCAGTAATATCAGCACTGTCCTATACATAGTCTGTGTGGAAAGCATAGAGGTGGGAGGGGCCCAGCTGCTTCACTCACTACAGGCTGCCTACAGAAAACGACAGGAGGGGGCGGAGACAAGACCGATCACCCTGCACAAGGAGAGAGAGCAGCAGTGATCGGTCTTTATTACAGAAAGTTCCTGCACAGAGGGAAAGATTTTATGTAGGATTAGTGCGCAAATCTGAAAGAGATACACAAAGCACACCAAGATTCAAGATTCAAGCGGGTTTCTGCACAGATGTCAATGGAAATCGCACCCCGAAATTGCCAAAAGCAGTACACAAAGTACTTTTGGGAATCTGTGCGACACTGCATATGCGGCGTTGTACCAATTCAGAAGCTGCCATTGCCAGCAATTGCCCCCGATTTGTCATGTCAAATCGCATGCCAAATCGCATCAATGTGAACCAGGGCTGAGATAAAGAACATTCTGACTTTGTTAGGAACACATACTTTTTTTTTTTAAATCAGATTTTATCATCACTTTAAGGGCTCATTCACACCACAACACATCCATGAATTTGTGTGCGTTGTCTTTTTTTTTATTTGTTGTTTTTTTTTTTTTTTTTTATTTGTTGTTTGTTTGTTGGCATGCATTTTACATGTATTGCATTTGTGTTTTTGCTTTTTTTTTGCCTTGCAGTGCCTCACATTTGTGTGCATTTAAATGCATTTCGTTGCACTGAAAAAAACAGTAGTGCACCCCGTACTTTTTTTCAGTGCTGGGCAAATGAAACACAGTGGGGTTGATTTACTAAAACTGGAGAGTGCAAAATCTGACACAGCTCTGCATAGAAACCAACCAGATTCCAGGTTTTATTGTCAAAGCTTTATTGAACAAGCTGAAGTTAGAAGCTAATTGGCTCCCATGCACAGCTGCACCAGATTTTGTACTCTCTAGTTTTAGTAAACCAACCCCAATGCTTCACGCTGGTGTGAACTGCATTTATAGTGAACCATTATGTTTTTGGTTGCCATGCGTAGGGAATGCGCTCACAATCGCATCCCAGCACATGTGGTGTGAATGAAGTCCTACCTAAACAATCCATTCAGTTTGTAACTAATCATTAGGATCCTGTACTACATATATGTTGGCGGATCTAAATGATCAATACAAAGGTGTATGACCGTCACCTTATTTACAAGGGGGGGGTGATGTGCATGCATGACCTGACTGCCCTTGGGTAATAAGATGCCAGCTGGTGGGTCCAGGGACAAGCATTCCGCTAAGCTGAGTGTGGAGGAGAGGGGAGGGGGTGCTCCCTATGTATTGGAGATTGGCCCATGTATGTGGGTGCCTTGAGACAAGCATGCTTGGCAGAACTTCAGCCTATAGACCCTGGAAGGGAATGGCACAGACTGGCCCAATCCAACTCCCTTTCAGCAATTCTATCACTTGGTATTCATAGAAAAACAAATGCTTGGCTCAGCCACCCAGCTGTGTTTATAGATGTGGGAGGAGCAGAGGAGAGGCGCAGAGGAGAGGCGCAGGCGGCCATTGCCAATGTTATATACAGGACTGAAAGGACAGGGAAAACTTTCTAGCCACAGGACAACAAGCAGAGAAGAAAGAATTTCCCTTCAAATACTTCCAGAATTTTTATCAATTATGACCATCAAGCAGGAAATCCAAAGGCAGAGTCATGAAAATTCTTTTTTTTTGGTTAACTTAGACCCCTTTCACACTGAGGGCGTTTTGCAGGCGCTATAGCATTAAAAATTGCGCCTGCAATCCGCCCTTAAACTGCTGCTCTATTGTCTCCAGTGTGAAAGCCCGAGGGCTTTCACACTGGAGCGGTGCGCTGGCAGGGCATCAGGAAAAGTCCTGTCAGCAGCTTCTTTGGAGCGCATTAGGAGCGGTGAACTCACCGCTCCTAATGCGCTCCTGCCCATTGAAATCAATGGGCAGCGCCGCCGTACCGCTGGCAATACGCCGCTGTGTGGGCGCATTGCGTGCGGTTTTAAACCTTTCTCGGCCGCTAGCAGAGGTTAAAAGCGCCCCGCTAGCGGCCGAAATGCGCCGCAAATCCGACGGTAAAATATCGTCGTTTTACTGCTATTTTACCGCCGACGCTATGGGTGGCACCAGTGTGAAAGGGCTCTAAAGCTCGCCATACACTGGTAGAGATTCAAACAAACGTTCCTACAAAATCTCCTGTCAGTATTGGAAAATGTCATCAGAGATGTGATCAGTGTCATCTAAAATAATTGAAGCTTTTAACCCCTTCATGCTAGGGTGACCACATTTCCAAACTACCATTCAGGGACACACTCCCTTCCCAAAAATCTGCTTGCGCTGTAACGAATCACAGCACAGTGATTGGACACAAGAGGCGGGATTTATGATTTCTCCAATCACAAGCAGGGGGCGGGATTGTGCTCCTCCAGGCATTCCCGGCCAGGACACGTACTGTCAGTGAGTAAAGTGGTGATGTGGCGGCTTTTTTTGGGGGCATCAGATTGGCCCGGGGGGTGGCTGTGTCAGTTTCATTCCGGGACACTGTATTGTCCTGGAATGAATGTGCCCGTGACAGACCTGCAAAATGCGGGACATGTGGTCACCCTACTTCATGCCGATGTAACACATAATGTGGATGGTCGGCTTTCTTGTAATAATAACTGATACGGCTAATCAGCCACATGCAGTGCACTTGTAGTGCAGAGTGGATTTCCCTTTAGTAAATCAACCCCCATAGTGCGACTGTGAAAGGGTGGCGGACAATCTGGCGCTAACAGACACTATCTGGGAGGGTCACTAACTGACACTGACCTTACTAGGGAGACTAATACAGTGATCAGTGATAATACTGTAGCCTGTACACATGACACTGGCTGGGAAGGGGTTAACATCGATGGCCATCAAGGGGTTAATTGTGTGCCTAACAATGTGTAACGTGTGCTGCTTTTTCTTTTCTTTCTGGCTGCTTTTTTAAACCGCCAGATCGCTGTTCCCTGTACACAGAGCTTTGTTTTTGTAAACACAGGACTTGGTCTGGCCGACTGGCTGAAATCAGCTGCCAAACTTGTGCTGTGTCCACACCCTGAAGCAAGCCAGCGACATAGAGGTAGGTTGTCCGGCCTGCCTGTGCCACCTGCCTGCAGTAAAACTACTGTGGGTGAGCAGCAAGTAGGTAAAGAGTCGATAAACCCAAAAACATGTATTATTTTGGAGTTTACCAATCCTTAAGGCCCCTTTCACACTGAGGAGTTTTTCAGGCGTTTTAGCGCTAAAAATAGCGTCTAAATACCGCCTGAAAAACTCCTGCCCCTGCAGTCTCAGTGTGAAAGCCTGAGTGCTTTCACACTGAGGTGATACGCTGGCGGGACGTTAAAAAAAGTCCTGCTAGCCGCATCTTTGGGGTGGTAAAGGAGCATTGTGTTTACCGCTCCTTTACCGCTCTGGCCCATTGAAATCAATGGGAGACCGCGGCCGTTAGCGGGGGTTAAAACCACATCGCTACTGGCCGAATACCGCCGCAATTCCGACAGTATAGCGCCGCTATCCCGCCAGTGCACCTCCCGCCCCAGTGTGAAAGGGGCCTAAATGTGGGGGCTACATTAATTTTATTTTTTAGGATTTTTTTCCTTTATTCGCATCTGGAGATCTGTCTCTAGTAACACTTCCTGTCTTAGGGTGTCTGCACTCTGGATGGAGGAGCAATGGAGCCACCCTTGAAAAAGAACATTGTCAGTCTAGGGGGAGAGTAGTGTTAAATGTAAAATTAAAAGTGTAAATTTTCAGCGCTTAAATATGGCAAAAATATATATCATGGTATCATAAGAAAACAATAGTGTCATATAAAAAGCAATGAATTCTCGGTGTCTGGGTGTTACTGGCTGAAGCACTCTGGTACTTTGTGGAATAGAAATTCACAGAACAGAAAAGAAAACGACTCGCATATATTTATTTTTTAAGAGCACTTTTATTCTTGGCACGATAATAAGGTTTCCAAGCACATTGATTGCTATAGAGACTTGACTGGAATTATATGGTCAGTTCTTTTTTGCACATTGATTGATACAGAGATTTGTTTTTTTCTATTATCCATTTTCATTTCTTATTTTCTTATGATACTATGATATATATTTTTGGTATATTTAAGCGCTGCCAATTTACACTTTTAAGTTGATTTTAAGGTGTTCTTTTTTCTTTATTTATGCTTACCAGTTTAATTAGATGCAGCTGTTTCTAGTTTATAATCTTAGTGCAAGGCTCCGTTCCCAACATAGGCGTGTGCACAGTGTGTGCCGGATGTGCCCAGGCACACCCTAATCACCCTGTACAGCACAGATTCCCCCTACTGCCCTGGCTCCCCCCTCCTTCCCTCTGCAGCACTACCGGCTTCCCTCCTTTCATCTCCTGCCGGATGTTGCTGTGGGGATGTTTTAGGATGAGTGAGGCAAGGGGCTGGTAAATATGTATTTATCAGCCCCTTCCCTTTCTGAATGAACATGGTGAGTGATCGGTAGTGTGTGTTTGAGCTTTGGTGTGCACACCCTAATGCAATAGGCTGCGCACACCTATGGTTCCCAATAATGAGTTGCAGCCCATTGATTTCGATTGCACCCGTTCCAATCTACGTGACTTAACCGCTTGCTGACTGCCACACATAGATATACGTCGGCAGAATGGCACGGGCAGGCGTATATATATATATACGTTGCTTTGAATCTGCCGCCTAGTGGGCGCACGCCCGTCGTGGTCTCCGTGTCCGTGCCCGCTGGACCCACGGACTCGATGTCCGCCGGTGTCCTGCGATCGGGTCAGGGAACGGCAGAACGGGGAGATGCCTTTGTAAGCAAGGCATCTCCCTGTTCTGCCTAGTGACAGGACACTGATCGTCACCCACGGACTCGATGTCCGCCGGTGTCCTGCGATCGGGTCACGGAACGGTAGAACGGGGGGATGCCTTTGTAAGCAAGGCATCTCCCTGTTCTGCCTAGTGACAGGACACTGATCGTCTGCTCCCTCTCATCGGGAGCAGTGATCAGTGTCATGTCACAGTAAGCCCAGCCCCCACACAGTTAGAATCACTCCCTAGGACACACTTAACCCCCTTCCCCACCCCCTACTGGTTAACCCCTTCACTGCCAGTGTCATTTACACAGTAATCAGTGCATTTTTATAGCACTGATCTCTGTATAAATGACAATGGTCCCAAAACAGCCATAATGTCGCAGCCACGATAAAAATCGCAGATCGCCGCCATAACTAGTAAAAAAAATAATAATAATAAAAATGCCATAAAACGACCCCCTATTTTGTAGACGCTATAACTTTTGCGCAAACAAATCAATATACGCTTATTGAGGTTTTTTTTACCAAAAATATGTAGAAGAATACGTATCGGTCTAAAAACTGAGGAAAAAAAATAGTTTTTTATATATTTTTTTGGGGATATTTATTATAGCAAAAAATCTATTTTTGTTTATAGCGCAAAATAAAAACCGCAGAGGTGATCAAATACCACCAAAAAAAAGCTCTATTTGTGGGGAAAAAAGGACGTTAATTTTGTTTGGGAGCCACGTCGCATGACTGCGCAATTGTCAGTTAAAGTGACGCAGTGCCGAATCGCAAAAAGTGGCCCGGTCATTTGGCAGCCAAATCCTCCGGGGCTGAAGTGGTTAAAGACGCAATGATTTGGAAAAGGTTCCTGCACTACTTTGATAAGACTTTCTTGCAACTTGAGAGTGTAAAATGGCATGAAAGTCGCACTCGAAATCACACGACTTTGGAAACGGGCTTATGTGATTGCAGCCTTAAAAAGTGACTCCACTTTTATTGAGATAAAAAAAACATTCCCCTCTGGGTGATCTATCCCTGTGTGTTTGTCTGTGTCCATGTGGGAAAGTGAGTCTAATGGGAGTGGTTTCATAATTATCAATCAGCTGCTGCACCTGCAGAGCTCTAATGAGGAACATTGCAGGGTCTGCATCCCTTTAGACGTGATTTCCTATTGGGAGTATCGTACTAAAAATTACATTTTTATTGCAGGGTTTACCAAAAATCTGATTTGTATCCTATTGCAGACTTCTGGGGAAATCAGTGAGCCAATCACACAAGCAGGAAATGATATTTCTGGGGGGGGGTGTCCTTTACACATTCTGAGTAAGGAAAACCTACAGGTTGCCATATTGCATTGCACTTTACAGAAAATTACAGCGGCTGCAGATTGAAAAACAAAGGACATTTTTAATAATATTGAATTACAATATGATTTGTGTCACAATTGTAAATGCTACATTATTCTTTTTTTATTGCTATTATGTTTTCTCATGACCGTGGAGTTACCCTTTAAATGTACTAGCAGATTTAAATGGACTTGAATAAAAAGTTAAACCTGAACTCCAGCTTACGCATCAATGGTAATTGGTTTGTCTCAATACACTTAGGCTAGTTTTAGAACTGCAGCCAAACTGCCACTCCTCTGAAAAGCAATCTGTGTTCGGATTGCTTTTCAGAGCATGAGGAGGTGGTGTGAAGCCTCCTTATCACCTGTTTTAACCCCGTAACTGCCACACACACACGCGCCACAAGTGCATTCAATTGAATGGGTCACGTTTGTCAGACTTGCTGCCCAATAAGCGCAACATGTCAGATATTTTTTTGCAGCTGACACAAAGCATCATGACCGCAGCATGTGAACGCCCCCCCCCCCCAAGTCCGCTGCCGTTGCAGCTTTAAAAGGGGGTGGGAGGTGCTAAAAGCCCAACTCAACCATGTGTTTTTAAACAACCACAAGTCTAAATAACAGGAACGTGCGGTGAGGTCAGTGGCTGGTGAGGCACTGGCTAGTATCAGAGCCAGATACACACAGGTTACATACGCCACGATGGTTAGAGCGAGAGCAATAATTATAGCACTAGACCTCCTCTCTAACTCTAAACATGTAACCTGTAAAAATAAATTAAATCGTCGCCTATTGAGATTTTTAAGTACCAATGTTTGGCGCCATTCCACGAGTGTGCGCAGTTTTAAAGCGTGGCATGTTAGGTATCTATTTACTCGGCGTAACATCAGCTTTTACATTATACCCAAAAAAAAATCGGGCTAACTTTAGTGTTTTTTTTTTTTTTAATTATTAAAAGTTTTTTCAAAAAAATTGCTGCGCAAATACTGCGTAACAGAAAAAGTTGCAACGACCACCAATTTATTCCCTAGGGCAGTGATGGCGAACCTTGGCACCCCAGATGTTTTGGAACTACATTTCCCATGATGCTCCTGCACTCTGCAGTATAGCTGAGCATCATGGGAAATGTAGTTCCAAAACATCTGGGGTGCCAAGGTTCGCCATCACTGCCCTAGGGTGTCTGCTAAAAATATATATAATGTTTGGGGGTTCTATGTAATTTTCTAGCAAACAAATTATGATTTTTACATGTAGGAGAGAAGTGTCAGAATTGACTGGATGGCAAGGGGTTAATTACCTTAAGTAGTTTTTTTTTTTTTTTTTATGTTTATGGCAGGTGAGGCTCTGCCTCCTCTGCCTCCCCTGACTGCACGTCCCTGCCAAATAATAACTGACACTTTTGCTGGAAAGGTTTGTCTGTTAACCACTTCAGCCCTGGAAGATTTGGCTGCCCAATGACAGGGCCATTTTTTGCGATTCTGCACTGCGTCACTTTAACTGACTATTGCGCGGTCCTGCGACGCTGTACCCAAACAAAATTGACGTCCTTTTTTCCCCACAAATAGAGCTTTATTTTGGTGGTAATTTATCATCTCTGCGATTTGAATTTTTTGCGCTATAAATAAAAATAGAGCGATAATTTTGAAAAAAAAACCACAATATTTTGTACTTTTTGCTATAATAAATATCCCCATTTAAAAAAAAAAAAAAAACTATTTTTTTTCTCAGTTTAGGCTGATATGTATTCTTCTACATATTTTTGGTAAAAAAAATTGCAATAAGAGTATATTGATTGGTTTGCTCAGCCCTTTCACATCAAATGTGTGGTTAGGGGAATCAGCAGGTTGAACGAAAAAAAAAAAAATACCGTAATCAGGTATGGCTTACTTTACTAGCTGGATCACCAGATGAAAATAAAAGAAAGACATCCTAAAAAAGGAAAACAAATGCAGCCATCACATCTAAGAATTGCTTAGCTGCAATACATTTTTATTTTGGGTCTGCTATGGTCCGTGGGGGACATTCGACCAGTGACGTATGAGATGGAGGGGACAGGAGATGACAGGCACTTACATAGTCTTATCAGTCTGGTAGGACTTTGTATTCTGTTCTTCCAAGAAAAGAGATCATCAAAGGGACAGAGGAAAGCAGTCCACATTCTACTTTGGTCTGTCCTTTCTTTGTCTTCGTTTTTTGCCTGGTGATCATGGAGGAAAGAATGTACAAATATTTTCTATCTCAGTCTTCTATGATGTCATACCTCTCCTGTCTATCCTCCAATGGGTAACACAGAACAGAAGGAGGCAGAGATTCCAATGAACAGATAATCTGATGGTTAGCAGAACTCAGTCACTATGACAGATGGATGTCTTCCCCCAAATAGTGCTGCCATATTGCTTCTCTGCCATACCGACTCCAGAAAATACTGCTGATCATATTATACTGGCTGTCTGTAAAAGGGTCACATATACGGATCTGAATTCTTCTATACTGTGCAGGTAGAGCAATAGGTAGGTTACAGGCAGTGTGGAGCAATAAAGTGCCAGTCCACCATAAACTGGTTTCTCTGCTTGTTGGATCAATCATTAACCCCAACCTGGCAATCTTTTACCTTTTTAAACCGGGTGGTCAGGATATGGACACATAAGAATACAAGCTGTCTGCAAAAAAACCTAACATTTGGTAGATCTCTGTGTAGCGCTACCCCCCAATTAAGAGAGCCGCTGGATTTGTTTTCAGGCCCTGTGTACAGCACCACCAACCCACGGCAATCTGCTCGACCCACTCTGGCACAGCTAGTCTAGGAGTTATATTTTTATCATAATCAATGGGTATGGTAAAGGCACCCTCCTTACAGTAAGACAACACACCAATGTTAAAGATTAAACATAACAGTTTACTTTGGTTGTAAAAGGAAAGGTTGAAACAGGATATATTACACACAACTGGCTTGCAGAGCCCTGCAGCAATCAATATAGCACACAATAATGGCGTTGCGCGGTAATCCACCACGCGTAGCTATTATGGTATACACGCCCTGTGGCACACTAAACAATATCCTATATCCCCACCCTGGCCAGGCCTGACCCAGAATAAATTTCAGTCCTTTCTATAGGGATTTCTTTGCATGCAAACTTTCGGTGGTGCACTTGATGAATGGTATTTTTAATCCACAACTGGCAATCACTAAGAAAACTATTATGGGGGGGGGGGGGGGGGACACTTCCACTATGTCCTGCTACCGGTCCCCCCAGTGGAACAACAAGCAAACAATCGGTGAGCCACAGCAGTCTATAGGCCTAGAATCAGCAAAGTCTATTGGACTGAGCAAGTGCTCGCTCACCACTCCAGGTGCGATCCCAGCCCGGGACTTCCACCTGCTGTGTCTTCACACACAGCGTCTGCAACAATCGGGTCCCCGATCCAACTGATGTCCTCACTCGACAAGTCAGATGCCACCCAGGCTCCGCGGTGGGGTGGAAGGCTCTTTGGAAGTTGCGCAAGGCCCAGGCTTCAGGCCTTTCACTGCAGCAGATCCACACAGGAAGAAACTCTTGCTTGCAGCGCGGTGTCCAAAAAGGCCAAGCTCTGCCTCGCCTCCTCCTTAAATAACCCCTCCCATGAGTCTCTGCGGTGGCTAACTGCACTCTGGGTGCCAAACGGGGTTCTGGGTAACGTAGTCCCGGGGCCTTAAAAGAGACCCCGCTACACACACCCCCTTCTTAAACTCTTTGGTCCCCAAAGATAACATAAACTTAAATCACAGAACGTACAACATTAATCAAAGTTTCGTATGATGTTGGCAGAGGAAATTCCCACCAAAACCGAGGCGGTGAACTCCCCTGCCCACAGGTCACACCATCACTAGTGTCCTGCCTAACTGTGCCAGAGAGTGAGCTGGGGTTGCCCCCCACTAAATGAACAGTGGGAGGGTCAGGCTCTTCCGTACTCCTTCTGGCAGTAACCACAGTGTCTTCCGCACTTCTCCCCATCTGTGGGTAAGTTAATCTTCTGGGAGGCTTTATGGCTCTTCGCTTCCTCTGCCCTCTTGGGCTCTCTGCTAGAACAGGCTCCTCCTCTGGAACCAACTCAGGAATTACTTCTGGTTTGGGAGCACTGGACTCCGGGGCAGGGAGGTACAGAGACTCCCTTGGATCTTCTTCTGGGAGTAAGTCACAGGCACTCTCCCAAGAATCTGACCAAGGACTGGACGGAATGAACTCAGTAGCTTCTGCATTCAGCGTCTGATCTATGGTGTCTTCCTCAGATGGAAGATCAATAGCAGAGGTTCCTGGGGCCTGTGAAGGCCAAAGCCAGTCAAGTTCTTCTCCCTCATCTTCACTCATCTCCGAGGTCTCTGTATCCCCAATCTGAGGGGTCTGGGACCGAGTGTTCGGTCTGGGAGTGTCCAGGATGGAAGCTGGCTCAGGGGAATCCGTCACAGGGGGTATCCGAACTGCCTCCGCTAGTGGGAGTAGGTGATTCCGATGCCAGGTCTTCAAAGGTTCCACCTTCCCTTCTGGTTTAAGTCTGTAAACGGGCAGGCCCGGTAGTCTTTTGCAAACAACATAAGGTTCAGGTCTCCATCTATCTGCAAGCTTGTGTTTTCCAGGGACCCCCAAGTTCCGTAACAACACTCTGTCTCCTGGTTGCAAATCTGAATCCTAACTTTCAGGTCAAAACTTTTCTTGTTGCGGGCCCCCCTTTGCTCTGAGGCCGCCTGGGCCTGTTCATAGGCCAATTTCAAATTACGTCTGAGCCTATCGACATATCCCTTGTGGGAAGTAGTAGAACAATGGTCTATGGAAGTGCCAAAGGCCAGATCTACGGGTAGTCTTGCTTCTCTCCCGAACATAAGTCGATAGGGTGAGTATCCTGTAGCATCACTGGTGGTGCTGTTGTATGCATGCACAACTGCCGCTATGTGGTTGCTCCAATGCTGCTTCTTTTCACTACTTAGGGTCCCCAGCATGTTGAGCAGGGTTCGGTTGAACCTCTCCGGCTGAGCATCACCTTGTGGATGATAAGGGGTAGTTCTTGTCTTCTTGATCCCCAAAGAATCCAGGAGTTTCCGGATCAATCGACTTTCAAAATCCCTTCCCTGATCTGAATGGAGCCGTTGTGGTAGCCCATAATGTACGAAGTATTTCTCCATCAGCACTTTGGCCACGGTGGAAGCCTTCTGGTCCTTGGTTGGAAAGGCCTGGGCATACCGGGTGAAATGGTCGGTTACTACCAGAACATTTCCTAGTCCACTCAGGTCGGGTTCGAGGCAGAGAAAATCAATGCATACCAGATCAAGTGGGCTTTGACTTTGCAGATGGCCCATTGGAGCAGCTTGATGAGGTAAAGTCTTTCTCTGGATGCATCGTGCACATGAGTGGCAGTATTCTTCAACTTCAGCCCTCATGCAGGGCCAATAGAAACGGTCCATAACGAGTTGGAAGGTCCTTTCCGCCCCTAGGTGGCCATGGTTGTCGTGCAGAGCAACCAGGACTGTCTCTCTGTACTTCTCAGGCAAAAACAATTGCCATTTGTCTTCTAGGTCATCAGAGGGGCCCCTTCGGTAGACCACTCCCTGATGCACCTGTAACTTGTCCCACTCTTTCCTCAACAGGCGAGCTTCCTTTGAAGGGTGGCATAAGAGTCTATTCGGGTCCTGATTCTCCAGGGCCTCTAGGACCAATCTCCCCATGGGGTCTTCCAATTGGTCGGATCTCAGCTCCTTGTTGGACAGCTTTGGCAAGTTATCCTCCCCCAGTTGGGTTACTCCACAGTATTGCTTGGGAACTCCTACTATGGTAACCCCTATGTCTTCTGCTCTTGAGCCACCACTGGCTTGGAATTCAGCCCCTTGGCAGAGGGCCCGCACCCCGTCGGGTGCCACTTGGGCCCAGTCTTCTGTACTGCAAGTGGGGACGTGAGATCTTCTAGACAAAGCGTCTTCATCTCGGTTTCCAGCCCCAGGTCTGTACTTCAGGCCGAAATTGAAGGCAGACAGTGCCGCCAGCCACCTATGTCCTGTGGCATCCAACTTTGCTGTGGTGAATAGATAGGTGAGGGGGTTGTTGTCTGTTTTCACTGTGAATTCCGCCCCATACAAATAGTCTCTAAGCTTGTCAACTACCGCCCACTTAAGGGCCAGAAACTGCAACTTATGGGTGGGGTAGTTCTTTTCGGAGGGAGTCAGACTTCTGCTCACATACGCAACAGGCCTCAGTTGCTCTTCATGCTCCTGGTACAGCACTCCCCCCAAACCATCATGACTGGCATCTACATGAAGTTCATAAGGCTTCTTAGGGTCTGCATAGGCCAGGACAGGGGCAGTGGTTAATGTCTTCTTCAACATCTGGAAGGCATTCTCACACTTCTCGTTCCACTGGTCCTTGACTGACTCCCCTGGCTTTCTGGGGCCTGTGTCATCCTCTTCCCCCTCTGTCTTTAGCAGCTCATTCAGAGGCCTGGCTATCCGAGCAAACCCCTCCACAAACCTCCTGTAATAGGAACAGAACCCCAGAAAGGATCTGAGCTCTGTCACAGTGGTGGGCCTGGGCCAGGAGGTGACTGCTTCCAATTTTTCGGGGTCTGTGGCTACCCCATCTTCAGACACTATGTGTCCCAGATAGTTAACTGATGACTGATAGAATTGGCATTTTTCAGGTGTGAGCTTGAGTCCTTCCTCACTCAGTCTCTTCAAAACTTTCTCCAGCCTCTCTTCATGCTCTTCCAAGGTTCTTCCGAAGACAATGATGTCATCCAAGTATACAAGGACTTCGATGAGGTTCATATCTCCCACAGTCTTCTCCATGAGACGTTGGAAGGTGGCTGGAGCTCCAGACAGACCTTGAGGCATTCAGTTGAATTCAAAGAACCCTACCGGGGTTATGAAAGCCGTCTTCTCTTTGTCTTCTGGATGCATCGGGATCTGATAGTACCCGCTCTTGAGGTCCATAACACTGAACCACTTGGCTCCAGACAAGCTCTGTAGGGCATCCTCTATCCTTGGAGTTGTATATTGATCCGGTATGGTTCTCCTTTTGAGGGTCCTATAGTCTATGTACAGCCTCAGTGACCCATTCTTCTTCCAGACCACCACTATAGGGGAGGCATAGGGACTTCTAGATTCTCGAATCACCCCTGTTCGCTTGAGCTCGGCGAGCTGCTCCCTCAAGTCTTCGAGGTCTGCTATTGGAACCCGCCTAACCCTCTCCCTGAAGGGCTTGTCTTCCTGGAGGCGGATTCGGTGGGTGGCACTCCTAGCACACCCCACATCGAATTCATCTTGGGAAAAAATCCTTTCCCACCTGGTCAACTGGGCCTTGGCTCTCTCTTTCCAAGCCCTGGGCAGATTTGGGTTCTCCATGGAAAGTTTCTCCCACACAGTACTTTCTCCATCTGTCTTCTCCACATCTGGTGAAGCAACTGGGGTAGCTGGGCTCACCCGGCCCAGTAACAGCCTAGCTGGGATTTCCATGGGACCATCCGTGGTATTTCTGACGCTCACAGGCACTTTACAATGAGCCTTCTTCAGGGCCCTCACCGGGACCACTTCTGGGACTACTTCTAAGCCCGAATGTTCTTCCCTTGGGTCGGGTTCCAACATGACAAAAGGGCCAGGCTGCTCCCAAGTGAGTTTCACTGTGGCTTTCAAGCAGGTTACTTCACTGGGTTGCAGCACTATTCCCCTTCTCCCCAGCCTCCAGACCTTCCCTACCCCCTCTTCCAGGGCCTTCTGTTCCAAGATCAGCCGTTGGTAGGCTGTCTTCAACATTGGGTGGATCTCAGTGACTGTGGGGTCTTTCCTTCTTGTCAGAGGGGCCAAGAGTCTTCGGACCAGATCCGTGTTCATCCCTATTATCAGGGAACTCTTGTTAGCTACAGGCGGTCGGGGGCACACCACAACCAAGGTGTCGAACACTTCAGCCTTTCCGGCTATGGACGGGTCAAAAGTCAGTTTTATAGGCAGATAGCCATCATAAGGGAAACTCTCTGTCCCAATTCCCCATATCTCCAACTCTTCAATCTTCTGGATGGGTAGGTGACTTAAATGCTTGTCATAAAAGTCCCGGTACAACAGGGTCACTTGCGCCCCAGTATCCAATATGGCTCTTGTGTAGACTCCCTCCACTTGAACTGGTACTATCGGGGAGGGACCCACCAGCTTCTCTGGATATCGCTTCAAGGGGGTCTCTTTATTTTGATCTTTGCATTTTCCCTTTTGACTTTCTTTCTTCCATTTCTCTTTGGACTTACGTCTCTCTTGGGCCTGGTATGCATTGATCTCCCTCATTTTGATGGGTGTAACTACCCGCTGAGGGACACTACTCTCTTTCTTTGGGGTGCGTTCCTTCTGAGGAACCTTGCGTTTCTTCTGAGGGGTCTTCTGTTCCACTATTTTCAGTTTGGAGCTCACTGGAGATGATGGGCACCCGGTTGACTCCTTCACCGGGGCCCGCTGAAGTTTTCTGGCGGCTTCATCTTCCACTGGGGGGACCGGTAGCAGGACACTTCAACTCTGTCCTGCTACCGGTCCCCCCCCAGTGGAACAACAAGCAAACAATCGGCGAGCCACAGCAGTCTATAGGCCTAGAATCAGCAAAGTCTATTGGACTGAGCAAGTGCTCGCTCACCACTCCGGGCGCGATCCCAGCCCGGGACTTCCACCTGCTGTGTCTCCGCACACAGCGTCTGCAACGATCGGGTCCCCGATCCAACTGATGTCCTCACTCGACAAGTCAGATGCCACCCAGGCTCTGCGGTGGGGTGGAAGGCTCTTTGGAAGTTGCACAAGGCCCAGGCTTCAGGCCTTGCACTGCAGCAGATCCGCACAGGAAGAAACTCTTGCTTGCAGCGCGGTGTCCAAAGAGGTCGAGCTCCGCCTCGCCTCCTCCTTAAATAACCCCTCCCATGAGTCTCTGCGGTGGCTAACTGCACTCTGGGTGCCGAACGGGGTTCTGGGTAACATAGTCCCGGGGCCTTAAAATAGACCCCGCTACATCTGCAATAAATGCACATTTCTGTAGTACAGAAAATACCTGTTGATCCTGCCAGAAATCCAGCGAGCTCCAAATTTCCTAAGTCGCTTCTTATTGATGTACACTATATTACCAAAAGTATTGGGACGCCTGCCTTGACACGCACATGAACTTTAATGGTATCCCAGTCTTCGTCCGTAGGGCTCAATATTGAGTTGGTCCACCCTTTGCAGCTATAACAGCTTCACCTCTTCTGGGAAGGTTATGCACAAGGCTTAGGAGTGTGTCTATGGGAATGTTTGACCATTCTTCCAGACGCGCATTTGTGAGGTCAGGCACTGATGTTGGAAGAGAAGGCCTGGCTCACAGTGTCCGCTCTAATTCATCCCAAAGGTGTTCTATTGGGTTGAGGTCAGGACTCTGTGCAGGCCAGTCAAGTTCCTCCACCCCAAACTCGCTCATCCATGTCTTTATGGACCTTGATTTGTGCACAGGTCCAAATCATTTGGTGGAGGGGGGATTGTGGTGTGGAGTTGTTTTTTAGGGGTTGGGCTTGGCCCCTTAGTTGCAGTGAAGGGAACTCTTAAAGGGGTTGTAAAGGTACACGTTTTTTCACCTTAATGCAATCACATCCAATGACGCGGCGCCGAGTGATACAGTGAGCGGCTATAGCCGCCGGCTATATCACGGGAGCGCGCCCGCAAGAACTCAACACCATGCGAGCATCACCATGTGGTGAATTCTTGCGGGCAGGACCCGAGACAGCCGCCGAGGGACCCCAGAAGACCAGATTCGGGGCCACCCCCAAAAAAAAATTACCTTTACAACCCCTTTAAGGCGTCAGCATACCAAGACATTTTGCACAATTTTATGCTCCCAACTTTATGGGAACAGTTTGGGGATGGCTCCTTCCATTCATCCCAAAGGATTACTATCTGGTTGAGATCAGGACTCTGTGCAGGCCAGTCAAATTCTTCCACCCCAAACTCGCTCATCCATGTCTTTATGGTCCCTGCTTTGTGCACTGGTGCGCAGTCATGTTGGAACACGAAGGGGCCACCCCCAAACTGTTCCCACAATGTTGGGAGTGTTAAATTGTCCAAAATGTCTCAGTATGCTGAAGCCTTAAGAGTTCTCTTCACTGGAACTAAGGGGCCAAGCCCAACCCTTGAAAAACATCCCCACACCATAATATCCCCTCCATCAAATGATTTGGGCCAGGGCACAAAGCAAGGTCCATAAAGACATGGATGAGTGAGCTTGGGGTAGAGGAACTTGACTGGCCTGCACAGAGTCCTGACCTCAATCCAACAGAACACCTTTGGGATAAACTAGTGGAGACTGCAAGCCAGGTATGTACCCCACAACTACAATTGCCAAGGGCCTTTCCCTACACACAGGGGGATTGATTTACTAAAGGGAACAATGCAGTTAATTTTGCAAGAGAATTTTCAAGAGAATTTTCATTTAGCAAGTGCATTTTCTCTTAGCTTAGTGAATGAGGGGAAGCTCTGCTGATTTCATCCAATCACGTGAAAGCAAATATACTGTATTTTTTTGCACTTGATTGGGTATTTTTTTTGCAAAGTGAATTTTCAACACATTCACTTAGCTGAGAAGAAAATTCCCTTTGAAAAATAATGACCCGTCTTGCCTTTATTAAATCATCCCTGGTGCATGGGCAAACTCTTGGGAATCAAGGAAGCAGCATTATTTTCCTGGGAAAGAAACCAATATTTGAATGTGAAGAGAGACAAACAGGGTTTGGGATAGGTGGAGTTCTGTAGTTCAGCAGAGGAGAACGCAGACAGTGCTGTCTGTAAACAGTGCTTGAAATTTCAGTGCAACACAGGTGTCAGATCCCTACAGGAAGTAGATGCTCACTGGTGTCCTATCAGGATCAACAGGCATTGTTCTGTAGGATAGCAGCCTTCCTATGTTTTCCAAAGCAGCTTATTTATTGATTCATTAAATCAATGGCACAGGAGATGATTAGAGACTTCTAACATGTTTCACAGACACAGGCACTTAGTCATAGAGTATTTTATGGATCAATAAAGAAGCCTCTTTGGAATATGTTGGAGTGTCACTATCCAATCTTCCTGTAACAGTGACAAGCTATGTGAGCACCTGACTGTAGCAGGCAAGCATGGGCTGACCTGGAGTGACACCGTGGTTTACAGGAAGTTTTCTATCCTTGCAGTGTTTTTAAAGGGCCCAAACACAGGAAAACGTGCTGAAGAGTTTTACTTTTTTTTTGTATAATTTTGCCCGGACCTAACACTCTAACTAGCAGTACATGAGATTTAAAACAAACCATCACAGACCTCTGTAGCTGCTGGCTCTGTGGAGAAATTCATCTCCAAGGTTCAAAGCAGAAGCACTGATGTTCAAGTCAGGTCTCACAGAAGCTCGCCTCCCTCTGCCCCTCCCTCCCAAAGCACTGACTCTCTTTTTATTTTACAGAATGGAAGGCTGCTGTAAGGAGTTAACAGAGAGAGCTGGGCTGGGCTGCTAATTTACTGCTGGGACAAGGGGCAAGAGAAGCTGAGCTGGCTAAGGCAAAGACTTCAGTGTTTCTGCTGCAAATTTTGTGAGGAACTGCTCCACGGTGCCTGCAGCTACTGAGGTCAGTGCGGGTTTACTGCATGCTAGGTACAATATGTAAATGCTCAAATGCCCCCAGGGGACAGTCTATCCAAAACTAAGCTGGGGTTTGGTAGATGGTGAAGAATAAGGACCAAAACACACTTTTCCACGGTTGCAGAAAAAGGTTTTAAAAGTTTTTAAATGGCACTTTGATGCACAAAAGCAATGCAAATACAATGCACATTAGTAGCAGTGCAATGTTACACACGGTAATGCGCTATCATGTGTTCTGGTGAGTTGTGTTGCCAAAAGTAGTGCATGTCTATTTTTTTCAACATTTTGGTGCATTGCCAGCCTATTCATTTCAATGGGCTACCTTAAATCAGGGTTCCACCCGCAATTTTTTTTTTTTTTTAAAGCAGCTACAAACACTGTAGCTGCTGATTTTGAATAAGGACACTTACCTGTCCTAGGCGCCTGCAAAGTCCCCCCCCCCCCCCCCGAGGCCGATCACTCAATCGCGGCAGGTCCCTGCGCCGCCATCCTCACTAAGGGAAACAGGCAGTGAAGCCTTGCGGCTTCACTGCCCGTTTCCTACTGCGCATGCGTGATTTGCGCGGGGCTTTATGAATGGGCGGCTGCTCTCTGGGATACACACAGTTCCCAGAAGGCAGCGCGCCCCATTGACCAGAAGACACCGCGAGTAGGACGAGGAAGAAGACCAGCCGGGGAGGATGAAGAGGCAGATTAGGAACTTCCGCATAGCAACCGCTTTTTCTGGTAAGTAAAAAATGTTTTTTTCTTTTTTGTAGATTTTTGGTTAAAAAAAAAATTTCAGGGTGGAACTCCACTTTAATGCAATGCATGTTAATGGACAAAAAAAGTGGACGTTAAAGTGATTGTGAACAATCACCTTTTAAAACAAAACATTTGGTTTAAAATAGAAATGAAAGACTAAACATTTGTGTCTAGATATAAAGAAAATTCTAAATACCTTTCTTTTCACCCTTTTTTATTAGTGATCACATTCCCTCTGTTCTCAGCTGCATACTAGCTGGGGGAGGAGAAGCAGCAGGACACTTAGCTTCCCAGTGACAGACTGTGCAGGGGGGGGGTTGTAAGCCCAAGTCTGATCATTGGAGGAGAGCAGGCAGAGTTTCCAGCATAGCTGTAAAACTGACCATTGTGTGCTCTCGTGCCTAGTGTGGTCAGTTTTTAATAGGAAAGCAGAGGAAGCAATGCAAAGAGAGCAGGATACTTTATCATACATGTACATGGTACAGCAGGCACATATCAGGAATATGAAATGTTGGTTTTACATATTCTTTAACGCATGCGTGTAGCACAACACACCTAGAATGCCAAATAGGCCCTCAACCTACTTCACCATTTCATAAGCCTCGTACACACGACCGGTTTTCTCGGTAAGAAAACTGCTGGGTGAGCTTTTTGCAGAGAAAACCGTTTGTGTGTATGGTTTCTCGCCAGGAAAACTGCAGAGAATCTCGATGCGAAAAATAGAGAACCTGCTCACTATTTTTCTCGTCGGGATTCTTAGCAGAGTTTTCCTGCCGAGAAAACCGGTCATCTGTATGCTTACCTGTCCAAGGGAAACCCGCGCATTCTCGAAAAGACTATGACGCATGCGCGGTAGCATAGAAGGTTAGTGTAGGGTGTAGCAAGATGGCGGCGACGGCATAGAATGTGACAAGCGTCGGCTCGTCGTAGTCGATGAGGTCACCGCGTTCTTGCCATTCAAAAGAACGGCGGTTCTTTTGAATGGTTGTGTGTGTACACGGGGCTTGGCAAGACAAGCTTGCCAGGAATCCTGTCGAGAAAACCAACGTTTTTTTTCTGACGGGATTCCCGCCCGTGTGTACAGGGCTTTACACTTACATCTTCTGTATAGGTGAGACATCTGCACTTCAGTTCCTTGCTCTGCATCTCTGCTTTGGCTTACCACTTTCTGTGCATAATCGAGAAAAATAATTGAGGGCTTGACTCATTCCACCCATAACTAAAATATCACTTTTGTGGGGGGGGGGGGGGCTCTATTTTTTTTACAATGCAGCTGGAGGAATGAGACTCCATGGCGGGGGTGGTGGAAGGAAATGACTGCTTTGAGATATCAAAGCTAAATTCTGTGAATAATATAAGACAGTGACTGATTCAGTTATTCCGAGTCCAACTCATTGCTGAAATATCAGTTTTGCATAAAATGACCTTTTAATATAATTTAGTCCCAGTTCTCTTAATAATGAAAAGAACTCTTATCCAGAAACTGCCATTTGCAACGTATTGTATTCTAATATCTATTTCTGTAATTATGTTACAGAGCAGCTTGCTATGGCTATGATTGTGTGTATTTTAGAATGCCCCGGTACCAAATCTAGATGTATGAAGCCAAACGAGACAGTAAATTCTATTGTATCCATAAGCCAGCATTCAATGTCTTTTGAAGTTGGCTGCATTCCTGTTTATAGAGATCCAGGGAAGCTGGGGGCCACAAACAAGCATTGTAGGGTCAGATTACCCATGGAGCCTCCAGTTGGACAGCTGCGCTTTAAACTACTGGAAAGCCGTCAGAATGTGCCTTCTTCCACCACTTCTCTTTATGGCTGAATCCAATAAGGTTAATGCTTGGTGACAGGTCCACTTTGAACATATTAACCTCACAACTGCGATGGCCTCAACAAATATTCTGGAATTATGAAACCAGGCAGTTATGATTGCTATTAACTCACGACACAATGAAAGCTGAGACCATGCAACAAGGTTTGAAGGATATAAAGCTACAAATATGCAGCCATAAGATTAAAGGCAAAAGTACTTGGACTGTAACTCACAGAAACAATAATGCCACCAGTTATTGTCCATAGACCCATTCAAGGCAATGCTAGCCAACTATTGTCCCAAATCTAGCTGGGAGTGACATCTGTGATTGTATAGGGACAAATTGTCTATAAGTATCTGGGGAGAGCAACAGGTTTATTTAAAGCGGAAGTAAATCATTGATTTAACAGTTTCAAAAAGCAGTTACATTCCCGGCATGCCAGGAATGCCAACTGTCACATTGGTTGTGCTCTCAACCAAACTGTCAAACCATCCAATGGCTGGTGTCATAACTGATCACATGTGCAGCATTATGGCAGTTGAAGATTAAACAGAGGCCAAGATGGCAGCTTCCTTGCCTGAAAATGATAGGAAGGTTTACTTCCACTTTAAATCAGAACTCCATCTTCTCTTTTTAACCACCCCACAAGCCTTGTTCCCCCAATAAAGCCTCCCACCCTTGCCATTTTTCCCAATCAAAAATCGCTTCTTACAAAAGTTTTTTTCCTGCAGTCCTCTGGCTGGTTTGGTGATTGTTTTTGGGTGGCAGACAGTTCATTCTTCTGTGACATTTAGTCCAGCAGTATTGCAAGACCAAGTTGTATGGGCAGTACAGTGGCTAAGTGGTTAGCACTTCTGCCTGACAACTGCAATAAGAGCTTTGGCTCGAAACCCAACCACGGCACTACCTGCCTGGAGTTTGCATGTGTTTCTTCCCTCACTCCAAAGACTAGACATGTGCGGTTGGATTCGTTCTGAATTAATATTCGGATTAATGTTTAATTATTTGGAGATTTGGATATACTGTGTTTCCCCAAAAATAAGACCTAGCGTTATTTTCCAGGAGAGCTGCAATATAAGCCCTATCCCGAAAATAAGCCCTAGTTTAAAATGTTTGTAACATCCTATAATCCACTCTATTACAGAAGTATATAATGTACAATGTGTGTGTTTTTGTAATATAAATGCTGGGAAGAGAGCTCCGGCGGGTCACAGAAGCGCAGAACGGTGCTATAACGAAGGCATTTGGCACAATTATATTACAGAAACACACACATTATACATTATATACTACTGTAATAGAGTGGATTCTAGGATTTTACAAGTATTTTAACTCAGTTCACACTGAGGATTCCTATCAGGCAGAGGGAGGGAAGACAGCACATTACATGGTAAGACCTACCCCGAAAATAAGCCCTACTGTGTCTTTTGTTGCCAAAATAAATATAAGATCCGGGCTTATTTTCGGGGAAACACGGTATCTGAAAACCCGAATTACAATGTAAACAAATTTTGCCACTGATCTTTGCAAAGTGCACAGTCTATTTCCCTTTAGTAAATCAACCCCACTGTGTGTTATTAAGCCCTGTACACACGATAGGTTTTACCGATGAAAACAGTCCGATGGGCTTTTTTCATCGGACAAACCGATCGTGTATGGGCCCCTTCGATAGCAAATTACTATTGTCTGTGGGGAACTCCATCGGATAAAAAACCTACGCATGCTCAGAATCAAGTTGACGCATGCTCAGAAGCATTGAACTTAATTTTTCTCGGCTCATCGGAGTGTTTTACGTCACCGCGTTTGAAACGGTTGGTTTTTTGACTGATGGTGTATGGGCAAGACTGATGGAAGACAGTTTCATCGGATTTCCGATGGAAAAAAACATCGGATTAGAATCCATAGGATATCCGATCGTGTGTACAGGGCTTTAGAGTACCATTTCGAAAAAAATGCTGTTTTTGTTAAGCCAAAGGTGATTTTAAGAGTCATTGTAATCATTTGATTAGGGCTTTTCATTTGTTTGTTCACTTTGTCAAAAAAATCTAAAGTTTTCGTTTCGACCGATTCAAACGTTTGGAATCGTAAAAAAAAAAAAAAAAAAAAAGAAAAAAATGGGAAAAAGACATAAACAAATTCTGAAAAAGATCTGCCGATCAGTGGTCTGAGCCAATGGCTTAGAGCGCTGACCGGTGTGTTCTGGTGGAGGGGCCACCCCCCTGTCAGAGCATAATAACTTAGCGGGGCTGATTGCTGTACTAACATCAGATTGTTAGTACAGGATCTCCGCCCAAGCTCTTCAGTTTTTTTTCATTCAGTCAACTGGGTTGAATGAAAGAAAAAAAAAACAATAGTGTGTACTAGCCTTTAGAGTGTAAGCTCCTTGAGAGCAGGGACTGATGTGAATGTAAAATATATATGTAAAGAGCTGCATAAATTGGTGGTGCTATACAAGTACTATTTAAATAACAAACATGTCTATACTGACCTACGCTGTGCAATGGAATCACACAGAGAGGCCGGGAACCTCCTCTTTTCGGATCCCCCGCCGGCGCTTCTGGCCCCTCCTCTCTGTTCAGTGCCCCCCCATGGGAAGCCGCTACCCATAGGGGCACTCACTCGTGCGCGCTCACACCCGAGTACCTCTGCTGCGTCCATTGCCACAGAGGGACTCGTCCCCGCCCCGCGGTCCGTCGTCACTGGCTTTGATTGACAGCACTGGAAGCCAGTGGCTCCCCGTGCCCCAGCAAAGCCAGCAAGACCGGAAGTAAGGGGAGAAACAATCTGCAGATGTGCACGGCGCTGGATCTAAAGTGGTCCCTGGTAAGTAAAGGGGCCTGAGGGGGCGATGCTGACATGTAAACATTTTTACCCTAATGCAAGGACTGCATTAGGGCAAAAAATGTTTAGGCTTTACAACCCCTTTAATGATGATGCAACCCTAGGGGGTATGTCATTTACAGCCTGGGCTCACAGGAAGTAGGTTAATGACACTGTTTGCCACTGAAGCCAGGAAGGAACAGGCAATTGGTTGCCGAAGATACACTACATCAGTGGTTCTCAACCCTGTCCTCAAGTACCCCCAGCAGGCCATGTTTTGGGAATTTCTCTTAGATAAAATAGCTGTCCAAAATACCAAGCCGTTGACTCTGATTTAAAGCACATGTGCAAGATAAAGGAAAACCTGCAAATATTGCCTGTTGGGGGTATTTGAGGACAGGGTTGAGAACAACTGCACTAGAGCAGTGATGGCGAACCTTGGCACCCCAGATGTTTTGGAACTACATTTCCCATAATGCTCAACTACACTGCAGAGTACATGAGCATCTTTGAAAATATTGTTCCAAAACATCTGAGATGCCAAGGTTTGCCATCACTGCACTAGAGTATGGAGCAGGTGAGTTCTTCAAATGCCAGTCTCCAGCTACTTTTATTTGCCTTCCTTCTCTCCTCCACAGCTTGATTTACCCATAGGAGTGAAAAGCCGAGTTTTTCAGCACATTTTTTTTATGCTGAAAATGCCCCCCTTCGGCTTATACTCAAGTCTGTGTCATCTTCAAATTTGTGCGCCTGATCCCGGCCAGTCGTAGGTCCCCTGGACCCCAAACTTGGCGCACAGTTTGTTGTCCAGGGGACCTACAGCCGGGGAGCACGGATTTTTCGAAACGGGCACCCCTTCCATAGACTCCCATGTTAAACGTCAGTCTAGTCACACAGCGCTGGAGATCAGGTAGGGAGATTGGGCACAATGAGGCATGAGAACAGTGAGGCATGGGCACAGTGACAATGAGGCATGGGCACAGTGAGGCATGCACATGGACACAGTGAGGCAAAGTGAGGCATGCAGATGGACACCCTAGGCTTATACTCTGGTCAATAAGTTTTCCCATTTTTTTTGGGTAAAATTAGGTGCCTCGGCTTATATTCGGGTCGCCTTATACTCGAGTATATACGGTACTCTGTGTGAGCTCTAAGTTTCTCTGGTTGGAGCTGTCCCAGAGCTATGAACTTACCTGCTACCCACATCACTAAGGTCTGGCAATTGACCAATCCGTCATCCAGCCTTGTATGGTAGAAGAAAGAGGAGTAAAGCTGACCATGCACTGTAAGAATTTTTTGTTCAGCCCTGTGGAAGGATGCAGATAGGGCCACCCATTACTTGAATTTTGTAAGGTTCATTAAGAACTGGTGCAAATTTGCTCCATATATGACCAGCCTAATACATAGGCTTCCAACACCATAACCTATACCCAATAAACAACAGCTGTTGAGCTGGCCACACCAGTAGAATTTTGTTTGAAAAAGTCTCATTCTTGTAATGTTTGTTTGTTTTTGTTTTTTAATGATTAGCAGGGTCAAATAGGCATTCATTTTCGACTGTAGGAGCAGGATGGAGAATTGTTCTTGAATGAACAAAATTGTAACTGTGAATGCCATCTTTGTTCTGGAAAATTATACATATTGCAATGAAACCTGGCGGCACAGTGGTGTAGTGGGTAGCCCTCTCGCCTAGCAGTAAAAAGGGTCACTGGTTTGAATCCCAACCGCGACACTACCTGCCTGGAGTTTGCATGTTCTCCCTGTGCCTGTGTGGGTTTCCTCTGGGTACTCTGGTTTCCTCTCACACTCCAAAGACATGCTGGTAGGTTAATTGGCTTCTGACTAAATTGGCCCTAGTATATGAATGTGAATTAGGGACCTTAGATTGTAAGCTCCTTGAGGGTAGGGACTGATGTACAATGTATATGTAAAGTGCTGCGTAAATTGACGGCACTATATAGCAGGTCTGGGTGAAATGCTAAAGAGCTTTTAAAAAATGTTAAGTCGGCAGCTACAAATACTGTAAATGCTGAATTTGAATAAAAGGACACTTACCTGTCCAGGGATCCGGCACCGTGCCGGCATGTTTAATGTGGGCAGCCAGCTGTTTCCTTGTGGCTTCACAGCCGGCTGTCCACTGCGTATGTGCGAGACATATGCTGCGCTTTGTGAATGGTCCTGCAGCCTTCTGTGGCCTGTAACGTTTGGCAGAAGGTTGGGGGGAGGTGAACTTCTAGTGGGCGGCTGCATTACCCTCACCACCCCCCCCCCCCCTCCCAAAAAAAAATTGAAAAACAGAAGAGGAGGGCATAAAACTGAACTTCGCCTTTTTTTTTTTTTCCTTTTATTTAATTACTTTTTATTGCCATTTCCAACACAAATACAAAAAGACCAAAAACAATATACCGTAGTCAGGCAGAAAGAAAAAGAAACAACTCAAACAAACAGCAAATATATTATTTACGGTAAATATTAATATCTCTGCTTATAGAGCAATTTTTTATTTTTACCAAAACAAAAGCAAAAACAAAAAGAAGAAGGTGCCTTTAGTTCCACTTTAAAGTGTGAAGCCCCATACACACCATCAGTTTTCCTGCAGGTTTTTGTCTTCAGGTTTAACAAAACCATCTAATAGGATGTCAAACCTTAAGAGTTTCAATTTGTATGCAATCAGGCAGGCCCTTGCACTACATGGTTTTGGTAAACCTGAAGACAAAAACCTGCAGGAAAACTGATAGTGTGTATAGGGCTTTACTAAACCCACAACCGTAAAGTCAGTCTCTATATGCAGTAAAGCATGCTTGTTATACTCACTGTGGAACCTACGGGGTTAATCCTCTGCATCATGTAAAAAGGTTGTTTGATCCTGCCTTTTCTGATCCTCCCCTTTTTCCACTGTCCCCAATCCATCTACTGGTAGAACGGAGCCTTGGGGGCACTCTTCACATGCTCAGTTTAGTGTGTATTGCTTTTTTTTCTTGCGAGAGTGCATGTAATCAGTACAAGGCCAATCAGCACTGTCCAGACAGAGGGTCAGGGTGCAGCCTCATAGGACAAACAGGAGAGAATGAAAACTACTCCTACAAGCTTTAACCAGACACAAGAAGACACAAGACTGCTTTATACTGCTGATGAGAAACGGTATTTAGCAGTTTATATTTACTAAAATATAATGTTTCCATTAGGGTGACCACATTTCAAACTACCATTCAGGGACACTCTCCCTTCCCAAAAATTAGCTTGTGCTGTAACGAATCACAGCACAGTGATTGGACACAAGAGGCGGGATTCATGATTTCTCCAATCACAAGCAGGGGGCGGGATTGTGCTCCTCCAGGCATTCCCGGCCAGGAGAAGTACTGTCAGTGAGTAAAGCGGTGATGTGGCGGCCTTTTTTGGTGGCATCAGATTGGCCCGGGGGGTTGCTGTGTCAGTTTCATTCCAGGACACTGTATTGTGATGGAATGAATGTGCCCGGGACAGACCTGAAAAATGCGGGACTGTCACGGGTAATCCGGGACACGTGGTCACCCTAGTTTCCATGTTCTGGGTACTGTGGGAGACCAGGTATAGTGAATGCAGGGTCCTGGGTTTAGTAACACTTTAAGGGCTTTCTTATAAATTAGTTAATTCAGTGATGGCAAGAACAATTTTTCTAGCAATGTTTGAGCCAAAATCTAACTGTGTATGGCCAACTTTACTTGCTACCTTGGTAACTGATGTTTGAATTTATTCTCACTAAAAATATCAGGCGGTATATTTGCTAAATAAATGCATATTAAAATGACCAAAATAGAACACTATCTTGCATTATTAAATAATATACTGTGTATACATTTCAGGTAGTGATGGTGTACAATGTAACTCACAGCTGGTCTCTGAAAGCATGTTGTTCAGCACTTTGTAGATTCTCAGCTCACACAAGTGACAGATGGATCATGTCCTCTACTCCCCCAATATTCTGTAGGGCTTTGAGCACACAAGTTCATTAAAAATGAGGATAGTCGTCTTATACAAAGTGCAGATATACATAACATTCATCATGGGTGCAAGATAATTCTAGATATAAATAACTTTATCCAAGGGCCTGTGAAATCACCCCGACATCTATCATGTTACACAACTTCCATAAATAGTCATTTACCATTACAGAATGAGAAGATGGAATTCTGGGATCCGCAAAACAGCAAGGAGTCTGCCAGACCCAAGGTTCATTCAGCTTTAAATTAGCAGTACAAATGAACTGAGAGCTCGCTCACAAATAATTCCAACAGCTAAACCAAGGCCATATAGCAGAGATTTGATAAATACATATTAAATTTGAGAAACATGTTTGTAATGTCTTGGAAATGAAATTGCCCGCAGTGCAAGCATATATAAAATGTCTACCAATGCAATTATGTTTTCATTATTAAATCATTACATGTCGTGTTTTTTAGTTCAGTCTGATTTATTAAATATTGTAAAAGGATATTGTACAAGAAAGACAGTATGCAATCCAACTCTTGTGTTTGAGGTCTGAATTACAACATACACTGTAGTGATATGTTAAATATTGAGAATATTTAGGGGCAATAGCAATAAGAGGTATCCAATACCTAATGGAAATAGGAGTCTATTAAAGTTCCCCCCTCCGGTGTCACCCGTTCCCCTCTTCAGGGGGAAGGGGGGAATGGGTACCTGTTTTTGACGGGTCCCCTTCCCCCCTTCCGGGAGACCAGGCCGCGGCCCGATCTCTTTGGGAAGTTCGGCCCCCTCCCCCTTCCTCCGCTGCCGGGCCAATCGGAAAGCGCAGCGTGCTTTGCCCATGCGTAGTAGGGAACCGGCTGTGAAGCCGAAAGGCTTCACTGCCGGGTTCCCTTACTTGGAATGTCGGTCGGGTGCACCCGACAGTCGATCCGAAGATCGGCTAGGGTGCCGACATCACAGGCTCCCTGAACATGTGAGTGTCCATATAGTAAAAGTCAGCAACTACATTATTTGTAGCTGCTGACTTTAAATTTTTTCCCTCAAGGCGGAACTTCCCTTTAAAGTGGGAAGTGACGTCACCCATAGACTTACTATGGGGCTTCCGTTGTCGGCTGCCTCTCCTGCACATTCCCACACGCAGCTCAGCGTAGGAGCAGAGCAGAGCGACTGCAGAAAATGTATGTATTGTGATTTATGTTTTACAAGGCTAATTAAGTTAGTCTTAAGCCTCGTACTCACGGTTTGATTGTTGGCAGGGGATTGTCTGTTGACAGACTGTTGTCCTAAAATCTGACCGTTAGTATGCTCCTTTTGACAATTGTTGTCCAGTTTTCCGAAAACAAATGTTGAATGACAGGCTAGTAAATTTTCGGTGGACAATGTTTTAAAGTCTGATTTTCATATAATCAGTACACAAATCTGTCACACAAAAGTCAAAAGTACAAACACGCATGCTTGGAATCAATGCTCACCAAACACGAAATTAGCAGAAGGGGCCCAAAGGGTGGGGCTCAAGAGCTGAAATTCCTTGTAGTACGTCACTACATTCGTGTTGGTGGCACGGCAATTTGTGTAATGTTAGTATGCAAGACAAGATCCTGGCGCACGTCCTTTTGACAAAAAATCAGATGCTCGGTTGTCCAACAATCGAACCATGTGTACCAGGCTTAAGGTTTACACAGCCCTCTCAGATGGCCGAGCTAGGTTGGTGGCCTGACTTTTCTCGAATGCAGTCTAGCAATACGGGCAGGTACCTCGTCTGTACTCAGCCTTTTATTGGACAATGAAGGAGCAGCAGAAGACTATCCCTCTCCTCTCTCCTACTCATCTTGTTACTGGTCAACACATGTACACTAACTTATAACTTATTGGCTCCTAATGCTGATCCTGCCTCACAATTATTTGTGTACTGACCATCCGAAAATGTGACGTGGAGCTGTCGTTTGACAAAAATTTACTAGCCCGTCATCCAACATTTGTTGTCGGAAAATTGGAAAACAATTGTCAAAAGGAGCGTACTAAAGCCTCGTACGGTACACACGGTCTGACTTTTTGCCAACAAACTTCATTTTGAGCAAGTTTGACAAAAAATCCGACCGTGTGTACGCTCCATAGGACAAACTTTTTTGGTTTTCATCGGACAAAAGTTCGGTCTGCAAACGGACAAACTTTTGCCCAACAAAAGTCAGATGGAGCAAAGTCCGACCGTGTGTACAGAAAACCATCGGACTTTTGTCCGATGGACAAAACAAATAATGTTAAAATCAACCAACAATAGCAGAAGTTCACCAAAGGGTGGCGGTAAAGAGCAGAAAAGAGCAGAAAAACCACATGATGTTGGAAAAAGTTTTGGGAAAGTTTGCAGAAAAGTCCTGTGGTGTGTATGCTATGGGTGTGCCCGGCCAACTCCGTTTGGACAAAAATCCACGGAAAAGTCAGATGGAAGTCCGACCGTGTGTACGAGGCTTAACAGTAAGAATTTCAGAAAACAGCCTGTCAAAAGACAATCCCCTACATCTGCTGGGCACTGGATTTAATTTACTCATACTGTATATATGCTCATAAACTGTATACTTGCATGTACACATGTATATGCAAATATTACATCACTCAAGTGTAAAGTATACTCTTTTTATTGGTTCTGAACACATTGCTACATTACAAATCTTAGCGCCGTTGTGTGCATTGTTCTATAGACAACAATCCACCTGTAATCAGAAACTTCCATAAATGTTACATGGTTACAGGCACAGCGTTCTTTTCATCCACGTACAAGGGCCTTAGCTTAAGGGTAGAGACTCTGAGCAGATGGTGGGTGAGGTTTCAATGTCTCATTTTGAGTTGTTATGCTGTCATTCTGAAGAATAACTGTATAATTACTATAGGGAATGATTTACTCAAGAAGGATGGTATTTTACAAACGAATGTAATTAATTAGGTAACTAACACACTGACCTCTTGTAGATCGTCTCTCTGTTTGGTTGCTGAGACATGCAACGGACAAGAAATCAATACGTTTGCTCTGGGTGACTCTTAAACTGCTTTAATTCCAACAATGAAATCTTGTATTTATGGTAATGCATTAAAATCACATTTCGAAAGTATGCAGAACACATAGTAGCCTAAAAATTTGTACAATGGTTGAGTGTTGCTCAGTGTTTCCATAGTGATAGATACCAGTTTACAAAATAGTACAGAGTTTAGCAAGTCATATGCACATTCCATCTTGTCTTCTAGATTTGTTCTACGTTTTAATGTTCCAGGAAGGCTGCACAGCCCGTTTTTAGATGTCAGTGCTGAAAAGTGACACACAGCAGATTCAGCAGCAGATTTTTTTTTTTTGCTATATAATAGAAAGATGATCATTTTTATTTTCTGCAAACTCAGACACTGCTACATATCAATGTGGGGCTAAAACATCCTGAAATCAAGGGAAGCAAGCAGTATTCCAACAGTATTTAAACCTAATGCCGCGTACACACGATCATTATTCACGGCGGTTAAAAAACCGCCGTGAATAATGACAGGAAAAACGAGGGAACCGCTTGGTTCTAACATGTTCTAAATTTTCACGTCGTTTTTTATGCCGTTTTTCTAGACGAGAAAAACGACATAAAGCCCACAGACGATCGTTTTTCTCGGCGAAAAAAAAAAATGCAGTTTTTCTCGTCGAGAAAAGCGGTCGTGTGTACGCGGCATAAGGCTCCGTTCACATCTCCCAGTTCAGAATTGCGGGCGGAATCGCAGGATCTCCGTGCGTACCCGGTGCGTTGCCTGTTGATTTTAATAGCACCCCAAACTCTGCAAAATTTTCCCGCGATTCATCGGGCGATAATCGCGGTACAAACGCGCGAACAGAATGGCGGGACACCTGTCGTCCAAAAGAAATACAGGAGCTTCTTTTGGGCAATGGACGTCCCGCGATTCTATTTGTGCGTTTTTACCACGATTATTGGAGATGTGAATGGAGCAGTGATGTAGTGCTACCGAATAATAAATAATCTCATTCAGTAGACAGCGAATCTAATAATACACAGACTCAAATAGATATATGCTTGTGAGTAGTTTTCAATTAATTATTTTAATAAACCTATCAAAGGATAATGTACAAGGCTGGTGCACCCTCTTTTCTCTATTTCTTTTCAAATAGATATATACATGCTACAAAGTGCATACATTAAAAGTACAAATATATGTATATGTATATATATATATATATATATATATATATATATATATATATATATATATATATATAAAGATCAAGAAACCATAATGCATTAAAGTCAAAAATTGTGAAAAAATTCAGAGTAGTCATTAATCCAAAAGATTATTATAAATAGTTTGTGTTAAAAAAATCCATGCATACACAAAAAAAACAATATGAATCCAAAATAAAAATAAATACTTTTTTTTGACAATTGCGCTGTAAAATAAATGACCACTAATGAAGTGCTTCCTATTAGGGATGAGCCGAACACCCCCCAGTTCGGTTCGCACCAGAACTTGCGAACAGGCAATAAATTTGTTCGAACATCCGAACACTGTTAAAGTCTATGGGACTCGAACATGAAAAAAAAAAAGTGCTTATTTTAAAGGCTTATATGCAAGTTATTGTCATAAGAAGTGTTTGGGGACCCGGGTCCTGCCCCAGGGGACATGTATCAATGCAAAAAAAAAAAGTTTTAAAAACTACAGTTTTTTCGGGAGCAGTGATTTTAATAATGCTTAAAGTGAAACAATAAAAGTGAAATATTCCTTTCAATTTCGTACCTGGGGAGTGTCTAGACGAGTATGCCTGTAAAGCAGCGCTTGTTTCCCGTGCTTAGAACTGTCTCTGCACAAAGTGTAATTTCTGAAGGAAAAAAAATACATTTAAAAGCACTCGCGGCTATAATGAATTGTCGGCTCCCGGCAATACAGAGAAAAGTCATTGATAAAAAAAAAAAATGCGTTGGGGTCCCCCCAAATTCAATTACCAGGCCCTTCAGGTCTGGTATGGATATTAAGGGGAACCCTGCGTCAAATAAAAAAAAATGACGTGGGGTTCCCCCCAAATATCCATACCAGACCCTTTATCTGAGCACGCAACCTGGCCGGCCGCAGGAAAAGAGGGGGGATGAGAGAGCCCCCCCCCTCCTGAACCGTACCAGGCCACATGCCCTCAACATGGGGGGATGCTTTGGGGGTCTGTGACCCCTCAAAGCACCATGTGTCTGTGACCCCTACCATTTCACAAAGAAAGTGTAAACATTGTAAAAAAAAACACACAGACACCGTTGGGAAAAGTCCTTTATTAAAAAGAAAAAAAAAGTAAAAAAAAGATTCCAGCGGTGGTAATCCACTCTCGGTATCCTGCGATGGGTGATCTCCTCTCCAGGGTCCAGGCTCCAACGATGATGTCCAGCGCAGCGAGGAACAGCACACGGTCCTCTCTTCACCGGAGCGGAGACACCCCGGGAATTACGCGGCTTCAGCCATTGACAGCTCTTAAGTAGCTGAGGGCGGGGCCACCCGTCATGTGACCCCATCCCCCTCTGACGCAAGGGGAAACCCGGGCTTCCCCAGTGACGTGCGGGTGACCCCGCCCCCTCTGATGCAACAGAAACCTGCGTTACATCAGAGGGGGGCAGGGTCACCCGCACATCACTGGGGAAGCCCGGGTTTCCCCTTGCGTCTGAGGGGGACAGGGTCACGTGACGGGTGGCCCCGCCCTCAGCTACTTAAGAGCTGTCACTGGCTGAAGCTGCGTCATTCCAGGGGTGTCTCTGCTCCGGTGAAGAGAGGACCGTGTGCTGTTCCTCGCTGCGCTGGACATTATCGTTGGAGCCTGGACCCCGGAGAGGAGAGATCATCCATCGCTGGACCCCGGAGAGGAGATCACCCATCGCAGGATACCGAGAGTGGATTACCACCGCTGGAATCTTTAAAAAAAAAAAAAAAATTTATAAAGGACTTTTCCCAACGGTGTCTGTGTATTTTTTTTACTATTTTTTACACTTTCTTTGTGAAATGGTACCCCTTACCAATTCACATAGGGGGGGCGGGATCTGGGGTCCCCTTTGTTAAAGGGGTCTTCCAGATTCCGATAAGCCCCCCGCCCGCAGACCCCCACAACCACCGGGCAAGGGTTGTGGGAATGAGGCCCTTGTCCCCCTCATGGTGCTTTGAGGGGTCACAGACCCCCAAAGCATCCTCCCCATGTTGAGGGCATGTGGCCTGGTACGGTTCAGGAGGGGGGGCGCTCTCTCGTCCCCCCCTCTTTTCCTGCGGATTGCCAGGTTGCGTGCTCGGATAAAGGGTCTGGTATGGATTTTTGGGGGGAACTCTACGCCATTTTTTTTTTCATTTGGCATGGAGTTCCAATTAAAATCCATACCAGACCTGAAGGGTCTGGTATGGATATTTGGGGGGAACCTTACGTCATTTTTTTTTTAAATTTGACGCAGGGTTCCCCTTAATATCCATACCAGACCTGGAGGGCCTGGTAATTGAATTTGGGAGGATCCCCAAGTATTTTTTTTTTTATCAATGACTTTTCTCTGTATTGCCGGGAGCCGACAATTCATTATAGCCGCGAGTGCTTTTAAATGTCTTTTTTTCCTTCAGAAATTACACTTTGTGCAGGGACAGTTCTAAGCACGGGAAACAAGCGCTGCTTTACAGGCATACTATACACACCCCCCAGGTACAAAATTTAAAGGAATATTTCACTTTTATTGTTTCACTTTAAGCATTATTAAAATCACTGCTTCCGAAAAAAACGTCAGTTTTTAAAACTTTTTTATGCATTGATACATGTCCCCTGGGGCAGGTCCCGGGTCCCCAAACACTTTTTATGACAATAACTTGCATATAAGCCTTTACAATTAGCACTTTAGATTTCCCCCATAGACTTTTACAGGGTGTTCGAATTTGCCGCGAACATCCCAAATTGTTCGCTGTTCGGCGAACGGGCGATCAGTCAATGTTCGAGTCGAACATGAGTTTGACTCGAACTCAAAGCTCATCCCTACTTCCTATGTATGGCTGCTGCTGGGTTCAGTAAAACTCTTCCTTTTATTCAGTAATGCTCAGATTTTCGGTGTTGAGAGTTACAGCTCCGACTGGAAAACAGATTTCACACCATTTCCATTCAGAAAATGTCTTGTATTCTATTATTAGGACACAAGGCATTCTGTGTTTGGAGGAGGTGTGGATGAACGTCACGATTACAGAACAACATTTACAGTGCAAATGTACAAAAAAGGAATTCGTCTTTAACTCTTCCAGAGCCAACAAAAGCATCTGATACAGAATGATGTATTTATACTACCCCTTTATTCTAGTCTGTACACAGAGTCCCCCTTTAATGCTACCTTCTTGTCACATCTTTTAACACAAGCCGGATGAGAGCTTTAGAAAACAATACTGAAATGATAATAATAAACTAAAAAAAGTTTTAGCCATCATGTAGCAAGGACATTTTAGGAGCCGAATTTGTAGTTTCTCAGTTGGAGACGCTGGAAAAATAAATGATAACTTTCTGTTCCTCTTATTTAGCAGTACTGAGGGGGGGTTCTCTCCCATAGAGAGAAGATCTGCTTCAAGCCTTCCCTTGATGAGAACTCAAACTGACTGCGATCTATAACAGCAGGGAAAACACCAACTCCTTTGAAAATCAATCAATCAAGTGCTTTGAAAAATAAAGGGAGACACACTTATGCCACCTCAACACAGCATGAGCTTTAATATATACATATGGTGTGCAGAGGTGTGAGGGTCCCTTTAATACACATAACTAGTTTGCAGATTTCATCCTCACCCATGCAACCCACCACTCTGCAGCATCATGATTTGGTATACCTGTTTTAAAGTGTATTTCCACTTGTCAAATTTGAGAAACCCCCATAATATTTCTATTATGTGTTCCTATTCACAGAGCACACCTAAACATTAATAAACAAATTTCTTACCTTCCAGTTTGTTTCTTTGTAACAGGTTTATACATAGGACTCTATAGGGAGCTTCATTTGTTCTGAATACCTTGCAATTAGGGGACAGATTTGTCTTGGAATCTTTCACCCTTTGCTAGGACAAACATTGTGCACATCTAGTTTAATTAAAACTGGTAGTGAGATCTGTGAGCACAGAGCTAGAGTTAAAGTGATACTAAAGGTTCAATAGAAAAAAAATAGAAAAAAATAAGAAACATGTCATACTTACCTCCACTGTGCAGCTCGTTTTGCACAGAGTGGCCCCGAACGGCGTTTTCTGGGGCCCCTCGGCGGCTCTCTAGGCTCCTCCCGCAGCAGATTTTCCCCTCTAGGAAGCGCTCTCCCAAGGGGGTTTCCTTGCGGGTGCGCTCCAGTGTCCAGCATTCGGCGTCCATAGCCGCAGAATGCAGGACTCGGCCCCGCCCTCCAGCGCCAGCGTCATTGGATTCGATTGACAGCAGCGGGAGCCAATGGCTGCACTGCTATCAATCGATCCAATCAAGAGCCAAGAACCCTGGGCAAAGATGCAGTGCGTCCTCGGCGTGGGACATTTCAGGGCTCAGGAAAGTAAAATGGGGGGGCTGGGGGGCCGGTAATTGTCAGATGTTTTTTCACCTTAATGCATAGGATGCATTAACCACTTGCCGACCGTTTCACACACTTATACGTCGGCAGAATGGCTTGGCTGGGCAAAGCAATGTACCCGTATGTCGCTTTTAATTTCCCGCCGTGCGGGAGTGTGCCCGCTGCGAGCTCCGTGACTGTGCCGAATCGCAAAAAGTGCTCTGGTCAGGAAGGGGGTAAATTCTTCCGGAGCTGAAGTGGTTAAGGTGAAAAAACAGAAAGGTTTACAACCCCTTTAAATATGGTAAATAATCCCTAGGAGGCTGGGCTGCAGGACCAGGTACACAGAGCAGCTGGACAGGTACACAGAGCAGCTGGAGAGTCATCAGGAGCTGGTTATCTGAACCCAGAAGAAGCAGAAAGTGCCCATTAGGGAAGAGAGCCAAGATAGCGGCACTGGACCTGACCTGTGTCATCTTAAAATGGTTCTAAAGTCAGAAGTTTTTTTTTTATCCTAATGCATTCTGTGCATTAAGATAAAAAAAAACCTTTAATGTGCAGAAGCTTACCTCAGGCCCCCTAATACTTACCTGAGCCCATCTGAATCCAGTAATGTTGCATGAGAGTCTTGGCTGCCCGGGACTCTCTCTCTTCATTGGCTGAGACAGCAGTGGGGCACCATTGGCTTCTTACTGCTGTCAATCAAAGACAGTGAGCCAATGAGAAGATAGAGGGGGTGGGGCTGAACCGCAGCTCCGTGTCCGAATGGACGCACTGAGCAGGAGCGCCGGCAAGAGACCCGAGAAGAGGAGGATCCGGGCTGCTCTGTGCAAAACCACTGTAGTGGTACAAGTATAACATGTTTGTGTTTTTGAAATGAAAAAAAAAATGAGACTTCAGTATCAATTAACAGTAGATTGCAATGAGACAACACTCAATTTTGCTGGGCGGTTGACTAGGAATTTGGAAGATAAGCCAACAATACAGGTGGAGGTGAAAAATTTATATGGGGGGGAGTGAAGTTCCTCTTCCTGTTTCAATTTTTTTTTATTGGATTACAGAAGGAAAAATACAATAGAATATACCTAAGGCCCCTTTCACACATACGGATCCCGTGTGGATCCGAATTTTGGACATCCGCTTGCTCAGCGGGGATCGCTCCATTGATCCCCGCTGAGCTGGCAAATGACAGGTCTGTCTCTGCTCACTGTGCCGGGACCGCCCTGTAAGATCTCCGCTCTCCTCTATGGGGGATCAGATGAAAACGAACCGCCTGTTCGTTTTCATCCGATCCGCTCCGCCAGACGGATGCAAAATAGGGTTTGTATCCGTCACATTTTAGCGGAGAGGATCGGATCGGGGCTGATAGGGTGTCAGCGGACATGTCACCGCTGACATTCGACGCTACATAGAGATACATGGAGCGCCCGTTTAGATCCGCCTGAAAAAATTGACAGGCGGATCTGAACGGTCCGCAGGTGTGAAAGGGGCCTAACAATAAGGCTCCATGTACACTGAAGCTGATAAACTGCAGTTTATTGGCGTTTTGGCGTTTTTTTTAAAAGCCCATTAACTGCACTCTATGTTAGCCTATCTGTTCATGCACACATGGTCGTTTTTTAGTGTTAACCACTTGACCACTGGGCACTTAAACCCCCTTAACCACTTAACAACCACCTGCCGACAAATAACGTTGACAAGGTGGTTGCTTAACTCTGGGAGGACGTTATATAACGTCCTCCCAGAATCGCGCTCCCGCGCGCCCCCTGGGGCGCGCACACGGGAAACTCCGTGACCGCCGGGTCCAGAGGACCCGGCGGATCACGAATCGCGGTAAATCACTTGTAAACAGACCGGCGTCATTTGATGACGCCGGTTCCTCCCTCCCCTCTCTGTACCGATCGGTACAGTGTGAGAGGGGAGGGGGAGGGAGCGGATGGCAGCAGCAGCACTGTGGGCTGGATCTGTGACAATTGCAGTCACAGATCCAGCCATCCATCCATCCCTGCTCAGCCATCCCTGTGCTATACCCTGCCAATACTCTGCAATACACCCTGCCAATACTCTGCAAAATACCCTGCCAATACTCTGCAAAATACCCTGCCAATACCCTGGTGCAATACTCTGCAATACCCTGGTGCAATACTCTGCAATACCCTGGTGCAATACTCGGCAATACCCTGGTGCAATACTCTGCAATACCCTGCAAAATACTCTGCAATACCCTGCAAAATACTCTGCAATACCCTGCAAAATACTCTGCAATACCCTGCGCAATACTCTGCAATACCCTGCGCAATACTCTGCAATACCCTGCGCAATACCCTGCAAAATACTCTGCAATACCCTGCGCAATACCCTGCAAAATACTCTGCAATACCCTGGTGCAATACTCTGCAATACTCTGGTGCAATACTCTGCAATACTCTGGTGCAATACTCTGCAATACCCTGCGCAATACTCTGCAATACCCTGCGCAATACTCTTGACTTTGTGCGGGGATATCTGAATGATGGGAGCAGCTACAGGCATCATTCAGATATTAGCTTTTTCAGCCGGCGATTCACTACACCATAAGAACAATCATAGCGGCTGTTCCGCCGCTTGATCATTCTTACGGGAGGCGAGAGGGGATGTCCCCCCCCCCGCCGCCCTCCGGTGCTTCTACCGACTCACCGCTACGATCAAAGCCAGGATTGTTGTTTTTTTTTTTGTATTTTTTTCAGGCTTCCAAGCCTAGAGGTGAGATGTGGGGTCTTATTGACACCCCCCCCCCCCATATCTCACTGTAAAGAGGACCTGTCATGCCATATTCCTATTACAAGGGATGTTTACGTTCCTTGTAATAGGTATAAAAGTGATCAAAAAAATGTTTAGGGCGGAAAAACATGTCAAACTAAAATAAATAAAGTAAAATGAAGAATACATTTTTTTTTTAAAGCGCCCCTGTCCCCGTGAGCTCGCATACAGAAGCGAACGCATACGTAAGTCCCGCCCACATATGAAAACGGTTTTCAAACCACACATGTGAGGTATCTCTGCGAACGTTAGAGCGAGAGCAATCATTTTGGCCCTAGACCTCTTCTGTAACTCAAAACATGTAACCAGTAAAAATATTTAAAGCGTCGCCTATGGGGATTTTTTAAGTAGCGAAGTTTGGCGCCATTCCACGAGTGTGTGCAATTTTTAAGGGCGACATGTTAGGTATCTATTTACTCGGCGTAACTTCATCTTTCACATTATGCAAAAACATTGGGCTAACTTTACTGTTTTTTTTTTTTTAAGCACAAAACATTTTTTTTTCCGTAAAAAACGCGTTAAAAAAATTGCTGCGCAAATATCGTGCGAGATAAAAAGTTGCAACAACCACCATTATATTCTCTAAGGTCTTTGCTAAAAAAACATATATAATGTTTTGGGGTTCTATGTAATTTTCTAGCAAACAAATGATGATTTTTACATGTAGGAGAGAAATGTCAGAATTGGCCTGGGTGCTCCAGAACGCCTGAAGGTGCTCCCTGCATGTCGGGCCTCTGTATGTGGCCACGCTGTGTAAAAGTCTCACACATGTGGTATCGCCATATTCGGGAGTAATAGCAGAATGTGTTTTGGGGTGTAATTTGTGGAATGCATATGCTGTGTGTGAGAAATAACCTGCTAATATGACGATTTTGTGAAAAAAAAAAAGAGAAAAAAAAAATCTTGATTTTGCAAAGAATTGTGGGAAAAAATGACAACTTCAAAAAACTCACAATGCCTCTTTCTGAATACCTTGGAATGTCTTCTTTCCAAAAAGGGGTCATTTAGGGGGTATTTGTACTTTTCTGGCATGTTAGGGTCTCAAGAATTGAGATAGGCCGTCAGTACTTCAGGTGTGATCAATTTTCAGATATTGGCACCATAGCTTGTGGACTCTATAACTTTCACAAAGACCAAATAATATACACCAATTTGTACTTATTTTTACCAAAGATATGTAGCAGTATAAATTTTGGCCAAAATTTATGAAGAAAAAATTGTAATTTGCAAAATTTTATAACAGAAACGAAAAAAAAAATCATTTTTTTACAAAATTTTCAGTCTTTTTTCTCTTATAGCGCAAAAAATAAAAAACCCAACAGTGATTAAATACCACCAAAAGAAAGCTCTATTTGTGTGAAAAAAAGGACAAAAATTTCATATGGGTACAGTGTTGTATGACTGAGTAATTGTCATTCAAAATGTGAGAGCACCGAAAGCTGAAAATTGGTCTGGTTATTAAGGGGGTTTAAGTGCCCAGTGGTCAAGTGTGGTTAATAACCAGACCAATTTTCAGCTTTCAGTGTTCTCACATTTTGAATGACAATTACTCAGTCATACAACACTGTACCTATATGAATTTTTTGTCCTTTTTTTCACACAAATAGAGCTTTCTTTTGGTGGTATTTAGTCACCGTTGGGTTTTTTATTTTTTGCGCTATAAGAGAAAAAAGACTGAAAATTCTGTAAAAAAATGATTTTTTTTTTCGTTTCTGTTATAAAATTTAGCAAATTACTATTTTTTCTTCATAAATTTTGACTAAAATTTATACTGCTACATATCTTTGATAAAATAAGTACAAATTGGTGCATATTTTTTGGTCTTTGTGAAAGTTATAGAGTCCACAAGCTATGGTGCCAATATCTGAAAATTGATCACACCTGAAGTACTGACGGCCGATCTCATTTCTTGAGACCCTAACATGCCAGAAAAGTACAAATACCCCCCAAATGACCCCTTTTTGGAAAGAAGACATTCCAAGGTATTTAGAAAAAGTCATTGTGAGTTTTTTGAAGTTGTCATTTTTTCCCACAATTCTTTGCAAAATCAAGATTTTTTTTTCTCTTTTTTTTTTTTTTTTCACAAAATTGTCATATTAGCAGGTTATTTCTCACTCACAGCATATGCATTCCACAAATTACACCCCAAAACACATTCTGCTATTAATCCCGAGTATGGCGATACCACATGTGTGAGACTTTTACACAGCGTGGCCACACACAGAGGCCCAACATGCAGGGAGCACCTTCAGGCGTTCTGGAGCACCCAGGCCAATTCTGACATTTCTCTCCTACATGTAAAAATCATCATTTGTTTGCTAGAAAATTACATAGAACCCCAAAACATTATATATGTTTCTTTAGCAAAGACCTTAGAGAATATAATGGTGGTCGTTACAACTTTTTATCTCGCACGATATTTGCGCAGCAATTTTTTTAACGCGTTTTTTACGGAAAAAAAATGTTTTGTGCTAAAAAAAAAACAAACAGTAAAGTTAGCCCAATGTTTTTACATAATGTGAAAGATGAAGTTACGCCGAGTAAATAGATACCTAACATGTCACCCTTCAAAATTGCACACGCTCGTGGAATGGCGCCAAACTTCGCTACTTAAAAATCCCCATAGGCGACGTTTTAAATATTTTTACTGGTTACATGTTTTGAGTTACAGAGGAGGTCTAGGGCCAGAATTATTGCTCTCGCTCTAACGTTCGCGGCGATACCTCACATGTGTGGTTTGAACACCGTTTTCATATGTGGGCGGGACTTACGTATGCGTTTGCTTCTGTATGCGAGCTCACGGGGACAGGGGCGCTTAAAAAAAATATATATATTTTTTTATTGTTCATTTTACTTTATTTATTTTAGTTTGACATGTTTTTCCGCCCCCAAATTTGTTTTGATCACTTTTATACCTATTACAAGGAACATAAACATCCCTTGTAATAGGAATATGGCATGACAGGTCCTCTTTACAGTGAGATATGGGGTCAATAAGACCCCACATCTCACCTCTAGGCTGGGAAGCCTGAAAAAAACCAAAAAACAATCCTGGCTTTGATCATAGCGGTGAGTCGGTAGAAGCACCGGAGGGCGGCGGGGGGGGGGACATCGCCTTTCGCCTCCCGTAAGAATGATCAAGCAGCGGAACAGCCGCTATGATTGTTGTTATGGTGTAGGGAATCGCCGGCTGAAAAAGCTAATATCTGAATGATGGCTGTAGCTGCACCCATCATTCAGATATCCCCGCACATAGTCAAGGACGTCATATGATGGCCGGCGGGCGGGAAGTGGTTATTGCGGAGTATTGCCGGGCATTGCGGAGTATTGCCGGACATTGCGGAGTATTGCCGGGCATTGCGGAGTATTGCAGGGCATTGCGGAGTATGGCAGGGTATTGCACGGGGTATTGCACAGGGGGTATTGCGCAGAGTATTGCAGAGTATTGCAGATTATTGTGCAGGGTATTGCAGAGTATTGTGCAGAGTATTGTGCAGGGTATTGCAGAGTATTGTGCATGGTATTGCAGAGTATTGTGCAGGGTATTGCAGAGTATTGTGCAGAGTATTGTGCAGAGTATTGTGCAGAGTATTGCAGAGTATTGCGCAGGGTATTGCGAAGGGTATTGCAGGGTATTGCGCAGGGTATTGCAGAGTATTGCGCAGGGTATTGCAGAGTATTTTGCAGAGTATTGTGCAGGGTATTGAAGAGTATTGTGCAGAGTATTGTGCAGGGTATTGCAGAGTATTGTGCAGAGTATTGTGCAGAGTATTGTGCAGAGTATTGTGCAGAGTATTGTGCAGAGTATTGTGCAGAGTATTGTGCAGGGTATTGCAGAGTATTGCGCAGGGTATTGCAGAGTATTTTGCAGAGTATTGCGCAGGGTATTGCAGAGTATTGCGCAGGGTATTGCGAAGGGTATTGCAGGGTATTGCAGAGTATTGCGCAGGGTATTGCAGAGTATTTTGCAGAGTATTGCGCAGGGTATTGCAGAGTATTGCACCAGGGTATTGCAGAGTATTTTGCAGAGTATTGCGCAGGGTATTGCAGAGTATTGCGCAGGGTATTGCAGAGTATTGCACCAGGGTATTGCAGAGTATTGCACCAGGGTATTGCAGAGTATTTTGCAGAGTATTGCGCAGGGTAATTTGCAGAGTATTGCGCAGGGATGGATGGATTGCTGGATCTGTGACTGCAATTGTCACAGATCCAGCCCACAACTGACATGCTCTGACATGGGGGAGGGAGCTGACATGATCCGCTCCCTCCCCTCTCCTCTCACACTGTACCGATCGGTACAGAGAGGGGAGAGAGGAACCGGCGTCATCACATGACGCCGGTCTGTTTACAAGTGATTGCTCCGTCATTTGACGGAGCGATCACGTGGTAAACGGCCGCTATCAGCGCCGATTTACTGCGATTCATGATGGACCCGGTGGTCACGGAGATTCCCGTGTGCGCCCCAGGGGGCGCGCGGGAGCACGATTCTGGGAGGACGTTATATAACGTCCTCCCAGAGTTAAGCAACCACCTTGTCGACGTTATTTGTCGGCAGGTGGTTGCCAAGTGGTTAATGAGCACTGGAGTTAATGGGCTTTTTTATGAACGCAAGAAATTTGCGTTCAAAGTGCCGTTTTCGGCGGGGAAAAACGTTAAAAACGCAAAACGCTGAAAAACGCTAATAACCGCTCAAAAACGCAGCTCGCCAGCGTTTTTTTGCGTTTTTTGATCAATTGAAAAAAAAAAAAAAAAAGCTAAAAAACGCAACACTGAAAAACGCTAATAAACGCTATTGCAAAAACGTTAAAAAACATATAAAGTCTCCCTGCAAAGCTACTGGCGTTTTTTATAGCTTTTTTTAGCGTCCAGTGTACATGGAACCTTAACATCCATAGTTGTAGTTGTATATTTAAATAACATTTAAATAACATTTAATCAAAGCATAATGTTGTAAACCAGAGGTCTTTCTTTAGCTAAACTTTTCAAGATTAGGAGGTTTACCAAATTCAGCTGGAAATTTTTATTTCAGAGAAATAGACCACAACAATAACAACAACAACAACAAAAATACCAATATAATACCAAATTCTAAATAAGGAGAGAAATATATATAAGAGAATAAAGTAGAAAAAAAAAGAAAAAAAAAAGATTTGAATTAAATAGTCTCTTCAGTCCTGTGAGTGTAAGGTCTCTTTCACACGGAGGCGCTTGAAAAACTGCCAGTAAAACACTGAGCGCTTTTGAAGCGATTTTCAGGCGCTTTTGAAGCGCTTTCAATTAATTTCAATGGAGAGGGGCATTTTTTCAGCGCACTGCCCCAGTGTGAAAGCATTCATTGATTTTAATGGAAATACGTTTTCGTAAGCTTTTCAGTCGCTTTTTTTTGCGTGAAAGCGCCTGAAAAGCGCCTCAGTGTGAAAGTGGTCTTAGATATGAAGTTTGTCTCTTTTCTCCAGACATATACCGGTAAGTTAACCAAGGATCCCAAGTCTTTTCAAACATTTTAACTTTAGCTTTCAAAATAGCAAAAAGTTTTTTGTTTATTATTATCCATGATATTTTGGCCTCAACCAATTTGAATAGGATAGAACGAGACTTCCAGGATCTGGCTATTCCAATTCTTGCAGTTATGAAAATAAATTGAATTAACCTTTTGATGTGACCTAGACTTCCTTTTATGGGTTGATTCAGGAGTGCCTGATGAGTACATTTCCTGAGATTAGTCTTGGTTAAAGAGTATATTAAATCATCTATTCAAGAATCTTCTGACCTTTGGGCATGTCCCCCATATATGATAGGCTGTACCCTCTTGTCTGCATTCCAAGCAATTTGTGGAAGTACCTGGGACACAGAAAGCCAATCTCATTGGAAGCATAAACCAATGTAGTAATTTGCATTGTGCAATTAGGGAACAATGTAGTTATTTGCTTCCTCTTCCTATAGTCGGCCATAGATGGTTTGAATCTTGGCCAGCTCAGCAGGAGATTCAAACCATGTACAGTATATGCAGGCTAAACGTACCCAAGTTGATCGATTAATCAACTTCGGTAAAACCAGCCTGTCGGATTTTTACAAGCAATTATTGCTTGCGGCTATTATAGCAGCTAGCAGTAATCACTTTGTTCTCCCAATGGGCACGGCTCCCCCTGCCTCCCCGCAACTTGTGGTTGCAGGAAAGAAAGATGTTCTGTCTATGGCCAGCGTTAAGCGGAGCTCCGCTGTAAAAAAAATTCTTAAAAGCCAGCAGCTACAAATACTGCAGCTGCTGACTTTTAATAAATGGACACTTACCTGTCCTGGAGTCCAGCGACGTCGGCAGCAGAAGACGAGCAATCGCTCGTCTCTCGGCTGCCACCCACCGTCATCATCGGTGAGGGAATCAGGAAGTGAAGCGTTGCGGCTTCACTGCCTGGTTCCCTACTGCGCATGCACAAGTCGCACTGCGCCGTCCTCACTGTTCCCCGCTGTGTTCTGGGAGCCTTGTGTTTCCCAGAACACAACAGGGGGGGGGGGGAACTGACGTACTGCCCACAGGTCCCCGCAGAATCTATGCCCGGAAGTGGGTGCAAATACCTGTCTTAGACAGGTATCTGCACCCCCCTGAAAGGTGCCAATTGTGTCACCGGAGGGGGGGAGGAATCCGATGAGTGGAAGTTCCACTTTAGGGTGGAGCTCCGCTTTAAGTAAAACATTAAGGGCCTATTCATGCCAGTGGGCAAGAGCTATGGTGTGCATTGTTCCATTGTTACCATGCCACCTTATCTCTGAGTCTACTGCATCCTCACTGGCCAAGATCACAGCACAAAGTGATCTTAAAAAAGGTTACACTATTTCTATTTAAGAGAAATTATAAATACAAGATGGACTCATTTTCAGGCTATGTACGTTTGATTCTTGAATAGCATTAGCAGCTTTTAAGTAAAGAGGAAGTAAACCCAGGTATAAAAAAAAAAAACACCACCTGCAAGACAAAGCATAATGAGCTAGTATGCATGGCATACTAGCTCATTATGTAATACTCACCTCCGATCGAAGCCCCCGCAGCTGTCCTCTTCCAATGCCCGGGCAGCCGACATCTTGCCCGGGGGTTACTTCTGCGTATCATGGCTCCGGCACTCTTATTGGACGGAGCCGCAATGACGTCACTCCCACGCATGCGCGCGGGAGCCGGCAGCGACGGCACGGCCTCAATGAGGAACGGCACACTACAGTGCGCCTGCACCACTATCTACGGCGCACGTGCCGTAGACAGCGGCGACCATGATTTTAGTAAATATCTCCTAAACCGTGGAGGTTTAGGAGATATTTCAAGCACCTACAGCTAAGCCTTAATCTAGACTTACCTGTAGGTTAAAGTGGTTGTAAAGGGTTTACAACCACTTTAAGTTGAAGCATGGTCTTGCGGTATACTACCATTACAGTTTCACTATACTATACCACTGTATACAGACATCCCAAAAGTACAAATACTGTGTACATGAGATGGCAGACCTCAGTCTGAGGGGCCAACTGTTAGCTATTGAAAAAATAGTTCTCAGGTGTGCGATCACTAGGGATAACAAAATCTGCCTGGGTTCGGTTCACAAACCTATAAGAGGTAGATCTTGTTTTTCAGTATTGGCCAATTGTACAACTAATATGCAAGCTATGGTCAAGTAAAGGCCACAGGAATCCAAATATTGCCATAGATAACATACACCAATCCCAAATTTTTAAAATAAAGAAAGAAAATTGAAAAAAAAACAGTAATTCTGCCTACACAGAATTGTCATCTCTGCTCAACACACTGGAAATATGGGTGCTGTAGGCCCTCCCTTTAATATAAATATGGCTAGGTTAACTTCAAATTATCCTTTATTGATTGATTTAAAAGTATTGGCTCTGTTATGGGCAAAGACTATGCACCACCTTATAGTTTGTTCTTTATTTATGATGGTGAACGTTCAGATTTTATGTTTTAAAGTTTGGGATTAATGAACTTCACAAATCCTGGCAATGTGTTGTGAACCCATGGCACTGGAGAACCCTGAACCTTAGCCCTAGTGATCACCAGGCTTTTCCATAATAAGGCATGGCCAGCAGATGCCTGTGCTTACCACCCTCTCTCAACTTCACTAAGGTGGGCCAAGCCATACCTTCATGTTTAGGAATGATGCATTACTAGTATATCATGGTCAGATGATGCCTATATGTCTGGCCACCCTCTAGTGCAGTGGTTCTCAACCTGGGTGTCGGGACCCCTCCGGGGGTCGAATTACTATTTGTCAGGGGTCACCGAATCCTGGGCTGTTCCTGAAGCCCGCACCGCTCTCCCAACCTTTTTGCAGCTGCCCATCAGGGCTGTCCCTGGAGCCTGTGGCCGCCCAGCTGGGCTGTTGCTGGAGCCCGCAGCCGCCCACTCAGTCTCTTCACAGTTGCCCATTCAGTTCACGGCATGGCTGGGGAGCAGAGACTAGAGGTCAGCTCACTGGTGAGGAATGCGAAGCGGGAGGGGCTGGAGGAGAACCTATCTCCTGATTTCGGCATAGGTGTCACTGCTAAGAGACACCACAGAGCTGGAGACACAGTGAGTAACACTACCTGTGATTATAGTTGCCATTAAAAGTCCACACTACAGTTCTCAGAACAGCAGATGACCTTGATCAAGAGATCAATAGCACCTAAGTTGGCTGATCATAATCCCCCTCTCCCCCAGCACTGCCACTCATCCCACCCCCCCACCAAGGAATAAGAGAAGGAATAAAAAGAGAATACATGGAAGGGAGAGGAAAAGTGGGGTAGGAACAAAGAAAAAGGGAAAGAATAAGAGAACAAGAAAGAAGGCTAGAGAGATGGATGGAAAAAAAAAACAAAACAAGAATCTAGGATAGAGAGAGATAAAAGGGAAAGAAAGGAGAACAAAGAGTGGTACATCCTAAAATGTACCATAAGGGGTTTTAATACTGTAGGAGCAGTGCCGGCCCAAGACATTGTGCTGCCTGGTACCAAGAATGAAATGCTGCCCCCCCCCCCAAAAAAAAAATCACGCCCACCAAAATGCCCCCACATACATCATTTTATATCATGATAACTAAAGTGGACCTGTCATGGCTCTAGAAAAAGGACCTGTTATGGCTCTATTCATGTATACAGGAGTATAAAGAGGTCATGGCATTATACGTGTATATAGAAGTATAATGAGGACCTGTCATGGCTCTATACATGTACCGTATTTTTCCTGTCTATAAGACGCCCCCATGTACAAGATTTTTCCAACCCAAAATTAAGAAATCAATATTTTACACATAGGTAAAACAGAACACATTTTTATTTAGTAATTACCGCAGGTAACGTTTAAATACTAGTATATTATGCAGCGGTTGTTCTTCCTGTTTTCTCCACTGTCTGATCATATACTCAGTGGAGGCAAGTCCAAACTGTTTCTCTGCAGCTCTATTCCCATGCTCTTTTTTGCATAGCTGGCTACATTTGGTTTGATTTGGTAGAGTAAGACAATCACTTACTTTTATTAGTTTCTGACATCTTGGTCCCAGAACACTCCGGTCCCTGTTGCATCTGTGCATCTCCACTTCCAACAGGATTGCATCTGATCACTCTCCACCTCCACCCCCAGCTCTAGCTGACGTCAGTAACATACGGCTCGTGATTGGAGGAAGCCGCTTGACAAGCTATGGGCCGCGACGCACCTGCGCGGCTGTCTCCCAGGCTGACTGACCGTGTATAAGACGCTGTTCGATTTACAGGCTATTATTTTAGGAAAAAAAAGCGTCTTATACACGGAAAAATACGGTATATAGAAATATAAAGAGGACCTGTCATGGCTCTATACATGTATGTAGGAATATAAAGAGGACCTGTCATGGCTTTATACATGTATGTAGGAGTATAAAGAGGACCTGTCATGGCTCTATACATGTATGTAGGAGTATAAAGAGGACCTGTCATGGCTCTATACATGTATATAGGAGTATAAAAGGACCTGTGCGTGGCCGGCGGCCGCGATGTCACCGGCCACACGTAGTGGATTGTCACTTGCCATGACGCCACCTGTCACACATTGCGGATTGTCACTTGCCACGACGTCACCTGCCACACGTTGCAGATTGTCACTTGCCACTTGCTGTGTCCCAGAGTAAAGGCAGGCAGCAGAGAGATAATGTAATCTCTCTGCTGCCCGCACAGTGGGGGCGGAACTGCAGTGATGCAGGGCGGGCAGTGAGAGATGATGTCATCTCTCTGCTCCCCCGCCCGCTGTTTGGCCAGCAAGCCCGCTCACCTGCTGACTGTCCCGCCCGCTGACTGTTCCCCTGTTCTGCCCGCACGCTCCATTCACCTGGGCCCAAAGCCCAGGTGAATGGAGCGCGCGGGGAGCGGGCTGGCCGGCGGGCGGGCATCCAATTTGCCTCACAGTGGAGCGCGGAGCGGGCGGAACGGGTTGGCGACAATTTGCCTCACAGTGCAGCGTAGGGTTGCCACCTTTTTGTCAAGCCAAACCCGAACACATTAGCAGCGCACACCAATATATATATTTTTTTGTAGTACATTAAATTCATTACCTCTGTACAAAGCAATGCACAGCTAATTTTTTTTTTATTTAGTATACACTGTACATATATTTTTGTGATTAAATAAAATTTCTAATCATATGGAGTTAATCACAAGAGTCCCCCTTTATATCAGAGTCAACAGAGTTATCCTTTAGATCTGAATCCGCAGAGTTCCCCTTTACATCTGAATGCACAGGGTTCTGCAGAAGAGAAGTGCAGAGGGTAAGATGGGGGCAGTATGTACAGGAGAGGAGTGCAGAGGGTATGATGGGGGCAGTATGCATAGGAGAGAAGTGTGGAGGGTATGATGGAGCAGTATGTATAGAAGAGGAGTTGGGAGGGTATGAGGGGGGCGGTTTGTACAGGAGAGGAGTGTGGAGGGGATGATGGGGGACAGTATGTACAGGAGAGGAATGCGGAAGGGATGATGGGGCGGTATGTACAGGAGAGGAGTGTAGAGGGTATGATGGGGGCAGTATGTACAGGAGAGGAGTGTGGAGGGTATGATGGGTGCAGTTAATACAGGAGAGGAGTTCGGAGGGTATTATGGGTGCAGTTAGTACAGGGGAGGAGTTTGGAGGGTATTATGGGTGCAGTTAGTACAGGAGAGGAGTGTGGAGGGTATGATGGGGCGGTATGTTCAGGAGAGAAGTGTGGAGGGTATGATAGGTGCAGTTAGTACAGGAGAGGAGTTTGGAGGGTATGATGGGTGCAGTTAGTACAGGGGAGGAGTTCGGAGGGTATGATGGGTGCAGTTAGTACAGGAGAGGAGTTCGGAGGGTATGATGGGTGCAGTTGGTACAGGAGAGGAGTTCGAAGGGTATTATGGGTGCAGTTGGTACAGGAGAGGACTTCGGAGTGTATGGCGGTGGCAGAATGGGGAGGGATTTCTTGCGGTGTCTATGGGCTCTTTCACACGGGGCGGATCCGTGCAGATCCGCCCCGTGAAGCTCCACTTGCTCAGCGGGGATCGCTCCGTTGATCCCCGCTGAGCCGACGGATGACTGGGCGGTCCCCGCACACTGTGCAGGGACCGCCCTGTCAGAGCGCCGCTCTCCCCTATGGGGAATCGGATGATGACGGACCGTAGAGTCCGTTGTCATCCGATCCGCTCCGCCGACGGAAGGAAAAATAGGGTTTTCCTCCGTCACACTTTGGCGGAGCGGAGCGGAGCGGATGTCAGCGGACATGTCTCCGCTGACATCCGTGCCTCCATAGGGGTGCATGGAGGATCCGTTTCAGGTCCGCCTAAAAAACTGACAGGCGGACCTGAACGGACCTCCGTGTGAAAGGGGCCTATGGGGTGACCAGGGAGTGATGTTGGGAAGATAGGGGAAGAAAAGTGACCATGAAATGATGTCCCTCAGCTGGGGGGGGGGGGGGTAGGAAGCAGCTCTGAGTGACGTCTGTATAAAGTGGTCTGGGGGGGGGGTGATGCCAGCTGGGGGGAGTTGAGAAGTGGTCAGGTCGCGATGTAAATAATAAAAAAAAAAAACTCATCCACTAAAAACATACAACAATAAATCATACAACAGTACTACTAATCCAGCTCCTAGCACTCTGTATACCCAGATAATGTGAAGGTAATTCATGACTATTCATATAACCCTGTGGTATCCAGGCTCTGAGTGTACAATCAGAGGGGTGAACTCACCACATATATACAGGTTACATGAATGGTTATAAATGACTTCACATTATCAAGTCTGAACAATTGGATTGGAGGATGTCTGCACAGACTGTTCATGCTTAGAAGTGATCTGTTAAATGTGATAGGGCTGCTGCAGACCCCCCTCCCCCCCCCACACTCAAACTCACTATCTCCTCCGATTCTTCTGTCAACTTAACCCTTCACTGCAACTCCTGAAGAAAAAAACACTTTGAAAGCAACTACTATCCACCCTAGAAAACTTCTCCCAGAAAAAGTCAGCTCACCTCCTCCCTTCCTCTGGCCAGCCCGACAGGAGATCCAGTGAGCTCCGCCTCCCAGTTCTCTCAACACTCCGCACTGGTGATTGGAGGGGGGGAGGTTGATGTCAGAGATAACAGGGACCCCGCACGGCAGGAGACTGGAGGGAGGGGGAAGAGACAGGAAGGAGCTTTGAATCCCAAACACACCGCAGGCACAGTGTATTCTTTACAATGCCGCTGCTGCTGTTTCACAGTGATAGGTGGAGTGGGGGAGAGGAGCGGGCAGGCGGCAATTTGCCGCCCCCCTGATTGTGCCGCCTGGTACAATGGTACCATCGGGTCCCATGGTAGGGCCGGCCCTGTGTAGGAGTCGAAGGGACTCGGGGAGAGCTAAAATGTCCGTGGGTTAGGGGTGAAAATGACTTGTCTTGCCTTGGGTGCTGACAACCCACACTACGGGAATTTTACTGTTAGGGGTCCCCACAACTTGGGAAATTGTATCAAGGGGGTCACTGCACTAGAAAGGTTGAGAACCACTGCTGTAGTGTCTATGAGCATCTTTATACATGAATAGAATTCACATTAACAAAATATATTGCCATTGGTTTAGATAAGTAATGTTTTGTCATGGCCCTAAAATGTTCTACTTGCAGGTGAAAAAAATGTGTTATCTGACTTTGATATAAAAAGGTTACGCGTTTCTATTTTAGTGTCGTTTTACTGATTGTTAAAAAGCAGTGAGAAAATGAACACATCTTTCAGGAAACTGCTAATGGTTTTGTACATTGATTTTACTCATTTATAGACAGCAATATTAGCCTATAAAAGTAGTGAGCAGGACGGCGTTTTCCAACTACTGTACATAATAGGAGAAAATAAATAATGTGAATGTAACAAGAGAAATCACCAGCTATGGAAAACGATGGAGACTTGTTTAGCTTACAAGCTCATAAAGATAAGGTAGATGGGCATTTTATGGCTTCATCAAACACCTCTTCTAAAGATTACTACACTCAATATGTAAAATGTGAGCAAATCTCACCAGCGGTCTCAAGATCTGTCTCCTATACATATCATACAGCTTTGTTCTACCAAAGTTTTTGTTTTGCTCTTCCAAAGCGGTTTTATATTTTCAAATAAAACCTCAGAGAAGCAGTGAATTTCACTGTTAGCTGCCCTTTTATATTATAGCTGCAGGGCCATGACTTTACGTACTGATGCACCAATCCTCTCTAAGACACTGGCCTCAAAACTGAGCACTGGGTTTAATAGCCGTTGAGTGCTCATTGATGCCTGGGGTGCATACAAAATATTGGGATAGCTGGTTTCAATACACCTAAGCAGGATCTGAATGCTTCTCTTACAGGGGGCCCCCAGCTTAAGAGTGTGCTGAAGTAAGCCATTTCATACACCTGCAGCAGCCCTATGACACCCATGCTTCAGTGAAGACTAAAAAAAAAGCTCTCAAGACAGTATTTTGCTGAAGTTTAAAACTCAGTTCCCAGTTACATTAAATGTGGATCTGTATATTTTCTATGTAATTGGACAATGAAGTAGTTGAAGGCTAACAAAGTTTAGATGATGTGCACTGTTATGCAGGGCTGTTTCTATTTACTGTGCTGTCTGAGACAATTCTGACCAGCTGCCAACCTCTCTTGGCACTATTGACTCATCTAGCTAGTATGGCGCTAGAGACCATCCCAAAAACTCATGCCTATGTTGTTTCCTAATGCCGCGTACACACGACCGTTTTTCATGACGAGAAAAATGCAATTTTTTAGATTGGTCGTGAAAAACGGCCGTGTGTATGCTCCATAGCATTTTTTGCAACGAGAAAACTGCCCGAAAAAAAATTGGAACCTGCTCTATTTTTTCTCGTCGTTTTTCACGTCGTTCTTTTTCACGTCGTGAAAAACGGTCGTGTGTATGCTTTTACGAGGGGAAAAAAAACGTGCATGCTCAGAATCAAGTATGAGACGGGAGCGCTCGTTCTGGTAAAACTAGCGTTCAGAATGGAGATAGCACATTCGTCACGCTGTAACGGACTGAAGAGCACGAGGCTGAAAAGCGCGAATCGTCTCTCACCAAACTTTACTAAACATGAGGATCAGCAAATGCAGCCCAAAGGGTGGCACCATCCGAATGGAACTTCACCTTTATAGTGCCGTCGTACTTGTTGTTCGTCACCGCGCTTTGCTCAAGCATTTTTTTCATGAACGTGTGTATGCAAGGCAGGCTTGAGAGGAATCACGACGAGAAAAACTTTGTTTTTTTGCATGACATGAATAACGGTCGTGTGTACGCGGCATTAGGGTTCATAAAAGGAACAAGTAGCTAGGATATCATGAGGCATGGCACCTGATAAAAAATCCTTACTCTATTAATGCATATTAGGAAAAGCCCTGCTTGTAGGTAGGGTGCAGCGTGTGTGGCGGCAGTAATTAACACAGTCAGGGGAAAAGTAAAGCTTGTATTGAAGTAATATGGCAACAGTTGCCAATCAACCCAGTGGGAAGGCTACCCAGCCAGGCGCACTCACAGTTTTCAACAACGTGAAGCAGCAGATTCCAGCCGGACTGATAGTATCTGTTGAAAGGGGGCAGAATGTTACCTGGACATTTCATGCCCAATCGGGATAGTGTCCAGAAGAGATGCAAGCCTACACTTTTCCTCTTCGTCAGGAGGGGTACAATTCCCTGCTCAACAGACTCGCCAATTGCATGCCAAACCTGGGAGCTAGGGCCTTGAAAATGCTCTGCCTGACCCAAGATGGTCACCAGAGTTACATGGGGCAGTAGCGTCCAATTGGATCACTTCCCCAGTGACCCAGAAAACCATAGAGGTATCATGTTTCTCCTGACTTCCTCTCCAACTACAGTGCCGCTACAGATAGCGCCACCTGCAGTGGAGAAAGCAGACTGCACCTGCCTACATGCTAGTAGGAAACAAACGCTCTATGATGATTTTTTTTTTGCATTCCTGAAAATTCTGTACAGTCCCTTCAAGGACTGCATAAAGACTGTTCATATCAGAGTCTAAGGCTGGTCTTCTGGTTATCAACATTTGTTTAATGATCACTGTCAATATGTTTCACTTCCAGCTGAAATTATTTTCTATATGAATTCTGTTCTTCTAGATCAGGGGTCTCAAACTGGCGGCCCTCCAGCTGTTGCGAAACTACAAGGCTAGTCCCATGAGGCATTGCAAGGCTAACAGTTAAAAGCATGACTTCCTCAGGCAGAGGCATGATGGGACTTGTAGTTCTGAAACAGCTGGAGGGCCACCAGTTTGAGACCCCTGTTCTAGATCCACTGAGCACTCAATCTGCCAAAATGCCCCAGCGTGCTGAAAGAACGTAAACCACTACTCATATTTTGCTACTGCCAAACCAATCACCAATTGCCCAACTGTCTGACTATATTGTACCTAAAACAACCTTTCGCAACCTATTTCTTCATGAGGAACACTTGAAATAATTTTGTAGGCCTCCATAAACCTCTGCTAAAACCAATTAATTGGAGGGAAGTGGGAAAAATGACCCTTACATTGGTGGCCAGGAAGCAGAGGGCCTCCCTTACCTTTTGTTAATTCTTGGATGTTTACAGAGGAGCACCTGGTTCAAAATTTCATATCACTTGAAGGACTTATGAAAACAAATAATAGTTAAGAGCATCAAATACAACCAACACATTTTGGGGGACAAGGATCCCTCTTCTTCAGGGCTTGAGTGGTCAATGATAATAAAATCCCAACATATTGCACTAGGGCATCTGTTCTGAGGCCTGATGAAGACTAATGGCATTAAAGGCAGCCAGCTGAAGATGTTAGTCTTCATCAGGTCACCAGTGCAATCTGTCGTGATTTTATTAACATCAGCTACTCAAACTCTGAAGAAGGGGGAGCCTTTTTTCACCTGAAAATTATTGGCCGTATTTGCTCTTATCCATTAAATGTTCCAAAAGGTGCCTTCAAGTGAAATTAACTTTTGTACCAGACGCTCCTCAATAACCATCCAAACATTTATTGTCTTGTGCATGCTTTCTTTGACAATATCAGAGTACTCTAGGACCAGAACAGGGTCCACCTATACTTTATTTCATTCATAGATATGCTTTTTTGAAGAGAAAATCACTTCATGGTAGATCCATCAGAACCAGCTTTCAACTGTTGGTCCAGCACTATCACACACACCAAGCATCCCTTACAGAGATGGTCAGAATGCTACCCTTAGGCCAGACAAAGCAAATTTCTTTACTGCAAATTTCTTTCCTGCAACGAAGGCTTGGCAAACACTGAAGCCCTGTACACACGATTGGTTTTACCAATGAAAACAGTCCGATGGACTCTTTTCATCGGACAAACTGATCGTGTATGGGACCCATCGGTCTTTTTTCCATCGGTTTTAAAAAATAGAACATGTTTTAAATTTTTTCAATGGATCAAAAACCGATAGCAAATTCGATTGTCTATGGGCAAGTCCATCGGATAAAAAACCCACGCATGCTCAGAATCAAGTCAACGCATGCTCAGAAGCATTGAACTTAATTTTTCTCGGCTCATCAGAGTGTTTTACGCCACCGCGTTTGGAACGGTCGGTTTTTTGACTGATGGTGTGTAGGCAAGTCTGATGGAAGTCAGCTTCATCGGATTTCCGATGGACAAAACCATTGGATTAGAATCCATAGGATATCCGATCGTGTGTACAGGGCTTGGCTGTGTTGATGAAGAATACCTCCTATGGAGCCATTATGTTCTCCTGGTGGAGGGGGGAGGAAGCAGCCCCCGCCGGGAGAACACAGTGATTATTGCTAGTGGCTGCTAGCAATAATCGCATGTAAAATGCAGCAGGCTGGTTGTACCCAAGTTGATTGATCGATCAAATTGGGTGCAGTCAGCCTGCCCATATATGGTTCGAATCTCAGCCAATTCCTGTTGAACCGCTTGAGATTCAAACCGTCTATGGCCGGCTTTACAGACAGTCAAAAAGATAATTGGTATCATGCAGCTGGCTCTGCTAAGTGGCTTTGGCTCCAGAACTTTGCAGGCACCATTGAATGGGTGGCCAGTCAGTCACAGTCATCAAGAAACCCCTAACAACCTCTGGAGAACCCTAGAAACCTGATTAAGAAATTCTGACCAAAATACTGCAAATTGTTGTACAATCTATAAAAATGCATGCTGTGGGTAGAATAAACTTAAATGCTGATCTTGCGTTATTTGTAAAGGCCAAGCCAAGAAAAGTTCAGCTTTCAATAAATGGCGGTATATAATTCTCCATACTTTTCTATATATGACATTTAGCAGACAAGATTCAAATCACATACGTGAGCTCAGGAGCAATTTGTGCTAATCCTTGTATGAAAGGCAAGGAGGCTAGAACAATTACAATCTGCTCAGACAACTGGTTCCTTGTAATTAGGCAATATGAATACCATGTATATTTTCACAACGCGCAAAATAACAGATTACTTAATACGTTAAACACTGTCTGCATTTCTGGCAATATTACAATCTTTCTTTCATTCCATGCCATGGCTCTTTTTTTTTTTCATTTGCAATTCCTAAACTCTTATTGAACACAACCCATGGGATTGTCTATGTCTCTGGCTACATATTAAACAGGCATATAGAATGTCTCAGCAGAAGACATCATAAATATGCTTTACATAAAGCAACCGCTGTGATTTAAAGGGGGTGGACTTTAATTTATTGCTCTGGAAATTTCCTGCAAGTTCTGCTAACGACACTGATTTATCATTCCATACATTACTTTCCCGTGGCTCCAGCTTGTGATTTGAAAGTCACAATTGGTGAAAATATAAGTGTATTATGAATTTTTACAACATCGACCACCGATTTTTTTAAAGGTATTCCTATATATTTGTCAGGTACATGTGCTTGTTTTATATACCGTATATACTCGAGTATAAGCCGACCCGAGTATAAGCCGAGGCCCTAATTTTACCACAAAAAACTGGGAAAACGTATTGACTCGACTATAAGCTGAGGGTAAAAATGCAGCAGCTACTGTATTCGGAAAAGAGGGTCAACAATGCCCATTTGCAGCTTCACTGTGCCCATTCTCACTGTGCCCAACACCTCACTGTGCCCATTACCTCACTGTGCCCATTACCTCACTGTGCCCATATCCACACTGTGCCCATATCCGCACTGTGCCCATCTCCTCACTGTGCCCATTTGCACGCCTCACTGTGCCCATTACCTCACTGTGCCCATTACCTCACTGTGCCTATTACCTCACTGTGCCTATTACCTCACTGTGCCTATTACCTCACTGTGCCCATTACCTCACTGTGCCCATTACCATGGAGATAAACAGCACATTATTACCCTCCACACTCACCTTCTGCTTGCTACAGCGAAGATCTATTTTTGTAAGAGGCAGCCAGGCTTCTAAGGAAAGATCACCTCCCATGTCCATCGCGCTGTGGGCGTCCATTTTTTTAAATTTGCGGCTTCCTCCTGGTCCCGTGCGGTTCCGTGATAGGCGATTGACACTGTGTTCAGTGTTCCGCCTCTCACGGCCATCTTCTCATCCTCGGACTTTCCCAGCAGACACTGTGTTTACTGATCCGCCAATCACGGACGTTCTTTCATCCTCGAACAAGAGGAGAATGTCCGTGATTGGCGGATCACTAAACACAGTGTCAATCGCATATCACGGAACCGCACGGGACCAGGAGGGAGCGCGAATTTAAAAAAATGGACGCCCAAGGTACACTGACTTGAGTATAAGCCGAGGGGGGGACTTTTAAAATCTCGGCTTATACTCAAGTATATACAGTATGTGTTTATTGCTCCTCAACATACCATAGTTGAGAAGGTCTGAGAAACGCACTGGAAAAACGCAATCTGTAATTTTTACTTCTGCTTTTATTGTATTGCTGCAGCATGAACTATGCTTTCAGCCAACATGATGTAATACAGGGCGTGAGCGTGATCTACTGAGGGTTAACCTGTACTGACAGATACATGTAGGATGTCATTGTTGATCTCCTGAAATGCTAGTTGCCTTGCTGCCTCTGGCATAAAGTGTATGTAAACTCTAACAATAGATGCTTCTCATTCACTCCCTTTTGGGTCGTTAAATATACAATTGAAAGCGTTTTATTATATCTGCTTGACAAGTGCAAAAAAAAAAAAAAAAAAATGCTATTCATCCAGACAGAAATTTTGTGAACTAATAAAACATTCAATAAGGGATGGAAGCATGTGTTTTAGGGACTCTATTGTTAACAATATGCGTTAAAACGCAAATATTATTCATCATTACTATGATTGTTTTGTTGCCCCCTCTCTTTTGTCAATAATTTGTTTACATGTACACTATGTTTTCTGATATAACTATCCATCACGGCTTCCCATTTCAGGCTTCTCCGGGCCATTTTTCACTTATGCACGGGTTCCATCACTGTTGTTCCTGGCTGTGGATGTCATGCTATCCCTGCCCCCTGCGGGCTCTGCTCCAATCCAGGGGCTGCAACGCGCACTGCCTACGCCCCCCATCCTACGCCAATCGGATGTGTGGGCGGGCACTGCGTGTCGACGTCACGCCTCTCTAGCCGCACACGGGGCACTGTCTCCATGCGGCTGTTCAATCTGACAGCTATGAGTAGTGTGGGGAGTGAATTTGGCGCCAAACTACCAGGCGGCTCTTCCGCATTGGTGTAGGCGCCTCTCCTCCCCACCCCTTCTCGCGTGCGTGATGTTGGCGGGATTCTTGGACGGCAGCACCTATGTAAGGGCGTTACCTATGGCTGGTTCAGGCATTTGGCTCTTTACACTTCACAGACCAACACGCAGTACTTCTAGCCCACAGGTATCTCCTCCTTCACTTAGCACATCATCCCTTCCCACTGGCCCCTTTTTATTTTAGTTCATTATTCATCGTTTCCCCTTTTTTTCATGTATTTTAATATTTTTTTCTTTTTTTCACCACCACCAGTCAAGCATTACCTCTCACTTTTTCCTCATTTACAACTAGGGATGTCCCGATACCAATACTAGTATCGGTATCGGTACCGATACCAGGCATTTCCCGAGTACTTGTACTCGGGGAAAATGCTCCGATGCTTCAGCCGATACTTGGGCAGTCAGTGATGATCGGTGTGGCGGGGGGAGTTACAAGCACCGATCACCGCTGTATAGATTTCAATACAGCCCGACAGCTTCTCCCGACCCCCCCCCCTTCTTTTCAGCTGTTTTAGTGAAATCTATACAGCGGTGATCGGTGCTTGTAACTCCCTCCAAAGCCGCACCGATCACCGCTGACTGTCCCTGTATCCTCCTCCAGTTCCCCCATCCGTGCTGCTCTCCCCCGTGCGCTCCGTGTCCCCCCCTCCATGCTGCTGATGTCCTTCATCTTTCTGCTCTTCCCCCCCCCGCGCTCCATGTCCCCCCCTCCTCGCTGCTGCTGTCCTCAGCTCTGTGCCACCCTCCATATCCTCCTCCACTTCCCTCTGTCAGGATGGAGAGCGGAGGTAGGAGCCGCTAAACCCGGCTCCTACCTTTTCCGAATGTACAGAGTCAGTGACTGACTCTGTCCATTCATATAACTGAAACATCGTAACCTGTGTGTTTACGATGCTTCAGTTTATGAATGGAGAGGAGCCGTTGTTTCCTCTCCATTCATTTTCAGTGCAGCTGAGAAAGGGACTGGGGAATCTGTTTCCCTAGTCTCTTTCTCTGTCTCAAAGGGGAGATGTCAGAGGTCTGTTAAGACCCCTGATATCTCACCAAAGCCCCGCAACAGGGCTAGAAATAAAAAAAAAATTGCAATAAATAATAAAAAAAAAATTGTAAAAAATAAAAAAAAAAATACACTGAGATCACCCCCCCCCCCACCCACCCCAACAAAGCATTGTAAAAAAACATGGCAAAAAATAGTAAAAAAAAAAAAAAATAGTAAAAAAAAAAAAAAAAATACTGACACATAAAAAAAAGGATCGGTATTCGGTATCGGCGAGTACTTGAAAAAAAGTATCGGTACTTGTACTCGGTCTTAAAAAAGTGGTATCGGGACAACCCTATTTACAACCATCACTATCCACTGACTCAAGTCCATACATCACTCCATGCTTGATGCCTGTCTGACCAGGGTGCACCCTGTGTGGGGGCCGTTTGTCTCTGGCATCCTGCCTCAGTCCCCGGCAGGGGCTGTCCCAGCCCTTGGGGGTTTGTTTTGGCCTGACTTCCATGCCGGCAACATATGGATACCCGGTGAGTACCACACTGGGACTCTGACTATTTTTCACAGTCCCCATAATGTCAGATGCCCTGGATTAACCTGAAATGTGTCCATGTCGTTGCATGCTGGCTTCTGATGAGCGACCAAAGTCGCGAAACGCGTGGAGCTTACATCTTCATGCTTCAAACATGTATCACTGCAGTATTCTATTATTGTATTTTATGTCTGTGTATATGGGTTCCTGTTTTTGAACAAATTATCCCCCAACAAAATCTGTGAATTTTAAATCTGTTATCTTCCTGCCCCTTTGCTGCTATATGGGTATCTAATATGTGTACCGTATGTTAATCTATTTCTTCAATAATGCAATATAGTCATGTACGATGCATTATGTGAAAGTATTAAAATATTAATTATACAACGTATTCTAGTTATGCTAATTACCCCCGACCAATCCTAATTTTTCCCGCACATGCTTCATACAAAGTCCCGCCCTTTTTTGTTTAATTTTTTGTGAACTAATAGCTTCCTGTGTTCTCTGCAGTCCGGTCCACACCACAATTTGTGATGCATTCTAGTGCGTCTTTTCCCCTCTTTTTTTACTTCATCTCAATTAAGGACAACTAATTACATGTGCATTTTGATGCATTTTGCCGCCATCCAGATGAGTTCTATATAAAAAAAATGCAACATATTCTGCTTTTGTTGACTGCACTGGAACACACTTCACTGGTTTGAATGAGGGCCAATGGAATCTACTATATGTTCAACACTGTCCATGTGTTTTTAATACAAAATAAAAATGTACTGAACTGCATCTGTTGTGAACCAGCCCTGCCTCTGGAAGGTTATCAGTTAGCATTGTTCCGTGGACTACAAAACACCTCTCCTTGGTATGGAGCAGAGTGGGAGGTGTTATATAGTCCTAACACATTCCCTTTCTTGAAGTTTTTGTTAAGCCACTCTAACATCACAGGGAACACAGTGGTATAGTGGTTATCACTTTCACCTAGCAGCAAAAGAGTCGCTGGTTCAAATCCCAACCACAACACCATCTGCCTGGAGTTTGCATGTTCTCCCTGTGTTTGTGTGGGTTTCCTCCCACACTCTAAAGACATGCTGGTAGGTTAATTGGATCTTGTCCAAATTGGCCCGGTGTGTGTCCCAACCGTATTGAGATCCTACGGGGTAAAATAACTGCACCAGCCGAGCAGACACTGGCTGCAAAAAGCGCCTAGAGGCGATTCAGTTTGTATGTGTAGCGCTATACAAGTCACTCATTCATTCATAACATCTTTATACTATTGGCTCTGTGTCCTAATCCTGTGTCCCCTTGTGTGTGTGATTTATATAAAAAAAACAAAACAAATTATACCTAATTTCAGAGCGCCACTCAGTGCTCACGTGACCGGCTGGCTCTCTCCTCTCCCCGTCTGACAGCTGCAGTGGGCAGGGCCGAGAGTCCCCTGCTGACGTCAGGTGGGAGGGGAGGAGGAGGAGAGGAGGAGAGACCCGGCCGGTCATGTGAGCGCCAAGCGGCACTCTGAAATGAGGTATAATCAGAATTTTTTTTCTAAATCACACACATAGGAGGACACAGAGCCAATAGTATGACAATATACATGTTATTTCAGCAGAAGGAGGGGCGGGGGCAGACACTGTCATGAGCTGACAGGCAGGGAGGGGAGGGGGGAGAGCACTGACGGAGGCACGTAAACTGGTCAGTTTACAGAAGGGAGGGCAGAAACTGGTAGGATCAGCCAGGTTTTTTAGATGATACAGAGGGCCAAATTACACAGCACAAGCACTGTGCGGTATAACATGCTTTAAAGCAGCGGTTCTCAAATCTTGTCCTCAGGACCCACTAACAGGCCAGATTTTAAGTAATACCTTGGGGAGATGCAGACTAAAATACTGCAATCACTGAGCAGCAAATGATATAAATGATAAAATGGATGTAAACCCAAATCATGAAATTTGAGCTGGGCACATAAAGCTGTAGTATTTTGTTATCTCTCTTCAAAGAGCTATGTCCCATAGCTCTCTCCTGATCTGTTCCTCTGTTATCAGCCTGATAACTCCTGACAAATTCTCTGACACATCAGATGAAAGCAGCCTGACATTTCTGTCAGGGGAGGTTGCTATAAATAGATTAGCAGGGAGCTGGCCCTATTACAAAACACCTCTGAGAGTCTCTGCCTATGTGGAGAGGGGGTGTGTGCCTTTCCTCCAATCAGCAATTTTAGCTATCTTGGCTATATGCCCAGACATCAAACTCTGTGTTAAACAGGAAGAGAAAATTTCCTAACAAGATCTCAACTTTCTAAACAGTATATAAATGTGAAGACAGCAGATATGGATATAAAACCTATGTAGGGAGATTTGGTTCATCCCTGTGTATCATCTGAGGCTGTTCACTTCACTGGGTGTATGGAGGGTTTACATCCACTTTAAGCTGGCCATACATGGATTGAAATTGGCTGGTTCAGCAGGGACTGGCCAAATTTCTATCCATGTATGGGCAGGCAAATTGTACCCAAGTCGATCCATCAATCAACTTGGGTACAACCAACTTGTCAGGTTTTTTTAAATGCGATTACTGCTGGCAGCTATAGTTGCTAGCAGTAATCGTGTTTTTCAGGCTCCCAACCACCCCCACCCCCACGGGCAGAACACAGAATCTCTGCGGGAGGGATTCCCCCATCAACACTGACTGTGTTGATGAGGGAATTAAACCATATAAAGTATGGAATGCCTTAGGGTGACAATGCTGCTCAGTACAGTTGTCACCATAGGACAGGAAAAATTACCAAGTTCAGAAAAAAAGTGTTTCCTACCAACTCTTCAAATTTGTTTCTCTTCATTCCCCACTTTGCTGTAGGAATTGTGGATCTGTTACTACACATTCTTAGGTTTTGCAGAAATCTCTCCAGCTTTTGGAGGAAAAATTTCCAACTAATTTCGGAAGTAAGTGGATTGATTCTAAAATCTAACCCAGTTCTTGCCTTACTAGACCTGGGGATAAACTATATACCCCATCATTTTCATGTAGTTATCTCTCGCATACTATTAGCAGCTAGAGCTACCATCACTAGAAGCTGGAAGAATTCACAAGTGCCTAACCCTTCGGAATCCATAGAGATTCTACAAACAAATTTTGGACATAAATGCTTACTGGCTGTTAGAAATAATAAAGTTTCTAGTTTCTTTGAACAGTCGATTCCCTGGATATGTTGGTATAATAATACCCAATCATATACTACTGCTTTACTATGGATTACCCATTGTCCCCATTGGTGATTGCCTGTGCTAGAACGTTATATGTAACTGATGTCTCTTTCTACTGTTCTATCATTGTATTTAGAAGATTTGACCACATATGTTACCTGGACCTTCATATTACTACATGCAGGGCTGGTGCAAGGATTTTAGACACCCTAGGCGAAACCTCATTTTGCCACTCCTCCCCCTTGGCTCCACCCCTGACTCCACCCCCTTTGCCCTGCCCATGTATACCCCACCATTTTAATAAAGCGCCCATCAAATGCAGCCCACCAGCAACCATCAAATGCAGCCCACCAGCGCCCATCAAATGCAGCCTCACCGGTGCCCATCAAATGCAGCCTCACCAGCGCCAATCAAATGCAGCCTCACCGGTGCCCATCAAATGCAGCCTCACCGGTGCCCATCAAATGCAGCCTCACCAGCGCCCATCAAATGCAGCCTCACCAGCGCCCATCAAATGCAGCCTCACCGGCGCCCATCAAATGCAGCCTCACCGGTGCCCATCAAATGCAGCCTCACCGGTGCCCATCAAATGCAGCCTCACCAGCACACATCAAATGCATCTTCACCAGCGCCCATCAAATGCATCTTCACCAGCACCCATCAAATGCAGCCTCACCAGCGCCCATCAAATGCATCCTCACCAGCACCCATCAAATGCAGCCTCACCAGCACCCATCAAATGCAGCCCCACCAGCGCCCATCAAATGCAGCCTCACCAGCGCCCATCAATGAATGTTTGCTTGCTTCCATTCATTCAGGAGTCAGGACACAGACAGTCCTCGGCCGCCGCTGCGCCTCTGACACTATGTGGGAACGAAGCAGCGGCTGCCTGCTGATGCTGAGACTTAGTTGCGTGCTGCAGAGAGAAAAGAGTAGGAACACCAGTGGCCGGGCGCCCTAGGCAGCAGTGCGCCCTAGGCGACTACCTAGTTTGCTTAGTGGTAGCACCGTCCCTGACTACATGATATCTTGTACCCGGTCTAATGTTAGACTATTGCTTTGCCTTGTAATGTACTAAAAACTTTATTAAAAAAAAATAAAAAAAAGTGTGAAAAAACTAAACAAAAAAACATACAGCCACCACATCTAAGCACTGGTAAGTTGCAACACTATCAATTTTTGTTCTTTAGATACACAGACCTGAAAAAGAGCATGCAGCAAATGAAGTAGCAGTTCCTGATATACTGTACATACTTGTTTCAGGGCTGTAACTACTGAAGCCAGAGGGTCAGCATAAAAACAAGGCAGCCTGCTTTTTGGGGGAGGTCAGTAAAGCACACCCTTTAGACACACATGGGTAGGGGCCAGTAGTGTATTTAGGTTCTGTGCTGCCCTAGGCCTGGGCCTTGTTGGCCTAGGCCGGGATACAGCATGGGTAGGGGCATAAAGAAGATAATGGAGAACATTTGAGATAAATCTTTCAGCAACTTTGCAAATCTCCATGAATACATTCCCGACATGTTACAATATGCAGCAATATTATCACTTTTCAAAAAAAAATTCAGCCTTCTATCATTACAAGGGCATCCTGGAGGTTCAGTTTAGTGACTTTTCCTAGCTTGAGATGAGATCCTCATTGTTCTGCAGGTAAGAGGGCAGCACCTTAGGTTTATTTTCCCCCAGACTGTCACTGTCCAGGAATTAGTCGCTGAAGCATGCCATACTAGTCTATGGGAATTCAAAAGCAGCTTGAAGCTGGTCAAATGCAGGTCAAAAAGAAGTCAACTTCAGGTCAAATTCACCAGTCAATGAACAGGTATGAGCAGGCCAAGTATTAAAGACATTTGAAAGGGCCTAATGCCGCGTACACGCGACCGTTTTTCATGACGAGAAAAATAGATGTGGTATCTATGGTGCCTGTATCTTCAAACTAGATGAGGGAGGAAGTAAAACAACCACACTAACACAGATTGGCTTCTGTGCTTAGTGTGGTCAGTTTAATACCAGGAAGAGGGGAACTGGCAGGATCAACCAGGTAAACTAGAAGCACTCAAAGACAAATACACTATTAATATAAAAAAAAAAACACATAAGAATACAATAAAGACACACATACATCCATTTTTATTTTAAAGGTTACGAACACTTTAATTGTAAACATATTGTGTAGTCTATTTAGCGACATGTTCAAGATATGATGTGCAATACTTTGTGTGGGTTCCACTATACGTCCCTTGAAGAAAGTAACTGGGGGGTAACTAATTCTAAATGTAATAACCCATCCAATGCCTCCAAGCGTTGTCTTAAAGTAGTTGTAAACCCCTACAGACCACTTGCACTTACAGGTAAACCTAGATTAAAGCTTACCTGTAGGTGCAAGAAATATCTCCTAAACCTACACGGTTAAGGAGATATTTGCAGAAAAGACTGCATCACATGCGCGCCATAGACAACAGCGCAGGCGCACTGAGCGTGCCGTTAGTGAAGGCGATCGTGCCATCATTAGCGGCTCCCGTGCACATGCGTGGGAGTGACGTCATTGCTGCTCCAGCCAGTCACAGCGCCGGAGCACCGATACCCGGAAGTCACTTGGGTATCATGGCGGTGGCGGAGGAGAGGAACGAGAGCCACTGCGGGGGCTTCGATCTCAGGTAAGTAATTCATAATGAGCTAGTATGCTATGTAATTCTTGCTCATTATGCCTTTCTCTTGCAGGGTTTTTTTTTGTTCAGGAAAAGTTTTAGAGGGTTTACTTCCTCTGTAAGGTAGTATTAAACCCTCAGCGTACTTTAGCTTAAACGTGACACTAAAGCTTGGGATTTTTTGTTTTAAATATAACAAACATGTTATACTTACCTGCTCTGTGCAGTGGTTTTGCACAGAGCAGCCCAGATCCTCTTCTTCTCGGGATCGGCGCTCCTGGCTCCTCCCCCTGCTGGTTGCCCACAGAGCAAGCTACTTGGTCTGGGGGCACTCGTACCTGCTCGCTCTTGAGCCACCTCTGTGTGTCTATGAGACACACAGAACGTGACTCTGCCCCGCCCCTGCCTCCTTCCTCACTGGCTTATAATGACAGCATTGGCCCCCACTGCTCTGTCTCAGTCAATGAGGAGGGAGACCCAGGAGAGCCAAGGCTCCTGTGCATAGCGCTGGATCAGGCTTGGGTAAGTATTAGGGGGGCTGAGGGGAAGCAGGACACTAAGGCTGGGTTCACATCTAAGCCGCATACGGCTCACGGCAAGGGTCTGGTGCGTCCCTGTTCACCATTGAGGCCCCTTTCACACTGGGGCGGTTTGCAGGCGCTATTTTGCTAAAAATAGCGCCTGAAAACCGAGCCTAAACAGCGGCTGCTGTCTCTCCAATGTGAAAGCCCCGAGGGCTTTCACACTGGAGCGGTGCGCTAACAGGACGTGAAAAAAAGTCCTGCTAGCCGCATCTTTGGAGCGGTGAGAGGAGCGGTGTGTTTACCGCTCCTCCACCGCTCCTTCCCATTGAAATGAATGGGACACCGCGGTAATACCGCCCACAAACTGCGGCTGTAGCCGCGGTTTGCGGGTGGTATTAACCCTTTTTCGGTCGTAAGCGGGGGTTAAAACCGCACCGCTAGCGGCCGAATACCTCAGCAATCCCGACAGTATAGCGCCGCTAAAAATAGTGCGGCTATACAGCCACCGCACCCACCGCCCCAGTGTGAAACCGGCCTTAGGGTCCAATTTCAGTCCTAAATTTTTGGCTGAATTCAGACCTGAAACGGACCAAAAGGCGCACAGGACTCCTGTGCAAATTTGCATCGGAACCACAGCGGAGATATGTGAACTGGCTCCATAGAGAGCTGGTCACAATCTCTTGCTATTGCTAATTGGATGCAGGGAACTCACATCCAATTTGCACTAGTGTGAACCCAGCCTAAAGGGTTTTTTACCGTCATGCATAAAATATTAAGAAGCTTCATACTATGTACTAAGTATTTAAATCGACTGACAAAAAGGGTTTAGTATCACTTTAATAAGCATTTTGTTTTTAAATGCAAGTGGTGTGTAAGTACCTAAATTTAACTTGGTATCATCCCTGTTGAATCCACGTCAAAGTTCAGAGAGAGGGAAGCAGCACAAGGAGTCAATCACTGTGGTAAAATGCAAGGATTGTGCTGATAGGAGGAGAGATCAGAGTGACAGATATATAAGCTAATTAGTGTTCTGGTTCAACTTTCTCTGTCCAATCACAAGCTAGGGGAGGGACAACATCTGGAATTGTTACTCTGCTGCAGCAGAGAAAGGGTTTCCTGTCTTGCTAGGCAGGGATTGGACAAAGCCGTGTAAAGCTGAGTACAAACATAACAAGGAGGTTGAATGAAAAAAAAAAAACCTGACAGATCCGCATATCCTCACAAGCATTGATGCGGGGATCTCCCGTGCTGAGACATTGTATTCTGACAGGATTCCCCCCACCATAATACAGTGATCAGCGCTTGCAGTCATTGGCCAATGCTGGATTTCCAACATGGCCGTTTTCCAGAAGCCTTCCATTAGACTGGTTTCTTTTGAACAGACAGCTGTACACATGCTGAACTGGCTGATTTTCAGGCCTGTGTGTACCGGGCTAAGGCTAATTTCACACTACCGCAGCTGCGATTTGATCTGATTTACAGCGTGATTATGTAGTGCGACTTGGTTGCGATTTTAACATGATTTTGATGCGAATTTTCATGCTTCTGCATTTTTGACTTTGGCCAAGGATAAGCATATGTGCTGTGACAGGGGAAAAAAAGCACTGAAATTGAACACGTCAAATAAAGATGCGTTTTTGCTGTGAGTCTCTATTGAATCCATGGGGCCAAAATCACACTGTATTAAGCTGCATTGATGTATTGATGCGATTCTGTGCCATTCAAGTTGCATCTGAAATCGCACTAGGATGAACCAGGCTTAAAGTGTTACTAAACCCAGGACCCTGCATTCACTATATCTGGTCTCCCACAGTACACAGAACATGGAAATGCAATTATTTTAGTAAATATAAACTGCTAAATACCTTTTCACATCAGCAGTTAGAGCAGTCTTGTGACTTCTATCAGTGTCTAGCCAAGCACTGGTTAAAGGAGTTGTAAACACTCAAGGTTTGTCACCTTAATGCATACCCCCAGAGCCCCCCTTTTACTTACCTGAACTCAGTCTTTCCAACGACGGGGACAAGCCCAGCAGCTCTAGCCGGTGTCTCGGTTCCTGATTGGATAGATTGATAGCTATTGGCTCCTGCTGCTGTCAATCAAATCCAATGATGGAGGAGCAGGGGGCGGGGCCGAGTCCTGCTATCTGTGTCAATAGACACAGCAGCAGTACACAGGAGCATGCCAGCACGAGTGCCCCAAGGGGAGAGCGGCTCTCCAACGGGGAACTCGAGACGAGGAGGAGCCTTAAGCGCCGCTGAAGGACCCCAGAAGAGGAGGATCGGGGCCACTCTGTGCAAAACCAACTGCACAGAGGAGGTAAGTATGACATGTTTGTTAAAAAAAAAAAAAAAAAACTTTTTGTATCCTTTGGAGCTTGTAGGAGGATTGTCTGATTGTCCTATGAGGCCGCAGGAACCCTTACCCTGTCTGGACAGTGCTGATTGGCCCTGTGCTGATCACATGAACCCTCCCAAGAAAAAAAAACCCTCTCTAGCAATGCACACCAAACTGAGCATGTGCAGCCTGACTCCATAGACTCTGTGTTATAAGGAATCTATCAGGGGACATTAAAAGAAGAGGAGGATCAGAGAAGACAGGATCAAACAGCCATTTTACACAATGCGGAGGATTAACTACTTAGTGTTGCCTTATGAGTTTATGTGAAATCTCCATTAATAGCTGTAAAATATTGTAAATTAATATTTTAAGGAATATACTCTGTATTCCTTCATGTAATTCTTTTACTTTACCCTAATATTTTCTTCCTTTGTGTAGACTATAGATAGATTTGTGTATTAGATGGACTTTCAACTACTCACCAATAAATGTTGTTATTGTGTTAAAGCTTTCACTCATGGTCAAAGAACTCTCATTTAATCCACATAATATCTTTGAGATATTAACCTCCCTGGCGGTATTCCCGAGTCTGGTTCGGGGTGAATTTTTCATACCAAAAGCGGTAACCCCGAGCCAGACTCGGGATCACATCACAGGATCCATGTACAGGTTACTTACCTTGTCTCCAGGATCCTGCGATGTCTCCCCGCTGTGTCTGCGAGCCGTGTGTCCTCCGATCGATTCACAGTGCCGAGCTCCGTTCTCTGCGAGCGTTGCGGCGCACGGGGATGGAGCACGGCGCCAAATTCAAAAAGTGAAAAACACAGTATAGATACAGTATACTATAATCTTACTGATTACAGTACTGTATCAAATTATTACACATCCCCTTTGTCCCTAGTGGTCTGCCCAGTGTCCTGCAGGCACTTTTATATTATAAATACTTTTCTTTCTGCCTGGAAACTGGAGATTGTCCATAGCAACCAAAAAGTGTCCCATCAAAAGTGGTTTTAGACCAGCTAGAAAACAGCGATAATAAATTAGAATCACTTGCAGAATTGAGTGATAGTGATTTGTGGGGAAATTCATCATCAAACACTAAATCTAATGACAGTGACAATTCTGCAACTGAGCAAATTTCAGTGTTTTTGATTTGATTATATTATTGAATAATTTTTATTATTATTATATTATTATTTGTTATAATTATTTATAGTTATTTATTATATTATAATTTATGATTTTGTGTTTAAAACTTTATCATACCCGGGATGTCTACTAGACTCTTGTTTGGACAGATTTAAGTGAGTTATTTCTAAGACTTACAGGCCTACAATATAAAACGCCAAATTTCCATGCAAAATAATTGTACCGCTTTCAGCACCTAAAATCTGACAGAATCATACCGCCAGGAAGGTTAAATCTTAAAGCGGAATTCCTCCCAAAAATGGAACTTCTGCTTTTCGGAACCCTCCCCCCCTCCGGTGTCAGATTTGACACCTTTCAGGGGGGAGGGGGGAGCGTTCGCGGTAAAAATAGCGCTTACGCCTATGCGTTTTTACCACGTTTGCGGTAAAATAGCGCTAACGTCTATGCGTTTTACCGCGTTTTTACCGCGTTTGCGGTAAAAATACCGCTAACGCCTAAGCGTTTTACCGCGCTACTCATTCATTTCAATGGAGACAGGCGTTTTTACAGCGCTATTTTTAGCGCCCTAAAGATGCTCCAAAAAAGCTGTTTGCATGATTTTTTCCAATGCACAGCCAGCAAAACGCCTCAGTGTGAAAGCCCTCAGGGCTTTCACATTGAGAATGATGGGGCAGGATTATTTCAGGCATTTTTACCGCAAAAAACGCGGCATTTTTACCGCAAAAACACGTATTTCAGGCGTTTTAGTGCTAAAAATAGCACATAAATAACGCCTGAAATAATCCTGCCCCGGTATTTTCAATGTGAAAGCCCTGAGGGCTTTCACACTGAGGTGATGCGCTGGCGGGAGGAAAAAAAATCTCCTGCAAGCCGCATCTTTGGAGCGGTGAAGGAGCTGTGTGTATACCGCTCCTTTACGGCTCCTTCCCATTGAAATCAATTGGACACCGCAGTAATACCGCCCGCAAATTGCAGCTGTTGCCGCGGTTTGCAGGCGGTATTAACCCTTTTTCGGCCGCTAGCGGGGGTTAAAACCGCACCGCTAGCGGACGAATATCGCGGTAAACACGACGGTATAGCGGTGCTAAAAATCACGCCGCTATACTGCCACCGCACCTGCCCACCCCAGTGTGAAAGGGGCCTTAATCTCAGGACTGTATAGACAGAAACACAAATTCTTTGGCAGGTAAACCAGCTCCCCTGTATATATTTCATATGTGCATTCAGTTGTTTGCCTGGAGTTCAGCTTTAAAGCGGAGGTCCACCTTAATTTTTTTTATTAAAAGCCATAAATGGGCACTTATCTGTCCAGGGTGCCCGCGATGTCGGCAGCAGAAGACAAGCAACCGCTCGTCTCTCGGCTGCCCCTGCCGCCATCCTCGGTAAGGGAATCAGGAAGTGAAGTGTTGCGGCTTCATATGTGCATTCAGTTGTTTGCCTGGAGTTCATCTTTAAAGCGGAGGTCCACCTTAAAAAAAATGATTAAAAGCCATAAATGGGCACTTATCTGTCCAGGGTGCCCGCGATGTCGGCAGCAGAAGACAAGCAACCGCTCGTCCCTCGACTGCCCCCGCCGCCATCCTCGGTAAGGGAATCAGGAAGTGAAGTGTTGCGGCTTCACTGCCCGGTTCCCTACTGCGCATGCGCGTGTTGTGCTGCGCACCTTCACTGGTCCCTGCTCTGTTCTGGGAACTGTGTGTTTCCCAGAACAGAGCGGGGGGGGGGGGGGGAGTGGCGTAGATACCCGCAGATCTTGCGGATATCTATGCCCGGAAGTGAGTGCAAATACCTGTATTAAACTGGTATCTGCACCCCCCTCCCCCCTGAAAGGTGCCAAATGTGACACCAGAGGGAGGGAGGGTTCCGAAAAGCGGAGGTTCACTTTCTGTGTGGACCTCCGCTTTAAGGCTAGCGTAGCCATTCCTGCACCCTATGTACTAATAGAATTAATTTTAAAAAAAAGCACAGAAGATGAATATGTAAATGGGAGGCAGTAGCTATTATACGCGCTTTAGGCAGCTTATTTTTTGAATGGAGCGTCTCATTAAACATTTTGTGTGACGGTAAAACGTGGCATTTAGAAATGAACTGCTGTGAAAATCTGACATTTAGTTCAACTCTTATCAAGGTTACTTTCTTTAGAATGAATGTCACATCAGCAGTACAGGAAGTTTAATATTGTCAGCCTTTCAGTAACTGATGGGCAGTGTAGTCTAAACAAACAATTGCCTAAGAACACAATGGCGTGCTCCATGTTTCCTGGACAGACTTTAATAACTTCCTATTGCATTTGGAACAGGATACTTTCTGCATTGTTTAAGCCTATCTGATACAAGTGAATACACACAACGCAACCTTATCATATTCTTCACCTCCGGTAACAGCACACTGCTGTTTGAAATGGTTACAACAGAAGCTGAAATCCTTTCCGGAAGGCAAGTTTTATGATGTACTTTATACTTGGCTGGCAGAGTTTAGGCAATGCATTGTGAAGATGGGTGGTGCGGCGGTAAAATGTGTGAGCATGTAAACCGATCCTTTATTAATATGACTGTACAGAGCTGCGAGGGCCTCACTCATCACCACCAGTGTTTCTAAGACAATACATGCTGGTACGTGGAGAGTTCCCTCATTTGTTGGCCAAGACATTTAAGGGCCGTTTATGATGAAACCATCCACATTTGTATGAGCAGCACCGTATACGGTTTTTTCTGTATCTGCAGTAACTGTAGAGAGAGATGTACATGAAATATATGGTGGAACTTAAGGGCAAAATTCAAAATAGGCAAACAGGCAAGAATTTTAATGCAGAAGAGACACGCTTTGTCCACCTTTGTACAGTGAGCCACGCACATTCAGCTAACTGTACAAATTCGCCAATGAGAATCCGTCCGAACTTTCACGCAGGTGTGGTAGTGACTTCATCCCCGCCTGGCCAATGAAAGCAGCCGAAAAACGAGACCCAGAAGCTGGCCGCCTCAAGATGTCAACGGACGGGCAGGGAGCTCGGGGACACCGCATTGCTGAGGTTGAGGTGAGTAAAGTTCCGCTTTAACCTAATTATGATTATTGTTAAAAAATCAATCATTTAAAAAAAAAAAAAAAAAAAAAGATTTTTTTGATTTACATCAGATTTTTTTAATTTTTTATCAAATTTATTTTAACAAAATGCTTTTGGAATAAAAATCCATCTAAGCCCTGGTTCACACTGGTGCGATTTGACATGCGATTTGACATGTCAAATCGCATGTCAAATCGGCGAAATTTGCCGCAATGGCACCGTCCTAATCGGTGCGACGCCGCATCTGCGGCGCTGCACCGATTACAAAAAGTAGTTTTTGTACTACTTTTTGCGATTTCAGCCGCAATTTACATTGACATCGGGACTGCCAGCGGGAGTGAAATCGTGCGACTTCAGCTGAACTCGCAGGCTTCACTCCCGCAGCCCCAGTGTGAACCTGGGCTAAAGATAGTTGTTGTGTTACACTATGTGATTATTCTTGCTCTGTGTCTTTAAGATCTGTCCCCTTCTTTCTAGCTGAACTCTCTCTCTCACCGTAGTTCTTTATATGTCTCCTCCACTTACTGATTCTGGTCATTACTCCTGTATTTCTTCAATGCTAAGCATCTTACATGTGGCTTACAACTGCAACGTTTTTCTACCTATGAATATCCATCATTAAACGGAACATTCGAAAGGATTCATCGTCTGTCGTCCTAACTGTGAGTTTATTCATTGAGTTAAACTGCCTGTATCGATGCAAGGGATGAATATCAAACCAGCTTGAGTAAGGCCTACTTAAACCTGGAGATGAACTTTATCGCTTTGTAGTTGAGACAGAACAGTAGAAAAACTGAGTTTCACAGCCTAATTACAAGATTTCTGCATGTCAGTACTGAAACAGACAAGATTTACTGCCCTCATAGCAAGACAGAAGGAACAGAGCAGCACATGGCAGCCTTATAGCCTGAGACAATCTGCACAGTGTCATATTTCAGCACACAGATCCTGCCTGCTTTCACAGTCAGTCTGCTATCATGAGTGACCAAGCTTCTGCATGTGAACTCACATCTACCTCCTCACAAGTTCCTGAAGAAACTGAGTTACCCAAACGCTCAGTTAAACCCACTTGGAAAGTAATGGAGAATTATGAAGCTTCAAGGACTGAATTGTCAAATAGCTTGGAATTAGTCTGGGAGAAAATCCTTGCTGAAGCCAATACAGTGTCTGTTGAACGTGAACTACTGACACTAGAGGGCGCCATTAAACAACTTTCTGCCTCATATGAGCTTTATCAGCTTACCAGCATCAAATTCACTAATGTCTTACAAAACATGAAGTCAGAAAATGCGATGATGCAATTAAAGCGCGTCAATGCTCTCAATATTGAAAGAGACAGTTTTATCCAGCAAACCAGATTAAAGGCAGAAGAAAAAATAAAGCTGTTACAGGACACTGCATCTCACAGATCTGTTTCCACCAGACGTTCTAAAAACTCGTCAAGATCCCATAGTTCAAGATACTCAACACTCAGTGAGCGACTTATTAATGCCCGCGCTGAAGTGGAAGCCAGCAAAGTGCAGGTGGCATATGCAGAAAAAAGAGCAGAGTTGGAAGCGCAGTCAGCACGTCAAAGAGCAGAGTCAGAAGCGCAGTCACCACGTCAAAGAGCAGAGTTGGAAGCTCAGAGAGCAGAGTTGGAAGCGCAGTCAGCACGACAAAGAGCAACAATGGAAACCTTAAATGAACAGTGTAAACATGACGCAGCTATGGCAAAGCTAAGGGTCCTACAGCAAGCTATCAGTGCAGACGAAGGTGCAAGTGAGAAAGACAGCATTAACCTAAACATAGCAGATATGGAAGACCCCCTCAAACGCACTAAAGACTATGTCCTAAGCCACTGCAGTGCACACTCCATTGTCTCCAATGCTCCCGACTACATAGAGACTCCCTCACAGCTTCAAGTTAAAGAGGTTCCAGCAACTTCCTGCACTCAAAATCACTCCACTGCATTTCCTACCTGCCTACCTTGCCTGCCTTCATACGTCACAGAGCATCAGCGCAAGCTTCAAGCTAGTCATCAATCTCCAGTCATCGGTACAGCCTTAAATCAACGTACCATTGGAACAACTGACTTCAAGCAAGCAACTCACCTGGATGCATCTGTTGCACCATATTTCCCTGTGTCCTTTAACAACAATGTCAAAGATAACGTAATCAGCACCATACAGCCAACAGCATCTCACATAAAGGTGGAGACAACTCAGACAGAAGACTTTGTGAGGTACATGCTTCGCAGAGAGCTCACAAAGACTGGTCTTACAAGTTTTGATGACCAACCTGAGAACTACAGAAGTTGGAAATGTGCCTTCAGAACTACAATCAGCAATATTGGCATTACAGCTGATCAAGAATTGAATCTGCTGATCAAATGGCTTGGTCCTCTATCTGCTGCACGTGTTAAGCCATTAGGATCGGTTTTCATGGACAATCCTACTGCAGGCCTCACAGCTGCATGGGAGCGACTAGAGCAAAGTTATGGCAGTCCAGAAGCTATAGAAAATGCTTTGTTCATGCGTCTGGAAACTTTCCCAAAGATATCCGGTAAGGACAACAAGGAGTTCCAGAGACTGAGTGACCTTCTCCTTGAGCTTCAGCTAGCCAAGTCAGACCCAAAACTACCTGGACTCAGTTACCTTGACACTCCAAGAGGGGTAAACCCAATTGTCTCCAAACTCCTGTATGGTTTGCAAGAGAAATGGACTGCACTAGGGTCATCATACAAAAGAGAGAACAAGGTTTCCTTCCCTCCATTCTCTTTCTTCTGTGAATTCATCAGGAAAATTGCAGAGACCAAGAACGATCCAAGTTTTTCCTACGGTGAGTACAGCCTCTTCTCACCCTTTCCTAAGAGTACCAGTCTTCAGGGCAACTATAGAAACCATAGAGGCCCAGTGTCCGTGAAAAAGACTGACAGCCTTCCCACTCCTACCACAGTTCTGGCCACGAACAAACAGAGTAGGAAGATTGAAAACCCTAACAGAGAGTGTCCCATACACAAGAAGCCACACCCCCTCAATAAATGTATCGGCTTTAGGAAAAAGCCTCTGGAAGAGCGCAAGGAGCTTTTAAAGACATTTGGGGTATGTTTCAGGTGCTGTGCTTCTGCAGAACATTTTGCAAGGAACTGTAATGTGTCCATCAAGTGCATAGAGTGTGGCTCTGGGGAACATGTGCAGGCCCTCCATCCTCTTGAGCCCAGCTCTGCACAACCTGCCAACGATCCTCCCAGGTTAACGCATGGCAGGGAGAATACAGACCAAGTGCCTAATTCTACCATCATTTCTTCATCCTGCACTGAAGTTTGTGGAGAAGACCTCTGTGGTAAGTCCTGTGCTAAGATATGCTTGGTGAACATATACCACAAGGATCAACCAGAAAAGTCTCTAGAGGCATATGCTATCTTAGACGATCAGAGCAATCGATCACTTGCAAAATCTGAATTGTTCAATCTATTTGAAATAAAAGGCGAAGCTCATCCTTACACCTTGGGTACCTGTAGTGGAACTATAGAGGTTTCTGGAAGAAGGGCTCATGGACTCATGGTATCTTCTCTAAAAGGTAACTTGCAATTACCCTTACCTACACTTGTTGAGTGCAATCAGATACCTGCTAACAGGGAAGAAATCCCTACTCCAGCTGCTGCTTTCCATCACCCTCACCTCAAGGTAATAGCAAATGAGATACCGCCGCTTGACAAAGATGCTCAGATCCTTCTTCTGTTAGGAAGAGACATTCTAAGAGTTCACAAGGTACACAGACAAGTCAGTGGACCCCCAGATGCCCCATTTGCCCAGCGCACGGATCTAGGGTGGGTCATCATAGGCAATGTCTGCATAGGCAAAATGAAAAGACCTACCAACATTTCGTCATTCAAGACAAATGTTCTGCCAAATGGCCGAAACACTTACTTTGAGCCATGCCCACATCACTACTGGGTGAAAGAGAAGATAGCCAGCCACGAATGGCAACATGGTATCTCAGGTGACACAAGCCCTTTCTCCTGCCATGATGGCGACTTCGGCTCTACAGTGTTTAATGCAACCAGTGAAGATGACATACTGGCTCCTTCAATGGAAGACAAAGAATTCATCAAGGTAATGGACAATGAGTTCTTTCAAGATGACTCCAATAACTGGGTAGCACCCCTACCCTTTCGTCTCCCGAGAGAGATTGCCCAACAACTTACAGCAGGCCATCAGTAGATTCTCCTCCTTAAAGCGAAACTTAAGCAGGAAACCAGAGATGCAAAAGCACTTTGTGGACTTTATGCAAAATGTATTTGACAGAGATCTTGCAGAGCTTGCTCCCCCACTAAAGGAGGGAGAAGAATGCTGGTACCTTCCATCCTTTGGCGTGTATCACCCACGCAAACCAGACCAAATCAGAGTTGTCTTTGATTCCAGTGCTCAGCACGAAGCTGTTTCTCTTAACAACATGCTCCTTACGGGACCCAACTTGAACAACAGTCTAATAGGAGTCTTGATTAGTTTCAGACAAGAGCCTGTAGCAGTAATGGCCGACATTCAACAGATGTTTCACTGCTTCATCGTCAGAGAAGACAACAGAAACTACCTCAGGTTTCTATGGCACAAGGACAATGACCTCAACAAGGAAGTTATAGATTATCGCATGAAGGTACATGTCTTCGGTAACAGTCCTTCCCCAGCAGTGGCAACTTATGGGCTAAGGAAAACAGCTCAGACTGGAGAAGTTGAATATGGATCTGATGCCCGTCAATTTGTTGAAAGAAACTTCTACGTTGACGACGCACTTAAGTCCTTTCCAACTGCTAAAGAAGCAATTGATCTTCTCGCCAGAACAAAGGAGATGCTGTCTGTAGCAAACCTTAGACTGCACAAGATTATATCCAACAGCCAGGAACTTATGAATGCCTTTCACTCTGAGGACTATGCCACTAGTCTAAAAAACCTTGACTTAGGTACAGATGTGCCTCCTGTACAGCGAAGTCTGGGTTTGTTGTGGAACATCAAGCAAGACAAATTCACCTTCCAAGTGTCAACTTGTGACAAACCCTTCACTAAGAGAGGAGTCCTGTCCGTGGTGAATAGCATCTATGACCCACTGGGTTTCCTTGCTCCAGTTACCATTCAAGGTAAGATTTTACTAAGACAGTTGTCTACTGAGAACATAGACTGGGATACTCCCTTGCCTAGTGAGAATCAACACAAGTGGGAAAGGTGGAGATATTCTTTGAAGTCACTAGAAAAACTTCAGATTCCCCGTTGCTATGTTCCAGGATCCACTTCAACTGCTAACCGGAGAGAGATTCATGTTTTCTCTGATGCATCAGTTGAAGCTATTGCTGCAGTAGCCTATTTGAAGACCTCTGAACTGAATGGAGAATCACACTGTAGTTTTGTCCTAGGCAAGGCAAAACTCACTCCCAAGCCTGCACATACCATACCAAGACTTGAACTTTGTGCAGCCGTGCTAGCAGTAGAAATTGCCGAGGTCATACGAAGTGAAATGGACACTAGAATTGATTCTTTCACCTTCTATACAGACAGTAAGGTAGTACTTGGTTACATAAACAACCAAACAAAACAATTTTATGTGTACGTCAGCAACAGGGTTGAACGTATCAAGAGATTCTCTCTACCAAGTCAATGGCATCACGTTCCCACTGAACTCAACCCAGCTGACTGTGGGACCAGAGCCGTGTCACCTGCTGCTCTTCAGGACAGCTTATGGCTGTCACCTCTAAGGTTTCTGTGTGAGGACTCTTACTTACTCCCTATTGACACCACCTATGGGCTAGTAAACCCTGAAGATGATAAGGAAATAAGAACTGTGAACACCTCACTCTACACTTCTGTAAGTACAAAACAGAAGCTGCGGTCACACCATTACAGGCATCAATGGAAGCAGGTGCAGCATCTAGCCAATGTGTTCTGGCATCGCTGGAAGAAAAAGTATCTTCATCACCTTCAAGGTCATAACAAATGGCAAGCATCTAAGCCGAATCTTTAGGTTGGAGACCTCATCCTTCTAAAAGACAAGGAAGTTTGTCGGAATGAGTGGCCTATGGGTCTTATTACTAAAGTTATGCCCAGCGACGATAACAAAGTCCGGAAGGTAGAAGTCAAGGTAACCAAGGGAGGATCGACACAAACCTTTAGTCGACCAATTACAGAGTTAGTACTCCTTTTGCCAGGTGAGTGACTTGTGCAAGGACTAGTCATGCTGTTGGCATGGCGGGGAGTACATTGCTGCCATCTACAGGTTCTACTCAGAACTTTGGAATTATTTGAAGACATCATACTGTGACTTTATGTTCTTCATCCTGTTGAACTTACGTTTATTATTTGCTTGTTGCATGTTTTTCATTACAGGTTCCAGGACATTCGTCAGTATTGGACTTTTTGAAAATATATATTTTAGTTTAAGGTTATGAAATCCAAAGATTTCAGACGGGGAGTGTTGTGTTACACTATGTGATTATTCTTGCTCTGTGTCTTTAAGATCTGTCCCCTTCTTTCTAGCTGAACTCTCTCTCTCACCGTAGTTCTTTATATGTCTCCTCCACTTACTGATTCTGGTCATTACTCCTGTATATCTTCCATGCTAAACATCTTACATGTGGCTTACAACTGCAACGTTTTTCTACCTATGAATATCCATCATTAAATGGAACATTCGAAAGGATTCATCGTCTGTCGTCCTAACTGTGAGTTTATTCATTGAGTTAAACTGCCTGTATCGATGCAAGGGATGAATATCAAACCAGCTTGAGTAAGGCCTACTTAAACCTGGAGATGAACTTTATCGCTTTGTAGTTGAGACAGAACAATAGTTTTCTATTTAAGATACATTAATAATTTTTAGGGCTGTGGAAATTAACTATTAATTCCTTGATTAATCGATTAATTTTTTGATCGATCACAATTCTTTTAATCGGTACTCACCTCTCCGCCGGCTTCCGGGTCTTCAGGGAGTTCCGTCGGAGATCCGGTGACGTCACGGACACCGGCGGGGCTTGCCGTGTCCATCTGAAGGGCTCCTTTACTGTGCCTTCATATCTGCATGCCGGCGGGACCTTACTATCTGCCACACGCAAGGGCTGTTACACTTCCCTCTATCACTTCCCTCTATCAACCTGGGATTCTACAGCCATCCACTGGGAGTTGTGATAGTTTCCTTCACGGGACATCTGCATGCCGACGGACTGATGTTAACCCCTCCTCATCTGGATTCAGCAGTGGTATCGTTGTACACATTTTTATACCAGTATCATACTTAGCTACATGTTTTTATGACTGCTTTTGCTACCGTTTGGTATTACTCGCACTATTTTTACAGCTTATGTAGCTACATCGATTTTATCTCCAGTACAATATTTATTTTATTACCTACTTGAAAACTATAAAATTATTAATGCTATTCCCATTGAGTGCTGCCTGTGTGTGTTTTTTGTATCCTGCTATCGATTTTTCCAGTGGTTGGTAGCTGCACTGGGAATCGGCCTGCAAGGAGATCAGCTAAAAGTAGTTGGATCTGTATGTGCGTTATAATTAATTGAAATTAGTCGATTAATCGATTAAAAATAAAATCGATTAATCGAACACGAAAATTTTAATCAGTAACAGCCCTAATAATTTTGTTTATTCAGGATGAAATGGAGCTTAGTTATGTAGCATGAGGCTGTAATATTTAAATTTCTGGTAAACTCATTCAACGAATCAAAGCTCTGCAAGCTGAGATCACATGCACTGGCGATTTTATTGTTTTAATTAAATAAAATAATTTGAGTAGTTCTCCAACTATGTGTGATTAACCTAAAATCAGTTCTGATATCGCTGTTTTACTAACCTGACAGCTTATTATTCTAAATAGGAAACCTTCATTTTGTTTGCAAATATTAAAGATTGTAACTACCAGCAAGAATAAGTCCTTACATTTAAAGAGCACCTGTCATTTCAGATCTATCATGGCAGTGCCTGTTAGCGGGCATCCACTCTACTGCTGCCGCCACGTCCCTCACCTTGTTGTGTCACTGCTGCATCACCAGCCGTTCCATTAAAGTGAAAGAAACTGTCAGTGTCAGCAGCCGTAGGTCAGAGAAGGAGCCGCTCTGGAACAGAGATGACAGTTGCTCTTTAAAAATTATGATTTAAGTCAACTTGATTTAAATCAAGCCTTTTTACTAGTGATTTAAATCAAATCCACCCTGATTTATATAGAGCCAACAGTTTGCGCAGAGCTTTACAAAATGAAGGGAGACAGTACAGTTAAGCAACCCGTACACGGAGTGAATTTCTTTCCTGCAACCACAGGTTTCAAATTTCAGTCAGTGTTGACAGGGGAATCTCTCCCGCCAAGCCATTGTTTTCTCCCGCTGAGCCATTATATTCTCCCGGTGGGAAGCGTGGGAAGCCATCCCCACCGGGAAAAGACAGTAATTATAGCTAGTGGCTATAACCAATCCCATGAAAAATCCGGCAGGGTTGTTGTACCCAAGTTAATCAATCGATCAACTTGGTGCATTCAGCCTCCCCATGCATGGTTCGAATCTCGACCGGTTCCTGCTAAACCGGCCGGGATTTAAACTGTCTATGGTTGGCCTTACAAAACAAGAGGAATCAGAGGGCCTTGCTCGTTAGAGCTCACAATCATGAAAGGAATAGTTAAATGATACAAAAGTTAATAAGTGTGGAGGATGAGCTGATGAAGAAAGTAAAAATACAGTTTATTAGTTAGAGGCTACAGTAGATAGGCCTTTCTGAAGAGATGAGTTTTCAGGGATCGCTAAGGAGATAGTTGGACACACTGGCTAAGGGAATTCCAGTGAATGAGAGGGGCTTTGGAGAAGTCTTGGAGGTGAGCATGGGAGGAGGTGACAAGGGAGCCAGCGATCATGAGGTCTTGGGAGGAACGGAGAGAACAGTTTTGTTGGTATTTTGCGACAAGTTTGGTGATATAGCTTGGGGCAGAGTTGTGGATGACTTTGTAGATTGTTAGCATTTGGAATTTAATCCTTGAGGTGAGAGGAAGCCAAAGGAGGCAGAGTGTGCTAGCAGACACTGAATGGTTGGTAAGGTAGATAAGTCTGGCAGCAGCATTCATGTAAAGGTAGGCCAAGGAGGAGGGAGTTGCAATAGTCAAGGTAAGAGATAGCCAGGGAGTGAGTTAGTACTTTTATGGTATTGTTGGTTAAGAATAGGTGTATTTTAGAGATGGTAAACCTAATCACTACAAACTTATATAATAATTACCATGTTAATGTAATTTCAAAAGTCATTTTTTGCATTTGAAATCTGCAACTTTCATTAAAATAATATCTGGTGATCCTGCCATGGAGGTTCTTGTTACACAGGCATGGTCTACCGTTTTCGCCATCAGGAAGCCCACGCTGATATATGCCATGCAGCCATTGCGGGAAGCCATATGGGAAGTTGCTGGAGAGGCTGCAACAGATCAGCAGCACTTTGCTTTATTTTTTGAAAATGGCAATTGTTTGGGATAGTTTATCAAGCTAAATGTGATTCATTTAGTCTTTGCATCTACTTTAACACGTATTTATCTGAGTTTATCAGCTATGATAATTCTCATATATAGTATCTGTTAGGCTGGCAAAAGACCGTTTGATTCGAACCATGTATGGGCTGGCTGTATGTAGCAAGTTGATCGATCAATCAACTTGGGTACAACCGGCCTGCCAGATTTTACGTGCCATTATCGCTGACAGCTGGTATAGCCACTAGCAATACTCACTGTGTTCTCCCTGTGGGGACGGCTTCCCCCGCCCCCCTGTCAAAGTATACAGCAGCTTGGTGGGAGGAATTCCCCAGTCATTGCAGGAAAGAAATTTGCTCCGTGCATGTCCTGCATTGGATATCCATTTTGGTAATAGGACATATTTTGCTGCCATTGGACAAAGACTCAATTCTCATTTTCCTGTCAGCCATTTTGAATTTAGTACAGCTGTAACACAGAATAGCAGAAGTGAAAGGCTGCAGACATACTTACAATAATTTAAAGTGGAAGGCATAACCTATGATTCTTAGTTAATTCTTTGCATCTCTGTATCCCCTCCTCCACATAGTATACTATAGTGGACATATAGGTACACTGGTACAGTACTGTAGTGTACACATAAGTAACCTGGCACAGCACTGCTGTGGACATATAGATAAAGTATCACAGTTGGAAAAGAGCTACAGAACATAAGTGTAAAAACGTTTATGTTAAATGTAAAGGATATGTATGGCATCAGGTGGCATGATCTGAAACAAATTTGGCCATCCCCAGCGATGATATAGAACAGCCATTTTCAACCATTTTTTTTGAGCTGTGGCTGTTTGACCACCTATCTGATGGTGCATGCATAGTTCCAGAGTGGAAGCCACTTGGCAGAGGCAGCTGCATGAATCCAATGACCTTTTTAACTCTCTATTAAAGGAAGGCCTTCTAAACACCACTGTAAAGGGGGCATTCTTATTACTGGCTCTCAATGTAAAGCTGGCCACGCACATATAGATTCCTCCATCCATGCTACACAGCACAGATGGATGAATCTATTGATGTGGCTACTGTATTTGGACACCCAGGTCCAGACAGCTGTCAAATTATCCAAACAGTACCTGCATTTGACTGAATGCAGGGGTTGTTCGGCTGACAACTTTCCACCCAGGTCCTGAAAATTTTCAGTTGAGGGATGTTGGATGTGAGGTGACCTACATTTTAGCCCATTCATCAGGAAATTGCTTTGTATATAGCAAACTTAAAGGGCATTTTCTCCTTGACCTCCACTGAATTGATTTTAGCAGGGTTTCCTAAGACCTGAAAATTATTTCAAGGGTTACATAGTTAGTTACATAGTTACATAGTTACATAGTTAGTCAGGTTGAAAAAATACACAAGTCCATCCAGTTCAACCATAAAAAAAAAAAAAAAATATTGTACAATCCCATATACCCATTTCTATACCCACAGTTGATCCAGAGGAAGGCAAAAACCCCCAGCAGAGCATGATCCAATTTGCTACAGCAGGGGAAAAATTTCCTTCCTGATCCCCCGAGAGGCAATCGGATTTTCCCCGGATCAACTTTACCTATAAATGTTAGTACCCAGTTATATTATGTACTATTAGAAAATAATCCAGGCCCTTCTTAAAGCAATCTACTGAGCTGGCCAGAACTACCTCTGCAGGAAGTCTATTCCACATTTTCACAGCTCTTACTGTGAAGAAACCTTTCCGTATTTGGAGATTAAATCTTTTTTCCTCTAGACGTAAAGAGTGCCCCCTTGTCTTTTGTGTTGACTTTAAAGTGAATAACTCAACACCAAGTTCATTATATGGACCCCTTATCAGGGCTTTTTTTCAGGGAGGGAACGCAGTTCTGACACCTCCTGGACTGACTGTATGTAATGTCAAGGGGTTCTAGGGTGTGCTGCAGGGAATTGATGCTCACTGCTGGCGGATCTATTCTAGCTGGAGGGGATCTATTTTTGCAGGGGGGTCTATTGTTGCTGAGGAGGTCTAGTGTTGCTGGTGGGGGACCTATTGTTGCTGGGGGGGTAAGTTGTTGCTGAAGGAGATCTACTGTTGGGGAAGGGGTCTATTGTTGATGGCTGCCAGAGAGTCTATTAATGCTGGCTGTGCGGAGATCTGTTGATGCTGCCTGGAGTCTATTGTTGTTGGGGGGGAATTTTGTTGTGGGTGGTACATTGTTAGGGGGATCTATTGTTGCTGGCTGAAGGGGAAACCAAATTCCATACAAATTACTTAGCACAACAAAATGATACTTGGTTCTGTATTGTCTAAAAGGGGCGGTACTGGGAGGTGGGTAGGGAATGGAACCAAGGGACGTTGCTCGGAGGTGGGTAGGGGCGGAGAAAACAAGTGACTCGGAAAAGGGGAGTTCCTGCACCTATTGTCTGAGAAAAAAAGCCCTGCCCCTTATATATTTGGACATGTTGATCATATCCCCCCTTATTCTCAAGAGTGAATAAATTCAGTTGCTCTAATCTTTCCTCATAGCTGAGCTCCTCCATGCCTCTTATCAGTTTGGTTGCCCTTCTCTGCACTTTCTCCAGTTCCCCGATATCCTTTTTGAGAACTGGTGCCCAAAACTGAACTGCATATTCCAGATGAGGTCTTACTAATGATTGTAAAAAGATTGAGAAAGGCTGATACAGAAGTTCTGGGTGTTTACCGCATACAAGCATGAAAAAAAAAAACATTACAGATTCCCCTTAGGGAGCTTAAAATGATAAAAAGAAGACGTCTCTAGATAAATAAGTTATTCAATGTGTTCTGAATGCATTGTGAGATTTTTGCTTCTTCTTTCTGCATGTGCTTTTTCCTCAAACGTCCAGAACACCCTTTCCAAGACCCCGCACACTAGGTTAAAAAATAAATAAGAACTGTTGCAAAAGCAAACAACCTATGGGAATGAATGTATAAAGAAAATAATGATAAAATGACAGGACGTGGGGAATGTAGCCACCCTCGAAGTGCTCAAGATTCCGGTCAACCATTCCTAAAATGCTTTTCTGTGAAGCCACTTTCCAGACAGCCATAACAATGGTTACTAAAGTTATACAGTAGTTACTGGTTAATAGGTAGAAAAAATTACCAAGACAAACATGCCCTTCCCTGTTTCCGTGCCCATACAATGAGCAAGCTCATGACTCATTGATGGCTCTAATAGGTGTTATTGATGAAGGACTTATCTTACTTTCTGCTCTTTGGCGGCATGATAATGTCTGATTGAAACTTGCTACTTAGACATTAGAAGAACAATAGCTTTGTACAGTTGTGTTTATACATACTTATTGATAATGATGTCTTGTATGAGTTGGTGGACTTTGACCGGTGTCTTTTTTATGATTTGATGGAGATGCAGGTTACACCCCATTTATATACACATCAAACTGGAAGCTAGATAATCTTATCAGATATTGCAAAAATAGATTTAGCTATTGGATCAAAGTACAATGGTAATCGTAGGATACGTAAGAGATTTATTACAGTAACAAGATACAGTTATGTCTAGGTTGGGAAACTTGCTTGAGCATCAGCATTAACATGTGATAAATGCTCCTGCTTATGTGATAAGGTGTGACTCTAAGCGAAAATGCTGTTGATTGCTGCGAAAAATCTTGCTGCATTTTGATTGCTATACTGTCCAATTTACAGTAGTGATTCTTCACATCTACATGGAATATTTTTTTTTTTTTAAAGTCGCTGAACAATACAAAAAATGCAATAACTCAATCAATTCGCTGTCAGATGTCATTGTTTTGACCATTTAAAAAAAAGCTTTATATTTGATTGGTTTTTGTAACTGTAGATGATTACTGTTAACCTTGTTGTGTTAAATACACCCAACTGGGCTGAATCCTCTGAGTCTACAAATAACCTAAATTCAAACACGAAACAGTGTCTCAGAATCTGGTGCAGCTGTGCATGGTATCCAATCAACTTCTAACTTCAGCTTGTTCTATTAAGCTTTAAATATAAAACCTGGAAGCTGATTGGTTTTTATGCAGAACTGCACCAGATTTTGCACTCTCCAGTTTTAGTACCCCCCCCCCCCCCACTGTGTTATCTTCGTGTCCACACATAAATACATATTATTTTAACTAGAAGACAAATAGAAGGGTTCGTTTTTTTGTTTTTTTTTCTGACATTGCGATAGTCTGAGGATGGGTGTCAGGACTCTATCCACATCAGACTAGGGTGACCACATTTCCAAACTACCATTCAGGGACACCCTCCCTTCCCAAAAATCAGCTTGTGCTGTAACGAATCACAGCACAGAGATTCGACACAAGAGGCGGGATTTATGATTACTCCAATCACAAGCAGGGGGCAGGATTGTGCTCCTCCAGGCATTCCCAGCCAGGACAAGTACTGTCAGTGAGTAAAGCGGTGATGTGGCTGCCTTTTTTGGGGGCATCAGATTGACCCGGGGGGTGGCTGTGTCAATTTCATTCCGGGACACTGTATTGTCCTGGAATGAATGTGCCCGGGACAGACCGGCAAAATGCGGGACTGTCTTGGGCAATCCAGGACACGTGGTCACCCTACATCAGACACTCACAAAGACTTGGCATTCCTGTATCTTACATAGCCACACAAATACATTTAGGCATGCATAAATGCGCACTGGCACACAGGTGCGCGCAGACGCATGGCCGGCCCAGACTGGCACCAAAGGCCTTTGTAAGGGAGCCAGTTCCTCTCTGTGATTGCTGGTTGATCTTTGGCATTACAGTGTGTTTGTTCCTGTGATACCCTTGCATCTGTGAATACCTTTTACTGATTCAGCTTGCCCCTGAACCAGCCTTCTTCCTGCCTCCTGATCTGACCTCCGCTTGTTAATCGGACGGTCTAATCCTGCTCCTCTGTGTATGACTTTGGCTACCCTCCTGACCACGCTTGCTCTTGTCCACACCTGGTACCTGACCCTGGCTTTGAACTGGCTTCTCTACTGACTCTGCTCTGTTTGAATCATGCTACTCCCCATGGGTCCCACCTGTCTGCAGACATTATCCTGGTATCTCCTCTGAGTACCTGGACATCTCGTCTGACAACACTCCATTCAGAACACCCCTGAAAGCTATTCCAGCAGGCAACCTGTGCCTGACTCCTCCTGTTCCACCTTCAGGGGAGTCTGGAACTTAGCCACAAGGGAAGCCCACTCTCTATTGGCCTCCAGCACCAGGTACGTGATAACAGGGAAGGAAAGCAAGGTTCACTGACATGGCTTGCTATTACGGACTTGTTTACATTAGTGGTAGCCCCTTGAAGATTTACGGTGGATTGCTTTTAAGAGGCATTGATAAGCGGTGAGGAGGCATTATGTTCCTCCTCGCCTTTTTTAAGACTTAAAAGCTTGCACCACTATGTCATAATCCTATTACAATGTGGCTCTACTCACTTGAATGTGACAGGTGGATAATTTTTGCTGCAATGCAATGCAAAGCATCACAGCTAGGATGTTTGTATACCCCCAGATGGCTGCCTTTGCTGATTAGAGGATGGGGTGGTTTGGGCTCAGTCACCTGTTTTTACTGCCCCCAAATACAAATGTAAACTAAGCTTTAATAATTAAGAGGATTCTGCCCGGATGGAAATATGGGAGCTGCTACTGCTAACTTGTTATGAAGGTACAGACTTTGAGGCTGTCATCGTAATTCTGACTTCACTTGGAAATAACTGAGTAGGGACAGGTTAGCACCTATATGTAGTGTAGTGTAGTGTAGAGGCACCTATATGCAGTCTTAAACCTGAGCTCAAGGCAAACAGCTATATACTGTACTGTACATAGGTGAAATACCAGCATTGGGGCTATTTTACCTTCCAAAGTGTTGGAAGAGGTCGTTGGTGCAACCTTTTGAGGGCAAGTGACGCACCCACAAGCCATTATCCTCTGATTGAAGAACTTCACATTTTGGCACTTTCTGAATTGCAACCTCTTCAAGCAGAAAGCCCAGAGACACCATGATATTGTATAGCATTTAAATGAAGCATGCTGACATATACCACTCTCCACCAGCACATTACATCTCCCATGATGCCACCTGTTGTGCACATTTTACAAGACTTTACTTTCAGGGCTTCCAGGACAGGTTCAGCTCAACCTTGCACCACAGCAGGCTCCAATATGGAGACCAAGTCACGAGTGAGGACATTAGCCAACTCAGTCCCTCACCATATTAGGGATGCCAACACCTGCCACAATTGCTCACATGTAATGTTGGCTGCTAACTCCTGTTTTAGACATGCCACCCTGAAGGTTATGTGTGTATTCTACCCTGGTGTACTTAACCACAAGAGTTAACCTGTTACACTGAGTCTGTACCAGCTTAAGGCTCTCTCAACCCATTGGATTCTATAGCTTGCACTCCCAGTATTCCGATTCTTGAAACCCGCCAAGGTTACTCTAGATGATTAACCTCCCTGGCGGTATGATTCTGTCAGATTTTAGGTGCTGAAAGCGGAACAATTATTTTGCATGGAAATTTGGCGTTTTATATTGTAGGCCTGTAATTCTTAGGAATAACTCACTTAAATCTGTCCAAACCAGAGTCTAGTAGACATCCCGGGTATGATAAAGTTTTAAAAATGAAATCATGAATTCTAATATAATAAATAACTATAAATAATTATAACAAATAATAATATAATAATAATAAAAATTATTCAATAATGTAATCAAATCAAAAACACTGAAATTTGCTCAGTTGCAGAAATGTCGCTGTCATTAGATTTAGTGTTTGATGACGAATTTCCCCACAAATCGCTATCGCTCAATTCTGCAAGTGATTCTAATTTATTATCGCTGTTTTCTAGCTGGTCTAAAACCACTTTTGACATAAAGGGACACTTTTTGGTTGCTATGGACAATCTCCAAATTCCAGGCAGGAAAAACGGTATTTATAATATAAAAGTGCATGCAGGGCACTGGACAGACCACTAGGGACAAAGGGGATGTGTATTTTTTTATACAGTACTGTATTTTTACTTTTTTGAATTTGGCGCCGATCTCTGCCCCCATGCGTCGCAACGTCGCAGGGAATGGAGCTTGGCGGCACTCAGGCACTGTGTGTGAATCGAGCGAGATGACAGCTTGCACACACTGCGGGGAGACATCGCAGGATCCAGGGAACAAGGTAAGTAACTCTCCTTGTATCCTGCGATGCAGCCTGAGTCTGGCTCGGGGTTACCGCTTATGGTACTGAAATCTTACCCCGAGCCAGACTCGGGAATACCGCCAGGGAGGTTAAAGGCATTCCTTCTTATTAATGGACACAGACACTCTCCTCACTTAATAAAAGTCTTCTTTACTGGCAGACTAGAATTAGCTGTACATTATAAAATATTACTCACATACATGTACAACTAAAGACATTCAATTGGCTGTGCAATTTGGCTGAGGTAAGCAAGGCTGCTGAGTTGAAACACTAGGGTTGATTTACTAAAACTGGAGTGTGCAAAATCGAGTGCAGCTCGACATAGAAACCAATCAGCTTCCAATTTTTTGGTCAACTCTTAATTGAACAAGCTGAAGTTAGAAGCTGATTGGCTACAATGCACAGCTGCCCCAGATTTTGCACTCTCCAGATTTAGTAAATCAACCCCACTGTCTCTAGAGATACAGTATACATGGAATAGGTGCAAAGAAAACATGTGTGGCCCATACTTGAAATGGTTAATAGTCCATTGGTATTTAAGTCCATAAAATGTGGATCCCTGTAGATGGGCCCAATGAAGGGGATTCAAAGTAGAAGCACTACGTGACACCAAAGGTTCTCACAGGTCCTCTTCTTATACCAGACTCTCCCACAAGGTTTTTTTTTTTTTAAGGGGAAGTGATATACCAGCAGGGGAAATGTCTAAAGCCCTGTACACATGATCAGATTTCCGATAGAATAAAATCCGATGGAATTTTCCATCGGATTTCCGATGAAGCTGACTTCCATCAGTCTTGCCTACACACCATCAGTCAAAAATCCGACCGTCCCAAACGCCGTGACGTAAAACACTCAGACGAGCCGAGAAAAATGAAGTTCAATGCTTCTGAGCATGCGTCGACTTGATTCTGAGCATGCGTGGGTTTTTTCTCCGATGGAGTTCCACACATACGATCGGAATTTGCTATCGTTTTTTTTTCCATCGGATAAATTTAAAACATGTTCTATTTTTAATCACCGGTGGAAAAAAGACCGATGGGGCCCCTACACGATCGGTTTGTCCGATGAAAAAAGTCCATCAGACCGTTTTCATCGGTAAAACCGATCGTGTGTTACACGGCTTAACAGACAACCTGACCCCTGCAGCAAACAGTCAAAGCATTTAAAGTCACATTACACCAACATCATAATAACATAAGCAAACACCATAAAATAACAGCACACAGTAGGTACCTGCCTACGAAAGGGTTCATATTTCTGTCCATTTAGTTCTAAGATGTATATAGCGTTGTCACCCAGCACAGCCCTACCTGACGGGGCCGATGACTTGATTTTCAGCTGTCAGCTACTTAACACCTAGAGGTCTTGTCCCTCCCCCAGCCTGTGGACTGGATGCTGATCAGCTTAAAAGTATAAATAAAATAAGCATGAAGGTTGTAAAAAAATGAATATGTGATGAGTGCAGCTGAAAATCTGTAAATAAATTAAATGCAGGGTGCTGAATTGGAGTTTTTGAGATTCAGAGTATTAAAGCTTTCCCTTTGCCTCTTTGAATGTATAGCCAAATCCTATATGCATCATGCTGGTGCTGCTGTTGTTGCAGAAAATTAGAAAAAAGCAAGCATTCATAAGTCAGAATTGCCCCTCTAAACCCCCAGGTCGCAAACCCATTTGGGAATTGGGGAAACCAATAGCTACCAAGAAGCAATTAAAAAACTGAAAAAAAAATCAATAACAACAACAACAAACAATATTCTTCATGAAAATAAAAAGAATGCTGCCTAATTGGTACTATAGATGCTTCCTCGCCACCTACCTAATCAATGTTTCTACTTGTGTAGACTACGGGAATGCAATGAGTCAGTGTGGTTAACTGTTTCTTATCTATGATTATGTCTCCAATTTTAATAAAAATTTGATTCATATTTTCAAAATGCAACTACCGGATAATGAAAAACATCAACAATGAATTTTTTTTTTTTTTTTTTACTCAAGAACTGCAGAATATTATTTTATTAAAGTCTGGATATATACACAGTATCTTGCTGGCAGAGGCTTTTGAGTTTATATGCATGTGTGCATATGTTTATATTTACTTGTGTATATGCATAAATTACTGCACATAACATTTTGTACGCTCTGAACACCTGGCTGCATTACAGATCTTTACAGAGTCGTGTGCATTGTCCCATAGACAACAATGCAACAGTGTTCAGATCCATGAATAAAAAAAAGTACTACAAGGCTACAAATGTAGCATTTTCTTTTTTAAATCTGTGTACAAAAGACTGTGTTTACTCTGAATACATTAACTGCAAGGGAATTTTGGGAAAAAACAGGATTTTGCCTTTCACAAGACTGAAGGACTGCAGATTGAATGATTGATCACTAAGCTAAAGTAGGTTCCTCCATTCACACAAAAAAGAGGTGGATGGAGGAACATCCCCGTGACGGGACAATGTACAGGCATAACCCACTTTTAAGTACACAATGGGGGTTTATTTACTAAAGCCGGAAAGTGCAAAATCAGGCTCACTTCTGCATAGAAACCAATGAGCTTCCAGGTTTTATTACCAAAGCTTAATTGAACAAGCTGGGGTTAGAAGCTCATTGGTTTCTATGCAGAAGTGAGCCTGATTTTGCACTTTCAAGCTTTAGTAAATAAACCCCATTGTGTACTTAAAAGTGGTGTAGCGGGTATGTACTTTCCCGGGTGTCATTTTGAATTTGGCAGAGACATCAGTGATGTGTAATTCCCTGCAGCCCAGTGGGTGGCGCTGTCGCCCTGGGCTGGGGTTGAATCGTCGCTGTGTGCCGTCCTCCTTTTTGTCCTCCCTCGGCGGCTGTATGGTGGGGCAGGGAACCCGCCGTGCTTGCTGGGAGAGGGTATAAAGGGGGCCAGCCATCTTTGTCACGGGGTGGATGTCCCAGGCACCTTCAGATTGCGGACGGTGGGTCGTGTCGCTCCTCTGGGTGGCTTAGGCCTAGGGCGAGTTCCATCCCAGGCACCTTTGGCCTGGGGTGAGGTACTTGGATGGAGGTCCGGAGCTCAGTGCCCAACACTGAGTTCCGCGAGGGACGAAGATCCTAGGGTGCCTAGGGATTGGGTACCCGAATCCGGTAGGCGCAATGGACCGCAGAGAGCTCCTCATTTGAAGACCCGGTGCAGCATATTGCCGGTGACAAGTGAGTCTCTCGTCGGAGACCGCCTGGAAGGAAATCTACCACTAACATCTGTGGTGGAAGCTAGGCGTAGTGTCCCCGCTCCCTCCCCTCTAAGATACCCCTAGACAAGAGAAAGATGAGACCAAGAGGGGAGTGTGAGGAGCAGCCGCTACAGTGGGTTATGCCTGTATTCTGAGATTGGGATCTGCACCTATCAGAATACACTGATCAGCGGCTGCAACCACTGATCAACAAGTTTTCTAACTCGTACGTTCGTCAAAAGTCACATGGCCACACACTAATTGAAATTTGAGTGGTCCCTACCAAACCGGCCAGAATTTGATACGTATTCCACCAGTGATTTTTTTTTAAATAAAAGTCAGCAGCTACAAACACTGTAGCTTCTGACTTTTAATAAGGACACTTACCTGTCCTACTCGCTCGCGATGTCAGCCCCCCAAAGGCCGATCCCTCGATCCTGGCAGCTCCCGTCGCCGCCATCCTCAGTAAGAGAAACAGGCAGTAAGGCCGTGCGGCTTCACTGCCCGTTTCCTACTGCGTATCCGCGAGCCGCGCGGCGCTTTGTGAATGAGCCGGCTGATCTCTGGGATACACACAGTTCCCACAAGGCAGCACGCCCCATTCACCAGAAGGCACCGTGAGTAGGACGGAGGAAGAAGACCAGCCGCACACGATGAAGAGGCAGATTAGGGACTTCCGCATAGCAACCGCTATTTCTGGTAAGTAAAATTTTTTTTTTTTTATTAATTTTTTTCTATTTTTTGGGGGATTTTTGGTAAAAAAAAAAATTCAGGGTGGAACTCCACTTTAAGTAACATTCTCTACTACTTCAGGAAATTAATCCCAATAAGTGTAGACAAAAAATAAGTGGGTTTCTTTTACTATTATTTAACTAAAAATCCATCAAATCTTTATACTTTATTTTAAAGTTGGAATTCTAGCAAATCTAAACACGTAATGATGTAGATACTGCTTTGCTATTATCCAAAAGAGCGTTGCGTGGTTGGGAACCAGAATATTTAGTTATCAATGGAACACAGTGAAATGAGACGTGAACATCTGTAAGAAAGAGGCTCTTCTGTGGCATGGTACATATTAGTGGTTGTTCACGTGTGGCTTGGATTCACACAGTCTACATATGTTCACCATGCCTGAACACTGCACTGTATGAAGCATTAGCAGTATGCAGGAAATACAGACATTATACTGTAGAATTGTAAGCTATAATGAGACCAAAGCCTTTCTCGTTTTAAAGGATTATCTGCACAAAAGTGATATTTCAAATGATATTTAAGATTAGTGCACGCAAATGTGATATTTAAATTGATATTTAGGATTAGTCCACACAAAGTGATATTTACATGAGATGCCTTGGAATTCTAGCAGTGAGATCCTCTTGCCATAGTTCCAGTCTCTGTTACCATAACGCATTGAAGTATTGGATATTTCTGCCCTCCGTGATGTTTGTTCACTCCTTCTGTGGCATACTCCTTAAAGTACCGTATATACTCGAGTATAAGCCGAGTTTTTCAGCATGTTTTTTGTGTGTGCTGAAAATGCCCCCCTCGGCTTATACTCGAGTCACCTTTTTGCGCCTGATCTCCCAGACTTTGGGGACCCGGTACTGGCCCAGACTGGGCACACATGTAGCCCCATCCTTTCTCTACAAGTGTGCAAAGTTTGTTGTCCAGGGGACCTACGGCCGAGGAGCACCGATTTTTCAAACCCGGGCACCCCTTCTATAGACTCCCATGTTAAATGGTAATTTCTCCGGTGACTTTGGGGACCCGGTACTGGGTGGTTGTAGGTCCCCTGGACCTGCAACTTTGCACACATGTAGCCCCATTTCTCCTCTATACGTGTGCAAAGTTTTTTGTCTAGGGGACCTACGGCCGGGGAGCACTGATTTTTCAAAGCGGGCACCCCTTCCATAGACTCCCATGTTAAACGTCAGTCTAGTCATGGGCACAGTGAGGCATGGGCACAGTGAGGCATGGACACAGGGAGGCATGCACATGGACACAGTGAGGCAAAGTGAGGCACCGTGAGGCATGCAGATGGACACCCTAGGCTTATACTCGAGTCAATACGTTTTCCCAGTTTTTTGTGGTAAAATTAGGTGCCTCGGCTTATATTCGGGTCGGCTTATACTCAAGTATATACGGTATATGTAAACCCTAACTATAAACTTCTCTTATTTGGTCCTTTTTGGTCTTTTACATATGTAGCCAGGTGCTGGGCTACAGCAATATGGAGAAGGAGACATTGAGGTTGATTTACTAAAACTGTAGAGCTTGTGTATGCAAGCCAAGTTTGAGCGAAATTCTGTCGGAAGAACCATCCAAGGTTTTTCCGACGGAAATTCCGATCGTGTGTACGCGGCATTAGAGTGAGAACACCTCTGACTAGATATTTGCCTGCCACTTGGAGAGCATAGCAGCAAGATGACAGTTTTAATTAACACAAAAATAGAAACTGAAGTATTTTTCTAGTCATTATACTGCAACATCCTTCACACAGTAAATGAAAGTTCCTCTTCTATAGGAAAGATGTGGCCATTACTTTGCAGAGTGCTATGAAGAGTGATGCCAGGTAGCCATTCCAAAAGGCTGTTGTCTATATGTATAATTCCAATTTATTGATGTCTGTGGAAGATCACATTCACTGACTGTTTATAAACCCCTGATGGCTGCTACATTTCACAGACTGGTTCTACTCTGAAAAGTAGTAAGTATCTTCTGGCCAAATACCTAAACAATAAGCCTGAGTAGGAATTGTAATGAAGATAGCCATTGTATATTTACCCAAACCTCAGAAATATCCTATTAATTCTATGGCCTAAATATACAATCTGCAATGCTTTGCTGAGTTACAGTTACACCTGGCTTCCATTAGACATGTCCCCTGTAAAATGATCTTTTTTGTTTGTAAAATAAAGGGCATTTTACACTCTAGTATATCTCTAGTCACATTTTTATTTTATTTATTTATTTTAGTTTTGAGTTTTGATTTTACTAATTTTTTCTCTACTAAATTTTAGGCATGCCCTGTGAGGCCCCTTTAAAAAGATAAACTCCAGGCTTAGCAAATATTGTCTAAATACAGTCTTGTGTATCCTTCCTTGAATCTTGGTTTGCTTTGTGTAATTCTTCTAGATCTGTGCAGTAATCCAGCGTGAAATTTTGCCTCTGTGCAGGAATTGCCTGTATTAAAGACTGGTCTCTGCTGCTCTCTCCTTGTGCAGGGTGATTGGTCTTGTCTCCACCCCCTCTTGTAGTTTTCTGCAGGCAGGCTGTAGTGGGTGGGGCCTGCTGGGTCCCTCCCACAGCATTGTTTTTTGCACAGGCCTATGTGCAACACTGTAGTGATGTCCCTGCTTTTTTTCTTGGTAATATCTGGCTTTGTAAAGACTTTTGGTGCACACAATATTGATTTATATTCTTTGTGGCTATTGAGGAATATATTTAAATGGAAGTATTGTACTTGTGTCTTGGGTACAACTTCAAGGCTGAAGAGCTACACAGCCCAAGCATTCTTGTAGCCCCATTGGAACTTGTGACCCTATTACCTGGGCAATTTGAGTGACAGGCCTACAGGAGGGAACAGATGTGAGGAGGACTGCAAAATGGCTACATCCGAGGATAGAAATTGGAGCCCCTTAAATGGACTCGGAGGAGAAGTAAAGAGGCACACATCCTGGGAAAAGGTGGATGGAGTGTGCCCAGGGTTAGAAAGTGCAGGTTGGTATTAGGAGAGAAGATTCATGAGGTCATTTGGAAACCCATGTGGCACCAAGGACCAGAGTAAGGGGAGAATGGAGAGCTGGTATGTGGACTGAGCACTGAATCCCGGGGTTGGCTTCGATTTGAGCACAGCTGGCAGCTGTATCAGGGAAGAGAGAGACCTATCTGTATGCCCGTCTACATGGTGCATCACATACCTCTCTCAGACATCTTCATGTTGTGATGGAACTAATAAACTGACTGTTATGTCTCTTTTAACCACTCAAATATTGCTATTTTCTTTTCTTCTTTATTATTTTTATTGTTTCTTTTCTTTCTTGTTGCGATATATATATATATATATATATATATATATATATATATTATATATATATGTATATATATATATATATATATCTTAGTAATCTAAAGGACCATATACAGATGAACCAATTATATACACACACATGTGATGACGTTTGCTTATGTCACTTTGTTTATATAAGGGGCTGTGACCTTGAATAAACCCTCTGTTGATGAGAGAAAGCTCATACTGACCAGTGTGTCCCAGTGTGATCCTTTTTGCATGCATGCATTCACATCTCTTTGAATTTGGGTCAGAGGCAGAATAGAACATACATTCTGGTTTTGGGCCGGAAGAAATCTATTACAATGTAGCTTACAAGAGCAGCCATCAGAAGATAGACTGTTATGAGGAGGAAATCCAATAAGCATCTGCGTAATGGCTGGCCTTTGGCTACCCCTGTTGGTGCAGAACTTGCCTACGATTTTCTGGGACCTTTCTTCTGCCAGCAGGACTCTATTTAATGGGAACTGCCCTATCCTTTTACCTTCAGTTAGTTAAGACATGTTGGCTCATTAATCTTTGGATTAAAAATAAATTTGTTTGAAGGTTGAACGCACTAATCTTGCATTAAATAACCCCCTTACACATATTATTCCACTGGCCAGTGGTTAGTGAGGGCCTTGAGACAGTAGGCCTTATAGTCAGCCACATTGCCTTAAAATCAATTCTGGAGATACTTAGGGGTTGACTTACTAAAATGGGAGAGTGCAAAATCTGGTTCAGCTCTGCATCGAAGCTAATCAGCTCCCAGGATTTTGTTGAGCAAGCTGAAGTTAGAAGCTGAATGGCTACCATGTACAGTACAGTTGCACCAGATTTTTGTTCAGTTTTAGTAAATCAACTCCCTAGTGTTGTTTATTGCAATCAACAGAGCCATTCACCTAGTGCATTCTGGCAGGACCATTCACGGGCGACTAACAGGACGCCATTTCCATTTACCTCATTGTGTCTTTGCAAATCTCAGAGGTTGATAACGTGCCAATCCTGCTGTTGTCATACTAGTGTAATCAGTTCCATTTCTTCAGGGCTTACTTCCGCCTGAATAAAGTCCATCATAGCAACAGTAATGCGTCAGTGTATTGTCAGGTCCAGTGTAAAGGTCGGTAACCACTGGAAACAGTAGAACATTTTTCAGCAGCTCATTCAGCGCCATTGCTACATACCAATGAACATATACATACCCATAAACCTATATTTACCGGCATATCCAGTATGATTACCATTTCATACAGATGTATAAAGGTGAATGCATCACTTACTATGTAGCTTTTAAAAAATAAATAAAAAAAAAATCTATTTAAAATCTATTTTATGGCATCTTAGTTATACTGTGGCAAGTAACAAGTATGCTAGAAACATGAATTGTCTAACTGATAAGTATGCATTATTTATAAATGCATAAAAAACATAAAGCACCTCCACCGGCATTTATAAAATCAATGAATATTTGCAGCGAAAGCTATCTATTGTGCAGTTCCATTAGAAATCTATATCACAGACCTTGGAGGATTCTCCCTGACTCCCTCCTTTCATTTCTCGTGTCAGCCATTTTCACATTTACCATTGGTATTTGCATACCTCAAGTCTAAACCTTCCTGCTACATTTAACAGTTCTGTGATAAAGACACTGCACTCAAATAGCATTTTAGAATGCTTCAAAAAATTCGTAACCACTTGCTTACTGGGCACTTAAACACCCTTCGTACCCAGACCAATTTTCAGCTTTCAGCGCTGACGCACTTTCAATGACAATTGCGCGGTCATACAACGCTATACCCAAATGATATTTTTATAATTTTTTTTCCCACAAATAGAGCTTTCTTTTGGTGGTATTTGATCACCTCTGCAGTTTTTATTTTTTGCGCTATAAACAAGAAAATACAGAAATTTTTTTTACTTTTTGCTATAATAATATCCCAATTTTTTTATTTTTTTAACTATTTTTTTTTCTCAGTTTAGGCCGATACGTATTTTTCTACATATTTTGGGTAAAAAAAATTGCAATAAGCGTATATTGATTGGTTTGCGCAAAAGTTATAGCGCCTACAAAATAGGGGATCGTTTTATGACATTTTTATTATTATTATTTTTTTTTACTAGTAATGGCGGTTATCTGCGATTTTTGTCAGGCCTACGATTTTGCAGCGGACATAGCGGACACTTTTGACACTATTTTGGGACCATTTACATTTATACAGCGAACAGTGCTATAAATATGCATTGATTACTGTATAAATGTGACTGGCAGGGAAGGGGTTAACACTAGGGGGCGATCAAGGGGTTAAATATGTTCCCTGGGAGTGATTCTAACTGTGTGGAGGAGGGGAGTGACTGGGGGAGGTGACCGATCTGTGTCCCTATGTACAAGGAACACAGCATCGGTCTCCTCTCTCCCTGACAGGACGTGGATCTCTGTGTTTACACACAGAGACCCACGTCCTGCCTCTGTAACTGCCGATCGCGCGTACCTGGCGGACACCTGTTCCCCGCCACGCGCCCTCAGTGGCGCGCGGAGGGGATGTAAACAGCAGGACGTCCAGGGACGTCCACCCGACACTTGAGAGCCGCGCTGCAGACATCTTTCGTCTATAGCGCGGGTCTCAAGTGGTTAATTAAACATGATCTTTTAGAATATAAAAAAATATTTTATTTTTCCTTTGCTCTCTTTACTTAAATGTTATAGTTTCTAAAATTCCCGCAGTAGATCTAGTCACAGTTGAAATGACTAAAACAATATTCATAATCACAGCCGAAATACCTAAAACAATAGTAACAAGATTATTTAATTACAATCCTTTAACTACTAGAGATGAGCATTTTTTCACATTTTAAAGTGGATCTTCACTGCACCTGAGCACCACAAACAAAAAACAATATTTAATTCATTTTTAATATTCAAAGCAAGCTCCCTTGTTAAAGCGGAGTTCCACCCAATTTTTTTACTTTTTTTTATTCCACTCCTCACCCCCTTACATGCCACATTTGGCATGCAATTTTTTTTGGGGGGGGGGGGGGGTGGGGGCTTCAGTAGGAGTGGGACTTCCTGTCCCACTTCCTCCTTCCGCCCTGGAGCCGCCTAGGCGATACGTCATATCGCCTTGTGGCGGCTCCTCCCTGTAGGCGATCACTTGGGACGTGACAGGTCCCAGGCGATCGCCTGTCCACTCACAGAGCGCTGCGCCGTTCGTGCATGCGCAGTGAGTGCCCGGCCGTGAAGCCGAAAGCTGTCACGGCCGGGTGCCCACACTGTGAATGGACGCGCCGGCGGAGGAGGGGGGAGAGGAGCGGAGCTCCAGGCTGCGCGTCGCTGGACAGTGGAACAGGTAAGTGTATGTTTATTAAAAGCCAGCAGCTACACTTTTTGTAGCTGCTGGCTTTTAATAAACATAAAAAAAGGGTGGAACTCCGCTTTAAGAAAACTTTGAAAAACACCCCCTAACATTTCAGGCTGTGTCCATCTTGAGTAATGGCAAATGATTCATGTAGCATTTGCTTCCTACTATCCATATGCCCTTAGCTCAGGCATGCAGGCAGGAGGGTGTGCTTAGCTGAGGAAACCCCTCCTTCTCTCCTCCCCTCCTCCCCACCTAAAGACTCGTGGGATGTATGACATCATTTGCCTAGGCAAGAAACTAGGAAGTAACTGGAGAAATGTAAAGAAAAAAGTTTAAGAAGTAAATATAATATACTTTCCTATCTATTTACTAATGGTAGCAGCACAAGGATTAAAAATAAATATTGTTGATTTGGAGAGAGAAGTTCCACTTTAATATCAATTCCTACTTAGAGGGAACCTGTCATTTTTTCCACACGAGGCAAAGTAACAGGTTTATATTATGAACTATTAACTCCACAGTGCGTTGTGGTAACACATGTCCAGGGGAGGGCTGGTAGCCTTAGGCCTGGGGGGCAAGTCCAGTCAAGTGGCCCACTGAAGCGCTGAATCAGCTCAACATCCATGGCCCACCTATTTTTTCAATGCAGCCTCACCAGTGCTTATCAGTGCAGCCAACTCTAGTGCCCGTCAATGAAGCCTGATCTCTGGGGCAGGTTACATGGGGTGTATAGTGGGGGAGATGGGGGGTCAGCTAGGGGTGTCAGGGTCTCCCACCTCAGCGATCTCAGCTCAGCAGGTCCTTGCACGCCATGGTCTCCTGGGGGGGTAACGCTCCTGATCCTGGGGTCAAGTTGCAGCCAGCGCCCAGCCCTGCAGCCCTGCGTCCCGACTCCCTGGCACGCCCTGCCTCTGTCTGCTTGCAAGAATCCGGTCCCAGGGAGTTGTAGTATCCTCTGCGCTGCTGTGTTTTTCACTCCCCGGAAGCTTAACCACTTAAGCCCCGGACCATTTGGTAGCTAAAGGACCAGAGGTGAATTCAGAATTTTGCACTGCGCTGCTTTAACTGTAAATTGTGCGGACATGCAATGTTGTACCCAAACGAAATTTGCGTCCTTTTCTTCCCACAAATAGAGCTTTCTTTTAATGGTATTTGATTGCCTCTGCGATTTTTCTTTTTTGCGATATAAACGGAAAAAGACCGAAAATTTTGAAAAAAAATGATATTTTCTACTTTTTGTTATAAGAAAAATCGAATAAACTCAATTTTAGTCATACATTTAGGCCAAAATGTATTCAGCCACATGTCTTTAGTAAAAAAAATGTCAATAAGCGTATATTTATTGGTTTGCGCAAAAGTTATAGCGTTTACAAACTAGGGTACATTTTCTGGAATTTACACAGCTTTAAATTTATGACTGCCTATCTCATTTCTTGAGGTGCTAAAATGGCAGGGCAGTATAAAACCCCCCCAAATGGCCCCATTTTAGAAAGTAGACACCCCAAGGAAATTGCTGAGAGGCATGTTGAGCCCATTGAATATTTTTTTTTTTTGTCCCAAGTGATTGAATAATGACAAAAAAAAAAAACAAAAAGTTGTCACTAAATGATATATTGCTCACACATGCCATGGTTATATGTGGAATTGCACCCCAAAATACATTCTGCTGCTTCTCCTGAATACGGGGATACCACATGTGTGGGACTTTTTAGGAGCCTAGCCACGTACGGGACCCCGGAAACCAAGCACCGCCTTCAGGATTTCTAAGGGCGCAAATTTTTGATTTCACTCCTCACTACCTATCACAGTTTTGAAGGCCATAAAATGCCAAAATAGCACAAACCCCCCCAAATGACCCCATTTTAGAAAGTAGACACCCCAAGGAAATTGCTGAGAGGCCTGTTGAGCCCATTGAATATTTTTTTTTTTGTCCCAAGTGATTGAATAATGACAAAAAAAAATAAAAATTACAAAAAGTTGTCACTAAATGATATATTGCTCACACATGCCATGGTTATATGTGGAATTGCACCCCAAAATACATTCTGCTGCTTCTCCTGAGTACGGGGATACCACATGTGTGGGACTTTTTAGGAGCCTAGCCACGTACGGGACCCCGGAAACCAAGGACCGCCTTCAGGATTTCTAAGGGCGCAAATTTTTGATTTCACTCCTCACTACCTATCACAGTTTTGAAGGCCATAAAATGCCAAAATAGCACAAAACCCCCCCAAATGACCCCATTTTGGAAAGTATACACCCCAAGCTGTTTGCTGAGAGGCATGGTGAGTATTTTACAGCTCTCATTTGTTTTTGAAAATGAAGAAAGAACATTTTATTTTTTTTAATTTTTTTTTTTCAATTTTCAAAACTTTGTGACAAAAAGCGAGATCTGCAAAATACTCACAATACCTCTCAGCAAATAGCTTGGGGTGTCTACTTTCCAAAATGGGGTCATTTGGGGGGGTTTTGTGCCATCTGGGCATTCCATGGCCTCCGAAACTGTGATAGGCAGTGAGAAGTGAAATCAAAAATTGACACCCTTAGAAAGCCTGAAGGCGGTGCTTGGTTTTTGGGGTCCCGTACGCGGCTAGGCTCCCAAAAAGTCTCACACATGTGGTATCCGCGTACTCAGGAGAAGCAACAGAATGTATTTTTGGGTGTAATTCCACATATGCCCATGGCATGTTTGAGCAATATATCATTTAGTGACAACTTTGTGCAAAAAAAAAAAAAAAATTATTTTTTCCGCAACTTGTGTCAACATATAAAATATTCCATGGACTCGACATGCCTCTCAGTATATAGCTTTGGGTGTCTACTTTCCAAAATGGGGTCATTTGGGGGGGTTTTGAACTGTTCTGGCATTTTATACACAACATTAGGAAGCTTACATCCACTCTTCTAACCACTTGAAGACAAAGCCCTTTTTGACACTTTTTGTTTACATGAAAACATATTTTTTTTTTGCAAGAAAATTATGTTAAACCCCCAAACATTATATATATTTTTAAAGCAAAGGCCCTACAGAATAAAATGGTGGGTGTTGCATTTTTTTTTTCTACACAGTATTTGCGCAGCGATTTTTCAAACGCATTTTTTGGGGAAAAAATACACTTTTTTTATTTTAATGCACTAAAACACACTATATTGCCCAAATGTTGGATGAAATAAAAAAGATTATCTTAGGCTGAGTACATAGATACCAAACACGACATGCTTTAAAATTTCGCACAAACGCGCATTGGCGACAAACTACATACATTTTTAAAAGCCTTTAAAAGCATTTACAGGTTACCCCGTTAGATTTACAGAGGAGGTCTACTGCTAAAATTACTGCCCTCGATCTGACCTTCGCGGTGATACCTCACATGCATGGTGCAATTGCTGTTTACATATGACGCCAGACCGACGCTTGCGTTCGCCATTGGGCAAGAGCAGGGCAGGACAGGGGTGCTTTTTTTTTTTTTTTTTATTATTATTAATTTTGCTTTTTTATTTAATTTTTAAACTGTTGCTTCCATATTTTTTTTTTTAATCACTTTTATTGTTATCTCAGGGAATGTAAATATCCCCTATGATAGCAATAGGTAATGACAGGTACTCTTTTTTGAAAAAACTGGGGTCTATTGGACCCTAGATCTTTCCTCTGCCCTCAAAGCATCTGACCACACCAAGATCGGTGTGATAAAATGCTTTCCCAATTTCCCAATGGTGCTTTTTATATCCGGGGGGGGGGGGACATTCCCTCCCACTGCTTGTAAAAGCAGTCCAGAGGCTAATTAGCCACTAGGATTGCTTTTACATGAAAGCCGGCCGCTGGCTGAAAAGAATGATACCAAGATGATACCTAAACCCGCAGGCATCATTCTGGTATAACCAATCAAAGTCCAGCAACATACCAGTACGTTGCTGGTCCTTGTTGGACATGTATTGTAATCTTTTTTTTCATGCAGCCTGTTGGCTGAACGAAAAAAAAAGATTGATCGGTGGGTATGCCCACCATTAGAATACCGCCCTTCATCCACCCACTTCTAATGATGGGCATACATGCACCATTTATATATGCCGAAGCATGGGGGCATCTTCTCGCAAAAGTTATGCCGCGTACACATGGTCAGACTTTTCCACGGGCAAGCCTCCGTCGGAATTTCGACCGTATGTACGCGGCATTAGGAGCAAAATCGCTCCTCCGCTCCTGCTGCCCCCATGCTTCGGCATATATGCTTTTTTTTTTTTAACTGTGGTGGTGAAATCACCTCCTACAGCACTGGAGTCGCAGGGATCAGGCCTGTCTCTGCGAACGCTGCAGTTATGTGTGTTGTGTTTTGTAAGTGACAGTGATCGATCGATACTGCACTTGGGTGGCCTGGGCTGGACGGAGGGGCAAAACGCAGGTGCTAGCAGGTATCTGGGCTGATCCCGCTAACACTGCGTTTTTGGGAACCCTAAACTGCTGGGGACGCTAGTATAGATCTGATCAGATCAGATATTGATCTGTTCAGATACTATACCACTAAGGGGGGTGTATGCTTCACGCGTGGGTGTTAGCGTTACTGGCACTAACCTGACGCTGCCTGGGGTGTGACGCAGACCCTCTCTGACGCTAAAACCTAATTGATATCACCCGCCGGGTGATCAGGGGGTTAAACCTTTATTGGGTTATATACGGCGGGTGCCCTGACACTATAAAAAGCAAACTAACTAACCAGCGTCACCCGTAACACTTATATGATGATCGCTGTTGAAAGGGTTAACTAGGGGCAATTAGGGGGTTAAAACCTTTATTAGGTAATATATGGGGGTACCTGACGCTATATAAAAACCTGACGGCGAACCTAAAAAAAAATTACTGGCTACCTATCGGCATCACCGACACTAAGACAACGATCATAAAAACGATCGCTTAGCGACAGTGGTGATAGGGGGTGAAAGGGTTACCTGGGGGGCGATCAGGGGGTTAAACCTTTATTAGATAATATATGGGGGTACCTGACGCTATAAAAACCTGCGGCGAACCTAAAAAAAATTACTGGCTACCGATCAGCATCACCGACGCTAAGACATCGATCAGAAAAATAATCGCATAGCGACGGCGGTGCTAGGGGGTGAAAGGGTTACCTGGGGTGTGATCAAGGGGGTTAAACTTTTATTAGGTAATATATGGGGGTACCCGACGCTATAAAAACCTGCGGCGAACCTAAAAAAAATTACTGGCTACCGATCAGCATCGCCGACGCTAAGACATCGATCAGAAAAATTATCGCTTAGTGACAGTGGTGATAGGGGGTGAAAGGGTTACCTGGGGGGCGATTAAGGGGGTTAAACCTTTATTAGGTAATATATGGGGGTACCCGACGCTATAAAAACCTGCGGCGAACCTAAAAAAAATTACTGGCTACCGATCAGCATCACCGACGCTAAGACATCGATCAGAAAAATGATCGCATAGCGACGGCGGTGCTAGGGGGTGAAAGGGTTACCTGGGGGGTGATCAAGGGGGTTAAACCTTTATTAGGTAATATATGGGGGTACCCGACGCTATAAAAACCTGCGGCGAACCTAAAAAAAATTACTGGCTACCGATCAGCATCGCCGACGCTAAGACATCGATCAGAAAAATTATCGCTTAGTGACAGTGGTGATAGGGGGTGAAAGGGTTACCTGGGGGGCGATCAGGGGGTTAAACCTTCATTAGATAATATATGGGGGTACCCGACGCTATAAAAACCTGCGGCGAACCTAAAAAAAATGACTGGCTACCGATCAGCATCACCGACGCTAAGACATCGATCAGAAAAATGATCGCATAGCGACGGCGGTGCTAGGGGGTGAAAGGGTTATCTGGGGGGTGATCAGGGGGTTAAACCTTTATTAGGGGGGGTTAGGGGGCTACACTGGACCTAAAACTAAATGTAGTGACACTTTTACAGTCACAAATGTCACTGATTGCAGTGATCACTAAATAAATGGTCACTGCAATCAGTGACACTGTGACTGGGGGCTGGGGGGTGATCTGGGGGGTGATCTGGGGGTGTCTGGGGGGCCTGGGGGGGGCGATTTATGTGCCTATGTGTCCTGGTGTCAGTGTAGTGTTGTGTGCACTAACCTGCATCTTCTCCTGTACGGCGCTCGGTATATGTGAGCGCCCCAGTAGAGATGACATCACTTCCTCCTGCCTGGCAGGCAGGGGAAGCTCTCTCATTTGCCGGGAGCGATCGAGAGGGGGTGGCCGGAATCGAACGGCCATCCCCTCATGCCGGATCGCTCCCGAAGGTAAAACGACCACCCACTGTAAAGAAGGGGGGTCCGATCGGACCCCCCAACTATACAAAGGCAATCACGTATATGTACGTGATTCTGCCTGTCGGTGCCATTCTGCCGACGTATATTTACAGTGGGCGGTCGTTAAGTGGTTAAGCGCGGCCGCGGACTACAACTCCCGGAATGCAACAGCTAGTGGTCGGCCGCCATGGCCGTGCCCCCGGCCCGACTTCCTAGACCAGAATAAAAAAGAAAATGGTAGCCATTTTGAACATAAGTTAGGGTGGCCTGGGAGGCAATTGCCACCCTGCCCCCTGGCCCAGCCCTCCCCTGCGCATGTCCCACAACATGTTCTCCTGTGTACTGGGGCATGCTGTGTTAAGGGAGCCAATTAACTTTGAATTTGGCTCTTATTACTTCTGCAGTGGGTTTTGTACAGCAGCACATCGCAGTGCACACTGTGCATAGTGATAGCATCCATATGTTGTGTATGTGCATGAAGGTGTGATTCAAAATGATCGTTAAAGCAGTAGAGCATGTGGTATAGTATGTGGTGAGAACGAGCCCATACTGTAGGACAAAGAACCATGTGCTGACCTTCACCAAGATCTCCCTCCACTTCATAGGGATTTCTTTTTTTGTTATTACACTCTATGGAAGACATTCATACAGATGCATTACCTTTAGCTGCTTCTCAAAAGGCCACAATGTTTGGCAGTGGAGGATATGATGACATGAGGTCTATGTTAGGGCATACATAGTATATGGGAAAGGCAACTTGGGGCCTGATAACACACATTTCTGAAAAGCATTATTATTCTTTAGAGTAGTGGTCTCCAAACTGCGGCCCATGGACGATGTGACTCTTTGCTTGATTTTATCTGGCCCTTGAGGCATTATTTAATTTACTGACATCAACAGAGGGCACAATTCATACCAATGATACCAATGATAGGGCACAGTTTCTCTCAATGCCACCAACAATGGAGCCCAATGACACCAATATTGGGGCACAATTCCTCCCAATGACACCAATGATGGGGCACAATTACTCACAGTGACACCAATGATGGGGCACAATTCCTCCCAAGGACACATGCGATGGGGCACGATTCCTACCAATGACGGGGCACAGTTCCTCCCAATGACTCCAACAATGGGGTCCAATGACACCAATGATGGGGGACAATTACTCCCAATGTCACAAACGATAGGGCACAATTCCTTCCACTGACACCAAAGATGGGGCATTGTTTACTCAATTGATTATGGGACATTTTCTAATCTCAATGGCCGGCCCCTCTAAAGTCTTAAGGACAGTAAACTGACCCTTTGTTTAGAAAGTTTGGAGACCCCTGCTTTAGAAAGTAAGGTTCTCTATTGGTTCTACTCTGCTCTACTCTGCAACACCGATATGCTCCACAAGAAATACTGTAGATTTATTTTTCATAGTTATCTTGGCTTCTTAAATTAAAGCTGAACTGCAAGCAGATATAATAGAAAAATCACAATTTTGTCAAGTTAGGTGTTCCTTACAAAAGCCTTAAAATGTATTTTGAGTTCAGCTAGTCAGTCTTCATCTTATATTATTTCAATCTGACGCATAGCAACACACTGGTCAGGAAAGAAAGAGTCAGTCTGGTCTAACTACATTGGCCAGAGCTGTCAATCTGAAGCTAACTGTTAAGCTGCGTACACACGTTCGGTTTTACCGATAAAAACAGTCCGATGGACTTTTTTCATTGGACAAACCGATCGTGTGTGGGCCCCATCTGTCTTTTTTCCATCGGTATAAAAAAATAGAACAGTTTTAAATTTAATTTAATTTAAAAAACGATAGTAAATTCCGATCGTCTGTGGGGAACTCCATCGGAGAAAAAACCCACGCATGCTCAGAATCAAGTCGACGCATGCTCAGAAGCATTGAACTTCATTTTTCTCGGCTCTTCTGAGTGTTTTACGTCACAGTGTTTGGGACGGTCGGTTTTTTGACTGATGGTGTGTGGGCAAGACTGATAGAAGTCAGCTTCATCGGATTTCCGATGGAAAAATCCATCGGTTTAAAAACCATAGGAAATCCGATCGTGTGTACAGGGCTTTACAGTTAGAAAGCAGAAAGAAGGAATTAAAAGAATGATTAATTCATAAATCTGCTATTGCACTTTCATTATCCAGTCAGCAAGCTGGGGTGGTTTGCTGACCAAGCTATATTGCCTAACTACAAGAGAGACAAGAGAGGTCACTGACTGGGATGTGCTATCCTGTATAAATCATAAGACTGGTTGAACAGATTTACAATATTTTGTCAAAGAAAACAGTAGAAATATACAGTACATTGTTTCAAGTTTATACACTATATTGTCAAAAGTATTGGGACGTCTGCCTTTACACGCACATTAAATTTAATGGCATCCCAGTCTTAATCCATAGGGTTCATTATTTATTTTGCCCACCCTTTGCAGCTATAACAGCTTCAACTCTTCTGGGAAGGTTGTCTCGCAGTCTCTGCTCTCATCTCAAGGGTGTTTCATCAGGTTGAGGTCAGGACTCTGTGCAGGCCAGTCAAGTTCCTCCATCCCAATCTCGCTCATCCATGTCTCTATGGACCTTGCTTTGTGCACTGTGCGCAGTCACCTTGGAACAGGAAGGGGCCATCTCCAAACTCTTCCCACAAATTTGGGAGCATGAAATTGTCCAAAGTGTCTTGGTATGCTGACCCATGCTTTTCATGCAAAAAGTGATGGCTGCTCATTACTAGAATGAAATACAATCATCTTGTGCAAATTAAACAAAACTATTTTATTTCTGCTCAAATGTTCCCACAAATTTGGGAGCATAACATTTTCCAAAATGTCTTGGTATGCTGAAGCCTTAAAAGTTCCCTTCACTGGAACTAGGGGGCCAAGCCCAACCCTTGAAAAAAAAACCACACCATAATCCCCCTCCACCAAATGATTTGAACCAGTGCACAAAGCAAGGTCCATAAAGATATGTATGAGCGAGTTTGGCGTGGATGAACTTGACTGGCTTGCACAGAGTCCTGACCTCAACCCAATAGAACACCGTTGTAATGAATTAGAGCAGAGATTGCGAGCCGGGCCTTCTCGTCCACATCAGTGCCTGACCTCCCAAATGTGCTTCTGGAAGAACAGTCCAACATTCCAATAGACACACTCCTAAACCTTGTAGACAACCTTCCCAGAAGAGTTGAAGCTGTTATATCTGCAGAGGATGGACCAACTCAATATTGAACCCTACGGCATAAGATTGGGATGCCATTAAAGTTCATATGCGTGTAAAGACAGGCATCCCAATATTTTTGACAATATAGTTTATTTAGTATTAATATTTAATAAAGAGAAGTTAATTTAATAAATATACCATAATAATAATAATAATTCATAGCCAATCTGAGAAGATGGGTAAATGCTAAAACGCACTGGCTCAGTATCAAAGCCATCTTGTAAGCTATTTTAAAATGTTGTCATTAGCCCTAGACTGTATAATTCTAAATAGGGACCCCAATGCCTTTAATATGGTCTATACATTTTTAAATGAAAAAGAGATTTTATTTGTAAAAGTTGTCCTTCACAGACTAATGTCCTTGTGTGATCGTAAAGAAATGTTCCTTTTCCACTTCCACATGTTGGTGTGACAGGTGACATTTATTCCCTATGTGACATCAGTGTAGTAGCCTTTAAAATTACATGTAGGCATCTTGCACCAATTTCTTTCCATCCACTCTTCAAGCTATATTACATCTCCGCCATATGCTCTCCATCCGTTTATGACTTGACAGCCCGGTGCCTATTCTCACATGTACTCACGTGAACTTTCACCTCTCCTTACAAGCTGTATATATTACTCTGACATGACCTCAATAGTTCTATAGGAAAACAGGATTCTTTTTCTTTTTTTCACTGTAGGTTGAATTTTTGATAGAGACACTAAAGGAAACAATGGTATCTATACAGGAAAGAAAACGTATTAGTACCGTATATACTCGAGTATAAGCCGACCCGAATATAAGCCGAGGCACCTAATTTTACCACAAAAAAATGGGAAAACGTATTGACTCGAGTATAAGCCTAGGGTGTCTATCTGCATGCCTCACTGTGCCTCACTGTGTCCATGTGCATGCCTCACTGTGCCTCACTGTGTCCATGTGCATGCCTCACTGTGCCTTACTGTGCCAATGCCCCACTGTGTCCATGCCTCACTGTGCCTCACTGTGTCCATGTGCATGCCTCACTGTGCCTTACTGTGCAAATGCCTCACTGTGTCCATGCCTCACTGTGCCTTACTGTGCCAATGCCTCACTGTGTCCATGCCTCACTGTGCCTTACTGTGCCAATGCCTCACTGTGTCCATGCCTCACTGTGCCTTACTGTGCCAATGCCTCACTGTGTCCATGCCTTACTGTGTCCATGTGCATGCCTCACTGTGCCTTACTGTGCCAATGCCTCACTGTGTACATGCCTCACTGTGCCTTACTGTGCCAATGCCGCACTGTGTCCATGCCTCACTGTGCCAATGCCTCACTGTGTCCATGCCTCACTGTGCCTTACTGTGCCAATGCCTCACTGTGTCCATGCCTCACTGTGCCCATGCCTCACTGTCACTGTGCCCATGCCTCACTGTGTCCATGCCTCACTGTGCCCAATCTCCCTACCTGATCTCCGGCGCTGTGTGACTAGACTGACGTTTAACATGGGAGTCTATGGAAGGGGTGCCCAGCTTTGAAAAATCGGTGCTCCCCGGCCGTAGGTCCCCTGGACAACAAAATCCTTCTTAGAACACAGGATATTCATACAGTATGTGTCTCATTCCTTCACATATCTTAACAATAAGAGGATTACTCCTCTTTTCAGGACAATGCAATAACACATTTTGGGCTGGTAGACAGATCTTCACACCACATCCCACAACTCACAATATTAAGTCACAAACACCTTGCAGGACATTTAGGCTGCATTCACACCTGAGCGTAGCGATTCGGGCGTTTTTACCATTGTTTTGTCGCGCAAATTTGCGCCCGTCGAAATGCTCGTTGTCGCGCTAGACGCTTGAATCGGGCGTTTCCATTACATTATATGAATCCTAAAACGCCCAATCTGCCCGATTAGTGCTACAAAAAAGGGTCCGGAACTTGTTGAGCTTCAGGCTGCATTCACACCTGAGCGTTTTGTAGCCTGAAGCCTGAAGCTACAAAACGCTAGAGGGGAAAAAATCCATTATTCTCTATGGAGATGGTTCACATCTCCACTCCATGTCGCCTGAAGCCGAACGCCTGAAGCTCAAACAAGTTCCGGACCCTTTTTTGTCGCGCGAATCGGGCAGATTGGGCGTTTTAGGATTCATATAATGTAATGGAAACGCCCGATTCAAGTGTCTAGCGCGACAACGAGCGTTCCGACGGGCGCAAATTCGCGCGACAAAACAATGGTAAAAACGACGGTAAAAACGCCCGATTCGCTACGCTCAGGTGTGAATGCAGCCTTAGGTGTTCGGCTTCAGACGTTTTTGAGTGGAGATGTGAACCATCTCCATAGAGAATAATGTATTTTTTCCCCTCTAGCGTTTTGTAGCTTCAGGCTTAGGGCTACAAAACGCTCAGGTGTGAATGCAGCCTAATGGTGCTGAAAGATAATGAAATTGAAAACCACCAGTGTGATGAAATCAATTTTTTTATTTTTTACAATAAATATAAAAAATATCTATAATAAAACCGTTCCTAGTTTCTTCAATAAAGGCAGATACAGAGGCATTAAAAATAAACATCCTTCCCTGTAGGGCTCTACCCATAGAATGCCACCTATCTCAAATAAATATCTGAAGCCTTCCAGAAGTTCATTAATATACATTTTTATGATGAAGGGGGTACAGCCTTCTCTCAATGCATTCCACAGCCATGCTCAGGAGGACAAGAGAAGATTAATACTGTAACAATGCCCCTTCAAGTAGAAGCAACAGTGGGAGACAGAGACCAACCCAGGACACCTAAATGGAGGAAATACAGCCACATGGAACCATCAAGACAGTGAGCAGAGCAATGAAAACCCTTCCTTTACACATTATCGGCCAGATGCACATCCAGTCTGATCAATATTCCTATCGCACACGTTCCTGGCAAGAAATGGCTCATAAAATGGTGGGTGCTGCAACGATTACTAGTTGGATTCTGGAAACATCAAACAAGCGTACATATTCGCCAGCACACAATGGATCGACAATTTCCGTCCAAAAGGTTTTTAAAGAAAAAGATCACATCACAAGGGATAGTGCAACGTTTCGGAGCCACGCAGGGCCCCTTCTTCAGGCATGTGATCTGCACATCCAGATCAGCGATTTTTATCATGACTGCGACATTATGGCGGACACATCGGACACTTTTGACACATTTTTGGGACCATTGTCATTTTTACAGCGATCAGTGCTATAAAAATGCACTGTTTACTGTAAAAATGACACTTGCAGTGAAGGGGTTAACCACTATGTGGCGCTGTAGGGGTTAAGAGTGCCCTAGTGAGTCCTTCTAACTGTAGGGGGGATGGGCTGTGTGTGACACAACAGTGATCACCGCTTCGGATTAAAGGAAGCTGTGGTCACGGTCCTGTCACTAGGAAGACTGGGGAAATGCTTGTTTACAATAGCATTTCCCCGTTCTAACTCACCGTGAGACGATCGCGGGGAACCCCGTGGACATCGAGTCCGCGGGACCCACGGTCGGGCTCACGGAGCTTGCGGCGGGCGCGCGCATCCACAATGCCGGCTTCTTAAAGGGGACGTATATATACGTCCTTATGCCTGTCCGTGCCATGCTGTCGACGTATATCGGCGTGCGCTGGTCGGCAAGCAGTTAATATGTCCTAAAGCGGAACTACATGGCATTTGAGCACCACAAACCAAAAATGCTATTTAATTCATTGTTAATATTCAAAGCAAACTCCCTCATCCATCTAGCTGTGCCCCTCTTGAGCAGATGATTCATGCAGCATTTAATTCCTTGAATCTATCTGCTCTTAGCTCAGGCATGTCAGCAGGAGAGTATGCTCAGCTGAGAAAAACCCTCATCCCCTCCTGAAGGCTCCTGGGATGTATGACTTCATTTGCCTAGGCCCGGAAACAAGGAAGTAACTGAATAAACGTAAAAAAAAAAAGTAAATATGATATACTTTCCTATCTATTTACTAATGCTAGCAGCAAAAATGATCAATGTTGATTGAGAGGGTGAAGTTCCGCTTTCAATCTAATCTGTTTAATAAGCGAAAATCAAAAAGTCATTTTTCAGTTGTGGCATAAATCAAAGCATATTGTCATACAATGCATCACATTCTGTAAATACAGGTGGAGCAGTTTAATGAAAGAATTTCACCGCTCATTCATATAATGTGATGCATTGTGGAAGTGTAATAATAAGAGTTCTGTGAATGGCAGAAAGGGCAGAAAAGAGCAGGCACAACATTTCTCTGTAGCATTCTCTGTAGCAGTGGCTGCAGTTAAAGCCAATCTTCAGGAAACTTGAAAATTCTTCCTGGCAGTGAGGCTGCACCCACACTACAAGGGTTAACTGCTCCTTTAGGAGTAGGGGGCATTGAAAAGTATACTTACTTACCGGATCCTCCACTCCTCTGCAATGCTAAACCGGTCCCTACGATGTCTTCTCCCCCATTCTCCAGCGGTCTAAGGATCTGACGTCATCAAGGCTGATGAAGGGTCCTGCATTGGTCAAGGATGCCGAGGGACATACCACTGCTGGAGCATAGGGGAGGGCCGTCTGCCAGTGGAATGGAGGAACAGGTAAGTAAAATGTTTTTACTCTACCCTAGACTAAATGAGCAGTTAACCCTTGCAGTGCAGGCACAGCCTGCAAGAGTTGGGTTTGAACTTTCACAGCGATGGAACACAGCCGCTTAGGACAGTATGAGGGAGGCACTGCAGGGAGGTCTTCTTTTTTTTTTTTAGCAAAATCTGCAGCCTGCAGGTAATGGGATATATAACATTTCTCATAACTATTGTATATGGTGCTGTATCCCCCCCTTTCCCACCAAAAAAATAAAATAAAAACTCTAGCTTTAGTATGGGATCAATACTTCACAGATACTTTACTTGTTGCCTTGAGTTTCTCTTCAGGTTGACTGTGGGGTAAATTCATGAATTAAGCTCGGAGCTCATAACCTGTTGCATCAAATTTTGAAATACTTTGGTGCTTGCAATAGGAAAACAAAATGCCGCTCCAGGTGAGTGATGAAACCAGGTAGGCTGGGGAATGGACTCCTCCCAAAGGTGCTAGCCTTGGCTCACAGGCCGTGCAATTTGGATAAAAGGAATGGATGGCTGCACACCGAGGTAGTGATGAATCTCTTTATTGTAAAATCTGTTACATGAATAACACCACAGGACAGGCAAACAGGTACAGGTAGACGCGTTTCACACAGCGACGATGTGCTTATTCACAGCTTCGCTGTGTGAAACGCGTCTACCTGTACCTATTTGCCTGTCCTGTGGTGTTATTCATGTAACAGATTTTACAATCAAGAGATTCATCACTACCTCGGTGTGCAGCCATCCATTCCTTTGGTGCTTGACAGGGTTGATAATCCTGGTATGTATAATGGGTGCTAAACCTATGGCCCTCCAGCTGTTTCAGAACTACAATGTTAAGCCTGATACACACTAATAGTTTTTTTTTCAACCCAGAAGGACTGAATGAAAAAAAAACTGACAGCTCCGGAGGAGCTGCTGTACTAACTATTCAACGTTAGTACAGCGATCTCCCCTGCTGTTCAATTGTGTTTTGACAGGGGGGCCGCCCCCCTCCAGAACAGTTTGGTCAGCACTCTCAGTCATTGGCTGCGAGTGCTGATCAGGACCTGTCCGGCTTCTGTCCGAACGTCCGGCTTCTGTCGGACCGACTCCAGTACACACAAGACGAATGTCGGAAGGTTTCTATTGAACTGGCTGATGCCCCCTGACATTCAGCCCCTGTGTACTAGTCTTAAAGTGGTTGTAAACCCTCACATATACCCAGTGAAGTGAACAGCCTCAGATGATACACAGAAATTAAACAAATCCTCCTACATAGGTTTTACATGTATACAGGTATCTGCTGTCTTCAACTCTCTACACCCCTTCCAAAGTGCAAATCGTGTTAAAATTCTTTCTTCATCTGTCAGCAGCACATAGGAGGGGGCAGGGACAGTTACAGTGTGTGAGAGCTGATTGGAGGAAAGGAACACACCCCCCCTCCACAAATCAGAAGATCTGTGTTCTGAATAGACAAGCTCCGTTCTAAACTCTCCCATCCCCCTCCCTCCCGACACAAATTTATCTCATGTGTTGGGAAAACTTCTCAGAAGTCACTCATGTTGATAACAGAGGAACAAAGCACCAAAGAGAAATGACACTTAGCGCTTTAGAGAGAGAGAAGTAAACACTGCAAAAATATGTGTTTTGCTTAAAATCTATGACTGGGGTTTACAACCACTTAATCTGTCAGCCTTACAATTCCTCATGGGATTTGTAGTTCCATGAACAGCTGGGGGGCCACAGGTTGAGCTCCTAACTGTATATGAAGAAAGTCCTGAATTACCACAACATACCGCAACATATCCATACTTTATCTAGAGAGAACATAGGGTAATGCAGACTAACCCTATAACACAAATTACAAATAACCTTCAAGTAAAAGAGTTACCAGTTTCTCATGACTGTGTATGTAAATGTTCTGCTACCAGCATGAGAATCATGACCATTGCTAAACCCACTTCTTTTGGTGTTATATTCATCCATTATGAACACGAATACCACTACTGAGGACTGTAGACTTTGTTAGTAAAGCATTTTAGGTATTATATATTGCATGGATACTTTGCTGAAATGAAGAATAAGGGTTGATTTACAGATTCATCATCTAGTGGTATAACTGAAAGTGATAGGACATTTTTATTACATCGGTCATGATAATCATGCTCAGTATTATATGTCTATAGGCTAAAACTACAGATGACAAAATGGAAAACTAGATGTGAAGAAAAGAAGGTCTTTATTGTGCTCAGAATATTATTGAAAAGCACTCAGCTGGTTAATAATGGGCAGTGGCAGTGGGGGTTTTATGAGTCCTGGGCTAGGGCACAGTTATACCCTGGAACCCCCTATAGCCATGCTTGTAATTGCAGCTTATATTTTCTTATAAATCAGGGGGATTTATCAAATTGTGTTTCACAGCAAAGTAGTACAAAATAATAGCAATGAGATCTAATATCAGATTGCATTTAAATTAATACATTTCTCCCTTTGCTGTGCCAGTATAAAACCTGCCCCTGACCACTTGATGGCCCAAGTCACACCAAACTGTTGTAAATCCCTTTGCTAAATGATTTTCACTTAAAAGAGAAGTATGGGATTTTTTTTTTTAAATCATACTTACAAAGGTGGATGCAGCATCGATGCGATGCTTCATCTTTTCACTGTCATCTCTAAGACTGAGCACTGAGCGATCAAATAATGCTGATCGCTCAGTTCTCTCCGTCACTCTAAGCAGAGAACCGTCACTATCAGTCACAGCTGTCTTCTCTGCCCCCCCCCCCTACGCTCACTGAAGAGCTAGGCTGTGAAGGGGGCGAGCGTAGATGGCTCAGGCTCTCAGCAGCTCGCTGAGAGCCTGAGCCAGGTGCTGGTCCAGGTCCCTGGGTGGATTATTATTTGTTTTAGGTAACAATGTTTGTTTGCTTGCAAAATACTCATTAAGAGGAGATAAACAGGAGGAATCTGAGATGAAAAAAAGATTTGGAGGTCCTTGTAGACCACAGACTTTGCAATAACATGCAATGTCTCGCTGAAGCTAACAAAGAAAGCTGAATACAATTATGCATTAAAAAGGGTATTTATTCAAGGAATAAATCAATGCTTTACCCCTTCACAAAACCCTTGTTCGGCCTCATCTTAAGTATGCAATATAGTTCCATTTACCAATCAACAAGAAGGATGACCTAGAAATAGAAAGGGTTCAGCAAAGGCAAACAAAATTAATAAGGACAGCTGGAGAGCCTCAATTATGTTGAATAAATGAGTAAATTACACTTATTCACCTTAGAGAAGATTTGTTTAAGAGGTGATATGATTGCTACCTACAAATTAATCAATAGTGACTGTAAAGATGTTAATTTAAGGTCCCTGTTTATCTTGAGGTCCCTAACAAGGGAATGTGAGCACAAATTGAGGTTGGCGTAAAGGAGATTTAATCTGAAATAGTACAGTGTGTTCTTTACGCTTATGCTGCGTACACACGGTCGGACAACAGTCCGACCAAAATCACATTGGAATTCCATCGGAGTAAAAGCAAACATGTTCCCGATGTAAACTCCGATGGAATTCATAGGAATTTCCAATGGAAAAAGTCCGATGGGGCATACACACTGTCGGAAAATCCGATGAAAAGCTCCCATCTGACTTTTTCCATTGGAAATTCCGATCGCGTGTACAAGGCTTTAGAGCAGCGAAAATGTGAAATTCCCTTCCACAGAAAGAGGTATCAGCTTGGAGTATTGACAGTTTCATAAGAATTTCTATATGCCTTTCTTCATGGGCATATTATTGAGGGGTTTAAATAGTACTAGGACAGGTCTAGCGCCCAGGGCAAATATGCAGAGCTGTGCCCTCCTCCCCCACTACTATTGCATTATGTAGAATGGGTGTACTGCACTGTGCCCTTTCTCCAACTGCCCGTGTATAGCTAATCACTATCTTTCTAGCACCTAGAAGGAAGTTGCACGTACACAGTGTGAAACTGTGGAGCCGCTGACCAGGAGTATGTGATAAGGGGGTGACCTCCCCCCCCCCCCCGCTGCACCTGGGGCTACGGCCCCTCCTGCCCACCCCTGGGTATGAATATTCCTAGAAGACTCACACTGACACATACACAAATATAGGTTGGACAGGATGAACTGGTGTCTTTTTTCCAACCTTATCTATTATGTAACTAATTTATTGTAGCAATTTGTCCCTGTTTATATTTTTAATAAACCTACATTTATCGAACAAAACTTGGGTACAAATTCACACTTGCAAAACTGTAGCACCTGAGTGTGACTCTCATTAATTAAGTGCTATCTTAGAATCTATCTCAGTTTTGGGAACCAGTTTGCAAAAAGGATAACAGGGAACTGGAGAAAGTACAGAGAAGAGCAACCAAACTGATAAGAGACAGGGAGAAGCTCAGCTATAAGGAAAGATTAGAGGAACTGAATGTATTCCCTCTTGAGAAGAGGAGATTAAGGGGGGATATGATCAACATGTATAAATACATAAGGGGTCCATATAGTGAACTTGGTGTTGAGTTATTCACTTTAAGGTCATCACAGAGGACAAGGTGGGACTCTTTAGAGGAAAAGAGATTTCATCTCCAAATACGGAAAGGTTTCTTCACAATAAGAGCTGTAAAAATGTGGAATAGACTCCTTCAAGAGCTGGTTCTGGCCAGCTCAGTAGATTGCTATAAAAAAGGCCTTAATTATTTCCTTAAAGTGGATGTAAACCCAATTCATGAGATTTGAGCTGGGCACATATATCTGCAGTATTTTGTTATCTCTCTTCAAAGAGCTATGTCTATGAGCTATAGCTCTCTCCTGAACCATTCCTCTGTTATCAGGCTGATAACTCCTGACAAATTCTCTGACACTTTAGATAAAAGCAGCCTGAAATTTCTGTCAGGGGAGATTGCTAAAATAGATTAACAGGGAGCTGGCCCTATTACAAAACACCTCTGATAGTCTCTGCCTATGATGAGAGGGGGTGTGTTCCTTTCCTCCAATCAGCAATGTTAGCTATCTTGGCTGTATGCCCAGACATCACACTCTGTGTTAACCAGGAAGAGAAAAGCTCCTAACACAATCTGAACTTTCTAAACAGTATATAAATGTGAAGACAGCAGATATACATGTAAAACCTATGTAGGGAGATTTGGTTCACCCCATGCGTATCATCTGAGGCTGTTCACTTCACTGGGTGTATGATGGAGGGTTTACATCCACTTTAATGTACATAATATAACTGGATACTGACATTTATAGGTAAAGTTGATCCAGGGAATATCCGATTGCCTCTCAGGGGATCAGGGAGGAATTTTTTCCCCTGCTGTAGCAAATTGGATCATGCTTTGCTGTTTTTTTTTTTTTTTTTTTCGTTGCCTTCCTCTATATCAGGGGTCTCAAACCTGCGGCCCTCCAGCTGTTGTGGAACTACATGTCCCATCATGCCTCTGCCTATGGGAGTCATGCTTGTAACTGTTTAGCCTTGCAATGCCTCATGGGAATTGTAGTTCTGCAACAGCTGGAGGGCCACCAATTTGAGACCCCTGCTCTATATCAACTGCAGGTATAGGATTGGGTATATGGGATTGTTTGATTTTTTTTCTCCCTTTTTATTGGTTGAACTAGATGGACTTGTGTCTTTTTTTTCTACCAGACTATGTAACTATGTAGGAAATACAATGGGGCTCGTATTTACCAACAGCAGAAAAAGTAAAGTAGTCACTTATAGCAACCAGGTTTAATCTCTTTAATAATACAAGGAATCAGGTTGCTAGAAGTACTGTATTTATTGGCGTATAATACTCACTTTTTATACCCTGAAAATAGAGGGTAAACTGTGCCTGCGTGTTATACACAGGGGGCTGTGGAAAGTTTTTTTCCTGAAACTTCCCTCTTAAAGTTAGGGTGCGTGTTATACGCCTGTGCGTGTTATACACCGATAAATACGGTACCTGTTCCCATGTTCTTAAATATAATCTGGATGTATTTGTGGACATCCTTCCTGGCTGTATATCTCTTGTATACACAGCTGGAAATTCACAGCAAGCTGAACTCTGCACAACCAGGGGAGAGCACAATCATGTGCCTTACATACAAGTAGTAGCCTCCCTGCCTGTGACTCATAAGGAGCGAAAGGGAAATTCCAATGTGTCTTTCAGACCAAACTCTCCAATAATTTGGCATTCTGTTGTTAATAAACAGTTGGACAACCTTCAATTTTTTTCACAATGCTAAAACAAACTGGGAGGTTGGAAAAATCTAAAAGGGGCCCGTCTAGACAATCAGATGTGGTTCAGCATGTCTGACTACCAGAGCTGTATTAAAAAAAAAAAAGAAGCTACTAACTATTAACAGAGACAAAATATAGATTGTTATAATGGATACGGTAACATCTAACCTTTACCAGCAACTTGTCACATTGTGTAGAAGAGGCCATTCGTCTTATGAAGGAAGCTAGGATATCATGACATAAGGAAGTGTACAGACCACCCTCATGTTCACACCGTCATTCAAATGATGGGAGTGCTAGAAAAACAGGGTGAAGTCTAGGCAAGTGCAAATACTTTTCCCCCTAACAATAATGTGTGTTTCTTTTTTATTCCAGCTTCACTGATTCCTAAATAAGTTCCAAATCTGCTGCGAGGCAATAGGAGGCCATGTCGCCCCAGCAGCCTCAATGCTTGCAGTGTTATGAAGTGATTTATTGTGCTTAGCCTAATAAGTGATTGCTTGTGGCCATATTGTGGTGAAATTAGAGAAACAAGGGCAGCCATTTCAACCGCATGATACATTTATCAAGAAAACACTAAGCACAACAAAGTCATGCACATGTCTCCATTTCTAGAGGGTAAATTGAGAGTAACTGAAGATTTCCCTGCCTCTCTGGCCACCATGATGTAAGATAAATGTGTCTGCACACACTGTACTGCTTCACCTAATCCCTAGGAATTAGAACTTCATTCCCTAGCAGTAAAAGTATAAAAGGGGCATAAGGTATAAATGTCATACAGTATAAAAAAAAAATGGCATATGGTGTAAATGACATACAGTATAAAATGTCATTAGGTTATAAATGGCATGAAATGGCATAATGGAACTTCATTCCCTAAAATGGCATAAAGGGTTTAGCTCAAATAAAAAAAAAAAAAAGGTGCAGTAATTTGCTGTGATTATTAACGATCGTTACCATGACTTGTGATATCTCAGCTCAATTTCTAATAAAGTTATCTGTCACTTTACAAGTGTATAGCAAATAACCTTGACAACTTTGACATTTTAATAATAGAAATACAAACAAGTGTATTCTAATACAGATACATAATTATTCACAAATAAATGAAATGCCATTATTTTCCAGAAGCTTTCTGAAATGAAAGAAGATCCTATATTTCTCAGCTGGAACAATTATACAGGATGTTTCAGGAGTAATACAAACATACCTGTTCCCTCTTATTACCAGATCAGTGGCAGCAACAGACAGATTGAAAACATAGTTCTGTGAGTCCTGAAATGTGCCCATTTATGTGCCCAGGGTGTTTGTGTGCCATTCTGCAGGAAATCATTGTAGTACTTTACTCAAAAGTAGATCTAAACCTAACTGAATGGTGCTTAGTTTTATAAAGTATTGTTATCATAAACAGTCGTGTCTTTTTCTATAAAATACTATTTTCATTTTTTTTTTTTTTCATTATTTTTGCATCTCAGTTCTGCTAATCTCTTCCAGCCTCTTTCAGCCACTACATGTGCATCATTGCTCTGGACTGGATTCTTGGAGGACCATGCCTGTGTGTGGAATATGTATTGGTATGGCTGCTCGGGGTCCCCATTAGGGGAGCATGTGGCAAGGTGACAATGCAGGAGCACAGCTAGAAGACAGTTGTCACCCCATAGCAGAAAGTGGCAGAACAATGACCCTTATAATAGGATCACTAAGTATTCTTTTCATAAAAGCTGCTGATTTCGAAAGATTAAAATACAACTTTAGAAATGACATTAACATGTTAAAAATATATAAGATCACCTGTTTTATAGTAAAGCACTGTGCAAACTATTGGCACAATATAAATCCTGTATAATAGTGATAATAATAATAAAAAAAAAAATCATAATTAAAACACTGAATAAATTGTTTGTGCTGTTTAAACACCTGTAATAAATTATTAAATAATTAAATAAAATAATAATCGTAATAATAATAATAATAATAATATTAATACTAATCAAAAGATTATAGTCATTGAATTTTGAATTTCTACTTTAATAAATAATAATAATAATAATAATAATAATATAGTATTTGGATTTAGATCTACTTTGATAAGAAATAATATTATTATGAATAATAATAATAATAATAATTAAGTGATTGGATTTAGATTTACTTTAATAAGGAATAATAATAATAATAATAATAATAATAATAAATAATAAAAAAATAGTTATTGGATTTAGATCTACTTTAATAAGAAATAATAATAATAATAATAATAATAATAATAATAATAATAATAATATAGTGTTTGGATTTAGATGTACTTTGATAAGAACTAATATTATTATGAATAATAATAATAATAATAATAATAATTGAGTGATTGGATTTAGATTTACTTTAATAAGGAATAATAATAATAATAATAATAATAATAATTAAAAAAAAATAGTTATTGGATTTAGATCTACTTTAATAAGAAATAATAATAATAATAATAATAATAATAATAATATAGTGTTTGGATTTAGATCTACTTTGATAAAAAAAAATATTATTATGAATAATAATAATAATAATTAAGTGATTGGATTTAGATTTACTTTAATAAGGAATAATAATAATAAAAATAATAATAATAAATAATAAAAAAATGTAGTTATTGGATTTAGATCTACTTTAATAAGAAATAATAATAATAATAATAATAATAATATTAATAATAATATAGTGATTGGATTTAGATTTACTTTAACAAGAAATAATAATAATAATAATAATAATAATTCTAGTTATTGGATTTAGATATACTTTAATAAGAAATAATAATAATAATAATAATAATATAGTGATTGGATTTAGATTTACTTTAATTAAAATAATAATAATAATAATAATAATAGTAATCATAATGATAATATTATAGTGTTTGGATTTAGATCTACTATAATAAAAAATAATAATAATATTTTAGTGATTGGATTTATAGCTAATTTATTAAGACAGATTATTACTATTAATATTAATAATACTACAGATGTCTCTGTAAAGAGTGAAGTAAATTCTAGCATCCCACCAGAATCATTCTTCATTTATTTTCCCCTCCTATAAATTGATAAAAGATGAAATATATCTAGTAGGACCCAATGCACTTTGTACATCACTGCTCTGCCCCTGCATGGCATGACTACTGAATAATCCTCCATATACTATGTCGTAACACAGGTCGCCTCATTTTTAGACAACACTCATACAAATATAAAAATATTGTCCACCCAAAGACAACATTGTTTCCATATCACCACAACAAACATCTAAGAAGATAACATTGTACAGCTGCAATAGGTGCAAACAGTGGTTAACTTTTTCCCTGGACGAGGCTGCAGTACCCCGTAGGCGGCATAGAGGGCGCTGCACCCCAATACATCAAGTTACCTGCAGCAGAAGTTGACCATGAAATAAAATGTAGATATTTCCAATGGTGAGCGCTCATTACACACATCCCGTGTTATTAGGAGTTAAAAACCACCAAGCGCTGATTTTATGTACCTACCTGCAGCCCACATATATAATATAAAATTGTGTTTCTTTGATCAGATCCTGATGGGGAACTTACCAGACCAGCTGGATCTTGTAGGGATCTCGTAGATCTCGGGTGCTTCCTCCCTCCTAGGGCTGAGCCATCCAGCTTGTGCTAAGTGAGAAGTTTGGTGTGTTGCAGATCCTGGCTTTGCATAGCCACAAGAATAAAGGGGTGCGGGCAGAGTGGGGGCACCCAGGCAGCATCCAGTGCCAGCATCCCCAGCCCGTCAATCCATGGAGAGAGGAGGGTGAGAGAGAAGGGGGTGAGAAGGAGATATTATCCAGGGCAGAGAAGATCTCGGGTGCTGGAGCTTGGAGGAGGTGTGCAGGTCCCGGTGATTGAAGTTGTGATGTCGGAGGAGTGTGTCTCTCCCGCAGTCAGCGCTGGGACAAGGCTCTGGAGGGGCGCTGACGTCGCGTTCTCCTCCACCCCCTTCACTCTATGGACAAGGGGTGGGGGGGCTCCACCGAGGAGATCAGCGCTGCCAGGCTGCCCCCCTTCATCACCCTCCTCTACATCCAGCCTTCATTCTTTAGATGCTTTGCTTCTATTTCTTCCCCTATCCATCCTCTACTCCATCCTCTACTCCTCTTCAGCTTCTCCCCCCCCCCCCTTTTAATTCCCCATTATTCTGCTATTGACAGCCACCTGAAATGAGAGAGGAGGGAGGCCAAGAGGACAAGACACCGGGGTCCCCGAGCTAAAAAGCCTTCATCATTTGTCGCTATTGACTTGTTGGAAAAGATTTGGAGCAATACCCTGCTGATCTGTGAGCTCCAGCTTTGTGGTGACACATCCCAGGGGGGACACTCAGCACATCACCTTCATTTAGTAAAGAGGAGAGAAATGTTATCAGGAAACAATGATAAGAAGAAAGAAAAAATCTGTGTAGTGCTGGGATGTTCTGCTGCAACGTGTTATACAATCTGATGGGGTCACAGGATTGGGAAAAGAAGGCTTTGGAAGATGGAATGGAGAGGGCACACCTCCCCTGGCATGGATCAGGATGGTCAGGACCAGCTAATAAGCTCATGTTTATCCATCTTCTGATATATATACACTACGGGGTTATTTATGAAGGGCAAATCCACTTTCCACTACAAGTGCACTGCAAATGCACTTTAAATTGCACTGAAAGTGCACTTGGAAATGCAGTCGCTGTAAATCTGAGGGGAAGATCTGAAATGAGGGGGAAGCTCTGCTGATTTTATCATCCAATCATATGCAAGCTAAAATGCTGTTTTTTATTTTCCTTGCATGTCCCCCTCGGATCTACAGCGACTGCACTTTCAGTGCACTTGTAGTGCAAAGTGAATTTTTCTTTAGTAAATAACCCCCTATATTACCAAAAGTATTGGGACGCCCGCCTTTACACACATGAATTTTAATTGCATCCCAGTCTTATGCTGGCCATACACTATACGAAAAATCGTGCGAAAATCGGTCGTTCAGACAGTTCTTTCATTTTTCGAACAGTTAATGGGCACAAAATCGATAATCGTTGGGACGTTTTTGAGCCGAAACACGAAGGACAAGTTTGGAAATTTTCTGCCGAACGAACGATAAATCGGAAGGTTAATGTGTTTCCCGTCCGAACTTTCTGCACTAGGTATATGTAAAAAAATATATATATATATATATTTTTTATTTATGTCCACTGAACGATTTATCGGTCATTACATGATGGCAATATCGTTTGCGCTCACGGCCGAACGTTCGTTTTCCGAAAGTTCGTTCGGACAATTTTTCATAGAGTGTATGGCCAGCATTAGTCTGTAGGATTCAATAATGAGTTGGTCCACCCTTTACAGCTATAACAGCTTCAACTCCTCTGGGAAGGCTGTCCACAAGGTTTAGGAGTGTGTCTATGGGAATGTTTGACTATTCTTCCAGAAGCGCATTTGTGAGGTCAGGAACTGATGTGGATGAGAAGGCCTGGGCCACAGGGGTTGATTTACTAAAGGAAAATAGACTGTGCACTTTGCAGTTGCTTTAGGGCTTAGTGAATGAGGTAAAGATTCACTTTGCAAATAATACCCAATCACATGCAAGGAAAAAAAAAAAAAATGGCATTTTTGCTTGCACGTGATTTAATGATGGCAGTCAGCAGAGCTTCTGCTCATTTACTATCTCTGGAGCAACTGCACTTTGCAAAGTGCACAGTTCGTTTGCCTTTAGTAAATCAACCCCACAGTCTCTGTTCTAATTCATGCCAAAGGTGTTCTATCAGGTTGAGGTCGGACTCAACCCGCTTTGTGCACTGTGTGCAGTCATGTTGGAACAGGAAGGGTCCATCCCCCAAACTGTTCCCACAATGTTGGAAGCATGAAATTGTCCAAAATGTCTTGGTATGATGACGCCTTAACAGTTTCCTTCACTGGAACTAAAGCCCTGTACACACGATCGGATTTCCTATGGATTCTAATCCGATGGATTTTTCCATCGGAAATCCGATGAAGCTGACTTCCATCAGACTTGCCTACACACCATCAGTCAAAAATCCGACCGTTCCAAACACCGTGACGTAAAACACTCCGACAAGCCGAGAAAAATGAAGTTCAATGCTTCTGAGCATGCGTTGACTTGATTCTGAGCATGCGTGGGTTTTTTATCCGATGGAGTTCCACACAGACGATCGGAATTTGCTATCGTTTTTTTTTTCCATCGGATAAATTTAAAACATGTTCTATTTTTTCTCACCGATGGAAAAAAGACCGATGGGGCCCATACACGATCGGTTTGTCCGATGAAAAAAGTCCATCAGACTGTTTGATCCTGTCTTCTCAGATCCTCCCCTTTTACTGCCCACAATCCATCTGTTGATTGAACAGAGCCCTAGGAGGCACTCTGCACATGCTCAGTTTGGTGTGTTTTGCTAGAGGGTTTTTTTTCCCCCTTTCTTTGAGAGGGTGCATGTGATCAGCACAGGGCCAATCAGCACTGTCCAGACAGAAAGTCAGGGGTCATGCAGCCTCATAGGACAGTCAGAGTAGAATGAAAACTCCTCCTACAAACTTTACCAGTGCTCGGCCAGACACTGATAGAAGTCACACGACTGCTATATGCAGGTGGCCCTGAACGTAGACAGTGTGCATTCAGTGCATTCAGTGCATTCAGTGCCACGCACCCACACGGATGTCAGATTGAGAGCAGTGTCTGTATCCAGGCAGCCTCTGCATCCCAATTGACATCAATAGGACTGCCTGCTTGGGGATGCATGGAACACCTGTGCATCCCCATGTGGTCAAACACAGCCCTCCACAAACATTTGTTTTAGTATGCCCCATGTGAACGAGGCCTAAGTCTGAATTCCAAGTATGGATTTTCTCGACATTAGTTCAGCTTGGACTGCTGCAAGTATATATATGCCACACCTGTGTGCCCACTGGGGAAGCAGAGAATTACTGTAGTAGTCACAGCTACTACAGTGAGCACCACTGTCTTCCAGGTCCCATGCTAAATGGCTGCCCTTCTGCATAGTAACCACAGGGGGTCGCACGCTCAGGACTGCTGCCGTTCACAGGACGCCCTGTATTATTTTCAATTAATACAAGGCATTCTTTGATTAGATGAGGTGGAGAGGCAATCCAGTGATGTCATAAACTTCAGCTTGCCCAATCAGAAAAGGCCTTGCATGCATTAATCCAAAGCAAGGCATTCTGTAAATAAATACATACTTAAACATAAAAATAAATATAAAAAAAAGGTTTAGATGCACTTTAAACAAAAGGTGGAGAGAAGGGGCAGTGGAAGGGAAGGTCGGTGACATCATGATTTACCCCCCTGCTCAGTAAAAGAACAGCTTGTACTCTTTGAAAAAAATATAAAATACAAGGCATTCTGTCAGTGGCAGCCCATCTATTAGGGGCGCCCGGGCACTGCCCCCTATGTGCTTAATTGATAGATTCATGCATTGCATGAATCAATCCATGGCCGCCACGGCCACCTCCTATTCAGGTGTCCGGACCCTTTTAGGACGCCAGGCGCCATAGGGTGGACTCGTGGCGCAGAGCATTGGGCTCGGAGCCCACCCAGGTGTGTTTGAAAAGCAAATTAATATTCGCTTTTCTAACACTGAATCGCCTCTCCGGCAATCAGGAAGCACAGGTCTGATACCCGTCACCTGATTGGATGAAAGGACAGGCGCTTTTATTCCACGCCTAGGAGGAGGAAAAGCATGACCCGCTGCCCATCGCACAGCTCGCCGCCGTCACCCGCTGCCTGACCCGCCAGGTCACAGTGGCTGCATTTGATGGGCACAGTGGCTGCAATTGATGGCATAGTGGCTGCATTTGAAGGGCACGGTGGCTGCATTTGCAGGCACAATGGCTGCATTTGACGGGCACACTGGCTGCATTTGATGGACGCAGTGGCTGTATTTGATGGGCATAGCGTCTGCATTTGATGGGCACAGTGGCTGCAATTAATGGGCACAGTGGCTGAAGTTGATGGCACGGTGGCTGCATTTGATGGGCACAGTGGATGCATTTGATGGGGACAGTGGCTGCATTTGATGGCACAGTGGCTGCATTTGATGGGCACAGTGGCTGCATTTGATGGGCACAGTGGCTCCATTTGATGGGCACAGTTGCTGCATTTGATGGGCACAGTGGCTGCAATTGATGGCACAGTGGCTGCATTTGATGGCCACAGTCGCTCCATTTGATGGGCACAGTGGCTCCATTTGATGGGCACAGTGGCTGCATTTGATGGGCACAGTGGCTGCAATTGATGGCACAGTCGCTGCATTTAATGGCACAGCAACCCCTATGATCAATGTTCAGAGGGCAAATTGCTTGAGCAGGACCCGGAAGATCACAAGCTAACACTTTATGTAACAAAGTGCCAAGCTGGACCAATGTATGTGGGCAACGAAGATAATTCCCGGAGTTCAGCTTTAAATTTTTTATTTTCTTTAGTAGTGGCCATTGTTGCTGTAATTGGCTATTGTTTGTGTGGTACCGATGGTATATTTTTTTCTAAAAGAGGAAATGTGATCAGGGATGTGGCCAGGGTGTGCCTCTTTTGCCTAAGTATGTTGGCATTGGCACCAAAAGGTTTCATATCTCCGGAAGCTGGGAGGGATGTCTGTGTCCTTTTGGGTCTTGTGTATCTTTTTATATTTATAATCACTGTACACTTTCCATTGGTGCTCACTAAGCACCTCTTTTACTGTACAAATTATAGATAAGAGAGGTCTGCTAGATTGCTGCTATCCTGAATTGCACTTTATTACTATTTTGGGGCTGTAAAGCAGGCAATTTCATCACTTTACTGAAAACACACACGTTTGCTCATTAGAATCCCCACAAAAACAATAAAAGTATGCAAATGTTCTTAACAAATACAGCCCATTCAGATAAAATACTTTGCAAACAATGCTCACCGAGCAGAGATGACCTGTTGTTCTGCAGCTTTTAAATGTTCCCTATAGTGCCCAATGCAGTATCCATTTAAAGTGTAACTAAAGGCAAAACTTTTATTTTAGTTTTGGATGGAGAAGAGAGGGATTAAAACGTCTGTCAGGTTTTTATTTGCTGTCTGTGCCCCTGCTATTTTTCCTGTTTATCATTATGATTGAAAGTGACAGAAAATCCCAAATTTTGGGTTGTCCCCAGAACAGTAATTGAAGGGAAAAATCCAATGGGGACACTAGTTCTGTTGACAACCACTTTGGAGAGATGTCCTCTCACTTCCTGTTTTGCACTGCACCGAAAGGGATTAAAGCTTGGTTTTGTCTAACATTAAAGCGGACCTTCAGTCATTTTTTCAACTTTCCATCTATTAAATCTTCTGCCCTTGTTGTTTTAACTTTGGATAGTAAAACATTTTTTTTCTTCCAGTAAATACCTTATACAGCCCACTTCCTGTTTCTAGTCTAGTCATTAGCCTAGGCTTATGACATCGTGCACAGCTCTCTCTAACTCTCGTGAGAGTTTGCCAGGAAGGAAGGGGGATGAGTCATAAGAGGGCCAATGAGAGCTTCAGGGCTGCAGAGCTGAAGGTGTGCTTCTGTGTGTCTGTGTAAATCCAGGAAGTGAACAGGCAGCAGCTTTAGCTGCCCACAGTTAAAATGGTTGCAGCCAGACTCAGTGGAGGGAGATTTATGCAGCATATTTGGAAAGCACAGAACCACACTATATATAAAATATTATGCAAAGTGGTTGGAGGGAAGCTTCAGAATGGCAAAGATGTTTTTATTACAAATTATGTGAGCAGACTCCAGTTCCTCTTTAACCTCCCTGGCGGTATTCCCGAGTCAGGCTCGGGGTGAGTTTTTACTACCAAAAGCAGTAACCCCGTGCCAGACTCGGGGCTGCATCGCAGGATACAGGGAAAGTTACTTACCTTGTCCCCTGGATCCTGTGATGTCTCCCGCTGTGTGTCCTTCGCTCGATTCACACAGTGTCAAGCTCCGTTTCCTGCGAGCGGCGCGATGCACGGGGGCGGAGATTGGCGCCAAATTAAAAAAAGTGAAAAACACACAATGCATACAGTACACTGTAATCTTACTGATTACAGTACTGTATCAAATTATTACACATCCCCTTTGTCCCTAGTGGTCTGTCCAGTGTCCTGCATGCAGTTTTATATTATAAAAACTGTTCTTTCTGCCTGGAAACTGGAGATTGTCAATAGCAACCAAAAAGTGTCCCTAAGCCCTGGTTCACACTGGTGCGATTTAACATGCGATTTGACATGTCAAATCGCATGTCAAATCGGCGATATTTGCCGCAAATTGCGGGCAATGGCACCGTCCTAATCGGTGCGACGCCGCATCTGCGGCGCTGCACCGATTTAAAAAAGTAGTTTCTGTACTACTTTTTGTGATTTCGGCCGCGATTTACATTGACATCTGTGTCAGATGTCTTTGTAATCGCGGGTGAAATCGGGACTGCCAGCGGGAGTCAAATCGTGCGAGTTCAGCTGAACTCGCAGGCTGCACTCCCGCAGTCCCAGTGTGAACCTGGGCTTTATGTCAAAAGTGGTTTTAGACCAGCTAGAAAACAGCGATAATAAATTAGAATCACTTGCAGAATTGAGTGATAGCGATTTGTGGGGAAATTCGTCATCAAACACTAAAAGTAATGACAGCGACAATTCTGCAACTGAGCAAATTTCTGTGTTTTTGATTTGATTACATTATTGAATCATTTTTATTATAATTACATTATTATTTGTTACAATTATTTATAGTTATTTATTATATTATAATTTTTGATTTTGTGTTTCAAACTTTATCATACCCGGGATGTCTACTAGACTCTTGTTTGGACAGATTTAAGTGTGTTATTCTTAAGAATTACAGGCCTACAATATAAAACGCCAAATTTCCATGCAAAATAATTGTACCGCTTTCAGCACCTAAAATCTGAAATAATCATACCGCCAGGGAGGTTAACTGCTCATATGACTTGCTGCCCAGAACGGGCTGCGCTGCAGCACAATCTGTCACCCGCTGTCGGTACCATGTGATCTCTGTGACCAATCACAGCAGATGAAATGACAATTGTACACAATGGATGGCTTCCATTCATGCCATTCATTGTGTACATTTGCGTTGCTTGCTGTGATTGGTCACCGTGATCACATGGTACAGCAAGGGCCAATCACAGCCCATCTGTATCATGTGATTAGATGTGGCCAATCACAGCTAATCACAATAGTAAACACTGAATGAATGCATTTCATTCTGAAAAAAATGAAATTCACTGTTATAAGCAAGCATAATGTGTAAAAAAACAACAAATCCTGATCACCTCCCCAGAGTAATACAGTTTTACTCTGGTAACACGGTATCGCTCTGGTCACAGTATGTAATTTTTTTATTTTTTTTTACAAAAAAGTAATACAATTTTTTTTTAAATGTTAAAAAAAACATATTACTTTTTTTTGTTTTTCTTTTTTTACACCAGTCAGTGTCCCTGATCATGGCCAGACCAATTATATGATGATACTGTACTGTACTGGTAAAAGAATGTAAAAAATTAAAAATAAATGTAAAAAAATAAATGTTTTTCATTTTCATTTTCCCAAAAATTATGACAAAAAATAACTTAAAAAACTTGTCATGCCTCCTACTAAATACCTTGGACTGTCCATTTTCCGAAAAGAGGTTGTTTGGTTGTATTTGTACTGTCCTGGCATTTTTGGGCCTCAAGAAATGAGGTAGGCCATCAGTACACCAGGACTGATCGATTTTTAGATATACAATTGTAGCGCTACCCCCAGTTAAGAGAGCCGCTGGATTTGTTTTCGGGCCCTGTGTACAGCACCACCAACCCCCAGCAATCTGCTCGACCCACTCTGGCACAGCTAGTCTAGGGGTTATATCTGTATCACATTCAAATATAATTGCAAGGAATAATCTCTTAGCAGTAAGACAACACACTGAGGCAAGAGATTAAATATAACAGTTTACTCTCATATTAAAGGTAGCATGAGCAGAACACAACAGACACAATTTTCTAGCAGAGCCCTGCAGAAATCAATACAGCATACAATAATGGCGCTGCACGGTAATTCACCACGCGTAGCTATTATGGTATGCGCGCCCTATGGCGCACTAAACAATATCTTAACTTCCCACCCCGGTCAGGCCTGACATGGAATAAATCTCAGTCACCTCCTATAGGGATCTCTTCGCATGCCAGCTTTCAGTGGTGCACTTGATGAATAGCAATTTGTAATCCATAACCAGGCAGTAACTTGAAACACTATACTGGGGGGACACTTCAACTCTGTCCTGCTACCGGTCCCCCCGGGGAACAGCAGATAAACGAAACTGTGGGCCTATGTAGTCTATAGGCCTGAACACGGCAAAGTCTATCGGTCTGGGCAGGTGCCCGCTCACCACTCCGGACACGATCCCAGTCTGGAACGTCCACCCTGCTGTGTATCCGCACACAGCGTCTGCAACGATCGGGTCCCCGATCCAACTGATGTCCTCACTCGACAAGTCAGATGCCACCCAGGCTCCGCAGTGGGGTGGAAGGCTCTTTGGAAGTTGCGCATGGCCCAGGCTTCAGGCCTTGCACTGCAGCAGATCCGCACAGGAAGAAGCTCTTGCTTGCAGCGCGGTGTCCCAAAGAGGCAGAACTCTGCCTCGCCTCCTCCTTAAATAACCCCTCCCATGAGTCTCTGCGGTGGCTAACTGCACTCTGGGTGCCGAACGGGGTTCTGGGTAACATAGTCCCGGGGCCTTAAAGGAGACCCCGCTACACAATATATACCATAGTTTGTGAACTCTATAACTTTCCTGCAGACTAAATAATATACACTGATTTTGGTTATTTTCACCAAAGAAATGTAGCAGTATACATTTTGGCTTAAATTTATGAAGAAAGTTCATTTATTTGCAAAATATTATAACAGAGCTTTCATTTACTTCATCAAAAATAAAAACCCCAGCGGTGATTAAATACCACCAAAAGAAAGCTCTATTTGAGTGAAAAAAAATTATAAACATTTCATATGAGTACAGTGTTGCATGACTGTGCAATTGTCATTCAAAGTATGACAGTGCTGAAAGCTGAAAATTGTGCTGGGCAGGAAGGGGGTGAAAGTGTCCAATATTGAATTGGTTAAAAAGCACATTTACTGACCGTATTCCTCGCTCATGCTGGCTTAAAGTTCTCCATGCAAATGGTCCCTGGAAGCTGCTTCTCTTCTTTACTCAATCAGTCCCAGGCACTTTGACGTCATCACGTACATTGCAGGACCAAAACCTGGAAGAAGAAATGCCTTCTGCCAGGGGAGGGAGTTTACTGACCACAAACTATGCAGTCAGTAAACATTTATAATACCACAAGCAGCTTTCTGTTATGATGTCAGGAATGTAAATTATAAATGATAAAAATTATGATTTCAAGTAGCATTTCCTCAACAAAAACAAAATAAATATAAGATCTAAAAGTAAATGCTACATTGTTTTAAAGGGTTCGTCAGATATGTGGCATTTCCTTTTGACGGTGTGATTTCCATGTGTGACACAATCACCTAAATCATTTGTCATAAGGGCCAAATGACCAAAATTACAAAAGAGACAATCAGCACAGGATATCCTTGATTTATTATAGATATGACCATCAACATAACGGGCACATTGATTGGTAAATCAAATAGATGGTCTTTCTTGCAGTCAAGAATAAGTAGCTCTGTCTGGGAATTGATAATGCAATCACTTTGTCTCTATGAAGTGGTGTTAGGGAGATATAGAGATAGAAGATACCATTCTCAGTGCTTAAAATAAATAGCTATCAGGATATATAGATTTTTTTAAGACAAGTTTTAAGGGACAGCTGTACTTGACTATGTATAATAGCCTATGCAATAGGTAGACAAAATGCTGCACTGTTTTTTAAAAGTTCTATTTTTATTAACGTGTTACTAAACCCAGGACCTGCATTCATTATATCTGGTCTCCCACAGTACACAGAACATGGAAATGCAATTATTTTAGTAAATATAAACTGCTAAATACCTTTTCACATCAGCAGTATATAGCAGCCTTTTAACTTCAACAGTGTCCAGTAAAGCTTGTAGGAGACATTTTCATTCTCCCCTGATTGTCCTATAAATCTGCAGGACCCCTGACCCTCTGTCTAGACCAGTGATGGCAAACCTTGGCACCCCAGATGTTTTGGAACTACATTTCCATTGATGCTAATGTACTTTGCAGTGTAGCTTGGCATCATGGGAAATGTAGTTCCAAAACATCTGGGGTGTCAAGGTTTGCCATCACTGGTCTAGACAGTGCTGATTGGCCCTGTGCTGATCACATGCGCTCTTTAGCAATACACACCAAACTGAGCATGTACAGAGTTCTCCAAGGCTCTGTACAGTCAGGAGATGGAATAGGGACAGTAGAAGTAGGGGAGGATCAGAGAAGAGAGGATCAAACAGACTTTTTACACAATGCAGAGGATTAACCCATTAAGTTCCACAGTGAGTATAACACGCATGCTTTACTGCATATACCAACTCATTTTACTGTTGAGGTTTAGTATAGTATCGCTTTAAAGAGGAAGTAAATCCTCTAAAACATTTCCTGAAAAACAAACCCCTGCAAGAGAAAGGCACAATGAGCTAGTATGCATAGCATACTAGCTCATTATGTGGCACTTACCTGAAATCGAAGCCCCCAAAGTCCTCCTCGTTCTCCTCCGCCGCCGCTGACATGTCCCCTCGGAGCTTCTTCCTTGTATCGCCGCTCAGACGCTGTGATTGGCCCGGAGCGGCGATGACGTCTCATGCATGTGCGCGGGGCCGGCATTCTCCCATTTAGAAAACCGGCATGATCCCATACAAGAAGCAGGCTTGCTAGTGCGCCTGTGCTGTTGTCTACGGCGCGCATGCGCCGTAGACATCGGTGCAGTGTTTTCAGCAAATATCTCCTTAACCGTGTAGGTTAAGGAGATATTTCTTGCACCTACAGGTAAGCCTTAATCTAAGCTTACCTGTAGGTCCAAGTTGTCAAAGTGGGTTTACAACCACTTTAAGGATTAGCTGTTGTGGGTTTAGTAAGACTTTACATTTTAGTACAAGGAACAGTACAGTACAATTGGGCAATATATAAAACAAGCACTGCCAACAAAAAAATAGAACCAAAATAAGCTCCACAATGCAATACTTCAGTGCATGGCTGCAAATAAAGGTACAATTGTAGGATTCCAAAGAGCATACATACAGTATATGCAGTTGGACCCATCTCACAGTGTCACCAACAAAACAGCAGAGGATGAGTAATAAATAAAAGAAAAGCCTGCCTGACAATACTAAGACAATGCAGACAGAGCAAGAGCTCATCAGCCAGATGGCCAGATGAGGAGAAACATGAGTACACGTCTGACAAGTCCGCTCCCATTGGATACGAAGCATTAGGATAGGATGACCATGTCAGAGTTCTCCAACCACAGAGACTAATGCCGCGTACACACGACCGTTTTTCATGATGAGAAAAATGCCATTTTTTTATTTGGTCATTAAAAACGATCGTGTGTGGGCTCCAGATCATTTTTCTTGACGAGAAAAATGGCCATTAGAAATTTAGAACCTGCTCTATTTTTTCTCGCCGTTTTTCACGTCGTCGTTTTTCTCGTCGTGAAAAACGGTTGTGTGTACGCTTTAACGACGTGAAAAAAAACGCGCATGCTCAGAAGCAAGTGATGAGACGGGAGCGCTCATTCTGGTAAAACTAGCGTTCGTAATGGAGATAGCACATTTGTCGCGCTGTAACGGACTGAAGAGCACGAGGCTGAAAAGCGCGAATCGTCTCTCACCAAACTTTACTAACATGAAGGGTGGCGCCATCCGAATGGAACTTCCCCTTTATAGTGCCATCGTACATTTCGTACGTTACTGTACTTTATGCAAGCACTTTTTTTCATGATCGTGTGTAGGCAAGACAGGCTTGAGAAGAATCACGTCGAGAAAAAGATTGTTTTTTTCAATGACATTAAAAACGGTCGTGTGTATGTGGCATAAACCTTGTCGAATTTGGCCAGACATGCTGTTGTAGGAAGCCTTACACGATGGGAGGGCAGAATAAACAAGGTTAGGGGAGCAGTGGATTTCCACAATTGCTTTTATAGCATAATACAATAATGTACTCAAGAGTATTCTAGAAACCTCCCTATGGGCCTTTAAGGTTCCACAAGACCCAACAAGCATATTGCCAGTTCCCAGAGTATCTGAACAGTAGTTACAGCTGTTATGAAATGTAGAACCTGTGACCAGTATTGGTCTATCACTGGACAAGTCCAAAAACATGTTTGCATGTGAGCAGGAGCATCGCCAGTACACACACTAGAATCATTCGTCATACATTTCCCCAGTCTGACTGATGTGAGGTAAAAGTGATGGAAAATTTGAAACTGAATTCATTTGTCCCTTGCAGAAATTAAATATTGAAAGGGATAATCTCAGGCAGTTTCCTAGTCATTATTGTTTACGTAAAATTGGAATGTCCAGCTGCCATTTTTTTTCTATATTTCGGTAAACCCTGTGATAGAAGCTGACACAGGACCTGTCATAGAGTAAATAAGATTTGGGCAGATAGTCAGACTGTAGTATTGGTATTTCTGTCCCTTGAGTCTTAATCCTGGTACACACCACTCGTTTTTTTTTTTCATTTAACCGGGATGTTTACAACTGGGTGTCAGGAAGTGATATGGCCTAGGTTTTGCATCACGTCTGGTTGTTCCGGCCGTGCTGCGTCATCCGGAAGGCGCGTGGCTGATGACACGGCGCACCGTCAGCGTGCCGCGTCATCGTCGTGATGGGGGGGCATCCATATGACGCTCAGAACAACGGCTTAAAAGGACGCCAAGGACGGCAAATGGCGCCAGTTACCCTCCTCAGCTTGACAGCTTTTTTGATCTATTATAGATAGTGATACAAAAATCCCTGATGAAGATTGTTTTAAATATGACTACTTGAAACGCGTTGGGTGAACCGTTCTTCTGTCACCACCAGTAGATTTGGAGGTTTCCGAACTCCATGGGATATAGTATCACTTTATCTGTTTCATCAAAATCCTCATGTTTTTAATATTGAAATGTAATATGTTGAATCTCCAATGAATGAATTTTCAAACTTTGTTGTATAATAAATTAAAATTTTCACTATAATTTTCTGGTTTGTTGCTTTAAAAATCCCACAATAGAGGTTTTTCATTATTCTGAACAGTGTATTGTATCTGTAGTTGGACATGTGCTGGGGGCACTATGGGAGGGGAGAGGGGGGACCACTAGCACAAGTGGAGAGGGGGGTCTGCACTGGGGGGGTCTATGTTGATGGGGGGTCTGCACTTAGGGAGGTCTATGCTGATGGGAGGGGGGTCTGCACTGGGGGGTTGTCTATGCTGATGGAGGGGGGTCTGCACTGAGGTGGGTCCATGCTGATGGAGGGGGGTCTATGCTGATGGGGGGTCTGCACTAAGGGCTGTCTATGCTGATGGGGGGTGGTCTGCACTGGGGGTGTCTATACTGATTGGGGGGTCTGAACTGAGAGGGGTCTATGCTGATGAGGGGTCTGCACTGAGGGTTGTCTATGCTGATGGGGGGTCTGCACTGAGGGGGAGGTCTATACTGATGGAGCGGGGTCTGTACTTAATGGGGGGGTTATACTGAGGAAAGGGGGTCTGTACTGAGTGAGGGGGGGTCTGTAGTTATTGGATGGGGGTCTGTACTGAGGGAGGGGGGTCTGTACTGAAAGGGGACTATAGTTGGTGGAGGGGGGGTGACCTAATTTTTTTCCACACAGGGTGACACCTAGTGACGCCATTGAGGTTACTGACCTACTCCCAGTCTGTGACTGGACAGCGAAGGAGCAGCAGACATTCAGGCTTATGCTCACGTTGCTTTCTCCTCCTATCAGCATGTTCCTTGTCAGCACATGTGCATCCAGCACAGTTCACTGACTCCTAGTATTTTCTCTTACAAGAGATTACAAAAGGCTGAGAGCAAGTAAAATGCAGGTACCTACACTAACTGCTTTTAAAAAAAAATCTATGATGTTTTATTTAATATTTTTATTGGTGTTTTATTTATATCTGCTTGGAGTTCGGCTTTAAAGTCAAGCCTGAAACTTTTTTTTATAGCTTTAGGGTAGATTTGGAAAGAATTAGAACTCCTTTCAGGATTTACTGGTATCTGCGATTCTGATACCCCCCTACTCTATGCAAAGCTAAATAAACAAGTTTTGTCTGGACATGCACTTCAAGTACAGTATGTGTTTTGTTAAATGAGTGAATATACTTTCAGCTGCCTATTACTACCTGTATAGAGTCAGTGCAGACTAAAGTGCTCTAATTTCTAGAAGGAGCAGGTCTGTGTGTCAGGGTGACCATTATTGATTAAGAGCAGGATATGATTCTAAATAAGCTTTCAAGATTTTAAAAAATCCTAAACCTTAGAACTACATACTTCAAAGTGGTGTCCATACCTAAGCAAGGAAAGCTCACATATATAAAACACAATAGGCAAAAAAATAAATATTGTCTCATGCAGATCCAGTGGTGGATCAAGGGTTTAGAGTTAATGACATCTACCACCCACAAATCTGCCAAAACCGTAAATGTCTATGTGGGAACTGGGAAGTATAAAACTTATCTGAGTGTAGGCCTGCCAAAGGCATGTTGCCAACAGGTTATATCATTCAGTATTAGTAATATGCAGGCTTTAAAATATGATGAACACATGGAAGACACCCATGTGGGATTCCCTGCATACAATTTTACTGACTGCTCAATTGAGCCACATGGTTAGCAGATAAGAGATACTCATATGTGTGGAGATCAATGGATATTTGAGGTTTTCCTAAAAGGAATGCAATCTTAAGCCTGGTACACACGGTATGATTGTTGGCCAACCGAGCGTCTGATTTTTGCCAGGATCTTGTCTTGCAAATTCTAACAGTACACAATTGTCATGCCACGAATGTATTCACGTACTACGAAGAATTTCAGCTCTTGAGTGCCACCTTTTGGGCCCATTCTGCTAATTTCGTGTTTGATGAGCATTGATTCTGAGCATGCGTGTTTGTACTTTTAACTTTTGTGTGACGGACTTGTGTACTGACCATCAGAAAATCTGACGACAAACTGTTGTCCGCCAAAAATTTACTAGCATGTCATCCAACATTTGTTGGCCGAAAGTTGGACAACAATTGTCAAAAAGAGCGTACTAACTGTAAGATTTTAGGACAACAATCTGTCAACAGACAATTCCCTGCCAACAATCGTACTGTGTGTACGAGGCTTTAGGCTAGGTTCACATCTATGCAGTTGCAGTCGATGTGGTTTTCTGGCACGTTTTGCATTTTTTATTTTTTATTAATTCCAATATATTCAGTACAAAATGTTAAAATTATTATCATTCTTGATTTTTAAATATACCAGCCCCAACCCTCCTCCATCCCCTTTTCCCTCCCCCCGTCTCACCCACCTTTAAGTCTTTAATTTCTATGTCTCTTTCCTTATTTCTCCTCCTCCTTATCGCCTATATTTCCACATTCCTGTATATTTCTTAGATTTTTTTTTTGTCTGTCCAGTTTGCACACAATTTAGTAAATTTTTCAGTCTCATCTTCCTCACTATAACGCAAGTATTCCATTTTGTATGTATTTTCCACTTTTTTAATCCAGTCTCCTATTGTGGGACTCTCTGGTTCTTGCCAATATCGTGATGTCAGACTTTTTGCTGCATTCATTAATAGAGATGTCCCGAACTATTCGCCGGCGAATAGTTCCCGGCGAACATAGCTTGTTTGCGTTTGCCGCGGCGGGCGAACATATGCGATGTTCAGTCCGCCCCCTATTCGTCATCATTGAGCTAACTTTGACCCTGTACCTCACAGTCAGCAGACACATTCCAGCCAATCAGCAGCATACCCTCCCTCCCAGACCCTCCCACCTCCTGGACAGCATCCATTTTAGATTTATTCTGAAGCTGCAGTCTTAGTGAGAGGAGGGACAGTGTAGCTGCTGCTGATTTAATAGGGAAATCTATAGCTAGGCCAGTGTATTCAGTGTCCACTCCAGTCCTGAAAGACTCATCTGATCTCTGCTGTAAGGACAGCGTCCTGACAGCACCCCAAAAAGCCCTTTTTAGGGCTAGTACATACATCAGTCTGCCTTTTTTTTTTCTCTGTAATCTAATTACAGTTGCCTGCCAGCGTGTGTGTGACAGGCTCACAGCGTATACTGTGCCCACTTGCCCAGTGGCACCACTCATATATCTGGTGGCACAGTAGATTACTAGTGAGAGGAGGGACAGTGTATCTGCTGCTGATTTAATAGGGAAATCTATAGCTAGGCCAGTGTATTCAGTGTCCACTCCAGTCCTGAAAGACTCATCTGATCTCTGCTGTAAGGACAGCGTCCTGACAGCACCCCAAAAAGCCCTTTTTAGGGCTAGTACATACATCAGTCTGCCTTTTTTTTTCTCTCTGTAATCTAATTACAGTTGCCTGCCAGCGTGTGTGTGACAGGCTCACAGCGTATACTGTGCCCACTTGCCCAGTGGCACCACTCATATATCTGGTGGCACAGTAGATTACTAGTGAGAGGAGGGACAGTGTATCTGCTGCTGATTTAATAGGGAAATCTATAGCTAGGCCAGTGTATTCAGTGTCCACTCCAGTCCTGAAAGACTCATCTGATCTCTGCTGTAAGGACAGCGTCCTGACAGCACCCCAAAAAGCCCTTTTTAGGGCTAGTACATACATCAGTCTGCCTTTTTTTTTTCTCTGTAATCTAATTACAGTTGCCTGCCAGCGTGTGTGTGACAGGCTCACAGCGTATACTGTGCCCACTTGCCCAGTGGCACCACTCATATATCTGGTGGCACAGTAGATTACTAGTGAGAGGAGGGACAGTGTATCTGCTGCTGATTTAATAGGGAAATCTATAGCTAGGCCAGTGTATTCAGTGTCCACTCCAGTCCTGAAAGACTCAACTGATCTCTGCTGTAAGGACAGCGTCCTGACAGCACCCCAAAAAGCCCTTTTTAGGGCTAGTACATACATCAGTCTGCCTTTTTTTTTCTCTGTAATCTAATTGCAGTTGCCTGCCAGCGTGTGTGTGACAGGCTCACAGCGTATACTGTGCCCACTTGCCCAGTGGCCCCACTCATATATCTGGTGGCACAGTAGATTACATTTTAAAAAAAAACAACAATTTTGACGGAAATAGAATAGCAGTCAGTTGCCTGCCAGCGTGTGTGTCAGGCCTACAGTGTCTACTCTGCCAACTTCTGCCAGTGCTCAGTGCCACTCATATCTGGTGTCACAGTAGCTTGCACGCATAGTACAGCTAAACGAATCTAAAAAAAATGACAGGCAGAGGCAGGCCACCCCGCAGGGGCCGTCGTGGTGCTGTGATTCCCTTTGGCCCTAGAATAATGCCCAGTGTTCAGAGGCCACGTACCCTGAACTCGAAAAGTTCTGAGGACATAGTTGACTGGCTAACACAGGACACCCAATCTTCTACAGCTTCCGCTCGGAACCTTGACGCACCATCCTCCTCCAGCTCAGCTTCGGGCACCTCTCAAGTTACCACTCGCCCGCCTGCCGCCACCACCAACACTAGCACCACAGCTGCTTCACTTTATCTGTCAGAGGAGTTATTTACACATGATTTGGAAGAAATGAGTGATGCGCAACCATTATTGCCAGAGGATGAAGATAAAAGGGATATGTCTCAGTCAGGCAGCATTACACACATGGACGTACGGTGTGATGATGATGATGTTGTACCCGATGCTGCTTCCTTTGCTGAGTTGTCAGATACAAGTGAAGTGGTTGATGATGACGATGTGTCCGTGGATGTCACCTGGGTGGCCGCTCGAAGAGAAGAAGAACAGGGGGAAAGTTCATATGGGGAGACAGAGAGGAGGAGGAGACGAGTTGGAAGCAGGGGTAGGTCGTCGCAAGGAGCTAGTGGCACAGTCAGACAGCATGTATCGGCACCCGGGGTCAGCCAGACAGCATGCCAATCAACGCATGCTGTTTCCACCACCAGAATGCCATCATTGCAAAGCTCAGCAGTGTGGCATTTTTTGTGTGTGTGTGCCTCTGATAACAGCGATGCCATTTGCAACCTGTGCCAAAAGAAACTGAGTCGTGGGAAATCCAACACCCACCTAGGTACAACTGCTTTGCGAAGGCACATGATCGCACATCACAAGCGCCTATGGGATCAACACATGATGACTAGAGTTGAGCGGGTAGCTGGATATTCGGGTCCGGCGGGTTCGGCCGAACTTCGGAAAAAAGTTCGGATTCGGGACCGAACTTTAACCCGAACCCGGACCCCATTGAAGTCAATGGGGACCCGGACTTCTGACGACTAAAAAGGCTCTAAAAAAGTAATGGAAAGGGCTAGAGGGCTGCAAATGGCAGCAAAATGTTGTTAAGAACATGGCAAGTGCTCTGCAAACAAATGTGGATAGGAAATAACTTAAAAGAACATAAAAAAAATAAAAAAATAAAAAAATATGCTGGAGGCCCCCTTTTCAGCAGAAGAGGTACAGGAAGTCATTAAGAACCTCAGAAACTCAACGGCACAATGCCACACATATGGTGGGAATGCCCCAGAATACGCCCTTTCTGGAATAAATTATTTAATTTAATGGATAAGCTAGTGGGAAAATAAAATACTTTGAAATAAAAATGTAGCGGGGTGCTAAATTTAAGGAAAGTGTTTGAGTGGTAAATAGGCTCAAATACCCTAATTCTGTAGGATTCATGGACCATTTTGTCCTCGGGGGACAGTATTGGTGTGCAGTTCCCTGCGGCCTACAGGTGGCGCCTTTTGTGTCCCCTCTTGGCAGTAGTACAGTGGGGCGGGGAACCTGCTGTGCATGCCGGGAGAGCATATAAAAGGGGCAGACCTTTGGCCTGGGGGCTGATGTCCAGTGGGGTCCGCGCCCAGGTGCCTTCGGCCTGGGTGCATGTGTTCCTGTTCCATCTCGGGCACCTTTAGCCCGGGGTGAGGTACTATCCTGGAGTTCTTGCTGCCCTGGGTATGGAGGCCTAGGGGCGGGAGTAAAGCCTGGAGTCCAGAGCCGCCTCGTGTAGGGGACCCTGTTCCAGGGAAGGGAGGATCATTCTGATGGACCGATGCGGGAGTCACGTGAAGGAATGGTCTGTTGACTCCCTGGAGAGATGTCTTCCCCTTGATATGGGCTAGGTTCGTAGAAGGAGAAGCTCAAGGTCACCTTGACTGTATCAGAGGCCTTATTCAACCGGCCCGTGGCAGGGGCCTTATACACCCTGGTCTGTGGCTGAGACCAAAGTTCTCCAGGCCCGTGGCAGGGGCCTTGTACACCCGGTCTGTGGCAGAGACCAACCTCAATGTCTGTGGCAGAGACCGTGCGCCAAAAACTGTTTGAGAAACCTAAGCAGTGAAGTGAATGTGCTACGTTTGTGCCTGGACCTCCTCCACACCTTAAGCTGTCCTGTTTCTTTGCTCTAACCTTTTCTATCTGAGTACAGTTTATTTTGCCATGAGAGAATAAGAGTTGGAGTTTCAGCTGGTGTGGACATTGACTTTACTGGCAATTAAAGGACTTGCCTCTACCTACAGTAGAGGTGAGAATCATCCTCTGGAGGAGTTTTGACTCCGGCTGTGGACACGGCCCGTCAAGTACACCGCTCAACCTCTTTATATAGGATGATACGGGCTGGTAGTGCGGTGTGCCTTTCTCCCTCCTGCGAAGAGCCAACAACATAAAGGCAGGTAAGGGGGAAAGGATCTGTGCGCTACAAAAAAATAAAATAAAAATTTTAATCTTGGCCTAGCAGGACGAGGTCCATATGGAGTAGGAGGTTGAGGTGGTGGTGGATGTGGCTGTGTAGGTGGAAGCGGCGGTGGAGGAGGACGAGGTAGCCAACACTGGTTCAAAAATACAACAATGGCTGGGTAAGGCCGGTGATGTGTCGAATTCTGTCCCCTGTCGAATAGTGTCCGCCCTGTACTGCGCTTGCTGAGTATGTAGGACAAGGGGATTTCAAAAATCTCCCAAGACTAACGGCGCCTGCGTGTTGAGTTCAGGTGAAGGCCACACCATCCGTGGTTCAAGCCGAGCCAAGCAAGGCCGCGATCGAAGCGAGCCCGTGAGGGGCCCTGTTACTATGTGCTACCGTATGTCCTCTTGGATGGTGGGGCTTGAACCTGCACTCACAGCGCAGGCGCCGTTCATCTTCGGAGATTTTGTGAATCTCCTTGTCCTCTGTACTGCGCAAGCGCTGCGCCTGCGCAGTACGGGCCGGGCACAATCCGATGGCCGGACAGTTTTTGTCACAACACCGGTATACATGTCTATTCTGCACAAGGTACGGACAAGTCCTGTGGGATCCATGCCTGGTTCATTTTAATGAACGTGAGCTTGTCCACATTGGCTCTGGACAGGCGGCTGCGCTTGTCTGTGATAACGCCCCCTGCCGTGCTAAATACACGTTCAGATAATACACTGGCTGCAGGGCAGGCCAGCACCTCCAAGGCATAAACGGCAAGCTCAGGCCATGTGCCCAATTTGGAGACCCAGAAGTTAAAGGGGGCAGACCCGTCATCCAGTACGTGTAGGCCTGTGGACACATACTGCTCAACCATGTTGGTGAAATGCTGCCTCCTGCTAAGACGTTCCATCTCAGCTGGTGGTGCTGGTTGTTGTGGCGTGCTGACAAAGCTTTTCCACATTTCGGCCATGCTAACCCTGCCTTCTGAGGTGCTGCCGGTGCCCCGGCTGCGTTGGCGACCTCTTCCTCCTCCTCTGCCTTCGCCTTGTGCTTCCACCGTACGCCCGCTGTCAGGTGGGAATGCCACCAGCAGCGCGTCTACCAGCGTGCGCTTGTACTCGCGCATCTTACGATCCCGCTCCAGTGAGGGAATTAAGGACGGTACGTTGTCCTTGTAACGGGGATCCAGCAGGGTGGCCACCCAGTAATCAGCACCAGTTAAAATGTGGGCAACTCGGCTGTCGTTGCGGAAACACTGCAGCATGTAATCGCTCATGTGTGCCAGGCTGCCCAGAGGCAAAGAAAAGCTGTCCTCTGTGGGAGGTGTATCGTCTGTGTCCTCTGTATCCCCCCAGCCACGCACCAGTAATGGCCACGAGCTGGTCTGAGTGCCACCCTGCTGTGAACATGGCTCCTCCTCCTCCTCCTCCTCCTCCTCCTCCATCTCCTCCTCCACCTCGTCATCCTCCAGAACTGTGCCCTTTCTGCCGGACAATTGTGTACCTGGCGTTTGTTGGTGCAGGAACCCACCCTCGTAGCCACTTGTGAAAGACTGCCCTGAAAGCCTTTGAAATGATCCCGCTTCCTCCTCCTCCTCCTCATCCTCCTGTGCCACATCCTCTTCCATCATCGCACGAAGCGTTTTTTCAAGGAGGCATAGAACTGGGATAGTAACGCTGAGAACGGCGTCATTGGCACTGGCCATGTTGGTGGAGTACTCGAAACAGCGCAACAAGGCACACAGGTCTCGCATGGAGGCCCAGTTATTGGTGGTGAAGTGGTGCTGTTCCGCAGAGCGACTCACGCGTGATTGCTGCAGCTGAAACTCCACTATTGCCTGCTGCTGCTCGCACAGTCTGGCCAGCATGTGCAAGGTGGAGTTCCACCTTGTGGGCACGTCACATATGAGGCGGTGAGCTGGAAGGCCGAAGTTACGCTGCAGCGCTGACAGGCGAGCAGCAGCAGGGTGAGAACGCCGAAAGTGCGCACACACAGCCCGCACTTTCTGCAGCAGCTCTGGCATATTGGGGTAATTTTTAAGGAACCTCTGGACCACCAAGTTCAGCACATGCGCCAGGCAAGGGATGTGCGTCAAACCGGCTAGACCCAGAGCTGCTACGAGATTTCGCCCATTATCGCACACCACCAGGCCGGGCTTGAGGCTCACTGACAGCAACCACTCATCGGTCTGTTGTTCCATGTCCCTCCACAACTCCTGCGCGGTGTGGGGATTTTCCCCCAAACAGGAAAGTTTTAAAACTGCCTGCTGTCGTTTACCCCTGGCTGTGCTGAAGTTGGTGGTGAAGGTGTTACGCTGAATGGATGAGGAGGCGGTAGAGGATGAGGAAGCGGAGAAGGAGGAGTTAGCAACAGGAGGCAAACTGAAGCGCCCTGCAATCCTCGGTGGTGGAAGGACATGCGCCAAACCGCTATCTGCCTCAGGCCCAGCAGCCACTGCATTTACCCAGTGTGCTGTTAGGGAGATATAACGTCCCTGACCGTGCTTACTGGTCCACGCATCCGTAGTTAGGTGGACCTTGCCACAGATGGCGTTGCGCAGTGCACACCTGATTTTGTCCCCCACCTGGTTGTGCAGGGAAGGGATGGCTCGCCTGGAAAAGTAGTGGCGGCTGGGCACGACGTACTGCGGGACAGCCAATGCCATCAGGCTTTTAAAACTCTGCGTCTCCACCAGACGGAATGACAGCATTTCAAAGGCCAGGAATTTTGAAATGCTGGCATTCAGGGCCAGGGATCGCGGGTGGCTAGGGGGGTACTTCCTCTTCCGCTCCAATGTTTGGGAGATAGAGAGCTGAACGCTTCCATGGGACATTGTGGAGATGGTCGGTGACCCAGGTGGTAGTGTTGCTGGCAGATCCTCTGTTTGCGGGGTGACAGGTGCCACTGTCACTACAGAGGTGGATGAAGAGGCCGAGACTGCAGCAGAAGAGGAAGCAGGAGGAGCCAGAGACCTTTCTTGGTTTCTGAGGTGTCTACTCCACTGCAGCTCGTGCTTTGCACTTAGATGCCTGGTCATGCAGCTTGTGCTCAGGTTGAGAACGTTTATGCCTCGCTTCAGGCTCTGATTGCACAGCGTGCAAACCACTCGTGTCTTGTCATCAACACACTGTGTGAAGAACTGCCACGCTAGGGAAGTCCTTGGACCTGGCTTTGGTGTGCTCGGTCCCTTGCTGCGTTGGGCAGTAGCAGATGTACTGTCTATGGGACGAATGCTCCGTTTTTGCACCCTGCTCCCTCTTCTGCTGTGCTGGTGGCTCTGTGCGACCACCGCCTCTTCCTCCGAACTACACTGGTCACCTGCATAACGTTGATTCCATGTGGGGTCGAGGACCTCATCGTCCTCCACATCATCTTCCACCCAGTCTTCACCCCTGCCCTCCATGTCTGTCTGCACAATTGCGAAAGCAGCAGCAGTTGGCACCTGTGTTTCGTCATCATCCGAGACGTGCTGCGATGGTCCTCCCATGTACCCATCATGAAACATAAGTGGTTGGGCATCGGTGCACTCAATCTCTTCCACTTCTGGGGCAGGGCTAGGTGGATGGCCCTGGGAAACCCTGCTAACAGAGTCATCGAAAAGCAGAAGAGACTGCTGCATGATTTGGGGCTCAGACTGCTTGGCTGATTTGCAAGGGGGTGAGGTGAAAGACTGATGGACATGGGCTTCAGGTGCCAACTCTGATCTTTCAGCAGAAGAGTGGGTGGGAGACAATGTGAAGGAACCCGAGGCACTGTCAGCAACCCAATCTACTATCGCCTGTACTTGTCCTGGCCTAAACATTGGTACAGCCTCGTTAGGCATGACAAAATACCGCCGCAGGCTCGGTCGCCTACTCGCACCTGAGGAAGGTGTTTCACTTGTGCGTGTAGCTGGCACAGATCCACCACGTCCTCTCCCTGCAACAGGAGCTCCACCAGCAGCACCACGACCGGGGCCACCACGTCCCTTTGACCTTCCCCTCATATTTTCCAAATTTAGGATCTTGCCCTAAATGGCGTTTTTTGGAAGACCACAACACACCCACAGTACGTAATGGCTGAAACGCACAGCTACAGAACTGCAGAAAATGCTATTCAAAAAAAAAAGGTTGTTTTTTTTAGTATAGCACAGTACAAGGAAAATATATATAAATTGTTTTTTTACACACACCTCCAGATGTGTATTTCACACTGCAAAATATTTTCTGTGGCCCTAAATGGCGTTTTTTGCCAGACCACAACACACCCACAGCACGTAACCGCTGAATCGCACAGCTACAGAAAATGCTATTCAAAAAAAAAGGTTGTTTTTTTTAGTATAGCACAGTACAAGGAAAATATATAGAAATTGTTTATTTTACACACCTCCACATGTGTATTTCACACTGCAAAATATTTTCTGTGGCCCTAAATGGCGTTTTTTGAAAGAGCACAACACAACCACAGTATATAACCGCTGAATCGCACAGCTGCAGAGAATGCTATTCAAAAAAAAGTTTTTTTTTTTTTTTTTAGTATAGCATAGTACAAGAAAAATATATAGAAATTGGTTATTTCACACAACTAGAGATATACACTGCAAAATATTTTCTGTGGCCCTAAATGGCGTTTTTTGAAAGAGCACAACACAACCACAGTATTTAACCACTGAATCGCACAGCTATAGAAGTGCAGAGAATGCTATTCAAAAAAAATTTTGTTTTTTGTAGTATAGCACTGTACAATATATAGAAATTGTTTATTTTACACACCTCCACATGTGTATTTCACACTGCAAAATATTTTCTGTGGCCCTAAATGGCGTTTTTTGAAAGAGCACAACACAACCACAGTATTTAACCACTGAATCGCATAGCTATAGAAGTGCAGAGAATGCTATTCAAAAAAAATTTTGTTTTTTTTAGTATAGCACTGTACAATATATAGAAATTGTTTATTTTACACACCTCCACATGTGTATTTCACACTGCAAAATATTTTCTGTGGCCCTAAATGGCGTTTTTTGAAAGAGCACAACACAACCACAGTATTTAACCACTGAATCGCACAGCTATAGAAGTGCAGAGAATGCTATTCAAAAAAAATTTTGTTTTTTTTAGTATAGCACTGTACAATATATAGAAATTGTTTATTTTACACACCTCCACATGTGTATTTCACACTGCAAAATATTTTCTGTGGCCCTAAATGGCGTTTTTTGAAAGAGCACAACACAACCACAGTATATAACCGCTGAATCGCACAGCTGCAGAGAATGCTATTCAAAAAAAAGTTTTTTTTTTTTTTTTTAGTATAGCATAGTACAAGAAAAATATATAGAAATTGGTTATTTCACACAACTAGAGATATACACTGCAAAATATTTTCTGTGGCCCTAAATGGCGTTTTTTGAAAGAGCACAACACAACCACAGTATTTAACCACTGAATCGCACAGCTATAGAAGTGCAGAGAATGCTATTCAAAAAAAATTTTGTTTTTTGTAGTATAGCACTGTACAATATATAGAAATTGTTTATTTTACACACCTCCACATGTGTATTTCACACTGCAAAATATTTTCTGTGGCCCTAAATGGCGTTTTTTGAAAGAGCACAACACAACCACAGTATTTAACCACTGAATCGCATAGCTATAGAAGTGCAGAGAATGCTATTCAAAAAAAATTTTGTTTTTTTTAGTATAGCACTGTACAATATATAGAAATTGTTTATTTTACACACCTCCACATGTGTATTTCACACTGCAAAATATTTTCTGTGGCCCTAAATGGCGTTTTTTGAAAGAGCACAACACAACCACAGTATTTAACCACTGAATCGCACAGCTATAGAAGTGCAGAGAATGCTATTCAAAAAAAATTTTGTTTTTTTTAGTATAGCACTGTACAATATATAGAAATTGTTTATTTTACACACCTCCACATGTGTATTTCACACTGCAAAATATTTTCTGTGGCCCTAAATGGCGTTTTTTGAAAGAGCACAACACAACCACAGTATTTAACCACTGAATCGCACAGCTATAGAAGTGCAGAGAATGCTATTCAAAAAAAATGTTGTTTTTTTTAGTATAGCACTGTACAATATATAGAAATTGTTTATTTTACACACCTCCACATGTGTATTTCACACTGCAAAATATTTTCTGTGGCCCTAAATGGCGTTTTTTGAAAGAGCACAACACAACCACAGTATTTAACCACTGAATCACACAGCTATAGAAGTGCAGAGAATGCTATTCAAAAAAATGTTGTTTTTTTTAGTATAGCACTGTACAATATATAGAAATTGTTTATTTTGCACACCTCCACATGTGTATTTCACACTGCAAAATATTTTCTGTGGCCCTAAATGGCGTTTTTTGAAAGAGCACAACACAACCACAGTATTTAACCACTGAATCACACAGCTATAGAAGTGCAGAGAATGCTATTCAAAAAAAATGTTGTTTTTTTTAGTATAGCACTGTACAATATATAGAAATTGTTTATTTTACACACCTCCACATGTGTATTTCACACTGCAAAATATTTTCTGTGGCCCTAAATGGCGTTTTTTGAAAGAGCACAACACAACCACAGTATATAACCGCTGAATCGCACAGCTGCAGAGAATGCTATTCAAAAAAAAGTTTTTTTTTTTTTTTTAGTATAGCATAGTACAAGAAAAATATATAGAAATTGGTTATTTCACACTAGAGATATACACTGCAAAATATTTTTTTTGCCCAAAAATAGGTCTTTTTTGCGCACAACAAAGTGCCTTTTTTTTTTTGCAACAGCACAATAAAGTGCCTTTTTTTTTTTTGGGGGCCCAAAAATGGGTCTTTTTAGCAAAAGCACAATAAAGTGCCTTTTTTTTTTTTTTTTCTGACCAAAATAGGTCTTTTAGCAAGAGCACAATACAGCCACAGTATGGAATAGGTGTATCACTCAACGTAATGCAGTGCTGGTGCACTGAGCTTGCAACACAAACAGATAAACCTATGCAGATCGCTGAGCTATTATATCTCTCAATCTGGACTCCTATCTAAATCTCTCTCCCTGAAAGCACAAACAGGATCCTGCCCCTACACTACACTACACTACACTGTCTCCCTATCTTTTCTATCAGTAGATTGCAGAATCAGGACTAACTCCTATTCTCTCCCTCACAGCAACAGCAGCCAGGATCCTTTCCCTACACTGTCTAAAAGCAGAGTGACGATCTGTGCTGTGTGCCTCTTTCTTATATAGAAGCTGGTCACATGCTGGGTCACATGTTGCACTGACCAATTACAGCCATGCCATTAGTAGGCATGGCTATGATGGCTTCTAAGGGCACACCAGCTAATCAAATGGTGATTGGCTGGCCCCTGAAGCATTTCTAACTGCGCCATTAAATTCCCGAATCCGAACCCGAACCCGGACTTTAGCGCAAAATCCGGGTCCGGGTCCGGGGTCGGGAAAACGCCAAAATTCGGTACGGACCCGAACTTTACAGTTCGGGTCCGCTCAACACTAATGATGACGAGTACAAGCAGCACACAAGCTCAAAGCCACCATCCTCCTCCTGGTCCAGCATCTTCAGCCACGTCAACCACTGCTGTCCTCCTTGCCCCCTCTCAACCATCCGCCACTCCGTCTCTCACCTTGAGCAGTTCCTGCTCATCTGCCCACAGTCAGGTGTCTGTCAAGGACATGTTTGAGCGTAAGAAGCCAATGTCACAGAGTCACCCCCTTGCCCGGTGTCTGACAGCTGGCTTGTCAGAACTCTTAGCCCGCCAGCTTTTACCATACAAGCTGGTGGAGTCTGAGGCCTTCAAAAAAAATTTAGCTATTGGGACACCGCAGTGGAAGGTACCCGGCCAAAATTTATTTTCACAAAAGGCAATCCCCAACCTGTACTCTATTGTGCAAAAGGAAGTCATGGCATGTCTGGCACACAGTGTTGGGGCAAGGGTCCATCTGACCACTGATACCTGGTCTGCAAAGCACGGTCAGGGCAGGTATATCACCTACACTGCGCATTGGATAAACCTGCTGACGGCTGCCAAGCATGTAATGCGTGGCTCTGCAGAGGAGTTGGTGGTGACACCGCCACGACTTGCAGACAGGCCTGCTGCCACCTCCTCTACTCCTCCTACTCCATCCTCTTCAATAACCTCCTCGGCTGAGTCCTCTTCTGCTGCTGCGTCTTGCTCCACATCAACTGCCCCCCCCCCAGCTCCCCAGGGGCTATTCCACATCCCGGATACGACAGTGTCACGCCGTCTTGGGGTTGACTTGCCTGAAAGCAGAGAGTCACACCGGATCAGCACTCCTGTCCGCCCTGAACGCACAGGTGGATCAGTGGCTGGCTCCGCACCAACTGGAGATCGGCAAAGTGGTGTGTGACAACGGAAGCAATTTGTTGGCGGCATTGAATTTGGGCAAGTTGACACATGTGCCGTGCATGGCACATGTGTTGAATCTGATTGTACAACGCTTTGTGCATAAGTACCCAGACTTACAGGACGTCCTCAAGCAGGCCAGGAAGGTGTGTGGCCATTTCAGGCGTTCCTACATGGCCATGGCGCACTTTTCAGATATCCAGCGGCGAAACAACATGCCAGTGAGGTGCTTGATTTGCGACAGCCCGACACGTTGGAATTCAACACTTCTAATGTTCGATCGCCTGCTCCAACAAGAAAAAGCCGTCAACGAGTATTTGTATGATCGGGGTGCTAGGACAGCCTCTGCGCAGCTGGGAATTTTTTTGCCACGTTACTGGACGCTCATGCGTAATGCCTGTAGGCTCATGCGTCCTTTTGAGGAGGTGACAAACCTAGTCAGTCGCACTGAAGGCACCATCAGCGACATCATCCCATTTGTTTTCTTCCTGGAGCGTGCCCTGTGAAGAGTGCTGGATCAGGCCGTAGATGAGCGTGAAGAGGAAGAGGAAGAGTTGTGGTCACCATCACCACCAGAAACAGCCTTATCAGCATCACTTGCTGGACCTGCGGCAACGCTGGAAGAGGAGTCTGAGGAAGAGGAGTCAGAGGAGGAATGTGGCTTTGAGAAGGAGGAGGAAGACCAACCACAGCAGGCATCCCAGGGTGCTCGTTGTCACCTATCTTGTACCCGTGGTGTTGTACGTGGCTGGGGGGAAGAACAGACCTTCAGTGAGATCAGTGAGGACGAGGAATGGGACATGAGTAGCTCGGCATCCAACCTTGTGCAAATGGGGTCTTTCATGCTGTCGTGCCTGTTGAGGGACCCTCGTATAAAAAGGCTGAAGGAGAACGACCTGTACTGGGTGGTCACGCTACTAGACCCCCGGTATAAGCAGAAAGTGCCTGAAATGTTACTGTAGCAGCGGCTGCAACAATACCTAATTTTTCAGGCATGTGTACATGCCTAATTTTTCTGGCCTCTGGTGCTTCCCTGTGGCTGCAAAAACAAAACAAAAAAAAAAGCTCATACATGTGTCAATTTCCCCTTCGTGATCGTTACCTTGTTGTGGTGAAGGGGCTTGCGTATCACAATGAAGCGACCACCTCTATGAGTGTGTTGGCAATGGCAATGTTGGCACACCCCAGATGATAAGGTGGTTGCTTCATTGTGAACAGACCAAAAGTGATCGGCTGGATAATTTTGCATAGAAAAAACATTAATTTTCTTTGTGATCATCTAAGGTGATCATTAAAGCCTTGCGGTTGTGCAAATGGACTGTTTGCGGTTGTTTGCGGTGCGTTAAACGGGGAGTTTGGTCTGTCAGAGTTTGGTCTGTCACTGTGAAGCGGGCGTAGCCCTTACACTACCTGATCGATACAACATCATACCTGATGTTTTAAAGCACGTTATTCCAAACAATTTAGGAATGTTAGGTGATTTATGCCCTTTATGGATTAAAACCCGACTCTGCATCAACTACGTAATTTTCCATGGGAGTTTTGCCATGGATCCCCCTCCGGCATGCCACAGTCCAGGTGCTAGTCCCCTTGAAACAACTTTTCCATCACTATTGTGGCCAGAAAGAGTCCCTGTGGGTTTTAAAATTCGCCTGTCTATTGAAGTCTATGGCGGTTCGCCCGTTCGCGAACATTTGCATAAATTCGCGTTCGCCGTTCGCGAACGGAAAATTTTATGTTCGCGACATCACTATTCATTAAGTGCGGTATCGCAGTATTCTTATATTGTTTTATTGGGCTTTATTGGGCTTTCTAAGCCAAGGAATAAGAAAGCCCATGGATCCTCAGGTATTTCTATATTTGTAATCTCTTTTACTTGTTGTAACCCCTCCTTCCAGTATTTCTTTATTTTTGGGCACTCCCATCATATATGGGCCATAGTTCCTATTACTTTACATCAAGTCTTCCCACTTTGGTATGTTTGTGCTTTATCTGGTGTTATATACCATCTTGTAAGGCATATATAATTCATTTCTGGGGTATTTATATCTACTGCGGAGCTATGTACCATTTTCATATTCTTTCGTACTTTTTGCAGCTGATGCGGTTTTCCGAAACATTTTGCGCTTTTGAGCATGCATTGCTGCATGTGTTTTTCATGTGTTTTGCATTTTTTTTATCACCTTAACGAACTGTAAATATCCAGTTAAGGAGTGGGCAGCCGCCTCGTCCTTAACAACCAATGAGTCATCAATTGTCAGTGGGGTTCCTCGCTGACAGCTGAATGTAAAAAAACTATTTATAGCAAAGAAAAAAATAGGAATAAAACCCCCCCAAAAAAAACATGTCCCCGAGGTAAAACCAGCGTCAATCACAATGAATACTGCTTTTGCCGCCGACTTGAAAAAAAAAGGTCTGCACCCGACAAAGGCTTCCTCCTTCTGACAGCTCAGCCATCTGAGAGTTCTTAAATAACTAAGGGGCGTGGCCACATGATGATGTAAGTGGGTGCCCCTGCCCCCTTGTGACATCATTAACCTAGGGCATGCTGGGGTGATAACATCACAAGGGGGGCTGGGTCACCCGGTTACATCATCAGGTGGCCCCACCCCTTAGTTATTTAACCTCCCTGGCGGTATGATTCTGTCAGATTTTAGGTGCTGAAAGCAGTACCTGCATGGAAATTTTGCGTTTTATATTGTAGGCCTGTAATTCTTAGGAATAACTCACTTAAATTTGTCCAAACCAGAGTCTAGTAGACATCCCGGGTATGATAAAGTTCAAAAAACAAAATCATATATTATAATATAATAAATAACTATAAAATAATTATAACTAATAATATAATAATAATAAAAGTGTTTTTCAGTGTTTGATGACGAATTTCCCCACAAATCGCTATCGCTCAATTCTGCAAGTGATTCTAATTTATTATCGCTGTTTTCTAGCTGGTCTAAAACCACTTTTGATGTAAAGGGAAACTTTTTGGTTGCTATGGACAACCTCCAGTTTGCAGGCACAAAAAACAGATTTTATAATATAAAACTGCATGCAGGACACTGGACAGACCACTAGGGACAAAGGGTGTGTGTAATTATTTGATACAGTACTGTAATCTGTTAGATTACAGTATACTGTATGTGTATTGTGTGTTTCACTTTTTGAATTTGGCGCCAAACTCCGCCCGTGCACCGCAACGTCGCAGAGAATGGAGCTCGGTGGCACTTGGCAGTGTGGATCGAGCGATATGACGGCTCGCTCACACAGCGGGGACACATCGCAGGATCCAGGGGACAAGGTAAGTAACTTCCCCTGTATCCTGCGATGCGGTCCCGAGTCTGGCTCGGGGTTGGAGGAAGGGAGCCGCTCAGGTGTGGAAGTCCCTGGAATTACCTCCTCCCAGCAACCAAGGGTGCAGGCAAATGCAAGTGCAATTGAAGAAAGAAAGGAAGGTCTTCTGGACGCAGCACTCCGGTTAAAAAGCCTTTATTCCAAAAAAAAGGTTCAGGAAACCAAAAACACTCTGCACAACACAACAAACTGATCTAGTTTGGCTGACGCGTTTCACACTATTTAAAGTGCTTATTCATAGATCATAGATCAGTTTGTTGTGTTGTGCAGAGTGTTTTTGGTTTCCTGAACCTTTTTTTGGAATAACGGCTTTTTAACCGGAGTGCTGCGTCCAGAAGACCTTCCTTTCTTTCTTCATCTGGCTCGGGGTTACCGCTTCAGGTACTGAAATCTTACCCTGAGCCAGACTCAGGAATACCGCTAGGCGGGTTAAGAAATGTCGGATGGCGGAGCTGTAAGATGGCTGGAGCCTTCGTCGGGTCTAGAGCTTTTTGTTTTGTTTTCAGATCGGCAGCAATTTATTTCGGGGGACATTGTGTGTGTTTGTTTTTAGTAAATGAATTGACAAAAACTGTCTCTACTCATTCACCATAAAAAGTGTCAAAAAGAAATAAAAATGTATTTTTGGCTCTTTTTTTGGTGAATGAGTAGGGGTACAATGTAGCCCATACTCATTCACATGGGGGGGGGATTCCAATAAGCTCCAACAACAACCATCGGCCAGGGTTGTGGGGAAAAGGCACTTGTCCTCATCAACATGGGGACAAGGTGCTTTGGAAAAAGGGTGCCACCCCCTGCATGCTCGAGTAAGAGTCTGGTATGGATTTTAGGTGGGACCCCACGCCATTTAAAAAAAATCATTAGCGTGGGGTTCCCCTCCAACACCATACCAGAATTGCTTCCACACACCCCGTTACCGGGGGGTGTGTGGAAGAAATTGGGCAGCAAATAGATAGATAGATAGATAGATAGATAGATAGATAGATAGATAGATAGATAGATAGATAGATAGATAGAGTATATAGTAGGTACAATGTTCGTATTTCAATGTTTCTTTTAATTTTAGGCTACAGTATGAAAAAAGAGAAACATAATAAAAAAATCATATGAACACAGTTGAATACAGGTAAAAATGTATTTTCCTTATTGGCTGCAATCTATTGTGTGCTGTTTTCTTTTATATATAGTAAGCTGTGCAATGAGTTCAGTTACTATTATAAGAAATAGGTCTACATTCTTCATGTCACATTGTACACAATGTGTGATCAAGGTAATGTCCAGAATAGATAATATTGCAAGCAATGCTGCATGTTAGGTTTACAATTACTGTTATATGGTCTCATTGGAAATCTGGATCTATGCCCTGTCTTTATGTGTCTCCTGCTATAGCATTATTGAAATATCACAAGACTTATTTTACATTATATAGAGCAGGGGTCTCTATTATATAGAGCAGGGGCCAGTTTACTATCCTTCAAGCTTTAGGGGGGCCGAATTGTGCCCATTGGGAGCAGAAAATGCCCCAACATCAGTGCTCCATCATTGGATTTAATTGAAGAAATAGTGCCCCATTCTTCGTATCATTGAAAGAATACTGCCCCATTGATGGTGGTCAGTAGGGAGAATGATGCCCGTTCCTTGGTGTCAGTTGGAGAAATAGTGCCCCAAGGGCCAGATAAAGGCAAACAAAGGGCCACATCCGGCCCCCGGGCCATAGTTTGGAGACCCCTGATATAGAGTTTGTGCAAGCAATAATAACATGTCTTTCTGAAGTAGGATGAGCAATATACTGTATTTCTACACTGCTGAATATTGTGGCATATACAGTATAATATATTTACACTACAGTACTAATATAATTTACTTACACCATTATAACCATTATTACATTTATGTTAAAGGGGATTGATGTACATTCTGCTACATGGTACAAATTCAGAGTTTACAATGTTGCAAAAAGGTGACATTTGTGGATTTATTTACTAAACAGTTTGAAATCTTTACTCAATAAATTGTGTGAATATCTACGTCAATTATCCAATCATGTGAAAAACAAATTCCCGTTGACTTATTTTATCTGCACATGACTGGGTATTTAAAGTGTGAGTGAAGATTCTCAACTCAGTCTCATACAGTGTTTTCATTGCAGTACGTTAATTGCTTATTTTCAGGATTGGAAATTTTGTTTTCAACACGTTAAAGATTTTACTGTAGCAGCTGAAGTTTCTGCACACATGTTAAATTATTAATTTTATTTGTGTGTAAAAGTCACTTCTTAAAATAAAGCTAGCTTCTAATTGGCAACAATCAAGAGGTTTTAAGAACGGTCTGGAGACCAGAAAACAGAATTTAGATGAAGATAACATAACTATTTATGAAATAATATATTGATTCGTGACAATTAAAGGCTTGCAATAGTTACTATTTTATGTTTTTCGATTTCTACATTTACCAAATATAAATTTTTGTAAATTGAACATCTTGATGTGAAATTGAACATGATGAAATAGTGTTGTTTTAATGACCTGGCCCTACATAAGTACCTTGAGATATAGTGGAAGCTCAACAGCAGTTGGTCCATGGCATGTAATTCTAAAGAAAAACTATTTAACAGGGCAACCATATCTATCTATTTCCGAGGCGGTATTAAAAGAGTTTTGACACTAGTTTTGTAACGCGCCAACAGATGGCAGCACAGGGCTGCATGCACAGACACAGGGAGCACCAACCTTCATAAATCAGTGTGCCAAAGGACATCACCCTGTGTACATCGGGAGCTGTGCAACCGGTACTACTCTGACCATGTGTGTTACCACCTTTGCTATTTCATCATGGACAGCAAGTTGGAACAAAGAGCAAACGTGAAATTCTGCATGAAACTGTTTTGAGTGGCACGTGTGCTTGAAGAGCGGAAGAACATGTCTGGAAGACGACAAGAAATCAGAAAGATCTTCAACGAGCTCAACCCCCAAAAATGTTGAAACCATTCGGCAACTTTTGCATGGTGGTTGTCAGTGAAAAATCGTGCGTGCCACTCAAAACGCCTCAAAATAATCATTGCAGCATCGCTGTAAACTTGCAGAATCATGTCAAATGTCTCTATGGCTGACTTGCCCAGTTTCATGTAGAATTTCACATTTGCTCTTTGTTCTAACTTGCTGTCCATGACGAAATAGCAGATGTGGTAACACACATGGTCAGACTAGCACCAGTGGCACAGCTGCCGATGTACACAGGATGATGTCTTTTGCCATACTGACTTATGGAAGGTCGGTGTTCCCTGTGACTGTGCGTGCAGCCTTGTGCTGCCATCTGTTGGCGTGTTACGAAACTAGTCTCAAAACTTTTTGCTACCACCTTGTATCTATCTATCTATCTATCTATCTATCTATCTATCTATCTATCTATCTATCTATCTATCTATCTCCTTTTTTTCACTTTCCCCACCATTTATTTTATATAAAAAAGCAGTATCTTAGCATGCTCCTCACTACTCCTGCACACTGCTCTCTACCTGTTCCAAACCTTGTTGTAATCTCTGTTACCTCCTGTCACATGTTCTATTCTCATGCCCTCCTCATACCTCCTTCAAGCTTTTATCAGTCGTCATTTGTCTCAAAATGTTCTCTCATTCCATCTTCCCAATTTGGTCAATAATCTGCTTTTCTCTCTAGTGATTCTCTAAAACCCTATGACACTTATCTTTGGTCCTTTAAAGGTTGGTGTGATGTACCAGATAAGGGCCTGAGATGACAAGGGCAGACCCTTTTGTATCACCTTGTATCTCCTCAAGTGCCCCTGAAAGTGAGACAGATGGTGCTAAGGGACAGGAGGAATACGAGTGCTGGCAGATGTAGCTTGCAAAACCCCGGACTGGAGATACCGACCGGGAAAAGCCAGCAGAATGTGCAGGCCTGAGTGTCAAGCAAGGTTATTTCTGCCTCATTGGAGGAAGAGTCTGCTGAGTTGAGAGGTATCTTGATATAGCGTGGTCTTACCCCGAAGGGTCCCGACGCGCTTACAAACACATACACATACTAGGGCCAATTTATGTATGCCCTAAAATAGACACCATATTGCAGAAAGTTTGTGGTGCACTGGTGCTTCACTGGCTCCTTATAAATTCTTTTTTTTTTTTTTTTTTTTTCACTGGCTCCTGATATAAGGTTGTGCTAACTTGAACGTGATAATGAGCTTGTATTTCACCTCAAAGCCTAGTTCTTCCAGGTCACAATTGAAAGGTGTAAGACTGGCCCTAGACGGAGCAATTCTCTTTCCTGCAACCATGGTTCCAGGGAGAACACAGTGATTATTGCTAGTGGCTACAACAGCTTCTAGCAATAATCACATGTAAAATTGTGCAGGCTGGTTGTACCCAAGTTGAATGATCAATCAACTTAAATACATGCAGCCTGCCCACAGGGCCACCATCAGGGGGTTACAGGCAGTACACCTGTAAGGGTCCCGGATGGCAACCCCCTTTTTTTTTATGTATTTTTTTGTAAGGGTCCCAGAGGTCCCCAGAGGCCCGGAGGTACCCAGGGCCCCGGATGGCAACCCCCCTTTTTTTATTTTTGTTCTTTTTTTTCTTTACCTTGTTTGTCCAAAGCCCCTCGACCTCAACAATTTGCGGCGGCAGCGCCCCCCGCTTCTCAATTCATGCCACCCCCGCTTCTCAATTCGCGGCAGCCGCACCCCCCCCCCCCCGGTTCTCCCCTGCTCCAGCCTAACTGGCTGAGATTCAAACTGTCTATGGCTGGTTTACAAAACGGGTCTAATAATGCATGTGTGCACTGAGCCCTGAAGGAGGAATGATGAGCTTAAGGAGATTTAAATTGATGCTGTTACTTTGTACAACTGAGATAACCAAACTTAAAGTGGTTGTGAACTCTTAAGCCTCATACACATGGCCGAGATTCTCGTCGAAAAAAACATGTCGTTTTTTTCGACGAGATTCTTGGACAAGAAACTTGTCCCGGCCGAGTGTACAGACGCTCGATTCAAAGAACCCGCGGTTCTTTGAATGGAGCGTACGCGGTGACGTCATCGACTACGACGAGCATGCGCTCGTCACATTCGATGCCGTCGCCGCCATCTTGGTATACCCTACCTATGCCTAGGAAGCTACCGCGCATGCGTCGAATTCATTTCGAACATGCGCGGGCTTCCGGGAGGACAGGTAAGTGTACACACACTGACTTTTCTCGTCGAGAAACATGCCGACGAGAATCTCGACGAGAAAATAGAGAGCAGGTTCTCTATTTTCTCGTCGAGATTACTTGTCGGTTTTCTTGACGAGAAACCATACACACGAACGAATTTCTCGGCAAGACATCTCTGCCAGCAAGTTTCTTGCTGGTTCTTGCCGAGAAACTCGGTCGTGTGTACGAGGCCTTACATATACCCAGTGAGGTGACTGGCCTCAGGTGACACACAGAGATGAAACAAATCCTCCTGCATAAGTTGTGCCTGTTTATCTGCAGTCTTCTCTTCTCTGCATCTACTCAAAGTCTAGAATTTATAAAGTTTGTCTGAGCTTCCAGAATGCAGGGGTCAGGGAGCTGAAATCACAGCCTGCAGAGCTCAATGAGGAGAGCTGGGAGCTGATTTGAGGGAAGGGACATACCCCTCCTCACAAAGCACACAGGAACACAAGACTGTCAATTAAGGGCTGTGTGCTGGAGTTTTCCTTTCCCTGCCACCTTTTTACTTTTTGGTGTCAGAAAAACTTGACAGAAGTGATTCATACAGACAGGCAGAAGACAGAAAGGACACTTAATGCTCTGGAGTAAGTACACACTATGGAGGGATATGTTTTCTACTCAATAGATTTTTATTTAAAAATGTTAAAAGAATATTTGTGATACAAATAATATATCAATACAGAAAAATTCATGTCTGAGGTTTACAACCACTTTAATAAAGAAGAATAGATACTAATTGGTTGCACTGACCCCAGTGCATCCCACAATGCAATAATGCAGGGCTTTTCTGTGGGTTTTTAAAGTGTATGTTATTTTTTTCGTTTTGGATAGAGTATACCTATTGTCAGGTTTTTATTGATGGACACATGTTTCTATGACAACTCTCTGATGGGAATTCCATTCACTTTAGAGAGATTGCTTCTTGTTTCTTTCATCTCCAGGATAGGAAGTGAAGGGATATCTCCCCAGGGGTACACAGCAAAAATGACTCTATCCAAGACTAAAAAAAAATGACATACAATTTAAGGCTCCACATTGCACTCTTGAAAGGACTGGGTTATGTCTACAGAGTCAACTCTCATATGTTAAAATTTGAATACTGTAAAGCACCTGAAGGCTCCCAGGGTGCCTTGCAGCAAGAGACTTAATTGCCACTGCCATATATTAGAAATTACTTTTTTTTTCTCAACTGTCAGCTTGCTTTTATTAGTTCAACAAAGCAACAGGTATACTTTGAAGAGGCGGTTCAACAGTTCATACTGTGATCAGAGGGGCGCAAAGTTATGATTACAGTAGAGATATGTCATATACAAGAAGATTATCCATTATTCTATGACAAAATCATGAGCTGAAACAGATACTTGTGGTTTGAGCGGGGTCATTGTATTAGAGGTAAAAGAATCAAATCTTACCAGAGCCTCTCTAAAAAAAATAAAAAAAATAAAGAAAAATCCACCTGTTAAAGTAAAAGGTGAACGTGCTGCTCTCTGATCAATAAAAAATGTTATGCAATGTACTATTGTCTAACAGAAGGTGAAAGGCTTTATCTTCGGTTAATATGCTGTACGTTCAGAAGAAACAAATGAGGAGTTCAGTGGTGTAAGTATAACTTTCGAGAAAACCAGTATCTGTGCCTTGCAACACATATTTACCCAGACACAGGTATTGCTTGTCCTGTCTGTAATTTATCATTTATATTGAAAGAAAATGAAATAGGAAATCTCGTCTTTGAAGATGTCCCATGGGTTCAGTAAAAGGGTGACCTATGCTACCTGCTTACAGTTTGACAGTGCTGGTTCATTCTCCATTAACACTGATTACAATAAATTCAAGAGAATACTGTGATTTTTTTCCACAAATCTGGACTCCAGGCATACATGTAAATACACAAATGGAACACATATAGGAAAACTGTTTTACCTGCCAAAGGATTTGTATGTGTGTCAATCCAGTATGATTTACACAGCTCTGCCACACAGCACAGTTCTGTCTAGACTTGACCTTATTTGTCTCAGTTTCACTTACATTAAAGTGTTTGTAAAGGCTGAAGTTTTTTTTCCTTTAGGCGGTCTCTGCATGAAGGTAAAAAAACCTCTGTGTAGCAGCCCCCCCCAATACCTACCTGAGCTCAATCTTCCTCCAGCAATGTGCATGAGAGCCTCGTCACTTCGGGGACTCTTCCTTCTCATTGGCTAAGACAGCATATATGGCATGTTTGTTATTTATTTTTTTGACTTTAATATCACTTTAAGTCTCAGACCTGGCAATATTGTGTTTGATTGAGTAACATGTTGATTGTGCTGTTTGTGCCCAAGCACCCTTGGAGAGGTCCCAGAGGAGTACTGGATACTTATAAACATGTTATATGAATCCAGTACTAAATTAGCCATGTACTACTTTTAAAGTGTATGTAAACCCCTAAACGAAAATGTAATCTATTGCAGGTTACCAGTCCTTAGATGTGGTGGTTGTTTCCTTTTTTCAGGTGTATGTATTTGCTACCCTTTACTGTTAGTTGTTAATACCACAGTGTTATGTATATTTATGTATTAGCACTTCCTATCTCTGGGAGGCTAGCTTTTAAAAAATAAACAGATGGAGGAAGTGGAGATGTCCACATACAGTACAGGAGCTGCATTACCTAAATATTGTATTTTATTCAGACCAGAAGCAGAGACTATTAGGTAATGTTCTGGCTGTTTAACTGTAGCCCTAGTCCTAGTGACAGATAAGTCTTTGTCCTATTGTTATTATCTCACATGCACGGTGCCAGATAGCAAGGTCTGTGCTACTGTATGTATGTAGTCTGTATATATATATAGCACACCGGCCTTCCTTCTCCACTCTTTGGCTCGCTCACAGGAGAAGAAGGTGCACAGTTTCCACCATGCCCGTACCCCCTGGGTTGCAGAGGTTAAGCATACTTGTTTTCACTTACGGGTCTGTGCAGTAGGCTCCACCTCAGTGTTGGTTTCTGTCCCTAGAATGTAAGGACAAAGTCTCTATACCCCAAGTAACTCCAAGGTCCACACCAGCGTCAACTCCAACATAGAGTTTATTTCTTTATGCATGAACATCCACAAGATGAGGAGAAGAGAGAAAGGTGTTAAGAAGACAGATCAATTCAGGCACTCTTGTTTCTTCGCCACTCAATCCCGAGTGGGTATAGCTCACCCAGATAGTCACCCGAAGGCACTAGCAGCCGGTGTGTAACTCGAACAGTCTATTGGGTTCCCTAATGGATGCTTTCAGGAGATCCTCTGCCACAGAATCTATAGTGTCCCAAACCTCCTACTGGTCCCGTTGTTTAGATCCCTGTTTTCGGATGGATGACATCCCTCCAGAGAGTTACTGAGCCCCTTCCTTTACTGTGATCTCTCACCAGTCCTTCGAAACGGTCCTCCCCCAGCCTCCTCTTCTAGAAATGGGTCCCCTCGCAAGGCGGTACCCTGGGATTCCTCCTCCCGAAGTGGGCTCTAGTTAAAGGTGCTGGGCCCAGGGCTAAAGTTGCAGTCCCAGGACTAAAGGTGCCTGGGACTGAAGTGCACGTGGCCCCATGGCCTGGAGAGCCACGCGCCACGCACCAGGACTCTGGAACCAAAAAGAACCGACCACTCCCAGGCGGCGTCTGCCCCTTCTGTATCCTTTCCCGGCATGCACAACAGGCAAACCACACCCACTGCACGGCCTCCAAGAGAGGACACCAAATCACTGCCCCATTACCTGTGGTTCAACCCCGAGTACAAGTGACAGCGCCACCCATACCTCCAAGGGGAACTGCACACCAGGCAAAACAGCAGCAAGGCAGAGTCCAGCAAATTGAAAGATTCGAGCCAACTACCACTCGAATCACCCTTAAATTTGGTATAGCAATCCCTAAATTTGGGACCCCCGCTACATATATATATATATATATAAAAGTATATATAAAGAGGTTAATGGAACCCCTCTGTGTTTTATTGGGGGTGTTTTTCTTCAATTCCTGTTTTGAGACACAAGAAAAAAGATCTCAGCAAAGTAAGAAAAATCTTCTCCCAGACAGTTGTCTCCTGATTGAAAAATGTACCTTACATTCCTGTTCCAGTAACTACTTAAAATGCCAGCTTTGCCCCCACTTTAAGTGACAGTGACAGTGGTCACCAGGGCAAATGCCAAGGTTGAATTTCTCCGACTAGGACACAAACAACAATATAATCTTGACATTCTAAGGTTTCTAGGTTCTAAGATTTCTCTACACTGACCAAAAAGAAAAATAAATAAAAATAAAGACGACTTTAGAGATACTAGAACTGAATGTACAGTATTAAGTAAATGAAAATTCGTCTCTCAGCATGCTTTGAATGTTTCAGGTGTTTTCCTATCTTCCATGGTATACAAATCTGCATTTGGCAAACTAAAGATAAGGCTCTATGTAAACACTATGGGTAACTTTACATGAAAATGATATAATGAGAAGCATGTTGGATACTTACTTGTTGCTGGTTTTGTTTGAGAAGAAGATAAACATGTGCTGGAGCACACTGAATTGGTGTACAAAAATGTACCAAAAATGCTGCATGCATAATTATATGTGCATGGCAGTAATTATGAGCATATAACTCAGTGTATGGTTCTTTAAAGTGAGCAGGGGTCTATTTACATGTTCAAATGTTAACCAGTACAGGGATTGTTAATAATTTGGCAATGAATTGTCCCTAAAATGACATAGAAAGCCTCCACAGCTTTGGGAGGGAACGTAGTTCTTAAAAAAAGAAATGGGGTTCCCCTTAATATTCTCACCAGGCTCTTATCCAGGCATGAAGCTGGAATTGCCAAAAGTAAAAAAGAAAAAGAAAGAGGCACACACATTAATTAAACATTCTTTAAGCAAATAGAACACATACTTACTGCCTTTTAAAATAATATGTATTAATCTCCCCAGAATGAAATCCAATATCAATCATGGCGTTCAGTAAGGTAATTCAAGATGACCCATTGCTCATGGATCTGTGCATGCCATAGCTCCACTGCTAACTGACAGATTCCTGGTTGTGGTAATTTAAAGCAGAGCTCCACCCAAAAGGGGAAGTTCTGCTTGTTTGCTGCCTCCCCCCTCTACTGCCAAATGTGTCACCTTTTGGGGGGGCGGAGCTGGTACCTGTTTTGGACAGGAAGTTCAGACCCCCTTCTCCTTCATCCACTGCCGGGCCATTCACAAAGCACAACGCAGTTGGGAACTGGCTGTGAAGCTGCAAAGAATGGTAGCGGCAGCACCCGAGAGCCGACATCGTGGCTGGGGTGCCGACATCACGGGATCCTTGGACAGGTAAGTGTCCTAATATTAAAAGTCAGCAACTACAGGATTTGTAGCTGCTGACTTTAAATTTTTTCGTGGGGGGGCTGGAGCTCCTATTTAAATTCCGCTGAGAATTCAGGGTGAGCTCATTGACCAAATATGGTATCCCCAGTGATAAATTTAAATGACCGCAGCCAGGACCGCAGGATTCTGTCATTTAGAGTCGGGCGCGTGGCGTGTATATCCCACCCAAATTCGAGGCGTTTGTATTTGGGTTTGGGATCTTTGCCAATTTTCAGCCTTTTCAGCTGAAATAAGCTCTGAATGAGCCCCATAGAATAAAATGTAAATCTTATTTTCATGCACTAGCTGTAAATGGGTGTTTAGATGATCTCACACTGCAGACATACAGAGGCTATAGGAGTGCCCGGGCACTGCTGTTTTTCAGGAGGGTTTCAGCAGAAGAGGACATTTTTTCAAAGTATTGCTTAGACAATTACAATTTTGGAATGTTCCCTACAGCAAAGCAAATCTTCACTTTTTGAGTTCTGGTCCACTTTAATTAATCTGACTTGCTTCTTGCCCTTTCACCTTTAGTGCCCTCTGCACTCAGTGACAGTTTTTATTCTAAGAAATTATAATAAAGCACAGGCTACCTATTGTATCTCACTGAAGACACAAATCACAGAGATATTTAAGAGTATGTGGGAAGAGAATACAAAAGAGGTTCTATCTCCCTAGTGGGTACAGTTGGGAAATATGCCAGGAGATTGTGCCAGTAAAACATGCTGCATACATAGAAGCATCAGGTGTACAGATGCACTGTTTGGCCTTTTGTGAAGAAATGTCTTATCAAACAGGCTTGTTTTGAATTCTTATTAGCATGCGTGTCAGTATAATTGAAGTCCATCTTTTTAGTCTGATCTCATAAATGCAGCGGGTGTCATTCAGTGCCATCAGATCCAGATTCGTGTGGAGCTTTGATTGACACTGCATTCATTACCTGTAACAGGAGCTATGTGCTTGTTTAACACCTTCAGGCTCATTTGCTTTTCTCTGCGTACAAGGATCTGTGAAGGCTGCAGCAGACATGGTACATTATTCATATTGTTTTTTAATAAACCGATGAATGAGATTCTTTGTTGTTTCAGTGGATGCCGCTCTACCAGTTGTTGAGATGTGAGAAGTATGTATTTTATTCAAATTCCAAAGCCTTTTTACACTTTGTAGATGTGAGGTCTACCACCATTCAGTCTGTTGTTAAAGGTGAGCACAAGATAAACTTGGAAAGAACAAAAAGTGTCATTAAAGCAGAACTTCAGTCATTTTTTCATCTTTCCATCTATTAAATCTTCTGCCCTTGTTGTTTTAACTTTGGATAGTAAAACATTTTTTTTTCTGCCAGTAAATACCTTATGTAGCGATACCCCCCCCCCCCCCCTCTCTGAGATCGGGCTGCTGGTTTTGTTTTGGGCCTGTACCCTAGCTATCAACCCCAAGAATTTGGGCTCGAACCCTCCCTTGGCACAACTGGTCTGTATTGTTATTGTTAACCCACTGATGGCTGGGAATACAATAATATTACCCAACAGTATAATGGAATATAAAATCGTTACCTGGTAGGGCCACTCATCCAGCAGGATAATAGATGACTTCACACAGTATTCTGCTTAACCACTTAACGACCGCTCACTGTATATATACGTCGGCAGAATGGCACCGACAGGCACAATCACGTAGAGTGTACGTGATTGCCTTTGTACAGTTGGGGGGTCCAATAGGACCCCCCTCCTATACAGTGAGCGGTGGCTAAGTGTCCGGGAGCGTTCCGGGATGAGGGGGCAGCCATTCGTTTCTGGCCACCCCCTCGCGATCGCTCCCGGCGAATGGAAATGCCCCCTCTGTCTGTGTCAGACAGAGGGAGCAGGAGGAAGTGATGTCATCTCTGGTGCGGCGCTCACATATACCGAGCGCCGTACAAGAGAAGACATCAGGTCAGTGCACACAACACTACACTGACACCAGGACACATAGGGACATAAATCGCCCCCCCAGACACCCCAGATCACCCCCCAGATCACCCCCCCAGCCCCCAGTCACAGTGTCACTGATTGCAGTGACCATTTATTTAGTGATCACTGCAATCAGTGACATTTGTGACTGTAAAAGTGTCACCAAAATTTAGTCTTAGGTCCAGTGTAGCCCCCTAACCCCCCTAATAAAGGTTTAACCCCCTGATCACCCCCCAGATAACCCTTTCACCCCCTATCACCACTGTCGCTAAGCGATCATTTTTCTGATCGCTGTCTTAGCGTCAGTGATGCCGATCGGCAGCCAGTAATTTTTTTTAGGTTCGCCGCATGTTTTTATCGCGTCAGGTACCCCAATATATTATCTAATAATGGTTTAACCCCCTTGATCGCCCCCCAGGTAACCCTTTCACCCCCTATCACCACTGTCACTAAGCGATCGTTTTTCTAAACGCTGTCTTAGTGTCTGTGATGCAGATCGGTAGCCGGTAATTTTTTTTAGGTTCGCCGCAGGTTTTTATAGCGTCAGGTACCCCAATATATTATCTAATAAAGGTTTAACCCCCTTGATCGCCCCCAGGTAACCCTTTCACCCCCTATCACCACTGTCGCTAAGCAATTGTTTTTCTAAAAGCTGTCTTAGTGTCGGTGATGCAGATCGGTAGCCAGTAATTTTTTTTAGGTTCGCCGCATGTTTTTATAGCGTCAGGTACCCCAATATATTATCTAATAAAGGTTTAACCCCCTTGATCGCCCCCCAGGTAACCCTTTCACCCCCTATCACCACTGTCACTAAGCGATCGTTTTTCTAAACGCTGTCTTAGTGTCTGTGATGCAGATCGGTAGCTGGTAATTTTTTTTAGGTTCGCCGCAGGTTTTTATAGCCTCAGGTACCCCAATATATTATCTAATAAAGGTTTAACCCCCTTGATCGCCCCCCAGGTAACCCTTTCACCCCCTATCACCACTGTCGCTAAGCAATCGTTTTTCTAAACGCTGTCTTAGTGTCGGTGATGCAGATCGGTAGCCAGTAATTTTTTTTAGGTTCGCTGCATGTTTTTATAGCGTCAGGTACCCCAATATATTATCTAATAAAGGTTTAACCCCCTTGATCGCCCCCCAGGTAACCCTTTCACCCCCATCACCACTATCACTAAGCGATCATTTTTCTAAACGCTGTCTTAGTGTCGGTGATGCAGATCGGTAGCCAGTAATTTTTTTTAGGTTCGCCGCAGGTTTTTATAGCGTCAGGTACCCCCATATATTATCTAATAAAGGTTTTAACCCCCTGATTGCCCCTAGTTAACCCTTTCACCAGTGATCACCATATAAGTGTTACGGGTGACGCTGGTTAGTTAGTTTGCTTTTTATAGTGTCAGGGCACCCGCCGTGTATATAACCCAATAAAGGTTTAACCCCCTGATCGCCCGGCGGGTGATATCAATTAGGTTTTAGCGTCAGAGAGGGTCTGCGTCACACCCCAGGCAGCCTCAGGTTAGTGCCAGTAACGCTAACACCCACGCGTGAAGCATACACCCCCCTTAGTGGTATAGTATCTGAACAGATCAATATCTGATCAGATCAGATCTATACTAGCGTCCCCAGCAGTTTAGGGTTCCCAAAAACGCAGGGTTAGCGGGATCAGCCCAGATACCTGCTGGCACCTGCGTTTTGCCCCTCCGTCCAGCCCAGGCCACCCAAGTGCAGTATCGATCGATCACTGTCACTTACAAAACAAAAACACACATAACTGCAGCGTTCGCAGAGACAGGCCTGATCCCTGCGACTCCAGTGCTGTAGGAGGTGATTTCACCACCACAGTTAAAAAAAAAAAGCAAATATGCCGAAGCATTGGGGCAGCAGGGGCGGAGGAGCGATTTTGCTCCTAATGCCGCGTACATATGGTCGAAATTCCGACGGAGGCTTGCCCGTGGAAAAGTCCGACCATGTGTGTGCGGCATAACTTTTTTGCGGGAGGATGCCCCCATGCTTCGGCATATATAAATGGTGCGTGTATGCCCATCATTGGAAGTGGGTGGATGAAGGGCGGTATTTTAATGGTGGGCATACCCACCGATCAATCTCTTTTTTCGTTCAGCCAACTGGCTGCATGAAAAAAAAAGATTACAATACATGCCCAACAAGGACCAGCAACGTACTGGTATGTTGCTGGACTTTGAATGTTTATACCAGAATGATGCCTGCGGGTTTAGGTATCATCTTGGTATCATTCTTTTCAGCCTGCGGCCGGCTTTCATGTAAAAGCAATCCTAGCGGCTAATTCGCCTCTGGACTGCTTTTACAAGCAGTGGGAGGGAATGCCCCCCCCGGATATAAAAAGCGCCATTGGGAAATTGGGAAAGCATTTTATCACACCGATCTTGGTGTGGTCAGATGCTTTGAGGGCAGAGGAAAAATCTAGGGTCTAGAAGACCCCAGTTTTTTCAAAAAAAGAGTACCTGTCACTACCTATTGCTATCATAGGGGATATTTACATTCCCTGAGATAACAATAAAAATGATAAAAAAAAAAAATACTTGGAAGGAACAACTTAAAAATAAAATAAAAAAGCAAAATTAATAAGAAAAAAAAAAGAAAAAAAAAAAAGCACCCCTGTCCTGCCCTGCTCTTGCCCAATGGCGAACGCAAGCGTCGGTCTGGCGTCAAATGTAAACAGCAATTGCACCATGCATGTGAGGTATCACCCCGAAGGTCAGATCGAGGGCAATCATTTTAGCAGTAGACCTCCTCTGTAAATCTACTGGGGTAACCTGTAAAGGCTTTTAAAGGCTTTTAAAAATGTATGTAGTTTGTCGCCAATGCGCGTTTGTGTGAAATTTTAAAGCATGTCGTGTTTGGTATCTATGTACTCGGCCTAAGATCATCTTTTTTATTTCATCAAACATTTGGGCAATATAGTGTGTTTTAGTGCATTAAAATTAAAAAAAGTGTATTTTTTAACCCAAAAAATGCGTTTGAAAAATCGCTGCGCAAATACTGTGTAGAAAAAAAATGCAACACCCACCATTTTAATCTGTAGGGCCTTTGCTTTAAAAATATATATAATGTTTGGGGGTTCAACATAATTTTCTTGCAAAAAAAAAAATGTTTTCATGTAAACAAAAAGTGTCAAAAAGGGCTTTGTCTTCAAGTGGTTAGAAGAGTGGATGTAAGCTTCCTAATGTTGTGTATAAAATGCCAGAACAGTTCAAAACCCCCCCAAATTACCCCATTTTGGAAAGTAGACACCCCAAGCTATATACTGAGAGGCATGTCGAGTCCATGGAATATTTTATATGTTGACACAAGTTGCGGAAAAACAACATTTTTTTTTTTTTTTTTTTGCACAAAGTTGTCACTAAATGATATATTGCTCAAACATGTCATGGGCATATGTGGAATTACACCCCAAAATACATTCTGTTGCTTCTCCTGAGTACGGGGATACCACATGTGTGAGACTTTTTGGGAGCCTAGCCACGTACGTAACCCCAAAAACCAAGCACCGCCTTCAGGCTTTCTAAGGGTGTAAATTTTTGATTTCACTTCTCACTGCCTATCACAGTTTCGGAGGCCATGGAATGTCCAGATGGCACAAAACCCCCCCCCAAATGACCCCATTTTGGAAAGTAGACACCCCAAGCTATTTGCTGAGAGGTATTGTGAGTATTTTGCAGATCTCGCTTTTTGTCACAAAGTTTTGAAAATTGAAAAAAAAAAAAAAATATATATATTTTCTTTCTTCATTTTCAAAAACAAATTAGAGCTGTAAAATACTCGCCATGCCTCTCAGCAAATAGCTTGGGGTGTCTATATTCCAAAATGGGGTCATTTGGGGGGGTTTTGTGCGATTTTGGCATTTTATGGCCTTCGAAACTGTGATAGGTAGTGAGGAGTGAAATCAAAAATTTGTGCCTAGAAATCCTGAAGGCGGTGCTTGGTTTTCGGGGTCCCGTACGCGGCTAGGCTCCTAAAAAGTCCCACACATGTGGTATCCCCGTACTCAGGAGAAGCAGAAAAATGTATTTTGGGGTGTAATTCCACATATAACCATGGCATGTGTGAGCAATATATCATTTAGTGACAACTTATTGTAATTTATTTTTTTTTTGTCATTATTCAATCACTTGGGACAAAAAAAAATATATTCAATGGGCTCAACAGGCCTCTCAGCAATTTCCTTGGGGTGTCTACTTTCTAAAATGGGGTCATTTGGGGGGGTTTTGTGCTATTTTGGCATTTTATGGCCTTCGAAACTGTGATAGGTAGTGAGGAGTGAAATCAAAAATTTGCGCCCTTAGAAATCCTGAAGGCGGTGCTTGGTTTCCGGGGTCCCGTACGCGGCTAGGCTCCCAAAAAGTCCCACACATGTGGTATCCCCGTACTCAGGAGAAGCAGAAAAATGTATTTTGGGGTGAAATTCCACATATAACCATGGCATGTGTGAGCAATATATCATTTAGTGACAACTTTTTGTAATTTTTTATTTTTTTTTTAGTCATTATTCAATCACTTGGGACAAAAAAAATAAAGGACAAAAAAAATAAAAATTCAATGGGCTCAACATGCCTCTCAGCAATTTCCTTGGGGTGTCTACTTTCCAAAATAGGGTCATTTGGGGGGGTTTTGTACTGCCCTGTCATTTTAGCACCTCAAGAAATGAGATAGGCAGTCATAAATTTAAAGCTGTGTAAATTTCAGAAAATGTACCCTAGTTTGTAAACTCTATAACTTTTGCGCAAACCAATAAATATACGCTTATTGACATTTTTTTTACTAAAAACATGTGGCTGAATACATTTTGGCCTAAATGTATGACTACAATTGAGTTTATTCGATTTTTCTTATAACAAAAAGTAGAAAATATCATTTTTTTTCAAAATTTTCGGTCTTTTTCCGCTTATATCGCAAAAAATAAAAATCGCAGAGGCAATCAAATACCATTAAAAGAAAGCTCTATTTGTGGGAAGAAAAGGACGCAAATTTCGTTTGGGTACAATATTGCATGTCCGCACAATTTACAGTTAAAGCAGTGCAGTGCAAAATTCTGAATTCACCTCTGGTCCTTTAGCTACCAAATGGTCCGGGGCTTAAGTGGTTAATCAAATATCAGTTTACTTATTGTCAAAAAATAGCAGAGTCAAACAGAATTACAGTTAACTAATGCAGGGCCCTGCAAAGTCAATAATATATTTATAGATTAAGAGTAAAACATAGCAGTAATGCACACTTCTTTCGTAAGTAACTACCTATGCTCGTGAGCTCCCCCTAATGGGCAAAATTAATTTGTCCCGTCACTAACAGTTCTAGTCAGGCCTGACTAATTTCTGAGTATAGTTCCTTCAACGATGGGAGTCTTCGCTAGCAAACGTTGGTGCACATAACATTTGTAATCCAAAGGGTAATTAGAAATGAACAAACTGACATCTCACCATGTTTATAGATGTGAACTCTCTCTTGCGGTGCGAACACCAACTTTAACCAATACGGCCACCACAAGATGCTCAACGGCCTTTTGTGTGACGCACCACTCTGATAATTGCGGGCCTTTAGTAAGTCACAGGCCTATATAGCAGTTAATGAAATCCGGGCAGGTGCCCTCTCACCTAAAGTAGGCCTTGTCCCTCCGGTACACTCCTCTGTCAGTGTCCCGATCCGATGTCCCTCCACAACTCGCAGCCTCCAGTTCTTCACACAGCTGCACTGGATGTCGGTAGGTAGACGACTCCGGTCGTTTGAGAAGCGAGAGCTGAACACACGGGAGATGATCCCTCCGTAGGCTGAGTGATCCTACACGATGGCTGTAGGCCCAGGCTTCAGGCCTAGACTCTCCGGCAGCAGGCCTCACACAGACTTCCTGCTTGCTAGAAGGCGAAGTCCAGAGAGAGCGAGCGTAGCTCCTCCCTTGCTTTGAGTAACCTCCCCCAGAAAGCTGTGCGAAGATGCAATGCACTTTGGGAGTACAGCTGCACTGTGGGTACCATAGTCTATTTGACACCCCTGGCAATGAAGTCCATTTCTTCTTGTACCATAAGTTCCACAATGCATTGTTCCATGTAGTTAAAGCACAGTCACTGTAATATCATAAGTGGACTCCGGAGGGAGCTGGGGTGAATTGACAACAGTCTTTTATAACACACTGCAAATCGGCACCCCGCTACACTTATACAGCCCACTTCCTGTTTCTTGTCCGGTAAAAAGCCTAGGCTTAAAGAGGAAGTAAACCCTCTAAAACTTTTCCTAAAAAAAAAACCCTGCAAGACAAAGGCATAATGAGCTAGTATGCATAGCATACTAGCTCATTATGAATTACTTACCTGAGATTGAAGCCCCCGAAGCGACCCTCGTTCCTCTCCTCCGCCACCGCCATGATACCCGAGTGACTTCAAGGTATCGCTGCTCCGGCGCTGTGACTGGCCGGAGCGGCGATGACGTCACTCCCACGCATGCGCGCGGGAGCCGTTAGGGACGGCACAATCCAATTAATTAACGGCACGCTCATTGCGCCTGCACCGTTGTCTACGGCACGCATGCGCCGTAGACATCGGTGCAGTCTTTTCTGCAAATATCTCCTTAACCGTGTAGGTTAAGGAGATATTTATTGCACCTACAGGTAAGCCTTAATCTATGGCCAAATGGTCTGTAAGGGTTTACAATCACTTTAAGACATCATGCACAGCTCTCTCTCTCACTCTCTCTCACTCTTGTGAGTATTCCAGGAAGGGAGGGGTGATGAGTCATAAGAGGGCCAATGAGAGACGCAGAGCTGGAGGTGTTCCTCTGTGTGTCTGTGCAAATCAAGGAAGTGAACAGGAAGCAACTTCAGCTGCCCACAGTTAAAATGGATGCAGCCAGACTTAGTGGAGGGAGATTTATGCATCATATTTGGCAAGTACAGAATCACAGTATATATAAAATAATATGCAAAGTGGTTGGAGGGAAGCTTCAGAATGGCAAAGATGTTTTTATTACAAATTATGTGAGTAGACTGCAGTTCCTCTTTAAGCCCAGACTATGAAAAACTCTCATTACATGCTATGTTGCAGAGTGTGCTTACTCACAAAGCCACTAAAGAATTTGTTTTGTGTAGAGTGAAATATACCTGGTTTATCCTACCTTCAGCTGTCCCTCCCACCTTTTCTGTGTCCTTACTGCAGGGTGAGATTGTGCACACCAGCTGGTGTCCTCTACTGAGCATGCTCAATTTCAGCTCCCTTGTAAGGTCTTAATTTCCTCCTTTTTCTTTTCAGCCCACATAAGTATAGAGTCATACATGGACAGGATATAGTATGCTGATTGATTACACTCACTAAGAGACTCTCAAGAAAGCTTAGTTTTAAATGTAATTAGTATTAAATATATCAAATGAAATTGCTAATATCTGTAAAGTAAAAAAGAGCCTTGGGTGCAGATGCTGTCTGAATAAAACGAAAGCTAGTGTCAGGACTAGTTCACATTTGTGTGAATAAAAAATGCAGGTAGCATGGAACCTCTTGCTTTTACCTGCATTTTTATGCATCAATATCTGCATTTTTATGCATGTTTTTTTAAACTCATATCACATTTAACTGCTTTATTTCCCAGATTTTTCTGACTATTTCTTTTGTCATCGTTTCCTTTTCACAAAAAGATTCAAAAAAATCATTGAAAGTAAAAGTAAGTAAAAGTAAGTGTGACTTCCGTGCTACCCCTATTGATATAACCAAATGATACTGAAATAGAATGTGTAATTATATACAACCCCTGGCAAAAAGAATGGAATCACTACTCTTCGAAAATGTTCATTCAATTGTTTCATTGTGTAAAGAAAAAAACTAATTACAGACATGTCTCAAAACTATTTTCATTTAACATTCCAGCCTTCTGGCTTTAAGAAACAGTTAAAAAAAGAAAAAAGAAAGAAAACTGTAGTCAGTTGCAACTGTTTTTGCAGATCAAGCAGAGGAAAAAGATATGGAATCACTCAATTCTGAGGAAAATTATATGGAATTACCATGTACTTTGAAGTTCTAAAACAAACATCTGCATCAGATTACATCCTGAAAAATGATGTCATCATCACCAAACATCCTTTCAATTGATGGAATAAGAAAAGTGAAAAAAGGAGAATATGGGTGGGACTTTAAATGAAGCATACATCTCAGGAGATACCCGACAAGAAATAACTATGGCAGTATACTGTTGCACTGGAACTTGAACCGTTAAATGAAAGAATTGCATAACAATTGTCAGTCATTACTTTAATTTGATAATAAATATGACAACAACAAAAAATAACACAGCATACCTAGTATATTGGTTAAAAGTTGGGATGTACATAAAATACAACAATAATGGTAGCATGGTATAATAACATGATCAGTTTATAATAAAAACATTGCAACAGAGCCAGTTCGTGGGGTGTCTCCGTGGTAAGTAGGTAGGGCCTAAACACGTTGGTACAGTCCGATTGATATATAGAAATTATTAAAAATTATTAAAAATGCTGATAAAGTGGGGGCAGATGAGCATCTATGGGCTCAAGATAACATGGTATAGCAACATAATTGGTACATAGTAGAACGTTGAAAAACCAAGTTCATTGGAGTAGAGTCTCCATAGTAGCTGTAACACCGATTGGTAGGTAGAGTCCAATTGGTGTTTGATGTAGTCGGTAGACTGGTAGCAATATATGTGCGAGGGGGCATCTATTGTCTCAACGCGTTTCGTGGCCATTACCACTCTTTAGGAGCAAGTATGAGATGAATGTCTAAAATTTTAAAACAGTAAAATGGTAAAACTAAATATAAGGTTTTGGGTCGAGGTATGGAGAGGGGGGAACAAAAGGGCAATGATGATTCCCCAAAAAAATACTTACAAGTAAGCCCATAACTAAGGGTAAAGAAAAGTGTCCAAAACCTCAATATAAACTTGTGCATTTACTGAAGATTTAATGACAGTCATCTCCCCCGTACCTTTACCTGACATACAACTCCATATAATCAATGATTGTGTAAACTTGCATGTATTCTTCAGGCAGTCGTCTTCATACATTTCATTGGAACGGCACCAAGCAAAAGTTCCAGCATCATCACCCTGCCCAATGCAGATTTGTGATTCATCACTGAAGATCACTTTCATCCAGTCATTCACAGTCCATGATTGCTTTTCTTTAGCCCGCTGTAACCTTGTTTTTTCCTGTTTAGGTGTTAATGATGGTTTTCGTTTGGCTTTTCTGTATGTAAATCCCATATCCTTTCGGCGATGTCTTACAGTTCGATCACAGACATTGACTCCAGTTTATGACCATTTCTTCCTCATTTGTTTTGTTGTGCATTTTCTATTTTCAAGGCATTTTGCTTTAAGTTTTCTATCCTGACGCTTTGATGTGTTTCTTGGTCTACCAGTTACGCTTTCCTTTAACAACCATTCCATTTGATTTGTACTTTAACCACTTAAGCCCAGACCATTTTGTTGCTAAAGGACCAGGCCCCTTTTTGCGATTCGGCACTGCGTCGCTTTAACTGACAATTGCGCGGTCGTGCGATGTGGCTCCCAAATTAAACTGACGTCCTTTTTTTTCCACAAATAGAGTTTTATTTTGGTGGTATTTGATCACCTCTGGGTTTTTTATTTTTTGCGCTATAAACAAAAATAGAGCGACAATTTTGAAAAAAATGCAATATTTTTTACTTTTTGCTATAATAAATATCCCCAACAAAATATATAAAAACTAATTTTTTCCTCAGTTTAGGCCAATATGTATTCTTCTACAAATTTAGGTAAAAAAAATAGCAATAAGCGTTTATTGATTGGTTTGCGCAAATGTTATAGCGTCTACCAAATAGGGGACTGTTTTATGGCATTTTTATTATTATTATTTTTTTATTACTAGTTTACTAGGCGGTGATCAGTGATTTTTATCGTGACTGCGACATTATGGCGGACACATCGGACACTTTTGACACCATTTTGGGACCATTGTCATTTTTACAGCGATCAGCACTGATTACTGTAAAAATGACACTGGCAGTGAATGGGTTAACCTGTAAGGGGCGCTGAAGGGGTTAAGTGTGACCTAATGAGTGATTCTTACTGTGTGGGGGCGTGGCTTGGCGTGTGACGTCACTGATCGTCGTTCCCTATGACAGGGAACAGACGATCAGTGACACTCTCACTAGGAAGAACGGGGAAAGGTTTGTTTACACTTACCTCTCTCTGTTCTTCAGCTCTGTGACCCGATCGCGGTACACCGGCGGCGATCGGGTCCCTGGGTCCCGTGGGCGTTGTCACGGAGCTCAGGACCAGGTCGCGAACGTGCCATTCTGCCGACGTATATCGGTGTTAGGCGGTCCTTAAGTGTTTAAACAGAAAGGTTACAGCGGGCTAAAGTAAAGCAATCATGGACTGTGGATGACTGGATGAAAGTGATATTCAGTGATGAATCACGAATCTGCATTGGGCAGGGTGATGATGCTGGAACTTTTGTTTGGTGTCCCTCCAAAAAAATGTATGAAGATAACCGCCAGAAGAAAACATGCAAATTTCCACAATCATCAATGATATGGAGTTGTATGTCAGGTAAAGGTACGGGGAAGAAGACAGTCATTAAAGTGGTTGTAAACTCTGTACAACCACGTTTACCTACAGGTGAGCCTATATTAAGGCTTACCTGTAGGTGCTGGAAATATCTCCTAAACTTGCACGGTTTCAAAGATATTTACAATATACGCGTGCGCCAATGTCATTGGCGCATGCGCACTTTAGAAAGGGCACAATTATGCCCTTTCTAAAGGGATTATGTTGTGACTGGCGGCTCCCACGCGAATGCGCGGGAGTGAAGTCAAGTGACTCCACACAGTCACAGAGCCAGAGTCCACGGAAGGAAGAGGGGTGAAGATGGATGCTTCCAGCCAGCGGGGACAGCAGTGACATTGCAGGCTTCGTTTTCAGGTAAGTGACACATAATGGGCTACTATGCAATGCATACTAGCCCATTATGTTTTACCTTTGCAGGGAAATAAAGAGGAAGTAAAACCCATCAGGGTTTACTTCCTCTTTAAATCTTCAATAAATGCACAAGTTTTTATTGAGAGTTTGGACACTTTTCTTATTCCATCGATTGAAAAGATGTTTGGTGATGATGACATAATTTTTCAGGATGTAATCTGATGTAGATGTTTGTTTTAGAACTGAAAACTACATGGTGATTCCATATTATGTTGATCAGTATTGAGTGATTCCATATTTTTTTCCTCTTCTTTTAATTTTTTTTAATGCTATAGCTGTGTACAGGAAGCCACAGGTCCTAATTTGACAAGTGTGTGGTTGCGCATGTATATGGCCACAAACACAGACAGTGTGCAGTCAGGGTCACTCACCCATACAGGCACACCGGTCAAATTACAACCTGCCGCTGTGTTTGTATAGCTGCTGCATTCCCATAGAGTAACACTTGTTGCATTTTGTTTATTTACATTTGTTTTCGCAAAGCTTTTTTTTGGGGGGGGAAGGGGGGGATTGTGTCAGTAGGGAAGTGGACAATGTCAGTGGAGCAGTGGATGATGTCAGTCGTTTTTCTTTTTTTTTTATTATTATTTTTTTTTTTTTTTACAATTCTATTTTTTTTTTTACACTTAAAAAAATAAAAATAATAATAATTTTCATGTACAATCACAGCAGGAGCCTGTCAGCAAGTCCTGGCTGGGACATGCTGATCTGCTGTGTACATTCACAGCCCAGAGCTCTGTGTTGATGTTCAACACAGAGCTCTGTACCCTGTAGGGAATGATCTATGTGCAATGTTGTACCCAAACAAAATTTGCGTCCTTTTTTTCCCACAAATAGAGCTTTCTTTTAATGGTATTTGATTGCTTCTGCAAAATTTTTTTTTGCGATATAAACAGAAAAGACTGAAAATTTTGAAAAAAAATGATATTTTCTAATTTTTGTTAAAAGAAAAATCGAATAAACTCAATTTTAGTCATACAAAATGTATTCAGCCAGATGTCTTTAGTAAAAAAAATGTCAATAAGCGTATATTTATTGGTTTGCGCAAAAGTTATAGCGTCTACAAACTAGGGTACATTTTCTGGAATTTACACAGCTTTTAATTTATGACTCCCTATCTCATTTCTTGAGGTGCTAAAATGACAGGGCAGTACAAACCCCCCCAAATGACCCCATTTTGGAAAGTAGACACCCCAAGGAAATTGCTGAGAGGCATGTTCAGCCCACTGAATATTTTTTTTTTGTCCCAAGTGATTGAATAATGACAAAAAAAAAAAAGTTGTCACTAAATGATATATTGCTCACACATGCCATGGTTATATGTGGAATTGCACCCCAAAATACATTTTGCTGCTTCTCCCGAGCAGGGGGATACCACATGTGTGGGACTTTTTGGGAGCCTAGCCGCGTACGGGGCCCCGAAAACCAAGCACCGCCTTCAGGATTTCTAAGGGCGCAAATTTTTGATTTCACTCCTCACTACCTATCACAGTTTCGAAGGCCACAAAAAGCCAAAATAGCACAAAACCCCCCCAAATGACCCCATTTTGGAAAGTAGACACCCCAAGCTATTTGCTTAGAGGCATGTTGAGTCCATGGAATATTTTATATTTTGCCACAAGTTGCGGGAATATGACAAACTTTTTTTTTTTGCACAAAGTTGTTTCTAAATGATATATTGCTCAAACATGCCATGGGCATATGTAAAATTACACCCCAAAATACATTCTGCTGCTTCTCCTGAGTATGGGGATACCACATGTGTGGGACTTTTTGGGAGCCTAGCTGCGTACGGGACCCCGAAAACCAAGCACCGCCTTCAAGATTTCTAAGGGCATAAATTTTTGATTTCACTCCTCACTACCTATAACAGTTTTGAAGGCCATAAAATGCCAAGATGGCACAAACCCCCCCAAATGACCCCATTTTGGAAAGTAGACACCCCAAGCTATTTGCTGAGAGGCATGTTGAGCCCATTTAATATTTTTTTTGTCCCAAGTGATTGAATAATGACAAAAAAAATAAAAAAATTACAAAAAGTTGTCACTAAATTATATATTGCTCAAACATGCCATGGTTATATGTGGAATTGCACCCCAAAATACATTTTGCTGCTTCTCCTGAGTACGGGGATACCACATGTGTGGGACTTTTTGAGAGCCTAGCCGCGTACGGGGCCCCAAAAACCAAGCACCGCCTTCAGGCTTTCTAAGGGTGTAAATTTTTGATTTCACTCCTCACTACCTATCACAGTTTCGAAGGCCATAAAATGCCAAAATAGCACAAACACCCCCCCAAATGACCCCATTTTGGAAAGTAGACACCCCAAGCTATTTGCTGAGAGGCATGTTGAGTCCATGGAATATTTTATATTTTGCCACAAGTTGCGGGAATATGACAAACTTTTTTTTTTTGCACAAAGTTGTTTCTAAATGATATATTGCTCAAACATGCCATGGGCATATGTGAAATTACACCCCAAAATACATTCTGCTGCTTCTCCTGAGTACAGGGATACCACATGTGTGGGACTTTTTGGGAGCCTAGCTGCATACGGGACCCCGAAAACCAAGCACCGCCTTCAAGATTTCTAAGGGCATCAATTTTTGATTTCACTCCTCACTACCTATCACAGTTTTGAAGGCCATAAAATGCCAAGATGGCACAAACCCCCCCAAATGACCCCATTTTGGAAAGTAGACACCCCAAGCTATTTGCTAAAAGGCATGTTGAGCCCATTTAATATTTTTTTTTTGTCCCAAGTGATTGAATAATGACAAAAAAAATAAAAAATTTACAAAAAGTTGTCACTAAATTATATATTGCTCAAACATGCCATGGTTATATGTGGAATTGCACCCCAAAATACATTTTGCTGCTTCTCCTGAGTACGGGGATACCACATATGTGGGACTTTTTGATAGCCTAGCCGCGTACGGGGCCCCAAAAACCAAGCACCGCCTTCAGGCTTTCTAAGGGTGTAAATTTTTGATTTCACTCCTCACTACCTATCACAGTTTCGAAGGCCATAAAATGCCAAAATAGCACAACCCCCCCCAAATGACCCCATATTGGAAAGTAGACACCCCAAGCTATTTTCTGAGAGGCATTATGAGTCCATGGAATACTTTATATTTTGCCAAAAGTTGCGGGAAAATTACAAACTTTTTCTTTTTTGCACAAAGTTGTCACTGAATGATATATTGCTCACACATGACATGGGCATATGTGAAATTACACCCCAAAATACATTCTGCTGCTTCTCTCGAGTACGGGGATACCACATGTGTGGGACTTTTTGGGAGCCTAACCGCGTACGGGACCCCGAAAACCAAGCACCACCTTTAAGGGCATACATTTTTGATTTCACTCCTCACTACCTATCACAGTTTCGAAGGCCATAAAATGCCAAAATAGCACAACCCCCCCCCAAATGACCCCATATTGGAAAGTAGACACCCCAAGCTATTTTCTGAGAGGCATTATGAGTCCATGGAATACTTTATATTTTGCCAAAAGTTGCGGGAAAATTACAAACTTTTTCTTTTTTGCACAAAGTTGTCACTGAATGATATATTGCTCACACATGACATGGGCATATGTGAAATTACACCCCAAAATACATTCTGCTGCTTCTCTCGAGTACGGGGATACCACATGTGTGGGACTTTTTGGGAGCCTAACCGCGTACGGGACCCCGAAAACCAAGCACCACCTTTAAGGGCATACATTTTTGATTTCACTCCTCACTACCTATCACAGTTTTGAAGGCCATAAAATGCCAAGATGGCACAAAACCCCCCAACTGACCCCATTTTGGAAAGTAGACACCCCAATCTATTTGCTGAGAGGCATGTTGAGCCCATTGAATATTGAATTTTTTTGTCCCAAGTGATTGAATAATGACAAAATATATATATATATATATATTTTTACAAAAAGTTGTCACTAAATTATATATTGCTCACACATGCCATGGTTATATGTGGAATTGCACCCCAAAATAAATTTTGCTGCTTCTCTTGAGTACGGGGATACCACATGTGCAGGACTTTTTGGAAGCCTAGACCTGTACGGGGCCCCGAAAACCAAGCGCTGCCTTCAGGATTTCTAAGGGCGCAAATTTTTGATTTCACTCCTCACTACCCAGCACAATTTTGAAGGCCATAAAATGCCAAGATAGCACAAAACCCCCCCAAATGACCCCATTTTGGAAAGTAGACACACCAAGCTATTTGCTGAGAGGCATGGTGAGTATTTTACAGCTCTCATTTGTTTTTGAAAATGAAGAAAGACATTTTTTTTTTTTTTCAATTTTCAAAACTGAGATCTGCAAAAACTCACCATACCTCTCAGCAAATAGCTTGGGGTGTCTACTTTCCAAAGTGGGATCATTTGGTGGGGTTTTGTGCCATCTGGGCATTCCATGGCCTCCGAAACTGTGATAGGCAGTGAGGAGTGTGTAGCAAAATGCTGAAACTGAGAATATGGTTTGGATCACTTCAGAGGTGACAGCAAAGATTAATTCCAGGAAATGTAGAGACAGAATGTCTACTGATGTCTGAATAAGTAAATTGTGTTAATTGGGGGTCTGAGGTAGCATTCCATTCATCTATTGTCAGTATGTTAATGACCATCTACTATCTGCTACGGGATGTAATTACACTCCTAGTAATGTGTCTGGCACGGTTTCATTGTTATGGGTAAATATGCAGAGACCAACGTCTCACACATCCCAGGTAATTAAATCGCTGTCATCTGTTAATTGTTGAAGGGAATGCCCCAGTAAAATGAGTTAAGAAAACCCTTGCATGGGAAATGATATAAAAAGCCAGCCTGGGCAAAATAAAGCGTTGATTTACTCCCAGAACTGTGTGTCGTCCAGTTACTGGGGGGGTAACAGGTTGCCTTGGATAAGTCAGTACTTCCTCAGCTTCAAGGATTTCCCAGCGGACTTTGGAGCTCCGCAACACTGGTTGGCAGCGGTGGGATTAAAGCCTTGCAGCAAGAGGAAGCAGCGTTCATGCAAATTCGGCTACACGAATGGAAGTGTGAATGGAGACAAACTATGCTGGATTAAAACGAGCGACGTTAAAGGATTTGCTGGAAGCAAGAGGGAAGAGCGCCAGCACTAAAACCAAAGCAGAGCTGATTGCAGAACTGACCGAGGGAGATCGGGCACACAGTATGGCTACAGAAGCCATGGAGACCGAGTTTAACCAAGAAGTGAAACGCAGGCTAGCGTTTTATGGAGAAAACCCCTCCACCGAGCTGGTACAGGCAACGTTAGCCCAAGTGGATGCCTTTATCACGGCGAGAGAAGAAAGGGAGACCCAACTCCGGCTGGCGGAACAGCATGCCTCTGAGAGACTGCTAACGACTACACCGGCACCAGAGACAAAACTAAAAGTACCCCATGATGCCTTTAAAAAGTTTATGGAAGCAGAGGAAGAGATCGATAGCTTCCTGCAAGATTTTGAACGGCAATGCAAGCTGTACCAGGTACCCCAGACAGACTGGGTACGGATCTTAGCTGGTAAGCTGTCAGGCCGTGCAGCAGAAGCCTACAGAGCCGTGCCAGAGGAGGAAATCGCAAGCTATAGCCGGGTAAAGGAAGTTATTTTGGCAAGGTATGCCATCACCCCAGAAGCATACAGGAGACGCTTCCGGGACACAAAGAAACAGGAGAAGGACTCCCACACCGAATGGGCTTGCCGAATGCAGAGGGCAGCCCTAGCTTGGCTGCAAGCCAGTCAGGCAACCACAGCAGACGCGATCACCCAGCTGATTTTACTGGAGCAATTCTTTAATGGACTAAACCCAGAGGTACAGGAGTGGGTAAGGGATCGCAAACCTACCACTCTCTCGGAAGCGGCCAGGCAAGCTGATGAATATCAAGATGCCCGCCGGCCATCACAGACTAGCTTCCGACCAAGCACCAGACCACTGAACCATAACCCAGGGCCCCCAGCTACACAACGACCCGGGCTAATCCCTAACTCCCCTGCAAATCGATACCTCGGGCGCAAGGGAGTGCAGTGCTATTCATGCAAGCAATTTGGGCACTATCAGAGAGACTGCACTCAGAACCAGGACCAAGCTGCATGGATTCGACCAGGGCCACCCCCTCCAGCACGGGCTGCCGCTCATTGCTATCACACGGAAGCGGCCCCGGTCAACCGAGGAGCAGGAGAATTGGAGGAACACTAGAGTATCCTACACGAGGCTGACCCAGTACAGGCGGCTACCGACAACAGGCAACACCATCGCCAGTCAGTACAGCTGAACGGGAAGACTGCTCAAGGTCTACGAGATTCCGGCGCCACCCTCACACTGGTCAAACGTCACCTGGTTCCAGAGGCCGACCACACCGGGAGTTCCGTAGTTGTGCGGGTTGCAGGGGGAGCAGTACACAGGCTACCCACGGCAAGAGTACACCTGAACTGGGGTGCCGGCTCCGGATTAATTAAGGTGGGGTTGATCCAGGAACTTCCCGCTGATGTCCTGCTGGGGAACGATCTTGGCCAGTTGACTTCTGCTTTTGCATCAGCCCCGGTTACCAACGAGATCTACCCCGTTACCACCCGGTCCCAGGCCCCCACCACGGAAAACAGCGCATCCTCTGAGGCTCGGATGCTTCAATGTTTGGATTGGGCGCGGTATTGAGCCAGGTTGGAGCAGATGGCGGAGAACACCCCGTAGTTTACTTGAGCAGGAAGCTTCTCCCCAGGGAAGTGAGCTACGCCGCCATAGAAAAAGAATGCCTGTCTGTGGTGTGGGCCCTAAAGAAGCTTCAGCCCTACTTGTACGGACAACAGTTCACCCTACTCACAGACCGCAACCCGTTGGTATGGCTAAATCGAGTGGCAGGGGACAATGCCCGGTTGTTGCGCTGGAGTCTGGCGTTACAACCGTATGACTTTACTATCCACTACCGCCCAGGGAAACAGAACGGCAATGCTGACTGATTATCGCGGCAAACTGAACTGGAAAAGTGATCCGTGAGTACTCCCCGGACATCCCCAAGCCGATCCGTTAAGGATCAGACTGTGTAGGCCGGCTTGTGGGTAAGGGGGAGCAGTGTAGCAAAATGCTGAAACTGAGAATATGGTTTGGATCACTTCAGAGGTGACAGCAAAGATTCATTCCAGGAAATGTAGAGACAGAATGTCTACTGATGTCTGAATAAGTAAATTGTGCTAATTGGGGGTCTGAGGTAGCGTTCCATTCATCTATTGTCAGTATGTTAATGACCATCTACTATCTGCTACGGGATTTAATTACACTCCTAGTAATGTGTCTGGCACGGTTTCATTGTTATGGGTAAATATGCAGAGACCAACGTCTCACACATCCCAGGTAATTAAATCGCTGTCATCTGTTAATTGTTGAAGGGAATACCCCTGTAAAATGAGTTAAGAAAACCCTTGCATGGGAAATGATATAAAAAGCCAGCCTGGGCAAAATAAAGCGTTGATTTACTCCCAGAACTGTGTGTCGTCCAGTTACTGGGGGGGTAACAGGTTGCCTTGGATAAGTCAGTACTTCCTCAGCTTCAAGGATTTCCCAGCGGACTTTGGAGCTCCGCAACAGAGTGAAATCAAAAATTTACACCCTTAGAAAGCCTGAAGGCGGTGCTTGGGTTTTGGGGTCCCGTACGCGGCTAGGCTCCCAAAAAGTCTCACACATGTGGTATCCCCGTACTCAGGAGAAGCAACAGAATGTATTTTGGGGTGTAATTCCACATATGCCCATGGCATGTTTGAGCAATATATCATTTAGTGACAACTTTGTGCAAAAAAAATATATATATATTTTTCCCGCAACTTGTGTCAAAATATAAAATATTCCATGGGCTCGACATGCCTCTCAGCAAATAGCTTGGTGTGTCCACTTTCCAAAATGGGGTCATTTTGGCGGGTTTTGAACTGTCCTGGCATTTTATGCACAACATTAGGAAGCTTATGTCACACATCATGCACTCTTCTAACCACTTGAAGACAAAGCCCTTTCTGACACTTTTTGTTTACATGAAAACATATTTTTTTTTTGCAAGAAAATTACGTTGAACCCCCAAACATTCTATATTTTTTTAAAGCAAAGGCCCTAAAGATTAAAATGATGGGTGTTGCATTTTTTTTTTCACACACAGTATTTGCGCAGCGATTTTTCAAACGCAATTTTTTGGGAAAAAATACACTTTTTTTAATTTTAATGCACTAAAACACACTATATTGCCCAAATGTTTGATTAAATAAAAAAGATGATCTTAGGCCAAGTACATGGATACCAAACACAACATGCTTTAAAATTGTGCACAAACGCGCAGCGGCGACAAACTACATACATTTTTAAAAGCCTTTAAAAGCCTTTACAGGTTACCACATTAGATTTACAGAGGAGGTCTACTGTTAAAATTACTGCCCTCGATCTGGCCTTCGCGGTGATACCTCACATGCATGGTGCAATTTCTGTTTACATATGACGCCAGACCGACGCTTGCGTTTGCCTTTGCGCAAGAGCAGGGGGGGACAGGGGTGCTTTATTTATTTATTTTTACCATTTTTATTGTTATCTCAGGGAATGTAAATATCCCCTATGATAGCACTAGGTAGTGACAGGTACTCTTTTTTAAAAAAAAATTGATCGGTGTAATAAAATGCTTTCCCAATTTCCCAATGGCGCCATTTATATCCGGGGGGGGGGGGCATTCCTTCCCACTGCTTGTAAAAGCAGTCTAGAGGCTTATCAGCCGCTAGGATTGCTTTTACACGAAAGCCGATCGCTGGCTGAAAAGAATGATACCAAGATGATACCTAAACCCGCAGGCATCATTCTGGTATAACCATTCAAAGTCCAGCAACATACCAGTACGTTGCTGGTCCTGTTGGACATGTATTGTAATCTTTTTTTTCATGCAGCCTGTTGGCTGAAAGAAAAAAAGAGAATGATCGGTGGGTATGCCCACCATTAGAATACCTCCCTTCATCCACCCACTTCTAATGATGGGCATACATGCACCATTTATATATGCCGAAGCATAGGGGCATCCTCCCGCAAAAAAGTTATGCCGCGTACACACGGTCGGACTTTTCCACGGGCAAGCCTCCGTCAGAATTTCGACCGAATGTACGTGGCATAAAAGGTTATGCCGCGTACACACGGTCTGACTTTTCCACGGGCAAGCCTCCGTTGGAATTTCGACCGTATGTACGCGGCATTAGGAGCAAAATCGCTCCTCCGCCCCTGCTGCCCCCATGCTTTGGCATATATGCTCTTTTTTTAACTGTGGTGGTGAAATCACCTCCTACAGCACTGGAGTCACGGCTTTATGTATCGTGGGAGCAAACGCTGTTGCTGTCAAGATAAACAAATGGCGCACCTGAAAACAAAAAATTACATGCCTGAAAAGCAAGCAGGATAAAACATTACAATAAAACATTGCAAAATAGAATACAATAAAAAAAGAGCAGAACAATAGAGAGAAAATAGAGAGAGAGAGAGAGAGAACAATATAACGACAACTATTTTTTTTTATATTTTTTTTGTATTTTTTATTTTTTTACGTTTTTTTTTACACTTTTTTTTGTAACTGTAACAACTGTTAAGCCCCGTACACACGATCGGTTTGACTGATGAAAACCGTCCGATGGATGGTTTTCATCAGACCAACCGATCGTGTATGGTACCCATCGGTCTTTTTTCCATCTGTTGGAAAAAATAGAACTTGTTTTAAAATTTTCCGATGGATAAAAAACCGATGGAAATTTCCGATCGTCTATGGGCAAGTCCATCGGTTAAAATACCCACGCATGCTCAGACTGAATTAGGAGACGGGAGCGCTCGTTCTGGTAAAACTAGCGTTCCTAATGGAGAGAGCACATTCGTCATTCTGCAAGTTATTGCTTCGTTTAATGCAGCGCATGTTTCTTGTTCATACATCACGGGACACAGAGCAGCATAGTCATTACTATGTGGGTTATATAGAACTACCTTCAGGTGCTGGCACTGGCAACTTCCAAAACAGGAAGTACCCTCCCCTATATAAGCCCCTCCCATCCGGGAGTACCTCAGTTTTTTTGCCAGTGTCTAAGGTGTTGGCCAAGGTTAACATGTATTCATCTGGGCTTGTGTACAGGTTCTCTGGGCCTTAGCAAGCTATTCCGGATCCGACCAAAAAAGCTTCATAGCTAAACGGTCGGTACCCGGGCCTTGCAGAGAAGAGCAGGGTTTTGCCTGTAATGCCTCTCTTAGGAGGGCTGGACCCTGGGATCCAGAGCTCTGGTCATACCCAAAACCAAGAGGCTATCTGTGCAGGGTGCTATACAGGTCCAGGGGAGTGGAATCCTTGGGAACCCGGTCCCTGAAGGTCTAGTACAATGCCTGCCGTGAGAGGTGAAGTTTGGGCTTCTGTGGACCAAACAAAGTCCTGCGGCGGGGAAAAGGTAAGTGGGGGCCCCTCAGGAACTTGGTTCTATTGAGGGGACCCCCAAGCCTAATATGTCTTTCTGCCTGTTACCTAAAGGGTATTCCCGCTAATAGCTGTATATGCCTAAGAAATCCTAGAAATGTTTTTTCATAAGGGAAGTTTTAAAAAAACTGTAAACCTGGAAATGTTTTTCATAAAGGAGGTTTTAAAAAAAAAAAAAAAAAAGACAAAGTGCGGTACCTGTGTTTGTCCACTAGAGGCCGCTGTGGAACGTCTTTTTTCTTGGGACTATTCCTTCCATGGTGAAAGTCCAGGCAGATGAGTGAGCTCTCTATCAGGGAAGCTGCATTCCTCTGTCATGCTGCCAAGTAGTTTCCTTCCATCCCCGAGTCCTGGTAAAACAGGGACCCTGGCTCCTCTCCCTATATGGCGCCAAGAGCGCACACGTGCACGCGCACGCGCGCGCACACATGCTTTCTTTTTATAAGGTTTAGCTTCAAAAAAGGGGGCGGAGCCTGGCGGATGACGCGCTCTGTGCGCCCAGCGCTTCTGCGCATGCGCGGGCGTCCCAGCAAGATAAAAGGACTCAGTCCACGCTGCTTGCTATGGACACAGAGCATGAAAAGGAGCTGGTAGCATGGTATAGGGGCTTACAGCGGGCGGTTGATACAGGCATCCCCAGAAAGACGCATTAGTAGACACCCACTGATGTACATAGCAGCAAATTGCATTAGACTATTTCAGTAAGGGGTGTATTGCGGCTGGAATACCTCAGCTTTGAACTAAGGAATATGCCGCCTAAAAAACTCCGAGATATACCTCTCAGGAAGTGTAGGGGGTCTCCATCGGGCTCTGAGGATCTGGAGCAGTCATCTGCACCCTCCTCCCCTGAGAAATCAGAGGTTAATACCCATAAGGAACCCCCGGGAGTGCCAGGTACTGCGGCTGTCCTCAGTCCACCTGCTCCTGCATATATAACAGAGGAGGTTTTTTCCTCAACTCTGGAGGGATTGGAGCAGAGATTGGCTGCATTGATCGCTTCTTCTCTACAGGAAAGAAAGCGCACCAGATCTCCATCACCTCCATTAGAGTGCCTGTTGGCAGAGCAACAGTCCCAGGAAGGGACTGACCTTCCTGAAGGGGATCAGGAGGAGGTTAACTCTGTTTTTGAGGAATCGACAGTAGATGAACCATTTTCAGCATCACAGACTGAAAGATTGTGGGTCCAGACCCTAACTGACATGGTTCGATCTGCATTTAAAATGCCTCTTGTTGAACCATCAACTACTGCTGTCTCCTCATTGGGGTCGCTAAAAGCTCCCCAGGTTAATTGCTCCTTTCCAATACATCCATTATTGGAAGGACTTATATACCAGGACTGGGAACATCCTGATAAACTATTTGTTCCGCCTAAAAGGTTTCCGGTGATCTATCCCATGGAGGAAAAGTTCACCCAGAGATGGAATGTTCCTACGGTGGATGCAGCCATCTCTTCTGTGAACAAATCACTGACATGTCCAGTAGATAATGTTCAAATGTTCAAAGATCCAGTGGATAAAAAATTGGAATCTTTATTAAAATCTGCTTTTTCCACAGCAGGGGCTGTTACACAGCCAGCAGTGGCAGCTATTGGGGTCTGCCAAGCTTTAAAGGATCAAATGAAAATGGTCCTGAGGGATTTGCCAGACCAACAGGCCCAGGCTCTGGCTGATCTGCCTAGAGCATTATGCTTTGCGGTTGACGCCATCAAGGATTCTATCCATCAGGCCTCCCGTCTCACGCTGTCTTTGGTACATATGCGTAGGCTTCTGTGGCTTAAAAACTGGTCTGCTGAAGCTCCCTGTAAGAAGCTCTTAGTTAGCTTCCCATTTCATGGGGAACACCTTTTTGGCGAAGACCTGGATAAGTATATCCAGAAGATTTCCAGTGGTAAAAGTACTCTCTTACCGAGTAAAAAGAGGTCTAGGGGTCCATCTTTTAAGAGGACTACCTCTCCTATCCCTGCGACGTCTGCTACTAAGCAGTTCCGACGGCCTCCTCGGTCAAACTCAGGAGGTAAAAATCAGGGACAGCCACAGGGTAATAAAAAGCCCTGGATCCGAAGAGGTACTAAACCAGCCTCCAAGTCAAGCCTATGAAGGGCTGCCCCCACTCAAACGGGTGGGGGGAAGACTTCAGTTGTTCGCAGAGACCTGGCGGGAGACGATCAAAGACAGATGGGTGCTCTCCGCAGTAACTCTGGGATACAAGTTGGAGTTAAAAGAGTCTCCTCCGTCCCATTTTATGTGGTCAGGCATGCCAAGAGACCCTCTGAAAAGACGGTCTCTCCTATTGGCGTTAGAACAACTATTGCTCCAAGGAGTAATTATGGAGGTTCCTATGGAAGAGTGGGGGTTGGGTTTCTACTCAAACCTTTTCACAGTCCCGAAGCCAAACGGGGACATAAGACCCATATTGGACCTAAAGAGTCTAAACAAATTTCTAAACGTCCGGTCTTTCCGGATGGAGTCGATCCGATCGGTCACCGCTGCCCTACAAGGGGAGGAATGGTTAGCCTCGATCGACATCAAAGATGCTTACTTGCATGTTCCCATCTTTCCAGGTCATCAAAAATTCCTACGCTTTGCAGTAGAAGGGCGCCATTTTCAGTTCAGAGCCTTACCATTCGGTCTGGCCACAGCACCACGAGTGTTCACAAAAATTCTGGCCCCACTGTTGGCCGATCTAAGAACACGGGGTGTAACGATAATGGCATACCTAGACGACCTGTTGTTGATGGACCACTCAGTTGCCAAGCTAGAAGTGGTAATTATCGATACAATCAAGTATCTAGAATCTCACGGTTGGGTCATCAACCTGGACAAGTCAGCCCTACAGCCAGTGAAAAACCTGGTATATCTAGGGCTACGGCTGGATTCAGACCAGAGGAAGATTTTCTTACCTCTAGACAAGGTATCCTCTTTGAGGGGCTTGGTCCGTCTGCTTTGTGCAAAAAGACAGCCGTCCATACGCCTGTGCATGAGGCTGCTAGGAAAGATGGTAGCATCATTCGAAGCTGTGCCATACGCCCAATTCCACTCAAGGAATTTACAAAGGGCCATATTGTCAGCCTGGAACGGAAAAGTTCAGGCTCTAGACTTCCCGATGGCTTTGTCCCCTTCCGTTCGGAAGAGTCTCTGCTGGTGGTTGATCCCCCAGAATCTCCAGAAGGGAAAACCCTTCAGCCCGATATCTTGGAAGGTGGTCACTACAGATGCCAGCCTTACAGGCTGGGGGGCAGTACTGGAGCAATGGTCTCTCCAGGGCAGATGGTCAAATGTAGTAAAAACCCTGCCCATCAATCTCTTAGAGATACGAGCAGCCCGGTACGCCCTAGTAGCCTGGACATCCAGACTCCAAGGGTCCCCTGTCAGAATTCAATCAGACAATGCCACAGCAGTGGCATATATCAATCATCAGGGAGGCACCAGGAGTCGTGCAGCCCAGAGGGAAGTAAGTCACATCCTGGAATGGGCAGAAAAGCATGTCCCATGTATATCAGCTGTCTTCATTCCAGGGGTGGAGAATTGGAAGGCGGACTTTCTGAGTCGCCAACAGTTATGCCCAGGGGAATGGTCCCTTCATCCCGAGGTCTTCCGAGCAATATGTCAGCGGGGGGGAACACCGGATGTAGATCTGCTAGCATCCAGATTCAACGCAAAGGTGGACAGGTTTGTCTCCCGGACAAGGGATCCCCTCGCTTGCGGCTCGGATGCTCTGGTGTTCCCTTGGGATCAGTTCAGACTGATATATGCATTCCCTCCGCTACAATTGTTGCCTCGACTCCTTCGCAGAGTCAGGTTGGAGAAGAAGCCGGTGATCCTGGTGGCTCCAGCGTGGCCCCGAAGGGCCTGGTACGCGGAGATCATCAAAATGTCTGTGGGGAGTCCTTGGACCCTTCCACGTCGTCCGGACCTGCTTTCGCAAGGACCGATATACCACCCTTCCTTACTAACTCTAAGTTTAACGGCCTGGCTATTGAGTCCCACATCCTAAAGAAGAGAGGTCTCTCTAACTCTGTGGTATCAACTATAATCAATGCCAGGAAGCCTGTATCCAGGCAGATCTACTATAGAGTTTGGAAGGCGTACATCACTTGGTGCGAGGCCAGAAAGTGGCATCCGCGTAAGTACGTTATAGGCAGAATTCTGGACTTCCTGCAGTGGGCTGTAGACAGGAAGTTTGCCTTAAGTACTATCAAGGGCCAGGTTTCGGCCTTGTCAATACTATTTCAAAGGCCCCTGGCTATGCATTCACTTGTCAAATCCTTTATGCGAGGTGTGACTCGTATTATTCCACCGATTAAGGCTCCCATATGCCCATGGGATCTAAATTTGGTTCTGTCGGTTCTGCAGAAGCAGCCATTTGAACCTTTGCGGCACATTTCCTTGGTTCTACTCACCAGGAAATTGATATTTTTAGTAGCCATATGCTCGGCTAGAAGAGTGTCGGAATTAGCCGCCATGTCCTGTAAAGAGCCATATCTGGTTATCCATAAGGACAGAGTAGTATTACGTCCTCACCCAGCCTTTCTTCCTAAGGTGGTATCGAGGTTTCACTTGAACCAGGATGTGGTTCTTCCTTCTTTTTTCCCCAAACCAAGCTCGGTAGAGGAAAAGTTATTGCATTCTTTGGATGTAGTAAGAGCAGTTAAAGCTTATCTAAAAGCCACTGCTCAGATTCGTAGAACGGATTCTCTGTTTGTTCTGCCGGAAGGCCCCAGAAAGGGTCAGGCAGCATCAAAATCTACTTTAGCCAAGTGGATTCGACAGGTCATAATACAAGCCTATGGCTTGAAAAGTAGACCGCCTCCGTTCAAAGTTAGGGCGCACTCCACGAGAGCAGTTGGAACTTCATGGGCAGTGCATCACCAGGCCTCCCTGGCGCAAATTTGTAAGGCCGCAACATGGTCTTCAGTACACACGTTTACTAGGTTCTACCAGGTGGACGTGAGAAGTCAGGAGGATGTCGCTTTTGGGCGCAGTGTGTTGCAGGCCGCAAAAGATCCTCATGCCTGATGGCGCCCAGCTTATGTATGGTGTATCCCCCCCCTCATGTGGCATTGCTTTGGGACGTCCCACATAGTAATGACTATGCTGCTCTGTGTCCCGTGATGTATGAACAAGAAAGTAGGATTTTTAAAACAGCTTACCTGTAAAATCCTTTTCTTGGAGTACATCACGGGACACAGAGCTCCCACCCCTCTTTTTGGGGACACGTATTGCTTTGCTACAAAACTGAGGTACTCCCGGATGGGAGGGGCTTATATAGGGGAGGGTACTTCCTGTTTTGGAAGTTGCCAGTGCCAGCACCTGAAGGTAGTTCTATATAACCCACATAGTAATGACTATGCTGCTCTGTGTCCCGTGATGTACTCCAAGAAAAGGATTTTACAGGTAAGCTGTTTTAAAAATCCTACTTTTGTTGCTTTAGAACGGTCTTTAAAATGTCATTTCGGCAGCAGATCTTTCTCCTGAGTTCTGACAAACGTATGTCTTTCTTCTTTCTTGTGATCTTAGGAATAATTTGTTTAATTCTTCAAGGCCGACCTCCCAAATTACACCTTTTTTTTTGTTTTTGTCTTTAAATTTGTTGTGCATTTTTTGGTGTGTCAATTTCTCAGAACAACATATTATTTTTTACTCATGGAGGTTGGTGTCCCTTGTTATTAATTACACATTGTATTTATGAAATCTTATTGCTACTTCCAAAAAAAACACATCAGGCATGTATGTTGGCTGAAATCAAATTTCCCTTTATTTCGGAAAAAAAACAAACAAAAACCGAAGGGCAACTATTCAGAAATTAGCAGCGAATATAAAGTCATTAGATCCCAAATGCAGACCAGACTATGATCAATAATAAAATCAATAATGAAATCAGGAGCAGCAGCCAAAGACATACATCATCCCAAGCTGTGGTACTCCATCAACCTTCAATTTCTGGATGAGCAGCTCGAGGCCAGGGAATCACCTCCTGCTCTTCCCTGTAGCCTTCCTTCCACGCCTCTCTGCAGCGTTCTCTCCACGGCCCCGTCCACGCACCCTTGCAGGCTGGGCCACTGTGGGTGGTGATGTGGCAGGAGGAGGAGGAGAAGGAGGAGAGGGATTGGCCTGCTGCGAGATATGGGTGGCCTCAGTCAGCAGCCCCCTCGCCCCCATGTGTATGGCCATATATATAAGGTGCTCACAAAGGGCCCGTTGTCCCTCCATTCTGAGCAACTTATCTGCCAGATAGGTGCTAAACCCCTCCGTAGGGTTGAGGGGGGCCCTCATGATAGCAGCAGTCTCCTGAATCATCTTTAGTGACTCCTCCTCCACTTGTGTCATCCGCCGTTGTTTTGGCGGTCTGACGTGGAGGGGAGCCACTTGGGAGACGGTGCTGCCACTAGGCCTGGGGACCTGCTGAGTCCCACTTGGCCCTGCCTCCTCCTGCCTGCCACACTCCTGACCCTCTTCCTCCTGGCTTGCCTCATCCTGTTTTTAAAATAAAATGAAAAATTTGATTATTTGGGGAATCTATCACACACAATAATGATCTCTTTCCTGTTTTTTTTTTTTTGGGGGGGGATGATATCATTTATGGCTAATCCAAACAGTTCAACACAATATTACTTAGTGGACAATAATTATGATCAAAAATACTATACCTGGCTGAAGATGTGAAGATCTGGCTCTTCTAGCTCGGGAGGCTCCTCCTCCGCCTCTGCAGGGGTGGAGGGAAGGGTGGAAGGAACGCTGGAGGGAAGGGTGGAAGGAAGGGTTGAGGGAAGGCTGGAAATAGATTCCCTGGCCTCGATCTGGTCATCCAGAAATTGAAGATGTCTGTAGTACCACAGCTTGGGCTTTACTACATCGTCGGCTGCTGCTCCTGATCTCTTTGACTGGCGCACTTCCGTGTATTTTTTTTTATAGGAATTACGCAGGTTGTTGATTTTATTATTGATCATAGTGTAGTCTGCATCTGGGATCCATGGCTTAATATCCTCTGCTAACTTGGTAATAGTTGCCCGACGTACATCACTCTTGTGGTACGCTGGGTGTTTCAGTTCCCACAGGTTGCGCTGTTCCTTATATTTTTCTATAAAAATCAGCATCACCTCCGGCTCTCGTAGTTTATGCATCTTTTTGGAACAACAAGTAAAAAACAAAAGAAAAAAAAGAAAAGGATCAGAATTGATTCTCCTCAACTTATCACAATATTGCCCTTTACAATCATGAACCATTATAGGCCACTGCAGGCCCGAGTTCCCTTCTTACCTTAGTTCACTTTGTTGGTTCACTTCCGGTCTTCCTTACTCCGCGCATCCCTAATAACTTCTTTCCCCTTTTTATACTCTGCGCATGCGTGTAACTCCGCCCTCGTCGCCCGCCCATGATGGACTTTTTCAGCATTTCCCCGCCCCTTAACGAACGGCGCACAGTGTGAGACGGCGACATGTCGCAGACACAGGTGGCTTCTTTACTAGAAATTACCGACGAGGAAAGCCCGGAGGCGGAAACGTCACGATCCAGTAAAAAAAGATACAAGGCGACTAATATGTCTTTTTCTGAGATGGCGGAGATGGTGGACATTCTGCGGAGGAAGGATTACGACGGCAAGCATGGCCCATACGACACCCCTAATCTCCGGAAGTCACAAATTATGGACAAAGTTGCGAAGACTCTCTATAAAAAATATGGGGTCAGGAGATCCAAGGAACAACTCCGTAAAAGGTGGTCAGACCTGAAGCTCAGGGAGCCGGAGCAGTATAGGAAGCTTATAAAAAGCATTGAAAAAAGTAAGTTTATTTTACTGTGTTCTTTCACATTGTAATATGTATTCTTTCATGTTTTGCAACATGTGCTTGGCTTGACTGGTTTCACATTTTAAAATCACAACTTTTATGTTAAGTGGAGAGTCCACTTATTTGCTAAATGTGTGGATAAAAATATTGCTGCTCTTCCCCCAAACATGTTTGGCACAAATCCACGTAAACTACATGTGGGCATGCCTCATTTTACTTCAACAATGTTTATCTACACATTGTTGGCAAGATGATGTGTTGTAAGGAAAATTCAAATGTGAATGAAAGGATAAACTGTATTCTGGGTAAAGGAGATGACACTCCAGCAGTTGTGTACTTTTTTTTGTTCTTGATCAAGATACTATACTCTGGGCCACATGACCAAATTTCTTAATGGTGTCACACACAGGTGCTCCAGTGGATAACTTGGTGGTTATCCAAGTGTATTTGTGAGTGTCCTCAAAAATAACATGTTGCTTTTTTGAGTTTGCAAGATCTCATATGTTCATCTTGAAACTCAGGGCCAAATATCAATTGGACCCCACTTTAAAACATTGAGAATCCATTTTCAGGCCTAAAAAGTCTGTGTGCTAAAGGATACATTATTTTTTCAATTCCCATAGGGGAGAGGAGACTGGGAGGACACCATGCTCAGGAGACGAGGAACCCAACACCACAGAAACTCCCCGAAGATCCCAAAGCAGACCAAGTTCAGCAGGTTCAGGAAGCGGAGGGGGAGAAGGCGGAGGTGGAAGAAGGGGAGTTGGAGGAAGGAGAGGTGGAGCTTATCAGCACAACAGGTCAGTGTCTGTCACCACAACTTCAAGGTAAATACAGATGTAGGCCTGCATAGTTTTAAAATATTTGTTTCTTTTTAGGGACTGAACGTGGGGGTGTGTCAGGAAGTCCAAATCCTCCATTCTCGAGTGCCAGTGCCAAAATAATCATTCAGGAAATCATGGAATGCAGTAGCAAAATGGACATTATGAGAAAGAGAATGATTGTGATTGAGCAAAAATATAAAAACATGATAGATATTTTGGGGAGAATAGTGTGAAATTTGCGTCTGAAATTTTCTATGGAATTTCCACAAGCCCAAATGTGAAGATGCACACACTGAAGACTCAACATGTGCTATCTGCCATCACAGGATATCTATGTCCCTGTTTTGGGGGTGCAACCTCTTCCTCCCTCCTCAAGTACGGGAGAGGAAGGGTTTTCACCCCCAAAGCACGTCCATTGATCCCCCATGATGGCAGATAGCACATGTTTACCTTAGCCATGGGATCATGTTGAAGATACCCATTTGAGCCCCAAAAATAAAGTGTGGCTCTTCACATTTGGGATGGATCAGGGGTAACATCACCCCATCTCATTTGTCTTTTTCACTGTGTTATTTTATTACTTTTTTAGTAAAAAAATTTTGGCTTTTGACCCATGCATGTTTCTGCCAAAAAAGCCGCACAAAAAAAAAAAAAAAAAATTCAAAAAACAACCAAAACTGTGGTGCAATCAATAAAAACATTCGGGAAGTCTAAAAAAGGTGTGCCTTTTTCTTTCTATGCTCAATAGCAGTTCTGAAGATGCAAAAAGAGTGTTTTTACCTCTGAGATTTGAGGCTATTTACTAAGGACAAATACACTTGGCACTACTAGAACCTGGGAGACACGTAAACCACAAATACAAGAATGACAACACAAGTTAGTAGTAAATCAAATATTTATTTTTATTTTAAAAAGGTAAAATCAAAGGTCAGATGTGGTCTGGCATTGCGATGGCCCCCCTACCCGTGAAGTACTCAACGTATTTCTGACGTACTTCACGGGCACTTTGGGGGGCCAAGCCAGTACGGGCAGTGCTGAGGCCGGTCAGATTTATCAGTTAAGAGGGACCGGCCTCAGGCCCAACTGATGACACATAATTTGTGGAGAATTTCCATAAAAAATTGTGCAACAAGCAGCAGCAGTACACAATGTTGTTGAGTTTATAATCCGCCAAATTTATAGCTGTCTGGAACAGGCGGAACCGGCTGGCCATTATCCCGAAGGCATTCTCCACAACTCTCCGGGCTCTGGCCAGCCGGTAATTAAAAACCCTCCTCTCCGGGGTGAGGGTACGTTGGGGAAACGGCCGCATGAGGTGTGGTCCTAATCCAAAAGCTTCATCCGCAATGAAAACGAACGGTAGCCCTTCCACGTTCTCTGCATCTGGAGGCAGTGCAAGACCCCCAGCCTGCAGATGGTGAGCGAACTCCGTCTCTGCGAATGCTCCGCCATCGGACATCCGGCCGTTCTTCCCCACGTCCACATATAGGAACTCGTACCGTGCCGACACCACCGCCATTAACACTATGCTATTAAAACCTTTATAGTTGAAATAGTATGACCCCGAACGGGGGTGGCGGCACTATGTGGATGTGCTTCCCATCAATTGCCCCTCCGCAGTTGGGGAAATCCCACCGCTGGGCAAATTGGGAGGCCACAGTCAGCCATTCCTGTGGTGTGCTAGGGAACTGTGGAGTCAAACAAAAAGAAGACATTAGTACGGTTTATGTTTACAGTGCAAGCAGATTACACACAAAAACATTGTTGACCAACATCATTCTAACATTATTATTTAGGGGAGTATTTCCTACCAATAAACCCCCGCTGAGTGGACATTCTAAAATAAACTAAGGGGGGGGGGCCTGAGGTGGTTGTGGGGGATCCAAAAAAAGGCAAAAGCACTCTGCTGAGCTTGATTGAGAACTTTAAAATTTTTAACATCTTTAGGGGGGGGGGGAGGGTTGTCAAACTACGTGGGCAATGACCGTAAAAAAATGAAAAGGAAAATAGAAGGCTAGCTGGGTTTGCGCCCAGGATAGCATGCTGGAGAGGTTAGTGAAGGTAAATAGGCATGTAGGGCCCAAAAAGGCCTTTACAGGTAAAAACATGCATGGGGAAAATGGGGACATTACCAGGATATTACAAAAAGGCAAATTTGGGTTAGGAGGGGAAAAATAAGAAGATTCTAAAACAATAAAAACATATAATGTGAGGTTAAAGGAGCAAAATTACCTTCATATAGTCCTTCTGCAGGACCTGAATGATGGCTGAACACGTCTCAGGGATAATGATCCCGAGAGCCTGGGGGGAGATACCTGTTGAGAACTTGAGGTCCTGCAAGCTTCTCCCAGTAGCCAGGTATCTCAACGTGGCAATAAGCCTCTGCTCGGCAGTGATGGCCTGGCGCATCACAGTGTCCTGCCTCGTGATATAGGGGGACAGCAAATCCAACAGACGGTGAAATACGGGGTCCGTCATACTGAGATAATTCCTGAAATCATCAGGATTATTCTCATGGATTTCCCGCAGCAGAGGCATATGAGAGAATTGGTCCCGCTGGAGCAACCAATTCTTAGTCCATGAACTCCTCCTCACCCTGTTCACAGACTGAACTCGGGTTACAGTGTTAACTGCAACACCAAGCCCAAAGCCAGCACGAGCTCGAGAATGAGAACACACTTCAAACATGGTTTTAAACCGGTCGGCTGGTCAGAACGCACTCAAACAGAACGTACCGTGGAACAGCAAGGCCTGAGAAGAACGACCTGAAAAACAGTAAACGAATGGGAAAGAAGGCACTGCAAGGCAGTAACGTCCTGACTGCACGCACTGAATCACAATTACAAACCCACAAGCACAAACTGAACACCAGGAAACGATCTGCAAAGCACGGAGACTGAAAAGCGCGAATCGGCTCTCACCAAACTTTTACTAACACGCGGTAACACGAAATCAGCAAAAGCAGCCCAAGGGGTGGCACCATTAGATTTGTTCGGCCCTTTTATAGCGCGTCGTACGTTTTGTATGTGCCGTCGTTTTCTTGCCGTCGGATTTTTAACTGATGGTGTGTGGCCAAGACTGATGAAAAACAGTTTCATCGGATTTCCGATGGTCAAATCCATCGGACGAAAATCCATAGGTTATCCGATCGTGTGTACAGGGCTTTACGGTTCGGGTCTCTCAAAATGCGATGGCATCTTGGGAGACCCTGTGTAAGTGTGTCCTAGTCTGTGAAATGCTGTACCCTACGCTGAAACTTCACTAGTGTGTGGAAGCGTTCAAAACATTTACCAATGCACAGACCAGGATTGTCAGGACAGAGTGGACAAAAATAATGGGTGTCACGCCTAAATCCGCACTTGCTACAGACACAACATCTTTTTTGGGGGGCTCGTTGGGTAGGGGTACTCTCGAGGACATACGGAAAATGCCTCTCATGCAGCCGGCTTACTGCATTTGGTTGGGGATGGTGAGGTGCAGAACCGCCTGGATACAGGAGGTCTGTGACTATCACATCCTGGAATTTAAGGTAGGATAAAGTCCCGCCTGAAGCTCTGTATAGCACATGAGCGTTCAGCAAAGCCAATTGAAATAAGGATAGAGACACTTTTTGTACCAGCGTCTCGCCTTACGGGCAATGTGATACGGCGCCAACAACTGGTCGTTGAGGTCCACCCCTCCCATATTTTGGTTATATTCATGGACACAGAGGGGTTTCTCCACAACACCAGTCGCTGTACAAATTTGGACTGTCGTGTCTGCCTGAAGGGAGGTAAGAAGGAAAACATTGTTACTATCCCTCCACTTCACATTATTACACTTCAAGCAGGCTCTCTCCCCCAGCCTAAGACGGGAATCTACAAGCCCCTGGGGAAAGCCCCGGCGATTAGGTCGCACAGTGCCACATGCTCCAATCTGATGATCAAACAAGTGAGTAAACAGTGGCATGCTCGTTTAATAATTGTCCACATACAAGTGTTACCCCTTTCCGAATAAGGGTGACACCAAGTTCCACACTATCTTGCCAGCGCTCCCTATGTAATCTGGGCAGTTCTCCGGCTCTACCTGACTGTCTTTTCCCTCATAAACCATAAAGGTCCATACATAGCCTGTTGCCCTGTCACAGAACTTATAGAGCTTGACCCCATATCTGACACGCTTGCTGGGAAGGTACTCTTTTAAAGTCAAGCGGCCAGAAAATTTAATCAGGGACTCATCAATGCAGACAAATTGATCGGGAGTAAACAAGGCTGCAAAACGTTAGTTGAAGTGGTTTATGAGGGGCCGAATTTTGTAGAGCCGATCAAATTCAGTGTCTCCACGTGGACGACAAAGTTCATTGTCGTTGAAGTGCATGAACCGCAAGATCTGCTCGTATCTGTCAGGTCACCTACGGCCAGGTGACAGATGCCAAGATTCCCCAGGGCGCGGAGTCTAAGACCCAGCAGGTCTTCTCCAGAGCCTCTAGTGGTGAGGATGTTATGCTGCAGGCTGGGTCCAGGTCGCGGCCCCTAGAGTCTCCTAGCTTACGCCCCGTAGGATAAGGGGACAAGAGGGGTAGCAGCAGCACAAGATATAAGAGTAACGAATAACAAGCTGAAGGTCAAGGGCCACAAGCAGACAAGGATAACAAAAGACAAGCCGAAGGTCAAGGGTCACGAGCAGACAGGGATAGTCGGGGACAAGCCAATAACGTAACAGAGAGACAGACGTAGCACACGGTAGGCAGGAACACAAATACACAATGCCTAACAAACACGTTGATCAGCAAAGCAGGCTTGCAGTGCACAGGTTAATATAGTGCTCTGTGATAGGGCCTGGGGTGGAGTCAGGCTGGGAGGAGATTATAAAGGAAGCCAGGTGAAAGGGTTCTGGCCTCTAAGATGAACACATGAGGAGGAAAGGTAAGATGGCAGACAGACATTAATGCATATCCATGACAGTACCCTCCCTCTTACGAGGCCTCCCCCTTCGCCGCCTGGGCCCAGGTTTAGAGGGAAACTTCAGATGAAACTCCTTTAACAGACGAGGTGCAAAGACCTCAGATGCAGTGATCCAAGACCTTTCCTCAGGACCAAACCCTTTCCAATGAACGAGGTACTGAAGAACGCCTTTACAGAGTCGGGAGTCCAGAATTTGACTGATCTCGTACTCCTGATTATCCTCAGAGACAGGTGCCACGGTAGGGAGAGGACGAAAAATTTATTGAGGACTAAAGGCTTTAGAAGAGCAACATGGAAGGAGTTAGTGATTTTAAGGCTTTTAGGAATCTGGAGTTTGAAACAAACCGGATTCAGTTTAGCAGTTACCGTGTATGGACCAATGAATCGTGGAGCAAACTTCAGAGAAGGAACTCGGAGCTTGATGTTCCTGGTAGAGAGCCAGACTTTGTCCCCTGGCTGAAGAGAAGGCGGTTTACGCCTGCGGCGGTCGGCAAAGCCTTTGAATTTTTCAGCAGCTGCCCGGAGGGAATCATGAACGTCACCCCAAACGGAATTGAGAGACTCCTGAACCGAAGCCAAAGCTGGAATATCTGGAGAACAGATCATGGGAAGAGGAAGTTGAGGGTGTTTTCCATAAACTGTGAAAAAGGGTGTCTTCTGGTATTCACATGATTGTTATGGGAGAATTCTGCCCACGGGAGTAGAGAGGACCAATCATGGTGAGAAGACACAAAGGTGCGAAGAAAGACCTCTAACTCCTGATTAACCCTCTCAGTCTGTCCATTGGATTGGGGATGGTAAGAAGAAGAAAAATCCAAGACAATCTTGAGGGATTTGCAAAAGGCTCTCCAAAAACGAGACGTGAATTGGACTCCCCTGTCGGAAACAATATGAGAAGGAACCCCATGAAGGCGGAGAATTTCTCAAATGAAAATGGGAACCAAGGCAGGGGCAGAAGGAAGACCAGGAAGAGGAACAAAATGAGCCATCTTGGAGAACCGATCGATTACCACCCAAATGACTGTATTATTCTCAGACAGTGGGAGGTCGGTGATAAAATCCATGGCAATATGAGCCCAGGGCTCCTTAGGAATGGGCAAGGGCATGAGGTTGGAATGATTGGCTCAGGTTCAGGGGCGGACTCCTCGTCCAAAGTGTCAAATGACCTAGAGAGCGCATCAGCCCGACCGTTGCAGGAACCAGGTTTGTAAGTAATCGTGAAATTAAAACGGGCAAAGAAGAGACTCCACCTGGCCTGTCTAGGATTCAGACGTTTAGCATTCTGTAGATACTGTAAATTTTTGTGATCGGTAAAGATCGTTATGGAGTGAGGGGAACCCTCCAAGAGATGACGCCACTCCTCTAACGCCAATTTAATTGCGAGAAGTTCCCGATCACCGATGGCATAATTCCTCTCTGCCTGAGAAAACTTTTTGGAGAAGAACGCACATGGTTGACGTCTCTTCTCAAAGATTTGAAGAAGCACAGCTCCCACCCCCATTGAGGAAGCGTCCACTTCAATAAAAAATGCATTCCCAGGATTTGGTCTCCTCAAGAGGGGGCCAGAAACAAAGGCCTGTTTCAGGTTGTGAAATGCAGAGACAGCTTCGGGAGGCCAGTCTTTGGCATTCACACCCTTCTTGGTCAAAGCGATAATAGGCGTGGCAATGGAAGAGTAGTTCCTTATGAACTGCCTATAATAATTAGTGAAGCCAAGAAAGCGCTGCGTGGCCTTGAGGCTAGCAGGAAGAGGCCAGTTGGTAATAGCCAAGACCTTCCCAGGATCCATACGAAGACCCGAACATGAGACAAAGCACCCCAGAAACAGGACCTCAGAACATTCAAAGGAACATTTCTCCAGCTTGGCATAGAGATTGTTCTCTCTAAGACGCTGAAGTACAGTGCAGACATGGTTTCTGTGGACGAGCAGATTTTCAGAAAAGATCAGAATGTCATTCAGATAGATGACAACAAACTGGTACAGCAGATCTCTGAAGATTTCATTGACAAAGTTTTGAAACACGGCTGGAGCATTACACAGACCAAAAGGCATCACCAGGTATTCGTAATGCCCGTCTCTAGTGTTGAATGCAGTCTTCCATTCGTCACCCTCCCGTATTCGAATGAGATTGTACGCGCCTCTGAGATCCAACTTGGTGAAAATGGAGGCACCCTTCAACCTATCGAATAGCTCAGATATTAAGGGTAAGGGGTATCGATTTTTAATAGTAACCACATTTAAACCCCGATAATCGATGCAGGGTCTTAAGGTACCATCCTTTTTGGCAACAAAAAAGAACCCTGCCCCTGCAGGCGAAGAGGATTTCTGGATGAAACCTCTCTCCAAATTCTCTGCGACATACTCAGATATGGCCTGGGTCTCTGGGATGGACAGAGGGTAGGTACGACCCCTGGGTAGAGTTGCTCCGGGGACAAGATCAATAGCACAGTCAAAAGACCTGTGGGGAGGAAGCACCTCAGCTGATTTCTTACAGAACACATCCCGGTAATCGCTGTATGCAGCGGGAAGATCAGAAGAAACAGAAGTGGCAGCAACCGGAAGACTCTCCTTGGGGGTCACCTTGAGAAGACATGACGAGAAACATGAGGAACCCCAGGCCAGGATCTGCCCAGAGACCCAGTCCACATGTGGAGAGTGGAGCTGTAGCCAAGGGAGGCCCAATACAACTGGGGTAGAGGCCTTGGGTAGAATAAGAAAGGATATCCACTCCTGGTGGAGAATCCCTACCGACATCCTAATGGGTAGCGTCTGGAAGCGAATAGGGCCCCCTGGGAGAACAGTGCCATCAATTGCCGAGACTACCAATGGGGTAGTGAGAGGTGAAAGGGTAAGCTTCATAGAAGAAGCAGTTCTCCAATCCATAAAATTGCCGGCAGCCCCGGAATCCAGATATGCAAGGGTTGACTGAGGAGAAGTGCCTACATGAAGGAACACCGGCAAGAGAAGGCGAGAAGGTGATGTTTCTGGGTCCAATACTCCACCTTCCAAATGTATTAGACCCGAGCGTTTCCCGAACGAAGCGAGCAGGAGTCACGAAAATGACCCTTGCCCCCACAATAGAGGCACAAGCCCAGAGTTCTGCGCCTAGCACGTTCTTTGGGGGTTAGTCTGGTCCGGCCCAGCTGCATAGGTTCCTCAGCAGGTAGAGGATGCTCCACGGGACGAAGGGAGGGGAGCTCAGACTGGCTAGAACCCAGAGAGTGCTGGCGTCTTTTTTCTAAGGACCTCTCTTGAAAACGAATGTCGATCTGATTGAATAACGAAATTACATCGTCCAGACCGACGGGAATGGCTCTTCCCGCTAATTCGTCTTTCACTCGGTCAGAGAGGCCATGTAAAAAGGTAGCGACCAGGGCCTCACTATTCCAGCTCAATTCAGCTGTGTGGATACGGAACTGAAGAGCATATTGTCCCACTGAACTAGATTCTTGGCGAAGACGTAAGACAGCACTAGCCGCTGAAGAAGCCCGAGCCGGCTCTTCGAAGATATTACGAAAGAGCTTCAAGAAGTCGGACAGGCTGGAAACCACCGGATCATTCCTCTCCCACAGGGGGGCAGCCCAGGCCAAAGCTTCACCGGAGAGGAGGGAAATGATATAGGCTACCTTAGCCCAGTCAGACAGGAAGTTTTGAGGCTGAAGCTCAAAATGAATCGTGAATTGGCTGAGAAACCCCCTGCAGGCCTTGGAGTCCCCAGAGAAACGGAACGGAGCTGGCAGTGTTAGTGAGTGTGTGGCTGCGACTGGTGCGATAGGTACAACCGCTGGTTGTACTTGAGGTTGCGGATTCGGGGTTCCCAAGGAGGCCTGAAGCTGCTCGAATCGAGAAGCCAGATCCTGGAGGAATCGCATCACCTGAGTCTGATTCGATTACTGGGTTTCAAGTCTGCGAACTATGCCCTGCAATGGATCATCCGCGGGGAGCGGCATGTCAGCCGGGTTCATGGCTGATCAAACTGTCAGGTCACCTACGGCCAGGTGACAGATGCACACCATAGGGGGGCAGGAGTGCACCGCAAGGTAGTGAACCCTATGGCTGACTGCTGCGGATAGGAAACTGGGTGGTTGTGGAAAGCGGGACCAGAGGAGCACAACCGGGATCCTATAGGAAGCTAGAGCCAAGATTCCCCAGGGCGTGGAGTCTAAGACCCAGCAGGTCTTCTCCAGAGCCTCTAGTGGTGAGGATGTTATGCTGCAGGCTGGGTCCAGGTCGCGGCCCCTAGAGTCTCCTAGCTCACGCCCCATAGGATAAGGGGACAAGAGGGGAAGCAGCAGCACAAGATATAAGAGTAACGAATAACAAGCTGAAGGTCAAGGGCCACAAGCAGACAAGGATAACGAAAGACAAGCCGAAGGTCAAGGGTCACGAGCAGACAGGGATAGTCGGGGACAAGCCAATAACGTAACAGAGAGACAGACGTAGCGCACGGCAGGCAGGAACCCAAACACACAATGCCTAACAAACACGTTGATCAGCAAAGCAGGCTTGCAGTGCACAGGTTAATATAGTGTTCTGTGATAGGGCCTGGGGTGGAGTCAGGCTGGGAGGAGATTATAAAGGAAGCCAGGTGAAAGGGTTCTGGCCTCTAAGATGAACACATGAGGAGGAAATGTAAGATGGCAGACAGACATTAATGCATATCCATGACAGTATCGTTTCCTGGACATGGAGGCAGAGAACGCGGGCATATGGTCAATTGGGCGCGTAGACCAATAGAGAATTTATGTGTGCCCATGTTGAGGGAAAGGCCCAAAAAGGTTTTAAATTCAGAAACCGTAATTGGTTTCCAATCTTTGGCAATGGAAGGCAACTGGGGATTAGCGGCGATTAATTGACCAGCATATAAATTACTCTGGTCCACAATAGATCTATAGAGATCTTCCGTGAAAAACAACGAATAAAAATCAAGTGGCGTAAAATCAGCTGTTTCCACCTGAATACCGGGTTGGCCAGTGAATGGGGGAAGTACGGGTTCTGCAGAAGTGTTGGGCAACCAATCAGGATAGGCGAATTCTGCAGGGAGGGCACTATGGGCACGATGGGCCTGCCTTTGTCTTCTTCTTGGTGGCAGTGGGACACTACTTGTGCTTGCCACCTCGCCAGCTTGAGCTGCACTTATGGGACTCGCCACAACACCAAGTGATACTGCAGTGCTGGATGTACGTCCAGGGTGTAGTAGGCCGCTGATGCTTGCCAGTTCACCAGAAGGTATAGCGGCGCTAGTACTACTCTGCTCAATAATACGAGAGCCCTGCGGTTCTTGCTCCTCAACAACATCAGAAGATCGGGATCGGGTACGCCTGACATTAGCAGGGACCTCATCTTCATCGTCAGAGCTACCTGACATGGAGTCGCTGTCTTCTACGGGGTTGTATTCTGAGCCGGAATCTGACAGATGCGTGACCTCCTCTTCACTATCTGTCATGCTCAGAATCTCGTAGGCCTCTTTACTAGTGTACCTTCGATTTGCCATTTTGGGCTCTAAATTTAGTGGTACACTAGTAAGGATTCACAGGTAAAAAAGCACCTGACTGTCAGCAAATGTATAAAACGCTACCAAAAAAACCGTTAGCGATCGCAGGGATCAGACCTGTATCTGTGAATGCTGCAGTTATGTGTGTTGTGTTTTGTAAGTGACAGTGATCGATCGATACTGCACTTGGGTGGGCTGGGCTGGGCTGGGTGGAGGGGCTAAATGTAGGTGCTAGCAGGTATCTGTGCTGATCCCGCTAACACTGCGTTTTTGGGAACCCTAAACCGCTGGGGACGCTAGTAAAGATCTGATCAGATACTATACCACTAAGGGAGGTGTATGCTTTGAGCGTGGGTGTTAGCGTTACTGGCACTAACCTGACCCTGCCTGGGGCGACGCAGGCCCTATCTGACGCTAAAATATAATTGATATCAGCCCTGATGCTATAAAAAGCAAACTAACCAACCAGCGTCACCCGTAACACTTATACGGTGATCACTGGTGAAAGGGTTAATTAGGGGCAATCAGGGGGTTAAAACCTTTATTAGGTAATATATGGCGATATATAAAAACCTGACGGGTAACCTAAATAACTAAATAACTAACTGGCTAACCAGTGTCACCAGTGACACTTATACGGTGATCACTGGTGAAAGGGTTAACTCTAGGGGCAATCAGGGGGTTAAAACCTTTATTAGATAATATATGGGGGTACCTGACTCTATAAAAACCTGGCGGCGAACCTAAAAAAAAAACTGGCTACCTAGCGGCACCAGCGACACTAATACAGCGATCAGAAAAACGATCGCTTAGTGACACTGGCGATACGGGGTGAAAGGGTTACCTGGGGGGCGATCAAGGGGTTAAACCTTTATTAGGGGGGGTTAGGGGGCTACCCTGGACCTAAAGGGGCCTAAATCTAACTGCCCTGCAACTTTTTTCTGTCACAGATGACACTAAATACAGTGATCAGTAAATAAATGATCACTGCAATCAGTGACACTGTGACTGGGGGCTGGGGGGTGACCTGGGGATGATCTGGGGGGGTGAAATGTGTGCCTATGTGTACCTACGTGTCAGTGTAGTGTTGGTGCACTAACCTGATGTCTTCTCTCCTTGGCTCTCTGGACGAAAAGAGCGCCGCATGGAGAGATGACATCACTTTCTCTGCCTGTGTTTACATTACACAGGCAGAGGAAGCATTTCATTTGCCGGGAGCGATCGTGAGGGGGTGGCCAATGGCTGCCCCTCATCCCGGATCGCTCCTGAAGCGATACTGACCACCTCATGTACCAGGGGGGCACCCGCACGAAGGCAGGCATGTACAGGTACGTGATTGTGCCTGTCCGTGCCATTCTGCCAACGTATATGTACATGGGGCGGTCGTTAAGTGGTTAATCAAATTCATGTATCAAAATACATTTTGTCCAAAATGTATAAAGAAATTCGTTTTTTTTTACTTCTTTATTGAATATAAGTGTAGCGGGTACCCCAAAATTGGGGTATTGCTATGTTCTAAATTTAGGGGTAGTATGAGCCATAGTTGGCTCAGGTTCTCTAATTTGTTAAGTACTGGACTCTTCTCTGCTGTAAGTGTTGTCTGGTGTACAGTTCCCCTTTGGCCTGTAGGTGACACTGTTGCCAAAGGCCTAGGGTCGAACCTCAGGGGACACGATAGCGTGATTGGGTGTCCTCTCTCGGCAACCATGCGGTGGGCGGGGCTCCGCCTGCTGTGCATGCCGGGAGAGGATACATAAGGGGCAGAGTGCCATGATTGGCAGAGGAGTGCCGGGGAGAGGAGTACCCGGAGGAGTGTGCATCACGGGGGTGGTGTGTCAGGGGAAGTCCAAGGACCCCTGACGGTGAAGTCGCACCCTATGGCCCTGTTGGCCGGGGGGTGCGTGAACTGGCCGAGGAGTCTCAGGCACCTTTAGCCTGAGGCTGCAACGTTCCAGGCAGGCCCAGTACCTTTAACTGGGTCTGCGATCAATGTGCTGGAGTTCCAGGGAGCCCGTGTGAGGGGCGGCCCGCTCTGAAGGAGAGGAAACCAGGGGAGGACCTGTCTGATGGAGCGGTGAGAGATGTCACGGTGAAAGAGAGGCCTGGTTGCCTATCAGAGGGAGGACTCAGTACCCAGCAAGATAACCCTGTAAAGTGCCCATTGGCATCATCGGTTCTCTAAATTTTACAGAGGTTTAAGGAATGTTCTGGATTCAGGAATAACAGGATTCTGCTACTATTAGAGGATCTCCTGAACCCATCCCTGGAGGGGACAAAGTTACAGATTTATTCAAGCTCTACTCCGGCTGCTAGAACTGTGAGAGGGATCTATCCGGGTGAGCTAAACCCACTCGGGATCGAGTGGCGACGAGTGCGTCAAGTGTTGTGTGCCTGAATCTACCTCCTATCTTCGCTAACTTCTTTCTCTCTTCAATTTCCCCGTTAACTGAAGCAAAGGAAAATAAACTCTTTGTTGGAGTTGAAGTTGTGTGGACATTGGCCTTCTTGGGGAAGAATATAGACTTTTCCCTACATTCTAGGGACGAGAACCAGTGTAAAGAGGCAACTCGCTGCAGGACCCAAATTTGTGAACACCGCCTGACCTCTGATAAGGAGGACACGGGCTTGTGGCATGGTGTGTCTTACCCCCCGCAGGTGAAGGTAAGCGGGGGGCAAAAGGATCTGTGTGCTACATAAGAAAGAAATACAGAAAGTAAAATATATATATATATTTTTTTTTTCAAAATGTTCAGTCTTTTTTCATTTATATCGTAAAAAAATTAACGAAAACAGTGGTTAACAAATACCATCAAAAGAAAACTCTATTTTTGTGAAAAATATGATATACTGTATTTATTGGCGTATAACACTCACTTTTTTACCCTGAAAATAGAGGGTAAACTGTGCCTGCGTGTCATACACAGGGGGCTGTGGAAAGTTTTTTTCCTGAAACTTCTCTCTTAAAGTTAGGGTGCGTGCGTTGCATAGCCATTCAATCGCTAGTTAAATTAGCACAGTGCCGAATAGCAAAAAATGGCCTGGTCATGAAGAGGGTGAAATCTTCTGTGGCTGAAGTGGTTAAAGTGATATATACCACATTCGGCCACTAAATGGTGCTAGTTCCTATATTAATTAGCACCACCTACTGGCCAAATGCAGTATTTTTCGATTTAAATAAATGAAAAACATTTGACCAGCACAGGAGATAGCCTAATAACATTTTTTTTTTTTATGCCTCATTTGCATAGAATTTGCATAGTACATGCACTTTCACTGGGTGAACTGCTATGCAATTTTTTCATAAGTACATTCCTAAGTGTACTTTCATGATTTTACCACAGTTACACTGTTTACTTGAAAGCATTACCAGCTCACACAAGTTGTGGCTGATATCATAAATATTAATCTGACCTGTTGAGTATTAGAGAAATAACTTAAAAATGAAGGCTATTCTATGGTTAAATGTTCATATGCATCCAGGCAGCCAAAGGTCAATGATAGAGACCTATGATAATGGCTATATAAACAGTGTGTGGTGGATTTTCAGAGGTAACACACTGGGATCTTTGTCAATAGAGAAGCAGTGGAATGCTAAAGAATGCAATTGTTAGCCAGAGGCATCCCTTCATAGCGGCCATGTACCAGTGTGTGAATAGCCATTTTAATAATCATTGGATCTAGTTACACAGGTGAATTTTTGTAAGGCAGTTTTACAACATTAATCATGTAAACAGTACCCATATATTGTAATGAATGGTTTCCTATGCGCCCTGATGCTGCATTCAAGATGTTAAATCACCTTGTAGCATGATTAATTTCCTCTATGAAGTTTAAGGAGTCAGGCAATTAATCGATCATTTAAGAAGTATTTTGGAGGTTCTGAGCAGGATTTATTCATAAAAATGGGGCAAGCAGGAAGCCTTAGGTTTCCTTTAGCATATTCATCTCAGGTGATTAATTGCATCACAATTGTGTAGGATTGCATTGTTGTCATTGTGTCATTAATCTCAGAGACCAAAGCTGCAAAGGTCAAAACTCACCCACGTAGTGCTAGCAGTATGCATGTCCTGGGTTCAGAATAACTGAACATTAAATAAGCTGTCCAGAACTGATATCCCCTATCAGCTAATTAGCATGAACCACTGGATACATTGGATTAGACATGAGCTGGGCTGTGAGTGATGCACTTTGAGGTTGATTTATAAAAAGTGAAAGAAAAGTATCTGTGTTGTTTATAGCAATTAATCAGATGTCTCTATTTTCTAACCTGCTATATGGCGGTGACAAAAATGTACTGGACATTAAATCTACTGCATGACACTAAAAGGTTCCAATTTTAAGACAGCTTCATATAATATAAAATCATCACATTTAGACTTACAGTATATTTAAAGCATCTATCATTTTCTTGCTTATCTATTTTTGTAACTTGTCTGGATATTATAATTGAATTACTAAAATATCACTGACAGTGTTGCAAACTTTCTTTTTTTTTTCTTGTTAAATATTAGCTCTTGGGAGACTTCATTTTCATTAACCACTTGGCTACCAGAGCCCTTTTGTCTCGTTTTTGCACACATGTTAAAATGCACATTTTATGCCTGAAGATTAGATAAACCTCCAAGCAGTATATGTCTTCTGGAAGCAAAGAACCTGGAGAATAAAATGGTTATGGTTGAATTTTTAATATCACATGGGTGGATGTAAACCCTCACATATACCCAGTGAAGTGAACAGCCTCAGATGATACACAGAGATTAAACAAATCTCCCTACAAAAGTTTTACTTGTATAACTGCTGTCTTTCCTTTCTACATTCTTTAGAAAGTGCAGATTGTGTTACAAATCTTGTTTCCTCATTCAGCAGTGGGTGTGGAGTCTGTGCTTACAATGTGTGAGAGCTGATTGGAGAAAAGGCCCTCCCCCTCACATAGGCAGAGGAAGGAAGGAACATGCAGAGCTGTACAGTTCTGAATAGACCATGTACAGATCTGTGATTAGACCAGCTCTCTGCTTATCCACCTCTAAGCTCCCTCCCGACACAAATTTTTAGCTCCTGTTATCTCATGTGTCGGAGAACTTGTCAGAAGTGACTCTGCTGATAACAGAGGAATGGAGCAGCAGAAAGATAAGGCACTTGGAGCTTTGGAGAGAGATAAGTAAACACTACAGATATATATGTGCCCATGTCAGATTTCATGAATAGGGTTTACAACCACTTTAACCACTTAAGGACCGGCTAACGTATATTTACGTTGGCAGAATGGCTCCTGTGGGGAGAACAACGTGTATATACGTCGCCTTTAAGAAGCGCCATTGTGGGCCGACCGTGAGTCCAACCGCGGGTCCCGCGGACTCGATGTCCACGGGGATACCCGCGATCGTCTCACGGAGAGGAAGAACGGGGAAATGCTAATGTAAAACAAGCATTTCCCCATTCTTCCTAGTGACAGGACAATGATCACCTGCAATCAGGAGCGGTGATCAGTGTCGTGACACACATAGCCCATCCCCCCTACAGTTAGAACACATCCCTAGGACACACTTAACCCCTTCAGCGCCCCCTCCTGGTTAACCCCTTCACTGCCAGTCACATTTACACAGTAATCAATGCATTTTTATAGCACTGATCGATGTGTAAATGTGAATGGTCACAAAATAGCGCCAAAAGTGTCCGATGTGCCCGCCATAATGTCACAGTCATGATAAAAGTCGCTGATCGCCGCCATTACTAGTAAAAAAAAAAATTAATAAAAATGCCATAAAACTATCCCCTATTTTGTAGACGCTATAACTTTTGCGCAAACCAATCAATAAACGCTTATTGCGATTTTTTTTACCAAAAATATGTAGAATACATATCAGCCTAAGCTGAAGAAAAATTTTTTTTATATATTTTTATATTTATTATAGCAAAAAGTAAAAAATATTGCATTCTTTTCAAAATTGTCGCACTGTTTTTGTTTATAGTGCAAAAAATAAAAACCACAGAGGTGATCAAATACCACCAAAAGAAAGATCTATTTGTGGGAAAAAAAGGACGTAAATTTTGTTTGTGAGCCACGTCGCACGACCGCGCAATTGTCAGTTAAAGCGACGCAGTGCCGAATCGCAAAAAGTGCTCTGGTCTTTGGCCAGCCAAATGGTCCGGGGCTGAAGTGGTTAAAAAGGTTCCCTGCATTAAGGTAAAAAAGGTTCCATTATTTGTATCGCCTCCTTACCCCCTAAATACATATCTGAATCCTAACTCAATCCAATGCTGTGCCTGTCTGCAGTGGATCTTTCCTCTCTCCCCTCCATCGCAGGTCAGACAGGCAGCAGCGGAAGTCATTGGCCCCTGATGCTGTTCATCAAGTGGTTCCCGCGGTTGTAAATCAATTCCTGTGAGCAGAGAGTGGAAGGAGGGCGAGCCATGCTGTGTGTGTCTATGGGCACACACTGCCTGGATCTGAAATAAGCCTGTACTTCCACCCATATGGGACGCGGCTTCCTATGGTGGTGCACAGAGAAGAGGAGGAGCTGAGAGCACCGGTGTGGGACCCCAGAAGAGAAGGATTGGGTCCACTCTGTGCAATACCATTGTGCAGTACAGGTAAGTATAAACCTGTTTGTTTTATTCAATATCTTTTTATTGAAGGAGTTTTGTTCATACAAAAGACAAGCAAAAACAGCATCTATAGTACAGGCAGTCCCCGAGTTACGAACGGGCTAGGGACTGTAGGTTTGTTCTTAAGTCAAATATGTTCGTAAGTCGGAACAGCATGCGCAGAACGGCAGATATGTAGTTTTCCAATGTTCCGTCGTATGTGCCCGCCGTCGAAAAGTGGGCACGCATGCGCAGAACGGCAGGTACGTCGTTTTCCGATTTTTCAGTCGAATGTGCCCACAGTCTAAAAGGTTCCGTTGAATGTGCCCGCCGTCGAAAAGGTTCCGTCGAATCTGCCCGCCGTCGAAAAGTGGCCACGCAGCCTCCCGTTCGTAAGTAGGAGTCGTTCGCAAGTCGGATGTTCGTATCTCGGGGACTTCCTGGTATAGGGCATAGAGAGACTATATACCCATGTTTCAGGATTATACTGGTAAAGTGGGAAACAATCTATACAGTAAGTATATAAAAGTGCAATCCCATTAACAGTTTACTAATTCAACATGGAGAATAATACATGCCTATGTAAACTAACACAATGTGCACACAGGTTGAGAAATAAGATTAAGATAGGTAGATAATGTCTTGAAAACAAACCAACAGACCCATATCTTACTGTGAGGTGTGGAAGATGAGTGAGAGATCTGAAATAGTTCCTCATCAAACAGATATTGTCAATCTGATGTAACCAATTGGGTATTAGTTGGAATATATTTTCAGCCCCAGTAATGAAAAATGCCAGATTTAGCAGCATTTAGAAGATGTGGTCTTATAGAATGCTTATATTGACCTGTTGGTTTATCTGTACAGTGGAATAGTACAGTCCAAGGATTCATATCTATCACAAGACCTTAAATCTGAGAGATTAGTGGTAATACCGCAGCCCAGTAGGGTTGAACACAGGGGCATTGCCACAAGATGTGAGCATGAGTACACAGCATACCACAGCCCCTCCAACATTGTGCAGCGATGACTGGAAAGATATAGTGGAGCTTGACGGAGGTGTGGTGCCACCTTGCTAAACATTTATAATTCACTTCAGCCATTTTAGATGGTATTCAAGAGACATGAGCTAGTTAAAATACTTTGGATTTTTGAGCTTAAGTAATATGTTCCTTGAGGTCAGATTCCCAGCGAGAAAGGAATTCTGGAAAGGAGATGCCAAGTAGCATTTATGTGGCTTTCTATTAAAGAGATAAACAATGTAACTGTGAAGAAGATGAGTGAAATATAAATTTCAGTGGATTAAGATCTCTGAGGGTCCTAAGAGGCGTAGGGAGAGATTTTAGTTGAATGTACAGTAACTCCAATGGCCCATGTGTGCAATCGGAGATGTATGGATGAGAGCTGATAGTGGTTTTATTTTTGAGTTCTAAAGGATGTAATAATAGAGGATGATGAGTTAGTCAAGAGTGAAAGTCCTGGTAGGAAGAATGGGTGATTTAGGCATTGGAGGTGTTGGAGGAGAATTGTACTTCCAGTTGTGTTGACCATGAATAGAATCTCAACTAAATAGGGTCATTTTAGTTAAAGGTGAGATATTAGTGGACAAGTGTCTGTATGAGCCTGGGATCCATAGTATGACAGACAGATCAGCTTGACATAGCTCAGCTTACAGGCAAACTCATTGTTTTGCATTACAGTAAAACCTTGGTTTGAGAGTAACTTGGTTTGAGAGCGTTTTGCAAGACAAGCAAAAAGTTTTAATAAATTTTGCTTTGATATACAAGCGATGTCTTGATATAAGAGTGGCGTCATGTCACAACTGAGTATAAAAAAGAAGAGAGGAGCCTCTAAGTGTAGCAATATGGTTATATTTAATGAAGGTACAACATTTAGCAACTTATTGCTACACTTAGAGGTGCCTCTCTTCTTTTTTATACCCTGTAAAAAAAATGCTTTGATATACAAGTGCTTTGGATTACAAGCATGTTTCTGGAATGAATTATGCTTGCAAACCAAGGTTTTACTGTATAGGCGTGTTTACAATTGATAATATGTTATAGTTGTGATTGGTCAACCGGATCAGAGAGGAGGGAGTCATTTATTTTCCAATTATGTGAGTGTATTGGTAGAGTAAGGATTAAAAGTTGAGCGGTGACAGGGGCATGGTCTGAAATTGAGGAAATCCTGATAAAACCTGAACATAGTAAGGACAGGTAGTCATTTATTTATAAGAATTGTATCTATTCTGAAATAAAAATCGTGTCTTTTTGAGTAGTAAGTGTAGTCATGGTCCAAGTAAGTCAATAGTCCACGGTTAGGGTAGAGAATTATCCATGTATTCATTAACTAAGTGGCATGAAATAGTTTTTTAATGAACCTCAGTTGTTTAAAAGGCATTGGGGAGAATCCCAGAGAGGTGTCTATCGTGGGCTCTAGAGCCAAATTCAAATCCCCCGTAAGGATTAAAATTCCAGCCGCAAAGTTCACTAATCGTATAAGTACATGGGGTAAGAATTTGGTTTGACCTTTGTTTGGGCAGTAAATGATAGCTAAAGTACATAGGGAATTGTACAAGTGCCCTTTTAAAAAAAAGAATCTCAAGACAAGATGAAGAAAGTGATTCTATGTTTTTTGTTTTTAGTTTTTTTGTGTGTTTTTTTGTGGGTCGAGTACAGCATTGGTTTGCAATGTCTCTTCAGGAGGGGACTGTTAGTTATTAGGGTTAGGTTATCGTGGGGGGGGTGGTTGTGTGGGAATATGTTTTGTCTGTGTATTGGGTGTATTTAGATCTGTCTCTAAAAAGGTGTAATCCTGGAACTTTTGAAGAATATCGATTTTATCCTATTGTCTATATTTTTAGAGTATGGCCCCTTTGTAAATAATTACCTACAATGTTAGAGGCTTAAACATCCTTGAAGAAGAAATAGAAGTGGCAATTAAAAGAACTAAAGTCGTCAAGAGTCCAAGCCCAGATAGGTTTACATCCTTGTATTGGAAAAATTCAGGGGAGTTTAATATCTTATTTGCAGGCGTACATGAACTCTATCGAGGGGAAGTATAGTGGCTTATATATCACTCCTCCTCAAGGAAGGGAAAGATCCAGCATTGTGCTCCAGCTTCAGGCCAATATCATTAATAAACAAAGATATTAAATGATATGCAAAAATATTGGCTTAGAGGCTGAAGCACTATATGCCAGATTGGACAGAAAAGGATCAAGCAGGCTTTATCTCTGGGAGGGAAGCAGGAGATAACGTATTGACAACTATTCTCTTAATGCATAGAGTTAAGAGAAGCATAAAACCAGTCCCCTTTTGTCAATTGACGCTGAAAAGGCCTTTTACAGGTTGGACTGGGACTATATGCTCTCAACAATACGAGATATGGGGGTGGTGTATGTATAAATGGATAGAGGAATTATACTCCAACCACTTAAACCAGCTGCTTAGGTTCAAGTGAATTGGACCCTGTCGTGTTTATTTGCTCTATATAATGGAACGTGGCAGGGATGCCCCCTTTTTCTATTGTTTGTACTATCTTTAGAACCCCTCTTGGCAACAATATGGGTAAATCAAGAGATACATGGCATAGAAACAGCTGGGCAAGGACATAAGGCATCTGCAGATGATATTATGCTTTACCCAAGACAGACGCTGCCTAACATTCTAAGAGAACTAGACCGATATGGGGAAATCTCAAATTTAAAGATTAATATAAAAAAATCTGAAATATTAAACATCTCTGTGCTCCATGGGGAGTTCAGGGCTCTTAGAGCCCTGTATCAATTTAAATGGAAACAGAAGGGCTTAAAATATCTAGGCATCAGCAACAGATTTGTATTAGGACAATTATTTACCTCTTCTTAACAAAATCAAACAAGACTTATGCCCCGTACACACGGTCGGACTTTTGACCGGCCAAAATCACATCGGAATTCATACGAAATTCCATCTGAGTAAAAGAGAACATGTTCTCTATCTAAACTCTGACGGAATTCCTTGGAATTTCCAATGGAAGAAGTCCGATGGGGCATACACACCATTGGAATATCCGATGAAAAAATTCCATCTGACTTTTTCCATCGGAAATTCCGATCGTGTGTAAAGGGCATTGAACAGTTACACTGTAGGCAGGTTATCCTGGTTGGGTAGGATAAATGTGAATGAAATGGTGACCCTTCCGAAGGCTCTCTGTATATTCCAGGATCTCCCGATAAATATACATTTTAAACCCTCAGGTCATTGTTAAAGAGATTTATCTGGAAACATAGAGGTCCATGTATTGCCTATAAAATTCTTGTTAAACCCAAGTCAAGCGGGGGATTCTGTCCATATGGGGGATTGTCCCTACCAGACCTTGAGACTTATCAGCGGTTCTGATGAGAATAGTTGACTGGACACATAGCGCCCTTTTTAAAAACTGGGTTTAACTGGAGGAAACGATAAGTGAAACACTCCCTGGCTGGTTGATTTGGAGATTGGCACAGAAGCAAGGTAAGTCTTCTAGGAAGTGTAGGACAACAGAGTGACCATCTCTGTAAGGATTCAAACAAACAGGGGAAGCCCCAGCAATAGTTAATGCCAGATATGCACAGCTCATTGAGAAGGGGTCGCAGAGCTCTTCTGCGCTCAAGAGTTTCACGTGCCAAGTCAGGGTAGATTGATATGGCGGTGCCGTCAAAGTCAATTGAAGGTAGTCCTCTGAGCTTTTGAGTGATTGCCTCTTTAAACTTAAAATAATGGAGATGACAGATAACATCTTTGTCAAAGCGTAGTGGGGTGGTAACAGGGTTTCCAAGGACAGTATTAAATATGCCCCTTACTGTGTCAGGGATATCTTCATTCTTCGTGGCCTTTGGAAGACCTCTTATGTGCAGGTTGCTTCTTCTATTTCTGTTTTGTTTTATTAGTCTTCTAGCCTGCATAGAGATGTGCGGTGGGCTGTGGCTAACTGTAGAACACGTTCTTGTAATTCTTTAACTGCCTCCTTGTGTGGGTCTAGTCGCTTTTTGTAATCCTCCACCAGCACCAATAAATGAGACAGATCCGAGCGAATGGCCAACATCTTTTTTTTAGATAGAAAGCTCAAAACTATGGACCATGCTGGAGAATTCACGTTTAATAGGGAGACCTCTCTTTAGTTTTGACATGTCGGGAACAGGAGAAGATCAAGAACTCTGTATGCATTCTGAGCTGAATGAGGGAGCAGGCGAGCATCTCCTTAATGAAGCCGGATTTGGCAGTGCTGAGCGGCTGCCGCGCGGTGATGGGGCACGGTGACCCCAGTCCTGCAAGTCTTCCCGGTCCACTGTTACGAACCACTTAATAGATCCTGAAGATGGCAGTCTGGATGACAGGTGCCTCCTGAATCTTTTCCCCATTGTGGAGGTTCTGCTAGGGGTCCTAGTAGGCATAGTAAAATTCTTGTTGGGGGGGGGGCGTGGCCTGGCACCGGAGCGAGATGGCTGCCTAGAGAGAGAGCTCCGCCATCCAGAGTCCCAAGTAAGCCTCCAGCAGCAGCTAAACCTCACTCTACGAGCGGCAGAATGACGGGTAGGAGCAACTCAGCCACCCGCTCTCAGCTGGACCTGTCTACCCAGCTGAGTAGGAACATTCCGGCGATGTTCCGCACTCAGCACGCTGACTTCTGACTTTCAGGCCACATCTCAAGCCGCGGACTGTAGTTTAACAGGTCACGCGGCTGCGGCTGACACCCCCGCAGCCTCTCTGATGGGGCCGTCCTCCTCACGCACCTCTCCCTTCTTATGCCTGGCGGACCTCCAGAGTGTAGCCCTGGACATCAAGAACACGCTAACGGCAGCTATTGCAGACTTGAAGACGGAGATCAAGGCAGTGGCCTCACGTGTGGAGCATGTAGAGTCGGCGGCCATGACACATGGCGCGGCCATACAACAAGTACAGCAGGCAGTCAGTGTGCATGGACAACATCTCATGGACATGCACAGACATATGGAGGACCTGGACAACAGGGGCCGTAGGTGTAACCTCCGTGTCAGAGGAATTCCAGAGTCTGTTGAGGGCCCCCAGTTGCAGGCAGTGGTCTGGGCTATATTCAACACCCTCCTCGGTAGACCACCAGATGCACCTGTCGAGATGGAGAGGTGCCACAGGGCACTGAGGCCAAGAGGTAGGGACACTGATCCGCCCAGGGATGCTGTATGCTGCCTGGTCAGCTTTACCCAGAAGGAAGAAATCCTGTGCCTGGCCCGCAATCATGCTCACCTGGAACATGAGGGGTCACGAATCCAACTATTCCAGGACTTATCAGCCATTACCTTACAACATAGGAGGGATCTCCGTCCCCTCCTACAGGCCCTACGAGAGAGGCACATTCCCTATCGTTGGAAGTTCCCATTCTGCCTTCAAGCGACAAATGGCAACCGCACGGCACAACTGAGGACCCCGGTGGACTTGCGGCCTTTTTGTGATACTCTAGGCATCCCGGTGGTCCCAGTTCCAGATTGGTATGGAGTCTTTTTGCAGCCTGAACCCTGGATCTCTACCCGGCCTGGGGACAACGCCGCCGCAGACCCTCGACTGCCTCACCACAGAGCCGTCGTGGAGATATGGAAACCGATGAAAGCCCACGCGTCTCCCCGTCATCTGCCAGGCGCAAAACTGATCACTGAGTTTGCAGGACTTGAGCTGATGAGCTGTGCCTTCGCCATCATCTGTCCCTATGTACGCCCCACATCATAACCTGTAAGGTAAGCTGAGTTATACCTTCATGCGTATTACCTACACCTGGCAATTGACTGATGATGATTTGTGGGGTTCCTGACAGGAGTTATCTCCCTTCTTTACCCTGGGATCTGGCGCAAACTTGTTCATGTGGTACTATTGCCAAGGACTGTATCTGGTGATTTTATCAAGGATCCTCGAACCGGTTCTACGCAGGGGTATGCTATCGCTTCTACAGAACTCTTACCAGTTTTGAGCCGTTCCCAGTGCTGATCCAATTACTGAAAGAACTCACCCATTCAAGGGGGCAGTCGAGCTTTGGGAAGATGCGGGCTCTTCCCCTCCCTTGCCACACTGACTCTCTAGGCTAACTGCGGACAGCGGCTGCATGACAAGATTGATGATCCCCTGCCCTTTCTCCAGTTTTTTTTTTTTTCTGTCAATAGCGGCAGCTATGGAAACTTTGCTCTTTGTGTCACCCCATAGCTACTCACCCCTTCCCCCCTCCCTTTTTTTTTATTTATTTATATATTTTTTTGGTTGTTTTGAGGGATGGGGTGGGGGGTGGGGGCTTGGACTTGCCAGTTTGTTAGCTCAGGTCATAAGCTGATTGCTCAGAGGCTCTTATAGAATAATACTTTCATGGGCACTAGGGATAGGGGAAAAGCATAGCTTATTAAGGCTGCACTGTTTATTTCATGTTTAATGACGTATATAATTTTATCGCCTGATGCATCACTGTGACAGCTTGGACGTTGCCCTGGGGATGGTGGGACCTTATCCCTGAATCTATGACTGATTGTGGGTGTGGGGAAGGGCATCACTGTGATCCCGGAGTAAGGGGAGACCCTTACCCTGTCTACGCTGGCCCTTTTATGCCGTAAGGGCTCTTATATAATACAGAGGTATAGGGCTCTATATCCTTCCTTATGCTAGTTGCTGCAGGGCTTATAATATATTCTTAATGTTTGCGGGCGGTCGGGGCCCCCGATCCTGGGATCCATCATGGATTTTGGTGGTCCTGGGCCCGGGGACTCTGACATTTCTAGTCAGCCAAAATGGAGGTAGAGGAAATGTTAAAATGTTATAATGATAGACGTTCTTGATTTGCACTGTTAACTCTTTTGTTTACTCTGTTTTGCTGTAAGTGGTTCTACAATGCAAAGCTACATGATATTATAGGGTGCTACTCTTGACCCGTCATGACCCCCTGGTTTGCTGGGGGGAGGGATACCGCCGCAGGCCCTTCTCACCTATTGTGGGGGGGCTTGTGCGGTGGCGCTCCGTCCGGCGGGGCTGGGGCTGCTCATTACTGTCCATCCTCTCTCTCTTGGGACTCTGGATGGTAGGATCTATGTATATTTGGTGTTTGTTTTTGGTTTAGGTGCTAGGTCTCTTTCCCACCTCAAGGAGGCAGGTATCCCCCTTGAAAACTGCCGGAATAGCCTCTTTCTTTTTCTGTTTTACACCCCTTTCCCTACTAGGTGACTCAGCTGGACTGGTATTACCTCCGGCACTTCCTTCACGATCCCCACCTAGGAGGTGGCTCACTCGCTCAGGTGTTAAGCCTCTCTTGGGTTGTTAGTAAACTCTGAGTGACTTCCCGGTGTGGGCTTGACTTTTTTTTTTTTTTTCTCTCTCTCTCTCTCTCTCTCGTTCTCTTTTTCTGCCTTTTCTTCCCCTGTTCTCTTTTCCCTACCCCTCTCCCCTCTTTTTCAGATCCCCTTCCTTGGAAATTTGGGGGTGATATTGACAAGCACTCCTGGTCACTGACCATGCCTACTGCGGTGCAATCATCAGCTCCTCTATCTCTCAAGGTCTATTCCCTGAATGCTAAAGGTCTCAATATCCCGGAGAAGCGCAGTAGTATTCTTGCTGAGGCGTACCGCCACAGAGCTCAAGTGATATTCCTGCAAGAAACCCACTTTAAATCAGGCTCCACCCCTCGTTTATCTAATAGTCGATTCCCGGAGGTCTATCATGCGACCTGTCCCGACTCCAAAACCAAGGGGGTCTCAATAGTACTTGCTAAATCATTCCCATTCCACCTTACTGACCAAGTCGTGACCCAGAAGGCAGATTTATCTTCCTAAAAGGGACATGGAAAAATAGGCCGGTGACTTTTGCGAACATCTATTGCCCCAACTCCAGACAGGTATCCTTCCTAAAAGAGGTCCTTTTGCAGCTCACCACGTTTCAGGCAGGTCTTTTGATACTGGGGGGAGACTTCAATATGGCCTTGGATCCGCTCCTCGATACCTCCACAGGTACCTCCTCAATCCCATTTGCTGCTTTACGCCAGGCAAAGCTTGCCTTAGCCTCCCTAGCACTTCATGACACCTGGAGAATGTTATATCCCCAGGGGAAGGATTACACGTTTTTCTCACCTCCACACAACCGCTACTCGAGGTTAGACTATATATTTCTACGCCAGACGGATTTGACCTTCCTGCAGGCTGCGACCATAGAGAGTATGTTAATCTCTGACCACCACCCGATCACACTGACTTTACAGTTCCCACAAAGGGAGATGACTACCAGGACTTGGAGGCTGGATGCTTCTCTTCTCACTGACCCGGGAGACTTGGCTACTATCACCCAAATCATTAAAGAATACTTTCAACACAATGACACGCCAGACGTGTCCCCCATGACCCAATGGGAAGCACATAAATGTGTTGTGCGGGGGCATCTGCTAGCTATTGCAGCCAGGAAAAAAAAAGAGCACCAATTCACTGTTCGAGAACTTTCTAGGAAGATAGCCTCATTGGAAGCACAGCACAAACGCTCACTAGAAGTGAGGGTAGCTAAGGAATTAGCTGATACACGGGCGATACTCTTAGAGGAACTGCTTAAACGGGCGAGAAAGAGGCAGGTGTTATCTCAGAAACTATTTTACGAACAGGGTAACAAACCTGGAAGGTTATTGGCGAGGTTTACACAGAGGCGCACATTCGCTTCCACTGTTCACCATGTTGTAGACACAGGTGGTGTAACCCACTCCAGAAATGAGGACATCGCTGGGCAGTTTCTCTCATTTTATAGCAATTTATATAATCTTGAATCACATGAACACAGATCCATATCGGCGAACGCGCGCTCTGACCTCATAAGGGATTTCCTAGGCAAGTACAGCCCCCGGGCACTGTCCACTGAGGACTGGCAAGCCTTAGAGGCTCCATTGTCGGAGGAGGAGTGGGGGGAGGCCTTGAAGGCTACGAAGCCCGGCAAAAGCCCAGGGCCAGATGGCTTCTCGGCACAATACTACAAGAGTTTTCCTGATCTCCTGGCGCCGGGGTTTCTTAAGGCCTTCAACACCCTCTCCCACTCCCCTTGTGCCTCGGATAGCCTGTTAGAGGCTTATATAACAGTGATCCCTAAGGAAAACAAAGACCCTACTGATGTGGCCAACTACCGACCCATTTCCCTTTTGAACGCAGATGTCAAACTGTTCGCCAAGATCTTGGCCACCCGTTTGTCCTATCACGTACCCGCCTGGGTTGGACTGGATCAGGTTGGTTTTGTCCCTGGAAGAGAAGCCAGAGACAACACTATTAAGGCCCTCAATTTACATCACTGGCTTACTTCAACCAACAAGGAGGGTTGCTTCTTGGCCATGGATGCGGAGAAGGCGTTCGACAGGGTGGCCTGGGACTACATGAGCGCGGTTCTGGAAGCCCTGGGCCTGGGAAGGGGCATGCGTGCTTTTATTGGAGCACTCTACGCCAACCCTAGAGCTAGGGTCCGGGTTAACGGTCACCTGTCGGACACCTTCCCCATCCACAATGGGACCAGGCAGGGATGTCCTCTCTCTCCCTTACTGTATATCCTTACCTTGGAGCCCCTCCTCCGCTGCATCCGTGCAAATCCAAGCATTAAGGGTATAGAGGTACATCAACGGGAATACAAGATTGCCGCATTTGCGGATGATATTTTGCTCTTTCTTTCATCTCCCTTGACGTCCCTGCCCAATTTAATGCCAGTATTAGACCAGTTCAAGACTATTTCGAATCTGAAGATTAATTACTCAAAATCCTACGCGCTAAATGTCTCTTTGTCCCCTAAACTAGTACAGCTATGTCAGGTGAACTTTCCATTCCGCTGGAAAACGGACGCTATCACTTATTTAGGTATCCAACTCCCTAGCAAACTTAAAGAGCTGTATGATAGGAACTTTCTGTCAGAATTGAAACTTATACAGCAGGATCTGCACAGGTGGGAGGCCCCCACCATCTCCTGGTTTGGACAGGCCTCTATTCTAAAGATGACAGTGCTCCCCCGCTTACTGTACAAATTACAGACTATCCCAATTCGATTGCCGCCCTCTTTCTTTACAGCTTACAAACGCATGTGTAGAGTCTTTATATGGGGAGCAAAGGTGGCGCGAGTGGGGTGGGCAAAGCTTGTATTACCAAAGTCGGGAGGTGGAATTGGACTTCCGGACCTGCAGAGGTACTACTGGGCAGTCCACCTGGCCCGGGTAGTGGACTGGAGGTTGCATACTAACTGCAAGGGTTGGGTGTTGCTGGAAAAACTGATTTTGGGTGCTGAACTCCGCTCCATCCCCTGGTTTTCAAAGAAAAACATACCGGCCATTATCCATTCTCATCCTCTTATTGGAGCAACCCTGCAAGCCTTCGATAGAGCATGCAAGGTACACTCGCTTTCAACCACATACTGCGCGATCACGCCAATCAAGGGCAATCCAGACTTCCCTCCTGGCATGGAAGGGGCCTTTCTGGCAGAAGAATGGCCTTACACAGAAATGCAGGCCAAACACTTCTTTTCCAGGGGAAGGTTTCTCCGGCGAGATGAACTTGCATTACTGTCCAACACAAAGACTTTCCCCTTTTGGGCATATATCCAATTGAAACACTTCCTGGACAGCTCTACGAATAGAGACGGCTTTGCAAAAGCTCCTACTGTTCTGGAATCGCTGTGTTCTCGCTCTTCTCCCCAGAGTTATCTCATTTCAGTTCTTTATGCCACAATGTTTGGTGAGCCATATGCCTCCCTGAGATCAGAGCATGCCTTTTGGGAGACGGAGCTAGACATGGTGATTGATGACACTGCCTGGGATCAAGTACATTTGTATATTCACAAGGGCTCCTTAAATGTCCATACTCAAGAGAACGGCTACAAAATTAAAACAAGGTGGTACAGAACCCCGGAAACACTTCACAAATTTATCCCGACAGTCTCAGACCAGTGCTGGAGGTGCGAACAGGGGCTGGGCACGCTCCTCCATATATGGTGGACGTGCCCAGTGATTCAGCCGTATTGGCGTAAGGTGCATGAGGCGGCGACTGAGATATCCTCGCTTCCTTTGGAATTTTCGCCGGCGCAATACCTCCTTCACCTCTCTAAAATTCCCCCTAAAACATACTATAGATCAATAGCTATGCATATGTTAAATGCCGCCAGACTGTGTTTACCGGTCCACTGGAGATCCAAGTCACCCCCTTCCATAAAGGAATGGGTGGCGCGGGTTGATCGGATTGCAGCGATGGAGGAGCTGATCTATACCACACAGGACAGAATAGCATACTTTTCCGCGACATGGGCACCCTGGCTTGAATACCGAAATTCGCAGCGCTTTCAGGACTTTTCCTGGGATAACCCTTGAACGGTGCACTTAGGGCAGCGATAACTTTCACAACATTTGGGGTCTACTGGGGAGGGTTGCTGGTGGTGACCCCACCCCCTCTTCATTCATTCTCCTGATAGGGCCCCCCTCACCCCCCCCCTTTTTTTCCCCCTATCCTCTCCACTCTGGCCTTTCCCCTTTCCCCCTTCTCTTCTCTCTCTTCCCCTTTTTTTTTTTTTCTCTTCTCCTATTTATTTTTATTTTATGGAAAGATGTTGAAGTATCCGTGTTTGTTTTATAGTATTTACAGAGGCCATATTGAATACTTTCCTATGAAGTATTGCATTCCAACGTGAGTCAGGCAGGCCTGTTATACACTGCAGTATACCCTCTTTAAAAGTCTGTGCCTTACTACTTTAATTTTTTTTTATGTGGCCATTATATTGGCAACCCGTAGAGGCGTCATCTGTGGGTTTCTACTCTCTCAAACTTTAAAGTCTATGCCTCCTTCTAGTTGGAACATGTATCTGTATCCTGGTTTTGTGCTTTATGGTTTCGTTTGTATTACTCATGAAAACTTTCAATAAAAAATTTGTGAAAAAATAAAAAAATAAAAAAATTCTTGTTGGTCCCGCTGCCAAGGCTCTGCTCACACAGGTCTAACCAGTGCCAGATGCAGAAACCATGCCCCCCATAAACATGTTTATTATTTTAATAAAAATATAAAAGCTCTTGGTCAATTTTATTATTTAAATTTTTGAACATATTTATTAATGACAAAGAGTTGCCAGAGCATTTTGGGTTAGCTAAATGCACAAAGGAGTATTATTCTCCTTTCAGGCTGGACGTGTTAGGCTGAAACATCACAGTGATCTGTCTAATAAGGGATGAGATACTCATGTGATGATGCCTTTATATCTTTCACAAGGAAGGAGAACAGCAAGGTCCAATCCTTTTTACAGGAAACATCTGAACAGAAGCAATGTGTGCAGGAGTTGTTTTATGCTAGACTACTTCACAGATCTGAAGGAAATACACAAAGGACAGCAAGATTCAAGGAAGAATACACATGGCTCTTTAATTCAATTAAAGCGGAGTTCCAGCCGCAAAAAATTTTTTTTTAAAAGTCAACAGCTACAAGTACTGTAGCTGCTGTCTTTTAATAAGGACACTTACCTGTCCAAGCAGCCTGTGATGTCGGCCCCCTGAGGCCGATTTGTCCACTGCCTCGGGTGCAGGCACCACCATTCCAACTAAGGGTAACCGGCAGTGGAGCCTCCAGGTTTCACAGCCGGTTTCCTACTGCGCATGTGTGAGTTGCTTTGTGAATGGCCAGTTTGTCTTCTGGGACACACACAGGTCCCAGAAGGCAGCGGGGGTGAAGGAGGAGGGCTTGCCGCAGAGGAGGACATGATGTCCTGTGCTGCGGCCGAGCTAGGATGGAAGTACACTTAGTACTTCAAAAAAGGTATGAAAAAAAATAAAACAAATATATAGATATCCAAAAACGAGGGGTGGTCTTTAGTTTAAGACCACCTTATAAAAGTGGGTGGAACTCCGCTTTAACTTGTTTAACTTTAGGCTTGGTTACATATATGTAAATTGGATGTGTTTTGAACAGCCGGTTCGTTTTTAAATAGAGTTCTGTGTGATTTTAGTTCTGGTTCAGGTGCAAATTCAAGTAATAATTTGCATCTAAATCACACCTGAACCAGTAAACAAAGCTGCATCGGACTCCATTTAAAAACTGACTGCAAACCGCACCCGGCATTGTGTGAACCTAGCCTTATGCCGCGTACACACAGACGTTTTTAATGTCATTGAAAAAAACGAAATTTTTCTCGACGTGATTTTTTGTGTTTCCTTTCAAGGCTGCCTTGCATACACACGTTCATGAAAAAAAAACGTTCAAGCAAAGCGCGGTGACGTACAACACGTACGACAACACATACGACAGCACTATAAAGGGGAAGTTACGTTCGAATGGCGCCACCCTTTGGGCAGCTTTTGCTAATTTCGTGTTACCGCGTGTTAGTTAAAGTTTGGTGAGAGACGATTCGCGCTTTTCAGTCTTTGTGCTTTTAAGATCGTTTTCTGGAGTTCAGTTTGTGCTTGTGGGTTCGTATCTGTCTTTCAGTGCTTGTAGTCAGTTCGTATCTGTTTATTCAGTGTGTTCTTGTCCGCTCGTTACTGTTTTTCAGGTCGTTCTTCATAGGCCTTGCTGTTCTTCAGTGCGTTCTTTTAGTTTGTTCTGACCAGCCGACCGTTTTCTAGCCATGTTGCGGCTACATACTCGTCGTAGAGTTCGTGCTGAGGTTGGTGTTGGGGTTCTTGCTTTATCCCAACTGCAGTCCATGAACAGGGTGAGGAGGAGTTCATGGACCAAGAATTGGTTGCTCCAGCGGGACTAATTCTGTGATATGCCTTTGTTGCGGGAGATCCATGAGAATAATCCTGAGGACTACAGGAATTTTCTCCGGATGCCGGACCCCGTTTTTCAGCATCTGTTGGCTTTGGTGTCCCCCTATATCACCAGGCAGGACACCGTTATGCGGGAAGCCATCACTGCTGAGCAGAGGCTCATCTCCACGTTGCGATACCTGGCGACTGAGAGAAGCCTGCAGGACCTCAAGTTCTCAACAGGCATCTCCCCCCAGGCTCTGGGGATCATTATACCAGAGACCTGTTCTGCCATCATTCAAGTTTTGCAGGAGGACTATATTAAGGTAAACGTTTTCTACTTTAAAATCACATTCTATGTATTTAATGCTTAATAATGTATTATATTTCTTTCATCAGTCCTTAATTACCATGATTGTAATATGCTGTGAATGTCCCCTTTGTCCCCATGCATACTGTAAGCTTTTAATGCTCCTTTTTTGGCCTACATGGATATTTCCCCTAACTAACCTCTTCAGCATGCTATCCTGTGCCCATATACACCTAGCCTAGTCACTTCCCAATGTATTTTGTCTGCTCCATTGTAGTGCTTTACTCTAAACACCCCCAAAAAATTTATGATGATTGTTATTTTTTCAAAAAAGAGTGCTACAGCCTTGATTTGTGAGGTCCCCAACTCATCTTCAATCCCCCCTAATAAAAATTAATAAAATTGCCCATCAGAGGGGGTGATGAATCTGATAAGTGACAGTGATAATCTGATAATTGAGATTATTTTTGATTCAAATCCTCAAAAAAAAAAGTTTATACTGATGTTGGCCACGAATGATTTTGTCTAATCTTCTTGCAATGTTTATGTATGAAAGTATTAATTTTTAAAAAATGTTTTAACTCCACAGTTCCCTTCTACACCACAGGAATGGCAGATTGTGGCATCTCAGTTTGCCCAGCGGTGGAACTTTCCCAACTGTGAAGGGGCCATCGACGGCAAACACGTCTGGGTCGTGCCACCACCCCATTCGGGATCCTATTATTTCAATTACAAGGGGTTCCACAGTATAGTCATGATGGCGGTGGTGTCGGCCAACTACGAGTTTCTATACGTGGATGTGAGGAAAAATGGACGGATGTCTGATGGCGGAGTATTTGCACAGACTGAGTTCGCCCAACGGCTCCTATCTGATGAGCTGGCATTGCCACCTGCGGCACAGAATGTGGAGCGACTCCCATTCGTTTTTGTCGCAGATGAGGCTTTTGCCCTGGGTCCCCATCTTATGAGGCCATTTCCTCAAAGGAGCCTCACCCCTGAGAGGAGGGTGTTTAATTAAAGGCTGGCCAGAGCCAGAAGGGTGGTTAAAAATGCCTTTGGCATCATGGCCAGCCGCTTCCGCCTGTTCCTGACCTCCATTCATCTTGCGGAATACAAATGGAACCATGTGGTTATGACATGTTGTGTTCTTCACAATTTCTTAAGGGTATATTCCCAGAATTATATGAGTTTTGTTGGGCCTGAGGCCACAATACAGGACCCAAATCCTTTGTTTGCCCTGGAAGCTGGCCGTCCAGGCTTGGCCCCCCAAAGCGGCCGTGATGTGCGGCAACAATATCTAGAATATTTTGTGGGTAGAGGGGCCATTGATATGCCTGATTAACCTTAAATTTGAATTTGAATTAAAAAAAATTTCAGCTGAAAACATCTTTTTTTTATTTTTGCTTGTGTTTCTTTTATCTTTATCCTAGGTTCTCCTAGTGCACTTGTAGTGCCATGTGTATTTTCCATTAGTAAACACCCATCATTGTCAATGTAAACACAAAAAATAATTTTGCTTACTTTGGCCAACATTGACATGAGAAGCCACACATTGTTGTGTTTAAAAGCTTTTTACTATTTGCACATTATAGTTTTTTTGTAAACCAAAAAATAACATTACAAACAAAAGCAATTTCAAACTTTAAAAAAAATAAAAATTAAACCCGCCCAAGCACAGCCATGATATTTTGGAGCCTTTGCTCCACCCGCTTGGTATTTTGCCTGATCTGTATCAAGTCTCCCTTTATTTTTTCAAGGTCACGACAGCAGACCATTAGGTATTGTATCAGGATATGGGCACTGTGACTTGTGAAACTTTCTTGCTCCACAGGCAAAACCGTACCTATAATTGTAAAAAACAACATTTATTAATAAATATGCAGGCCTACATCTATTATCTGAATCTGTGATGTATAACACTGACCTGTTGTGGTGCCAGTTTCCACTTCCTCCACTTCTCGTTCCTCTACATCATGTGGTTGTGGGTCTCTTGTTGGAGGTGTGGGGTTCCTAGGCTCACATCTAGAACCTGTTTGAAGCCCTATTGAGATTGCAAGAAAAGGTATACTTTATTTAATAAAAAATTGAGGACTGAAAGAGGAATATGAAACATTCTTTGGAAGTGTGGTACAATTGTCTGTTTTGGCAAAGTTCCAAACTGAACACATGATTGTATCCCTTACCAAAACAGGAACATATATATATTTTTAACAAGTTTCACACATGGAAACACCCCCAAGTATATACACTGGTTCACCTGTGTGTGACACCCTAAAAAGGTTGTTCTGTTGGCCCACACTTGTGCTACTGAGTCCAGATGTTTAACCAGCTGCTGCGCATACTCTCCTTACATTACACTCCAGTTATATTTTTTAAATATAGTTACCAAAAAATCTATTCAACCATGTCAAAAAAATCATCTCACCAAAATAGTCACGGTAACATTTATTTAACCCTGTATCAGCCAAAAACATTGTATTATTAAGTGATCGAACTAAAGAGGTTTACTAAGACCGATTACTGTGCCCACGAACATGAAAGTTGCTATCTTTAACTGTACAACATTAAAGAAAAGCACATTCAGCAACATGCAAGTAATAATAATCAGAAGTTCAAACACATGAAAATTACTTACTTTTTCCAATAACTTTCTTTATTCTTTTGTATTGGTCGGGCTCCCGCAACTTGAGGTCAGACCACCGTTTTCGGAGCTGTTCCTTAGTTCTGCACACCCTGAATTTCTGGTGAAGAGTTTTAGCCACTTTTCCCATAATTTTGGCCTTGACAAGATTAGGCTTTTTATACAGCCCATGCTTGGCATCATAATCCTCCCTCCTCAAAATGGTGACCATCTCCACCATTTCCTCGAATGTCATGTTGGATGCCTTATATCTCCGGGATCGGGTCTTTGGTTCCTTCGGAATTTCATCCTCTGTTGAGGTAATCTCAGCTACCTGTGTCTCCGCCATGTTGTGTAGCACTACGACGAGCGAGAAGGGGCGGGGAAAGTGCTATATTGAACGTCAGGGGCGGGGAAAATGTGCGGAGTTTCATGCGTGCGCAGTGTTTATAAAGCTAATACGCATGTGTCGTAACTACGTTCATTGTGCGGAAGAAGGAGTAAGCAACGAACGTGATAACGAAGGTACGTAACATTTTTCTGAATTTTGATTCATCAGTGGATGAGATTGTGGCCTATATATGGTGATAAAGATTATTTGAAGAGTCTTGACTAACACTAGTATTTTGTCTTGTTTTTGACTTGCAGAAATCATGCAGGCTTTCAAAAGTCCAGAATTTATGAGGGAGTTCCTGGACAGATGGAAGGAACTTCCTGTTCTCTGGCAAACCAAAACATCTAAAAATAAAAATAAAGCAGCCAGGAAGGCAGCACTGGAGAGCCTGCTTGAATTTGTCAAGACACAGATCCCCACAGCAACCATCCAAGATGTGAACACCAAAATTTCGACCATTAGGGGCACATATAGGACTCAGCGCAATATGGTCCTGAAATCCCAGAGGTCAGGAGCTGCAGCAGAGGAAGTATATAAACCCAGTCTGTGGTACTACAGCAAATTAAGCTTTCTGGATGACCATCTGGAAGTCAGGGATTCTCTTTCAACCCTTCCCCCCAGACGTCTCTCCAGCCTTCCCTGCAGCCAACCCTCCAGCCTTTCCTGCAGCCAACCCTCCAGCCTTCCCTGCAACCCAGCTCTGCCTTCTTCGGAGGAACAACCTGATTTGGACATACGGAGCCCGGTATAGTATTGAGCTAAAGATTTATTGTACTAAAAGAAATGATGTAAAATAGATGTTACTATTGCTAACTATTTAATGCTTGAATAAAAAGTGTTTTACATATCAATAGACAGTAGTGGTCAAAAATGATGGGGACAAGAATGAAAAATGCAGGGGTCAGAATGATTGTCTTTTTTATTTATTAGCATTCATTTTGCAAATGTCATGAGGTGAAAAATGTGTGTGATTGATTAAGCTAAAAATATAACTATGTCCCTTTTTTATACACAGCCAGAGCTGATCCAGGAAGAGGGTGACGTTGTGGACCAGGAGGAGGCAGAGCCCAGTGGCACACAGGAGGAGGCAGGGCCCAGTGGCACACAGGAGGAGGCCAGGGACAGTACAAGAGCCCAGATGCCTCCCCTCCAAATTCAAACAAGAATGCCCAGGAGGGTTAGGCAGGTGGAGGAGGAAACACATGCCTTTATTAGAGAGGCTACTGCGGCCCTCAGAGAGCCCCCCTCCGTTGAAGGTGGGCTATGCCGCAGTACTGGCACACAAATTAGCCAGAATGGACATTCAGCAACGGCTCTTTAGTGAAAACCTAATGTTGAAGGTCATCAACAGGGGGTTGATGGGCGAGCTAACACAATACACTGACCTTGCAGAGGTCCCCCTCCTCCTCCTCTCTCCTCCTCCTGCCACAAGCTCTCCTCCTGAGACACAGCCTCCGAAGAAGCGCTTAACGAAGGCTGCAGAGAAGGCTGGAGAGAAGGCTACAAGGAAGAGAAAGAAGTAATGGCCTTGCTTCTGGATGGTCTGACAGAAGGCACAGACTGTTCTAGTACTACAGACTGGGGACGTATATCTCACTTACCTGCTGCTGTTTCTGACCTCTGGGAGTCCAAGACAAGATTGTGCTCCGAATCTTTTTTTTGCTTTTTTAAAATCCATATTTTGCTGTTCTATTCTTTGATATTTGCTGTGGGGTCCAAAGGATGCACAAATTCAAGCAGGGTCTCCAGTGCTGCCTTCCCCTTTAATTTGCTATGTGCCAGAATAAATGGTTATTTGTTTTACAGTAAATACTTGACCATGTGTTTTTATTTCAAAAAGAGAGTTTGCTAGTGAGTAGGCAGGGACATTTAAAAAAGACATTTTATAATTAACAAGGGAGACCAACCTTCTTGAGGGGAAATAATACAAATTTATAATGTTGTTGTGGTAACTTGACACACAAAAGAAAAAAACAAAAGCCAAAAAAATTCTAAAGAATTAGAAAATAAATAAATAAATGCAGATCTTTTAATTAAGATATTTAAAATTAATTAATAATTTATTATGGAGATCTGGCTTTCCCAAAATAAAAATTATTCATGAGATCACAAAAAAAATAAAAAAATAAGTTTGTCATAACTCTGTCTGAATATCAGCAGCAAAAGAAGTTCATTATTGTAGCATTATAAAGAAGAAATGAATGTGCTGCATTAAACGATGCAATAATTTACAGCGTTACGAATGTGCTATCTCCATTACAAACACTAGTTTTACCAGAACGAGCGCTCCCGTCTCATACTTAATTCTGAGCATGCGCGTTTTTTTTCCCCCCCGTAAAAGCATACACACTACCGTTTTTCACGACGATAAAAAGAACGACGTGAAAAACGACGTGAAAAAATAGAACAGTTTCTAATTTTTTTTAGCCCATTTTTCACGTCGTAAAAAATGCTCTGGAGCCTACACACGATCGTTTTTAATGACCAATTTAAAAAATTGCATTTTTAATTGCATTGTATGCGGCATAAGTTGTTGATCACTGTAAACAACAGTATTTTTACAATACTTTTCTACAAACTGGTACAGTTTCTCAAAAGGAGCATAGAGCTTTGAATGTTGGCAAAAAAGAAGACTGCTTAATATTCATATTCAACATTTATGTGACAATAAAAATGTAATTTTTTTTTTTAATTACCACTATAAAAAAGAACAAACATATCTACATAAACCACTACACATCCCCTTTAAGGAACAAAGAAGTAGATATAATAAATTAATATTCTGTCAAATATGAAGAATGTTTTCAGTTGAAGAATTTAATATTAATAAGCCTTTAAGCGCTATTTGCTTGAACGCTGAATGTTTCAGCAGTTTATATTGATTAAAGCAGTTACTGAGAATATTACTTTCATATTGTAGCTGAGAAAAGCTTTAAAAATGTTATATAATCAATACATGAATTTGAGCTAAAAATTTTCCCATGTCTCACATTCATAATTCACATACATAGTTAGCCAGGTCAGAGAAGTAACTAGGGTATTTGACCCTCAGTGTGAATCAGTTTTAAACACCCCTCTCCCCTATATGAAAAATATTTTTCAGTAATAACCATTAAATTAAACATATATTTGACCAGAGAAGCAACTTAGACCAGTGGTGTCCAACCTTTTGACCTTCTTGGGACACATTGGAAGAAGAGGAATTGTCTTGGGTCATACATAAAATACACTAACAATAAGGATAACTGATGAGAAGAAAAAGTTGGACAGATCACAAGTTAACGATCACTGATATAGATAATGTACGTATCTTTAAACTAATTTTTTTTGCAATAATTTTTATTATTAACCCCTTGAGACCCGGGCCATTGACGAATGACGGCCTCAATGCGGATCTAGAAATCCGGGAGGCAGTCATTATACGGCCTCGGGTATTCTGGCCACTAGGGGGCGCGCGCGCGCGCCGCGAGCGGCGCATCACTGAGATGCCGATGCGCGTGCCTGGTTGCCGCGATGTCCGCCAGGTACCCGCGATCGGCGTGTACACAGAGCAGGGATGTGGATCTCTGTGTGTAAACACAGAGATCCACGTCCTGTCAGGGAGAGGGACCGATGCTGTGTCCCTTGTACATAGGGACACAGCTCGGTCACCTCCCCCAGTCAGTCCCCTCCCCCACACAGTAGTAATCACTCCTAGGGAATACATTTAACCCCTTCCTCGCCCCCTAGTGTTAACCCCTTCTCTGCCAGTGTCATTTTTACAGTAACCAGTGCATTTTTATAGCACTGGTCGCTGTAAAAATGACAATGGTCCCAAAATGGTGTCAAAAGTGTCCGATGTGTCCGCCATAATGTCGCAGTCACAATAAAAATCGCTGATCGCCGCCATTACTAGTAAAAAAAAAAATATTAATAAAAATGCAATAAAACGATGCCCTATTTTGTAGACGCTATAACTTTTGCGCAAACCAATCAATAAACGCTTATTGCGATTTTTTTTACCAAAAATATGTAGAAGAATACGTATCGGACTAAACTGAGGGAAAAAAATATCTTTTTTTTTAAAAAAAAGGGATATTATTATAGCAAAAAATAAAAAATATTGTGTTTTTTTCAAAATCGTCGCTCTTTTTTTGTTTATAGCGCAAAAAAAACAAAACGCAGAGATGATCAAATACCACCAAAAGAAAGCTCTATTTGTGGGAAAAAAAGGACGTCAATTTTGTTTGGGAGCCACGTCGCACGACTGCGAAATTGTCATTCAAATCGTGACAGCGCTGAAAGCTGAAAATTGGCCTGGGCAGGAAGGGGGTTTAAGTGCCCAGTAAGCAAGTGGTTAAAGAAAAAGAGGAAAACATAAAACTAGAACCTCTCCTTACACTGCTGGTCAGCAAAGTGCCACCTTACATTTGTGGTCAGGGAAATGCATTCTTAAATTAGTGGTTAGTGTAATGGCCCCTTACATTAGTGGTCAGTGAAGTGCTGCCTTAGGCTGGTGGTCAGTAAAGTGTACCTTATGTTGCTGATCAGTGAAGTGCCACCTAATACTAGTTACCAGTAAAAAGCCACCTTAAATTGGTGGCCCATGAACTGCCTCCGTATATTGGTGGTCAGTTTTGCTCCACCTTACATTGGTGGTCAATGAATGCTGCCTTGTTTTTTTGGCCAGTGAAGTGCCACCCTATGTTGATGATTGGTGAAGTGCCACCTAATACTGGTTGCCAATGAAATGCCATCCTACACTCAGGGTCATTGAAGTGCCATCTTATATTGGTGGTCAGTGAAGTGCCACCTTAGATTTATTGGTCAGGCAAGCGTCGCCTTATATTTATGGTCAATAAAGTGCTCCCTTCATTGGTTGTTAGTGAAGTGCCATCTTAAATCGGTGGTCAGCGAAGTACAACTTTACATTGTTGGTCAGTAAAGTGCTGACTTGCATTGGCGGTCAGGAAAGTGCCATCTTACATGAATAGTCAGAGATGTGCCACCTTACATTGGTGCCCAGTAAAGTGCTAGCTAAATCAGTGATCCGTTAAGTGCCACTTTAGACTGAGAGAGATCCACCCACATCCCGGGTAGACTGTGGACACAGCTCAGCTTTGATTTCTCTTCCATATCCCTGCCCCTTCCATGATTTATGTGTATGGAGGAACACCTGGTACAAAGGTTCACCTCACATTGAGGTATTCAAAGTGAGATGAAATTTTGTATCAGGCGCTCCTCTGTACACATTCAAGAATCTATTGTCTGGCAAACTCTACCTTATGTCACTCACAATCAAAGAGGCAGCCTAGGACCAGAACAAAGTCTACCCATACTAGATCTCCATCACAGATTTGGTTTATGGTAGATCAGTCTGAGCCAATTTTTACTTTTATGGGTCCAGCGCTATCACACACACGTTAGGCCTTCCATGATTTATGTTCTAGCTGCTGTTACCCAATACAGGCTGAAGGGGCAGCTCAGCAGCATTACAGAACAAAAACACATCAATCACATCAGTTGGTTCAGATATATTCAGGTGGATAGTTATGCGCAGACAGAGAATTCCTGTTACTCGTACCCTTGCTCATGCGCATGCACCACCAGATTGCTGCCTAGTGGGCTATTTTAACATCACTTTTGCACTAAGACTTTGTCTTATGGTCTACAGCAGTGTTTCTCAACTTTTTTCCGTCAGGACACCCTTTCAAATGATGGACAATTTCAAGGCACCCTCCAAAACTATGGACAGTCTTGAGACGCCCTATTCTAAAATGTAAAAACTATTCTAATAGCTTCCAAAGCAAATATACTTTTGCAAACTGGTACTGAATAGTATTCCAATGTTTCTTTTCTCCCTCAGTTTTTCTCCATCTCTCAGATTCCGGTAGGGGGAAGGAGATAAACCAGGGTCACTCCATACTAAATCCCTGATCGCCTATTGGTGGTTGGACTGTTGCGGCACCCAGACGAGAAACATTTGGTATGTAAAAATAAACAATTTTTAAAAAAAATTACAAATTGAAGAATACAAAGTACACAGTTGACAATCACATTGGTGACTTAACCTTAACTTTCCTTGAGCGCATGCACAGTGGGAGCGACGGGCCCGATGATGCGGGCACCCAACGTAGCCAAGGCGCACTAACGTCAGTCGGGTCGGAGGATACAAATGGCGGCCTCTGACCGCCCATTGTGTGGACGATGGACCCCGGGATCTTGTTAGATTTATTTATTCACCAGGTATGCTCTCTTTGCCACACCCACCTATACGTACCTACCCTCTAGCCGTGGGATTCTCCCTCTCTTCTCCCCTCCTCCCCCCTTATATTGGCAGGATGTGGGGTTTACCCTCGACTGGGGAGACACTCTTATATATCTTAATCCCCTGCATCTGGCTGCTTTACCCTAGATACATTGGATTGCAGCTCGCATATGTCCTGGTGCATTTGGAATGATCTATTGATTCGATCAGTGCTGAGTCTGTGGGTAACTCCAGCCATCTGCCTACTCTGTGATCCCGGTGTCATTATACTTTTTTGACTACAGCAGTGGGTGGGTAGTTCTATTATGGCTATTTTGCCTTTTTTCATGACTAACTGGGTGTCCTCACTAATTTTCACCACCATTGCACATCCTTGGGAGTTCCTGGTTTTCCACACTATTTCTCGTATCCGTTTCTAAATCACTTTCCTATCTTCCTAATCCCTTTTTCTTTTTCTTTTTTCTTTTTCTCCCTCTCCATCCCCCACTATCCCCCCACTCCCCTTGTCCCTTTCTTCCCCTTTTTTCTCTCCCTTTTTTTCACATCCCTCCCTTCTTTTTCCTCCCCTTCCTTCCCCTAAGGCCCCTTTCACACTGGGGCGTTTTTCATGCGGTTTAGCGCTAATATTAGCGCTATTATACCGCATGAAAAAATCATGCCCTTTAGCCTTCAATGTGAAAGCCCGAAGGCTTTCACACTGAAGCGGTGCGCTAGCAGGACCGCTCCAAAAGTCCTGCTAGCCGCTTCTTTACAGCGGTGAAGGAGCGGTGTGTTCACCGCTCCTTTACCGCGGTCTCCCATTGAAATCAATGGGACAGCGCGGTAATACTGCCCGCAAACCGCGGCAATAGCCGCGGTTTGCGGGCGGTATTAACCCTTTTTCGGCCTCTAGCGGGGGTTAAATTCACTCCCCTAGCGACCGCATACCGACGGTAAGAACGACGGTATAGCAGCGCTGAAAATCGCGCTGCTATACCGCCACCGCTTCTGCCCGCCCCAGTGTGAAAGGGGCCTTATCCTTCATTACCTTCTTCCCTTTTTCTTCCCTTTCCCCTTCCGTTTTTCACTTTTTCCTCCCCCCCTCCTTTCTTCCACACTTCCTCCTCTTCTTACCCTCCTCGGTTCCTTCCTCCCCCTTTTCCCCTCCTCCCCCACTCCCTGAATGTTTTTTTCCTCTTTTTACTCATTCCATTCCCCCCCCCCAGGCCCTACCCCTCCACTTGTCCTCCACCACCCCCCCCCCTTTCCCTCTCCTATCTCCTTCTTCCACCTTCCTTTTCTTCTCCCTTCCTTTCCCCTTCTCCCCCTCTTTCCCCCCTCCCCCTTTTTCCCCCCTTCCCCCCCTCCTCTGTTTCCTTCCACTTCTCCCCCCCCCCCTTCTACCTTCCTGTTCACTTTCCCTTGTTTCACCTTTCACAATTTTTCCATTATTACCCAATACCGCTGCTTATTCTTACTTTATATATATTTTATAGTACCGTCCAACGTCCTCCCGTGTCTGCCCCTGGGGGGAACACCTATTTAGGTGTCCTATTATAGCCGCAGTTAGCCCTTAGGGTGCACCTTGGTGAGTCATGTTTTTTGTTTTCTGATCACACTCCTTAAGAATTTTAATAATTGTACCTGGGCTACAATGGAGCATACTTTAAGCATACAATCATGAGATTACATATCATTCCAGATGTTAGAGCTTGACGCCTCCAGAGGAAGTGACTTGGTCACGAAACATGTCAAGGAAATGTCAATAGCTACATCAATCTTGGTCTCTACACACCTGTGGAGTTTGTAATGATTTTAATGTTCTGGTGTTAAGTCACCAATGTGATTGTCAACTGTGTACTTTGTACTCTTCAATTTGTCATTTTTGTAATAAATTGTTTATTTTTACATACCAAATGTTTCTTGTCTGGGTGCCGCAACAGTCCAACCACCAATAGACGATCAGGGATTTAGTATGGAGTGACCCTGATTTATCTCCTTCCCCCTACCTGAATTCAGATTTTAGGATGATGGCACCCACCCCTACCTTTGTCTAATTATGAGGCAACCTATTTTCAATCCATCTCTCAGATAATGTGACCCCAACGCTGATGGAGAGGGGCATGGGAGGGTCAAACAAGGATGATATGCAGACAACTGATATCCTCCTAATCAACTGATAATGTCATTGGTCCTTAGTAGGTTGGCAGCTAGAAGGTTGTTATAGTGTACAATGAAAACCTAAAAGCCACCCACAGGCTTGTATACAAATTTGGGGCAATTTTTAGGCATTTTGCCACGGCACCCCTAAAGAAACCTCAAGGCACCCTGGTTGAAAATGGCTGGTCTACAGAATTCTGCTACCTGTTCCTGTGTTTGATATCCTGTTGCCATGCTGATCTTTCTGACCTTGCTTGAGCTCTGCCTGAACTGACCCCTGGCTTACGTTTGACCATGTCTCTGCCTGATCCTACTACCCGTGTGCTTACCATTGCCAGCTCTGGCCTGAACCTGACCACTCTCCTGCCTGCTGCTCTGTTCCTGACGTGCCTGCTAGTGTCTGACCTGGCTTGCCTGACCCTGCTCTGTGGCTGCAATTCTCTCCTGCAACCTGCCACATACCTGCTGTCTGTGACCTGCCAGCCTGCAAAGTGCCTGCTGACCATCTATACATCTGCTATGCCTGCTGCCCTGCATTACAGTTCAGCCTGCATCCCAGTGCTCAGAGACTTCTCATCTGCAGCCACTATCGTAAGAACTAAGGAGGGGAAAAGAGCTGCGCAAACCTGTATATAATGAAAACATACAAACTAATGTGACAAATATAAAATATGGTAAACCAACATATTAGTGGAGATTGACCCAAAAAATGATTGTTGGTAACGGTGAATCAATATAAATGTAAATGTCCATGTAAATGTCCATATGAATCCTAAACAGTTGACAATTGCAGTGCAGGATAGTGAAAGAAAAGGTGAACTCCTAGATCACACCAAAATGCACACGTGCACCACCACCAGGATATTGTGCTTACCAGAGGCAAGCATATAAATGCCAAACTGTGAATAGCTTGCTTCCTTGCGGTAAATGGACCTCCAGGGATGGAACTCCTGCGATATTTGGAACTCGGTATTCGCCAGTCATAGAAATGAAAGGGGGAAACCACATGGTGTGTATCGTCCAAACAGCATTTATTAAATAAAAAGATGGTAACTTACATCAGGCATAAAAACCATGGGAAGAGCCGGCCGGTTTGCAGTCTCCCGTTCAGCGATGACGTCAGCTCATCAGCCTCCCGACGTACGTTTCGCTATAGATATCATCGTCTGGGGAACGGGCGACGCACTGACTCATCGCAATATTTATACAATATAACAAAAAAATGCAGCGCTATAGATAATACATCAAAAGTGCATGGCACCCAAGTGAATGAATGAAAAAAACAATAATGAGTGTCAGTCCAAAATTCAACACATAATATGTGAAAAATTAAGACAAAGCCAATGATAAATGATTCTCTGGTGAATAGAATAAAATAAACAATCCAAAGTTAAATATAATCTTCCAACAAATCTTGATAAAGTGAATATAGGATGACCACCACCGGATAAATTAGAGGCTTACTGGAATGAGTGGACCCGATAAACATATGTCTATGGGGTCAACTCAGGCTTAGTATGTGTCCCCTGTAGAGGTTGGATCCTCGACTGGGAATCCCACAGACAGATATTCAGTGGCAGCAGTAGGGAGACTCCACTGCTGCCACTGATTATATCCTAAGCGTTTATCTACTGATGTAATGTAAGTGTTCCTACCTACATTAATTAAAGTTCATTAGACTGTATCACGCTATGTCCCCTCCTTCTTTTTTCCTATTTTGATACGGTTTCACCATTGGTCTACCATCACCGTGCTATCTGGCTTGGAGATTCAGTTCAATCACTTTGTTTTGAGTCGTGGAATATCTGTCTGTGGGATTCCCAGTCGAGGATCCAACCTCTACAGGGGACACATACTAAGCCTGAGTTGACCCCATAGACATATGTTTATCGGGTCCACTCATTCGGGTAAGCCTCTAATTTATCCGGTGGTGGTCATCCTATATTCACTTTATCAAGATTCGTTGGAAGATTATATTTCACTTTGGATTGTTTATTTTATTTTATTCACCAGAGAATCATTGATCAGAGACTCTTTGTCTTCATTTTTCACATATTATGTGTTGAATTTTGGACTGACACTCATTATTGTTTTTTTCATTCATTCACTTGGGTGTCATGCACTTTTGATGTATTATCTATAGCGCTGCATTTTTTTGTTATTTTGTATTCCCCTTTTGTTCACTGGGTTTGTAGCCGCTTTTGCACACAAGCAGCGCAAGAATTTTTGTATCCATTAATATTTATACAATAGGAACCACGCCTCGGTCTGAGTCATGGGCAGCCCCGCCACCCGGAACTAACAGGTCGCGAAGTGGGACCATAACAAATAGAATACAAAGCACACAAAAATTGATTTGAATGCTAATATAAATTGAATACTAATATCTAATATAAAAACCATTTAAAAATATATATAAATAAAAGACACTTCTTGAAAAGGAAGTGTCCCGAGGACAGAGAACTAGTTATCAGGATAGAAACAGCGCCATCAAGTGGCCAAAAAATAGACAGCCATCGATTAAATTAAACTGTCACTAACACCATCTCGCTCACAATAAGAGACAAAAGAGGTGTACAAAGACAAAAATGTCATGGGCTCAGTCTTTAAGACACAAAGCGTAAAAATGACAAATACCCTATGTGCTGCCCGGGACTCAGATCAATTGATCAAAATCCTAAATGACAATACTGACATTGCTCTCATGGATATAAGTGTGGGCTAAATCTGGTTCATGGATAAACCAGCAAACAGAAATAGCCCCCAAACAACTAACTAGTCGGGGACACAAAATCAAGAATTGTCTATGAAAGCATTTAAATCTGTATCCACGTTTAACCCAAAAGGGGCATAGCATTTTAATCTATGTATCCAAGACATCTCTAACCTAGAGATACTCCGCACTAGGGAATCCCCCCTCCACTGAGGGGTGTACCTATCAATGCCAAGAAAGAGAGTCTTGGCAGGGTTTTTGTTGTGTACCTCTAAATAATGCCGAGACACGGGATGTTTGGGGAACCCGGTCAAGATGTTCGTGATGTGTTCATTGAGTCTCACTTTTAGGGGTCGCTTAGTCCTGCCCACATATTGGAGCCCACATGGGCACTGCAGGAGATAAACGACCCCCTCAGTAGAACACATCACAAAAGGCTTGATGGTAAATTCTGATCCAGTGCTAGTAGAGGTAAAAGTATGGATGCGTCTATGTAAACAGCCACTCAGAGAGCACACCCTGCATTTCCTGCACTGATAAAAACCTACCAGACATTCAAAGAAACCTCTCCTAATGGATAGGGAATCAAGAATATTGGGAGCCACTCTCCCTCTGAGCGATGGTGCCCCCTTATAAATGACCCGAGGTCTCTCAGGAATGGTAGAACCCAACACTAAGTCATTTGTAAGAATATGCCAATGTTTGGCTATAAGATTCTTAACATCCTGGTGCTGGATAGAAAAAGTTGTAATGAATGGGATAGAAGGGGGCCCACCAACTCTGGGTGGCCTGTCCTTAAGAAGCTCACTTCTATCGAGGCCAGCCACACTGTTAAGAGTTTGTTTTAGGGAGGTAAGCGTATATCCCTTATCCAAAAAACGTTGGGTCAAAATCTCAGCCTGGGATAGGAATTCCCTGTTGTCTGAGCAGTTTCTCTTAATCGAGACAGTTTTTGTGATGACAACTACCGACAGGAATATAGGAGTTCCTGTCAGTACTTTTAAAGAAAGTAGAGGTAGTAAACTGGTTATCTCTAATGCCAATACATAGATCTAAGAAATGTATCTTAGTCTGGCTAGCCTCAAAATTAAGAAAAATACCTCTGGTGTTCTGGTTAAGCCCAGCAATGAATCTATCGAGATCACCACGGGATAGGAGGAGGATGTCGTCTATGTATCTTGCCCACAGCACAACCTGGGGTCGCTGTTGGGCATAGACGACATCCTCCTCCCATAGGGCCATAAACAAGTTCGCCAGACTGGGGGCATACTTGGCCCCCATGGCGACCCCTTTGTCTTGTCTATAGAACTGTTGGTCAAACCAAAAAATAGCTATGTGAAGCCGCGAAAGACAACAGCTCTAAGATAAACACAATCTGCTCATCGATCAAACCGGAGTCTCGTCTCAGGTAATACTCGACGGCAAAGAGGCCCAAGTCGTGTGGTATGACCGTATATAGTGATGTGACATCAGCTGTCACTAGCCACATCCCAGAAGTTGGGGTATGCTCGGCCAATATGTTGATCACTTGACGTGAATCCCTAATGTGTGATGGCATTTTGAAAACTAGGGGTTGTAAATAAAAATCAATATACCTGTCCACCCGGGACGTGACAGAATCTTTGCCACTGATGATGGGACGTCCCGGGGGGCAGGTGGGGTGTTTATGGACCTTGGGAAGATAATAAATGATAGGGGTGCGGGGTGCTAAGGGTACTAAATAGTCCCTCTCTTTTTTATTAAGGATCCCCTGTTTAAATCCCCTTTGAACAATAATCCAAAATCCTCTGATATTTAAATTTGGGATCAGATGGTAGTGGTGTGTAGGTATCTCGGTCATCCAAGATCCTATACATTTCGGCTAGATAGTCTTTTATGTCTAGTATGATGATACCCCCGTCCTTATCAGCCGGCCTTATTATAATCTCCTTGTTTTCACAAAGAAAGTTAAGGCCAGTTACCATATCATGATCCGATCTGGTCCTTTTGTTGGGCATCAGATCTAGGTCACACAAGACTACATCTTTAAAGGTCTTAATAGCTGGGGCTAATGCCCCCGGGGGATTTGGGATGGTGATCGTGGTGATCTCGATAGATTCATTGCTGGGCTTAACCAGAACACCAGAGGTATTTTTCTTAATTTTGAGGCTAGCCAGATTAAGATAAATTTCTTAGATCTATGTATTGGCATTAGAGATAACCAGTTTACTACCTCTACTTTCTTTAAAAGTACCGACAGGAACTCCTATATTCCTGTCGATAGTTGTCATCACAAAAACTGTCTCGATTCAGTACCCAAGAGCCAGTATCTCCGCCTGAAGAGAAACTGCTCAGACAACAGGGAATTCCTATCCCAAGCTGAGATTTTGACCCAATGTTTTTTGGATAAGGGATATACGCTTACCTCCCTAAAACAAACAATTAACAGTGTGGCTGGCCTCGATAGAGGTGAGCTTCTTAAGGACAGGCCACCCAGAGTTGGTGGGCCCCCTTCTATCCCATTCATTACAACTTTTTCTATCCAGCACCAGGATGTTAAGAATCTTATAGCCAAACATTGGCATATTCTTACAAATTACTTAGTGCTGGGTTCTACCATACCTGAGAGACCTTGGGTCATTTATAAGGGGGCGCCATCGCTCAGAGGGAGAGTGGCTCCCAATATTCTTGATCCCTCCCCATTAGGTTTTTATCAGTGCAGGAAATGCAGGGTGTGCTCTCTGAGTGGCTGTTTACATAGACGCACCCATACTTTTACCTCTACTAGCACTGGATCTGAATTTACCATCAAGCCTTTCGTGACGTGTTCTACTGAGGGGGTCGTTTATCTCCTGCAGTGCCCATGTGGGCTCCAATATGTGGGCAGGACTAAGCGACCCCTAAAAGTGAGACTCAATGAACACATCACGAACATCTTGACCGGGTTCCCCAAACATCCCGCGTCTCTGCATTATTTAGAGGTACACAACAAAAACCCTGCCAAGACTCTCTTTCTTGGCATTGATAGGTACACCCCTCAGTGGAGGGGGGATTCCCTAGTGCGGAGTATCTCTAGGTTAGAGATGTATTGGATACATAGACTAAAATGCTATGCCCCTTTTGGGTTAAACATGGATACAGATTTAAATGCTTTCATAGACAATTCTTGATTTTGTGTCCCCGACTAGTTAGTTGTTTGGGGGCTATTTCTGTTTGCTGGTTTATCCATGAACCAGATTTAGCCCACACTTATATCCATGAGAGCAATGTCAGTATTGTCATTTAGGATTTTGATCAATTGATCTGAGTCCCGGGCAGCACATAGGGTATTTGTCATTTTTACGCTTTGTGTCTTAAAGACTGAGCCCATGACATTTTTGTCTTTGTACACTCTTTGTACACTCTTATTGTGAGCGAGATGGTGTTAGTTACAGTTTAATTTAATCAATGGCTGTCTATTTTTTGGCCACTTGATGGCGCTGTTTCTATCCTGATAACTAGTTCTCTGTCTTCGGGACACTTCCTTTTCAAGAAGTGTCTTTTATTTATATATATTTTTAAATGGTTTTTATATTAGATATTAGTATTCAATTTATATTAGCATTCAAATCAATTTTTGTGTGCTTTGTATTCTATTTGTTATGGTCCCACTTCGTGACCTGTTAGTTCTGGTTCCGGGTGGCGAGGCTGCCCGTGACTCAGACCGAGGCGTGGTTCCTATTGTATAAATATTGCGATGAGTCAGTGCGTCGCCCATTCCCCAGACGACGCTATCTATAGTGAAACGTACGTCGGGAGGCTGACGCCCTGACGTCATCGCTGAACGGGAGACTGCAAGCCGGCCGGCTCTTCCCATGGTTTTTATGCCTGATTTTACCTACTTGATGTAAGTTACCATCTTTTTATTTAATAATTGCTGTTTGGACGATACACACCATGTGGTTTCCCCTTTTCATTACTATGACTGGCGAATACCGAGTTCCAAATATCGCAGGAGTTCCATCCCTGGAGGTCCATTTACCGCAAGGAAGCAAGCTATTCACAGTTTGGCATTTATATGCTTGCCTCTGGTAAGCACAATATCCTGGTGGTGGTGCACGTGTGCATTTTGGTGTGATCTAGGAGTTCACCTTTTCTTTCGCTATCCTGCACTGCAATTGTCCACTGTTTAGGATTCATATGGACATTTACATGGACATTTACATTTATATTGATTCACCGTTACCAACAATCATTTTTGGGGTCAATCTCCACTGATATGTTGGTTTACCATATTTTATATTTGTCACATTAGTTTGTATGTTTTCATTATATACAGGTTTGCGCAGCTCTTTTCCCCTCCTTAGTTCTTACGATAGTGGCTGCAGATGAGAAGTCTCTGAGCACTGGGATGCAGGCTGAACTGTAATGCAGGGCAGCAAGCATAGCAGATGTATAGATGGTCAGCAGGCACTTTGCAGGCTGGCAGGTCACAGACAGCAGGCACGTGGCAGGTTGCAGGAGAGAATTGCAGCCACAGAGCATGGTCAGGCAAGCCAGGTCAGACACTAGCAGGCACGTCAGGAACAGAGCAGCAGGCAGGAGAGTGGTCAAGTTCAGGCCAGAGCTGGCAATGGTAAGCACACGGGTAGTAGGATCAGGCAGAGACATGGTCAAACGTAAGCCAGGGGTCAGTTCAGGCAGAGTTCAAGCAAGGTCAGACAGATCACCCACTGATATGTTGGTTTACCATATTTTATATTTGTCACATTAGTTTGTATGTTTTCATTATATACAGGTTTGCGCAGCTTTTTTCCCCTCCTTTTTTCTGTTATTAGTGTTTGGTCTACACGTATGAGTTTGCTGCATATTTAGGGTTATTTAATTACATTTTTAATTTTTTACCATTATTTAAGTGCGGTATATTCCTTTTTCCATATCGTAAGATCTGCCAGGCAGTCGTGCCACTCTAGGCTCTTGTGCCTCCTGTTATCTTATCACAGGTACTGAGCCGGAGGTGGAAGAGATCATCTTCCTCTCCACATCAGACTCCATCCCCAGGTACGTGTCCACATTTAACTGGAAACCAGCACCTGATTGTGCAGGTGTGCATAGCCTTTTAGATATAAGGGTTGTCTATAGTTCAGGGCTCTTTTCCTGGAGACAAGCTGCCGCAGAGTATGTGAACAGATGCTGGGAGAGTGTCCTATCTGGCCTCACGGAGAGAAAATCTGATCTGACCAGGCCATTGCTTATGAAACTGGTGTTTATTTAGTAAAGCTGGAGAGTGCAAAACCAGCCTCACTTCTGCATAGAAACCAATCGGCTTCCAGGTTTTATTGCCACAGCTTAATTGAACAAGCTGAGATTAGAAGCTGATTGGTTTCTATGCCAAAGTGAGCCTGATTTTGCACTCTCCAGCTTTAGTAAATAAACCCCTTTGTGTAATTAGGCAAGAGTCTGTGCAGCCCAGGCTGGGCAGTTGGCTTGACACAAGCAGGGGCGGATCCGGGGGGGGGGGCAACAGGGCAATTGCCACTCCTGAGAAATTAGTTTTAGTTGTGGAACTTGTGGGCGCCTGAGAGTCTGAGCGGGCGGTAGTTGCGGAACTTGCGGGCACCAGAGAGGTGGTAGTTGCGGAACGTGCGCGAGTCTGAGAGTCTGAGCGTGCGGCTCCGCGTGCGAGTGACAGAGCAGGTGTCTCCACGGGCGGGTGACAGCGTGAGCGGGCGGCGAGTGAGAGTCAGAAAGTGGGCGGTCAGCTGGTAGGCTCTGTGGGTGAGCAGGCGGCTGGCCAATCAACAAGCCGACGGCCGGGGGAGGAGAGAGATGACATCATCTCTCACCGCCCCGCACCCGCCCTGCATCCCTCTGCAGTAACTTCCGCCCTCACTGTGCAGGCAGCAGAGAGATTACATCATCTCTCTGCTGCCTGACTCTGACAAGCAAAACACCACCTTAGCAAGTGACAATCCGCAAGGTGTGGCAGGTGAGGTGGCAAGTGAATCTGCATCTGGTGGCAGGCAAGTGACAATCCGCAACATGTGGCAGGTGACTTGGCAAGTGACAATCTGCAACGTGTGGCAGGTTACGTGGCAAGTGACAATCCGCAACGTGTGGCAAGTGACAATCTGCATCTGGTGGCAGGCAAGTGGCATTTCGCAACATGTGGCAGGTGATGTGGCAAGTGACAATCTGTAACGTGTGGCAAGTGACAATCCGCAACGTGTGGCAGGTGACGTGGCAAGTGATAATTCGCAATGTGTGGCAAGTGACAATCTGCATCTGGTGGCAGGCGAGTGGCATTCCGCAACATGTGGCAGGTGATGTGGCAAGTGACACTCTGCAACGAGTGGTAGGTGATGTGGCAAGTGACAATCCGCAACGTGTGACAATCTGCAACGTGTGGCAGGTGACGTGGCAAGTGACAAGCTGCATCTGGTGGCAGGTGACGTGGCAAGTGACACACTCGGGGCACCCACTGATTCGGCATTATGGTGAGTTGAACCATTTCATTTTATATTACAATGTAATAATATAAATAATGCGCTTCAATCATCCTGACACCATAACAACCATGGTGCCGTGATCACTGAAGCGCTAACACCAGTCATTTCCCTGATAAATTGCCCCACAAAAAAAAAAAATTCTGGTAGTGCCCCTCCCGAGACTAGACTCTGGATCCGCCACTGGACACAAGGCTGAAAGAGATAATATGGTGAGACTGAGCAGAGACAGACTCAGCGACTACAGAGTCAGGATAGCCAGGAGGCTGAACAATTTCTACTTGTTGTGACACCAAAAACCCTGCAATGGTAACCTTCTGTGTGAGTTTTTGGTAGTCAAAAAGCCCTGAATTGTGCTTCGCTGACTGAAGTTCATGAAAAGCACGAGCCTCACAATATACATATATGTATGTACATGTATACAGGATCTACCAACTTTTAGAGACCCCATATTGTCCACCCCACTACCTCACTGTGACTCCAGCAATAGTCAACTTTTATCTCTTGAATTTTCCTTTTGAATGACAAGGTAATTCAGAAGATGGATCGAGTATGATTAGAGTGTTTTGATTGATTGACATCATAGTAGCATTACCAGTGGCAGAGGTCAGGCAGAGCTATATTGATGTTGAATCTTCCAACAGAAGTTCAAAGCTACAGTATATCTCTGCAATGACCCTTCTGAGCATGCAAGTGAAGAACCTGGTATACTAATCCCAGTGTGTGGGGATGCTTCTCATTACGTCCTGTTTTCAGCCTCCTGTGCTTAGGGATTTGGCTTGAAACATTACAGTAAAAAATAAAAAGCAGCCTATAGGTGAATTCAAGGTTAAATATCAAAAGAATGAAATAATATTATCAATGGTATCAAATTGTTATGAGTGTTCTATCAATCTCAATGAAAGGCGTAAAAGTGAGCATAAACATATAAACTAAAATTAAATAGATTATAAATTTGATAATAACAACCATGAGTTAAATTAGCAAGGACGAGAGATATGCAAAGTACAGGAGCTCAGAGCAATCTAATTTTTTTTTTTTTGTATATATGATGTTTATTGTTGTATCTTTTTTAGTTAAACTTTCTTAATTTTGTGCCCCTTTCACACGGGACGGATCCGTGAAGATCCGCCCCGTGGACCACCATTGCTCCGCTGATCCCCGCTGAGCCGGCGGATGACAGGGCGGCCCCCGCACACTGTGCAGGGACCGCCCTCTCAGATCTCCACTCTCCCCTATGGGGGGATCGGATGAACACGGACCGTCTGTCCGTGTTCATCCGATCCGCTCTGCAGACGGATAGAAAAATAGTATTTTCCTCCGTCTGCAGAATCGGAGGATTGCGAACATGGAGGAGATCGGGTGTCAGCGGATGTTCATCCGCTGACACCCACGATCTCATAGGGACCAATGTATGTCCCTTTTTCATCCGTAAACGGATGGATGAAAAAGCAGACATACGGTCCGCTGGTGTGAAAGGGGCCTAAAGCTAAAGTTTAGGTATGGCAATGTTACAAAGATCAACAAAAGAACACCACTCTAGGCAGATATCTCATAATGCATCCCACCTGCTAATTGTAACAGCTGGCTGTGCATGTAGGAATGAATCGAAGAAAAGACTGGACGGCCGCACTCTGTTGACACCTTTATTGAAGACGGTTTAAGAATTATTTTGGTACATAGACATCAGAGGCACAGGATCAATGGGGGTGCTTAGTCATGTATGACTAGCACCCCATAGTGGTGTGAGACATGTCAGCTTTTCATTGATCCTATGCCTCTGATGTGTTTGTACCAGAAGAATTTTTTAACCGTCTTCAATAAGACTCCATTCACACAGGGGCAACGCGACTTCCAGCGCGACTTTGGGAGGCAACTCAGACACGACTTGAGAATGAATCACAGCGCGACCTGGAGCTACTTACAAGGCAACTCCAAGTTGCCTGCAGGACAGGAGACATTCCAGTGGCCAATCAAACAAGAATCAGCTCTGTGGGAGGGAGGGGGGAGGGAGAGGTTTGCTGGAGAAATGTATGTTCTCTTCCTGGAAAGTTGCTTCTGTTAAGACAGGGATCCGACTTCTGAGCGACTTCCATTGAAATCAATGGGTACAGGTCGGATTGAAGTAGTACAGGGACCTTTTTTGAATTCGGAGCGACTGCAGTAGTGTGCATTAAGACGGCTCCATTCACTTACATTGATTTTCTCATGCAGTGCGACTTGAGGCGACTAGGGGCGACTAGGGGCGACCTGAATTCGGATCCAAAGTTGCCCCTGTTTGAATGGGCTCTTAAGGTGTCAGCAGAGTGCGGCCGTCCAGTCTTTTCTTCGATTCAATGTAACATAGTTACCTTGATGCGGCTTGAACCAATGTAAGTATGCATGTATCTTACCTGTGGGATGCCCATAGAAGCTGGAAATCACTGTAGCAGGCACCGCTACTACAGTGATTGCCGCAAGCTTCCAGGTCCCGTGTCAAGCAGCTGCCTTGCTGCTTACTGAATGCAGAAATCGCTCACTTGGCACAGTAGCTTTCAGAGAACACCTTTGCATTTTCTATAATTGGACAAGGTGGAGAATGTGATGTCACTGCTCCGCCTCTCCACCACATCCTATCAAAGCACATTTTTCATTCCTTGAGTGTTCCCTGAATGGGGCCCGTGTCAATTGAGTAACCCCCTGCATTTACAATGCAGCAGGGCAACCGCTTGGCATGGGACCTGGAAGCTAGTGGAGATCACTGTTGTAGCAGTGCCTACAGGTATGACACATACTTACAAAGGTATAAAGTACAGGTAATGTAAGAATTGCCTTACCTAAACTCCAAGTGGTTCTGTAGTCTAAATGTTTTTTTCCTTAATGCATTTTATGCAATAAGGTGAAAAGCTCCCCACTACCCCCCCTCTCTTCTCTAAACACTTACCTGCCTCCTGTCACAATCCAGCGCTGTCCCCCCGGCTGCAGCCCCTCTGTCTGCTCTCACAGGAGACACAGGCAGCAACAGCTGCTGCTGTCAGTCAAACTCCTCTGAGGTGTGAGAGGGGCTTACCAGCACTGTGTGAGTCTATGGATGCACACAGCCTCAAATTGGGAGAGCGCCTGCATGGGTGCCCCTTCAGAACCAGGCTTGCTGAGAGGGCACCCGCAGGAAGGAGGAGCAGGCCTTTACAATTATTTTCAGCTTTAAATATAAACCAAGTAAGAAAGGAAATCGGAGCTCACAAACGATATAAAGTGACCTATGCATAATATAAATACTTTAACAATACAGTGGATATGATGAACACAAAAATATGTCATTGAATAAAAGTCCATAGTGACATATCCCAACACCAGAATCTTGTGCTCCTATATGGTCATGTCTTCCAATTCCCTCACCATGACCATATAGGAGCACAAGATTCTGTTGTTGGGATATGTCACTATGGACTTTTAATCAATGCAACATTTTTGATTGTGTTTATTTTGTATTGCATCATATCCACTGTATTGCTAACATATTTATTTTATGCATAGGTCACTTTATATAGTTTGTGAGCACCGATTTCCTTTCTTACTTGGTTTATAGGCAATTAGTGGTGAATCATGCACCCATTTAAAGGGGCAGCCACACATATTATGTTTCATATTTACTTAAGAGCCCCATCACTTGTTAAAATGTCACCTTTTTCAGCTTTAACCGCTTCAAGGTCGCCCTATAGCAGTTTTATTGCTACAGGGTGGCACCTGTGCACCGGATCATGTACATATAGATGATCCGACACTTCCAGGTATGGGGTGCACATGCACACATTGGAAGCTGATCGTCGGGTGCAGGGTACCCGATGTCTTCCGGCACCCGCCAATCGTTAGGCAGATTGCAGTTCTGGCTCTCCGCCTATGTGAACAAGGCAAATCCCCGTTCTGACAGGAAGGAAGGGATGGAATTTGTGTCCCTGCAAGCAGGGAATAATTTCCATCTCTTCCCCTAGTAAAAGCAGCACACACAGTGTAGTAAAACACTGGCTAGGCACACAGTTAACCCTTTGATCGACACTGATGTTAACCCCTTCCCAACCAGTGTCATTAGTACAGTGACAGTTTATATATTTTTTTAGCACTGATCACTGTATTAGTGTCACTGATCCCCAAAAAGTGTCAGTTAATGTCAGAATGTCCGCCGCACTATGCATGACTGCGCAATTGTCAGTTAAAGTAACACAGTGCCGTATCGCAAAAAATGGCCTGGTCATGAAGGGGGTAAATCTTCCATAGGTCAAGTGGTTAAATAAACTTTTTTTTAAAGAAAAAATGGGCAATATCCAATTAGTATTTAATATTTTACTCTGCCTTATTAAATAGTACTAAATTACTCCCTACTAGTATTTGGCATTTTGCTTTGCTTTTTAAACTAAGTACATTCCTATACTTTCAAAGTACTAAAGTTAAAATGACTGTTATGCAAACGCTATTATTGTCAATGTGGTAAGAAGCAAGACAAAGCACAATAACGACTTAATCCTCAAATATTATATATCTGGCATTCGATAGGTTACAGGACGTGATTATTATCATAAGCTGCATTTGAGATAACATCATCCAGTGACATGTTCACATGGGAAGAGTCTTGGAAGTGGAGGAGATGACAGGTGCTGTCTAATCTCTCTGTATCAGTAGAGCTGCCAGCGGTGATCACATCTTTACTCCCAGCACAGAGCCATCAAGGCCTCCAGGGATAACATGCAATAACTCCATTTCCTTGGTGTCATGTTATTTTCAAAGGGAAAGCTCAGCATTTTCTTAGAGAGCTGCTTATGTTTAGACACAACTTTAATCAGTTTCTTGTAATTTTATCTTTTTTTTTATTGAAGGACCAATACATCAAAGACACAAATTGGCTGGAAAGGAAAACCACTGAAATGCTGCTAATGCTATCCAGAAAACTCTGCAACTGTGCAGAAAGTAGGAAAGTTCACTCAGTGTACCTTCAAATGTATCTAAAGCAAAGATCTTTTTTCAGTTTTGTATAAAGTAGTAAGGGTTAAAGCCCATGTCAGTGCTTTATTTATTTATTTGTGCTATCTGTGTTCGACTGGGGCTAACAAAATCTCTCCAACAAGCAAGTGCCCTCTAAAGCCGGCCATTGACGGTTCTAATATCGGCTAGCTCAGCAGGGACCGGCCGAGATTCAAACTATGTATGGGCAGGTTAAATGTACCCAAGTTGATTGATTGATCATCTTGGGTACAACCAGCCTGTCAGATTTTGCATGCAATTATTGCTAGCTGCTATTATATTTGCTAGCAGTAATTACTGTATTCTCCCAGCAGAGACAGCTCCCCCCTCCCCACCAGGAGAATGCAGTGGCTTTGCGGAAGGGATTGTAGGAAATAAAATTAAACCATCTATGGCCGGCTTTAAACAGTTATCACCAGGACAACTGTCCTAGCTGAAGCATTTTCCCTTAATTCCTCAAAACTATAGATTTTCCCTCGCTGTCAGTTCTGGTGACAGTGGCAACCAGAACACACAGAGAGGATGAATGTCCCAAGTGGAGACACAGGCAGCAATAAAAACCTGAGGGGTGGTGTAGGTGAGGAGCTGGATTCAGATCTATGGGGCCCCTTAATACCTATGCGCTGTCCTGGAGTATAATTTTGGAAGAGCTATAGGAACTTCTCTTTGGTGCAAAATGGTGAGATTTTGGGTTCACTGACTTTTTTTATTTATTTTGAACACGTTTTGTAGCATGACGACACACTATTTGCAGGTAAACAAATGTGCATTTATTATTTTCTAAGGAGCCAGCAGATCACGGGTGCAATCTCAGGCTCCTTTAGACTCCTAGGATAGCTGTCTGCCCTTACATTATACGGGCAGACAGTTACATGAGAGCAGGAAGGTCCAATATAGGTACACCAGGTCCAATATAGGTACCAGGGCATGGATGCTGTCAACATATTGTGACCCTGGGAAATTACGCCTAATCAATACTAAATGCCCTAGTAACTATATTGGACCTTGTGACAGCATCCATTTTTTAGTTACCAATAAAGTTACACTCTTAAAGAAGTTTACTGTGAGAATTATATTGCTAATATCTATCCCGGTACTCCTGTGGTTTATCAAATACTGCCTTGGGTTCATATGTAGTGTATGTTAATAGGATCCAGCCTCCGGGCTTTTTGCATGTCCTCAATTTTTAGTTTTAAGTTATTCAGTGCTTTATATAATGTAGTACAAATTTTCCTGATGAAGCCAGAATAAAGGAGAAACATGTTGAGATGACTATATCAAGTTACATTGGATGTATATACCATCTCTATGTCATTGTGCACCAACTGTATACTGGACGTACATGACATCTTTATGTCATTATACACTTATATTATAATGGATTGGTCTTGCATAATTTTACATACATTTTGAATTAGCTTTTGAACTTTCCAATATTTGAGAATTTTTTTTTTACTTTTTTTATAGCATTTTGCATTTATATAAACGATACTCGGATAGTTTCCAGAAACAGAAAACCGTATGGTCTCCCAGTCCCACATGAATAATGTAAAAGAAACAGAGAGAGACAGGGCTCTCACATAGAAACTGGTTTTTAAAGGGGGACACCGGTTCTGTTTGTAGGTGAGTACACTGAGACAATGAATTAGAAAGATATACATTTATTCAAAACATCTTAAAATGAATGTTGCGATTACACAAAGACCATAAAATCTTAGAGACAAAGAACTAGATTGTGCAGTCAACCAACATGTTTTGCACTATTGTGCTTCGTCAGAGCTTTGCACTTGTCTTTGATTTCATAAGGTCTGTACAAGACGTAAAAGTTTGTTCTTAGTGTCAAGCAATAATATATAATAAATAGTATCAATACATATGCATTCATTAATATAACATTGATTTGCTGTATATTAACAAAGCCGAAGACAACAAAGTTACATCATGCTCACCTAGTTTGATTTAAGAGGATTAGATAAATCGCACATCGCTTAACATGTACATCAATGCTGATGACCACATCACAACAAGTAATGGTAAGGTAATAAGGTAATAAGATCTACAAAAGGGGTAAAAAAGAATAAAGATGAAAGTAAGGATGTCCTATAGTACCTACAGGAACTGTTTCAATCTAATATGTAACAAAAACTAAGTAAGAAAAAAGCATTATTCAGACGATAGTAGGTCTATAAAAATTGTAATTGCATGGCCTTGCAGTTCGTTCCCTTAGCCAAGATATATTATTCATTATATATCTTTTATATATTTTATATCCAATCCTCTTAAATCAAACTAGGTGAGCATGATGTAACTTTGTTGTCTTCGGCTTTGTTAATATACAGCAAATCAAGGTTATATTAATGAATGCACATGTATTGATACTATTGATTATATATTATTGCTTGACACTAATTACAAACTTCTATGTCTTGTACAGACCTTATGAAATCAAAGACAAGTGCAAAGCCCAGACGAAGCACAACAGTGCAAAACATGTTGGCTGACTGCACAATCTAGTTCTTTGTCTCTAAGTTTTTATGGTCTTTGTATAATCGCAACATTAATTTTAAGATGTTTTGAATAAATGTGTTATGTACAGAACGTACCTGATCGTAGAGCCGACTTTGTAGGAGGAGACCTCTCTTACAGACCTGGCTCAGGAGCCACTGGAGTGGGAACAGTGAACTCGAGAGCGCAGTGAGGTAGGAGTGCCTGTGGTAGGTGGAGTGGTAGGCACCGTAGGAAGGTGGTGATCCTCCAGGGATGGCTGGATCTGTAGGCAGCAGAGCAGGTGGTTGCGGGTCAGCGACCCGGAAGCTAGCGGATACCAGAACAGCGGAAGCGGTAACAGGTAGCAGGTATGCAGGTATTCGGGTTACAAAGCTGCAGATCAGACAGCAATGCACTGTTGTAACTGCTGGCCTTTTAAAGGCCTAATGGCGCCATATCGTTAGCGTGCACGCGCGCGCACACATCGCGCACGTGCGCGCGCAATTGGCGCGCGCCGACGCACAGGTACAGAGGAAAGCAAGAATTGTCTTCTGTTTCTGGCAGGTCCCTGACATTGCCCCCCCCCAAGGGGCAGCCTCCGGATGCCTAACCGGGCTTCTTTCTCAGGATGGGCAAGAAAAAAGGCACGGATTAACCTCTGGGCATGGATGTTGCCTTCAGGTTCCCAGGAGTTGTCCTCCGGACCGTACCCCTTCCATTTGACTAAGAATTGGGTTAGCCCTTGCCGTTTCCTACAATCAAGGATGGCCTCCACCACGTATTCCTCGAGACCGTCAACCAAAACTGGTTCTGGTGGTCTGGCTCCTCTGTCAGGAAAGGGGTCAGGTACTGCAGGCTTCAATAATGAAACATGAAACACTGGGTGAACTTTTAGAGAGTCAGGTAAGGATAATTCGTAAGATACCTCATTGATTTTTCTTCTTACCGGGAAGGGTCCCATGAACTTGGGTGCCAGCTTCTTGGATGGGCAGGCCAACTTGAGGTTGTTCGTAGAAAGCCATACCTGATCACCTGGTTGAAGGTCCAGCTCCCCTCTCCTCTTCCTGTCATAGACTTTCTTGCTGTCCGCTTGGGCCTTGGTTACTGCTTCCTGCAACACCCGGTTGTTACGGCAGAGGAAATCCACCGTGCTCTGTACTGCCGGGACTGGAGATTCTGGAAGAAAATCAGGTAAAAATGTTAAATGAAAGCCGTAATTAGCAAAGAAGGGGGATTGTCCAGTGGCCGAATGGTTGGCATTATTGTAGGCAAACTCTGCTAAGGGCAATAGGGACACCCAATCATCTTGTGCAAAGGACGAGAAACATCTGATATACTGTTCAAGAGTCTGATTTGTCCTCTCAGTTTGCCCGTTGGTTTGGGGGTGGTAAGCTGAGGACATGGCAAGTTCAATTTCCAAGACTTCGCACAGAGCTCTCCAAAAACGTGAAGTGAACTGGACCCCCCTGTCTGACACGATGTTAGAAGGGACTCCATGTAATCTGACGATTTCCTTAATGAAAACACGGGCAGTCTCAGCAGCGGATGGGGTGCCCTTTAGTGGCACGACCACAAAGATTGCTGTACACCCCTCGGAACATGGAAGCTCCACAATAAAATCCATAGCAATCATTTTCCATGGTCTATCAGGTACAGGTAGGGGTTTCAGTAGTCCCCAGGCTCGGTTCCTTGATGTTTTGTTTTGGTTACAGACGGGACATGCACTGACGCACTGACGTATGATTTACAGAACTCCAACCTCATCTCCCCCTCTTCACTGTTAATACTCCCCATCTATCCACATGTTTAAACAAGCCTCAACACATGCCCTTTACACAGAACAACCTTTGGTGACCACATACATGCTTGAATACCGAGATGCACCTGAAAGACCACTGGACCCCCCTGCTTACCTTCCTTCCACTATACTCATGTTACACTGACTCCCCGACTAGACCTCGCCTGTATCTTCAACCATACCAGCATCGCATTGATCCCTCTGAAAACCCAATTATAGTCCTCTGTCCCTCACAGCAAGTCTCCGTATAGGGGTGAGTGGACAGAAGGCTGATCTTGGCTGGTATATCTTACTTGGATCTGGGGCTTACTCTTTAGGCCCCTACCTACCCCCCATCCTAGTTTGAAAGCCTTTCCCGCCTCATCCCCCACCCCAAGGTGACTACGTAACCTCAATCGAGGGCGGACGGACTTACCCTGCCCTCACCTAACTCTAGGTATACACTGTTTGTGCCACTGTTTGACAATATTACTCTGGATATTACTCTGATTTCTATTGAAGTTCAGTTACTTGTGATCTATAGTCTTTCGCTTATGTATGTATTGCATATAATGTGATTACCTTGTCTAATTGCTCCTAATTTTCTGTACACCTGTAAATTCAAATAAATCGTTTTTGAAAAAAAAAAAAATGATTTACAGAACTCCTCCAGACCCGGCCACCAGAATGTGTGCCGTACCAGCCCAAGAGTCTTGCGGACTCCAAAATGTCCTGCTAGCGGATGGTCGTGGAGGAGCTTCAGTACCTCAACCCGAGTGCTTCCTGGAACAAAAATTTGGCTCCCCCTCCAAAATAATCCATCTCTGGAAGTCAAGGTGGTACCAGGGGGTTTGGAAGAGTTTGTGGATGCTTGTCTGATTTGAGAGAGCAGATCAGTCTGTAGAAGTAAAAAATTACCTGCTGGTAGAATGGTGTCGGGAACAGATAAATCCTTGGGGTTGTCATGCATGCGTGATAGTGCGTCTGGTTTGATATTTTTTTAACCTGGCCGGTAGGTGATGTGGAAGCAGAAGCGTGAGAAAAATAAAGCCCAACGGGCCTGCCGAGGTTTCAACCATTTAGCGGATCTTAAATACTCTAAGTTCTTGTGATCGGTGTAAATTAATACTGGGTGGGCAGCGCCCTCCAACAGGTACCTCCATTCCTCTAAGGCGGCTTTGATGGCAAGTAATTCCCGGTCACCAACATCATAATTTCTCTCTGCAGGGGAGAGTTTTCGAGAGAAGAACCCCACAGGGTGCATTAAGTCCTTGTTACCTTGGCGTTGGGAGATGACAGCCCCGACTGCAACTTCAGATGCATCCACTTCAAGAATGTAAGGTAGTGCAGGATCAGGATGGCTGAGAATTGGAGCTGATGTGAAAAGTCCTTTAAGTGTGTCAAAGGCTCTTTGGGCCTCAGGATTCCAATGGAAACGTAAGTTCTGCTTGGTCAACTGTGTGATGGGTGTGATTATTGCAGAAAATCCCTTGATGAATCTCCTGTAAAAATTTAAAAACCCCACAAAGCGTTGCACTCCTTTCTTATCCAAAGGTACAGGCCAGTCCAGTATAGCGGAAACTTTTTGAGGATCCATCCTGATCCCTGTGGGGGAGATTACCAACCCTAGGAATTGAATAGTCTGCTGCTCAAATTCGCATTTCTCCGCCTTGGCATATAGTCCGTGTTGGCGGAGGCGGTCCAGTACCCTGCGGACATGTTCCCGATGTCTGTCAAGTGATCCGGAGAAGACTAGAATGTCATCAAGGTAGACAATGACAAAGATATCAAGGAAGTCTCTGAACACATCATTGATAAAGTGCTGGAAGGTGGCAGGAGCATTGCACAGGCCGAAGGGCATGACCAAATATTCGTAGTGGCCGAATCGGGTACGAAAAGCTGTCTTCCACTCATCCCCGGACCGGATGCGGACCAGATTGTAGGCCCCCCTTAGGTCTAACTTGGTGAAGATGACAGCAGCCCTTAATTTTTGGAAGAGTTCAGGTATCAGGGGAAGCGGATAATGGTTCTTGACCGTGATGTTGTTCAACTCACGGTAGTCCACACATGGGTGGAGGGTCTGATCCTTCTTGGTGACAAAGAATATTCCGGCACCCGCTGGTGAGGTAGATGGGCGGATGAACCCTTTGCCCAGATTTTCATTGATGTAGACCTTCAGAGCCTCTTGTTCCTTTTCTGATAAGGGGAAGATGCGCCCAAAGGGAATCTCGGCCCCAGGGAGGAGCTCGATGGGGCAGTCATAGGGGCGGTGAGGCGGAAGGGAGTCAGCCCCCCGTTTACTGAAGACATCAATAAATTCATGGTAAGGTCCTGGAACGGACTGAAGCAGGTTCTGGTCAGAGTCTATACATAACAGAGTGGTGGATGGGCTGAGGGATCCAGGTAGACAGTACTTCTGGCAGTAAGGGGACAGGAAGGACACTTCTCCAGACACCCAGTTGATCTGGGGGTTGTGAGCCTGGAGCCAGGGTATCCTCAGGATCACGGGAAACAGGGGAGAAGAGATAACATCAAGAGTCAGCCACTCCTTATGTTGAGCGGTAGAGGTGACAGGCAGAGGAAGGGTCTCCTGGGTTACCTGTCCTGATTTTATACGGGAGCCATCGGCCAAGTAAACAGAAAGTCCATGAGTCTTTTCCTGAAGAGGGATGTTATGTTGATTGGCAAAGGTGGAGTCGATGAAACAGCTACATGCGCCAGAGTCAATGATAGCGTTGACTGGGACTGTCCTTCCCTGGAGCTGCAACGAGAGAGAGAGAGCAAGGTGGGTTGCGTTGGCAGATAAGGCTGTGAGATTAGCAGGAAGGGAAGAAGGGCACTTACGCATCTTGGCAGGACAGTTGCGCACGTAGTGACCGGCTTCACCGCAATAGAGGCATAGGTTCAGTTGGCGACGGCGTGCCCGTTCTTCAGGTAGCAGGGCTGGTCGCATTATCCCAAGTTGCATGGGTTCAGAGGTGTCCGGACTGGGATTGGCAGGATTTAAACAGGTGGGCGGCAGGTAACGAGAAGCAGGCATGGTAGCTCTTGTGGTCATCCATACTGGGCGACTTTGCTGGGAGGAACGCTCTGCCCGGCGTTCACGAAGTCTGCGGTCAATCTGGATGGCTGTGGTAATCAAGGCTTCAAGGGTCTCTGGTACCCCCACTCGGGCGAGTTCGTCCTTCAGACCCTTGGAAAGGCCCAAGCGGAATTGGTGACGCAGGGCTGCGTCGTTCCACTGAGTGTCTGCGCTCCAGCGTCTAAAGTCCGTAACATAGTCCTCGGCCGCTCGGCGACCTTGCTGGAGCGCAAGCAGAGCAGACTCAGCGGTGGCAGTCCGTTGTGGATCGTCATAAAGCTGGGCCATGGCTTGGAAGAAGGATAGCAGGGATTGAGTCTGAACATTATTTTCTCCTAGGAGCCGATGGGCCCAGGTCTGGGGTTCACCCTGGAGTAACGAGATCACAAATCCCACCTTAGTGACTTCTAAGGAGAAAGTCCGGGGTTGTAGGGCAAAATAAAGCTGACAGGCATTACGGAAGGCTTGGAATTTTGTCCGGTCTCCTGAAAACCTCTCTGGGACAGGAACTCTGGGTTTGGGTGGAAGCATCACCACTGAAGGAGCAGAGGCGGTTGACGAAGGCCTGGCAGAGGGTGCAGGGGCCGCATCACCGGAGGCAGCGAGGTTCTGAACTTGTCCTTCCAGCCGGATGTAGCCTTCCTGTAGACTCTTCACTGCTTGTGTGAGGGCTGACAGGTGTTTGCAAATCTCCTCCACGGCAGGAACTTCTCCTGCAGGCTCTGTCATGGCTGTCTGATACTGTTATGTACAGAACGTACCTGATCGTAGAGCCGACTTTGTAGGAGGAGACCTCTCTTACAGCCCTGGCTCAGGAGCCACTGGAGTGGGAACAGTGAACTCGAGAGCGCAGTGAGGTAGGAGTGCCTGTGGTAGGTGGAGTGGTAGGCACCGTAGGAAGGTGGTGATCCTCCAGGGATGGCTGGATCTGTAGGCAGCAGAGCAGGTGGTTACGGGTCAGTGACCCGGAAGCTAGCGGATACCGGAACAGCGGAAGCTGGAGCAAGGTGAGATAAACCTGGTTAGGTTGCACACAACAGCAGACAGCAGGAGGGTCAGACAAGCCGGGTCAGAGCAGGTAGTCAGATGTATGGATCAGCAGGCTTAGATGTAGTCGGGAACACAGGCAAGGTTTGGCAGCAGGTAGGCAGGTGAGAGACAGAGCAGGGTCAAGGCGAGCCGAGGTCAGGGTTGGAGATGTATCGGGTGGTCGAGCAAGCCGGGTCGGTACTGGTAACAGGTAGCAGGTATGCAGGTATTCGGGTTACAAAGCTGCAGATCAGACAGCAATGCACTGTTGTAACTGCTGGCCTTTTAAAGGCCTAATGGCGCCATATCGTTAGCGTGCACGCGCGCACACATCGCGCACGTGCGCACGCAATTGGTGCATGCGCGTGCGCAATTGGCGCGCGCCGACGCAAGGTACCGAGGGAAGCAAGAATTGTCTTCTGTTTCTGGCAGGTCCCTGACAAAATGTATATCTTTCTAATTCATTGTCTCAGTGTACTCACCTACAAACAGAACCGGTGTCCCCCTTCAAAATCCCGTTTCTATGTGAGAGCCCTGTCTCTCTCTGTTTCTTTAGCATTTTGCATTTGTTTTTTTGTCACCTTTAAAACCCCAATGTTTGATATTTTTTTGGTGTGATGCTATTTAGGGATGTGATGCCATTGACTTCTCCTCTGTCCCATACACTTAATCATATTCTCTCACTCAACAGTAACTCTTTTAAATTTTTATCCTGCAAGAATTAGTAAATTGATAGATAGATTTCCCCTCATTTTCTTTCAGGACAGGAAGTGGTGTAACATTTCTCCAATGAAAGTGTCTCACAGACACATGTGGGATTTGTTGGGGGGCGCTATCTGCATGAAACTACCTCTGCATTATGTATCATCCCCACATTCCTTTTTCCAAGGCTACTTTAAGGCTTCATGTACACTTAAACTACTTTGACTGTCGTCTGCTGGAAAATGCAAAATGTGGCAAAATTTTGCGGACGGCGGTCAAAACGTTCCTATCCTGAACGCGATTCATCCGTTTTAGGAGAGGAAGGTTAGGGGAGGTTGAACCTCCTCTAACTTCAGAAGCTCCTAAACGATCCTAAAAGCCTATGTATACATGGACACATAGGCTTTTATGGAGTTGAGTTTAGGAGCTTTGGCAAAAAAAACGCCCAAAACTCCAAAACTCAAGTTTAGGAGCTGCTAGTGTACATGGAGCCTAAATCTGATTGTGGGCTTTAAGCAATTACACTTTGATATATCACACTTTCTGTATGGGAGAAACAGCAAGGAGCATGCAGTGTGTTTGGGAATGCCTCCCCTGTATTACAAAAAGTTACAGAAATGGGTACCCAGATCACCATGTCATCAATATAAATGGAATTTGCACTTTAGCCAATACCAGAATGAAAGAGTAAAATGCTAATCAGGCAGATTGTTACTTTTAGGCATATCAAGGATTAATTTTCAATTTTGATTGTACAGTGTTTTTTTATTTCTGCTTACAGAATTATATTTAGCTTTTCAAAGCTTTTCAGCACTGATAACGAAAGTTATTGGGAGGTGTGATGCTTGGCTATGCAAAGCAGACATCCTGTCTACCAACACCAATGAGACTTTTGGCTTGGATGTAGGACTCCTGTAAAGGGAGTCTGGCAGGCCTTTGAAGAGTTTTTATACGTACTTCTGATCCATGGCCAATGCTGTCTAGTTACACATGTCCGAAATGAGTATACACACTGAATCCCAGCAGGAAATCTCTTTTCCCGCGGTGTTTGGTCAGACACATGACTTTAACATTTACAGTACTTTATCTTTGGATGGTTTTTGAATGTGTTTTGGATTAGGGTTGCATAATATGCACTTATATGAACTATTCGCCCAGAAATAGGTAACGAATAGAAGATGCCCTGCAGTTTTTTTTTTTTTTTTTGCCTGTAATGATAATTAAAAACCATTGGCGGTATGTTTACAAGCTTTACAGTGCAGCGAGATGCATTACAGATGCATAGGAACTGCATCAGTATGTACATACACTTACACATACCCATTTTCCCCTGCAGTATAGTGTGCCCAATGCATTCATACTGCACTGTGTTAGTCAGATTTGTTAGCATTGATAAGATGAAAACCTTAGTGTATGCTAAATACTAGGTATACCATTTTCTAGCTCCTGCAAATGTTAAAGTCTTCTTGTATTCAGAGAAAATTCTTCCCTTTGCTAATGCTGGTGAATTTGATGAGTACGATGTCATGCTGTGAAACATAGAGATGTTTAAAAGTGTAAAAGTATATAGAGATGTCTGAACGAATCTCTGTTTTACATAAATAATCTGATGTTTATACCCAAGCACTTATATTAAGTCATTATCAAACCATGGGTATCTATGTAAGTGGTCAAATGCGTATATCTATAAATATCTGCAAGCTGTTCTTTAGTTTTTGCTACTTGACTGCTCAATGAAAATTTACATCCACATACTGTATATTTAACTGTGAACGTTTTTACAATTTCTCTGTTTATTTTTGAGTCTACTTAAGTTTTATAGGCATTTTATTATATTAATGAAGATATTTTACTTAAATATCTTATTACATTGACATTGGCTCTAAGAAGCGCAGTTGGATGGATGACTCATATTCTTGATATTTGAGGTGTGACTGAGATGAATACCTCAGTTAGTAGTCATTGGTATAACTCAAAGCAGTCAATATGAGAATTTTGTTTTAATACTGTTGCTGGCATTTGGGTATATTCATTTTCTTCTTTTGACACTAAAGCCCTGTACACACAATCGGTTTTACCGATGAAAACAGTCCGATGGACTTTTTTCATCGGACAAACCGATCGTGTATGGGCCCCATCTGTCTTTTTTGCATCAGTGTTAAAAAATAGAACATGTTTTAAATTTATCCGATGGAAAAAAAAACAATAGCAAATTACTATCGTCTGTGGGGAACTCCATCGGATAAAAAACCCACGCATGCTCAGAATCAAGTCGACACATGCTCAGAAGCATAGAACTTCATTTTTCTTGGCTTGTCGGAGTATTTTACGTCACGGCGTTTGGGACGATCGGTTTTTTGACTGTGTGTAGGCAAGACTGATGGAAGTCAGCTTCATCGGATTTCCGATGGAAAAATCCATCGGTTTGAAATCCATAGGAAATCCGATCGTGTGTACAGGGCTTTAGATTTATACAATAATATGGTTTAATACACGGCCCCTTAAGTAGTTGGGCACAAAAATCAGCCTGTGCCAACTCTGGATGTCACTACTAATATACAATATTAGATAATAGGATTTTAGTTCCCCATTAGTAGACCACGTGGACTAATGGGTCAGGTGCCCCTTTTGCTTATATGGTTAAAGAATCTCTGCTGACAGGGTCAAAACTTGTATATAATGCAAGGGCACAAGTTAGATAACCCATGCAATGCCAAATAGAAGGCCAGTCCAATATAGTCCTTTAAACAGTTCAAGGAAAATGTCCTTAGTGGTAATAGAAAGTTAGCCAGGAGTGGACCAAGTAAAGTCTAAAAAACTGGAGCACTTAGGGCAGAAGCTCTTCTGAAGAGTGGTGCCGACTCTGTGAGGCTGATGCATAAGAAAAGCAGAAAAGTGCCTCTAACTGTAGTATTTAATTGGACATAAAACAACAGAAACGACAATTGAACACTCACTTGATTGACACGATAAAAAAGCTTGTCTGTAAAAAGAAGTTCCCAAAAGAGTTGGTGTGCAGCATGTCCGTCCAGGTATGCAGGGGCCGCGGAATGACAGGGAGAGAAGCCAGCTGACTCTGCGCCGTTCCGAGTATGGATGGTGGAAAGCAGCGCGGAGCGCAGCCACATGGATGGCATGTGACGTCACCGGGAAGCAGGGAACACAACGCGTTTCAGAGCATGCACAAAGCTCTTGGCCGATGGCTGAGATCGCTGACCGGAGAGTTCTAGCAAAGGGGGCATCCCCCTGTCGGAACACAATAGCACAGCAGGGAAGATTGCTGTACTAACATTGGCTTGTTAGTACAGCGGCTCCGACCTGAGTAGTCACTAGTAGTGTGTACGAGACTTTAGTCTGTTGTTTTTTAATAGAAGAAGTGTTCTTGCAGATGTACTAGTTAGGGAGGTGGGACAAAGAGTGCTTACAATGGTCAGCTTTTATTTATGTAAACTCTTTATTCAAAAAGGAAAAACATTTGTAACTGCTTAAAAAAGTGGCAGCTAGAGCTTGACTTTAATTTGTTAATATATCTAACCCTCCCATCTCCCCAGATTAACAATGCTGCTGACCAAAGGTGCCCCTGTGCTCCTTCATCCAGAGTAGGGGCACTCTAATACAGGAGATGTGTTACTGCCTGGCCAGATCATCACGTGAAAACAGAGGGGGAAAATAAAAGAAAACAAATGCAGCCACTTCATCTAATTATTGGTAAGCTTCAATATATTAAATTTTTGGTTTTGATATTAATGCTGCTTTAACCACTTCAGCCCCGGAAGATTTGGCTGCTCAATGACTAGGCCATTTTTTGCGATACGGTACTGCGTTGCTTTAACTGACAATTGCACGGTCGTGAGACGCTGTACCCAAACAAAACATTTTTTTTCCCACAAATAGAGCTTTCTTTTGGTGATATTTGATCACCTCTGCGGTTTTTATTTGGGCTATAAACAAAAGAAGAGCGACAATTCTGAAAAAACAAACAAACATAATGGGGGTTATTTACGAAAGGCAAAACTACTTTGCACTACAAGTGCAAACTACAAGTGCAAAGTGCACTTGAAATTGCACTGAAAGTGCACTTAGGAGTGCAGTCGCTGTAAATCTGAAGGGTAGATCTGAAATGAGGGGAAGCTCTGCTGATTTTTTTCATCCAATCATGTGCAAGCTAAAATGCTGTTTTTTATTTTCCTGGCATGTCCCCCACGGATCTACAGCGACTGCACTTTGCACTTGTAGTTTGCACTTGTAGTGCAAAGTGGATTTGCCTTCCGTAAATAACCCCCAATATCTTTTACTTTTTGCTATAATAAATATCCCAATAATTATTTTTTTTTAAAACAAAATTTTTCCTCAGTTTAGGCCGATATGTATTCTTCTACATATTTTTGGTAAAAAAATCGCAATAAGCGTTTATTGATTGGATACCACAGAAGTTGTAGCATCTACAAAATAGGGGATAGATTTATGGTATTTTTATTATTATTATTTTTTTTACTAGTAATGGCGGTGATCTGCGATTTTTTATCGGGACTGTGATATTGTGGACAATTTTGACACAATTGTGGGACCATTGACAATTATACAGTGATTAGTGCTATAAAAATGCACTGATTACTGTATAAATGTCACTGGCAGGGAAGGGATTAACACTAGGGGGCGATCAAGGGGTTAACTGTGTTCTCTAGGTGTGTTATAACTGTGGGGGGCATGGGACTGACTAGGAGAAGAGAGAGATCGTTGTGCATACTTAGTATGAACACAAGATCAGGCTCCTCTCCCCTGATAGAACCGGGATCTGTGTGTTTACACACACAGATCCCGGTTCTCTCTCTGTCACGAGCGATCGCGGGTGCTCGGCGGTCATCGCGCCCACCAGGCACTCGCATCGGCTCCGGTGGCGAGCCGTGGCGCATGCCCCCTAGTGGTCAAAAGGCCAAGCAATGTAAGGTAACGTCGTTTCGCCCAGGGGAGCCAACCTGCCCCAGTAAATCTGCGGCGGCTGGTCGGGAAGTGGTTAATTGTGACCCTATGGTTTTAAAGGAGAAGTAGGGCCAAAGCTAAAGTCCGCTGTCGGCTGATGTTACTCAGTCGGTCTAGGCTCTGGATTGATCCTGACTTTAATGTCAGGATCATCCAAGATGTCTGGACTGGCAGCTGCCTCAGCTGCTCTGGGCATTGCTGATTGCCTGAATTAGCCACTCCCACCCCCTCCAGTGAGCGCTGGAAGGGCAGAGCTACCCAAAGACCGAGAATGAAGGATCAGTGGTCCATGATCGTCCGGTTTCTGGTCTTAGAGGCAGCGGGGGATAGATGTAGCATTGGATCAATACTGCATCCACCTAGGTGAGTATGTATAAACTGTGAAAATCTACTGAGGAAGCCCAATGAGAGGGTGAATCGTGAATAGATGGGAGGAGCCAAGTCTGTGAGAACACATTAGTCACCGTGGGTGAGACCTGCGCTGAACAAGCCAATGTTTTATATGCTTATCTGATATTTTTACTTTGTAAATGTAACCAGGCCTTTTTTCCTCAATAAATAGGTACAGGAACTCCCTTTTGACTCACCTCTCAGCTCTGTACCCTACCCACCTCTGCACACTTTCCCTTGGTTCCACCCACTTCCCAGTACCACCTATTTTAAAGAAAACAGAACCAAGTTTCATTTTGTGGTTCTAAGCAATTTGTATGGAATTTGTTAATGATATCAAGAAAAGTATATCCCCTACAGCCAGCAACAATGGATCCCTCCTACAACAATAGACCCCCGAGCAACAATGGACCTCCTGCAACAAAATACCACCCGAGCAACAACAGACCCCCACGCAAAACAATTGATCCCCTCCAGCGCCAATAGATCCCTCAGCATCAATAGACCATTCAGCACACCCCAACACCCCCTTACCATGACATACATTCAGTGCTGGAGTTGCCGGAACTGCGTTCCCCCACATTCCTGCTGAAAAAAAGCCCTGAGTGTAACTCTTTGGGGGTGGTTTAATAAATGTAGCAACAGAGAAACACTATGGTAGCTGTGTTTGTTGTTCCATGTTACAAAACCACATTGATTAAAGAGGAGCTGAACCTGAATGAGAGAGTGAAGGAGGGTGTTCCCTGGAGCTGTAGTGAAGCCACCAGTGAGAACGGACAGTCTAAAGCCCCGTACACACGGTCAGACTTTTGCCCAACAAACTTTGTTTTAAGCAAGTTGGACCAACAATCCGACCGTGTGTACGCTCCATCGGACAAACTTTTTTCATTTGGTTTTGGATTTCATCGGACAAAAGTTGGGTCTGAAAACGGACAAACTTTTGTCTGATGGAGCAAAGTCCGACCGTGTGTACGGGAAACCATCTGACTTTTGTCCGATGGACTAAACAACTAATGTTAAAATCAACCAACAATAGCAGAGGTTGACCAAAGGGTGGCGGTAAAGAGCAGAAAAGAGCAGAAAAACCCACGTGATGTTGCAAAAAGTTTTGGGAAAGTTTGCAGAAAAGTCAGAGCGTGTGTATTGCATTGGTTGTACCCATCCAACTCCGTTCGGACAAAAAAACACGAAAAAGTCCGATGGAAGTCCGACCGTGTGTACGGGGCTTTAGGAGCATAAAATTCTTACCACCAATAAGCCGAGAAAAAGAAAGGAATGAGGAGGATTTTAATGCAAAATCTTTTCTATGAGTTTTTAACTCATCCTCGAGGTGAGCAGGCATTTTGTCTGGTGATGGTGATGTTGTGCACATAGCATTATACTCAAGAGAGAGAGGAATACAGGAGTTGTTTTTTCACTATTATTATTATTTATATTTTTTCATTAATATTTTTGATCGGTCACACAAGGACTGACTAGAGTGTGAGACAATCACTATTAATAAGCATTGTACACTTTATATTTGTATGTATATTTTAGAATTTATTTCACAGCGCTGCACTATTTAACAATTATTATAAGGTGAGCATGTATGTTTGTTTTTTCAGTTCCCATACTTCTCTTTTAACACTTCAAGGCACTGATCTAGAGCAAGCATGCAGATAAAGACTTTTCTGATCTGCATTTTTGTTCTGCACTTTCAATAATGAGCCAGCAATGGCCCCCATATATTTCTGTAGTTTAAAGACAACCAGTATCTTCAGAGAGTTTTAACCTTCCATTGCTCTCAAAGGTAGTGCTTACAAAGCACACAGAATGCTTGCCACAAAGACTGATAAGGGTTCTTAACGCTAGTTTCAGGACAGAATACAGTAATGGGATTCAACGACATTCTGTTTTTTACAAAATGTACTTCAGTGTTTGAGCAAATGCTCACAACATGCAAAAAAATGCTTTCCTAAGTACAGGTTTGTTAGCATTCTGACATTTCCATGTTATACTATTCAGCATATTTATTCATTTTTTTATTTCACATGCCTTTGCATACATTATCAGGGATGCTTTTGATGGTAACCTTTTATTCAAATAGTTTATTTTTCTTATTATTGCTTAATAGGGATGAGCCGAACACCCCCTGGTTCGGTTTGCACCAGAACCTGCTAACGGACCGAAAGTTCACGCAAACTTTAGAACCCTATTAAATACAATGGACTCGAACGTTCAAAATCAAAAGTGCTAATTATAAAGGCTAATATGCAAGTTATTGTCCTAAAAAGGGTTCGGGGACCCGGGTCCTGCCCCAGGGGACATGTATCAATGCAAAAAAAAGTTTTAAAAACTGCAGTTTTTTCAGGAGCAGGGATTTTAATGATGCCTAAAGTGAAAAAAAAGTGAAATATTTCTTTAACCACTTAAGCCCCGGACCATTTGGTAGCTAGAGGACCAGAGGTGAATTCAGAATTTTGCACTGCGCTGCTTTAACTGTAAATTGTGCGGACATGCAATGTTGTACCCAAACAAAATTTGCGTCCTTTTCTTCCCACAAATAGAGCTTTCTTTTAATGGTATTTGATTGCCTCTGCGATTTTTATTTTTTGCGATATAAATGGAAAAAGACCGAAAATTTTGAAAAAAAATGATATTTTCTACTTTTTGTTATAAGAAAAATCGAATAAACTCAATTTTAGTCATACATTTAGGCCAAAATGTATTCAGCCACATGTCTTTAGTAAAAAAAAACGTCAATAAGTGTATATTTATCGGTTTGCGCAAAAGTTATAGCGTTTACAAACTAGGGTACATTTTCTGGAATTTACACAGCTTTAAATTTATGACTGCCTATCTCATTTCTTGAGGTGCTAAAATGGCAGGGCAGTACAAAACCCCCCCAAATGACCCCATTTTGGAAAGTAGACACCCCAAGGAAATTGCTGAGAGGCATGTTGAGCCCATTGAATATTTTTTTTTTGTCCCAAGTGATTGAATAATGACAACAAAAAAAAAAAAAATTACAAAAAGTTGTCACTAAATGATATATTGCTCACACATGCCATGGTTATATGTGGAATTGCACCCCAAAATACATTCTGCTGCTTCTCCTGAGTACGGGAATACCACATGTGTGGGACTTTTTAGGAGCCTAGCCACGTACGGGACCCCGGAAACCAAGCACCGCCTTCAGGATTTCTAAGGGCGCAAATTTTTGATTTCACTCCTCACTACCTATCACAGTTTTGAAGGCCATAAAATGCCAAAATAGCACAAAACCCCCCCAAATGACCCCATTTTAGAAAGTAGACACCCCAAGGAAATTGCTGAGAGGCCTGTTGAGCCCATTGAATATTTTTTTTTTGTCCCAAGTGATTGAATAATGACAAAAAAAAAATTACAAAAAGTTGTCACTAAATGATATATTGCTCACACATGCCATGGTTATATGTGGAATTGCACCCCAAAATACATTTTGCTGCTTCTCCTGAGTACGGGGATACCACATGTGTGGGACTTTTTAGGAGCCTAGTCGCGTACGGGACCCCGAAAACCAATCACCGCCTTCAGGATTTCTAGGCACAAATTTTTGATTTCACTCCTCACTACCTATCACAGTTTCGAAGGCCATAAAATGCCAAAATAGCACAAAACCCCCCCAAATGACCCCATTTTGGAAAGTAGACACCCAAGCTGTTTGCTGAGAGGCATGGTGAGTATTTTACAGCTCTCATTTGTTTTTGAAAATGAAGAAAGAATTTATTTATTTTTTTATTTATTTTTTTTCAATTTTCAAAACTTTGTGACAAAAAGCGAGATCTGCAAAATACTCACAATACCTCTCAGCAAATAGCTTGGGGTGTCTACTTTCCAAAATGGGGTCATTTGGGGGGGTTTTGTGCCATCTGGGCATTCCATGGCCTCCGAAACTGTGATAGGCAGTGAGAAGTGAAATCAAAAATTTACACCCTTAGAAAGCCTGAAGGCGGTGATTGGTTTTGGGGTCCCGTACGCGGCTAGGCTCCCAAAAAGTCTCACACATGTGGTATCCCCGTACTCAGGAGAAGCAACAGAATGTATTTTGGGGTGTAATTCCACATATGCCCATGGCATGTTTGAGCAATATATCATTTAGTGACAACTTTGTGCAAAAAAAAAAAAAAAAATTATTTTTTCCGCAACTTGTGTCAACATATAAAATATTCCATGGACTCGACATGCCTCTCAGTATATAGCTTGGGGTGTCTACTTTCCAAAATGGGGTCATTTGGGGGGGTTTTGAACTGTTCTGGCATTTTATACACAACATTAGGAAGCTTACATCCACTCTTCTAACCACTTGAAGACAAAGCCCTTTCTGACACTTTTTGTTTACATGAAAACATATTTTTTTTTGCAGGAAAATTATGTTTAACCCCCAAACATTATATATATTTTTAAAGCAAAGGCCCTACAGAACAAAATGGTGGGTGTTGCATTTTTTTTTTCTACACAGTATTTGCGCAGCGATTTTTTAAACGCATTTTTTGGGGAAAAAATACACTTTTTTTTATTTTAATGCACTAAAACACACTATATTGCCCAAATGTTTGATGAAATAAAAAAGATGATCTTAGGCCGAGTACATAGATACCAAACACGACATGCTTTAAAATTTCGCACAAACGCGCATTGGCGACAAACTACATACATTTTTAAAAACCTTTAAAAGCCTTTACAGGTTACCCCGTTAGATTTACAGAGGAGGTCTACTGCTAAAATTACTGCCCTCGATCTGACCTTTGCGGTGATACCTCACATGCATGGTGCAATTGCTGTTTACATATGACGCCAGACCGACGCTTGCGTTCGCCATTGGGCAAGAGCAGGGCAGGACAGGGGTGCTTTTTTTTTTTTTTTTTTTTTATTATTAATTTTGCTTTTTTATTTTATTTTTAAATTGTTCCTTCCATGTTTTTTTTTTTTTATCATTTTTATTGTTATCTCAGGGAATGTAAATATCCCCTATGATAGTAATAGGTAGTGAGAGGTACTCTTTTTTTGAAAAAACTGGGGTCTAGACCCTAGATCTTTCCTCTGCCCTCAAAGCATCTGACCACACCAAGATCGGTGTGATAAAATGCTTTCCCAATTTCCCAATGGCGCTTTTTATATCCGGGGGGGGACATTCCCTCCCACTGCTTGTAAAAGCAGTCCAGAGGCTAATTAGCCACTAGGGTTGCTTTTACATTAAAGCTGGCCGCTGGCTGAAAAGAATGATACCAAGATGATACCTAAACCCGCAGGCATCAATCTGGTATAACCATTCAAAGTCCAGCAACATACCAGTACGTTGCTGGTCCTTGTTGGACATGTATTGTAATCTTTTTTTTTCATGCAGCCAGGTGGCTGAACGAAAAAAGAGATTGATCGGTGGGTATGCCCACCATTAGAATACCGCCCTTCATCCACCCACTTCTAATGATGGGCATACATGCACCATTTATATATGCCGAAGCATGGGGGCATCCTCCCGCAAAAAAGTTATGCCGCACACACATGGTCGGACTTTTCCACGGGCAAGCCTCCGTCGGAATTTCGACCGTATGTACGCGGCATTAGGAGCAAAATCGCTCCTCCGCCCCTGCTGCCCCAATGCTTCGGCATATTTGCTTCTTTTTTTTTTAACTGTGGTGGTGAAATCACCTCCTACAGCACTGGAGTCGCAGGGATCAGGCCTGTCTCTGCGAACGCTGCAGTTATGTGTGTTGTGTTTTGTAAGTGACAGTGATCGATCGATACTGCACTTCGGTGGCCTGGGCTGGACGGAGGGGCAAAACGCAGGTGCCAGCAGGTATCTGGGCTGATCCCGCTAACACTGCGTTTTTGGGAACCCTAAACTGCTGGGGACGCTAGTATAGATCTGATCAGATCAGATATTGATCTGTTCAGATACTATACCACTAAGGGAGGTGTATGCTTCACGCGTGGGTGTTAGCGTTACTGGCACTAACCTGACGCTGCCTGGGGTGTGACGCAGACCCTCTCTGACGCTAAAACCTAATTGATATCACCCGCCGGGCGATCAGGGGGTTAAACCTTTATTGGGTTATATACGGCGGGTGCCCTGACACTATAAAAAGCAAACTAACTAACCAGCGTCACCCGTAACACTTATATGATGATTACTGGTGAAAGGGTTAACTAGGGGCAATTAGGGGGTTAAAACCTTTATTAGATAATATATGGGGGTACCTGACGCTATAAAAACCTGCGGCGAATCTAAAAAAAATTACTGGCTACCGATCTGCATCACCGACGCTAAGACATCAATCAGAAAAATGATCGCTTAGCGACAGTGGTGATAGGGGGTGAAAGGGTTACCTGGGGGGCGATCAAGGGGGTTAAACCTTTATTAGATAATTTATGGGGGGTACCCGACGCTATAAAAACCTGCGGCGAAGCTAAAGAAATTACTGGGTACCGATCTGCATCACCGACGCCAAGACAGCGATCAGAAAAACAATTGCTTAGTGACAGTGGTGATAGGGGGTGAAAGGGTTACCTGGGGGGCGATCAAGGGGGTTAAACCTTTATTAGATAATTTATGGGGGTACCCGACGCTATAAAAACCTGCGGCGAACCTAAAAAAAAAATACTGGCTACCGATCAGCATCACCGACGCTAAGACATCGATCAGAAAAACGATCGCTTAGTGACAGTGGTGATAGGGGGTGAAAGGGTTACCTGGGGGGCGATCAAGGGGGTTAAACCTTTATTAGATAATTTATGGGGGTACCCGACGCTATAAAAACCTGCGGCGAACCTAAAAAAATTACTGGGTACCGATCTGCATCACCGACGCCAAGACAGCGATCAGAAAAACAATTGCTTAGTGACAGTGGTGATAGGGGGTGAAAGGGTTACCTGGGGGGCGATCAAGGGGGTTAAACCTTTATTAGATAATTTATGGGGGTACCCGACGCTATAAAAACCTGCGGCGAACCTAAAAAAAAATACTGGCTACCGATCAGCATCACCGACGCTAAGACATCGATCAGAAAAACGATCGCTTAGTGACAGTGGTGATAGGGGGTGAAAGTGTTACCTGGGGGGCGATCAAGGGGGTTACACCTTTATTAGATAATTTATGGGGGTACCCGACGCTATAAAAACCTGCGGCGAACCTAAAAAAAAATACTCGGTACCGATCTGCATCACCGACGCCAAGACAGCGATCAGAAAAATGATCGCCAAGCGACGGCGGTGCTAGGGGGTGAAAGGGTTATCTGGGGGGTGATCAAGGGGTTAAACCTTTATTAGGGGGGTTAGGGGGCTACACTGGACCTAAAACTAAATGTAGTGACACTTTTACAGTCACAAATGTCACTAATTGCAGTGATCAGTAAATAAATGGTCACTGCAATCAGTGACACTGTGACTGGGGGCTGGGGGGTGATCTGGGGGGGGGGGCTGGGGGGTGATCTGGGGGGGCCTGGGGGGGCGATTTATGTGCCTATGTGTGCTGGTGTTAGTGTAGTGTTAGTGCACTGACCTGTGTGTCTTCTCTTGTACGACGCTCGGTATATGTGAGCGCCGCACAGGAGATGACATCACTTCCTCCTGCTTTCTCTATCTGTGTAAACAGTACACAGACAGAGGGGGCATTTCTATTCGCCGGGAGCGATCGCGGGGGGGGTGGTCGGAATCGAACGGCCGCCCCCCATCTCGGAACGCTCCCAGACGAATTCCGACCGCTCACTGTACAGAAGGGGGGTCCGATCGGACCCCCCAACTGTACAAAGGCAATCACGTATGCTCTACGTGATTGTGCCTGTCGGTGCCATTGTGCCGACGTATATATACAGTGAGCGGTCGTTAAGTGGTTAAATATCGTACCTGGGGGTTGTCTAAAGTATGCCTGTGAAGTGGCACGTGTTTCCTGTGTTTAGAACTGTCCCTACACAAAATGACATTTCTAAAGGAAAAAAAAGTCATTTAAAACTGCTTGCGGCTTTACTGTAATGTCTGGTCCCGGCAATATGGATGAAAATCATTGATAAAAATGGCATGGGTACCCCCCCTCCCCCCAGCCCACTACCAGCCCCTTTGGGTCTTGTATGGATATTAAGGGGAACCCCGAACCAAAAATTAAAAAAAAGGCCCTATATACTCTGAACAGCAGTATACAGGCAGTGCAAACAAGACGGGGACTGTAGGTTTGTTCTTAAGTAGAATCTGTTTGTAATTTTGAACAGGTACATTTTTTAAGTGTAGCTCCAGCCAATAAATCTATTTTTAAGCTTTTTGGAAAACATAGGGAAGGGTTATCACCCCAGTAACATTTATTTTGCTGTCTGTGCCCCTGTTCAGAACATTTCACCTCACTTTCCGTCCTAATGACAAATGTTTTTAGAAAATTAGTTTTTTTTATTGAAACAAGGATTGGTGATAAAGCATCAGTGGAGAGGAGACACCTTTTTCCCACATTAACTCTTACAGGAGAGAATTTCCCTTCCTAGGGGTAGATTTCCTCTCACTTCCTGTTGTCTCGTTCCGTTTGCAAGTGGGAGTCGTTTGTAAGTTAGATGTTTGAAAGTAGGGGCCTGCCGTATATACTCTGCAGAAATTTGTCCCTCAGGTGTTGGTATTGCCACAACACTGTAAGCCCTCACAGTTACTCTTGGTGGGCGCTGGAACGCCGTGCTGTGAACTATTATATCAAGAATTGTAATTACATGCCATTGTTGAACAGTGGTAGTAAAAATTGGGCCTTTGGTGGTGGTGGTGGTGCTGGTGCCCCAACACTGTAAGTCCTCACAGTTACTCTTGGTGGGCGCAGGAATGGGCCCAGCTGTGAATTATTCGATCAAGAATTGTAATTACATGCCCCTGTTGAACAGGGGCAGAAAAATTGGGCCTTTGGTGGTGGTGGTGGTGCCACAACACTGTAAGCCCTCACAGTTACTCTTGGTGGGCGCAGGAATGGGCCCTGCTGTGAATTATTCGATCAAGAATTGTAATTACATGCCCCTGTTGAACAGGGGCATAAAAATTGTTGTTGCCACAACACTGCAATCCCTCACAGATAGTTGGAGCGCAGTAATGAGCCCTGCTGCAAAGCATTGCATCAAAAAATTGTAAATACACGCCCCTGTTAAACAGGGGCTGAAAAATTGGGCCTTAGCCACTGGGGGCGGTGCCCAGAAACAAAAATGTTCTTACAAGCTATCAGTATGATAATTGAGGAGGAAGAGGATAGTCACTTAGCATAACAGGATAGTCACTCAGCATCAGCATAGGCAGTCTTGAAGGGATCTGACATTTCAAAGAAAATTATTCTGTTACATCAGCATCAGGTGCTTGGTAGCTGGTGGTGATCCAAGACTGATTCATTTTTACGAAGGTCAGTCAATCGACCAAGTCGGTGGACAGGCGCTCCCTGTGATCGGTTACAAAGCCTCCAGCAGCACCGAAAGTGCGTTCCGAAAGAACGATGGATGCAAGACAGGCCAGTAGCTCAATTGCATACTGTGCAAGCTCTGGCCAGTGATCCATCCTCAAGACCCAGTAACCCAGAGGATTTTCAGTGGGAAAGGTGTCCAATTCTGATCTTGCCCCTAAGTATTCCTGCACCATGTAAACCAGATGCTGGCGATAGTTGCTGGAACCGATCATACCTTGGGGCTGTGTACTAAAAAATTGTCTGAACGCATCAGTCAGACGGCCACCTTCTCCACCGCTCCTTCTTTGACTGACCGAAGCCTTAGCAACATGATGTCCAGGACCAGGAATTTGTAACCTCCCAGTCTCTGGGAACGCGTTGCACAGACCTTTCTGCAAGGCCTCCGGAAGATGCTTCATCCTCTGCTCCCTCTGCGACGGCAAGATAAGGTCTGCAACCTTACTCTTGTAACGTGGATCAAGGAGGTTTGCCAGCCAGTAATGATCCCTCTCCTTGATCGCACGAATATGAGGATCCTTCCGCAGGCTTTGCAGGATCAGGGAGGCCATGCAGCGTAGGTTTTCTGAGGCATTCGGTGTGGAGTCCTCTGGGTCACTGAGGATGACATGATCCGCAGCCACCTCCTCCCAGCCACGTACAAGTCCATGGGTGTCTTGGGACTGTAATTGATCCCTTGAAGACTGCTGCTGATGCTGAGTGCTAGTCTCCACCTCCATGCTGACACAATCCTCCTCCTCGTTCACTTCCTGTGTGATAGCCGGGCTAGCAGGAACACTGTCTGGATAAAGGGGGCCTTGAGAGGTAAGGAAGTCCTCCTCTTCCTGCCTCTGTTCTGCCTCAAGTGCCCTGTCCATTATTCTACGCAGCGTGTGCTCCAACAGGTGGACAAGAGGGACAGTGTCACTGATGCATGCACTGTCACTGCTCACCATCCTCGTTGCCTCCTCAAATATTGCCAGGACAGTGCATGTATCCCTGATCATGGCCCACTGGCGTGGGGAAAAAAATCCAAGCTCCCCTGACCCTGTCCTGGTGCCATATTGCAACAGATACTCATTGATGGCCCTCTGCTGCATGTGCAGCCGCTGCAGAATGGCCAACGTAGAGTTCCACCTGGTGGGCATGTCACAGATTAGGCAGTTCTTGGGCAGGTTGTAATCCTTTTGCAGGTCAGCCAGCCGAGCACCGGCATTATATGACCGGCAGAAATGCCCACAGAGTTTCCTGGCCTGCTTCAGGACCTCCTATAAGCCCAGGTACCTGCCCAAGAACCGCTGCACCGCCAAGTTAAGGACGTGAGCCAAACAGGGCACATGGGTCAGTTGTCCCTGTCGGAGGGCGGAGAGGAGGTTGGTGCCATTGTCGCAAACCACCTTTCCTGGCTTAAGCTGGCGAGGCGTCAACCACCTCTGAGCCTGCCCCTGCAGAGCTGACAGAATCTCTGCCCCAGTGTGGCTCCTGTCCCCCATGTACACCAGCTCAAGCACCACATGGCCTCTTTTTGCCTGCGTACTTGCATAGCCCCTTGAACACCTACGGAGCACCGCTGGTTCCAAGGACAAAGCACAGTTAAAGGCCATGGAGGAAGAAGAAGAGGAGGGGGTGGAGGAGAGAGGTGTGTCAGAATCACCAGTAGTAACATTTTGGAGGCGTGGTGGCGGAACAACCTCCAACACTACTGCACCTTGTCCTTCATCCTTCCCAGCTGCCAGCAGAGTCAGCCAATGCGCCGTAAAAGATAGGTAACGTCCCTATCTATGCCTGCTGGACCATGATTCAGCAGTAATATGCACCTTACTGCTGACCGCCCTGTCCAGCGACGCCAAGACATTGCCTTCCACATGCCGGTAGAGAGTCGGAATTGCCTTCCGTGTTTGGGAACCTGCCACTGAGGAACCTCACATTCCACAAACTCACGGAAGGGGGCAGAGTCTACCAACTGAAAAGGCAGCAGTTGAAGTGCTAGCAATTTAGCCAAACTAGCATTCAACCGCTGGGCATGTGGATGGCTGGGAGCGAACTTCTTTCGGCGGTGCAGCAGCTGGGGCAGGGAAATTTTCCTGGTACAATTGGACGTCGGTGTACCGATACCAGATTGCCCGCAAGTACTTGGCTGTGAGACACCTAATTCTACACCTTCATTCCTCTCAGTGCAGGTTTCAGAGAGGACTGAAGGTATAGTGGGGTTGGAGATCCCAGCTGATGAGGAGCAAGGAGAGGTCCGCTTTTTTCTTTGGTGTTGGTCTTTTAGGTAGGCTTGCCAACGAACTGCATGGCAGGTCGACATATGTCTGGTCAAGCATGTGGTGCCCAAGCGGCTGATGTTTTGGCCACGCGAGATACGCTTCAGACATATGTTGCAAATAGCAACGGTGCGATCTGCTGCACACGTATGAAAAAAGGCCCACATCAAAGAACTTTTGGAATAACGTGCAGAGACAGCAGCGCCCTGCACATGTGGAGCTCTGCTGTGTGATGCAGTCGGTGTGCTGCCCTTAAGCTGGCGCCTGGAGGGCATTTTGCCTCGTTGGAGATGTGCCTCCTCCTCCTCCTTCTCCTTTCTCCTATCAGGCACCCACGTGGAGTCAGTGACCTCATCATCCCCTCCCTCCTCATCACTGGAGCAAATCTGGCAGTATGCTGCAGCTGGGGGAACATGACTGCCAGATAGCTGTCCTTGTTGGGCACCCCCTCTCTCTGGGCTCATGTTACTACCCCCTCTCTCTGGGCTCACGTTACTGCCTTTCTCTAGCTGGGTTCCATCATCGGAGCCTTCAAAACGCTGGGCATCCTCCTGGAGCATGTACCCAACACTGTGGTCAAACAGTTCGGGGGAATCCTCAGGAGGACATGGTGGGGCTAGGGAAGGAGTGACTGATGCCATTGAGCCGAGGGAAGAGGCCGCTTTGGCAGCTGCTTTGCCAGACAAAGTACCCTGAGCCTGGGTGAGAGAGGATGAGGAGGATGAGGACGGCTTGGTTATCCACTAGGATGCATATATATCCTCTACACACTGTAACTGCAGCTAACTGACTCGCCTGCCTGCTCTATCTAACTCAATATAAATGACACTGTCTCTCTCTCTGTAAGCTCTCTCTTTAACCAACGCCAACACACTACACAAGGCCGCCAAGCCAGCGGCCTTATATAGTGTGGGGCGTGTACATACTCCTCTGAGCCATGATTGGCCAAAGCCATCCTGGCTTTGGCCAATTACGGCTCTCTGTTCTTACCGCACTGTGATTGGCCAAAGCATGCAGGTCATAGTACATGCTTGGCCAATCATCAGCCAGCAATGTACTGCGATGCCGAAGTGAATTATGGGCCGTGACGCGCCACTCAAATTTGGCGCGAACGGCCCATAATGTTCGCAATTCGGCGAACGGTCGAACAGATGATGTTCGAGTCGATCATGGGTTTGACTCGAACACGAAGCTCATCCCTATTGCTTAACTGTTGTGTTATAGTTTTTCCCATTGCCTAGATTATTCACACCATGTCTGTTGAGAAATGTGTTTCTGAATGTCACTGCACACATATGATGTGAACATGGCACACATTTGGATAGAACAGGGTAAGATTTCCTGCCAGATCTCTGTGAAACCAATGCTGAAATTTCCCTTTACACTTCTGACCTGGTGACAATAACTTTTTTTTTTTTTCAGGAAGTACAGATAGTCTTCCCAATGGGCACACAGAATATAAATAAAAACCTGAGAGAGGTTTTAAATGCTGGCTGGTGATAAATGACCAATTTAGATTCAGAGATTTCAGTTGATCTTTTCAGTGAAAACAATTGTTTGACACAAAATAATAAATACATTTGGTTAACTTTGATTTGGTTTTCTGTTATGATGATTCATTTGTTTTTAATTAAATTGATAAATTACAAGTCAATTGATTATTTAGTGAAAATTATATCTGAAAGATGTAAACTTTTTATTAAAATGGTCATATCTTACCATTGTATTTTAACCACTTCTGACCCAGCCTATTGTCAAATGACGGCTGGGCGGGACCTTTGTCATTCCGGGTGGACATCATATGAGGGTGGGGCCATGCTGCGGGCAATATGTCAGCATCCACGGTACGCAGCCAATGACAGATCACTGTATCAGCCTGTTGCCGGTACCATCACAGCAGATCACATGATAATTATAAACAATGAATGGCTTTGATTCATGTCATTCATTGTATACAATTGTGTTGCTAGCTGTGATTGGTCACAGTGATCATATTTTGCAGACAGGGCCAATCACAGATCATATGTACTACATGATTAGCTGTGGTCAATCAGAGCTAATCACAACAATACACATTGATGCTGGGTTTCTCCGCATCTAATTTGCATGACATGTGAGTGTGACCCGGTCCACAATCCAAAAGGGTCCTGTGCATGTCTGGGTCTGGTTCAGGTGCTAATTCAGGCAAAAATTCTGACCTGATTCGCACCTGAACCGGTGAACAGGAATGCACCGGACCCCATGCTGGGAACTGCGGCCGCGCATATGTGAACCCGGCCTGAATAAATCAGTCTAATTTAGTAAAAAAGGGTTACTTATACAAGTGAAATTCATGAGCAATCATAATGTGTAAAAAAAAATCCTGATCACTTCCCCAGAATAATACAGTGTTACTATGGTAACACTGTAATGCTCTGGTCACAGTGCATTAAAAAAAAATTGTAGAAAAAAATGTATTTAAAAAAATGTAACAAAAATTATTAAAATCCTGTCATACTGTCACTGTCAGTGTCCCTGATCACCGCCACACTAGTTATATGATGACAATGTACTTCACTGGTGACTAGGGATGAGCTTCGTGTTCGAGTCAAACCCATGTTCGACTCGAACATTGTCTGTTCAGCTGTTCGCCAAATTTTTAACATTATGGGCCGTTCGCGCCAAATTCGAGTGGTGCGTCACGGCCCATAATTCACTGCGGCATTGCAATGCATTGCTGGCTGATGATTGGCCAAGCATGCACTATGACCCGCATGCTTTGGCCAATCATAGCGCACAAAAAACAGAGAGCCATAATTGGCCATAGCCAGGGTGGCTTTGGCCAATTATGTCTCAGGGGGTTTAGTACACGCCCCACACTATATAAGGCAGCCTTGTGTGGTGTGTTGCGGTGGTTAAAGAGAGAGGTTAAAGACAGAGAGAGACAGTGTCATTTATTTTGAGTTAGATAGAGCAGGCAGGTGAGTCAGTTAGCTGCAGTTACAGTGTGTAGATGATAATTATGCATCCTAGGTGTTGTGTATATATTTACACACTGTATTCAGTTTAGCTAGATCCATTCCTGTTATTCTCTATACTGACAGGCAGGCAGGTGATTGTGCTAGCTGCAGTGTTTCACTTAGTGTACTGTGTCCTTTGCACAGCGTGTACCTGAATACAATTGGTGGTGTTCTCATACCAATACCACAGGCAGGGAGCTGCATTAATTTCATTTAATGTACTTCTGTCCTTTGCACAGCATTCACCTAAAGGCACCCGAATACAATTGGTGGTGTTCTCATACCAATGTCACAGGCAGGGATCTGCTTTATTTTCACTTAGTGTACTGTGTCCTTTGCACAGCGTTCACCTAAAGGTACCTGAATACAATTGGTGGTGTTCTCATACCAATACCACAGGCAGGGATCTTGTCACGTACCTGACGGTAGAGCCTGATATGCAGAGGATGGCCTCTCTTACGCCTCTGACTCGGGGCTCCCTGGTAGAGTAGACATGTGGCGCAGGAGTGCAGAGTCGCACAAGTGCCTGATGGATCGCTGTAGTGGAGCCACGGCAACTGCAGATGGGATGGAAGTTCAGCAGGACTCCAAGGGCAGAAGATAAGGCAGGTGAAGACAAGCCGGGTCATACACTGGTGGGCACGTCAGGCACAGTTGCAAAAGGCAGAAGCGTAGTCAGGATACAGGCCGGATCGGTAATAGGCTGGCAGCGAGGTAGCAGAGGGAGCAGGCAGATGCGCAGTCAAAACAAGCTGGGTCAGATGCAGGCAGAAAGCTGGAACGTCAGTAGCAATCCGGGTCAAGTACAGGAACAGGTAACAGACACAAGGCAACTGGAATGCTGTAGAGCAGACAGCATTGAATCTGGGTACTGACCCAGTTTAAATAGCCCGCCGGGCGCCAAAGAGCAGCATGGGGTGCGGTGCGCCGCTGATGCGCGAACTTGTGCGCGCATGCGCAATAGTGGTATTCTGACAGGAACTGGAACAACAGGCCGTCTTCTTCAGCTGCCATCTTGGGCACTGGCATGCCCTTCCTGACAGATCTGCTTTATTTTCACTTAGTGTACTGTGTCCTTTGCACAGAGTGCACCTAAAGGTACCTGAATACAATTGGTGGTGTTCTCATACCAATACCACAGGCAGGGAGCTGCTTTATTTTCACTTATTGTACTGTGTCCTTTGCACAGCGTGCACCTAAAGGTGCCTGAATACAATTGGTGGTGTTCTCATACCAATACCACAGACAGGGAGCTGCTGTATTTTCAGTTAGTGTACTGTGTCCTCTGCACAGTGTGCACCTAAAACTAACTGAAGACAATTGCTGGTGTTCTCATACTAATACCACAGCAGACAGTTGATTCTGCTAGCTGCAGTATAATCAGTATAGATATATATATATATACATCCCACCATTGTGCAGCTACATCTCACTGCAGGCCATTAGTATGTCTGGAAGGCAAACAAGGAGAGGCAGACAGTCACGAGCCAATAAAAGAGGGCAAGCAGGCTCTGTGTCTAGAGGCAACAGTGCTGGTTGTGGACACGCTTGTCCTTCTTTTCGGCAGCTGGCCATATTGAGCCGCAACATGCCGAAGACTTGGTAGAGTGGATGACCAAGCTGTCCTCATCCTCCTCATCCTCTCTCACCCAGGCTCAGGGTACTTTGTCTGGCAAAGCAGCTGCCAACGCGGCCTCTTCCCTCGGCTCAATTGCATCAATCACTCCTTCCCTAGCCCCACCATGTCCTCCTGAGGAGTCCCCCGAACTGTTTGACCACGGTGTTGGGTACATGCTCCAGGAGGATGCCCAGCGTATGAAGGCTCCGATGATGGTTCCCAGTTAGAGGAAGGCAGTAACGTGAGCCCAGAGAGAGGGGGTGCCCAACAAGGACAGCAATCTGTCAGTCATGTTCTCCCAGCTGAAGCATACTGCCAGATTTGCTGAGGAGGGAGGGGATGATGAGGTCACTGACTCCACGTGGGTGCCTGATAGGAGAGAGGAGGAGGAGGAGGAGGAACATCTCCAATGAGGCAGGATGCCCTCCAGGGGCCAGCTTAAGGGCAGCCAACTGACTGCATCACACCGCAGTGTTCCGCATGTTCAGGGCGCTGCTGTCTCTGCGCGTTATTCCAAAAGTTCTTTGGTGTGGGCCTTTTTTGAGAAGTGTGCAGAAGATCGCACCGTTGCTATTTGCAACATATGTCTGAAGCGTATCTCGCGTGGCCAAAACATGAGCCGCTTGGGCACCACGTGCTTGACCAGACATATGTCGACCTGCCATGCAGTCCGTTGGCAAGCATACAAAAAAGACCCACACCAAAGAACAAAGCGGAACTTTCCTTGCTCCTCATCAGCTGGGATCTCCAACCCCACTATACCTTCAATCCTCTCTGAAACCTGCACTGAGAGGAATGAAGGTGTAGAATTAGGTGTGTCACAGCCAAGTACTTGCGGGCAATCTGCTATCAGTACACCAACGTCAGATTGTACCAGGCAAATTTCCCTGCCCCAGCTGCTGCACCACCAAAAGAAGTTAGATCCCAGCCATCCACATGCCCAGCGGTTGAATGCTAGTTTGGCTAAATTACTAGCACTTCAACTGTTGCTTTTTCAGTTGGTAAACTCTGCCCTCTTCCATGAGTTTGTGGAATGTGCAGGTTCCCAAACGCCACTTTTTCTCACGGAAGGCGATTCCGGCTCTCTACCAGCATGTGGAAGGCAATGTCTTGGCCTCGCTGGACAGGGCGGTCAGTGGTAAGGTGCATATTCCCGCTGACTCATGGTCTAGCAGGCATGGACAGGGACGTTACCTATCTTTCAATGCGCATTGGGTGACTCTGCTGGCAGCTGGGAAGGATGCAGGACAAGGTGCAGTAGTGCTGGAGGTTGTTCCGCCACCACGCCTCCAAAATGCTACTACTGGTGATTCTGACACACCTATCTCCTCCACCCCCTCCTCTTCTTCTTCCTCCATGGCCTCTTCCTGTGCTTTGTCCTCGGAACCAGCGGTGCTCCGTAGGCGTTCAAGGGGGTACGCAAGTACGCAGGAAAAAAGATGCCATGCGGTGCTTGAGCTGGTGTGCTTGGGGGACAGGAGCCACACTGGGGCAGATATTCTGTCACCCTTGCAGGGGCAGGCTCAGAGGTGGTTGACGCCACACCAGCTTAAGCCAGGAAAGGTGGTTTGCGACAATGGCACCAACCTCCTCTCCGCCCTCCGACAGGGACAACTGACCCATGTGCCCTGTTTGGCTCACATCCTTAACTTGGTGGTGCAGCGGTTCTTGGGCAGGTACCCGGGCTTACAGGAGGTCCTGAAGCAGGCCAGGAAACTCTGTGGGCATTTCTGCCGGTCATATAATGCCAGTGCTCGGCTGGCTGGCCTGCAAAAGGAATACAACCTGCCCAAGAACCGCCTAATCTGTGACATGCCCACCAGGTGGAACTCTATGTTGGTCATGCTGCAGCGGCTGCACAGGCATCAGAGGGCCATCAATGAGTATCTGTTGCAATATGGCACCAGGACAGGGTCAGGGGAGCTTGGATTTGTTTCCCCACGCCAGTGGGCCATGATCAGGGATGTATGAACTGTCCTGGCACCATTTGAGCAGGTCACGAGGATGGTGAGCAGTGACAGTGCATGCATCAGTGACACTGTCCCTCTTGTCCAACTTTTGGAGCACACGCTGCGTGGAATAATAAACAGGGCACTTGAGGCAGAACAGAGGGAGGAAGAGGAGGACTTTCTTACCTCTCAAGGCCCCCTTTATCCAGACAGTGTTCCTGCTGGCCCACCTATCACACAGGTGTAGTGGATTGGTTCTGGTCCAATCCCAGAAACTATTCTCTTCTGCCTATTTGCTAGCTTTGAAAGAAAAGACGCTAGTCTGTGCGTTAGCATAAATTCTTTTATCACTTCCAGACCTCAGTCTCGGTCTCAGCCCTTTTTAAAGGCAAATTTTACACAGACAAGCATGTACATATAATTAGTTCTGTTCATATATGGAGCTTCTTCTTGTGACGTCAGTTTCTCATTCGTGGCAGAGTGTCCTAGAATACTCTCTTCTCCTTTTTAGTCTTGCTTGGAGAGAAGGGGAATTGAAGGATGAAGGAGTATTTTGAAGGACTACACAGGACATCTGTTCTTTTTTCTTCACTCTGAGCTGAATATCTCTGCTATATTTTTTAATCAAGGAGAACACTTTTTGTCTTATTACATAAACACTAAAAGACAAACATATAATATTTCAAACTTGTACCCTTAACATACACAAACACTCTGGTTCCCAATATGAAAATCAATAAGCTTCTCATTGTACAGAAATATCTCAACATGTATTTCTGTTCCTAACAGATGGTTCTCGTAAAAGGACACTAATTACCCTGAGTTCCTGAGGTGGATATAGACTGTCAGCAGCAGAGAACAAGAAAAAGAAACATTTAACTCCTGCTAAGCTTCTCAAACTATATTTAAGTGGATAATAGATAGAGAGAACCCATTTATAAAAATATAAATTTTATATACTCCATCACACAGGAAGAGGACGAGGAGGAGGAGGAGGATTGTGTCAGCATGGAGGTGGAGCCTAGCACTCAGCATCAGCAGCAGTCTTCAAGGGAATAATTACAGTCCCAAGACACCCATGGACTTGTACGTGGCTGGGAGGAGGTGGCTGCGGATCATGTCGTCCTGAGTGACCCAGAGGACTCCACACCGAATGCCTCAGCAAACCTACGCTGCATGGCCTCCCTGATCCTGCAAAGCCTGCGGAAGGATCCTCGTATTCGTGCTATCAAGGAGAGGGATCATTACTGTCTGGCAACCCTCCTTGATCCACGTTACAAGGGTAAGGTGAAGTATCTTCGCGAGGCCTTGCAGAAAGGTCTGTGCAACGCGTTCCCAGAGACTGGGAGGTTACAAACTCCTGGTCCTGGACAACGTGTTGCTGAGGCTTCGGTCAGTCAAAGAAGGAGCGGTGGAGAAGGTGGCCGTCTGACCGATGCGTTCAGACAATTTTTTAGTCCGCAGCTCCAAGGTATGATCGGTTCCAGCAACCATCGGCAGCGTCTGGTTTACATGGTGCAGGAATACCTAGGGGCAAGATCAGACTTGGAAACCTTTCCCACCAAAAATCCTCTGGGTTACTGGGTCTTGAGGATGGATCACTGGCCAGAGCTTGCACAGTATGCAATTGAGCTACTGGCCTGTCCTGCATCCAGCGTTCTTTAGGAACGCACATTCAGTGCTGCTGGAGGCTTTGTAACCGATCACAGGGTGCGCCTGTCCACCGACTTGGTCGATCGACTGATCTTCATAAAAATGAATCAGTCTTGGATCACCACCAGCTACCAAGCACCTGATGCTGATGTAACAGAATAATATTCTTTGAAATGTCAGATCCCTTCAAGACTGCCTATGCTGATGCAGAGTGACTATCCTGTTATGCTGAGTGACTATCCTCTTCCTCCTCAATGATCATGCTGATAGCATGTAAGAACATTTTTGTTTCTGGGCACCGCCACCAGTGGCTAAGGCCCAATTTTTCAGCCCCTGTTTAACAGGGGTGTGTAATTACAATTGTTAATGCAATACTTTGCAGCAGAACTCATTCCTGCGCTACAACTAGAGTATCTGTGAGGGGTTACAGTGTTGTGGCACCAGCATCAGTGCCTAAGGCCCAATTTTTCTGCCCCTGTTTAACAGGGGCATGTAAGCACAATTTTTGATGCAATACTTTGCAGCAGGGCTCATTGCTGCGCTCCAACTACAGTATCTGTGAGGGGTTGCAGTGTTGTGGCACCAGCTCCAGTGCCTAAGGCCCAGTATTTCAGCCCCTGTTTAACAGGGGCGTGTAATTACAATTTTTAATGCAATTCTTTGCAGCTGGGCTCATTCCTGTGCTTCAACTAGAGTGTCTGTGAGGGGTTGCAGTGTTGTGGCACCAGCACTAGTGCCTAAGGCCCAATTTTTCTGCCCCTGTTTAACAGGGTCGTGTAATTACAATTTTTGATGCAATACTTTGCAGCAGGGCTCATTCCTGCGCTCCAACTAGAGTATCTCTAAGGGGTTGCAGTGTTGTGGCACCAGTGCCTAAGGCGCAGTTTTTATGCCCCTGTTCAACAGGGGCATGTAATTACAATTCTTGATCGAATAATTCACAGCAGGGCCAATTCCTGCGCCCACCAAGAGTAACTGTGAGGGCTTACAGTGTTGTGGCAACACCACCACCACCAAAGGCCCAATTTTTCTGCCCCTGTTCAACAGGGCCATGTAATTACAATTCTTGATCTAATATTTCACAGCTGGGCCCATTCCTGCGCCCACCAAGAGTAACTGTGAGGACTTACAGTGTTGTGGCACCAGCACCACCACCAAAGGCCCAATTTTTCCTACCACTGTTCAACAATGGCATGTAATTACAATTCTTGATATAATAGTTCACAGCAGGGCATTCTAGCGCTCACCAAGAGTAACTGTGAGGGCTTACAGTGTTGTGGCAACACCAACACCTAAGGGCCAAATTTCTGCAGAGTATATACGGTAGGCCCCTACTTTCAAACATCCAACTTACAAACGACTCCTACTTGCAAACGGAAGGAGACAACAGGAAGTGAGAGGAAATCTACCCCATAGGAAGGGAAATTCTCTCCTGTAAGAGTTAACATGGGAAAAAGGTGTCTCCTCTCCACTGATGCTTTATCACCAATCCTTATTTCAATAAAAACCCCAAATTTTCAAAAAACATTTGTCATTGGGACGGAAAGCAAGGTGAAATGTTCTGAACAGGTGCACAGACAGCAAAACAAATGTTACAGGGGTGATAACCCTTCCCTATCCCTATGTTTTCATTAAAATCACTGCTCCTGAAAAAACTTCAGTTTTTAAAACTTTTTTTTGCATTGATACATGTCCCCTGGGGCAGGACCCGGGTCCCCAAACCTTTTTTAGGACAATAACTTACATATTAGCCTTCATAATTAGCACTTTTGATTTTGAACGTTCGAGTCCCATAGACTTTAATAGGGTTCTAAAGTTCGCACAAACTTTTGGTCCGTTCACAGGTTCTGGTGCGAACCGAACCGGGGGATGTTTGGCTCATCCCTTCTGGTGACAGTATGTAAAAAAAATGGGCTTTTTTTTAAATCATAATTTTCCACAACATTTTGTCAAAAAATTAGAACTTCAAAAAACTAGCCATGCCTCTTACTAAATACATTGGACTGTCTAATTTCCAAAAAAGGGGTGATTTGGGGGATATTTGTACTGTCCTGGTGTTTTCAGGCCTCAAGAAATGAGATAGGCAGTCAGTACAAAAGGATTGATCAATTTTCAGATTATGCAGACTAAATTATAATAATAATATATATGATTTGTTTTCATTTAACCAAAGTAATGTAGCAGAATACATTTTGGTCTAAATTTATGAAGAAAGATTATTTGAAAAATGTTATAAAATAAACGAGGAAAAGCGTGTTTTTTTCAAAATTTTCTGTCTTTTTTGTTTATTTAGCACACAATAAAAAAAACTGTGGTGATTAAATACTACAAAAAAAAAACTCTATTTGTGTGAAAAAAGTGATAACAATTTCATATGGGTACATGACTGCACAATTGTCATTCAAAGTGAGACAGCGCTGAAATCTAACAGCTGGCATGGGCAGGAAGGGGGTGAAAGTGCCCGGCATTGAAGTAGTTAAGTGTATGGCCAGCAGAAAGCTGCATAGAACCATGAGGAGGTGCACAGTGCAGTAACCTATAGCAGCCAGACATTACTTTTGTAGAATTAATACATTGAAAAATAGGTGGCTGCTATGAATCGCCACTCCCTATGCAGCTTGTTGCCAGTTTTACTTTTTAAACATTAAGAAGGTGTATTAAACTAATTTTAGCTTACAAGAGACGCTGGGGAATTTGCTGACCAGTCTTTTAGTTGAAATGGCAGGGGCCAAAAGCTAACTAAGTCCAAACCAACTCCCACACCCATTCTAAGCCTATACAGTACTATCTTACCCTGTAAAGAAAAGATCTGTATATTTACCTGTTCTAAAGCCACTCAGGTCTGGTCCAATGGTCAGCTGTCAGCTGTGGCTTCAATGTAGAGGAGAGGTAGCTGGCAATGGATCCCCCATGGTAAGCCTTTAGGTGAGGTCATCTCCCAGGCATTTGCAGGTGTTGTCAGCGATCTCTCCTCTACACAGAAGCTGCTGCTGGAGAGATCATGTGACAAGACCAGAGGACTTCAGAATAGGTATATATACAGATTTTTCCTTACAGGGTTAGATAGAATAGGCTTAGAATGGGGGTGGAAGTAGGTTTGGCCTTAGTTAGCTTTTGAATGAACTTCCACTTTAAATGCCTATAGCCTAGTCATAGGTTCACTTGTTGGTTGCAAACTGTTTCCATTCTCTCAATCTACTAACAGATGCCATTTATTTTTAAATATTAATTTTACTGCAGACATTTTTTTCTTTCCCACCCCCAATTTAATACATGACAAAGGATTTAAAAAGCACTATAAGCTAGCTTAAAGGGTAACTCCGCTTTCTTTTGTGGGGAAAAAAAATGCAAATAAAGAAAAACGAATATAGCGTATACAATTGTGACAAAAGTAATATTGTAATTGAAGGTTATTAAAAATTACCTTTCCTTTTCAATCTGCAGCCGCTGAAATTTTCTGAAAATGCAATGCAATATGGCTACCTGGAGGTGTTCTGTACACAGAAGGTGTACAGGATGCCCCCCAGAAACATAATTTCCTGTTTGTTTGATTGGCTCACCAATTTTCCCAGAAGTCTACACTAAGATACAAGTCAGATATCAAACATCCCCTGGAACAACAATGTCATTTTTGGTAAGATACTTCCAATAGAAACACATCTAAAGGGATGCAGGCTCCGCAGTTAGTGCCCTGAACCTGCTGCAGCTTATTGATCATTTTGAAACCACTCCCATTAGACTCACTTTCCCACATGGGCACAGAGGAACAAACAGAGGTTACTTCAGAATAACAAAAGGTAAGAATCAGCAACAAAGTTTGTTAAAATCCTTTTAATGTACATAGATCATGCAGGGGGGATGTTTTTTTCTCCAAAAAATTGGAGTTATGCTTTAAGAGAAAATACAGCAGAGATAGCTTTCTTTGCAGCTCCTTTTGTTTCATGGAGGTATCAGACTGAGCACTCTGATGAATATTTCCTGAACTTAGTATATAAGGCTAAGTAAAGCTGTGCACACTTTAAATAGTCCTGTGCAAGGTAAACTTTCACACACATGACTGAATGATTTATGTGAACGCCTTATTTACTTGGTGCACATTTGCTGAGGAAGAAATAGATCATTTGACAGTAGACGTTTTCACTTCAGATGCCCTTAGATTAGTAAAGTGTAAAGAAGGCTTTTACAAATTACAGCAGGGTGTCTTCATACAAACACAAACCATATCAATCAGTGGCAAATTGTATAGTTCTGTTGGGCACATACAGTGGGGATCGAAAGTTTGGGCACCCCAGGTAAAAATGTGTATTAATGTGCATAACGAAGCCAAGGAAAGATGGAATAATCTCCAAATGGCATCAAATTACAGATTAGAGATTCTTATAATATGTCAAAAAAAGTTAGATTTTATTTCCATCATTTACACTTTCAAAATTACAGAAAACAAAAAAATGGCGTCTGCAAAAGTTTGGGCACCCTGCAGAGTTAATATCTTGTACTGCCCCCTTTGGCAAGTATCACAGCTTGTAAACGCTTTTTGTAGCCAGCCAAGTGTCTTTCAATTCTTGTTTGAGGTATCTTTGCCCATTCTTCCTTACAAAAGTCTTTGAGATTTCTGGGCTGTCTGTCACGCACTGCTCTTTTAAGGTCTATCCATAGGTTTTCAATAATGTTGAGGTCAGGAGATTGTGAAGGCCATGGCAAAACCTTCAGTTTATGCCTCTTGATGTAATCCCCCGTGGATTTTGAGGTGTGTTTAGGATCATTATCCATTTGTAGAAGCCATCCTCTCTTTAACTTCAGCTTTTTCACAGATGGCATCAAGTTACCATCCAAAATTTGCTGAAATTTTATTGAATCCATTTTTCCTTCTACTCGTGAAATGTTCCATGTGCCACTGGCTGCAATACAACCCCAAAGAATGATTGATCCACCCCCATGCTTAACAGTTGGACAGAGGTTCTTTTCATTAAATTCTGTGCCCTTTCTTCTCCAAACGTACCTTTGCTCATTCCGGCCAAAAAGTTCTATTTTAACCTCTTCGGTCCACAGAACTTGTTTCCAAAATGCCTCAGGCTTGTCTATATGTTCATTTGCAAAGTTCAAACGCTGATTTTTGTGGTGAGGACGTAGAAGAGGTTTTCTTCTGATGACTCTTCCATGAAGACCATATTTGTACAAGTATCTCTTTATAGTGGAATAGTGTACCACAACTCCAGTGTCTGCCAGATCTTTCTGGAGGGATCGTGCAGTCAAACGTGGGTTTTGAATTGCTTTTCTCACAATCCTGCGAGCTGTTCTGTCTGATATTTTTCTTGGTCTTCCAGATCTTGCTTTAACTTCCACTGTTCCTGATGACTGCCATTTCTTAATTACATTCCGAACAGAGGATATTGACATCTGAAAACGCTTTGCTATCTTCCTATAGCCTTCTCCAGCTTTGTGAGCGTCAACTATTTTCAGTTTCAGTTTTCTAGACAACTGCTTAGAAGAACCCATGGTGCTGATTGTTGGGGCAAGGTCAGATGAGTCTGGCCATTTAAAACCTTTGAGATTGACATCACCTGGTCTTCCCAGATGATGATTGAGAACAATCCATGACACTGGCAGGTCTCAGCTTTGCAAAGGGGGCAGTGCATGCTATAAATTCTGCAGGGTGCCCAAACGTTTGCAGACCCCATTTTTTGGTTTTCTGTAATTCTGAAAGTGTAAATGATGGAAATAAAATCTAACTTTTTTGACATATTATAAGAATGTCTAATCTGTAATTTGATGCCATTTGGAGATTTTTCCATCTTTCCTTGGCTTCGTTATGCACATTAATACACATTTTTACCTGGGGTGCCCAAACTTTCGATCCCCACTGTACACATCAAGTAATAACAGATCCTTGTTCTACTGTAATATTAGTCAAAAATGTGTACGCTATCACAGTCTACCTACTTTTCTTTAATTAGTCCCCCAGCAGAAATATTACAAAAATACTCATCTTCTGTCTAGCACTTTCCTCTATAATTCCTTTTCTACCATTACATTTCATCAGTCAACCCAGAAGATATCATGTAAGTACAAGGTCTCTCCCTAAGGACTACTGTATTATTATTATATTATACAGGATTTATATAGCGCCAACAGTTTGCGCAGCGCTTTACAACATCGGGGAAGACAGTACAATTACAATACAATTCAATACAGAAGGAATCAGAGGGCCCTGCTCGTTAGAGCTTACAATCTAGAAGGGAGGGTCAAGTGGAACAATAGGTAGTAGCTGTGGGGGATGATCAGATGAACAAGATGAAAATACAGTTGTTAGTTGTGGGTTGGATAGGTTTCTCTGAAGAGAAGGGTTTTCAGGGATCGTCTAAAAGCCAATAGAGTAGGAGATAAACGAACAGACTGGGGTAAAGAGTTCCATAGGCTTGGAGAGGCTCTGGAAAAGTCCTGTAGGCGAGTGTGGGAGGAGGTGATGAGAGAGTTAGAGAGCAGGAGGTCTTGCGAGGATCGAAGAGAACGATTAGGTTGGTATTTTGAGACTAGGTCAGTGATGCAGCTGGGGGCAGAGTTGTGGATGGCTTTGTAGGTAGTCGTTAGTATTTTGAATTTAATTTGTTGAGTGAGGGGAAGCCAGTGGAGGGATTGACAGAGAGGAGTTGCAGACACAGAGCGATTAGTAAGGTTAATAAGTCTGGCAGCAGCATTTATGATGGATTGAAGGGGGGATAGAGTATGTAGGGGTAAGCCAATGAGGAGGGAGTTGCAGTAATCGAGGAAAGTGAATTAAGAGCTTTGTGGTGTCATTGGTAAGAAAGGGGCGTATTTTGGAGATGTTGCGGAGGTTGAGGCGGCAAGATTTGGACAGTGATTGTACGTGGGACTTAAAGGAGAGTTCAGAGTCCAGGACTACTACTAGGACCTTGGCATGCGGGGATGTGCTGATAGTTGTGCCATCGATTTTGGCTGATTGTTGGCTGGAAAAACACAGGGTTTTCTGTAAAGGCTAAAAATTAAAATGGTTATCTTTCCTTTAAACTTTGTAATGCTTGAAAAGGGAGGATGGAAGAACAGGGACCTTTTTGTGTTTTGAAACAGTATGATCTTCATCTTGTTATTTTGGATTGAAAACAAAGTATGACAAGGTGGATATTTGAGATGGAATACATATTGTATACATAGCTGGATGGTTCAGTTGCAAGTACATTTTGGGAGTTAAAAAATACATATCAATATTGCTCCGGGCTTGAGGGTATTTGTTTGAGGTAACAGAAAAGCTGAATAATGGAAGATAGTCAGCCAAGTAATTCTACAAGAATAATTGGTTGGATGTTCTTGATTCTGCTTTTGTATATTTATTGAGACCTCACAGAACAGACATCTATATTTAACACGTTTTTTTTCTACTATGTGCCATCAGCAATTCAACACTTCATTGTTGTTACTTCATCTTTATTTCTATAGCCAAAACTCTTTTTTTTTGGATAGAGCGGGGGAATGTAAAAATCCCTGTCATGTTTCCAGTTAATTTCTTGGTGCCTGTTTGGTCTCAGTGACAACTATAATCAGGACAGGTGAGGGGAACAGGGAGCCTTCCATATAGACAAAAATGGCAATAGAATTCTGAAATACATTCTTGGCCTTCCTTGTTTTCCTAAAAGTCATTTAATTGCTCTCTGGGAGGGATTGGAGAGATTTTGCATGGAGTTCAACTTTAAATGACACGGGTACTTATAAAGCCAGCTTTGTTGCATTATGTGCAATGAGGAGAAGAATCTGTTGCAGTAAATGTGGATAATTTATGTTTAGCCTTCTCTTTATAATGTTTCATTTTATGAGAGTTTCAACCAGATGCTGCTTTAGTACTATGCAAACTGTCAACAAATCGTATTTAGTTTTTCTAACTATTCTAACTATTAATTGTATAGCAATACCCCCGCAGGGGCCGCTGGTTAATTTTGGGCCTTGCACGTTACCTCACTGTTCCGTATGCTCGTCTCAGGGGTTCTCCTTGAAGAGTTGTCCAGAAGAAGTTTGCACCAACACAAAAGTCTCTTTCAAGGGTTTATTTGAAATAAAGTTTCCAACAGAGGGAATGAAGGGATGGGGAGGACTCAGGTACCTTAATTGCGACTCATGAGAATTCTCCTAGGTGCCTCCACGCTGGACTCAGCAGACATCGGATAGGCCCAATCTCACTGGCCTAGCAGCCGATGTACAGCTCGATCACGTATAGTCTCTGCCACAGACTTGGTGTAATTAGAACAGTCTCTGCCACAGACTTGGAATAACCTTCACTTGGGTTACCTTCTGAATGAAGAATACAGCTCTCAGTGTTAGAATCTTTCAGCCGTTCCGGCAGCACTGTGAGGTAAATTAGGATCCGGGTGCATCCTCCAATTGAGTCCTCAATTGCTTGGTCCCTTCCAGCAGGCAAGGCGACACAGGATCATCACTGGATCAGTAGGCCCCAGCAACTCCTGGGCCTACCCATCAGTAACGAAGCCTCAGGCCAACGTGGCCCAGAGACGGAAACTGCCAACACTTCCCTGAGGCCATGAGGGCCCTCAGGTGGGGACCGAAGACACGACCCCATAATCTATTTTTTTTGCCCTAATGGCGTCTGTTACTTAAATACCCCCTCCCAGCATGCACAGCGGGTTCATCATGCCCCCTGGGCTGCTTGCTAGGATAGTCTCTGCCACAGACTTGGTGTAATTAGAACAGTCTCTGCCACAGACTTGGAATAACCTTCACTTGGGTTACCTTCTGAATGAAGAATACAGCTCTCAGTGTTAGAATCTTTCAGCTGTTCCGGAAGCTCTGTGAGGTAAATTAGGATCCGGGTGCATCCTCCCATTGAGGCCTCAATTGCTTGGTCCCTTCCAGCAGGCAAGGCGACACAGGATCATCCCTGGATCAGTAGGCCCCAGCAACTCCTGGGCCTACCCATCAGTAACGAAGCCTCAGGCCAACGTGGCGCAGAGGCGGAAACTGCCAACACTTCCCTGAGGCCATGAGGGCCCTCAGGTGGGGACCGAAGACACGTCCCCAGAATCTCTTTTTTTTGCCCTAATGGCATCTGTTACTTAAATACCCCCTCTCAGCATGCACAGCAGGTTCACCACGCCCCCTGGGCTGCTTGCTAGGAAAGAGGTACCCAATACGTCCAGCCTGTAGCCTTTCCAATCCTGACCAGTGGTGGCAGCGACACCTACTGTCAGGAGGGAAATCACACAACCAGTTGAACTGAAACAGAGTGCAATTTATAACACAATTCCTCTGAGCCAAACTATTGCTCAGATAACTATAATTTAACATATAGCGCACACTCATTGGGAGCAGGGTGCTACATACTTCCCCCTCCAGAACAGATAATGTCCTCATCGTCTAGGAAAGTTTGACCCTTCAATCCTGAAGGTCAGCTACCTGAGTCCAAAACTTGGATGGGGAGGGAAGGCTAAGGCAACAAGAAATACACTTCACATAGACATGCAATAATAATTTTACTATACAATACAGTATTCCTATCTCACTTTCTAACCCATCTAACTTGACAGTAGCTTGGAAAGAGATCCAGGACACCTGAAAAACAAAACAGCACACAGACAAATATTCCAAACATTACTGTACAAAGGAAGCAAAGCCTTACTTCCGGAGAAATAAAACTTTCTCTCCTACATATAAATTTTTTTCCTAAGTGCAAAAATTATGTAGCTAAGTGTCATGCAGCTAAGTGTTGAAAAGTTCAGTTCAGCAAAGTTCAGTCTCTACCGATTGAGCAAACCTCTGCCACCTAGTGGTCGAAGAGTAACACACAGTTCCTTTTTGGTCCAAGTACTGAACCGGGTAAAGAATCTTGACTCAAGCCTCGTACACACGACCGATTTTCTCGTCGTAAAAAAACACGTCGTTTTTTTCGACGAGATTCTTGTTAAGCTTGTCGATTTTCTCGTCAAGCTTTCCATGCGTACACACTGACATTTCCCAATTTCCTCGTTGTTCTCCGCGCTCACGTCCAGCACGTACGACGGCACTATAAAGGGGAAGATCTTTTTTCTTGGCGCCACCCCTTGGGCTGCTTTTGCTGATCTCGTGTTACCGCGTGTGAAGTAAAAGTTTGGGAAGAGACGATTCGCGCTTTTCAGTCTTCGTACTTTTCAGATCGTTTTCTGCGGTTCAGTTTGTGCTTGTGGGTTCGTATCTTGACTTTCAGGGCGTCTAGGCAGGTCGTATCTGTTTTACAGTGCATTCTTGCCTGTTCGTTTCTGATTTTCAGTTCGTTATTCATAGGCCTTGCTGTTCTAAAGTGCGTTCTGTTCTGTACGTTCTGATAAGACGACCGTTTCTTAGCCATGTCGCCTGGACGTTCTCGTCGTCGAGTTCGTGCTGTGCGTGCGCTTGGTGTTGGTCTGCTTGTTTTGGACCAAGACCAGTCCATGAATGGTGTGAGGAGGAGTTCATGGACCAAGAATTGGTTGCTCCAGCGGGACCAATTCTGCCACATGCCTCTGCTGCGGGAGATCGTCGAGAATAATCCTGAGGACTACAGGAATTTTCTGCGGATGTCTGACCCCGTTTTTCAGGAACTGTTGGCTTTGGTGTCCCCCTATATTACCAGGAAGGACACCGTTATGCGGGAAGCCATCAGTGCTGAGCAGAGGCTCATCGCCACGTTACGTTATCTGGCGACAGGGAGAAGTCTTCAGGACTTGAAGTTCACGACAGGCATCTCCCCCCAGGCTCTGGGCCTCATAATCCCAGACACCTGTTCTGCCATTATACAAGTCCTGCATGAGGACTATATTAGGGTAAGTTTTCTCCCTTAACATCACATTTTATGTATTACATGTATGCTAATGTATTGTATTTCTTTCATCCTTCCCTAATTACCATGATTGTAATATGCTGAGAATGTCCCCTTTGTCCCCATGCATGCTGGAAGCTTTAGCTTGCACCTTTTTTCTCCTCCATAAATATTTCCCTTCACTAACTTTCCAGCAGGGGCGCCTGTTGCTCCAAATGTTTGGGGGTTCAAACACCAATTTAGGAAATAAACTTCCTCCTTTTTTGCTCTGGTGCCTATTAAACGCCCCCAGTTGTCCCCTCTAATGCAGCCATTTTGTTCACTCCAATGCAGCCATTTAGTCCCCTCTAATGCAGCCATTTTCCCCCCAGCCCTGCACTTACCTTCTTGTGGTCAGCGCCATCCTTCTTCTGTCCTTGATGTGTTCTCCTTCCCTTGATGTTGCATCAGCCAATCATGTTACCATTAAACAGACTTGGTGAACATGATTGGCAGAGCAGCCTGCCAGTGTTTCCCCAAGGAATGCCCCCCCCCCCTGCGTCCCCTATTTTACTTTTAGGAAGCCAATTACATCCCTCAGGTTGTAATGTGCAAGACTATTTTACTACCTGTTTCTGCTATGCAATTTGAACCCCCTAAATGCCGCAATTATTCATATGTCAGTCGCTTTACAAGAGGCCATCCACCTGAATAGTGGGCGGCATAGACAATACATAGGTTAATGCAACGCATGAACCTATGTATTGTTCTGAGTGATGGGCACAGGAGAGAGGGGGCAGTGCTCCAGCGCCCACTCTGGACGCACCGCCACTGCAATGCTATCCTGTGGCCAAACACATCTCCCCCCCCCCCAAAAAAAAAAAATAGTAATGGCCCATCAGAGGGGGTGATGAATATGATAAATGAGCCTTCCATTATACTTATTTTAAACACCTTAATAAACGTAGAATTTGATTGATGTTGGCCTCTAATGTTTTTTCAGAGAATTTCCTTGTAATGTATGACTTTTGTATTCTAATATTATTTCATCTTGTTTCACTCCACAGCTTCCTTCCACGCCACAGGAATGGCAGACTGTGGCATCGGAGTTTGCCACGCGGTGGGACTTCCCCAACTGCGGTGGTGCCATAGACGGGAAGCACGTCCGCATCGTGCCGCCACCCCGTTCTGGGTCCTACTACTACAATTACAAGGGGTTTCATAGCATTGTGCTGATGGCGGTGGTGTCAGCACGGTATGAATTCCTCTATGTTGATGTAGGGAAGAATGGCCGGATGTCCGATGGGGGATCCTTCATCCAGACGGAGTTTGCCCTCCGTCTCCAGAGTGACGACCTTGCATTGCCACCGGATGCAGGGAATATTGAAGGACTCCCCTTTGTTTTTTTGGCTGATGAAGCCTTCGGACTCGGACGGCATCTTATGAGGCCATTTCCACAGAGGACCCTGACCCCAGACAAGAGGGTGTTCAATTACCGGCTGGCCAGGGGCCGAAGAGTTGTCGAAAATGCCTTTGGCATAATGGCCAGCCGGTTCCGCCTTTTTATGACTTCAATACACTTGGCGGACTACAAAATAAACTATGTCGTATTTTGCTGCTGTGTGCTACACAACTTTCTGAGCCAAAAATCTAATTCCTATATGGCCTCAGTTTTGCCAGAGGCTGGACTTTCCCCTGCAAATCCCCTGCCGGGCCTGGAATCTGCCTGTCCTGGCTTGCCCTCCCAAAATGCCTGTTTGGTTCGGGACAAATACATGGAGTATTTCACGGGTAGGGGGGCAATTCCTATGCCAGCCTATGTCTGAGGATCCAAATAAAAAGCTTGTTTAAACCTTTAATTATTTGTTCTTTCCTGTCTCCTAGTTTGTCTTTGTGCATTTGTAGTGCCAAGTGTATTTTACTTTAGTAACTAACAACCATTTCACTATGTAACCTTACAAAATAACCAAATAAGCTTAGAGGGTATTATAAAAAGAAGCTACACGTTGTTTGTGGTCAAATATTTTACTCTGTGCACATTCTCACCATTTTTATTTTTTTCTTGTTTTTTGGGTTGGCCTGTCCCCAACCCGGCAATTTTTTGCTTATGAAAATACAAAAATAACAGTTGCATTCCAAAAATTACAACATTGGATACCTCTGAGCAATCTGAGACATTCACTTACACAAACTACCGTATTTATCGGCGTATAACACGCACCGGCGTATAACACGCACCCCAAGTTTAGGAGGGAATTTTAAGGAAAAAAACTTTTAGGAGGGAAATTCAAGGAAAAAAAACTTACATTTAAATGCAGCATGCAGCCTTGCCCAGTGTCCATCTGCAGCCTTGCCCAGTGTCCATCTGTCCATCTGCAGCCTTGCCCAGTGTCCATCTGTCCATCTGCAGCCTTGCCCAGTGTCCATCTGTCCATCTGCAGCCGTGCCCAGTGTCCATCAGTCCATCTGCAGCCTTGCCCAGTGTCCATCTGTCCATCTGCAGCCGTGCCCAGTGTCCATCTGTCCATCTGCAGCCGTGCCCAGTGTCCATCTGTCCATCTGCAGCCTTGCCCAGTGCCTTTGCGATCGTGTCAGTCCCGGCCTTTTTTAAAAATTTGGCGACGATTTTTGTGGAGAGGAGCGAGCGGGGCCGAGTGTATTTCGGCTAGACTCGGCTCCTCTCGCAGTCCCGCCCATCTCCACTGACTGCGCCGCTGACGGAGAAAGCCGAGTGTACTTCGGCTAGACTCGGCTCTGCTCACAGTCACAGGCAGGACTGCGAGAGGAGCCGAGACTAGCCGAAGTACACTCGGCTTTCTCTATGTCAGCGGCGCAGTCAGAGACGGGCGGGACTGCGAGAGGAGCCGAGTAAAGCCGATTGTACTTCGGCTTCGGCTCCGCTCGCTCCTCTCGCTCGTTTTCAGCAGGGGAATTCGACGGAGTATCGGCGTATAACACGCACCCACGATTTTCCCCTGATTTTAAGGGGAAAAAAGTGAGTGTTATACGCCGATAAATACGGTATGTCTCTATGTGCCCGTCCTAATATGGGGTCCTGCCACCCCTTGCCCAGCCAAAAATTGAATATGCACACATTTGGGATTTTTTTCATCTAGGAAGTTTACAATCCTGATCCCTATTGTCAACATGTGCTATCTGCCATCAGGGGTGATCAATGGACGTGTTTTGGGGGTGCAACCCCTTCCTCAGTTCCTCAGTTCCTCAGTTCCTAGATACGAGGAAGGGGTTGCACCCCCAAAAGACGTACATGGATATCCCCTGATGGCAGATAGCACATGTTGACACACTGTGTGCAGATTCAATTTTTGGCTGGTTTGATTGTCAAAAATATTCGAAAAGGTGCAAAAACAAACATGTAAAAACAAATGTGTTTGGATGGCTTATTGAATTCTCCCCAAAACATCGAGAATGTCTTTAAATGTTTGTTCCATCACATGGATTCTTTGTTTAATTAGGTCCAGTTCCGTGCTACATTCCATCACTTGCTGGATGAGGCGGAGGGCACTGTCAGCAGAGAACCGTGTACTATCCTTCACAACATTTATATCCCCTAAAAAACAAAAACAAAAGGTATTATAACTCTGCAGGCCTACATCTCTTACCTGAAGCTGTGGTGACAGATACTGACCTGTTGTGGTGACCAGATCCACAACGTCATCCACCTCTCCTCCCTGCACTTCTCCTTCCTCCACCTCAACTTCCTGCACATCTTTCGGTTGTGGGTCTTTGGGAGTTTGGGGTTGCTTGGAAGTTGTGGGGTGCATGTGCTCCCTGGAGTGTCCTCCTCCCAGTCTTCTCTCCCCTATGAGAATCAAACAAAAGGTCTATTTATCACACTGTAAATCTCAATGTTTAAATAAAAACAGGCTAAATTGCTTGGAAGTGTGGTACAAGTGTGTGTTTGGGCGGAATTTAAAGAAGAATGCATTATTTATGACCAAGAATATGTTTAGTATTCACCTTTGGATGTAATTTATTTGACATGGAGGCACCACAAAAATTCTATGATGCACCTGTGTGGGACACCCAAAAAAGGCGGGTCTGGTGGCCCACACTATAGTGCTCCAAAGTACAGATGTGGAAGCAGCTGCTGAGTGTCCTCTCCTTTACACTGATAAAAGTTTGCATTTCATTCTCTTTACAAACACATCATCTAGACTAAAAATTTCGCCACAATATTTGAGCAAAAATGGCAGATGTCTAATTACTTTTGTGGCTCTAAAATAAGCCAAAACCGCGGATAGTGGCCGAACGAAGTGTCGGTAACGTAACGAACGATTACTGTGCCCAACTAAGTTCAAAATATTACATTTTGGAAGGGAGTCCAATATGAGAAACCAAAATAAAGAGCAACATGTCAGTTTAGAAAAAGATTAATAGCATAAAAGTCTACATTTTACTTACTTTTAGCGAGCATTCTCTTTATGCTCCTCAACTGCTCTGGCTCCCTCAGTTTGAGGTCTGACCACCTCTTTCTGAGCTGCTCATTTGAGCGTTTCACCCCGAAATTCGCCTTCAGACTCTTCACGACTTTAGTGAGGATTTTGGCCTTCCTTCTATTTGGTTTGCTATACGGCCCATGCTTTGCATCATAATCAGACTTGAGCAAGATGTCCACCATCTCCGCCATCTCCGCAAAAGACATATTCGATGCCTTGAATCTCCTCCTTGATCGTGACGTTTCCTCGGTCTCCGGGCTTGTCTCCTCCTCGTTAGTTGCGGAATTATCAGACACCTGCTGTAACTCCGCCATATCTGTCTGCGCGCCGAAAGAGAAGGGGCGGGGAAAAGATGTTAGTTAGAACGTCATGGGCGGGAGACGTGTGCGGAGCGACGTGTTCGAAATTTGACGCATGCGTGGTGTGTATATAGCAAACACACATGTGACTATAGTACGTTCGGTGTGCGGAGAGAGGAGTTCAAGTGACGGACGTGGGAACGAAGGTATGTGATTTTGTGACTTGTACAAATTGTTGGCCTATACTGTCTTGACAATGTTGGAGGATATATATGGTGACTAGAATGTTAAGGAGGTTAGACTGTTTGCCTCACATTAGTTATATATAATTTATTTAACTTGCAGATACAATATGAATGTCTTTATAAGCGACAAGGATTTCCTGGCGGAATTTATTGACCGGGTAAGGGAGCTGCCGGCTCTGTGGGAGACGAAAAACCCCATCCACAAAAAAAGAGGGGTGAGAAAAGCAGCGCTGGAGAAGCTGCTCCCATTTGTGCATACCAAGGTGCCCACAGCCACAGCAAAACAAGTGGACACTAAAATTGGGAGCTTGAGAGGTACCTACAGGACTGAACGCTCTAAGGTGCTGGCTTCTCAGAGGTCAGGAGCAGCAGCAGGTGATGTTTATGTCCCGATTTTGTGGTACTACAACAGGATGTCCTTCCTGGATGACCACATTGAGACAAGGCCATCACTCTCCACTCTTCCCCCCAGACTTCCCTGCAGCCAACCTGAGCCTTCTCTGGAGCAAGAGGAGGCAGCCATCCTGGATGATCCTTATTTGGCCATCTGGAGCCAGGTATAGTATTAACTGAAAATGTATTGGGATAAACTTAATGTTTGACAAATATGTCAAGATGACAAACATAAAATATTTTGGATTCCACAAGTGAAATCAAGATCTGTAGACATTAGTCTGCACTTAATTGGGTGCTAAATAGTCAATCTGATATAGTGGTAAATTTAAAGCAAGGATTTATGGATTTACATTCTAATTGCTTCAATCAGGATTACAAAGTTTGATGCAAAGATTAAACCAACATATTAAACTATGTCCCTTTTTCATACACAGGATGAAATCAGCCAGGAGGAGGGTCTGGAAACTGTCAGGCAGGAGGAGGAAGGGCCCAGTGGCAGCCAGGAGGTGGCAGGGCCCAGTGGCAGACAGGAGGTGGCAGGGCCCAGTGGCAGACAGGAGGTGGCAGGGCCCAGTGGCAGACAGGAGGTGGCAGGGCAAAGGAGAAGCACCAGATCCCAGGTGCCTCCCATCCGGCTTCCCAAAAGAGGCAGGAGGGACAGGAGCACTAGTGAGGCAGCAATGGCCCTTATTCGTGAGGCCCATGCCACCCTCCAGGAGCCCACATCCCCTGAAGAGGCCATTGCCGGCCTAGTGGAGGCTAAGTTCAAGGTGATGAGCATGGAGCAACGCCTCCTATGCGAGCCCCTGCTCATCACCTTGCTCAACAAGGGGGTGATGGAGAAAATTACCCCCAATACCGCCATATGTGAGATGGCACAACTGACCCAACCTCAACCTCCACCTCCACCTTCTTCTTCTGCCCCACCCCCTTCTGCTACACCTCCACCTTCTTCTTCTGCCCCACCCCTTCTGCTACACCTCCACCTTCATCTTCTGCCCCACCCCCTTCTGCTACACCTCCACCTTCTTCTTCTGCCCCACCCCCTTCTGCTATACCTCCCCCTTCTTCTTCTGCCCCACCCCCTTCTGCTACACCTCCACCTTCTTCTTCTGCCCCACCCCCTTCTGCTACACCTCCCCCTTCTTCTTCTGCCCCACCCCCTTCTGCTACACCTCCACCTTCTTCTTCTGCCCCACCCCCTTCTGCTACACCTCCACCTTCTTCTTCTGCCCCACCCCCTTCTGCTACATCTCCTCCTCCTCCTCCTGACAGGAGTACCCCTCCAGTGGCCCAGCCTCCAGCCAAACGAAGAAGGAAGGCTGCAGGGAAGGCTTCAGGGAAGGTTGCAGGGAAGGTTGCCAGGAAGAAGAGGAAGTGATGGCCTTGCTTCATTGTGGTCGGACAGAAGGCAGCCTGTTGTAGTACCACACACTTGGGACATATATATCACCTGCTGCTGTTCCTGACCTCTGGGAGGCCAGCATCAGATTGTGTTTAGAAATGTTGGCCTTCTCAAGCTCCCAATTTTAGTGTCCACACAGGGTTGCTGTGTGCTCTGGGGTCCCTGGGATGCACAAATGGTAGCAGGTTCTCCAGCGCTGCCTTCTCTTTATTTTATTTCGAAACATGAATAAATGTGATTTTTGTTTAAGTTCATACTTGACTATGTGTATTTGTAAAAATAAAAAATCTAGCTTTGGAGTAAGCAGATACATTTGACTGACAAAAAAAGGGACAGATATCACCCCCCCCCCCCCAAAAGAATAACTAAATCTGATTTGCAAAAAAACATGGGGGGAAATTTAACTAATATAGATTCCAAAATTAAATGGGAGATCACTATCAAAACATTGCGAAATTATAATTAACATCATTTTTAAAAATATAACCATTTAAATTATTGCTAAAAACTTGCACGATATAATACACATAAATCTTCTTAAGAGCAGCATGAAAAAGGTTAAAAAAAATAGTCATAACTCTGTGTGAATATCAGCAGCAAAAGAAGGTCACTCGTTTTGATTAATGTAACATTCTAACGAAGATTTCGATGCAGAACATTTAAACGATGCAATATTTTTGAGCGTGACGAATGTGCTCTCTCCATTACGAAGGCTTGTTTTACCAGAAGATGCGCTCCCGTCTCATAGTTGCTTGTGAGCATGCGCGCTTTTGGAAGAGTCGTAAAAGCATACACACGAACCATTTTCTCGTCACAAAACAGCCCGACGAGGAACACGACGAGGAAATCTGGAATCCTGACAAGAAAATAGAGAGCAGGTTCTCTATTTTCTCGTCGAGATTCTCGGCAATTTTCTCGTCGTAAAACCATACACACAAACGTTTTTCTCGACAAAAAAGCTCTCGCGGCACTTTTCTTGACGGTTTTGGACGAGAAAATCGGTCGTGTGTACGAGGCCTCAGAGTTCAAATGCCCTAGCACTAACTAGCTAGACACCCCAAGTCCTTCAAAGAAGAAAAAGGTAAAAGGAAATCTTCTCCTTTGCAAGAATGACAAACTGGAAAAGTCAAGGTTTTTCATCACCAATAAAATTGAGGGTCCGGTAGTGTCAGTGACTTCCCTTGTCTGTCCACTGTAGTAATGACGTAGACATAGTCCTCCTTTACAGGCCGACAAATGACCACTTTATCCACATAGATGTGCCGACCATAACTCCATTGTAACAAACACCCTCTATAGCGTTCATCCATAGTGAAGGAATGGCCTATTTTCCGGAATGGTTTAGGTACTTCGAGGTGGTCCCACACAGCTTCACTGTACCAGTCCGCTCTCTTAGCTTCAATTTCCTGCATGGTTTCCCTGGGAACATAGGGGAACTCAGTCCATACTCCCTGGCCACCCGTTTGTTTAACAGTCTCTGTGATCGGGCAAGCCTGGGCAAAGATCTGGTACTTCCATAACCAGGCGGTATACAGGAAAATGCGGACATGTGTACCATGCGGTTTGCAGATGATTTTCCTGACCCCATGGTAACTTTGGGCAGGACTTCTTTGGTAACAACCGGGACTTCCACCCTAAGCGTTGTCTCCCCAGAATCCATGGCTGTCACCTCTGACGAACTGTGTACCGAGGCAACATCCCCCATGTAGTTCCATGACAGTTCTCTAGACATGGGTTCAAACATGTAATCATCTCAGGCATCTGACAAAGAGTCCAACTCAGAGTCTTCTAACTCCTCTGCCGGCAAATAATTGCGTACAGTCCCAAATACTTTTTCCCCAAATGTCTTACCGGTCCCTGCCGTGGACGTCCCGGGAACATCATCTCTCTCTGGGTCCGGTTCCGGTAAACGCTGGGGTGGGCCTCGACCGCGGCCGTGGGAGGCCTTCACGTATCCCACCTTCTTCTGTACAGGAGCCGCAAAGATAGGTGCAGCGATGGTGGATACGGATGAAGAAACGGTGGAAGTAGCATCCGCTGGTAATGGTAACCCACTCACAGTGGCAACAGCAACAACATCCCCTCCAGGGTTACTCACTGCAGCAGATGTGGTGGGCATGGGCCGGATAATTTGGTTGAAGGCAGCTTCTTCCGTCACGTTGCCCGTGACCCAGTCCACTTGGTAAGCGCGTGGTGGCATGGTGGGTTGCTCCACAGAAAACAGGTACTCCCCGAATCGTAAACATCGAACAAAGGGACAGGGTGCATAGCCAGTCCATTACACCTGTTACACAGCATACCCAGGGCCTCCACCCCACCGGTAGTGTAGAGCATGAACCACCCATGCGGCTTCAGTCAGATGCCAGTGTCTGTGAGTACAGTTATGGGCATCATGGTACCTGCAACGGTACCCATAGGAAACATCCTGGGTTCAAAAGCAGACTGCAGCGATAGCACTGAAGACATGGCGGTGCTCTGACTCTCTAAGTGACGGACACACATGTAGCGTCTCACGCAGCAAACAAGCGGGAACTCCTCCCACTTGCTCTTTTTGGCACGTAGCTTGCAGGCTTTTCTTTTCCTTAACTCCGCCCACGGCCCACGCAGCCAGAAAATTAACGCAATTCCTTCCCCGTTTTTAGCACAGTCCTTTTCCCTCTGTAGAATGGTATAATAGGTCCCCAAATTAACAGTCTATTTTGTTACGAGTAGTGATGAGCCGAACACCCCCGGGTTCGGTTCGCACCAGAATCCGCGAACGGACCGAAAGTTTGCACGAACTTTAGAACCCTATTAAATACAATGGATGCGAACGTTCGAAATCTAAAGTGCTAATCATAACGACTATTATGCATGTTATTGTCCTAAAAAGGGTTTGGGAACCCGGGTTCTGCACCAGGGGACATGTATCAATCCAAAAAAAAGTTTTAAAAACTGACGTTTTTCGGGAGCAGTCATTTTAACCACTTAAGCCCCGGACCATTTGGTAGCTAAAGGACCAGAGGTGAATTCAGAATTTTGCACTGCGCTGCTTTAACTGTAAATTGTGCGGACATGCAATGTTGTACCAAAACGAAAGTTGCGTCCTTTTCTTCCCACAAATAGAGCTTTCTTTTAATGGTATTTGATTGCCTCTGCGATTTTTATTTTTTGCAATATAAACGGAAAAAGACCGAAAATTTTGAAAAAAAATGATATTTTCTACTTTTTGTTATAAGAAATATCGAATAAACTCAATTGTAGTCATACATTTAGGCCAAAATGTATTCAGCCACATGTTTTTAGTAAAAAAAATGTCAATAAGCGTATATTTATTGGTTTGCGCAAAAGTTATAGAGTTTACAAACTAGGGTACATTTTCTGAAATTTACACAGCTTTAAATTTATGACTGCCTATCTCATTTCTTGAGGTGCTAAAATGACAGGGCAGTACAAACCCCCCCAAATGACCCCATTTTGGAAAGTAGACACCCCAAGGAAATTGCTGAGAGGCATGTTGAGCCCATTGAATTTTTTTATTTTTTTTGTCCCAAGTGATTGAATAATGACTAAAAAAAAAAAAAAAAATTACAAAAAGTTGTCACTAAATGATATATTGCTCACACATGCCATGGTTATATGTGGAATTTCACCCCAAAATACATTTTGCTGCTTCTCCTGAGTACGGGGATACCACATGTGTGGGACTTTTTGGGAGCCTAGCCGCGTACGGGACCCCGGAAACCAAGCACCGCCTTCAGGATTTCTAAGGGCGCAAATTTTTGATTTCACTCCTCACTACCTATCACAGTTTCGAAGGCCATAAAATGCCAAAATAGCACAAAACCCCCCCAAATGACCCTATTTTAGAAAGTAGACACCCCAAGGAAATTGCTGAGAGGCCTGTTGAGCCCATTGAATATATTTTTTTTTTGTCCCAAGTGATTGAATAATGACAAAAAAAAAAAAAAATTACAAAAAGTTGTCACTAAATGATATATTGCTCACACATGCCATGGTTATATGTGGAATTGCACCCCAAAATACATTTTTCTGCTTCTCCTGAGTACGGGGATACCACATGTGTGGGACTTTTTAGGAGCCTAGCCGCGTACGGGACCCCGAAAACCAAGCACCGCCTTCAGGATTTCTAGGCACAAATTTTTGATTTCACTCCTCACTACCTATCACAGTTTCGAAGGCCATAAAATGCCAAAATCGCACAAAACCCCCCCAAATGACCCCATTTTGGAATATAGACACCCCAAGCTATTTGCTGAGAGGAATGGCGAGTATTTTACAGCTCTCATTTGTTTTTGAAAATGAAGAAAGAATATATATATATATATATATTTTTTTCAATTTTCAAAACTTTGTGACAAAAAGCGAGATCTGCAAAATACTCACAATACCTCTCAGCAAATAGCTTGGGGTGTCTACTTTCCAAAATGGGGTCATTTGGGGGGGTTTTGTGCTATCTGGGCATTCCATGGCCTCCGAAACTGTGATAGGCAGTGAGAAGTGAAATCAAAAATTTACACCCTTAGAAAGCCTGAAGGCGGTGCTTGGTTTTTGGGGTCCCGTACGTGGCTAGGCTCCCAAAAAGTCTCACACATGTGGTATCCCCGTACTCAGGAGAAGCAACAGAATGTATTTTGGGGTGTAATTCCACATATGCCCATGGCATGTTTGAGCAATATATCATTTAGTGACAACTTTGTGCAAAAAAAAAAAAAAAAATTGTCGTTTTTTCCGCAACTTGTGTCAACATATAAAATATTCCATGGACTCGACATGCCTCTCAGTATATAGCTTGGGGTGTCTAATTTCCAAAATGGGGTCATTTGGGGGGGTTTTGAACTGTTCTGGCATTTTATACACAACATTAGGAAGCTTACATCCACTCTTCTAACCACTTGAAGACAAAGCCCTTTTTGACACTTTTTGTTTACATGAAAACATTTTTTTTTTTTGCAAGAAAATTATGTTGAACCCCCAAACATTATATATATTTTTAAAGCAAAGGCCCTACAGATTAAAATGGTGGGTGTTGCATTTTTTTTTTCTACACAGTATTTGCGCAGCGATTTTTCAAACGCATTTTTTGGGTTAAAAAATACACTTTTTTAATTTTAATGCACTAAAACACACTATATTGCCCAAATCTTTGATGAAATAAAAAAGATGATCTTAGGCCGAGTACATAGATACCAAACACGACATGCTTTAAAATTTCGCACAAACGCGCATTGGCGACAAACTACATACTTTTTTAAAAGCCTTTAAAAGCCTTTACAGGTTAACACAGTAGATTTACAGAGGAGTTCTACTGCTAAAATGATTGCCCTCGATCTGACCTTCGCGGTGATACCTCACATGCATGGTGCAATTGCTGTTTACATATGACGCCAGACCGACGCTTGCGTTCGCCATTGGGCAAGAGCAGGGCAGGACAGGGGTGCTTTTTTTTTTTTTTTTTTTTTTTTATTATTAATTTAGCTTTTTTATTTTATTTTTAAATTGTTCCTTCCAAGTATTTTTTTTTTTTATCATTTTTATTGTTATCTCAGGGAATGTAAATATCCCCTATGATAGCAATAGGTAGTGACAGGTACACTTTTTTTGAAAAAACTGGGGTCTTCTAGACCCTAGATTTTTCCTCTGCCCTCAAAGCATCTGACCACACCAAGATCGGTGTGATAAAATGCTTTCCCAATTTCCCAATGGCGCTTTTTATATCCAGGGGGGGGCATTCCCTCCCACTGCTTGTAAAAGAAGTCCAGAGGCTAATTAGCCGCTAGGATTGCTTTTACATGAAAGCCGACCGCAGGCTGAAAAGAATGATACCAAGATGATACCTAAACCCGCAGGCATCATTCTGGTATAAACATTCAAAGTCCAGCAACATACCAGTACGTTACTGGTCCTTGTTGGACATGTATTGTAATCTTTTTATTTCATGCAGCCAGTTGGCTGAACGAAAAAAGAGATTGATCGGTGGGTATGCCCACCATTAGAATACCACCCTTCATCCACCCACTTCCAATGATGGGCATACACGCACCATTTATATATGCCGAAGCATGGGGGCATCCTCCCGCAAAAAAGTTATGCCGCACACACATGGTCGGACTTTTCCACGGGCAAGCCTCCGTCGGAATTTCGACCGTATGTACGCGGCATTAGGAGCAAAATCGCTCCTCCGCCCCTGCTGCCCCAATGCTTCGGCATATTTGCTTTTTTTTTTTAACTGTGGTGGTGAAATCACCTCCTACAGCACTGGAGTCGCAGGGATCAGGCCTGTCTCTGCGAACGCTGCAGTTATGTGTGTTTTTGTTTTGTAAGTGACAGTGATCGATCGATACTGCACTTGGGTGGCCTGGGCTGGACGGAGGGGCAAAACGCAGGTGCCAGCAGGTATCTGGGCTGATCACGCTAACACTGCGTTTTTGGGAACCCTAAACTGCTGGGGACGCTAGTATAGATCTGATCAGATCAGATATTGATCTGTTCAGATACTATACCACTAAGGGGGGTGTATGCTTCACGCGTGGGTGTTAGCGTTACTGGCACTAACCTGACGCTGCCTGGGGTGTGACTCAGACCCTCTCTGACGCTAAAACCTAATTAATATCACCCGCCGGGCGATCAGGGGGTTAAACCTTTATTGGGTTATATACACGGCGGGTGCCCTGACACTATAAAAAGCAAACTAACTAACCAGCGTCACCCGTAACACTTATATGGTGATCACTGGTGAAAGGGTTAACTAGGGGCAATCAGGGGGTTAAAACCTTTATTAGATAATATATGGGGGTACCTGACGCTATAAAAACCTGCGGCGAACCTAAAAAAAATTACCAGCTACCGATCTGCATCACCGACACTAAGACAGCGTTTAGAAAAACGATCGCTTAGCGACAGTGGTGATGGGGGTGAAAGGGTTACCTGGGGGGCGATCAAGGGGGTTAAACCTATATTAGATAATATATTGGGGTACCTGACGCTATAAAAACATGCGGCGAACCTAAAAAAAATTACTGGCTACGATCTGCATCACCGACACTAAGACAGCGTTTAGAAAAACAATTGCTTAGCGACAGTGGTGATAGGGGGTGAAAGGGTTACCTGGGGGGCGATCAAGGGGGTTAAACCTTTATTAGATAATATATGGGGGTACCCGACGCTATAAAAACCTGTGGCGAACTTAAAAAAAATTACCGGCTACCGATCTGCATCACAGACACTAAGACAGCGTTTAGAAAAACGATCGCTTAGTGACAGTGGTGATAGGGGGTGAAAGGGTTACCTGGGGGGCAATCAAGGGGGTTAAACCTTTATTAGATAATATATTGGGGTACCTGACGCTATAAAAACATGCGGCGAACCTAAAAAAAATTACTGGCTACGATCTGCATCACCGACACTAAGACAGCGTTTAGAAAAACAATTGCTTAGCGACAGTGGTGATAGGGGGTGAAAGGGTTACCTGGGGGGCGATCAAGGGGGTTAAACCTTTATTAGATAATATATTGGGGTACCTGACGCTATAAAAACCTGCGGCGAACCTAAAAAAAATTACCGGCTACCGATCTGCATCACAGACACTAAGACAGCGTTTAGAAAAACGATCGCTTAGTGACAGTGGTGATAGGGGGTGAAAGGGTTACCTGGGGGGCGATCAAGGGGGTTAAACCTTTATTAGATAATATATTGGGGTACCTGACGCTATAAAAACCTGCGGCGAACCTAAAAAAAATTACTGGCTGCCGATCGGCATCACTGACGCTAAGACAGCGATCAGAAAAATGATCGCTAAGCGACAGTGGTGATAGGCGGTGAAAGGGTTATCTGGGGGGTGATCAGGGGGTTAAACCTTTATTAGGGGGGTTAGGGGGCTACACTGGACCTAAGACTAAACTTTGGTGACACTTTTACAGTCACAAATGTCACTGATTGCAGTGATCACTAAATAAATGGTCACTGCAATCAGTGACACTGTGACTGGGGGCTGGGGGGGTGATCTAGGGGGTGATCTGGGGTATCTGGGGGGGCCTGGGGGGGCGATTTATGTCCCTATGTGTCCTGGTGTCAGTGTAGTGTTGTGTGCACTGACCTGATGTCTTCTCTTGTACGGCGCTCGGTATATGTGAGCGCCGCACCAGAGATGACATCACTTCCTCCTGCTCCCTCTGTCTGACACAGACAGAGGGGGCATTTCCATTCGCCGGGAGCGATCGCGAGGGGGTGGCCAGAAACGAATGGCTGCCCCCTCATCCCGGAACGCTCCCGGACACTTAGCCACCGCTCACTGTACAGAAGGGGGGTCCGATTGAAAAAAAAGTCAAATATTCCTTTAAATATCGTACCTGGGGGGTGTCTAAAGTATGCCTGTGAAGTGCCACGTGTTTCCCGTGTTTAGAACTGTCCCTGCACGAAATTAAATTTCTAAAGGAAAAAAAGCCACTTAAAACTGTTTGCGGCTTTAATGTAATGTCTGGTCCCGGTAATATGGATGAAAATCTTTAAGAAAAATGGCATAGCTACCCCATCAACCCCCCTCCCCCCCCTACCCCAGCCCATTACCAGCCCCTTTGGGTCTTGTATGAATATTAAGGGGAACCCTGCACACAAAATAAAAAAGGCCCTATATACTCTGAACAGCCGTATACAGGCGGTGCATACAAGACAGGGACTGTAGGTTTGTTCTTATGTAGAATCTGTTTGTAATTTTGAACAGGTACATTGTTTAAGTGTAGCTCCAGCCAAAAAATTGGTGATAAAGCATCAGTGGAGAGGAGACACTTTTTTTCCCATATTAACTCTTACAGGAGAGAATTTGCCTTCCTAGGGGTAGATTTCCTCTCACTTCCTGTTGTATCCTTCCGTTTGCAAGGAGGAGTCGTTTGTAAGTTGGATGTTTGAAAGTATATACTCAGCTGAAATTTGCCCCTTACATGTTGGTGTTGCCACAACACTGTGAGCCCTCACAGTTACTCTTGGTGGGCGCATGAATGGGCCCTGCTGTAAATTATTAGATCAAGAATTGTAATTGCATGCCCCTGTTGAACAGGGGCTGAAAAATTGGGCCTTTGGTGGTGGTGGTGGTGGTGTTGACACAACACTGTAAGGCCTCACAGTTACTCTTGGTGGGCGCAGGAATGGGCCCTGCTGTGAATTATTAGATCAAGAATTGTAATTGCATGCCCCTGTTGAACAGGGGCTGAAAAATTGGGCCTTTGGTGGTGGGGGTGGTGGTGTTGACACAACACTGTAAGGCCTCACAGTTACTCTTGGTGGGCGCAGGAATGGGCCCTGCTGTGAATTATTAGATCAAGAATTGTAATTACATGCCCCTGTTAAACAGGGGCAGAAAAATTGGGCCTTAGGCACTGGTGCCACAACACTGCAACCCCTCACAGATACTGTACTTGGAGCACAGCAATGGGCCTTAGCCACTGGTGCTGGTGCCACGACACTGCAACCTCTCCCAGATACTCTAGTTGGAGTGCAGGAATGAGCCCTGCTGCAAAGCATTGCATAAAAAATTGTAATAACACGCCCCTGTTAAACAGGGGCTGAAAAATTGGGCCTTAGCCACTGGTGCTCGACACTGCAACGTCTCCCAGATACTCTAGTTGGAGTGCAGGAATGAGCCCTGCTGCAAAGCATTGCATAAAAAATTGTAATTACATGCCCCTGTTAAACAGGGGCTGAAAAATTGGGCCTTAGCCACTGGTGGCGGCACCCAGAAACAAAAATGTTCTTCCAAGCTATCATCATCAATTGGATTATTGAGGAGGAGGAGGATAGTCAGTCAACATAACAGGACAGTCTCTCAGCATCAGCATCAGTCTTGAAGGGATGTGACATTTGAAAATAAATTAGTCTGTTATATCAGCTTCAGGTGTTTGGTAGCTGGTCGTGATCCAAGACTGGTTCATCTTTATAAGGGCAGTCGATCAACCGAGTCGGTGGACAGGCGCACCCTGTGATCCGTGACAAATCCTCCAGCAGCACTGAATGTGCGTTCTGAAAGAACGCTGGATGCAGGACAGGCCAGTAGCTCAATTGCATACTGTGCAAGCTCTGGCCAGTGATCCATCCTCAAGACCCAGTAAGCCAGAGGATTTTCGGTGGGGAAGGTGTCCAAGTCTGACCTTGCTCCTAGGTATTCCTGCACCATGTATATCAGACGCTGGCGATGTTTGCTGGAACCGATCATACCTTGCGGCTGCGGACTAAAGAATTGTCTGAACGCATCGGTCAGACGGCCACCTTCCCCACCGCTCCTTTTTTGACTGACCGAAGCCTCAGCAACTCGTTGTCCAGGACCAGGAGTTTGTAACCTCCCAGTCTCTGGGAACGCGTTGCACAGACCTTTCTGCAAGGCCTCCCGGAGATGTCTCATCCTCTGCTCCCTCTGTGACGGTAAGATAAGGTCCGCAACCTTACCCTTGTACCGTGAATCAAGGAGAGTGGCCAGCCAGTAATGGTCCCTCTCCTTGATTCGAAGAATACGAGGATCCTTCCGCAGACTTTGCAGGATCAGGGAGGCCATGCAGCGTAGGTTAGCTGAGGCATTCGGTCCGGAGTCCTCTGGGTCACTAAGGACGACATGATCCACAGCCACCTCCTCCCAGCCACGTACAAGTCCACTGGTTTCTTGGGACTGTAAATCATCCCTAAAAGACTGCTGCTGATGATGCTGAGTGCCAGGCTCCACCTCCATGCTGACACAATCCTCCTCCTCCTTCTCCTCCTCCTCCTGTGCGATGGGTGGGACAGAAGGAACACTGTCTGGGTAAAGGGGGCCTTGAGAGGCAAGGAAGTCCTCCTCTTCCTGCCTCTGTTCTTCCTCAAGTGCCCTGTCCATTATTCCACGCAGCGTATGTTCCAACAGGTGGACAAGAGGTACAGTGTCACTGATGCATGCACTGTCACTGCTCACCATCCTCGTGGCCTCCTCAAATGGTGCCAGGACAGTGCATGCATCCCTGATCATGCCCCACTGGCGTGGTGAAAAAAACCCAAGCTCCCCTGACCCCGTCCTGGTGCCGTAGTCGCACAGGTACTCATTGATGGCCCTCTGCTGCGTGTGCAGCCGCTGCAGCATGGCCAACGTTGAGTTCCACCTGGTGGGCATGTCACATATAAGGCGGTTCTTGGGCAGGTTCAACTCCTTTTGCAGCTCAGCCAGGCGAGCACTGGCATTATAAGATCTGCGGAAATGCACACAGACTTTCCTGGCCTGCCTCAGGACATCCTGTAAGCCCGGGTACCTGCCCAAGAACCGCTGCACCACCAGGTTAAGGACGTGAGCCACACAGGACACATGGGTCAGTTGTCCCTGTTGGAGGGCGGACAGGAGGTTGGTGCCATTGTCGCAAACCACCATTCCTGGCTTAACCTGGCGTGACGTCAACCACCTCTCGGCCTGCCCCTGCAGAGCAGACAGAACCTCTGCCCCAGTGTGGCTCCTGTCCCCCAAACACACCAGCGCAAGCACGGCATGGCATCTTTTTGCCTGCGTACTTGCGTAGCCCCTTGAACGCCTACGGAGCACCGCTGCCTGTGGCCAATTATGGCTCTCCTAGCTGCCGGCGCTGTGATTGGCCAAGCATGCGGGGTCACAGTGCATGCTTGGCCAATCACAGCGCCGGGATTGCACTGCGATGGCGCAGTGTATTGTGGGCCGTTCGCATCACTCGAATTTGGCGCAAACGGCCCAAATCGTTCGATGTTCGCCGAACGGTCGAACAGCCGATGTTCGACTCGAACACCGAGCTCATCCCTAGTTGCGAGAGGTAACGGCAAATCCCAGACTCGAGCCCCCACATATAGCAATACCTCAGTTTGGGCCTTGCACGTTACCTTACTGTTCCGTATGCTCGTCTCAGGGGTTTTCCTTGAAGAGATGTCTAGAAGAAGTTTGCACCAACATAAAAGTCTCTTTCAAGGGTTTATTTGAAATGAAGTTTCCAACAGAGGGGATGAAGGGATGGGGAGGACTCAGGTACCTTAATTGCGACTCATAAGAATTCTCCTAGGTCCAGAGGAATAACTGCCTCCACGCTGGACTCAGCAGACATCGGATAGGCCCAATCTCACTGGCCTAGCAGCCGATGTACAGCTTGATCACGTATAGTCTCTGCCACAAACTTGGTGTAATTAGAACAGTCTCTGCCACAGTCTTGGAATAACCTTCACTTGGGTTACCTTCTGAATGAAGAAGACAGCTCTCAGTGTTAGAATCTTTCAGCCGTTCCGGCAGCACTGTGAGGTAAATTAGGATCCGGATGCATCCTCCAATTGAGTCCTTGATTGCTTGGTCCCTTCCAGCAGGCAAGGCGACACAGGATCATCCCTGGATCAGTAGGCCCCAGCAACTCCTGGGCCTACCCATCAGTAACGAAGCCTCAGGCCAACGTGGCCCGAGGCGGAAACTGACAACACTTCCCTGAGGCCATGAGGGCCCTCAGGCGGGGACCGAAGACACGACCCCAGAATCTCTTTTTTTTGCCCTAATGGCACCTGTTACTTAAATACCCTCTCCCAGCATGCACAGCGGGTTCATCATGCCCCCTGGGCTGCTTGCTAGGAAAGAGGTACCCAATACGTCCAGCCTTTAGCCTTTCCAATCCTGACCAGCAGTGGCAGGGACACCTACTGTCAGGAGGGAAATCGCACAACCAGCTGAACTGAAACAGAGTGCAATTTATAACACAATCCCTCTGAGCCAAACTATTGCTCAGATAACTATAATTTAACATATAGCGCACACTCATTTGGAGCAGGGCACTACAATTGTCATTAGTGGCTTGGAATTTTTTTTTTTTGCAGCAGCAGCATGTTTGTAAAATGTGCTAATTTTAAGTACCCTACAGCATATTAATTAGACTGATTTGCACTTAGTATGTTTACGAGCTCACAAAAGGCTTAATTGTTCGATTTTAAACTTAACATTCCATTACAGTACAAATTCTGAAAATATTATTTAGGAACTAACCATATTTATTGATTTACAGATTACATTAAAAAGCAAGTCCCAGCTGGAAACTGGACAACATATACATTACCTATGTGGCTAGGGCTCTTTAGTTTAGTACAGACCATCCTAAAACAAGACTATGTATGTTTTGCCTATTTTACCAAATTTTCCTCTGGGAGAAACATCCATTTGTTTTCGGCCTCCAGCACACTTTTACTAATGCCAGCCGGCTTAAACTGCCAAAAACTAAAAGTATATACTTGAGACCAGGTACTTAACGGGGTATACTGCTTTCTCCAGTTTAGTGGAAATCTCTCTACCTGTGACCAACTTAAAGCGGAGTTCCACCCAAAAATGGAACTTCCGCTTTTTGGAACCCCCCCCCGCCAGGGTCACATTTGGCACCTTTCAGTGTAATGCAGGTATTTTGCTCCCACTTCTGGGCATAGATACCCAAGCCACCTGCGGGTATCTACACAACTTCCGGCGCATTACCCGTCCCCCCCGCTGTCTTCTGGGAGACACACAGGTCCAAGAAGACAGCAGGAACCAGTGATATAGCACAGCGTGAGTCATGCGTGTGCAGTAGGGAACCAGAAAGTGAAGCCACAAGGCTTCACTTCCTGATTCCCTTACCGAAGATGGCGGCGGCAGCACCCGAGAGCTAAGCGATAGCTCGGCTTTGGGTGCCGACATCGCGGGCACCCTGGACAGGTAAGTGTCCTTATTTTAAAAGTCAGCAGCTGCAGTATTTGTAGCTGCTGACTTTAAAAAAAAAAAATTGGTGGACCTCCGCTTTAAGATTAGTTTGGATTGTGCTACTTTTTTAACAAAGTAGCTTTGGTGCTGCTTAAGTGGTGCTTCATGATCTTTTTTCAGTACGAAGTGGCTCCAATCTTAGAAACCTAATTGCAGCCAAGGTTGAAGCTACATTGTGGTAGAAGAGGCCTTTATACTGGGAAGTTACATTGACTAATCAATTTTTTTAGGAACATGTACTGTACATCTATTTATCCCTGCAATTATCTAATCTGCCAATCATGTGCCAGCAGCCAAATACATGTCAAAAGCTTCAGTTAAAATTCACATCAGACACCAGAATGGGGAAAATTTTATCTTACACACAATAGTCTCTAGATTTTATTCAGAATGATACATCCAATGAGAAGTGCTTCTCCTGAAGAAAATGCCTTGTTGATGACAGAGGTCAGAGGAGAATAGCTAGGCCGGTTTGAGGTGGTAAAAAGGCTGTGGGTACTCAGATAACCACGCTTTACAGCTGTGGTGAGCAGAAAAGCATCTTAGAATGCACTACATATCAAACCTGAGGCAGATGGACTACAACACCAGAAGACCATGTTGGGTTCCACTCCCATCAGCCACGGACAGAAAGCTGAGGTTGAAGTGTGCAAAGGATCATCAAAACCGGACAGTTGAAGACTGGAAAAATTTAACCTGGTGTGATGAATCTCTGTTTCTTCTGAAGCACACAGATGGTAGGCCAGTCACTGGATTTGAATTTAAAAGATCACCTTTTTCAGGCGGTAGAATGATGCCCTGTACACACGATCGGAAAATCCGTCAAAAAAATTCCAATGTGAGCTTTTGAACGAAAATTCCGACCGTGTGTATGCTCCATCGGACTTTTGCTGTCGGAATTTCTGCCAGCAAAAGATTGAGAGCTGGTTCTCAAATTTTCAGACAGAAAAAATTCCTATCGGAAAATCCGATCATCTGTAGGAATTTTGACGAGCAAAATTCAGACGCATGCTCGGAAACAATTTGACGCTTGCTCGTAAGCATTGATCTTCATTTTCTCAGCTCAGTGTTGTATGTCACCGCGTTCTTGACGATTTTATAGTTCAGAGAACTTTTGTGTGACCGTGTGTATGCAAGCCAAGCTTGAGCGGAATTCCGTTGGAAAAACCATCCAAGGTTTTTCCGACGGAAAATCTGTTCGTGTGTACTGGGCATAAGAGATACATAGCACGAATGTGCAGCTAACAAATATGTAGAATTTTCTTGATTCAATTATGTCAACATGGACAATAATCTCAAATGACTGTTTGCAGAAAGTGGAATCAATGCTAAAATGAATTGAGTTTGCTTTGAGAAAAGGCCCCACCTAGTGTTAGTATAGCACTCCTAATAATAGGTTTGGTGAGTATATTTCCATAACTGAATACAAAAAAATGCAGTTTAAGTGTAATGTTTTATATTGCATTTTAATTTTATTATTTCTGTTCATGGAGTTGTGTCAAGGCAAGTTATTACACCCAAGTGATACAAAACTGATATATATAGTATATTTTGGTTCTGATCAATAAAGAAGACTACAGAGGTTATTATCCTGGTGCTAGTTGTGAAATCATTTGTTTTTGTTGTTATGACATTGTAATACCCTCAAAGGCAATGCAGTATATATCTTACTTTAGATCATAATATTTTAGACAGCAACTCAATATGTATTTAATTAGTGCTGTTGCAAGAAACATAGATTTATATAGAATTGCCTGTGCACTTCTAGACAATTAATTGAATTAATAAAGCTATTGAAGGAAATTTTTACCAGTACTAAACAAACATATGAATCAATATAAGACCTATTGCAATGAACAAGAGGGGCATTTGATGTATATAACTGTTCAATATCTTCAAACCCAAACTTTTGCACACAAGGTCTTTGATGACACAGAGACATATCTGTTACTAAATGGCTCCACTACAGCTGCCAGAGTTGAGTTTCAAGCATCAGTACATCAAAAATTATAAATTTTAGGATGATGTAAAAAAAAAAAAATGAGGCTTTGAAGACCTACACCCCTCCTGTGAGGTCCACCCATTTTATGGAGGTGTCATGGCTTCTGCGCATGCCTTTATATGCCCAAGAATACCTGCAATGTGTTTGGAGTAGAATTTAGATAGGTTGCCTGCAAAAACTGACTGTCGCTAATCAAGTGCAAGCTATTTCATTATTTGTTATAGGAAGCATTTAAATGTTTTTTTCTCCCGTTTTTATAGGCCAGCAATAACACATGTACATGCTAATGCCCTGTACACACAATCGGAATTCTGATGGGCTAAAATCCGATGGAATTTTTCGTCGGAATTCCGTTCAAAGCTGTCTTGCGTACACACCATCAGACAAAATTCCGACCTTCCAACGTACAATGTCACTATAAAGGGGAAGCTCAAATCCAACGGCGCCACCCTTTGGGCTGCTTTTGCTGATTTTGTGTTACCGCGTGTTAGTAAAAGTTTGGTGTTAGCCGATTCGCGCTTTTCAGTCTTCGTGCTTTTCAGTCCATTACAGTATGACGAATGTGCTATCTCCATTACGAACGCTAGTTTTACCAGAACAAGCTCTCCCATCTCCTAATTTAGTCTGAGCATGCGTGGATTTTTCTCCGATGGAGTTCCACACAGACGATCGGAATTTCCTATCGTTTTTTTTCCATCGGAAAAATTTAGAACATGTTCTGTTTTTTTACACCGATGGAAAAAAGTCTGATGGGGCCCACACACAATCTGAATTTTTGATGAAACAAGTCCATCGGACTTGTTTCATCGGAAATTCCGATCGTGTGTACAGGGCATAACAGTATTAAAGTATTGTGTTATGAACAATTTTTAAAAATATACTTTTTTCACGTTTTTCCATCTTACTGCATATTATCAACATAGATCACCTGCAGTCTTTTTTAAGCCACATCTTATCTACATGTAGCCAAATGTCAACTACATGGCATTTCTGTGGTGGGATTTTCTAATGATAACAACAGTGGAGACCATGCCTGTGTAATATGTTCTAAAGCAGCCCCTTGTAGTCTTAAGCAGAAGCTCTTGTGACAGTGGGGGGATTTACTAAAACTGGAGCACTCAGAATTTGATACAGCTATGCATGGTAGCCAATCGGCTTCTAATTTCAGCTTGTTCATTGAAGTTTTGTTAATAAAACCTTTAAGCTAATTGGTTTCTATGCAGAGCTGCACCAGATTTTGCACGCTCCAGTTTTAGTAAATTACCTCCAGTTTGACAATGGAGCAGCACAATTGGGAGACATGGACAGAGGGTTCTCATCTTATATTAGTGCAAGTTAAAAATATGGGGCCCGAGGGGCCCAGGTTTGTTGATATGAGTGTTATGAGTGTATTTCTGATTCCAGGTGTTCTTATCTCCAAAATACTACTACTGGATTGGATTGGGTTGTTATGTATTATTTTACTAAATATTTTTACTCATTAACCTTTTTTGTCTTTTTATTTTTTGATACTGTGCAGCTATTTCATTTATTATAATTTTCTTCCAGTACCAACTTGTTATTAGAGGGTGTTTCTTTGGCTGTTTACAAAGCTGCATTTTCAGAATTAAAAACGATAACTAAAGCCTGTTCCTGAGAAAATGTATCAACCCTTAAGCCCCGTACACACGATCCGAAAATCGTACGAAAAAAGCCGATTTCGAATCGATCGTACGATAATTGGATCATTAGTACAGAGCTTTCGAGAGCCGATCAGGACAGTTCATCCGATATTATTCTATCGGACATGCACAGAATTTTTTTCCGTACGATGTCGGATCGTACGATTTTCGTTTAATTAGTACAGCTGTCGTTCGAAAATGCAATACAAATGCATTACAACACATGACATCACTTCTGATTTTTTATTCTGTTGTACGAGAATTTTTGTGACTTTAGTAAACTCATCAGATTCAACGTGAGATTAGCATGCAAAGAAAAACGGATAATCGGATCGTGTGTATCGGGCATAGCTGACCACAAAACTACATTCCCAAATTCCTTCTTGTCATATGCTCATTTTAATGAAGCATCACCTGTTAAAACATGTTTTTTTTTTTTTTTTTACTCATACTTATTAAGTCATCTCCTAAATATTGCTTTCCTTTCCATTGGGGCAGGGGGGAGTAGTGTATCAAGATTTTGCTATGATAATTTGTGATTTTTAGTTACACACCTGTAACTGCTCAACACATGGCAGTTACAAAAAATGTTTTCCTTTTAACAGTATTACACAGTAATATTACAAATTCATGTAAATTGCAGTCACATTTTGTTGCAATTGTGTGGCAGTTATATCTAATTCAGTTATTCCTCAAAGGGAAATATGTCCTTCCATTAATTTTTATATTTTCCTCAACAATGTCAGGACAATGTATTTTCATGTTAAATAGACACATATCTCATTTGTTTCCACCCTTTACACACAGCCATGCATGATGGACTGGAACTATTGCCTTGCTGGACATGTGATCTAGGAGGGCAATTGAAGATATCATCATCCATTCAATTTTCTTCACCAAAGCAGATCCGTTGGTAATACAATCTCTTGCTGACCCACTATTGTCTATTAAAATAAAACCTTATTTAAAAAAATAAAAAATAAAAATGTTATACTTACCTTTGTTGCAAAATCTGTGGGTCTGGGCTCATATGAGGGCCGTTATTATGTTGGAATACTGCCCTGCGGCCCAGTCTCCGAAGTCTCTGGTTGTCACCACACATGCTTGATATCATCTGAACCAAATAAGACCACAGGACACGGTTCCAGTAATCCATGTCCTTAGTCTGATTGTCTTCAGCAAACTGCGGGCTTTCTTGTGCATCATCTTTTGAAGAGGCTTCCTTCTGGGACAACAGCCATGAAGACCAATTTGATGCAGTGTGCGGCGTATGGTCTGAGCACTGACAGGCTGACCCCCCTCCCCTTCGCCCTCTGCAGCAATGCTGGCAGCACTCATACGTCTATTTCCCAAAGAAAACCTCTGGATGTGACGCTGAGCACGTGCACTGAACTTCTTTGGTCGACCATGGCGAGGCCTGTTCTGAGTGGAAGCTGTCCTGTTAAACCGCTGTATGGTCTTGGCCACCGTGCTGCAGCTCAGTTTCAGGGTCTTGGCAAACTTCTTATAGCCTGGGCCATCTTAATGTAACAATTGTTTTTTTCAGATCTTCAGAGAGTTCTTGGCCATTAGGTGCCATGTTGAGCTTCCAGTGACCAGTATGAGAGAGTGAGAGCGATAACATCAAATTGAACACACCTGCTCCCCATTCACACCTGAGACCTTGTAACACTAACGAGTCACATGACACTGGAGGGAGAAAATGGCTAATTGGGCGTAATTTGGATATTTTAACTTAGTGGTGTACTCACTTTTGTTGCCAGTGGTTAAGACATTAATGGCTGTGTGTTGAGTTATTTTGAGGGGACAGCAAATTTACACTGTTATACAAGCTGGACACTCACTACTTTACATTCTAGCAAAGTGTCATTTCTTGAGTGTTGTCACATGAAAAAATATAATAAAATATTTACAAATAAGTGAGGGGTGTACTCACTTTTTTGAGATACTGTAGGTCTACTTTGAGTTTAGGCAGTGCAGCTTGAGTTGTTGGCTTTCTCTGTTAATGATGCATACTGACAGTGAAATGCAGGCAACATAATAATTAAATTATGCATAACACTGTCCTGATCTTGCTGAAATTTCATCAGTGCATATACTAAAAAAAGGATGTATGTGGATATCAGAGACATACAGCTAAACGCTTGACTTCCCCAACCCATTGCAAATAGCTGTGGGGTAGCAGGTAACTAGCTATTACGGCCTTTGTTCCTATTAATACAGTAAATGTTGGAAATGTTAAACTTACAGAAATCTATTAGATACCTAGACTTAATGTTATTATAGTTTTTGCCAATGTCTGGCATGTCCTGTACTTTCTGCTTCACAGTGAGAGTCTAAATTTCTCTGTAAACTGCGAGTGCAATCCGCTTCTTTAAAATAAACGAGGAACATTTTGACTCCAAGCCAGCTTTCTAATTCGGATACAAGCAGTTCTGATTGTCAAGATAACTGTGATGAATACGAGCCAAGTCACGGCTGATTTAGACAAATATCAAGCTATTCCTTCTCTCTCCTATGTGGGAACTCGGCTGCCTTGAATACAGCAAATATCCGTTCCCTGTAAAAGAAGTCGATGACAAAGAGTTAAAGCTATGCTACCTCTCAGTGTGCCTCTGGCAGTGGAAGCATTTTGTTTTCTGCTGAGCACAATTAAGAAATGGTGTGGCTTCAAAATATCTGTAAGCTGTAGCATTTCCATGTATTCTTTTTCATCTTCCAGGTGGTGCTTCACATTTTTTACAGGCAGTGAAATATGCTTGAAATGGGTCATGACTCAATGATTAGTATTATTGTAATAAGGTATTACCTGCTACTGAAGGTATATGTATGATGAGACATATTGGTAAATGTCAGCAGCTTTACTGATCACTTCAAAGGGAAAACACAAAGTTCAGGCGGAGCTGGGAATACCGTGGAGAAAAATAAAAAATTACTTTAAACAGCAGACTTTGCAGACCCAGTTTTTGTCACAATGATATAGTTCAATGCGAGCAGATGCAATGCTTTGTATCAATCCCATTCTGAATCTCAAGGTAGCGGTCTGTATACAGGCTTACTGGTTGTACCAAGTTAGTACAATACAGTCCTCTTCACAAGGGTTATGGAGCAGTCCTTAATTATAGTCAACATGGTGCACTGTAGAACAGAAAGACACACTCCAATAATACTAGGCACTGCTATTACGGGGTCGGCTCTGTAGTACCCATGAAACAGATGGAGATCCAATCCTTAAGGTCCCATTCACACCTGAGCATTTGGTAGGTCAAAGCTCGAAGATCCAAAGCGCTCAACATCCAAAACCTCATGGTTTTTAATTGTGCCTGTTCATACCGAGCATAGTGTCCCTTACAGCTTAAAGCTTTTAGAGAAATTATAGTTCCTTGAAAAAGTATTCAAACCCCTTGACATTTTCCACATTTTGTCACGTTACAACCAAAAACGTGAATGTATTTTATTGGGATGTTATGTAATAGACCAGCACAAAGTGACACATAATTGTGAAGTGGAAGGGAAATGATAAATGGTTTTCAATTTTTTTTTACAAATAATTATGTGAAAAGAGTGGCGTGCATTTGTATTCAGCCCCCCTGAGTCAATACTTTGTAGAACCACCTTTTGCTGCAATTACAGCTGCACATCTTTTTGGGTATGTCTCTATCAGCTTTGCACATCTAGAGAGTGAATTTTTTGCCCATTCTTTCTTGCAAAATAGCTCAAGCTCTGTCAGATTGAATGGAGAGCATCTGTGAACAGCAATTTTCAAGTCTTGCCACAGATTCTCAATTGGATTTAGGTCAGGACTTTGACTGGGCCATTCTAACACATAAATATAATCTAAACCATTCCATTTTAGCTCTGGCTGTATGTTTAGGGTCGTTGTCCTGCTGGAAGGTGAATCCCTGCCCCAGTCTCAAGTCTTTTGCAGACTCAACAGGTTTTCTTCTAAGATTGCCCTGTATTTGGCTCCACTCACCTTCCCATCAACTCTGACCAGCTTCCCTGTCCCCGCTGAAGAAAAGCATCCCCACATCATGATGCTGTAACCGCCATGTTTCACAGTGGGGATGGTGTGTTCAGGGTGATGTGCAGTGTTAGTTTTCCACCACACATAGCGTTTTGCCAAAAAGTTAAATTTTGGTCTCATCTGGCCAGAGCACCTTCTTTCTCATGTTTGCTGTGTTGCCCACATGGCTTCTCGCAAACTGCAAATAGGACTTCTTATGACTTTCTTTCAACAATGGCTTTCTTCTTGCCACTCTTCCATAAAGGCCAGATTTGTGGAGTGCACGACTAATAGATGTCCTGTGGACAGATTCTCCCACCTGTGGATCTCTGCTGCTCCTCATGGGTTTTGCAGTTGTGCTATACTCTTTTCATTTTTGGATGAGTGATTGAACAGTGTTCCATGAAATGTTCAAAGTTTGGGATATTTTTTTATAACCTAACCCTTCTTTACACTTCTCCACAACTTTATCCCTGACCTGTCTGGTGTGTTCCTTGGCCTTCATTAAGCTGTTGGTTCACTAAGGTTCTCTAACAAATCTCTGAGAGCATTACAGAACAGCTGTATTTATACTGAGATTAAATTACACACAAGTGGACTCTATTTACTAATTAGGTGACTTCTGAAGGCAATTGGTTCCACTAGATTTTAGTTAGGGGTATCAGCGTAAAGGGGTCTGAATACAAATCCACACTTTTCAGATATTTATTTGTTGAAATGTTGAAATGTTGAAAACCATTTATAATTTTCCTTCCACTTCACAATTATGTGTCACTTTGTGTTGGTCTATCACATAAACTCCCAATAAAATACATTTAAATTTTTGATTGTAACATGACAAAATGTGGAAAATTTCAAGGAGTATGAATATTTTTTCAAGGCAGTGTACATAAGCTTCTTTTGAGCTACAAGCTTTAAGCATTCGGCTCCATTAGACTTCAGTGAGAGCACCTAAAAACCATGTTAAAAACACATGAAACATGTATGTTTTTTTCCTCTAGCAACTAGCGTTCCATTGGCTAAAAATAATAAAAAAAAAGCTCAAGACAGACACCCACAAAAACATTCAAAAACACCTGTACAAGTGCCAAAAAAATGTACAAGTGCAAACAAAATCCTGCAAAACGACCAAGGGTTTACTGTATGACAGTTATTGAACAGGTTAGTTCCCGACAGACTGTACTGCATTTTCAGCACCTTTTCTAGCAGTTTCTTATTTTTCTTGGAGTAACAGAAAATAATTATAACTACACAAGGCCTATTCTCTCAATCCCTTCTAAATCTTTGGGAAGGACATCTTTTTGCTCTGCCTAGTTCAGAGGAAGCTCTCTCTTAGCTTGACCTTCCAACGCTGCTGGCCAAAATGGTGAGGGCAGAGTACAGCAACTAATATTGCAAGGGTACACCCAGCCCCTAGGGTGTAGCTGCATCTCTGCTCTACAGTAGGATGAACACAGTGATTTAGGTGGAAACTAGAAATTTCTCCAAAATGGAAATTCATAGTGGAATATTTCTAAATCAGTGAATGTGAAATTTACCAAACATTCACTAATTATGAATAAATCACTGCCATTTAAAATACATACACCTGAAATATTTACCTGCTAACCAGACACTCGCATGTAATTGCTCATGGAGCAGCTGCAATTAGGTTTGGGATTTGTCAGCCTCCTGTTGCTTTCTTGTACAAAGGGTTTTATTAAAGTTCAGTACAACATTACCATACAGTAGCATCGATGGTCATATCATGGAACAAAAAAAAAAAAGAAAGAAAAAAAAGGGAATACAGAAAACTCGGAAAAGAGACCTTCCAAGTCACAGTGAATATGTTCAGGCCCTTGAAGGCCAAAGGCAAATGTATGGGACTGGCTCCGGGTCCCTGTCATCTTTATGGACCTTAGACAATACAGAACCCATAATTTCTGAAGGGATACGATATGATGAGTCAAAAAACAAAAAAAACAAAACATGTAACTATCACTACCAGGATTGAGCCTGGTGAATGAAAGAGATACAGATAAGAGTGAGGAGGAAGAAAAAATAAGGGGGATAGAAGGAAGAGAGAAGAAGTGGTAGAAAAGGGGTGTAGAACCGAGAAAGAAAATGGATAAGGGGAGGGAGGAGGGTGGGGAAGTCCGCAGGGCGAGGGGGCAGAGACCTACTAGAGTGAGAGGAGCCTTGGGTCGAATCTAGAAGGGTGGTTGTGAGCCATCCAAGGCTGCCAAACCCTGAGGAACTTATCATGGGTGTCTGATAATATGGCTGTCAATTTTTCATTTACCATGTTATCATTTACGCAGTTTTTGACAGCTTCAAAACTGAGAGTCGGTGTCCTCCAAGCCCTAGCTATGGTCAATTTAGTTGCAGTAAAGAGGTGCAACGCCAACTTTCCGGACGAAGCAATTCTGCGATTGGCTTCCACAGAAGAGCCTCGAAGGGATCCCTCTTTAGGTTAGTGTGGAAAAGATTGCGGAGGAGTGTATAGACCCTGACCCAAAATCTGCACACCTTCGGACACGTCCACCAAATGTGCGCCATGGTGCCCTCTTGAGAGCACCCTCGGAAACATAAGGGGGAATAAGATGGAATAAAGCTGGCCAATCTGGCTGGGGTATAATACCATCTATAAAATAAACATTTTACAAAAAGAGAACATTCCTGGAGCATTTGGACAGTGCAATAGTCATGATCTGCCAGACCTCTGGGTCTAGCCGTTTCCCAAGCTCCGCCTCCCATTGGAGATGATAGGGTCTCAATGGTGGTTTTTTGGATCCTATTATGGCTGCATAGATTAAAGAAATTAGACCAGAAGATTGGGGACGCGATCTGCAAAGGCTTTCAAAAGGGGTTAAAGTATAAGGGGTGGGACGGCTCTTTATGAGATGTTGGAGAAAGTGTCGAAGTTGTAGATAGCTGTAGTGCTTTCGGAGGGGGATATCGCGTGAGGAACGTAGGGCTGCAAATAAAACTATCCTGGTAGGAGTGAACAAGGAATGAACAGCCTCCTGTTGCTTTTAATAGGGTTGCCTCTCGCAGCTTATTACTGGGAACCCTTACTGCCATTCCCATATGTAATCACGCAGGGCCCCATTCGCAAGTGTGAATGGGATCTTAGTCTTGCTCATTAAACTGCATAGGTGAAATTCACTTAAAAACTTACCATTTTTTTTCTTTTATTATATATATTTAATGTGTTTTTTGGGTGTATTTAGGGTAGTTTAGCTTATTTCATTTATTCTTTTTTGTACTTTGTATTTTATCAACATTTGCATATTGTTTCAATGCAATTGACTTTTTTGTCATAGTCAATGTCTGCCAATATGAAGAATTTTTATAAAAATCTCTTGTTTCACAATAATGTCTGAGAGAAGAAAACTTTTATTATTATCTATCCCACACTGAGTATGCCATTCTCTTTGCATGTGGAGGTGCAAGTACCTGTCATTGAATAGCCAAAAACAAGATGATAGGTGATCTAGTCCATCTGTTTAAAGTAGAGCTGAATTTCACAAATACTCCCCCCCTCCCCTTGCTGGCAATGACTTCTTCCCTTTGACTTTTTCCCAGTGCTGGTTCTTCTGCTATCTTGATATACCAGTAGGCAGTGGTTTTACTCCCATGCATGAGAGTTCTTTCATTCCATCTCCAAGAATATACACTGAGCCACACATGCACTGCTGAAATATGTTGTTTGGATGGACAAATTCCTTATAGCTTGCAGTATGTGTGACCAGCACAAGGGAAAAACAATGGAGAACTGACGTGAGGTTGTGCGTCTGTGTGGTGAAAAAGTACCACAGCTGCGCTTATTTAATGATTGTACAAACAGTAATGATACTGTGTAATGTTCTGTATTCTATAACAATCAATAAGATGACTGAGCGCTAGTCATACCATAGAAAGGTTATTTTGGATCAGTTGCTGTAGATTACTGAAATGAAAATCACTGCCATGTCTTTTAAGCCGTTAAATTTGATAGTTGTTTTGTTGAAAACACTGCCTATCTTCTAGATACCCATTGTCCCTACCTGCACTGTGTTTATATCACATTGTTAGAAATTTCTGTGTTGCACATAGCTACAATAAAAGACAGGTGAGCCTTAGTGTACAAAATGTCCTAAAACAAACGTCTATGTTATCCATTGTCACCAATAAGATTGATGAGAAGCTCCATGTATTAAAAAAACCCAATATAGGGGGTTAGGTGCTGACATTGGTCTAAAGAGTAGATTAAACCCACATCCCAATAGTCATGAAAAAATAAATCATTCCTCCCCAAACTGAATTTTACAAGACTTTTTATTAATACATGAAAAAAGAATTTTGTTCCTCTTGTAGGACTTTAAAGGGAGAAACTACTCTGTAGTAAGTGAAGGTGAGTATGAATATAGGATGTTTATTAACAAAAAACACCGTCGTAGATAAACAGATCTACAATGCAACAGGGAAACATATATGGGGTGGATGGAGGGATTTTTCTAGTGGTCCTTGAACATGTTGGGCTTTCATCTAGCCCAGCATGTGCACACATATCATAACATATTCATACTTTTTACAGCGATCGTTGCTCCTCGATCCCTGACATTCACAGACCACCATTTTGGCACCTCCACACCCCCTGCTGGGGAGTCCTTTCGGGGGTCCTCTCTGAGCGCATGTGGGCTGCTGGCCCATGATCAGGCACAGTCACAGAGCACCGGCAGAAGATCTCCCTTCCCTCTCTATTAATTGGATGCAACACCACATATTAATTAAAGCAATACCACACGGTCAGTACTAATTGCAGCCTAATAACCATGTTGATAGTATATCATACTGTCTGTATAATCTGTGCTCATAAATGTCTTTTCAATTCTAGACATGTTATCTCCCTGCTGATTCCAATCATAAACCTTGAAGAAGAGTTATACTCGAAACACGTCGGGTATGTCCCGTTTGTATCTCCTACAGCGGAGTCCATGATTGTCTATTGCTGTATTGCTTGTTTATGTATTGCATCCTGTACATCTTCTATGATATAATGTCTTTCCCTGTTGCATTGTAGATCTGTTTATCTACGACTGTGTTTTTTGTTAATAAACATCCTATATTCATACTCACCTTCACTTACTACAGAGTAGTTTCTCCCTTTAAAGTCCTACAAGAGGAACACATTTCTTTTTTCATGTATTAATAAAAAGTCTTGTAAAATTCAGTTTGGGGAGGAATGATTTCATTCATGGTGTATGATATGTAGTGCTTACGCTGTTTCCCGGGTCCCCTGTTTCCAGTGCCTATGACTTTGCAAGTAGCACCATGTACTCTGGGCTGAGGGGGGAATATTTATTGCAAATTTATACATTACCCCAACAATTTAAATGAAAAGAGGCAGTTGTAATTGCTCAACAAGTGTGTAAAACAATGACAGTTAAGGTATACAGTTGGTGACAAACAAGTGGAAAATAGAGTAGTTCCCAAGCCCTATACTTAGAGTAATCCTGCCTAAAGGGAGTAGTAGCAAAATAATGTTATTTTCCAATTCATCCATTTTCTGTTCCAATGCACACTTCTCAGTTACCAATTGTTCAATCTCATCACAAGCATTCACATCTGCTTTTGCAGCTATAACTAATATATTTTTACTTACACGTTCTATCTGCTCCTTAAAGTGACTGTAAAGTCTCTTTTTTTTTCTATAAAAATAACAAACATATTATACTTACCTGCTCTGTGCATTGGATTTGCACAAGAGCAGCCTGGATCCTCCTGTTCTCTGGTCCCTCTTCACTGCTCCTGGCCTCTCCCTCCTGTCGAGTGCCCCCACACACAGCAAGCAGCTTGTTATGGGGTCACCCGAGCCGAGCTGCAGCTCTGTGTGTCCATTCAGACATGGAGCTTCTGGTCGGCCCGCCCCCTCTCTCTCCTGATTGGCTAACATACTTTGATTGTCATCTGCAGGAGCCAATGGCGCCACAGCTGTGTCTGAGCCGCAAGCTCACTTTTATCGGTAGCGGGAGAGGCCACCCCTCCTGACGCTCTCCGGTGCCCTCTGCCGCTTACCGGAGCCGCCGGCAGCAGCGGAGGCGACCGCGTCCTTGCCCCTGCTTGGCATGGAGCTGAGTGAGGGAAGATGGCTCCCACTCGGCTCCATACAATTTGAGGGCAGAAGTGACCTTAAAACGTCACTTCCGCCTATAGCACTTAAAGGGACAACTTTTTTTTTTTTCCATTTTAGTGTAAATATGAGATCTGAGGTCTTTGGTCTTTTTGACCCCAGATCTCATATTTAGGAGGTCCTGTCATGCTTTTTTGGAATGCTAGTCATAACTTATTACTTAAACTTTAAAATATAATTAATTAAAAATAAATACAATTACTAATACGTGTGGATGTAATGGCCGCAGCCTTTATTATTGGTATATATAAAATAATATATTTATCAATTGTAGATATATAAATACTTATATCAAAATTAGATATATAATCAATTCAAATAAAATACAACATATAAAGCTTAGCTATTAAAGCTCAAGCTACATTACACCACAATAAAGTCCCTTTTCAACAGAAAAGGACAACAACCACATAATAATTGCTGCGACAAGGGAGGGTGGGAGGGACGAGCTTCTTCTTGTATGTCACCGCCAGAATGACTTAATGTGACACATTTTTTTCTTTTTATAGGCAAGGACTCATGCCAAAAGGACCGTTAACTTATCAACCAATTACAGGTAAGTGCAAATAAATGTCAAAAACTGCGTTAAATAACTGTTTTGGTCTGACAGCATTCCATATGTGTTGGGCGGGGACATTTCATGCCCCTCCCTTCACCTCTATTCTATTACAAGGGATGTTTACATTCCTTGTAATAGGAATAAAAGTGACACATTTTTTTTGTAAAAATAAAAAATAAAATGTAAGTAAATAAGAGCCCCGTCCTGCCAAGCTTACGTGCAAAAGTGAACGCATACGTGAGCAGCGCTCGCATATGAAAACGGTGTTCAAACCACACATGTGAGGTATCGCCGCGATCGTTAGAGCAAGAGCAATAATTCTAGCCACAGACCTCCTCTGTAACTCAAAACATGCAACCTGTAGAATTTTTTTTTAAATGTCGCATATGGAGATTTTTAAGGATAAAAGTTTCTCGCTATTCCACAAGCGAGCGCAATTTTGAAGCGTGACATCATCTTTCACAATCTAAAAAAAATTTGGGCTAACTTTACTGTTGTCTTATTTTTTATTTAAAAAAGTATATTTTTTCCCAAAAATGTGTGCTTGTAAGACTGCTGGGCAAATACGGTGTGACAGAAAGTATTGCAACGACCACCATTTTATTCTCTAGGGTGTTAAAAAATAAAATAAACATAATGCTTAGGGGTTCTAAGTGATTTTCTAGCAAAAAAAAAATTATTTTAACTTGTAAACAACAAGTCTGAAAAATAGGGCCGTTCTTAAAGTGGTTAATAGCATGCATACGACATTCGCCTTTCTCGCTTTCTTGCCTTTCTTAGATGATGGTTTATTTCTCACGCTACTATTTTGAACATCACATTGCTTAGCTCATTAAAATTATGAATCAATGCATTTTCTTTACAACTGTTAAACTGACACAGGCATGTTTTTTAACAAAATGTCCAATGACCTCCATTGATATCCTAATTACATTCGCACTGAAACGTGATTGACCAGGTTACACACAGCTGCTGACACAAGATACACACACATATACACACAGCTCCAAAGCTAATCTTGAACTTGTAGTCCCACTCAAGGAGAAACACACTATTAAACTAGCATTCCAGAAAATGTTTAATAAAATTTGAATCATTAAAAAAAAAAATAGCATTCCAATCTCTCCTTACCACCACCGACTTTTGTCCTAGTATCTCAGATCTTAGGCCGAGAGGGATCTCCTGTCGGAGCAAAAAGCTAATACCCTTTCACGTGGGTAAAAAAATATATAAAATCTAGTCTATATTTCTCCCACTTTTTCCTCAAAGATGTCTGGTTTATTCTATAGATCTGCAGGGCACATCAGTTAACCAAGGGTGATCAGCCCTACACTTGCCAGCACACAACTTAACAGCTAAAAAGGCCCAAAGCCTCGTACACACGATCCGATTGTTGGCCAACCGAGCGTCTGATTTTTGTCTTAAAGGCGTGTGCCAGGATCTTGTCTTGCATACTAACAGTACACAAGTGTCGTGCAACAAACACAAACGTAGTTACGTACTATGAGGAATTTCAGCTCTTGAGTGCCACCCTTTGGGCCCCTTCTGCTAATTTCGTGTTTGGCGAGCATTGATTCTGAGCATGTGTGTTTGTACTTTCAACTTCAGAAAATAACAGCTCAGGTGGGAGAATCTGTCCACAGGACAACTATTAGTCGTGTACTCCACAAATATGGCCTTTCTGGGAGAGTGGCAAGAAGAAAGCCATTGTTAAAAGAAAGCCATAAGAAGTCCCGTTTGCAGTTTGCAAGAAGCCATGTGGAGGACACAGCAAACATGTGGAAGAAGGAGCTCTGGTCAGATGAGACCAAAATTGAACTTTTTGACCTAAAAGCAAAACGCTATGTGTGGCGGAAAAATAACACTGCACATCACAGCAAATCACCATCCCCATCGTGAAACATAGTGGGGGCAGCATCATGCTGTGGGGATGCTTTTCTTTTTCAAGGCACTATAAGTAAAACATGTTTGTCATTTTAATAGAAAAAAAAAGAGACTTTACATTCATATTAAGAACTTCCTACAGTGTATACTATAAGCACTTTTAGACTCTATTTATTCATGCCCCTGTAAACCATGCCCAATATTCAGCACAATGCAGTCATGCCCAGCACAGCACACTGCATGCTTATTTGTTTTTTCAAGTGTCTCTTTTTCCCTGGTTCTGATGTTTGTAGTTATAGTCACATAATGTAGGCTCCACTAGCCATGCCCTCCTTCCAGTGTGGCAAGTCAGCAACATAGATGTCACCACAGTGGCTGCCTTCTGGCTGCCCAACTACTAAGCTTGTACTACGCATGTACAGTAGGCACATACCACACATGGATTTTTTTCATTCAGCCTCTGAGTTAAACAAAAGAAATCTAATAGATTTGTCCATCAATGCTAAATGGCACAGATGGATTAATCTTGCCGGCTATTGTATTCTAAAAGCCAGCTTCAGCAAGTGTTAGAATACCTGAAGAGTACCTGCATCCAATTCTGAATTTTCCACCCAGCTCCTTCAACAAAAGCTGATTGAAATATTGACTTCTGTTGAGTTGGCTGGGTGGGATGTGGCACCCATGGCTTGAATTTCATCTGATCCAGCATGCCAAAATTCAAGCCTTGTATGACAATGCTGAGTTACTGTCCGACATTTACATGATAGTAAAGTAAAATAATTTTGTCCCAAACTTTTTATGGATCTGCTTTTTTTTTTGCTAGGGAAAAAAGGCAAAGGGGAGTCTACCCTTCAAAGTTTGCCCTGGGCTTATGTGTAGGTTACCACCTCATCCCTTTAAGGCCTGGTTCACACCTATGCATTTTTTAGCTGTTTTTCAGTTTTGCAGAAACACACTACAGTCCATTTAACATGGTTTCCTATGGATGTAGTTCAAATCTGTGCATTTTATGGAAAGGGTCAGGGACTCTTTTCTGGTTTTTGGTTCCATAGACTTCAATGGATGAAAAGCATGTATTGAAAAACGCGAAATGCACCTGCAATATGCAAACCGCAACCTGCATAGGTGTGACTCAGGCCTAAAACCGAATACATTTTAATTACACAGGTTCTGTGGCTGATTAAGGTGGTAAACCTCAGAACCTGTGTAAATAATATGTGTAAATAATATGTGTTTGGGTTTAAAGGGAGGAGGTGGCCACCCTACTTATGTGTGTTGCAGACTTCTTATTTTATTTGTTACCCAAGTAGCGGTTTTGCTAGTTGTGTGGCCAGGTAAAGACATAAAATGCAGCATGTTTTATATGCCTTGGGAATGACTGCATTGCCTGGTGATTTAGTAGCCAGCATCCCATGGAAACAATATTTTAACCTGACAAAATGATCTCCTTTAACTTTGTACAGCTAAGTATTACTTTCAAGTTTTCTATTTTCCTCAGCTTGTTAAATGCCGCTAAATAGCAGTTTCTTTAGTGTTGTTCTATTGAGAGAAAGCATGACTCCTGACATCTGAAAAGAGAAAAATCACACCTTTCTCAGCGCCCTCCAAGACACCATCCAGGCTTGTTAGTGTATTTTTAGCCGTTCTCTGACTGGTCAGAAAAGTGCTGGATATTGCCTATAATCACAAGGGCAGAGGGGATGTGACGATGGGATTCAAGTGACAGCTGATCTTATGTTCTGTATGAGTGTAAAAAGAACTACGGTAACTACTCCTTATTTAGTGAGCGAAAAACACATAAAAAAAAAATGGGTGATATTCTTCAACATTTTACTTGTAGGTCAATGTCTGCTTATAATTACCAAATCACAGAAAATATGTGGGTAGAATGAATCCAAACTGCACTATCACACGACAAGCTTAATAAAAGAAGTAAATGGAACAGAAATAATGAGAATGTCTTCTGATCAGAGGTAAACTTCATGTAATAAAGCCAACAGCACCTTCTCCTGTCAGTTTATTAATTGCTGTTAAACATGAATTCCTTTAATATCTGCCTTTTTCAACAATGGCACAAACTCACACTTTTGGAAGATATAAAGAAAAGAAACATGCTCTGTGTCTGTGATGTATTTCATCTGTTAAATTGGTTATAAAGGAAATGTGTTAAATTTAGTCTGTGTTCAGATGCATCTTCTGTGCTTGCAATGGGTCTGATTCCAGGCAGAAAATATGAAATTCTGCTAACCACAGCTATATGTCTGTCAGAAATAAGATTACTGTCCCCATTCAGCAAAAATAATGCTGGCCAAACACTACCCAATAGTCAATAGCAATGCAGCTTATTCAGATGGTATTGGAGATAGTTGCGTAGTAAAAATGAATACTTTCATTTAATAAACATTTGTAGTGTTGGTTGAGGCAGACATAATTCCCTAGTAGTCAAGGTGAGCCCATACATAACCAGAAGGAACAACACTGAAAAAAAATTACATTCATTTATGGCATTTGATTTAAAACACCTTTGCGGCTATGTAAGAAGGTAAGATATTGTCTAAATCTTTTTAAGCCTGGAACATGCGTAACTCAGATATGCTTTCCACTGGTAGTTACCTAGAAAGCCTTCTAGAGGAAACTTACACAAACAAGGCTTAATATAATATAACCATTGGTACTGGTATACCACAGTAAATGATGAGGTCACGGATACCAAATGCGAAACGGGCGTGCCCAGAAATGTTTAGACCTACACAGCGAACACCAGGCATAAGTATAGTGTAAAATAATGAGATTGAATTAAATTACAATAAATAGACAATTGTATAAATGCACCTGCAATATATCAAAACCCCAAAAAACAAAACCAATGAATCGAATGAGAGAAAGTGCTACAGTAGGTGCCGCCGATATTGTGTCAATCTCGCCGCTTCTAGCGGCGATATTGACACCCTATGAGCTCCGTCGCGAGAGCCAGCGCCGAGCTGTCTCGTCATTGGGAAAGGGAAAAATGTTCCTTTCACGATGAGCGACACGCATTGCCGATAGGCGGGGATCCGACGCGGATTCCCGCCAATACCAGGCACTGCGTTTGGTATGAATCGGAGAAGAACCGGAGAGCGGGAGAAGAAGAAGGTGACGGAGAAGACCGGGCCTCCGCTAGCAAAAGAGCTAAAAAGAAGTTAGCGGAGGCCCGGCAGAAGAAAGAACCGGAGAGCGCGGCGACGACACCGGAGACCCCCGAAGTCGGAAGAAGACCACCGGAGCGGTGCAATAAAATACTTTTAAAAACTGTGTTGTGTTTTTATTACCATTTTTTTTCCCACCAGGTGAATGGGTAGGGGTACGATGTACCCCATACTCATTCACATAGGGTGAGGGGGCCGGGATCTGGGGGCCCCCTTATTAAAGGGGGCTCCCGGATTCCGATAAGCCCCCCGCCCGCAGACCCCGACAACCAACGGCCAGGGTTGTCGGGAAGAGGCCCTGTCCTCATCAACATGGGGGCAGGGTGCTCTGGGGTGGGGGGGCCGCAGGTCGCCCCCCTGCCCCAGAGCACCAAACCCCCCATGTTGAGGGCATGTGGCCTGGTACGGTTCAGGAGGGAGGGGGGGCGCTCTCGTACCCCCTCTTCCCCTGCGGCCTGCCAGGTTGCGTGCTCGGATAAGGGTCTGGTTTGGATCTTGAGGGGGACCCCCACGCCGTTTTTTCGGCGTAGGGTTCCCCTTCAAATCCAGACCAGACCCAAGGGCCTGGTATGCTCCTGGAGGGGGAACCCACGCCGTTTTTTTCTTTAAAAATTGGCGTGGAGTTCCCGCTCAGGATTCATACCAAACACAGTGCCTGGTATTGGCGGGGATCCGCGTCGGATCCCCGCTCAATACAGTGTCGCATCTCCTCGCTATTCCAGCGAGCGCGACACGTGTCGCCACCCTGCTGCCGAGATCTCGGCACTCCTGCTGCCGAGATCTCGGCACTCCTGTCGCCGAGAATCTCGGCGATGGGAGCGCGATAGAAATACAATATCGGCGGCACCTACTGTAGCAATGAGCAACTACCTAAACCAACTAAATAACTATATACGGACAGTAGGATATAGCTGGAAAGCTTAGTCAATGTCACAGCTGGGGTCATGCAGAGGGAGCAAACCAGGACAGAGAGAGGGTACACAGGAACAGGAACAAGCAGGCAGGTGAGGATCAGGAACAGTACCAGAGTACAGGTACAAGGTTTACAGATCAGGGGCACATGGGCACAACACTAAGACAAGGGGGAGTAACACAGGAAGGATTAAATATCCTCCCAGCAACCAGCTTCAGGTGATGACTAATTACTAAGAGCTGCTGGCTGCTGAGAGACACCCGCTGGTGGACACTGGAACTACAACCTATACGTCTGGGAGTCACATTGTCACAGTAGGTGAACCCATTCCTGACAGATGGAAAATAGTATTGATGGCAGTAGTAGTACTGTATAGCTTAAGTAGATTGTGGCCTAGGGTTGAAAGATTGCCAGGAGTGGCACATAGTTGTCCACACATTATCTTGCTGACTGGCAGTCATACAAGGTTAGAGACTGCCACCCTGTCTGTCTCATTGGGTTCTCAGTGTTGCTGTCCCTGCACAGCTTGTGTTTTTTGGTGAATTGTATACGTGTTTTCACAGTTAACCCACTCTGAGGCTCTACACACCTAGAGCTGAACCCCTAGCAGATGTGGATGACAGTGTGTCCTACTATTCTAATCTGGGTGATCTGACACAGACCAGACAAACTGTCTTGTTCATCCTATCCATCTTATACTGCAACACATGTGGCTATGATATCTGATTTGTGTGGATATGATATCTTATTGTTTTAGTTTGATACTATAGCTTAACATACACATGTAGGCTGCTTTTGTTTAGCTTGTGGGTTGAACAAAAGAAATCCAAAAGTTTCTCCTTCCATGACAACAGCGCAGATGGATGAATCCCTTCTGTTGGGTTTTTGATGAATCCCCTCCGCTGGGCTTTAACAGCATCTGCATCCATTAAGATGAAGGCACTATTGGGGTATTATGACAGTCAGCAGAGCTGTCAGAGTACTTGAACAGTGCCTGAGTCTGATTTTCTGATAGGCTTCATCAAAAAAAGTCAACTCAACAATGGACTTTTGGAGTGGAATCGGCGTGGCTCAAATTTCAGCCAAGACAGCAGTTTCCAGATGAAAGCAGTGTATGGCCAGCATAAGGTTAGTCTGCAATGGGAGGGGGATGGAACAATACAAATGGCCTAGAGAGACAGAAAATGGCAAGGTAAAGTTGTGATAAATAAAGTGGTAAATGGTAAGATGTTCTGGAAAATATGAGGTTATTTGTAAGCACAACATGCTATAGTTGCTCTAACCAAATGGCCGAGGACAAGCCAGCTAGGTGGAAAGCTAATCTGCAGCCTTACAGTTACTTTTATTGTAAAATGCCCCCTTACCTTAAAAACAAGGCACTGCAATAGGTAAGAGTGACAAGGTGTATTCCTGGTTACTCTTTGACCTACCCTTCCTGGTCTCCTTGCGACCAATGGACATGCAAGGAAAGGAGGTAGGAGAATGTATTGTGTTGAGCTGCATTAGGAAAAAACTTTTTTGATTGGCTTCATCACAAGAAGGGCGTGGGTGATAAAGCCAGTGCGCCAGTGGGGGTGAGTCTATAAGTCAATCACAGTCAATCATAGCACCACCCCTACTTTTCATGCTGTCCTTTAGTACTTGCTCCCTCACAGGCAAACACGAACAGCGTTTCCCCTATAGCTGCCTGTGAAAATTGCAGCTGTAGGGGAGACACAGAAAGAGGAATGACTTCTGTTCTTCTCCCCGGATTTTCACATTACTCAGGATACTGCAACTCCAGCTCAGAGGTCAGTAGTGGGGCGGAGTTCAGATGTCAGTAATTAGTGAGGTGGAGTTCAGAGGTCAGTAGTAAGTGAGACAGAGTTTAGGGGTCAGTAGCAAGTGAGGTGGAGTTCAGAGGTCAGTAGTAAGTAAGGCGGGGTTCAGCGGTCAATAGTAAGTGAGGTGGAATTCAGGGGTCAGTAGTAAGTGAGGTGGAGTTCAGATGTCAGTAGTAAGTGAGGTGGAATTCAGATGTCAGTAGTAAGTGAGGTGGAATTCAGATGTCAGTAGTAAGTGAGGCGGAGTTCAGAGGTCAGTAGTAGATGAGGTGGAGTTCAGGGATCAGTAGTAAGTAAGGCAGGGTTCAGCGGTCAATAGTAAGTAAGGTGGAGTTCAGGGGTCAGTAGTAAGTGAGGTGGAGTTCAGGGGTCAGTAGTAAGTGAGGTGGAGTTCAGATGTCAGTAGTAAGTGAGGTGGAATTCAGATGTCAGTAGTAAGTGAGGTGGAATTCAGATGTCAGTAGTAAGTGAGGCGGAGTTCAGAGGTCAGTAGTAGATGAGGCGGAGTTCAGGGGTCAGTAGTAAGTAAGGCAGGGTTCAGCGGTCAATAGTAAGTAATGTGGAGTTCAGGGGTTAGTAGTAGGTGAGGTGGAGTTCAGATGTCAGTAGTAAGTGCGGTGGAGTTCAGAGGTCATTTGTAAGTGAGGTAGAGTTCAGAGGTCAGTAGTAAATGAGGCAGAGTTCAGGGGTCAGTACCACAAAAACAAAACCCCTAAAGACTGTGTAACGGCACCCCAAGTATGAAAGGGGTTAACGCCGTTTAGGATATTCCCTCTCTGGACACACATCCACTGCCGATCCTCCACAGTCAGGTGACCGCTTCCCATAGGATTAATCCTTCCAAACATACGAGACAAACACTCTGTATGAAGTTTCCAACTGGACTGACAATCTTTAATGACAAACTCCCAGTTTTATACACACAGAGAGGAGGTTCTTACATTCTCCTCAGACAATACACCTTTGACCAGACCTAATTTACATGAGCTAATTAACTACAGTGATGACTCAGACACATGACCTTTAGGCTAGCCTCACTGTCTCCCAATACACATCTGACATCTTAGCAGACACAGGTGGGGGCTGGATGTGGTGACATTAGCATCTAACAGTATGTGTCCCAACATCATGAAGGAGTCACTTTTCAGTTAACCTGTTGAGTTCATAATCAAACAGTAAATAGTTATTTACAGATATCCTGGGGAATATTGTGGAAAAATATCACTGTCCCATTTTAAAGCAATCCAAGACATATTCTTAATGTCCATTATTTTCTTGCTCACCCTGTGCCCAAAGTGACCCCTGTCACACATCTCCCCTTTCGGCAGGAGACTAACACAGGAGGAGACCCCAGACGGGTTGACTCCAAAGTTAGTCCATAGTTCCATTCCTCTAATGCCTGGACAACCCATCAGCATGGCCGTTTTGCTTACCGGGTGAGTAGCTGATGGTGACGTTGTAAGGTTGCAGGGCGAATAATGGAATTCAGTTCTGGAACAGTCACTTGCTTTGCTCTCTCAATGGCTCCCAAAACTTGTTGCTGATGCTCTTGGGAGAGGTAAGGCAAAACCTGGGCGCAAATCCCATTTAACCTTTTGACAATTTTAGCCTGTTTGTGCATTTCAATGTTCAAGCCATGGGACATCTCATAATATATGACGTAGTGTCGTTGCATCTCCGATTTCTCCCTGGCCAACTTGTCACATTCCAATTCTCGATAATATTTTCCCTGATCTAAGGTACATGTCGGGGAAGATAGTCTTACCCAGTTCTCAGCCGTAAGCGGGCCAGTTCCAGCAGCATGGGTCTGGGCACAGGTAGTCACTGGGTTGGCTTCAGCGAGGCCCATCGGGGCGTAAGCAGAAACGAGGGGGGCCAAATCATTCCCCAGTAGTACATCCGCTGGCAAATCCTTCATCACCCCCACATTCACGTGTCCTGAACCAACCCCCCAATCCAGGTGAACATGGGCAACGGGTAGCCGGAAGATGGTACCTCCCGCTACTCTTACGGCTACAGTGTCTCCGGTGTGTTGGCTCTCTGGGATGAAGTTCTTCTGTAGTACGGTCATGGTAGCGCCACTCTCACGTGGGCCATTGGCTACCGTTCCATTAACCCGGACAGTCTGCCTGTGTTGTTGCCTGTTGTCCCGGTTAGCTGCTTGTATTGGATCAGCCTCGTGCAGGATGCCCCAATGTTCTTCCTCCTCAACGCAGTGGGCCGCAGGCATGGATGTGCGGGGGCTCCCCCTTGCTGGCTGTCTCCATGACTGGGACTGGATGGCTGGATTCAACGGACAGTCTGGCTTTTTGTGTCCTAGCTGTTTACATCCGAAACACCTGATGAGTTGTGAGTAGTCCTGGGAGTTGAACCTGGGCTGCTGAGGATAAGTGGCCGCTGGAGGTGGTGCTGAAGTTGGGTTAGAGGCTGGTAAACTGGGCCGAGATAGTGGATAGCGCTCGCTTCCGCCTGACCTTCGAGAGTCCAGATATTCATCGGCCAAAGTAGCCGCTTGCTGTACAGTCCGTGGTCGCTTATCTCGCACCCAATCCCGTAATACCGGAGGGGTGTGGTTAAAGAACTGTTCTAAGAGTACTAGCTGGGTGATGTCCTCTATGGTATGAGCGCGGCTTCCCTGAAACCAGCCCTTAAGGTTTCGCTGCAGACGATGTGCCCACTCCACGTATGTTATGTGGGCTTGTTTCCGGGATTCTCGAAACTTAATCTGGCTGGCTTCGGGGGTAATGGCAAATCGGGCTAGCAGAGCTTCTTTTACCCGGTCATAGTCTTTAGCGTCCTCATCCTCCAGGGCCCGATACGCATCCGCCGCTCTGCCAGTTAAATTACTTGCCAGTAAGGTGACCCAATCTTGGGGCAGTACTTCATGTATCTGGCATAGTCTCTCAAAGTCCTGCAGGAACGCTTCAATTTCCTCCTCTCCTTCCTTAAATAGTTTGAACGCCCGAAAGGGCAACTTACAGACAGGCGCTGCATCTTTAGGCGTTGTCTCCGATTGCCGTATTTCCGCCATTCTCCGCTCATGTTGCCGCTCTAGTTCTCTCTCTTGTCGCTCCAGTTCTCTCTCTTGTCACTCATCCTGCAGCTGGATGTCTCTAATGGCTTTCTGTATGGCGGTCTCTGATGGGTTAGCCCCATATAATGCCAACCGCTCTCTAACTCGTTGCTGAAACAAGTCTTCAACTGACCGGGGTCCTGCATCACCATCCCTCTGATCCATCTTGGCTAGCTCCCTGATTAAGGTGGCCTTGTTCTTTGTCCCACCGGTCCCTCAACGGCTCTCAAGTAAGTCTTTCAGTGTGGCTTTCCTGAAGGCTGCATAGCTGGTCATTCACTGTGGTGGTTTGGAGTGTCCCAGTAACTGGAGGGGAAAATCCTACCACTGCCAACCAATGTAACGGCACCCCAAGTATGAAAGGGGTTAACGCCGTTTAGGATATTCCCTCTCTGGACACACATCCACTGCCGATCCTCCACAGTCAGGCGACCGCTTCCCATAGGATTAATCCTTCCAAACATACGAGACATACACTGTATGAAGTTTCCAACTGGACTGACAATCTTTAATGACAAACTCCCAGTTTTATACACACAGAGAGGAGGTTCTTACATTCTCCTCAGACAATACACCTTTGACCAGACCTAATTTACATGAGCTAATTAACTACAGTGATGACTCAGACACATGACCTTTAGGCTAGCCTCACTGTCTCCCAATACACATCTGACATCTTAGCAGACACAGGTGGGGGCTGGATGTGGTGACATTAGCATCTAACAGTATGTGTCCCAACATAATGAAGGAGTCACTTTTCAGTTAACCTGTTGAGTTCATAATCAAACAGTAAATAGTTCTTTACAGATATCCTGGGGAATATTGTGGAAAAATATCACTGTCCCATTTTAAAGCAATCCAAGACATATTCTTAATGTCCATTATTTTCTTGCTCACCCTGTGCCCAAAGTGACCCCTGTCACAGACTGGTATCAAGGACTTTGACGTTACCACTTGATTAAAAAGTGTCCAAAATGTATAGTACAACATTTTAAATCATTGAAACCTATATTGTAGACATAAGATAACACACAGAGATCTATTGATTTCTCCCTAAGTTTGGCCCTGTTGCACTTTTCTCTTCTACCACTAGGTGGCCGGGTACTTGGTGGTACTAGATACGAGAAGCGCAAAGCAAGGTCAGATTATGGGTATATGGAGTATCTCAGACAATGGGCAGGGGGTTTCTTGAATCCCTTGGCCTGCTGGGAGAGCCTATATATTTGGGTGAGGTCAGGTGATCTGTGTTCTGTGCCACCTGGACGGCTGTATGGGTGGACATGTGTTGTACTGCCCGGGCTGCTAGGCGAGAGATTGGGCCTATCCTGGGCACACCTTGCTGCTAGGCTGTCTGAGGGCCTATCCAGAAGCAAGAGAGCAGCACAGGGTTAGGATTGCGACTTGCAGTCCAACCAGAAGTGACAGTTCTGTCGGCCGGGGAACCAGTCATGGTTGGAGGTAGAGGGGAAGCTGTGGCCAGTAAGGGACCATCCGCCTTATTACCAGGGACCACAGTAAGTAACTGAAGCAAGTACCGGAGCAGTCTTCTCACCAACCGGGGACGGTGAAGAATTGGGAAATCAAGACAGGGACCGAGCCAGCAGAGGTAACGCTTGCAGAGCAGCCTTGTGTGTCAAGCTAGGGACCGAGCAGGCCAGTGGGGGTGAAGCTTGAGAGGTATCTAGAGTGCCAAGCTAGGGACCCAGCAGGCCAGCGTTGGTGAAGCTTGAGGAAGATACCACCGTAATGATTGGAAGAGCCTTCTGTCTTTACAACTCCTTTAAAGTGTTACTAAACCTAAGACCCTGCATTCACTATATCTGGTCCCCCACAGTACACAGAACAAGGAAATGCAATAGTTTTAAAAAAAAATAAACGGCTAAATACCCTTTCTCATCAGCAGCATATAGCAGTCTTGTGACTTCTATCAGTGTCTAGTTAAACTTGTAGGATGGGTTTTCATTCTCCCATGACGTCCTATAAAGCTGCAGGACCCCTTACCCTTTGTCTGGACAGTGCTGATTGGCCCTGTGCTGATCACATGCACTCTCCCAAGAAAAAAAAAGAGGAGGAGCAGAGAAGACAGGATCAAACAGCCTATACACAATGCAGAGGATAAACCCCTTAGGTTCCACAGTGAGTATAACAAGCATGCTTTACTGCATATATAGACTGATTTTACTGTGGTGAGTTTAGTAACACTTTAAGATTAGCTGAGAGTTTTACAAAGGACTCATTTACACTTTCATTTGGGGGTGCTAAAAAGAGCCAGTTGAGCCCTTCTTAAGCTGCAAAGGCAGTCAGATAGGGTTGTACACAAAAATCCCAGTCACGTTTGATGGGCAGTACCTGCTACCTATTCTAGTAAATAGGGTTCAGGAATATTAAAAGGGGACACATTTTGCTCTAAATTCAGCACTTACTCAAACCTCATATGAGTAAATGGTGAATTTAGCCTGAAATGTGTCACCTTTTAATATTCCTGTCATACCTGTGATGTTATTTTAATGCTTCAATAAAGATACCAAGGAGTGCAGCAATATTCTGGACTTGTGTGTGTTACTGAATCTCAAAGACAAGCTGTGCAGCACTCTTGGTTCCAGTTCACAACATGTGAGAGTTGGTCACTCACCTAGAGCGCCATCACTTTGGCTTTAGTGAATAGGGCTGCTGTGCTGTGGAATTTTTGGGTTAATACAGGTGGTAAGGAGATGACATATCCCCCACCTCACTGCCTGTCAAATCACTTTTCAAGGGGTGGCAAGGCCTGCCTCATGTGGAAACCTAATCCAAATGTAACCGTGGAGGTGCAGAGGAGCTATCCATTACAGTAAGGAGCTTTCCATTACAGTAAATAGAAGCTGCGCTACACAGGTAAGGAATGCCGGGACAAAGTCATCTAGAGCCCAGGGCAATTGCTCCCCCCCAACCCAAGATGTATGAATATTACGTGTCAGCAAAAATCCCCCCCAAAAATTGAGCGCTAATATGCATGCTTAGCTTAAATCCTCTCATTACGCGTATGCTCCCAGCACCCCCCCCCCCCAGAAAAAATCTCCCCCTTCCTAGCACAAATCCTCTACCCCTCAAATCTCCCCTCTGAGCACAAGTCCCCTCCCCACTCCAAATCCCCCCTCCCAGCACAAATTCCCCTCCCCAATCCCTCATCCTAGCACAAATCCCTCTCCCCCCAAATTTCCCCTACCAGCACAAATCCCCCTCCCAAAAAACGATTTCCCCTCCTAGCACAACCCCCCCCCCCCCCACCATATTACCTTTATTAGCAAAACAATGTCTGGAATAATTCTTACCTCCTGCTACCCCCTAAATTCCCCCACCCAACACAAATCCCCTACCCCCAATCTACTTGTGGTGCCCCAGCACCTCACATGATACCACAGTGCCCAGGGCAGCCGTCCCTCCTGCCCACCCCTTGTCCCGGCCCTGCTACCACCCTAGATTTCCCCTCCTAGCACAAAAGCCCCACAATCATCCCTACTAGCACAAATCCCCCTTCCAAAAAAGGATTTCCCCTTCTAGCACAACCCCCCCCCCACAATTCTTACCTCCTACTACCCCCTAAATCCCCACCAACACAAATCCCCTCCGCCAATCTACTTGTGGTGCCCCCACTCCTCACATGATATCACAGTGCCCAGGGCAGCCGTCCCTCCTGCCCACCCCTTGTCCCGGCCCTGCTACCGTCCCAAATTTCCCCCTCCTAGCACAAACCCCCCTGAAAAAAAACAATTTCCCCTTTAAGCACAACCCCCCCCACCACCATATTACCTTTATTAGCAAAACAATGTCTGGAACAATTCTTACCTTCTGCCTTCTACCTTCTTACCTTCTGCCACCCCTCTAAATTCCCCCTCCCAACAAAAATCCCCTACTCCCAATCTACTTCACATGATACCAAAGTGCCACCTCCTGCCCACCCTTTGTCCCGGCCCTGCAGGTGAGTACAGCACTGAGGATTTCTATAGTTTTCAGAAAAAGACTGAGCAGCATTGGGGGCAGACTACACAGTGAAAATCATCGGATGGTGATGCTGAAGGTTAGTATAACCTAAAATGCATTAGGGAGATGGATAAAAAGTATTAATAGTGTACTTCTTTAATGGGGGTCCCCACAGGTTAAACTCTGAGCTCTGTGATGCCTTGTAGACAACCAAATTATTGCCTGCTCTTGTTACAGGAGGGTCTAACGTCTTGATGCGCTCTTAGGATGTTTATATTGTTTAGCATCATGCAAAGCATGCAGATGTTTTACAGGAGATATAAATTCTCTTTTCTCAAACATGATTTGTTCTGTCTGATGACAAGGCCACTTAACTGAAATATTGAATGGTTGCAATCATTTTGGATTTTCATGCATTCTTTCCACAACATTTTTTATGGATGGCATAGCAGAGTAATAATGGAAAGCTGCACACCATCAAATATATTTGCGCAGAAGGTTTTTAGTCTCTTATTTCAGAAAACCTCTTCTGAATATATACAATGCTTAAAAATACCCCTTCTTCTGAAAGGAGGAAAAAAACAGCTTCTGTAGAGAAATGTTTCTTATATATTTAGAATAAATTGGTTCCAGACATACAATTTTCCTGTAGCACTTTGTCTAAAATAGCTGTGTCTCGTTTGGATACAAATCCCTTATCTCTTTTTCCTGCTTAGTATAGTGAAGTAATACAGCTAAAAGCTGGGAGTGATATCTGAGCCTGGGTAGCAGATATTAGAAGCTCTGGTGTGGTCTGTTTAACAGATACAAAAGGCTTTTTGGTTCCTTAAGGAATGCATATATTCATACTTATGTGACATGGACCTTAGCTATCATAGGGTAGCTGGGCTGACATTCATGTTCAGTTACTCTCTGAATAGGTACTATATATTGTAGCACTACCCCCATAGAAGCCACTAGATAAGATGGGTCCTCTGTTCTTTGCCTTGACCTTCTCAAGAGCCTCACTTTCTCTGACACACCAGATTGAGGGTACAAACATACAGTTTCACAGGAAATCACTGAAAGTAATTCAAGGTATCCAATACTAGTGTTATGTCAAAGAAGAGGCACCTAATATATATATTGTCACCCAATATAGTTGGTAACAAGGAAAGCATGAAATGGATTAATAATGGTAATTAGGTACTTTTCAGTATGTTGATTCGGATGAAGACATCAGCGGTGTCCAGTTCCCTGCGGCCCAGCAGGTGGCGCTGTCACTTTGGGCCAGGGTTGTACCATCGCTGGAGTGCCGTACCCTTTTTGGTCTCTCGCAGCGGTTGTACGGCGGGGCGGGGAACCCGCTGTGCTAGCTGGGAGAGGCTATAAAGGGGGCGGACATCTTCGCCACGAGGTCCGAGTCCCAGGCACCTTTAGCCTGAGGGCTGCTGTCCAGCGGTCGGTGTCCAGGTGGCCTAGGCCTGGACACGTGGAGTTCAGGAGTCACCCCAGACACCCTTAGTCTGGGGTAAGGTGCATCGTTCAGGCCTGGGGCCCAGCTTCTTCCACTGGGATCCGCCCGGGAGGAACCATCCTAAGACACCCACAGAATCGGGTGTCTGAATCCAGGCGTAAGGGACCGCGCAGGTGACCTTCCCGTAGATCTGGTGCAGCAGATTGCCAGTGCCGGGATAGGGCCTCCGGAGACCATCGGGATGGATGTCCTCGCCAAACAGGGGCCATATTCACACGGAAGGTGGTCCATGTTCTAAGGTCGGTGGCAGAGACCGTTACTCTAAGGTCGTGACAGAGACCGTTACTTAGGCCCGTGGCAGGGGCTCCAACAGTTCACCCGGTAGGTGGCAGCTACCAATTTCACGGTCGGTGGCAGAGATCGTGCGCCAGGCCTATCCGCATGAGAAAGGGATATCAGAGTTCATTGTGCCTGGGCCTACTCGTATCCACACCCCTGTCTGTCTGTTATGGAAGTTCAACTGATTATGTTCATTCTGGCATTGAAGAAATAAAGGAGTGTTGAACTTTGAATGGTGTGGGGCTCTATTACTGGCAGATACACCTCCACGGAAGAAGCGGAGGCTCCATATGCAGGATGCAGACCCGAAGGTAATTCAGAAAAGACTTTGCTCAAACCTCACATATATGGAGAGTGAGAGCTTGGCGTAGTGTCCTGCACTCTCTCCTCCAGAGTACCCCTAGACAACAGCCACAAACAACCAATACAAGAGAGAGAGAGAGTGAGGCCGCTACATTAGCATACAAAACGATTACCTGTAAAGACTAGGCATAAGATGACATATGGCATCCAGATCAGCATAAATAGAAACAAGGCCACCTAAAGTGAATCATTGAGCAGTAATAAAGTTTAATAATAATAAGTAAAAAAGTGCTTGAATTATACTGCTAGCGCAGTGATGCTAGTCCTATGCCGACTGGGTAATCACTGTCCAAAAGAAAAGGGGATTGGTTGAGGAGGGGGGCAGGGGAACAAGGGCTCTTGCAAAATAATGGCAGTTATTTGAGATGTTCTTCTGCTGGCTATCGTTGGGGCCCTTTAAGAGCACCAGTGCACTTAACAACAGTCCTAGTTGAGCTGCAAGCAGCATAGGTACAGTATAGGTACAGTATAGTCTTACAGAGATGCAATGGTGGGTGAGGTTAAGATGTGGTAAAGGTTTTGTTTATTTTTTCCGAACGAATTCCAAATTTTCAGAACAATTCAAATTCGGATCAGTCTAAAAATGATCGTCCATCTCAAATTCTGTGTGAAGAACCTTATCCAAGCATGCAGCCCAGCAGCAAACACACAAAGCAGCACCGCTCTAACTGTGAGAACCTCTGTTTAAAGTAGTTGATTACTGGTAGATCTACACCAGGTGCTAAGGTTCAGATGACCTCCCACTGATCATTAACACAGAATGAGGATATATAGAAAGAACCCGCACTCTAAAATCCATTCAATTCCAATTTCTTTATTCGATAATCACCAAGTACAAGGTAACTGCTAACATGTTTCCGCAAAGAGCCTTGTTCACAGCATGCTGTGAACAAGGCTCTTCGCTGAAACATGTTAGCAAACATGTTAGCAGTTACCTTGTACTTGGTGATTATCGAATAAAGAAATTGGATGGATTCCAGAGTGGGGGTTCTTTCTATATATCCTTATCCCATGTAGCCCAGCAGGCCAGGAAAGGGGGGGGGGGGGGGGGCGAGCGAGTGCCCCCCTCCTGAACCACATACCCTCAAAATACGGGTGTGATTTGGGCCACCTCAAAGCACCTTTTCCCTATGTTGATGGGGACAAGGGCCTCTTTCCCACAACCCTGGGTGGTGGTTGTGGGGGTCTTCAGGCAGGGGGCTTATTGAAATTTGGAAGCCTCCTTTAACAAGGGGTACCCAGATCCTGCCCCCCCTATACGAAAGGGTATCTGGTACATTGTACCCCTACCCATTCACCAAAAAAGTGTAAAAAATGAGTAAAGACACAACACGAAAAAAGTCCTTTATTTAAAAAAATAAAAATGTGCCCTGGTGTAGATCCAACGTCAATCACTTTGCCCGCGCACCACTGACCTGAACATTTTTTGGACTTTGAACAGATTTAGAGAAGAGAACAATGCAGAAAAACAGGTACAACTTATGTGGGCAATTTGTTTCATCTCTGTGTATCACCTGAGGATAGTCATTTCACTAGTTATATGTGAGGGTTTACAACCATTTTAATGAATACAAGGAATTCTCTGACTGGAGGAGGTATAGATCATGACATCACTGCTCCTCCTCTTTGCCTCATCTAATCAGAGAATGCATTGTATTCATTAAAAAAAGACAATAGTTTTATTTGAAATGCAGCAGTAGTGACCTCCTGTGGTCAGTGTGCAGTGGAGCAGTCCCTTTCATAGAACCTGAGCAGAACCCGAGAGATCGCTGCTATCACTGTAGTAATGGCAACAACTTGCTATTACACAGTTGCCACCGATTCCCAATTAACAGGTATGGGTGTCTGCTGCTCTAGTTTAAATTTAAATCAATAAAGACAATAAAAATAATCCCTCTAGCAGCCTGCACAATATTGATGAACAACAATGAAACTGATATATGGTAGGTGCAGCGCTCAAAGGAAATGTCCATGAAACATTTGATTCTCAAAAGTGATTGAAGACAGCACACTTGATAGGGTATACTTTGAATGTGAACAGGAAAGGAGAACCGCCACTGACACTCGAACACACTGCCTCTTACCCTCCCCTTTGGACCCTTATTATGGGGGGGGGGGGGGTCAAATGAGCATCAGATATGGTAAAATCCCTTGATCTCAGCACACCACGATCAAAAAGGCAAAGCAGGATGGATACAGTTACCCTGGTCTCCACGCTCCATTCCTTGTATTCACACCGTTAGATCCACACAAGTATTAATCCCATAAAACATAAAGTAATAAACCTCATAGTGGAAGTGAAACTTCCGTTTTAAGCACTCCTTGCCCCCTTACATGCCACATTTGGCATGTCATTTTTTTGGGGGGGAATGGGGGCTTTGCTAGGAGTGGGACTTCCTGTCCCTCTACCTACTTCCACCTTGGGACTGCCTAGGCGACTCCTCCTCTGCCCCTAGGTGGCCCCTCCCTCTAGGCGATCTCCTGGGACACGTGACAGGTCCCAGGAAATCGCCTGTCCATTCCGGGAGCGCAGCACGTGTCCGACCGTGAAGCCGAAAGCTGTCACGGCTGGGTGCCCAGAATGTGAATGGAGGTGCCGAGGAGAGGAGCGGGGAGAGGAGCGACGCTCCGTGCGGCCGCATCGCTGGACCGTGGGGCAGGTAAGTGTCTGTTTATTAAAAGTCAGCAGCTATACTTTTTGTAGCTACTGACTTTTAATAGACATTAAAAGGCTGGAGCTCCTCTTTAATATGATTTTATTCGTAAAAAAAGTGAAGCTATTGCACTCACATAATCCAAGTTTTAAAACGCTTATTGCTGCATACAAACTCTCAGCTCACACTGCTAACAAGATGGCCTCCGCGTTCCGGCATACACTTGCGTCACGTCACAAGCTCCTCCCTACATGTTTTGTCATGAGGTTCCCAATTGCTTCCTTGTCTCCACAGGTAAAGGGATTAGTCCCTTCATCCCATGTGCTGTACATGTTTTACAGCTGTCCAGGACTAAGTCCCCGTTCGCACCGGTGCGGCTTGCCATGCGATTTGACAGTTCCAAATTGCATGACAAGCTGCACCCCATTGTCTGCAATGGAACCATTCAAATAGCTGCGACTTTGAAACAGGTTCCTGCTCTACTTTTTGCCAATTTCATGGCGACTTGCATAGACTTTTGTCGCATGAAGTCGCAAGCTGCAATGAAGTCGGCAGTGCAAATCGCACTGATATGCGGCTGTGAAATCGCGCAATTTCAAAGTCGCACCGGTGTGAACGGGGGCTAAGACTACATTGTGCCTTGGAGAATTCAAGGGTAGGCAGGCAATCAATTCCAGCCTATGTAGGGCAGTTACAAAAACAAACAGGTAACATGACCCCTATAGCGGTCATTACAAAAGACATGAGCATTTCTTGTACATTCCAGAAGTTATTGGTGGATTAGATTTCCTTTCTGGAATCAGTGACCTGTCTCCATCCCCGTGATCTCACAGCTCCAAAGTAGACAGCACAATGCCCCCTGGCAACAGAAAAATATTTTCTTTGGCAAAGCGGTTCAGGTGTATTCCTCCTACTTCCTCTGCAGGAAAAGAGCCAAATATATTTTGCAGTAATAACATCTGTCAGACAATCACAGGTGCACTGCAGCAGCCCCGCGAGAACCAAACAGACAGAAAAAAATGATGGCTCACCAGCCATTTATCTAAACGCTGTTTATTCCATTAGATAAATCTCAAATATCAGATGTCACAGCCAGGGAATGCTTAAATACAATAAAAGATATTCTTGCTGTGATGCACACTATAGACTTCTGGAAAGGGTTTTTATTCTTTTATTGTTTTGCAAGGAGATGAGATCAATCATTTTTATTAATCAAATGATTATCTCCATGAATAATGTTTAGAGGGCCTTCATGACAGGAATATTTTACCAACCCGTCCTGCAGGTCTTACTATAGAGGGATAACATGAGCTTTGTGTTATGCTGGCTGACATTTTAAAGTAGTTGTAAAGCTTAGCTGAGGGACATTTAGTTTGTGTAAACAATATTGACATTTTTTTATTTTTTCGGATAAAATGCTTGTTTTCACCTTTTTTTCCATCTTTTGTTGCAGCCTAGCCTTGCAGATCTTTTGCGGTCTCCTTGCAGTGACTTCAGTTTTACACACATACTGTACATTTTTGTTTATTAAAATCTTGCAAGCATACAGCTTGTTATTAAAACATATTTACATACAGTGGGGAGAACAAGTATTTGATACACTGCCGATTTTGCAGGTTTTCCTACTTACAAAGCATGTAGAGGTCTATAATTTTTGTCATAGGTACTCTTCAACTTTGAGAGACGGAATCTAAAACAAAAATCCAGAAAATCATTTTGTATGATTTTTTAATAATTATGTAGCGGGTGTCAAATTTAGTGGGGTGTATCTGGGCCATAGATGGCCCAGATACATTGATTTTAGGGATTTATGGACACTTTGGAGTGTGGGAGGTATGAATGGTGTCATGTTCCCTGCGGTCCCTGGGTGGCGCTGTCACCTGGGACCGGGGTTGAACTACCATTCTAGAGCCGTGCCCTTTTTGTCCTCTCACGGCAGTAGTACGGCGGGGCGGGGAACCCGCTGTGCCTGCTGGGAGAGGATATAAAAGGGGGCGGACATCTTGCGCACGAGGTCCATTCCCCAGGCACCTTCAGCCTGGGGACTGCTGCGGTTCGTCTGTGCCCAGGCGCCCTTGGCCTGGGCACGTGAAGTCGAGTTCCATCCCAGGCACCTTCAGCCTGGGGTGAGGTACTATACCCGGAGGCCTGGGGCCCAGTACCTTCGACTGGGTCCCGCGAGGGCAAAGCATTCCTAAGGTGCCCCCGGTATTGGGTGCCTGAATCCTGGGCGTAAGGGACCGGAGACGTGACCTCCCCATAGAGCCAGCGCAGCATTTGCTGGTGCCGGTGGAGGCCTCTGGTGACCGTCCGGATGGATGTCTTCCTCTGACAGGGGCTGTTTGTTCTAAAGAAGGTACTTCATGTTCTCATGGTCTGTGGCAGAGACCCATCTTTCTCAGGTCAGTGGCAGGCCTCATCCAAGGCCTGTGGCAGGGGCCTCAACGTTCACCCAGGTCAGTGGCAGTGACCAAATTCACGGTCGGTGGCAGCGACTGTGCGCCAAGCCTGTTTGCACAAAACGGAACAGGAGAAACTTAATTCATTAGTTGTGCCTGGACCTACTCTTCCCTACACCTTGTCGGTTCTTTTAAAAGTCAACCAGTTTCAAGTCAATAAAACAGTGTTGGACTTTTCTTGGTGTGGAGCTCGTGTTACTGGAAGCTAAGTGTCCCTGTCAGTGACAGTGGCGATCATCCTCTATAGAAGAAGCTGAGGTTCCGGCCTAAAACGCAGACCCGAGGGTAAATGGTTTAGCTCATATCTCTGCATCCTACATCAGAGAGCCGAGCTGGTGGTGTGCATCTTTTCCCCTTCTCCCAGATACCCCTAGACGAGTAAAAACAGCCGTGAAGAGAGGGGAGAAGCTGGGGGAGGACCGCTACAATTAATTTGCATTTTATTGCATGACATAAGTATTTGATCACCTACCAACCAGTAAGATTTCTGGCTCTCACAGACCTGTTATTTTTTCTTTAAGAAGTTTCCTCCATGGCCAAGACCAGAGAGCTGTGTAAGGACATCAGGGATAAAATGGTAGACCTGCACAATGCTGGGATGGGCTACAGGACAATAGGCAAGCAGCTTGGTGAGAAAGCAATAACTGTTGGCGCAATTATTAGAAAATGGAAGAAGTTCAAGATGACGGTCAATCTCCCTCAGTCTGGGGCTCCATGCAAGATCTCACCGCGTGGGGCATCAATAATCATGAGGAAGGTGAGGGATCAGCCCAGAACTACACGGAAGGACCCAGTCAATGACCTGAAGAGAGCTGGGACCACAGTCTCAAAGAAAACCATTAGTAACACACTACGCCACCATGGATTAAAATCCTGCAGCGCACGCAAGGTCCCCCTGCTTAAGCCAGCGCATGTCCAGGCCCATCTGAAGTTTGCCAATGACCATCTGGATGATCCAGAGGAGGAATGGGAGAAGGTCATGTGGTCTGATGAGACAAAAATAGAGCTTTCTTTCTCGTACATCACGGGACACAGAGCGACATAGTCATTACTAATGGGTTATATAGATACCGTCAGGTGCTGGCACTGGCAACTTCCAAAACCGGAAGTACCCTCCCCTATATAAGCCCCTCCCATCTGGGAGCACCTCAGTTTTTTGCCAGTGTCTAAGGTGTTGGCCAAGAAGAAACATGTGTTTTTCACTGAGCTTGCGTACAGGTTCTTTTGGGCCTCAGTAAGCTATTCCGGATCCGACCAAAAAAGCTTCATAGCTAAACGGTCGGTACCCGGGCCTTGCAGAGAAGAGCAAGGTTTTGCCTGTAATGCTTCTCTTAGGAGAGCTGGACCCTGGGATCCAGAGCTCTGGTCATACCCACAACCAAGATGTTTTCTGTGCAGGGTGCTATACAGGTCCAGGGGAGTGGAATCCTTGGGAACCCGGTCCCTGAAGGTTTGATTACAATGCCTGCCGTGATAGGTGAAGTTTGGGCTTCTGTGGACCAAACAGAGTCCTGCGGCGAGGAAAAGGTAAGTGGGGGCCCTCGGGAACTTGGTTCTATTGAGGGACCCCCAAGCCTATTTTGTCTTTCTGCCTGTTACCTAAGGTATTCCCGCTAATATTCTGTGTATGCCTGTTACTACTGAGAAAATGTAAAAATTTTAATAGTAGGCAAGAAAAAAAAAAAAAAAATGTAAGACCGCGGTACCTGTGTTAGACACTAGAGGCCGCTATGGTTCTTTTTCTTGTAATGTGGATTTTTTTCTTCCAGAATCAAATCCAGGCAGTTGGTATGTTCTCTCCTGGGAAGCTGTCTCCTCTGCCCTGTTGCTGCGCTCATCCATCCCCGGGCCCTGCGGCAAAGGGACCCTGGCTCCCATCTAGCTCCTTGTTGTTTTCAAAAAAGGCGCCGAAGGCGCACATGCCCGCGCGCGAGCGCGTGCACGCGCCTCTATTCATAGAGGCGATCTGGAAAAAGGGGCGGAGCGGGGTGGATGACGCTCAGGTGTGCGCCGCGGCGCTACTGCGCATGTGCGGGCGTCCAGCGTGTTTTAAAGCACATTATAGCTGGCTGTTGAAGTGCACAGACAGAGCTAGCAACAATATAAAGGCACACAGAGGCGGTTGATGCAGGCATCCCCTAGAAAGGCACTTTAGTAGACACCAACTGTGATATAGCAGCAATTGTGCTAGACTATTCTCAGTAAAAGTGGTGTATTACGGCTGGAATACCTCAGCTTTAGGCTTAGGAATATGCCGTCCAGAAGCTCCGGAACTGAATCTTCCAGGAAGCGAAGGGGGTCTCATCGGGCTCTGAGGATCTTGGGCATACTTCTGCTGCACCAGTCTCCCCTGAAGTTCAGAGGTAAGTGACCGTAGAGACCCCGCAGGGGTACTTGGTACTGTGGCTGTCCTCAGTTCACCTGCTCCTGTGTATGTAACAGAGGAGGTTTTTTCCTCAGCTCTGGGAGGATTAGAGAGAGATTGTCAACATTGATCGCTGCCTCCCTGTCAGGGAAAGCACGCCCGATCTCCGTCTCCTCCTTCAGAGTGCCTGTTAGCAGAGCAACAGTCCCATACAGGGATCGACCTGCCTGAAGGGGATCAGGATGAGGTTGATTCTGTTATAGAGGAATCAACAGTGGGGGAACCTTTTCTCAGCATCTCAAGCTGAAAGATTATGGGTTCAGTCTCTGACTAACATGGTCCGATCAGCATTTAAAAATGCACCTTGCGGAACCATTAACCACTACTGTATCCTCGTTGGGGTCGCTAGAAGCCCCCAGACTGTGTTCTTTTCCACTTCACCCTTTACTGAAAGGGCTTATTTACCAGGATTGGGAACGTCCTGAGAAAATATTTATTCCCCCAAGAGATTTCCGGTGGTCTATCCCATGGAGGATAAGTTCATCAAAAAAATGGAAGGTCCCTACAGTGGACGCAGCCATCTCTTGTATGTATAAATCACTCACATGTCCAGTGGATAATGTCCGAATGTTCAAGAACCCAATAGATAAAAGATTGGAGTCCTTATGAAAATCTGCTTCTTTCTACAGCAAGCTTGGTGACACAACCAGCAGTAGCAGCTATTGGGGTCTGCTAAGCAGTGAAGGATCAGTTGAAACAGGTCTTGAGGGACTTGACAGATCAGCAGGCTTTGCCCTAGCTGAACTACCTAGAGCCTTAGGCTTTGCGGTTGACGCCATAAAGGATTCAGTCCATCAGGCCTCCCGCCTTACGCTGTCTATAGTACATATGCGTAGGCTCCTATGGCTCAAAAACTGGTCTGCTGAAGCTCCCTGTAAAGAATGGCTGGTTAGCGTCCCATTTCATGGTGAACGCTTATTCAGGGAAAACCTGGACAAATATATCCAGAAAATTTCCAGCGGTAAAAATACGCTCTTGCCGGTTAAAAACAGAGTTAGAGGTCCCTCTTCAAGAGGCCTGCTTCTCCAGTCCCTGGGGCATCGGCTGTGTAACAGTTCCGACGGCCTCCTCGGTCAATTCCCGGGGGTAAAAAACAGGGACAATAGCAGGGTAATGAGAAACCCTGGGTCAGGGGAGGTACAAAACCTCCCCCAAAGTTAAATTCATTGAAGGGTTGCCCCCACTCAGTCGGGTGGGGGGAGGACTCCAGTTGTTCGCAAGAGACCTGGCGGGACACGATCAAGACAGATAGGTGCTCTCCGCAGTATGTTTGGGATACAGTTTGGAGTTAAAAGACTCTCCTCTTTCCCATTTTTGAGGTCAAACGTGCCAAGGGATCCCCGGAAGAGAGAGTCCCTCCTGTTGGCACTAGAACAACTATTGCTCCAAGGAGTAATTATGGAGGTTCCCCTGGAAGAATGAGGGTTCGGGTTTTACTCAAACCTCTTTACAGTCCCGAAGCAAACGCGGACGGGAGGCCCATATTAATTCTAAAAGGGCTATACAAATTCCTGTATATCAGGACTTTCCGATGGAGTCGATCCGATCGGTGGCCACTGTCCTACAAGGGGAGGATTGGTTAGCCGGGATCGACATCAAAGATGCTTATTTGCACATTCCCATCTTTCCAGTCCACCAAAAATTTCTACGCTTTGCAGTAGAAGGGCGCCATTTTCAGTTCAGAGCCTTACCCTTCGGTTTGGCCACAGCACCACGAGTGTTTACAAATTCTGGCCCTTTATTGGCCAATCTAAGAACACAAGGTGTAATGATAATGGCATATCTAGATGACTTGTTGCTGATAGACCACTCAGTGAAAAAACTAGACGTGGTCGTTCACAAGACAATCAAGTATCTGGAATCTCACGGTTGAATTATCAACCGAGACAAGTCAGCCCTAAAAAACAGTCAAAAGTCTGGAATACTTGGGGCTAAGGTTGGATTCAGGCCAGAGAAAAATATTCTTGCCTCGAGGAAAGGTGTTGTCTTTGAAAGATTTGATCCACTTAGTGGGTACAAAAAAGAAAGCCGTCCATACGCCTGTGCATGAGGCTGCTGGGAAAAATGGTGGCATCATTCGAAGCAGTACCCTACGGTCAATTCCATTCAAGGAATTTGCAAGGGGCCATACTGTCAGCCTGGAACAAAAAAGTTTAGGCCCTAGACTTACAATGTCCTTGTCCCCTTCCGTTCGCAAGAGCCTCCGTTGGTGGTTGGTTCCCCAGAATCTGGAAAAAGGGAAATCCTTCAGTCCGATTTCTTGGAAGGTGGTCACTACAGATGCCAGCCTTATAGGCTGGGGAGCTGTACTGGAGCAATAGTCTCTCCAGGGCAGATGGTCGGATGCAGAAAAGGCCCTGCCCATCAATCTCTTAGAGATACGAGAGCCCGGTATGCCCTAGTAGCATGGACATCCAAACTCCAAGGGTCCCCTGTCAGAATTCAATCAGACAATGCCACAGCAGTGGCATATATCAATCATCAGGGGGGCACCAGGAGTCGTGCAGCCCAGAGGGAAGTAAATTACATCCTGAAATGGGCAGAAAGATATGTCCCAGCCATATCTGCGGTATTCATTCCAGGAGTGGAGAATTGGAAGGCGGACTTTCCAAGTCGCCAGCAATTATGCCCAGAGGAAGGGTCCCTTCACCCCGAGGTTTTCTGGACAATATGTCAGCGGTGGGGAACATCGGATGTAGATCTTCTAGCATCCAGATTCAATGCAAAGGTGGACAGGTTTGTCTCTCGGACAAGGGATCCCCTCGCTTGCGGCTCGGATGCCCTAGTGTTCCCTTGGGATCAGTTCAAGCTGATATATGCATTTCCACCGCCACAATTGTTACCTCGATTACTCCGCAGAATCAGGGTAGAAAAGAAACCAGTGATTCTGGTGGCTCCAGCGTGGCCCGAAGAGCGTGGTACGCGGAGATTGTAAAATATCAGTGGGGAGTCCTTGGACTCTCCCATGTCGTCCGGACCTGCTTTCGCAAGGACCGATATACCACCCTTCCTTACCAGCCCTAGGTTTGACGGCCTGGCTATTGAAGCCCACATTCTAAAAAAGAGAGGGCTCTCTAATCCTGTGGTATCTACCATGATCAATGCCAGGAAGCCGGTATCCAGGCAGATCTACTATAGAATCTGGAAGGCGTACATCGCCTGGTGTGAGGCCAAGAAATGGCATCCACGTAAATACGTAATAGGTAGGATTCTGGACTTCCTACAATGGGCTGTAGATAGGAAGCTTGCCTTGAGTACTATCAAGGGTCAGATTTCGGCCTTGTCAATATTTTTTCAAAGGCCCTTGGCTTCGCATTCACTAGTCAAAGCCTTTATACAAGGAGTGATGCGTATTAGTCCTCCGGTTAATATTCCCATATGTCCATGGGATCTAAACTTGGTTCTGTCGGTTCTACAGAAACAACCATTTGAACCATTACAGCATATTTCCCTGGTTCTTCTTACCAGGAAATTGATTTTTCTAGTAGCCATTTGTTCGGCTAAAAGAGTGTCGGAATTAGCAGCTATGTCCTGTAAGGAGCCATATCTGGTTATCCATAAGGATAGAGTAGTGTTACGCCCTCATCCAGCCTTTCTTCCTAAGGTGGTATCGAGGTTTCATTTGAACCAAGATGTGGTTCTTCCTTCTTTTTTCCCCAAACCTACTTCGGTAGAGGAAAAGTTATTGCATTCTTTGGATGTAGTAAGAGCAGTTAAAGCTTATCTAAAAGCCACTGCTCAGATTCGCAGAACGGATACTTTGTTTATTCTGCCGGAAGGCCCCAGAAAGGGTCAGGCAGCGTCAAAATCTACTTTAGCCAAGTGGATTCGACAGGTCATAATACAAGCCTATGGCTTGAGAAGGAGACCGCCTCCGTTCAAAGTTAGAGCGCACTCCACGAGAGCAGTTGGAACTTCATGGGCAGTGCATCACCAGGCCTCCCTGGCTCAAATCTGTAAGGCCGCAACATGGTCTTCAGTTCACACGTTTACTAGGTTCTACCAGGTGGACGTTAGAAGTCAGGAGGATGTCGCCTTTGGGCGCAGTGTGTTGCAGGCCGCAAAAGATCCTCATGTCTGATAGCGCTCAGCTTATATATGGTGTATCCCCCCCCTCATTGGGCATTGCTTTAGGACATCCCATTAGTAATGACTATGTCGCTCTGTGTCCCGTGATGTACGAGAAAGAAAATAGGATTTTTATAACAGCTTACCTGCAAAATCCTTTTCTTGGAGTACATCACGGGACACAGAGCTCCCGCCCCTCTTTGGGGACACTTATTGCTTTGCTACAAAACTGAGGTGCTCCCGGATGGGAGGGGCTTATATAGGGGAGGGTACTTCCGGTTTTGGAAGTTGCCAGTGCCAGCACCTGACGGTATCTATATAACCCATTAGTAATGACTATGTCGCTCTGTGTCCCGTGATGTACTCCAAGAAAAGGATTTTACAGGTAAGCTGTTATAAAAATCCTATTTTTTGGTCTAAACGCCACTCCCTGTGTTTGGAGGAAGAATGAGTACAACCCCAAGAACACCATCCAAAACGTTAGGCAGGGAAGTGGAAACATCATTCTTTGGGGATGCTTTTCTGCAAAGGGGAAAGGACAACTGCACCAAATTGAGGGGAGGATCGATGGGACCATGTATCATGAGATCTTGATCAACAACCTCCTTTCCTCAGTAAGAGCATTGAAGATGGGTTGTAGCTGGGACCACAGTCTCAAAGAAAACCATTAGTAACACACTACGCCGTCATGAATTAAAATCCTGCAGCGCACGCAAGGTCCCCCTGCTCAAGCCAGCGCATGTCCAGGCCCGTCTGAAGTTTGCCAATGACCATCTGGATGATCCAGAGGAGGAATGGGAGAAGGTCATGTGGTCTGATGAGACAAAAATAGAGCTTTTTGGTCTAAACTCCACTCCCTGTGTTTGGAGGAAGAAGAAGGATGAGAACAACCCCAAGAACACCATCCAAAACGTTAGGCAGGGAAGTGGAAACATCATTCTTTGGGGATGCTTTTCTGCAAAGGGGACAGGACAACTGCACCGAATTGAGGTGAGAATGGATGGGACCATGTATCATGAGATCTTGACCAACAACCTCCTTTCCTCAGTAAGAGCATTGAAGATGGGTTGTAGCTGGGTCTTCCAGCATGACAACGACCCGAAACACACAGCCAGGGCAACTAAGGAGTGGCTCCGTAAGAAGCATCTCAAGGTCCTGGAGTGGCCTAGCCAGTCTCCAGACCTGAACCCAATAGAAAATCTTTGGAGGGAGCTGTAAGTCCATATTGCCCAGCGACAGCCCCGAAACCTGAAGGATCTGGAGAAGCTCTGTATGGAGGAGTGGGCCAAAATCCCTGCTGCAGTGTCTGCAAACCTGGTCAAGAACTACAGGAAACGTATGATCACTGTAATTGCAAACAAAGGTTTCTGTACCAAATATTAGGTTCTGCTTTTCTGATGTATCAAATACTTATGTCATACAATAAAATGCTAATTAATTACTTAAAAATCATACAATGTGATTTTCTGGAGTTTTGTTTTAGATTCCATCTCTCGCAGTTGAAAAATACTTATGATAACAATTACAGACCTCTACATGCTTTGTAAGTAGGAAAACCTGCAAAATCGGCAGTGTATCAAATACTTGTTCTCCCCACTGTATATAGAAAAATTACTAAAAAATAATATATACATAAATAAACAAAAACAAACAGCAGATAACAAAAAAAGCAAACAGCTTTTGCATAAATAGAACTTTATACAAAGAAACATAATTGTATTACTAGCAGACTACAAAATTATGCAAAAACAAAGCCCTAACGTCCACCTAAACACACCCTCAGGCTAAGAAACAATAATACTGCGTACACACGATTGGAAATTCCGACAACAAATGTCCGATGTGAACTTTTTGTAGGAAATTCCAACCGTGTGGAGGCTCCATCGGACATTTGCTGTCGGGATTTCCGAGCACAAAAATTTGAGAGCCGGTTCTCAAATTTTCCGACAAGAAAAGTTCTTGTCGGAAATTCCAATCGTCTGTATGCAATTCCGATGCACAAAAAACTATGCATGCTCAGAATCAAGAAGAAGAGCCAAACTGCCTATTGAACTTCATTGATCTCGGCTCGTCGTACATCTTGTACGTCACCGCGTTCTTGATGTTTGGAATTTCCGACAAGATTTGTGTGACCGTGTGTATGCAAAACAAGTTTGAGCCAACAAAAAATCCACAGTTTTGTTGTCGGAATTTCCGATCGTGTGTACGTGGCATTACACATGCATGCAGCCCTTTTTTGAAAAATCTGATCTTATCAAAATCTAGGGGACATGAAAGGAAAGAAAGAAAAGCTGCACACCCAGAGACTGAGAGGCAGCAGCTACAGGGACCTGACATTCCTCCACGCCTTTGTCCAGGCCCCGGCCGCCACCTATCTTTCTCAAGACCTCGAATCTTCCTAACCTCACACAGAATGTTGTTCACCACCCCCCGCGACAGGAAGGACTTTTTTCCGAATGGAAACCCGACACCATGCATTCCACGCGAAGTAACGGACTACTAAGTTAACTAGAAAAAGTGTCTTAAAATCAAAATCCCGATGCTACTCAAAAGACCCATACGACCACTCCGCATAACTTGCATACTGTATACTCCAGCGATGGCTGCATGGCATTTCTCAGGACAGGTTTCCTGATGGTGACAACAGTGAACCGTGCCTGCATAATGTGTGTTAAAACAGCAACTTGTAGTCTTTAAGGCTGGGTTCACACTTATGCAAATTGGATGCGGATTTCCCTGCATCCAATTCACATGACAGGAGAGTGTGACCGGCTCTCTGTAGAGCCGGTTCACACATTTTTGAGGTGGCTGCGGAGCGCACAGCAGAAGGGTCTTGTACGTCTTTGGCTCTGTTTCAGGTCTGAATTCATGCAAAGATTCTGACCTAATTTGGACCTGAAATGGTAAGCAGGGGATGCACCGGACCCCCTGCTGTGCCATGTGGCCACACATAGTGTGAACCCAGCCTAAAGGAATCTGAAGTAACAGGGTGACAACGCAGGAGCACAATTGAGCGAGAGACAGAGTGTTGTCACCTTATAACAAGAAGTTTAAGAACAAGAATCTTCATTGCAGGATCGACAAGTATTAATTAGAAAAAAATTAACTTTTGAAATGTTATTAATGTTAACCTCTTAACACAGGCTGTATATGTGGCAGCACAGACTGGGCCTTATGCCATCCTGCCACATACACTATATTACTAAAAGTATTGGGACACCTGCCTTTACACGCACATGAACTTTAGTGGCATCCCAGTCTTAGTACGTAGGGTTCAATATTGAGTTGACCCACCCTTTGCAGTTATAACAGCTTCAACTCTTCTGGGAAGGCTAAAAAGGGAAGGTGAGAGAGAGGGCTCTCTCAAATAAATGGAATTTTAAAGGGAGACACTGATTCTGTTGGTAAGGTGAGCATACTAGACAAGATATGTAAAAAGATATACATTTATTAATATGATAGTAAAAACATATGAACAGTTAACATAGACCATAGAAGAGTTGAAACAAGATACTTAGTTGTGCAGATAGCCAACATGTTTCGCATATAAGTGCTTCGTCAGGGCATTTCACTCATCTTTAGTTTCATTAGGTCTGTACAGGACATGAAAAAATGTCATTAGTATTCAACAATAATTTAGATAACAATACATACAAATATATTTGCATTATGACATTTGTCGTATTTTAGCAGTAACAACTGCTGCTGACTCCCCTAGTCTGAAAAAGTTGGGTGAATCATGCATAGCTACAATGGTGACGCCAGCACCGAGAGAACACACACTGTGACTATCCTGGTGGAAGCCAGATCCAGCAAGTAAGACCGTGAGGATATTAGATCGTTACCAACAACCATTTAACCATAAGGAGGGTCTACAAATTCAAATAAAAATAGAAATAATAATGATAATGATAATACTTGAGTATTTATCATGTAATGGCTATCATGGTCTGTTATTATTTTGAAATTTTGCATTAACATATTAGGTTAATGATAATATTATTAATGCTGATGCGAATGTATTGCTATAGAGATTGCATTGTCATAGTATATTTAAACAGCATACGAAGCTTAATAAAAGGATGTATTAAAAGGCCAAATAAACAAGATGGATTGTTTATGTATATATATGAATGCTGCAGGGAGCCAGACAGCGGGTATCTGACTGATACCAGGGAAAGTAACAAACAGTAAGCATAAATAACAATAAGGTTGATTATTATAGATACCAGATTCCATCATTATGTGGTAATCCATAATCTATATATATGACAGAGGATTCAATTTGCTAATATCTACCAACTATGTCAACAACAGTAAAAATAATAGTAAGTGGCAACATATGAGTGAACAAGGTTGACACTCACTCCATAATCACTGAAGCTGATTTAGCAGCTAAAGCAGACAGGATTACTAGCAGATTCTGAAAGTTCAATATGACCCCTATTTGGCATGGTAAAAGTGTTCGCAGTAAAGAAATATCGTTTTTCTTACCTAATGATAGCACAACTAGTATAAAAAATAATGTAGATAGTTCCCGTCAAGGTGGTTCTCTGATCATGGAGTGAATTACGTCTGGTGATGGTGGCATACAGAGGGCATGTGTCGGCAAACCCCGACCGCACCATCTTATATTATTATTATTATTATACAGGATTTATATAGCGCCAACAGTTTGCGCAGCGCTTTACAACATCAGGGAAGACAGTACAATCACAATACAATTCAATACAGAGGGATCAGAGGGCCCTGCTCGATAGAGCTTACAGTCTAGAAATGCTGACGATCTCCCCGGAAGTGAATGGTCACAAATGACCTCTGACAACATTTCCGGTCCGGGTGTTCCCACTGGTGCGCATGCGTGCGTACGTCGATGGAGCGGACATACGGCGCAAGTGCAAACCATTGCACGCTAGACAGCGCGGACAGGAAGTGAGGAGGGAAGGAAAAATGCTCCCTCCTCCTAATGGGGACACACGAACATCCTCACATAATCAGCATCACAGGAGTAGTGTGCAATCAACGGTAACTGACGACTTGGCAGCAGTGCATAAGACATCACAAAAAGTACAGACATTATATTTAGAAGTCAAAAATTTATATATAACAATCTAATATGTAAATAATGATTATAATGTGCATTAAAAACATCAATATGATACTGATTACTATACAAGTGTAGCGGCCTCACCTTCTCTCTCTTCTTTAACGGTTGCTTTGGCTCCAGTCTAGGGGTACTTTGAAGGGGAGAGCGAGGTGCGCTACGGCCCATGTCCTCTAGATTACTGCGTGTAGAGGTGAAGGCCAGAATCAGATTACACCCGGGCTGTGTATACGTTCAGAGCCAAGTCTGTTCTGCTGATAACCCCCTTTGCTCCCAGTAATTGGAGTAACACACACTGAGAAGGTCCAACACTTATTTATTCCATAACGGCAAACGAATAGTCCTTTGCGAGCAGACAGTTTGAGACCCATAGAACAGTTCAGTATTGGTGGGGAGTAGGTCAAGGCACAATCCTCAAAGAAAACTAAACCGTTGAGGTTTCATCAACGGTTGCTAAGCACAGTGGCTGTTAAATGGACTTTTTGGCTTCAGAGTCTCTTCCAGCGACTCTAGTGAACAGGAACTGGAGTTACCTTCGCTACGTTGCAGCCCCTGTCAGGGGGAAGACATCCCTCCAAGAGAGTTATCGGAGGCCCCGCCATCACCGGATTAATGCTGTACCGGGCTATTCGGAAGGGTTACACTCCCCGGGCCTCCTCGCCTCAGATACGGGTCCCAACACCTTAGGGCCCCTTGGACTCCTCCACCCTCGCGGAACCCAGTCAAAGTTACTGGGCTCCAGGCCTCGGCCGTAGTACCTCACCCCAGGCTTAAGGTGCCTGGGATGGACTCCATCCCTCGCTCCGGCCAGGTCAAGGGCACCTGGGCCCGGAACTCCGGAACGCCAGCACCCAGGCCGAAGGTGCCTGGGTGCGCCCGCGTCCTCCAACTCTGAACCCCAAGGTCAGGGCGTCCGCCCCTTTTATCTCCTCTCCCTTTGCGTCACAGCGGGTTCCCCGCTCCGCTGTACCGGCGCCAGGAAAGGACAAAAAGGAATAGTCTTGCGGTGCAGGTTCAACTCCGACCCAGGGCGACAACGCCACCTGAAGGCCACACCACCAGAGTCCTCCAAGAACCACAAAAGGGACTCTCGGATCCCCTAACAATTAGTACATCTGGGTTAAATGACCCAGATGCTCCCCCCCAAATTTAAATACCCGCTACACTAGCAAACCAGTTCATTGGTGTTTTGATCAGTATCAGCAAGAGTAGGCATCCATCCGTGCATAATATACAACCTTGGATGAGTACCAAACCAGTCATTGGTTACATGACAGAAACAAAAAACAGACAATAAACACCTACATACATGAAAGAGATGTTGATGAACACAAAAATACAGAGAATCTTCAACACAGGTAGGTATAAGCAGTAAAGTATTTTTAGAAAACAGCACACCAGCACTCCTGCGCACAAGTGGATCATCCAGCAGTCAATCTTGCACGATGCTAACGCCGGCTTTGCAGCCCTTCATGGACAGGGGTGTCCTAATACAAAATAGAAGAAAAGAAACGAAAAGAAGAAAAATAGAAGATAGAAAAAAATATATAATCTATAATAAAATCTATCCTAAATGATAATACACTAGGCTGGTGCACCCTTGGTTCTTTTCTTCTATAAGCAGTAAAGTAAATGGGATGGGTTAAAAATACAGAATATACAATGCATGTAGAAAACAAAGGCGGGACCATGAATAAAAATGGACCCAACGGGATTATCATAATGGAATAAGATAAACCCGAATGATAGGGTAGATCAACTGGAATGTATCCAGCGGATACCCTAGAGCAGTGGTCATCAACCCTGTCCTCAGGTCCCACTAACAGGCCAGGTTTTATCTATTACCTTGGGGAGATGCAGACTAGAATACTGCAATCACTGAGCAGCAAATGATATCACCTGTGATGTATTTCAGTTATCTTGCAAACCTGGCCTGTTAGTGGGCCCTGAGGAAAGGGTTGATGACCACTGCCCTAGAGCAGTGGTCATCAACCCTGTCCTCAGGGCCCACCAACAGGCCAGATTTTAGGGTTGATGACCACTGCCCTATAAATGAACTAATGTTGGTCATTATACTACCTTCTCATTGGTCCCATTGAATAGCGAATTCATAACACAGCATAGAACAAATAAACAAATGATGTAGATTAAAGAAAGGGTTTAAATGATAAAGCTGTGTTGAGGCCAGGCGGATAGGTAGCTCATTGATTAAATATCCATCTGGCCTCTCATTGGAGAATACTTTTGTCGAAGTCTCCCCCCACTTTCAGGTTCAGGAATAACCTCTAATGCGAAAAATGAAACATAGGATGGATCATAACTATGATTTAATCCAATGTGCTTGTAGATGGGAGTATACAATAGTCCTGCATCTAAATAATAGAGATGATCTTGTATTCTTTTGGCAAAAGGGCGCTTGGTCTTCCAATGTAAAACGCACCACATAGGCACATGGCTAGATATACAGTACAATACAGACTGTACTACAGTCTGCATACATTTTGCATTTGTGGAATCCTCCTCGTGATAGGGGGCATCCTGTGCCCTCTTTGATCCATGGACATTGGTCGCATTGGCCACAGCAGTATGTCCCATTTCCTCCCGTTGCTCCTACTAGTGGAGCCTCAGGGGAAAAATGGCTATGAATAAGACCATCCCTAATAGATCGAGATCTTCTGAAGACAATCTCAGGTCTGTTTGCCACATATTTGGAGATGACTGGGTCCTCAGACAAAAAATGCCAGTTATTTCCAATAAGTTGACGAAAAATGTCTTGGTGTGCACGAGTTTTTGATTTAAAGATCAATGTTTCACGTGCATGTTGTTTCACTCGTCTGCTTTTTTCAGAACTTTTTTGCTATATCCCCTAGTAATGAGACGTAAATAAAGGCATGTCCACAAGGTTTAGGAGTGTAGCCTCGTACACACGACCGGTTTTCTCGGCAAGAAAGCTGCTGGGAGAGCTTTTTGCAGAGAAAACCGTTTGTGTGTATGGCTTCTCGGCAGGAAAACTGCCGGGAATCTCGACGAGAAAAATAGAGAACCTGCTCTCTATTTTTCTCGTCGGGATTCTCGGCAGAGTGTTTCCTGCCGAGAAACCCAGTCGTCTGTATGCTTACCTGTCCAAGGAAACCCGCGCATGCTCGATGAGACTTCGATGCATGTGCGGTAGCATACAAGGGTAGTGTATGGTGTAGCAAGATGGCGGTGACGGCATCGAATGTGACGAGCGCTGGCTCGTCGTAGTTGATGATGTCACCGCGTTCTTGCCATTCAAAAGAACGACAGTTCTTTTGAATGGCGCGTGTGTACACAGGGCTTGGCAAGACAAGCTTGCCAAGAATCCCGTTGAGAAAACCAACGGGTTTTTTTTGACGGGATTCCCGCCCGTGTGTATGAGGCTTCAGTCTATGGAAATGTTTGACCATTTTTACAGAAGCGCATTTGTGAGGTCAGACACTGATGTTGTACGTGAAGGCCTGTCTCTGCTCTAATTCATCCCAAAGGTGTTCTATTGGGTTGAAGGCAGTCCAGTCAAGTTCCTCCACACCAAACTCACTCATCCATGTCTTTATAGACCTTTATTTGTGCACTGGTCCAAATCATTTGGTGGAGAGGTCGTTTTTCAGGGGTTGGTCTTGGCCTCTTAGTTCCAGTGAAGGGAACTGTTCAGGCGTCAGATTACCAAGACATTTTGGACAATTTCATGCTCCCAACTTTGTGGAAACAGCTTCGGGATGGCCCCTCCCTGTTCCAACATGACTGCACAAAAGCAAGGTATTGAACCCTACGGACTAAGACTGGGATGCCATTAAAATTCATGTGCGAGGAAAGGCAGGGGTCCCAATACTTTTTGGTAACATGCGTACAAGTGTATATGCGTATAAGCATGCCCTCAGCACAGAGACAGAGCTGTCACTGATATCCAGGGTTGACAACATCTCAAAGTGAAATTCACTGGCACAACACAAATTTTTTTTTAATTAAGGTTCAACGAGTTAGTCAAAATTACAGTTTTTAGGGAAAATATCAATATTTAAGCTACAAACATGGAGCTAGTTTGATTAGCAATGTGTTTAATCTATAACAAAAGGAAAAAATACATATTTCTCCTTTTCTATGAGGGTCAGGTTAATATAACCAAGCACAGATGTCCCCCTTACATAAGAGTCTGCAGGGTTCCCCTTTACAGTGCAAGGGGGGACGCTGTAGACCCTGATGTAAAAGGGAACACTGTGGACTCTGATGTGAAGGAGAACTCTGAGGACTCTGATGTTAGGGGAAATGCTGTGCACTGTGGTGTAAAGGAAAACACTGATGTAAGGGGGTCTTTGGTCACCAGAATCCCTCCCCCTTACACAAGAGTCAACAGAGTTCCCCTGTACATCACAGTCCACAAAGTTTTCCCTTACATCAGAGTCCACAAAGACCCCATTACATCAAAGTCTGCAGGGTTCCCCCTTATAGTGTAAGGGGGAACTCTGTGGGCCCTGACGTAAAGGGGAACACTATAGACCCTGATGTAAAGGGAATGCTGCAGAATGTAATGTAAGGGAGTCTCCAGTCACCAGAGCTTCCCCCTTACACAAGAGTCCACAGAGTTCCCCCTTACATCAGAGTTTCCAGGACTCCCCTTGCAGTGCAAGGGGGAACTCTGATGTAAAGGGGAATGCTGCAGACCATGATTTAAGGGGGAATTATGCGACTTCTGGTGTAAAAAGGAACTCTGATGTAAGGTGGTCTCTGGTCACTAGAATTCCCCCTTTACATTATAATTCCTACTTACATTGGGGTCTGCAGCATTGCCCTTTACATCAGAGTTCCCCTTTACATCAGTATCTGCAGAGTTCCCCCTTGCAGACACTGATTTAAGCAGGAATGCTGGGAACTCTGAGGTGGGGGGACTCTGGTGACCACACACCTTCCACAGATTCCACTGTTCCGCGCGTGCAGTTCCAAAGCCAGTCCTACTCACCGCCACATGGGGGCCTCCTCTCCCTTTGGGGTACATGCTCACTAATGCCCAGGACTAGATGGGGCCGCATTCATATGAACTCAACAAGGTGGCACCACAACTTAGAAGTGAGTCGTACCCTTGGTGCTGCTGTACTGTCACCTAAGAGTCTGTACTGTCAAATGAGTATGACAACCAGGCAATTAACATTGTCTAAAGGACAGGTTAGCAGTGGCAGCCTCCATGTCTGTCATGACAGATTCCCTTTATGGATACAAAGACATTTTAAGCCATGGTCTGAGGAAAGTATTTTGTACTTTTTTCTTCCAATCCTTTGGCAGATTTTAAATTTTAGTAAGTGTTTTTTTTCAACTGGTAGGGAGACTCAGTAATAGGCAGACCTTACATTTTCATTTAGGGTACCTTTAGATGTGTGCTGCCAGTTTTATGATCCATCTATGTACTTCATAATTGTCCTGTTATTCCTATTAATCTTTACCTTAGCAGTTGAAGTTTAATTTGCCCTATGTATTGCCCTCTCTGGTCCCACTTATCCCCATGCATTAGCCTGCTAATGAAATTTTTACATTTTTAAATACAACGTTTCTGTTTTAATTAATTACCTTAGACTTACACCCATTGAAATCATTGCTAGATCTATCTGGTTCTCCATGCAATGCAGTCAGATGTTGGCTGGTGGAAGAAACTTGCACAGTGCTGTATATAGCTTCCTGAAGACATCATACTGCTCAAGAGTCTGTTGCAAGCAATATACTCGCTTGTAGGAAAAATTACACAACGGTTATAATACCTCGATGAGTGGATATTTGGAGGAGTGGGCATTCCTAGACAAACTGCATTTACATGCAGAACATTCCTTGTAGATCCAACATGTGACGCTGAGCCTAGATGATGGAAAGACTGCAATCCAATCCTGGGGAGGAAATGGCTAAATTATTCTAGATGTCCTCAAGCCAGGAAATTATGTGGGCTCTATCTGACTTGCTGCAGTTTCTAATGCACACTGTGAGAAGCTAACAGCGTGAAGTGAAATCAAAGTAAGCAATTTAAGAACAGAAGAGGAACGTGAACAACTAAACAGGACTGAAGGTAAGGCTAAAATGTTGCTTTAATAGTATAATGGATGAAAACTATTAACACATGAAATTGATACTGTAGTGATGCTGATTTCCTGTAGTCTACTGAATGCTCCATACATGGTGGAACCATTGCACAACACCGCTAAAAACTATTTTATTATATTATACAATTTATGCGCTTGTATGGTAAGGTCCTTACATACATTGAGAGATGTGAAATGGACCAGTAAGGACTGTGAATGGGTTTAAGGTTTATAGACCAAGAGGGAGTTCCAGGGCTGGGACAAGGGGTGGGTAGTAGGGGCGGCTACCCTGGGCACTGTGGTATCATGTGAGATTTGGGGGCACCACAAGGAGATTGGGGGGAGGGAATTTATGTTGGGAGGGGGGATTTTGGGGGAGGGCCAGAGCTAAGAATTGTTCTAGAGTTGTTTTTGGGGGAGGGGGATTTGTGCTAGTATGGATGATTTGAACTAACAGCGGAAGTTTGGGGGGAAATCTGGGGGGGGGGGGGTTTGTGCTTGGAGAAGAAAATTAAGGGGTAGAGGATGTGTGCTAGGAAAGGGGAATATTTTTTTTTGGGGGGGGGGGGGTTGTGCTGGGAGCATATTTTGAATGGGAGAATTTGAGCTAAGCATGCAAATTAGCGCTATTTTTTTGGGGGGGGAGGGAATTTTTGCTGACACATAATGCTTATACATCTTGGCAGGGGAGCGCAATTTGGCATGCTCGCCCTGGGCTCTAGAGGACCTTGCCCCTACACTGGGGCGTACCATGAGGCTAATCCCAGGTATACAACCAGCTGTAAGTCCTACTAAATCTGTAACAAGGAGTGCTTTATGATGACCCATCTTAGACTTGGCATTGAGTTATGCAGATTCACCCAATATCGTGAAACACAAAGTCACCGTAGAGGTTTCCAGCTTACAATATGAAACTCCCACATGTCTTCAAGGCATTTGGATTAGAAATTTGGGGTCTCTCTCTTTCCCCTCCACGGCCCCCATGTTAGATGCTTGGTAACACACAGCCTTGGATCTAGTAGGTTTTAATTGATTGTGGCTCATTAGAAAGAGATAGCTGATAGACATATGACCATCACTCCACTAATTTTATCCTGAAGAATTGGACTTTGATTCATGAAACGTGTTAAGAAGTACTTATCTGATTGGTGAACTTCAGCAAACAGTTGTTCAAAATCCTATGCATAAGTTATGAATGAATGTATTTACTATGAGAGGCAATGCCTGAGGATGTATACCGGTAATTTAATTATCTCCAAATAATCTGCCGAATTTCTTTTTGTATTTAAAGGGTCATGAAAATGAACATAGTGATGCAGACCATTGTAATTTAAAGCTCATAATATTACATCTGCAATTAGCTTTCAGTTTGCCTGTATTATCATATCCTTTGGATTTTTAACTTTAAACAATTCGATTAGCAAAAAATGCCCAAGGCAAAGCTTCAGGCAATCTCCTACATGATACAAGACTGCAGAATGCAAAGTCATTTACCCAGTCTCACCCTGTCACATGTACTGAAAAAGTGTAAATCAAAGACAGAGAGTTAAATAGCACTAGGGAATTAATATTTGTTCAATTTAAGATCTAACTTTTATATTAAAAACGACTTCATGGCTCTGGTGTTCTACCAGCATTTGTTCAGAAGGAAGTTAATCACATGTAATGAAGTGTGCACTCTTACACAATGGTCAATGCTATTTTAAGGCTATCTTGGGATCCTCTTTAACTTATCTCTGGCAGTGGATCTCAGTCTTTTCTGTCATATCCTCTATGCACCTTTGACATAATCTTATACCCCTCTTCACCTCTGTGACACCATTTAATATCCCAGTTGACCCTTTGATCCTATATGATACCCCAACTCACTCCTGTGACCTCATCTGATTCTTCTTCTCAACCCTGGGACACCAACTGACACCCCTTTTTCGTTCTCCCCAGGACAAAATACAATACCACAATCTCTCAGTTGGCACCTATTCTGCCTCCCCAACAATGTCTCCAGGGTGGCAGAATAGCTACCTCTCCTTGCACATTGTTTTCAGGATCTCTCAGCGGTGCTGTTGGACATGTATAGCTACAGTGCTATGGCACAACCCTGTTTGAGAAACATTGCGTTAGAGCAAGCCAAATGAATGGCAGTAAGATAAATGATAATCACACAAACAGGAAACATAAGGGGAATACAAAGACACTGAATTTCAAAAGAGCCAACTTCCCTAAACTACGCTCCTTGCTAGAAGATGTTAAATAGGACAAAATCTTAGGAACAAAGAACACAGAGGAAAAATGGGTGAGCTTTAAGAACATATTAAATAAATAAGGGTATTAGCCAGTGCATCCCAATGGGAAATAAATGTAAAAGCGCTAATAAATGTCCTGGGTGGCTTAACTCCAACGTAAAAATGCATATAAAAGCAAAGGAGAAGGCCTCCAAAAAATACCAGACCGAGGGGTCATCATCAGTATTCCAACCTTACAAAGTATGCAATAAGAAATGTAAGGGTGCAATCAGGGCAACTAAGATAGAACACAAAAGGCACATAGTGGAGGAGAGTAAAAAAAAATCCCAATAATTTCTTTAAGTACAGTATATAAATAGTAAAAGAGGGAGGTCAGAACATATTGGTCCCATAAAGAATGATGAAGGGAATCTGGTTACAAAGGATGGAGAGAGGGCAAAGGTATTGAATCAACTTTTCTCCTCAGTCTTCACAAGGGAAACGGGGGGCTTCAGTAACCCAAACTGCAAGGTTTATCCTCATGACACATTACAGGAAGCACCCTCATAGCTAACAGAAGATCAAATTAGGAATAGACTTGAAAAACTTAACATTAGGGTTGTCCCGATACCACTTTTTTTAAGACCGAGTACAAGTACCGATACTTTTTTCAAGTACTCGCCGATACCGATTACTGATACTTTTTATTAATGTCATGTGACAGTTTTCAAACCACAATACAGACTAATGATATCTAGGCGGTCAGTGGGAAGAATGCCCCTTACATTGGTGGTCAGTGGTAAGAATGCCTGCCATACAGATAACGAATACATTCATTGGGGTCACTATTTTATTATCTGTGAGTTGGAAATGGAAACATTGATCACTGCTGAAGAAACCCCCAGCAACCTCTTGAGGAACCTCAAATTTTTCACATCAACAAGTTAAAAAAGACTGGATTACTAATTATTAAGCACTATAGTACTTGCAATATAGAAGAGCTGTCAGCGGGTGGCACTGCAGTTCAGGTGATTTCAGGGAAGAAGGCAATATTGTTGCACTCTCTCTCTCTGAGCTCACATCCTGTCCTCCTTCCTAACAGTTCTTAATTATTCACCAGAGAAAGGCAGGACTCCCCCCTCCCCTCCCCTCCCCCTGGGTCGTTCTCAGTGCTGCTGATTAAAACTCCCTCCCTCCCAGCATCGAGTCACCTACTGAACAGCAGAAGCTGCAGAACACACGCTGCTGTTTTCTGGATGATGAGAAAGACATGTTACAGTTCAACGGTTTACTTTACTAAAGTTTACTTACACGCTGAGGACTCGCTCTCCGCCCGCTCTGCTCTCCACTCTTTGTCCGCTGACTCCGCCCATCTAAGGTATCGATAAAGGCATCGGGAGCATTTGCGCGAGTACAAGTACTCGCACAAATGCTCAGTATCGGTCCCGATACCGATACTAGTATCGGTATCGGGACAACCCTACTTAACATTAATAAGTCACCGGGACCAGATGGCTTGCACCCGAGGGTCCTTAAGGAACTCAGTCAAGTAATTGCCAGACCATTGTTCCTAATTTTTACGAACAGTCTACTGACTGGAATGGTACCAGCCTATTGAAGAAAAGCCAATGTTGCACCAATATTTAAAAAAGGACAAAGACATATCCCTGGGAACTACAGACTTAACGTCAATAGTTTGTAAGCTCTTGGAGGGGATGATAAGGGACTATATACAAGATTTTAGTAATGAAAATGGTATCATTAGCAGAAATCAGCATGGATTCATGAAGAATCGTTCTTTCCAAACCAATCTATTAACCTTCTATGAGGAGGTGAGCTGCCATCTAGATAAAGGAAGGCCTGTAGACGTGGTGTATCTGGATTTTGCAAAGGCATTTGATACAGTTCCCCATAAAAATGTAGGCTCCGTGCACGCTGGGCTTAAAAAACGTCTGTTCTCTTTGGAGTAAAAAACGTTCATATAGAGCATTTTTTGTACAAAGTTTAGACAAGTTTAGGAGAGTTTTACGTTTTCTCTGCCAGTGAGCTCCAATCAGAAACGTGAATGAGAAGGTTTTTTTTTTCCTGCCTCTAAACGTTGTTATCAAAGTATGCCTTTTAACGTCCTAATGTGCATGGACACACAGGATAACATTGAGTTGCTTCTACACAAAACTCCTGTAGAAGCAACATTTTTTAAGTCAGCGTGCATGGAGCCTTACTGTACAGATAAAATCTGTCAGCATGTTCCAAACGAGTGAGTACATGGATTGAAAACTGGTTGCAGGGGCGAGTTTAGAGGGTTGTGATAAATGGGGAGTACTCGGAATGGTCCAGTGTGGAAAGTGGCGTCCCCCAGGGTTCTGTCCTGGGACCAATTCTATTTAATTTATTCATAAACGACCTGGAGGATGGGATAAACAGCTCAATCTCTGTATTTGCGGACGATACTAAGCTAAGCAGCGAAATCATTTCTCTGCAGGATGTGGAAACCTTGCAAGAAGATCTGAACAACTTAATGGGGTGGGCAACTACATGGCAAATGAGGTTTAATGTAGAGAAATGTAAAATTTTGCATATGGGAGGCAAAAATATGAATGCAATCTACTCAATAGGGGGAGAACCTCTGGGGGGAATCTAGGATGGAAAAGGACCTGAGGGTCTTAGTAAATGACAGTTTCAGCAATGGCATGCAATGCCAGGCTGCTGCAAGCAAAGCCAACAGAATATTGGCATGCATTAAAAAGGGGATTAACTCCAGAGATAAAACAATAATTCTCCCACTCTACAAGACTCTGGTCCGGCCGCACCTAGAGTATGCCGTCCAGTTCTGGGCACCAGTCCTCAGGACGGATGTGTTGGAACTTGAGAGAGTCCAGAGAAGGGCAACAAAGCTAATAAAGGGACTGGAGGACCTTAGTTATGAGGAAAAATTACGAGCACTGAACTTATTCTCTCTGGAGAGGAGACACTTGAGAGGGGATATGATTTCAATGTACAAATACCATACTGGTGACCCCACAATAGGGATAAAACTTTTCCCCCGAAAGGGAATGTAAAAAGACGCGCAGCCATTCACTAAAGTTAGAAGAGAAGCGGTTTAACCTTAAACTGCGTAGAGGGTTCTTTACTGTAAGAGCGGTTAGGATGTGGAATTCTCTTCCACAAGCAGTGGTTTCAGCAGGGAGCATAGATAATTTAAAAAAACGATTAGATGGGCACCTAAATGACCTTAACATACAGGGATATACAATGTAATACTGACATAAAGCACACACACAGGTTGGACTTGATGGATTTGTGTCTTTTTTCAACCTCACCAACTATGTAACTACATAAGGTGTTGCCATTAACCCAATATGTTTATCGTATGCAAATTATGTGCTAGCATGCATAGTAAATCTAGTAATTGACATAAGTAGTGAGTTAGGGACCTTAGATTGTAAGCTCCTTGAGGGCAGGGACTGATGTGAATGTGCAATGTATATGTAAAGCACTGCATAAATTGACAATGCTATATAAGTACCTTTAATAAATAAATAAAATAAATGGATAAATAAGAAAGCCTTTAGCAATAGTGACTACGTCTAAATGTTAACAGTGCAGCCAAAGCATGCATATCTGTACAGTTGGTATAGAGTTAGCAAATGCCTTTGCCGCCTCTACTGTATTAAGGGAAACAATGGTGATGGGCTACAAAAAGCCAGACCCAGATTTTCAAGGTAGGACAGGAATGATCTACTTTCTATTCCTGGAACTTTTGGTATAACGGGTTCTTAGATAATTAATCTTTTCCTTTCATAGCTGTAAATTACTTTTTCTGTTCCTTGTTGGGATTTGATGGAAAGTGCTCCCTCTCATTCACTTTAATACACGATAGACTTGCAAGGATAAATGTAGGCCTATGAAATGCAAATAGAAATGTATCTTCAAGAATTAGAGAAATAATATGATTCCATTAAGTCTAATTTAAATACATTTGCTGAGCCCCTTGAACTTATCTGCTACATTTTCAATGCAACAAATCTCAACTAGCTTTTGGGTTTCATAATTTAGATTTACTTGGACCAGATGTTAGACTTACTCATTTGATATTCCATTTATAAAGAAAATTATTTACTTTCTTTTAATAAAGGGCCAATAAACCTAAAAAAACAATAATGATATAACATCTTACGATGATCTTGCTCCAAAAAAAAGGTATTGTAAAGCACAAGGATAATGCCCAGACTGCAGCAAAGATAGTAATAAGAGTTTAGTTTAATATCATATAATAATGACTTTATGCGTTTATTACATGTAATAGTATTTAGAGCCCTAATTTCTTTCTTTTTATTTTACATGCTTTTAGTGGGGTTTTTTTCTACACATTTACTTGCAGACAAGGCTGTTTAGCAAAAGTTACAGTGGCAGGGGTTAAGACGAAGATGAATGTAATAAGTCAGTGCTAAAATAATAATAATAAGTAGAAGGCTGCTAGCAATAGGTAGGCATACAAAAAAAGTAAACTATAACAGTAATAAAAGTGCAGCGCCTTAATATAGCAACAGCAAATTAAGTAATGAAGTGAATAATAAATTATAACATCCACTATAAATTATGTGCATAAAAATGTAAAAGTAAAAATCACACACAAAAAATACATAAATAAACTGAAAAAGTCCTTTAACTCCATAGATGCCCTTGTATTGCCTCCACCATCCAAAAAAGGGGACACCATGTGCAACTGAGGGTAAGACCGCACTCACCAGCTCACTAGCTGCCAATGCTTTGGGAATTACCAATCTCAGCTTCCACTCTATGGACATCCAGCTCCATCCATCCACCTTAGGTTCACTGGGGAAATTTTGGAAAAGCCCACAATGCCACTAAATTAAAAAGAAGCGCTCGCGGAAGGAGCCAAGTACCAAAACAGATCAGATTTATTATAACTGATGCATAAGAATCACAAAGAAATTATAAAAAACACTGTGATGCCAAGTATTAAAAACATATACAGCAGTGAACTGAGATGGCTGCCAGTTCCGGGACTTGGAAGTGGCAGTATGACGTCAGCATGTAGCTCCAAAGGGCAGGAGGTGAGGGGGGGGGACTTTTTCATTTATTTATGTGTTTTTTGTGTGCGATTTTCACTTTCACATTTTTACGCACATGATTTATAGTGAATGCGTTCATTTATTATTTACGGTACTTGATTACTTAATTTACTGTTGTTATATTAAGGCACTGCGCCTTTATTAGTGTTATATTTAGGAGATAAGACAAGCCTGAGCACTGTTAGGGGTGCACAAAATAGTCCATTTTCATTTTCCCTTTTTTTTTTTTTTCCCAATGGCACAACTCCTTAAGCACCAGCTGGCAGTGGTATGGTTTGACTGAACCCATGTAACTGACATTTGCTGGACAGCTTAGTGTACAGGTATATGAAAATACAATTGATAAATAAAAGCCTGTGATTTTAAAATAAAGAAAGGAATGCATATATCAAATCCTATCCTTACAGTTATTAACTGCACACAGTTATCAGAATAAAATATTTTTCACTATAGTGGCCCTTCAAAGAGCTTCTATACCCAAAACCCAAATTGTAATATATTGCAAATTACCAGTCCTTCGAAGATATGCTGGCGTTCATTTTCAGGCTTTTCCCCCCATTTTTTTTCACCTGCCAATCCTGCGAAGAACACACTTCCTGTCCTAGGGTGGCTACACTCACCCCTCCACTGTATCTATGGAGGTATCCACAGTTGCCACCTAGGCTAGACTTCAAACAGTTCTGTTTTTGTTCATCTCCATTACATATGATATGGATGGGATTAGTAGTATCCACAAGAAAGACAACATTGTTTGCTTCCAGTTCATCTTGCAGAAAATAACAAGGACTCTGCATTTCTAGCAAGACTAACAGGTATATTCTGCATTTACTAAAATGTTCTTAGATTTAAAAAGTAAAACTAATGCAGCCACCATATATAGGCACTGGTAATATGCAATATACCAGGGATATGCAATTAGCGGACCTCCAGCTGTTGCAGAACTCCAAGTCCCATGAGGCATAGCAAGACTCTGACAGCCACAAGCATGACACCCAGAGGCAGAGGCATGATGGGACTTTTAGTTTTTCAACAGCTGAAGGTCCGCTGATTGCTTATCCCTTCAATATACTATCTTTGTTTTTGGTTTTAAATATACTTCATTTTGACTTGATAGGTAAATTCTATCTTGGATTTTGAGATTTAGAGATTTTGCATTGTTGAATCAAATATCCTGTGTACCATAAGCATTATTTATATTATAAAGTATATGTACAGCCTCATCCTGTAAAACAACCCATTCTGTTTAAAATAGGAATGCAAGGAAAAAAATGTATATATACAAAATATATATATATATATATATATATATATATATATATACACACACACACATACACCGTATATATATATGTTTTTTTTCTTTTTCTATTATAGGTGATCACATAACCTCTGTTCTCATCTGCATTAGAGGTGGGGTTGGAGACTGCACAGGGGTGTGCCAGTAAGAGGCATAGAAAGAGAAATACACTGATCTTCCTAGTGAAGAGCTGTGCAGGGGGGCGTGTCAGCGCAAGTCTGACCCTTGGAGGACAGACAGGCAGGCTCAGCTTCCAGCACAGCCAGAAAAGTGACCACACTGGGAAGGATGTGCTTTTATGCCTATTGTGGGCAGTTTGATATAGGAAAGCAGGGGGACTCGCAGGGTCACCAAAAATTTCCCACAAAGGAGGAAATACAAAGAGATCATTATACTTTTTAACACGAGTACATGGTACAACAGACACATATCAAGAATATGAAATGGTAGGGTAACAAACACTTTAATGTAGGTGATAAACATTTACAGTTTATTGTTCCTTGCCTGAGAAACATTGGCTGGCTATGACACTTCTGATGCATCTACACCAGAAGCCCACATTATCCGTTTTTAAAAGCCAAGAATCAGCAGAGTGTTCTATTTGGCTGCTGTACATTATGCATTTACCTTATTGCTCTCCCAATATTCCTCATTTCCTTCGCACTGCTTACTACTTAGCGACATAGCAGAGTATATAGATGACTGTGGCCTTGTTTTATTCCCCCGCCATTGCAGAATAGGGAAAGACTGACTTCAACCTATTTCAGCTGAATTATTGGGCAGGAGGTTATTACTCTGAGGCCTCGTACACACGACCGATTTTCTCGTCGTAAAAAACACGTCGTTTTTTTCGACGAGATTCTTGTTAAGCTTGTCGATTTTCTCGTCAAGCTTTCTATGCGTACACACCGGCATTTCCCAATTTCCTCATGGTTCTCTGCGCTCACGTCCAGCACGTACGACGGCACTATAAAGGGGAAGATCTTTTTTCTTGGCGCCACCCCTTGGGCTGCTTTTGCTGATCTCGTGTTACCGCGTGTGAAGTAAAAGTTTGGGAAGAGACGATTCGCGCTTTTCAGTCTTCGTACTTTTCAGATCGTTTTCTGCCGTTCAGTTTGTGCTTGTGGGTTCGTATCTTGACTTTCAGGGCGTCTAGGCAGGTCGTATCTGTTTTACAGTGCGTTCTTGCCTGTTCGTTTCTGAATTTCAGTTCGTTATTCATAGGCCTTGCTGTTCTAAAGTGCGTTCTGTTCTGTACGTTCTGATTAGACGACCGTTTCCTAGCCATGTCGCCTGGACGTTCTCGTCGTCGAGTTCGTGCTGTGCGTGCGCTTGGTGTTGGTCTGCTTGTTTTGGACCAAGACCAGTCCATGAATGGTGTGAGGAGGAGTTCATGGACCAAGAATTGGTTGCTCCAGCGGGACCAATTCTGCCACATGCCTCTGCTGCGGGAGATCGTCGAGAATAATCCTGAGGACTACAGGAATTTTCTGAGGATGTCTGACCCCGTTTTTCAGGAACTGTTGGCTTTGGTGTCCCCCTATATTACCAGGAAGGACACCGTTATGCGGGAAGCCATCAGTGCTGAGCAGAGGCTCATCGCCACGTTGCGTTACCTGGCGACAGGGAGAAGTCTTCAGGACTTGAAGTTCACCACAGGCATCTCCCCCCAGGCTCTGGGCCTCATAATCCCAGACACCTGTTCTGCTATCTGTAGTACCACACACTTGGGACATATATCTCACCTGCTGCTGTTCCTGACCTCTGGGAGGCCAGCATCAGATTGTGTTCTGAAATGTGGGCCTTCTCAAGCTCCCAATTTTAGTGTCCACACAGGGTTGCTGTGTGCTCTGGGGTCCCTGGGATGCACAAATGGCAGCAGCTTCTCCAGCGCTGCCTTCTCTTTATTTAATTTATAAACATGAATAAATGTGTTTTTTGTTTAAGTTCATACTTGACTATGTGTATTTTTAAATAAAAAAAAACAAGCTTTGGAGTAAGCAGATACATTTGACTGACAATAAAAGGCACAGATATCACCCCCCCCAAAAGAATAACTAAATCTGATTAGCTCAAAAACATGGTGTGAAATTTTAAAAATATAGATTAGAAAATTAAATGGGAGATCGCTATCAAAACATTGAGAAATTATAATTAACATCATTTTGAAAAATCTAACCATTTAAATTATTCCTAAAAACTTGCACGATATAATACACATAAATCTTATAAAGAGCAGCATGAAAAAGGTTAAAAATAAGGCATAACTCTGTGTGAATATCAGCAGCAAAAGAAGGTCTCTCGTTTTGATTAATGTAACATTCTAACGAAGAATTCAATGCAGAACATTTAAACGATGAAATATTTATGAGCGTGACGAATGTGCTCTCTCCATTATGAAGGCTTGTTTTACCAGAAGATGCGCTCCCGTCTCATAGTTGCTTGTGAGCATGCGCACTTTTGGAAGAGTCGTAAAAGCATACACACGAACCATTTTCTCGTCACAAAACAGGCCGACGAGAAACACGACGAGGAAATCTGGACTCCTGACGAGAAAATAGAGAGCAGGTTCTCTATTTTCTCGTCGAGATTCTCGTCAAGTTTCTCGTCGTAAAACCATACACACGAACGTTTTTCTAGACAAAAAAACTCTCGCGGCACTTTTCTTGACTGTTTACGACGAGAAAATCGGTCGTGTGTACGAGGCCTGAGACTCCAAACACCTCTCCTTATTCTCATCTTATCTGAAACATCCATTCCTCAGTTCTGATAAACCAGGGAAACTTTTACAAACTAACCGATAAATGTAGTTCATAGCTCTTTCTGCTGAGCCATTTCATTGTTTAGATTTATTGCTCCTTAAATTCTGCTTTCTATATATTTAGCGGTTTTGACACATCTAATTCTCTAAACATTGATAAGTTCACTTTTTTCCTCTATAAAGAATGTTATTGGTTTTTGAAAAGCAGCAGCAAAACATCACAAGTCTTTCTTGATGTATACAACACATACTGTAAGTACACAATAGATAAGTATACATGTAAATATATAAATAGTGAAACAATAAGAGCCCATTCACACAGGGGCAATACGACTTCCAGCTCGATTTTATGAGGCAACTCAGACACGACTTGAGTATGAATCACAGCGCGACCTGGAGCTATTTACAAGGCAATTTCAAGTTGCCTGCAGGACAGGAGACATTCCAGTGGCCAATCAAACAAGAATCCGCTCTGTGGGAGGGAGGGGGGAGGGAGAGGTTTGCCTGAGAAACAGGTTGCTCATAGTGCAGGGTGTGGAAGGTAATTGGCACAACCCCAGGGCATTGATATGGGAAAGGGCTGTCTGTGGATGGATACCCTCAGCAAAGGATAGGGCAACCACCCCTCCACTGGGAGTTTTTTAGAAGCAAAACAGAAGTAAATAAAATGCATATGTCCAGTTACAGGTATAGCCTCTTTATAAAGGTTTGGGCCTATATGGGGGGTCTAATAGCCTGAGGCATGTACTAACATTAACATGGAGTTTAGGTAAGAAGCAAGATAACCATAGATGGATAATAGATGGATAGCTAGCCATGGATAGCTAGCCATAGATGGATAAAAGTTTGGCCAGTTCAGCAGAGATCGGTTGAATTTCAATCCATCCATCCGCAGACTGGTCGTTCAGTCTCGATAGACTTCTGTAAAACCAGTCTGTTATTGTTTTTTTGCCTGATCATTGCCACCGGTTATAACTGGTGTAGCGGGACCCCCAAAAATGGGGTCGCTATGCTGTAAATTTAGGGGCAGTCTGGGCAATAGTGTGGCTCAAATTCTACAATTCTGTTCAATATGGACTCTGCTCTGCCATGTTGTTGCCTGGTGTATAGTTCCCCTGGGCCTGAGGTGGCGCTGTTGCCCAGGTCTCGGGTTGAACCACAGGTGGCGTTGTGGTATGATTGGTGTCCTCTCTAGACTTCTGTGTGGTGGGCGGGTTCTGCCTGATGTGCATGCCGGGAGAGGGTATATAAAGGGCAGACACCAGGAGACAGGAGGAGTGTGCCCCATGGGGGTGGTGTGCCAGGGGGATTCCAAGGACCCTTGGTGGCGAAGTCACTCCCTGTGGCCTTGCTGGATGGGGGGGGTGCGTGAACTGGTCGAGGAGTCTCGGGCACCTTTGGCTCGAGGCTACAACGTTCCCGGCAGGCCCAGTACCTTCAACTGGGTCTACAACCAACACACTGGAGTCCCAGGGAGCCCGTGTGAAGGTGGCCCGCTCTGAAGGAGAGGAAACCGGGGAAGGACCTGTCCGAAGGATCAGTGAAGGAATTCATGGTGAAGGAGAGGCCTGGTTACCTATCAGATGGAAGGATTCGTGAGTTGCAGTATAGCTCCTGTAGCGTGTCCCATTAACACCTATGGTATCTATTAGACTTGTGCACAACGGAAAAATTCGTTCCGTTTCGGTTCGTTTCTTTCCGGTCCTGTTGATTCGTAATCATTCGTAATTTTGCTAGACGGGATTTTTCGTGTTCGGACTCATTCGTATTTTTGCAAGCGACATTTTTCGTTGAATTTTTTGTTGCTTTATAATTCGTACTTTCGGTAGAGTACGTTGTTTTTCGTTGATTCTGGACACAACTCCTACTTTCGTAACTTTTTTGGGGTTCGTTGATTCGTAATTTTCCGTGTCTCTCTCACAACGACGCTGCCTATTATGCCTAATGTGCTTTGAATGGATTTGTACTTTTCTAAATACATAGCGGTTATTTGTAACGATTCGAAATCTCGTATTTTACTTTTGTTTTTGACATGCGGCTATAGCATTAGCCTCCGCCCCCCCCTGTACACCATTTTGAGAGGGAGTTCAGCACGGTGAGGGAGAAGCAGAGAGCAGAGCAGAGTGTTATTGTGCTTCGAATGGATTCGTACATTCGTAACTTTTTTTGGTCGTTGATTCGAAAATTTACATGTCTGACAGTGGCGCTGCGTGCTTCGAATGGATTCATACTTTTCTAATACATCGCAGTTATTCGTAACGATTCTAAATCTCGATTTTTTACTTTCGTTTTTGACATGTGCCTAATGCCTATAGTCTCCGCCCCTGTATGTCATTTTGAGAGGTTGTATAGTGGTGAAGTGAGGGAGGAGCAGAGAGCAGAGCAGAGAGTGTTATTGTGTTAGATGTGTGATTGTTTTTGTTTGTTTTGGTGAATTAGAATGTCTGGGAGTGAGAATGGACGTGTGAGTCTTGTGAGTGAGAATGTTGGTGTTGGTATGAGAGTTGTTGGTGAGAGTGGAGGGGAGCAGAGAAGTGGAGGGGAGCAGAGAAGTGGAGGGGAGCAGAGAAGTGGAGGGGAGCAGAGTAGTGGAGGGGAGCAGAGAAGTGGAGGAGGGGACTCAGGGGAGAGGAGGAGTGTAGTTGAGGAGAGGCATGGAGGGGAGAGGAGAAGTGTAGGGGAGGGGAGGTGTGGAGGGGACTCAGGGAAGAGGAGGAGTGTAGTGGAGGAGAGGCACGGAGGGGAGAGGAGTGTAGTGGAGGAGAGGCATGGAGGGGAGAGGAGGAGTGTAGGGGAGGAGGGGCGTGGAGGGAAGGGGAGGAGTGGAGGGGACTCAGGGAAAAGGAGGAGTGTAGTGGAGGAGAGGCATGGAGGGGAGAGGAGTGTAGTGGAGGAGAGGCATGGAGGGGAGAGGAGGAGTGTAGGGGAGGAGGGGCGTGGAGGGAAGGGGAGGAGTGGAGGGGACTCAGGGAAGAGGAGGAGTGTAGTGGAGGAGAGGCATGGAGGGGAGAGGAGTGTAGTGGAGGAGAGGCATGGAGGGGAGAGGAGGAGTGGAGGGGAGGAGGGGTGTGGAGGGGAGCGGAGGCGTGGAGGTGAGAGGAGGATCAGTGGGGGGTTGAGGAGAGAAGAGGAGGCATGGAGGGGAGAGGAGGGAAGAGGAGGTGTAGAGGGGAGAGTAGAGAAGAGTAAGCGTGGAGGGAAGAGGAGGCGTGGAGGAGAGGAGAGGCGTGAAGGGGAGAGGAAGAGTGGAGGTGAACGGAGGCATGGAGTGGAGCCAAGGCATGGAAGAGGGCATGCCCATGGAGGTGGAGTGGAGCGGGAGCATGGCAAAAAAAAGAGGCAAGTGTCCACCCCTACATCAGAAGAGAATTCTGACACCGACCTGCAGCAGCACCAGCGAACCAAGAGACAGAAAACATCAAGGGGGCCCGTATTTACCCCAGAGGAGAATTCTGCATTGGTTGCTGCAGTGAACATAGAAAAAGTGAGACTCTTCAGCCTAAATGTCTCAACCTCTGCGAAGAGAGCAGCCTGGGAACGAGTCCGGGACTCAGTGAATGCAGTCTCCAAGGTTCGCAGGGCCACCGATGGTGTCAGGCACAGGTAAGTATTCAAATATTATATCACTCTTAGAACACACCACATATATGTGAAAAATACACAGTATAGTAGTTAGTCAATAGTCAATAAACTGATTTGAACGTAACACAAATATTTATTTGGCACAGAAAAGTAACATGTAAAATAAAAATAATATTGTTGTAACGTGTATCTGTAATCATTTGCAGGTTTTATGATTGTCGGGCGTCAGTTAATAAAAAGATAGAGAAGCATCTTCTGGCCCAGTCTACTGGAGGAAAGGCTGTGGTCTTCAGACAGTGGGAGGCAGAGCTGAGAGATGGCCTGCTTGCAGATGAGGAGGATGTCCCTGGAGTCAGCAGAAAGGGTCCAGCCGAGCATCAGAGAGCTGGTGAGTAAAATAAAATATATCATTATATATTGCAGTTATATGGTTGTTTCCAGCTCACTATTTTTTTTATGACTACGCATGTGAGACTTACGTTTTGCTTTACATTCATGTTTTCCAGATCGAGCAACGTCATCTGTGGAGGGAACAGCTCCAAGTTCGTGCCCTCAAGATTCTGGCAGTGGTGGTGGTGAGTAGTACCTACCTAACATAAACACAAAGCAAACATAATAATAAACAACATAGTAACAAACATCTATTTAACATTTAAAGCAGACATCACTAAATGGCGGACTGTGGGCTAAATGCATACGAGACACTGTGCCATCCAGACCGCCACAGTCCAGCCATTTATGTGCCGTTCTGCACACAGAGCCGGAGACACATCAGATCTGAATATTGGGCAAGAACGGAGCTTCTGAAGATAACTTTCCAAGTTAACCAGCAGGTGATTGGTTGCTAGGCAGCCCTAGCAACCAATCACCTGCTGGTTAACTTCAGCACCTCCCGCTCCTGCCCACTATTCAGTGCTGCTGTGTCTCCCATTGTGTCTCCAGCTCTGTGAGCCCAAATAATGCAAGGGGCAGAGCTGTGGAGGCTGTATTCTGATGGGGGCAGAGCTGGGAGGTTAAGATGGGAAACTGGCAGAGATGCAGGGTGCTGTGTAATGTGAAGGGGCCCAGAGATGCAGGGTGCTGTGTAATGTGAAGGGGGCCAGAGATGCAGGGTGCTGTGTAATGTGAAGGGGGCCAGAGATGCAGGGTGCTGTGTAATGTGAAGGGGGCCAGAGATGCAGGGTGCTGTGTAATGTGAAGGGGGCCAGAGTTGCAGGGGGCTGTGATGTGAAGGAGGGAAGTGGACAAAGCTGTGGGGCGGTGCTGTGAAGGTGGCAGAGAAGATTAAGATACCATTGTGAACGGAGGTTCAGAACACTACTGTAAACTGTGATGTGAAGGGGGATTGTGATATGCCAGGGGACTGAGGAAACTGATGTAAGAATGGGATGGAGAAATAAGAGAGGAGGGGCTGTCAAAGCACAAACCATTTAGCAATGATTTGTCCTCTTACCTTGCTAGGATCCTTTTTTGTTATGAAGTCAGATTTACGACATCTGGCTTCTGCTGTGCTGCCGAAGCCGGGTGACAATCCTCTGCCGTCCATTCTCTGGCTGAGAGATTAGCTGATTGTACTCGGCCAATAAATGGCACACTGTGCAAGGAAATAAAAAAAAATGAAAGCTCAAATAGGTCCTGTAGCATTCCACTTCCCGCAAAACAATGTATCTGTCCAGTTCTTTGAGGAAGTGGTTGTACCGGGGTGATAAGCAGCTGCAGCCGTCACCCCGGTACCGCTTTTTAGATTTGGTGGTCGGCTTTGTTATGATAACAACTGATGCGGCTCAGAAGCTGCTCAGCTGTCATCATAAGGAGTGGGAGAGGACACGACAAGCCCTCCGCCCGCCGCCTTACACCGCTTCGCCCGGGTCTCCAGTCCGGAGCGACCAGAGTTGCAAACAAAGCCGGAATCGGCTTCAATCGAGTCTCCAATGTAGTAACTCAGAAGTTACGTACTCATTTACTTGGCTGCCAATGGCGCCGATATGAAAAAATCCACAGTATTCAAATATGCAGATTTTTGCTTTTTGAATACTTGTACATGCAAAGGAGGGATTTGGGGATTGGAATTTTTTTTAAAGTAAAACTTGAAAAAATAAACAAAAAATAACAAAAAAAAATATTTGAAAAGTGCCCCGCATGCTCGCTTACCAAAGAAAACACATATGTGGCGCCCGCAAATGTAAATGGTGTTCAAATCACACGTGAGGTATCGCCGCAATCCTCACATCGAGAGAAATAATTATAGCAAAAGATCTCCTCTGTAACTCTAAACTTGTAATCGTAAAACAAAAATTACATGCTCATCTATAGTGATTTTTAAGTACCGTAGTTTCTCGCCATTCCAACAGCGTTTGCAATTTTAAACCATAACATGTTCGATATCTATTTACTTGGAGTAACATCGTCTATCGCAATATCACCAAAAATTGGGATAAATAAATTTAATGTAAATTTATTTTTTTAATTCAGTAAATTTTTCCCCAAAAATTGCTTTTGAAAGGCCGCTGTGCAAATACATATATTATATATATATATATATATATATATATATATATATATATATATTGTGAGGGGGTTAACTCGGTAGCGGGTGTGTGTGACCCCCTGGTTGGGCTCCCCACACAAAAACAGGGCCAGCAGACGGAGGTTGTGGTTTTCAAAATCAAAAGGTGCGGTTTATTTCTCTATGTACAGTGACAAAAACACAGCAAAGCCAAAAAGAAACAAACAAAATAAATCCTGGTCAGTTTGACCTCTGACTAAACATGCAGGTTTCCTAAACTAACAACTGGGATCAGCCTGGTGCTGTCCTAGTCCCTAAGTCCCTGGTTTAGTAAAAGTCCAAACAAATAGCCACACAGGCTTTGCCTCACCGCACAGGGGTTCACTCTCCCTAGACAGTCCACACAGGTCTGGTTCCAGGCATGAGCTAACATCTAATGAAGCTGGGAGTTCTTATAGAGGCCTAAATGAGCTGACAAGCATCAGCTGGTCTCATCAACTCCCTGTCTCACGACGCCCAGCACTCTCCCCTAGAGGTATGAGTCATTCATGAGCCCACTAGCCTCAGCTGGGCTTCATCAACTCCCTAGTTGTATAAGTCGGCATAAAGCCTGAATCTGGGAGAAATATATCTACCCCCCTGGATGCAACCAGGTGACTTTACCTTCCTGCTGTCACATACCCCCCCCTCTTGTTTTAACCTCGGGGTTGGAACACCAGCAATCAGGCATTCATGTACTCGAGACAAAGCATCCACATTCCCCATTTGAACGCCAGGGCGATGCTTTACTGTGAAGTTGAATTCCTGTAGGGCCAGGAACCACCTATTCACTCTTCTATTTGTCTCCTTGTTTTGAGCCATCCACTTTAACGGAGCGTGATCCGTAACCATGTCAAAGTGCCTACCTAGCAGATAGTACCGAAGGGAATCTAGAGCCCACTTCACCGCTAAACACTCCTTTTCAACCGTGGCGTAATTTACCTCATGGGACTTCAACTTCCTGCTGAGGTAAATGACTGGGTGCTCTTCCCCGTTCCAGACCTGGGACAATACTGCTCCTAACCCCACATCTGACGCATCACTTTGTACGACAAAGTCTTTAGAGAAGTCGGGTGAGTACAACACTGGCTGGCTACATAAGGCTTGTTTCAAGAATTGGAATGCTGCCTCAGCCTCGGGGGTCCATTTAATCATGACCGACCCTTTCCCTTTCGTCAGGTTGGTTAGGGGCACAGCCTTAGAAGCAAAGTGGGGAATGAAGCGCCGATAATAACCCGCGATTCCCAGAAAGGCTCGTACCTGCTTCTTGCTGTTGGGACGTGGCCAACTCTGGATGGCCTCGACTTTGTTGAGTTGGGGTTTTATTACTCCCCTGCCAATGGTGTACCCAAGATATTTGGCCTCCTCCTGCCCAATGGTACACTTCTTGGGGTTAGCCGTAAACCCCGCTTCCCGGATAGAGTCTAGGACTGCTTGCACTTTTGGCAGATGTGAGGCCCAATCTGTGCTATGGACAATTACGTCATCCAGGTAAGCCGCAGCATACTTCCGATGGGGCCTCAGTATCTGGTCCATTTTCCGCTGGAATGTGGCCGGCGCATTCTGTAACCCGAACGGCATTCTCTTATATTGGAACGCCCCGTCTGGGGTTACAAATGCGGTTTTCTCTTTGGCCGACTTGGCCAGGGGAATTTGCCAATACCCTTTTGTGAGGTCAAGAGTCGTCATGTATCGGGCTGTTCCCAGCCGGTCGATCAACTCATCTATACGTGGCATGGGGTAGGTGTCAAATTTTGTAACTTTGTTCAACTGACGAAAATCGTTACAAAATCGCCAGCTCCCATCCGGTTTAGGCACCAACACAATGGGACTAGACCAATCACTTTGGGACTCCTCTATCACCCCTAAGTTCAGCATTTTCTGTACTTCCTCCCGTATTGCCTCCCGTCGGGCCTCTGGGATCCGATAGGGTTTTAACTTCACCCTTTCACCGGGCGGGGTAATAATATCATGCTCTACCCCAGATGTTTGTCCCGGCAGCTCAGAGAACACCTCCTTGTTGCGAAGCACAAACTCCTTAACCTCCTGTTGTTGGGGTTGTGACAAGGTGGCTGCTATTCCAACCTCCGGAATCACGCAACCAGTTTGAGCTGGTGACCAAGTTTCTGCGACTAGGGACTCTCTATCCCTCCAGGCTTTCAACAGATTAACGTGATATATCTGTTCGGGCTTTCGCCTTCCTGGTTGTCTGACCTTGTAATTCACTTCGCTCACTTTTTCCATTATCTCGTAGGGGCCTTGCCATTTGGCAAGGAATTTACTTTCAACCGTAGGGACAAGTACCAATATCCTATCCCCCGGGGAAAAGGTACGGGTCTTTGCTCCACGGTTGTACACTCTCTGCTGTGCCAACTGCGCTTGGGCCAAATGTTCCTTCACGATGGGCATTACCTGTGCAATTCGATCTTGCATCAGGGCGACATGCTCAATCACACTCCTGTGGGGAGAACTCTCACTTTCCCAAGTTTCCTTGGCAATATCCAACAGCCCTCTTGGGTGTCTCCCATACAGTAACTCAAAGGGGGAGAATCCCGTAGAGGATTGGGGCACCTCCCTAATAGCAAACATCAAATAAGGAAGTAGACAGTCCCAATCCTTTCCATCTCTATCCACCACTTTCTTCAACATTTGTTTTAGGGTTTTGTTGAATCTTTCAACCAGCCCATCGGTTTGGGGGTGATACACAGATGTACGCAATTGCGTCACTTTGAGCAATTTACACAGCTCTTTCATAACCCGGGACATAAAGGGTGTACCTTGGTCCGTAAGCAGTTCTTTACAAATACCCACCCGGCTAAAAACAAGAGATAGCTCTTTGGCTATGGTTTTGGCCGAGGTATTTCTGAGAGGGATCGCTTCTGGATAACGGGTGGCATAGTCCATTATAACCAATATGTACTGGTGCCCCCTAGCGGACTTGATTATAGGACCTACCAAATCCATTGCGATTCTCTCAAACGGGACCTCAATGATGGGTAGAGGGACCAGCGGGCTACGGAAATGTGGCATCGGGGCCGACCTCTGACACACAGGGCAGGAGGAACAATAATTTTCTATGTCCTTCATCACCCCAGGCCAATAGAATCTCTGTAATACCCTCTCTCGGGTTTTCTCTGTCCCCAGATGACCTCCAAGAATGTGCCCATGGGCCAACTCCAACACCAACTTCCTGTAAGGTTTGGGCACCACCAGCTGCTCAACGGTTTCTTCTGCCCTTTTTGCCACCCGATACAGTAGGTCCTTCTCTACGCTGAAGTATGGGTAAGTGCAGGTATTATCTGGGTTCACTAACTCGCCATCTATTTCCACTACGTTTTCCCGTGCCTTTATTAGGGCGGGGTCTTTTAACTGTTCTGTGGCAAAATTTTCCCTGTGAACCTCCAGATCAGAAAACTCCACAGACGGTAGGTTTTCGTCTGAGGAGGTGGGCTCCTCTCCAGTTTCTTGAGTCTCCCCTGCAAATACTGACAAGGGAAATTCTGGAGAGTCCTCACCACTCTCAGAGGAGTTCTGGCTATCACATTCCTGGTACATAGGGGCACCAGTGGGGGGCTCAGGATCATCCCACAGTTCCCAGAACTTCGGAAAATCCCTTCCCACAATGGCGTCATGCGGTAACTGAGATACTAAGCCCACTGGATGAGAGAGGGTACCTTTGGGGGTCTCGAAACACACTGTAGTCACTGGATACTCTCGGGTGTCCCCATGCACACAAATAACAGCTACCTTGCTATTCCCAGAGACCTCTGTTTTAACTAATTCAGCCTTTATCAGGGTCACAAGGCTACCTGAATCCAGTAATACCACAACATTTCTACCATTAATACACATTTTGCATAAATGTTTCTCAGTTCCTCGAATGGCAGTGCTTGCGACTGTCGCACACAGCGACTGACGTCTGCCCGTCAGAAAGTCACACTGCATGGGTTCCTCCACAACCGGGCAATTGGCTGCAATATGTCCCGCTTGCCGGCAGCGGTAGCAAACGATCCTTCTTGCGGCCTCTTGAGCCGCTGATTTCCCAGGCTGTTCTCGCCAAACTTGGGGTAGAGCTCCCACCCTCTCACTCTCTCCACCCTCACCCCTTGGAATCCTCTTATCCGCCCCTGGGGATGGTCTGGTCTTAGGGTGGAAAGTCCGAGTGTCTCTGGAAGAGGCCGTCAGGTTCTCTGTAGCCAAGTATTTCTCCACACGATCCACAAGACCATCGGCCGTCTCTGGGTCTCCATGGCTTACCCACTTTTGGATGGCAGTAGGAAGAGCTCTCAAAAACCGATCCATTACAACACGTTCCACAATCTCTGGTGCGGACAAAGTCTCTGGCTGTAGCCACTTCCTGCTCAGGTGAATGAGATCATACATTTGAGACCTGGGGGGTTTTCCAAGCTGGAAAGTCCAGTTATGCACACGCTGAGCCCGGACAGCCAGGGTGACACCCAGCCTTGCCAATATTTCAGCTTTTAGCATCACATAGTCTTTTGCTTGGTCAGGCTCTAGGTCATAGTAAGCCTTCTGCGATTCACCAGTTAACAGAGGAGCCACCAGTCCAGCCCACTGCTCCTCAGGCCACTTTTCTCTTTCAGCAGTCCTTTCAAATGTGGTCAAAAATACCTCTGGATCATCCTCTCCAGTCATTTTTGTCAATAAACGACTCACCCCAAAGGACGCGGTATTAGTGGGACGGCTTTCCTCACTGGTCTGCGGACGTTGCTGCATTACTGCTTCCACTTGTTGTAGTCTCTGCTCTTGCTTCTGTAACAGGTCTATGAAGTGGGCCTCAGATTGCTGCTGGGCTTGTTGATGAGCTTGCTGCTGGGCTGCAAGGCTCCTTTGCAAACCTGCATTTGTCTGCTGTTGATTGGCATTTGCTAGAGCCAGCTGTTTCAGTATCTCCTCCATGCTGGCTTAAAAAAAACTGCCCGCATTCTCCACCAACTGTGAGGGGGTTAACTCGGTAGCGGGTGTGTGTGACCCCCTGGTTGGGCTCCCCACACAAAAACAGGGCCAGCAGACGGAGGTTGTGGTTTTCAAAATCAAAAGGTGCGGTTTATTTCTCTATGTACAGTGACAAAAACACAGCAAAGCCAAAAAGAAACAAACAAAATAAATCCTGGTCAGTTTGACCTCTGACTAAACATGCAGGTTTCCTAAACTAACAACTGGGATCAGCCTGGTGCTGTCCTAGTCCCTAAGTCCCTGGTTTAGTAAAAGTCCAAACAAATAGCCACACAGGCTTTGCCTCACCGCACAGGGGTTCACTCTCCCTAGACAGTCCACACAGGTCTGGTTCCAGGCATGAGCTAACATCTAATGAAGCTGGGAGTTCTTATAGAGGCCTAAATGAGCTGACAAGCATCAGCTGGTCTCATCAACTCCCTGTCTCACGACGCCCAGCACTCTCCCCTAGAGGTATGAGTCATTCATGAGCCCACTAGCCTCAGCTGGGCTTCATCAACTCCCTAGTTGTATAAGTCGGCATAAAGCCTGAATCTGGGAGAAATATATCTACCCCCCTGGATGCAACCAGGTGACTTTACCTTCCTGCTGTCACAATATATATATATATATAATGTTTGTGGTTCTCAGTAATTTTCTAGCAAAAAATAATGATTTTAAATTGGCAAGAATAACTGTCAGAAATAGGCTTGGTCCAGAAGTGGTTACCTTAACTCTTTTATTCTATCTTTAACAGAAAGCCTGAGCCATATCCCGGACCCTCCAGCATCAGCTTCTGTCAGGAAGCAGCGGCCCATTTCTCCTCAACGTAAGTAGAATACGCAAGCTGCCAATATAAAGAAACAGGACACAAGGCACCATCATCATCCACACTTTACAAACAGGCATTATAAAACACAAAAAAAGCTATTTAACAACCATCCATTTTTAAGTTCATACACACACACACACCTCAAACTAGGGGTCGACCGATTATTGGTGGCCACTTTTTTGTAATAATCGTTATCGTTGACAAACTTACCAATTGAATATAGTGCTTCGAGGTGTTGTACTGGGGTGATGCTTGCAGCGGCAGACATCACCTGGTACCGTTTTTTAACAACCGATGTGGAGAAGCAGCCGCTTGTCTGTTATTACAAACAGCCGGAGGGGATGTCCTCCCCAGAAGTGCAGTCGCTGTAAATCTGAGGAGAAACTCTGAAATGAGGGGAAGCTCTGCTGATTTTATCATCCAATCATGTACAAGCAAACATTCTGTTTTTTTATTTTCCTTGCATGTCCCCCTCAGATCTACAGTGACTGCACTTCCAAGTGCACTTGTAGTGGAAAGTGTATTTTCCTTTAGTAAATAGACCCCACTGTTTGTATTGTAACCTATGATTGTTTATTCTATTACATTCTTTTTTTCTATTACAAGGGATGTTTACATTCCTTGTAATAGGAATATATGTGACACAAAATGTATTTATTTTTTAAAGGACAGTGTCCTATAAAAAATTAAAAGTTAAATAAATATTTTTATTCTAATCTCTAGAAATCTATTTCTTTGAATGCTATCATCAACATTGGCTATCTCGTCTATTTCAGATCAACAAGACCAGTCAGAGGGGAGAGCGCAGTGCAGCTCGCCTCGCTCACCTGTCCTTATTTGCGAGGGCATTGAGCTCCAGAATGAGCCAGAGCTGACCCCTGTGATTACCGATACTCCGGACTTCTCCCCATGGCCAGAGGAGGAGGTCATGGGCCATGTTTCCCGCATCCTGCCACCATCTGATGCTGCCCCTGGTGTGCCTCTACAGGAGCAGCCACAGCTGTTGCCCCCTCCTACCCAGATGGCACTGGCACCTACTGCTGTACCGCCTGGACCAGCAACTGTCCATGATGCAGAGCATCAGAGGGTCGTCACAGGACTTCAGAGGCAGGCAAGTGACAATAGAAGATTGTCATGGCGGGACATCAGGAGATTAACCCGGATCATTGAACTTGTAGCCAGGCAACAGACTGACAATATGGAGCGTATGTTGGCCCGGGTAAACCAACAGCATAACCAGGCAATGGAGCATTTAAGACTGTCTTTGATGGAAGCAATTTCCAGGCACAATGCTCCATTGCCTGGGAGCTCGTCTGGTAGTAGTACTCAGAGCAGCAGAGAACCCTCTCCTTAGGAAATCTGAGGGCTAGTTCTTCCTCTGCTCCAGGACCCAAGGCAGCTCAGCTCACCTTTTTGTTATTAATAGTTGTATATATGTATACGTGTTAACATACATTTTTTTTCTACGTTTGTTTGTGCAAATAAATAAATGCAAATAATTTTTGCCTAATAAAAGCATAGTTTAGTGCTTATATATTGATGATTATTATGTGACATTGTACACTTTATTACATATCTGGTTGCTTAATATAAAAAATCACATGCTATCACACATGGTAATCAACTTAAACAGTTAAAAGAACATCCTTGCCAGTTGTCACCAACAACTTCATTTAGGTTTAGCTAGGTATTATACTGCCTCGCTGACCTTAGTATTCTCTTTCTTTTTTCGCATCATTATATGTTGTAGTTCAAAGTTGCAGTAACAGAAATGGAAATAGTATTAGTCGAGTCGTGATGATGATGGCTAATACTATTTCCAGTTCTGTTACTGCAACTTTGAACTACAACATATAATGATCTGGAAAAGTGTATAAGTGTTCTATACAGCTGTCCTGATTTTATGTTTGAAAGGAACATGCATCATTTGAGATTCCCTCTACGTATGGATACGTCTGATACCGGTATTGAATGGATACGAGTAATCTTTTATCTGTACTCGTCAATACCAAATACCATTACCTGCGTCCAGGTGCCGCGAGGGAGCTTGGCGCCAGCTTCCCTGCCAACCAAGAATCCGGGAGGCCTGGCTTCCTGATAAGCTGTGAAGCCGGCGTCACGCTCTCTAACAGCACCTGGATGCACCTGAAAGGTCTTTGGTATTGACGACAAGTACAGATAAAAAATTACTCGTATCCAATACTGCTATCGTGCATCCCTACATACAAGTTTGCCGTTATTCATACATCCTAAAAGATGTGTATGGTTAATACATACCTGTGAAATCTTCGACTTGTATGTGTCTGTCATGAAGAAGCCTCATCCACTCATTCCAGTGGTACTTTCACTAAATTGGCAAATAAAACAAGAGTTACATAAATGAATGGAAATCAATGATGGATATGGGAGTAAGTGGCCAGGAGAGCAGGTACTCACCTTCTGACTCACGGCAACGCAATTACAGTCTTTCCTTCCTTGTCGTGGGTGATGACTTTCCATAGTGCCAACTTACATGTGCCATGTTGCCAACACTGTGGCCTGGAGATTACATGAATATCTTGGTGGACTGGATATATTAGCATTAGCAGCAAAATCTCCTTGCCACGATGTAGGTGCCATCAGAGGGTGGAAAGAAAAAACATTTTGGTGGTGGGAGTATAGGAGAATCGTAGTACCATTTTTGGCCTTCATTTTCCTGTGTCTGTATGTATATTAGCAGCAGACTTAGTATCACCACTATTTCCACCACCAGTACTACAAGTATAAGCAAGCAAGCAGCCTGGTTGGCAAGCTGCATAACTAAAGGAAAACAACAACAGATTTAACTTATAAAATACAAATAATGGTTTAACTAAGTAACTACTAACTAGGAGAAAATCCAATGGTATTATATTATGTTTAAAGTGCACTGTTTAAATTCTGAAAATGACTGGAATAATTTTATAACATTAATTCTTATAAGTACATAAATACAGCGGCTTGAGACAGTTTTGACACCTGTCCAGGTAGTGAAACCCTGACAGGAGGCAATCCTCCAAGGTGCTGTTTGCACTCATGCGTGGTCTGTGCTTTCCTGATATATTGCATGACCATGTGCGCAGTCGCACTGACAAACGGTTTGCCTTTCACCTTCATGGCGCTGCTTGCTTATACCGAACTTAAAGGGACTGCGTTTGTATTCCAGTGTCCTAGGTATTCGAGATTTGAGAAGAAGGCAGGTGGAATGGAAATAGCAGAACTATTGCAGCAGGAACGTTTCACAAACTGAATGGTTTAAAGTTTTAATTGAAATGTACAAATGATACAGCTGTCCCGTTTATTTATTATGCTAGTACTAAATGACACAGTTGTCTCAAAAGGACAACAATATAAGTTATAATACCAGATCAGTAGCTAAAACCTTGGGCAGTAAAATAGCAGGGCAGGAGGTATGAGGTGGGACTTAGTAGAGGAACATTCCATGCCAAATCATCACAAACTAAATGGAACTTTGTTTTCAACCTGACCATCTCAGATGTTCATTAAATTTGATAGGATGGTATAGGGTCAGACATGGAGTAACTACCATATCTGACATTTAAGCCCTCACGGAAATGGTCAGGATGGGACATGTGATGATTTCTGGCATGGAATGAGGGCCTTAGGGGAGACGTGGAACTGGGTCAGGTGGAGATTTGGAGATTATGTTATCATCATGGATGAGTATTATTTTTTTATGCAGCATCAAAGTCAAGAGCAGGGTAACCAAGCTTTGGCATGTTGATTTTTAAAAAAGCCATTTGCTCTAAGAGCTGGGGGAGCAATTGTGAGCGCTGAGGGCATAATATATTTCCTGTTACAGAAAACACCCGCTCACTCTGGACCGTGGTTGAGGGACAGGAAAGAAGCTCCTGGGCTACCGAGGACAAAGCAGGCCACACATCCTTCTTCTCATCCCAAAAACTCAAGGGATCTGTACTGGGGGGCAAAGGAGGTTCTGCTAGGTAAGCCCTAACTATGTCACCAGCATTTTTTGCTTTTCTAAGGGGCTGTTCAGTGGGTCCCACCAAACTGTGAAGTGCCTCAGCCCAAAAAGCTGATGCTCTGGTGGAGTGAGCACCGGCAGCAGTGCTGCTAGTACCAGCTAACAGAGTATCATCACGCTCCTCTTCTTCTCCCTCCTCTAAATGTACTCCCATTTGCCTTTCCCTCTCACGTACCCTCTCTATTAATCTATCCCTCCAGGTGGTGAGAGTATTTTTGCGGAGTGCTATCCTGCCTTTGAATCTGGGGTCACAAATTGTGGCTAACATGAACTCGGTGCGAGAGTCGATGAGCTCTTTTATGCGCGAACTGAGTTGCTCCTTCAGCCTCCTCAGAAGGGCATCAACTTCAGCAAGTATATTGCCACCAGGCAATCGTTCCCTATTGGAAAGGAACAAATCTATTTTATTTGTAAGGTGTGCAAAGAGGGGAACCACTTGTGCCAGGCTAGCACTCTCTTGGCTTAAATTGTCAGTGACATCCTCAAAAGGCCTGAGCACTGTGACAACTTGGTCAATCATTACCCAGTCCTCCCTGCCTAGTGGTCTGGCAATACCAATAAAATGTTCACATGCCATTGCGTGAATTGCCCTCTGTTGCTCAAGGATACGCTCTAGCATATGTAAAGTTGAGTTCCACCTTGTTCCCACATCCTGTTTAAGGCAGTGCTCCACGAGGCCTGCCTTTCTCTGTTCCTGCCTGAGAAGGTGGCTATCCTTCACACTCCGGTGGAAGTGACCAGCAATTTTGCGGCACGACTCTAAAAGTGCTGCTAACCTTCCACTGTTAGTGTTATCATCGAGAGCAGACCTAACAACTAGATGAAGGATGTGTGCACAGCAGCGCACACCAACAAATCTTCCATCACGGATAGCCTTTGTCATGTTCGCTCCACCATCACTGACAACAAATCCCATTTTGACATTAGTGCCTGCCTGTTCCCCTAGCCACCTCCCTATCATTTTCTGAAGTGCATTTAAAATATTCTGTGATGTGTGCTGCTGATCCATCACCTCAGCATGGAGGAGGAAGGAGTGCAATCCTGTCTTGTGCACTGTGGCAGCGGCCACAGCACTTGAGGTTTTTCTTGACCGTGCAATTGTTTGTGGTGGTGGTTGTATATCTTGCGACTCATTGGGCTGCCACCAATGGGCAGTCAAGGACAGGAAGGCATGCTGGCCACTAGTAGCACTCCATAAATCAGTTGTAAAGTGAACTGATTGGCCAGCAGCCTTCCCCAGCAAATCCTTCAAAACCCCAACACATGACCGGTACAGCGAGGGCACTACAGTTCTACTGAATGTGGTGCGTGAAGGGACCTGGTATTGTGGTGCCACAGCCTGCATCAGCTGCTTGAAGGGCTCCCCTTCCACAAAACTGAAAGAAGCCCCCCCAACAGCTATAAGTTGTCCAATGAGGCGCGTAAGTTTGCGGGACTGCTGTTTTGACATACCCCGGTAATGTACCCCTCCAAAATGTTCAATAGTGGGCTGTATGGATTTATTTAGCATTTTACGACCTGCAGCTCCAGAAGTGGCTGTGACTTTGACACTGCTGCTGGTAATAGTGGTGGTAGATGGGGGAGCCACACCCATTTCTTCCCTCAGCACCACTGGCCTATGGTGGCTAAGCATGTGTTGCTTCATCCCAGCGTTCGTGAGATGACCCAACATTCTCCCACGGCTGACTTCTCTGCTGCATATTTTACATGTAGCTGTGCGGCCATCACCAACTGTCACGAAATGTTGCCAAATTTTAGAACGACGGGTGCTGCCACTGTGTGGTGAAGATTTTTTAGAGAGAGTTTCCTCTTCAGCCGCAGATGCTAGAGCAAGTTGCTTAATTTTGGTTGTAGCCTGGCCTATGCACTCTGCTATGCTGCAGTGTTTTTGTGATAAAATGGGAGGTGGCCTCATGTCAGGGATAGTGAAGGAGGTTACTTGATTAACAGTTGTGCTGGCGGCTCTAATGTTTATGGGAGACTCAACCGGAACAGGAGAGGCAGGTGCCACTGGTGCCGTTCTTTCAGGGGAATACAACAGTGGGGAATCAAATTTAATATTGGAAGGAGAATATTCTGTCTCATAAACATTTGGTTCCTGATCGAGATTAAAAGGTAAGGTATAATCTGAATCTTCCATGTTTGCGAAGGAGGATTTAGCACCATCAGATGTTGGGGGGTCCTGCTGAATTACCTTTTCTCTCGGATGGCTAAAGGGAAATGTGACTAAAAAATCTCCGTCATTACTTCTATGACCTGCAGATGTAATTTTTTCAGTGGTGATGGTGGTGCCAATGGGAGTAGCAATAGTGGTGGTGGTGGAACTATGAGCGCACAAAATGTCTTGCTCATATTCTAATATTTCACTTTTAGGCTGCTTAAATGGATGCGCAGAATCAAAAGCCTGTGTAGGTGGTAGTGTCAGGCCTTTCCTGTAAAAAATACTTGGTGTCACCACATTTCTCAAAGTGCCCATAGCAGAGGTGGTGGTGACACAACTGGCACTAGTAGTTATTGTGCAGGTTGTTCTTGGGGGAAGATCCTGAAAAAGGCGACGACATGCAATAGATGCCGACTGCTTCCTGGTCTCAGAGCAGGACCTCTCAGCCCTGCTAGTAGGGGATTTTGAACCAACAGTTTCCCTCTCTGACCTTTTCTGTTTGGAAGGTGGCCTTAGCATAGCACTACTACTGATAGTCAAAGTATCAGAGCTAGGCCTTTTGCAGCTAGATCTGCCTGAACGCTTTGGCTGAGGCACTGAAACAGGACAGGCAAGCTGCTTCTGCTGCTTCATTTGCCTCCCCTTTGAAAAGTCACTCCTTTTAGACTTAACACGACTACTGGAACGTGTAGTACTGGTGGTGGAAGTATGACTGTCTGGGCCTGGCAATACAGATGCTGACATACATGACACAGACAATGGTGGTACAAACTCACAGGTGCTGGTAGTGGTTGTTGTTGCTGTGTCACTGCTGCTGCTGGTACCAGGAGGAGGAACCTCATGTTGAGAGCTTGAATCCATCTTTACAAAAAAATTTACTAGGCTGGACTCTCTTCTGCTACTTCTCAAATATTGTCTCCCCTCCTCTGCTCAAACTCCCTTTCTCACTCAGTTACCACTGGTGGAATGCACAATGCAGTGACCTTTTGCCCTTAATCCAACCTCCAGCACAAAATAAATCAACTGATTGGCCTGTAAATTACTCCATGCCAGTAATCCAGCCCCCAAGGGATCAACTGATTGGCTAAAAAAAATGTAATTCTGTAATATCCGGAATAACGAATGCATTTGCATTGAAATTCGTCTGAATTTTGCAACTTTCGGACATTCGGATGCATTTGAATTTCGGTTCAAAGCAATTACGAATAACACCGAATCCGACAAAAATTATCTCAAATAACGAATGGCTTTGGTGTAATTTGTTGATGCTTTAACACGGCCTAATGCAACACCAATTCGACTCGTGGTTTTGCATGACGAATGATTTCATTTCACTATTCGTTAAATTTAGCGGACAATCATTCTGATGAATCAATTTCTTTCCAATTGTTAGTAGCTCACTAGGGAGTAAAACGAATCGATTCGAATATAATTAAATTATTTGTTATGTGATTACGATCACAAGTCGACTTGCATTAGGCCGCGTTAACGCATTAACGAATTATGCCGAAAGCATTCGCTATTTATGATAATTTTAGTTCGGATTCGGTTTTATTCGTAATTACTTTGTTCGGAAATTCGAATGCTTCCGAATGTCAGAAAGTTGCTAAATTCGGACGAATTTCGATTCGTTACGAAACGAATTGCACAAGCCTAGTATCTATTAATATATGGGAGTTTCAAAGTTCTAATTCAGTAACTAAAGGATTCTGTGGCAGAGAATTACTTAAACTTGTCCGTGAAGGGAACTAATTTAAAGGAACTGTTCGTGTTTCACTCCGGCTGCTAGAACCGTGAGAGGGATCTATCCGGGTGAGCAATTCATACTCAGGCTTGAGTGAAGAATAAGGTAGTTGGGTGTCGCGTGCCTGAACCTGTCCCTCTACCTACCTTGTCTCTATCTTCAACCTATTCCCAAATCTGTTTCAAGCAAGATAAAATAAACTTGTCTGTTTGGAGTTTAAGCACTGTTTGGACATTGGCTTTCTTTGGGAGGAAGAACACAGACTTTTCCCTATACTCTAGGGACGAGAACCAATGGACGGGAGGTAACTCGCTGCAGGACCCAAAATTATAAGAACACCGCTAAACTTCTTAACCAGAAGGATCCGGGCATGTGGCACGGTGTGCCTTTATCCCTGCAAGGAGAAGGTAGGCAGGAGAAAAGGGTCCGTGTGCTACACTGGCAACATCGATCATTGTATTCTGCAGGTGGGGAAGGCTTGCCACCAGCAGTAGAACTGCGGGAGTGATTCCCCTATTCTCATCCAATGTGTGGACAGGGGAATTGGCACAGTTCTTTTTTGTTCAACCCGCTGGTTGGATGGAAAAAAAAAATGCATAATGTATAGCTTGCCTTAGACCTGTCCTAAATGTAAGTAAAAAGGTATTTCTGAGAAAAACAAAGAGGGTGAGGGGGAAATAGTGGGTCAAGGGTGATGTATGTAGATCAGAAGGAGAGGAAAAGAAAGGACTGGGGAATGGTAAAAGGCGAAAACCATGACTGGCAGAACAGGGATGGCTGTGCATGGGGTAGGGCACAAGAGGGTGGGTGCTAGCTCATTGGGGTCCCCTTCGCACCTTCACTTATTTATTTTATTTATTTAATCAGTGTATAAAGCACTAACAAACTCCACAATACAAAGTATGCAGAACCATTCCCAGCAGTCCTTGCTTTCAAAATGAGTTTACAGTCTTAAAATGGGCAAATATTTTACAACCTGCTTATATAGAACAGAGGGCCTGCTTGATTGAAAATAAATTAAATAATTGTTTTGGTAGGCCTTGCACTACATTGCTTTTGGCAAGTCTAAAAAAGATTGTATAAAGATTGTACAGACTGTCATATGTGTGGCCAGCTTTGTGTTTCACAGTCAAAAATGCACTAGAGGAAAAGTGGATTAAACCCACTTAACCACTTATTGACCAGGCCATTTATTGCGATACGGCACTGCGTTACTTTAACTGACAATTGCGCGGTCGTGCGACGCTGTACCCAAATAAAAAAAATTACCCACAAATAGAGATTTCTTTGGGTGGTATTTAATCACCTCTGCAGGGTTTTTTTTGTGCTATAAACAAAAAAAGAGCGTCAATTTTGAAAAAAAACTATATTTTTTACGTTTTGCTATTGTAGCGGGTATTTGAATTTAGGGGAAGCATTTGGGTGGTAGTGTAACCCAGATGCACTGATTGCTAGGGGATCTGAGGCCCTTTTATGGTTCTTGGAGGACTCTGGTGGTGTGAGGTTCCCTGGGCCTATAGATGGCGTTGTTGCCGGGGGCCGGAGGTGAACTCACACCGCAAGACTGTGCCTTTTTGTCCTCCCCTGGAGCTGGTACAGCGGGGCGGGGAACCCGCTGTGGCGCGAAGGGAGAGGAGATAAAAGGGGCGGACTCCCTTACCACGGGGTTCAGAGTGCAGAGTCGCAGGACGTGGCCGCACCCAGGCACCTTCAGCTTGGGTGCTGGCGTCCTGGTGTTCCGGGCCCAGGTGCCTTTGACCTGGCCGGAGCGGAGATGGAGTCCATCTCAGGCACCTTTAGCCTGGGGTGAGGTACTATGGCGGATGCCTGGGGCTCAGTACCTTCGACTGAGTTCCGCGAGGGTGGAGGAATCCGAGGGGGCCCTAACTCCTTGGGTGCCCTTGTCTGAGTTTGTGAGGTCTGGTGTGCAGAACTTCTCTGGAGAGTCCGGCGCAGCATCGCTGGTGACAGAGAGGCCTCTGGTATCTCCCTTGGACGGATATCCTTTCTCTGACAGGGGCCATGCCAGTGAAGGTAATTCACGTTCTATTTCACATAGTCAGTGGCAGTGACTATTCGCCACTGGTGATACCACAGTGGTTGGCAAGAGAAGGGAAAGGATTGTGCCTCGACCTATTCCCATTAAGACTAAGGTGTTGCAAAAGAATCCAACTTAACCGTACTGTGTGTTTATTCGCTCAGAAGAATAAAACTGTGTTGGACCTATTCACTGTGTGGAACTCTGGTTACTAGGAGCAAAGGAGTCAAGGACGAAGTACAGGACTTGATTCTAGGACACCTACACAAAGCCCGATCTTTCTGGCCTTCACCTTTTCACTATGGAGGACATGGGCCGCGGTGTATCTCATCCCTCCCCCCAGCACTAACACCCCTAGACAAAGAAAGACAAGCCGAGAATGAGAAGGGGTGAGAGGGGTGAGGTCGCTACACTATAAAAACCATCCAATAAAAAAAGAAAGTAAAAAAATCTAATTTCTTCATCAATTTAGGCCAATATGTATTCTGCTACATATTTTTGGTTAAGGAAAAATCTCAATAAGCATATATTGATTGGTTTGCTCAAAAGTTATCGTGTCTACAAACTATGGAATATTTTTACGCCATTTTTTTTTTTTACTAGTAATGGCAGCGATCAGCAATTTTTAGCGGGACTGTGACATTGCGGCGGACAAATCGGACACCTAACAGACACTTTTGAATTTTTTTGGGGGAACCAGTGACATTATTACAGTGATCAGTGCTAAAAATATGCAATGTTACTGTACTAATGACACTAGCAGACAAAGGGTTAACATCAGGGGTGATCAAAGGGTTAAATGTGTTCCCTGGAAGTGCTTGCTAACTGTGTGGGGGTTGCTCTGACTGGGGGAAGACAGAGATCTGTGTTCCTGCTTAGCAGAAACACAAGATCTCTATGTTCTCCCCTGTCAGAATGGTGATCTGCCTTGTTTACATAAGCAGACCGCTGTTCTGCCTCTCTCCCGCTGATTGGCTCCCCCTCTGTTCAATCAGTGCGTGATCGTGCCTCCGGCGGCGTGCGCGCCCCCCCCCCCAGTGGCTATTGCACAAAATGATGTGCAGGTACGTGATTTTGTGTAATAGAGCCGACCTGCCGCAGTACTTGTACGTTAGGCGGTCGGCAAGTGGTTAATAGAAACCCGTGCTGAGAGAAATATGCAGACTGCCATTGCTGATCTCTTCTTGTGAAAACGCTTTCATTGTGATCCTCTGGTTTTATTATTTTATTAGTTACTGACCTAAAACTAGCTTACAAATTAGCAGTTCTGACTTCACTCTTGGTTCACTGGCTACATGTGTGTTCCGGGGTACTGACTTAAAAAGAACGGAAGCCAGGGACTACCAGGCAAATCGCATTTTAAAAAAGTTTCATGCGTTTTCTTTAAATATATAAATTGCATTACACACACAGTGGGATCTAAACTCAGAATCCCAGTACTGAAAGGCAAGAGTGAAAACTGGTAGGCCACCCTGCATTATTTAATAATATTATTCATATAGTAACTTTTTTCTGTACTGTCTGGGTTTTCAAAAGTTTTTTTTCTTTCTTTTTTAAAGGAAATGTAAACAGAAACCAAAGAGAGAGTTCAAAATATGACTATACCAATGCCATAAGTCAAGAAAGCCTTCTTGTGTGGTGAAAATCAAAAATGACTTCATTGCTCCCCTTAAGCACATTGCTTGAACTTTTTCTTGTTCAGCAATATACATGTCATGCTTTGGAAGTGAGATTACAGTACAACAGTACAATGTTAAGTCTAGAATACCGCTTAGCTTAGCATTAATCAAATGAGTTGCATGATACTATCATTTGATTTAATTTGACAGGAGTGATTCAGAAGAGTAAATACTGGGGAAGAAGGGAATATAAAATTTTGCAGTGAGTCACAAACTTGGCAAAGCTCTTAAATAGGAAGTAATGTTTTAGGCTTAATTTATATGCTTGACCACCCTCGGAGAGCAAAATGATATAGAAATGTATTTTTTTTCCCATATGCAAAAATGAACATTGTTTATATTACTTATTTATAAAGGGTGGACTTATTCCACAGTCCTTTCCAGTCCACAGCAGATCAACTTACTAGCGTATCATACATCCCTACCACAGTTATAAGGACACACACATACACATGCACACAAGCAACCTGATCTTTAATAAAAAATGAGGTTGAGAAAAAAAAATAGACCTATACTATAATGCCGCGTATAAAACGATCGTTTTTCATGACGTTAAAAATGCCATTTTTAAAAATGGGCATTAAAACCGATCGTGTGTATGCTCCAGAGCATTTTTAACGACGTGAAAAACGGGCATTAAAAATTTCGAACATGCTCTATTTTTTCACATTGTGAAAAACGGTAGTGTGTATGCTTTTACGAGGGGAAAAAAAACGCGCATGCTCAGAATCAAGTATGAGACGGGAGTGCTCGTTCTGGTAAAACTAGCGTTCGTAATGGAGATAGCACATTCGTCACGCTGTAACGAAATGAAAAGCACGAGGCTGAAAATCGCGAATCGTCGCTCAACAAACTTTACTAACATGAAGGGTGGCGCCATTCAAACGGATTTTCCCCTTTATAGTGCCGTCGTACGTGTTGTACGTCACTGTGCTTTGCTCGAGTGTTTTTTTTCATGATCGTGTGTACGCAAGACAGGGTTGAGAGGAAACAAGAAAAAAAACGACGAGAAAAACGTCGGTTTTAAAAATGACATTTAGGCCTCATGCCCACTGACGTTTTTACAGCTGCGTTTTTTACAGCTTAAAAACGCCTGTCCATGTTATTGTAAATATTTTATTTTTATTTTTTTGAAAAAAAAAAAAACGTCGGAGCTAAAAACGCGACCGCGCGTTAGTGCGCGTTTTTGCGCGTTAGTGCGCGTTTTTGCGCGTTTTTTGACGCTCGCGTTTTTTTCTGCCTAATTCTGACGCTGAGGAACGCACTGGTCCTGGGTTTTTTTTTACAGCTTAAAAACGTCTATGCTATTTGCAGCTCAAAAACGTCTAGGTGGGCATGAAGCTATAGACTAACATGGACAGGCGTTTTTAAGCTGTAAAAAACGCTCAAAAACCCGGCTGTAAAAACGTCCGTGGGCATGAGGCCTAAAAATGGACGTGTGTACGTGGCATAAGAATCATATTCAATTGACAATATTGATTTTAGATTTATTTGGATAATATTAATAATATTGTTCCATAAACTACAAACTGACTTTTTTATATTATGCTTGGTATTCTCAATTCAACCTGAAAAGTGATTTAATCAGGATCTCAAACAATTGCATTACAATAGGTGTGGGCACCATAACTGCCATTTGAGCAAGTGTAAATAAAATCTGGAGTACTATTTTTACCATTATTAGGCATAAATTAAAAATGATATGTTTACGTGAGTAAGTAGGGATGAGGTTTGAGTTTTCAGCTACCATGATACTGAGGCAAATCCTGCAATTTCAAACTTCATGGTTCCTGTAAAGTTATGTGCAGAATTTTTATAAACCGTAATACACTGCATGGCCTTTTACTATGACCATCAGTCCTTTAGGGGTCAATAAGGGGACTTTTGGATAAGCCAGCCCCTCCACTAAAAGAAGGGAGGGGGCACAGAGCAGCCATAGTGCAGTATTTTTATTGTGATATTAACGGCAATTTTTTTTAACCACTTCAATACCAGGCACTTACACCCCCTTCCTGCCCAAGCCAATTTTCAGCTTTCAGCGCTGTCGCTGTTTAAATGACAATTGCATGGTCATGCTACACTGTACCCAAACAGAATTTTGTTCCCACAAATAGAGCTTTCTTTTGGTGGTATTTAATCACCTCTGCGGTTTTTATTTTTTGCTAAACATGTAAAAAAAGATCAAAAATGTTGAATTTTTTTTTCTCTTTTGTTTCTGTTATAAAATTTTGTAAATAAGTATGTTTTCTCCTTTACTGATGGGCACTGATAAGGCGGCACTGACGGGCACTGATAAGGCGGCACGATGAGGTGGCACAAATGAGGTGGCACTGATGGGCACTGACGATGGTCACTTATAGGCGGCACTGATGGGCACTGGTAGGCGGCACTGATGGGTGGCACTGATATGCAGCACTGATGGACATTGATAGACGGCACTGATGGGCACTCATGGGTGGCACTGGTGGGCACTGGTGGGCACTGATAGGCGAAACTGATGGGCACTGAAAGGCTGCACTGATGGGTACTTATGAGTGGCACTGATAGGTGGCACTGCTGGGCATTGATGGGCACTGATAGGCGGCACTGCTGGACACTGGTGGGCACTGATACATGGCACTGATGGGCACTGATATGCGGCACTGATAAATGGCACTGCTAGGCATCCCTGGTGGCACTGGCAGGCATTTTGGATGGGCACTGACTGGCAGCTGCCTGGGCACTGATTGGTATTTCCCTGGTGGTCTAGGGTGGCATACCTGGCGCTCCAGTGTTGTGGCCTTCCCTGGTGGGCCTGGCGGCATCTTGGTGGTCGTGGGCGGGCATCCGAGGGGGGGCTGCGCTGATAAACAATCAGCACAGACCCCCCCTGTCAGGAGAGCAGCCGATCGGCTCTCCTCTACTTTCATCTGTTGGCGGGTGCGTGGCGGCTGTTATCCTGCTGGACGTCATATAAGGTCCAGTCAGGATAACTGAACCACCGCCCGGCAGTCATTCTGCTATAGGCCGGGCGGGAAGTGATTAAAATAACAAACATGTCATACTTACCTGCTCTGTGGTTTTGCACAGAGCAGACCTGATCCTCCTCTTCTCGTGTCCCCCACTGGCACTCCTGGCTCCTCCCACCTGCTGAGTGCCCCCAGAGAAAGCAGCTTGCTATGAGGGCACCCAAGCAGGCTCGCTCCCAAGCCGCTGCTCTGCGTGTCCATTCACACACTGAGTCATGGCCCGTCCACTCTCTATTCTGATTGGCTCACTGGCTGTGATTGACAGCAGTTTCAGTGCAGTTTCAGCCAATGAGGAGGGAGAGTCCTCAGAGAGCCACGGCTCTTGTGCACATCGCTGGATCACGATGGGGCTCAGGTAAGTATTGGGAGGGGGGCTGGGGGGCTGCTGCACATAGAAGGTTTTTTAACTTCATGCATTCCATGCATGAAGGTAAAAAACATTGAGCCTTTAGAACCACTTTACGCTGTTGTAAGGAAGGGGAAAGCTACAAACTGAATATGAAGAGATTATGGTCAGTTAGTAAACTGTACTTTAATTCTAATTGCTAGTCCTTTGGGCAATCAACACCTTTGGCATCTGTTTTGTTGTTCTTGGCATTAGTGGCTTTTTTTGTCTTTAAACCTATTTATTTTGCTAATTGAATGTCAGCAGTCACTTTTAGCTGCTGTCCCATCTAAAGCAAACTTTTTTTTTATCTGCAAGGCTTTCCTTTAAAAGGAGGGCTTTTGTTTCAGGGGTGGTATTTTAGATTTACCATTTACTTTGGGGGTTTATTAGTCTTATTTTATGTTGCTTTTAGACATGTGCATTCGTTATCGTCTGAATGCATTTTCGTCCGAATTTCGGGGATTTTCGTGTTAGTTTTAACACAATTATAATGAACGCGCAGAATCCGAAATCCGAAAGATCCGAAAAAAAAATGCTTTATTTTTGTATCAATTTTATTTTCGTATCGTTGCGACAACAGTTCCATATAGATATATAGAAAAATTAACATGACGGAGACAATATCGATCTTTGTCTATCAAACCTGCGGTCGAATGTGCCTAACCTCACTCTATTAGTCCAAGATTATTCAACATAGAGAGAAAAGATTCAACATTATAGAGACAATAGTAAAAGATCTGTTAGAGGTCACTGTTGGAATGGGTGGGGGAAGTAAAATGATGATGATGATGAATGTTATTGGCTAATTGTAACCAGATTGTAAGATTTGAGGAAGCAGCAAAAAATATACGATCGCCGCAGGCGGACATTTACGGCCAAATGCTCCACCCATAGGCTATAGAAGAATTCTAATGTTGTTTGACTAGTAATAATAATTAATAATTATTATTATTAGTGGGGGGGGTGTAATCTCTCCCGCCCTCTTCTTTCCCTTTTTTTTTTTGTGTTTGGTTGGGGGAGGGAGGGGGGGCTTCACGGAAAAGGAAGGCAGAGGTTAAAGAGGAAAAGAGAAGTCACATTGAATTAATGAAGCATAAAGGAGTTGGGAGAATACAAGATTGTAGTCTCTTTTTTTTGTGTTTGATTTTTGATTGATATAAGCAGATGGTATAAAACGTGAAAACTTGTAATGTGAAATCTATGGAAAAATAAAGAATTTATAAAAAAAAAACAACATTAGAATTCTACTATAGCTTGTGGGCGGAGCATTCGACCAGAAATGTACGATTGCGTCGTCGTACAGTTTAGCTGCTTCATCGAATCTTCTTAGAACATCCGACACCATATTCCTTCAATTGACAGATTTGACCTTAATTAAATTCGGATTTTCGTACAAATGTATTTTTTAACTAAAGGAAATCATTAAGAACTAATTTCTGGAGTAACTAAACAAATTCATTTTTTCCGATGAAACCTAAATTCCGAAACAAAAATTTTCAGTGTGCACATGTGTAGTTGCTATGATCATTATTTTAGGCTAAACTTTTTTTCTTCAGCAAGGTTTCCCTAGAAAATGAGAGCTTATGATTTAGGGTTAGGGTGTTGTGTGTTATTTGGGGTTTTTTACTTATTTTGAGGTATGTTGTTTTTTTCCCCTGTATATTAATTAGGCTATATTAGGTAAAACCTTTTTCCAGCTGAAAAGCTTCCCTGTAAAAAGTGAGCTTTTGATTCAATAGTTCTAAATTTGAGTTTTTACTTTTCTTTTTTGGCTGTTTATTGATTTTTATTTTTTGTTGATATTGCCTTTCTTGAGTTTGGGGTGATCAAAGCACTGCATTCAAATGTTATCATTTGTTCTTCAAGCTGCTTTTTGTTTGCCTCAACCGGCTGCATAATTTTAAAGAAGAAAGTGCAAGAACAGTGTGCACCTGAACCACCTCAGATTATATCACATTCATCGGTCCCCCGTCCAATCACTATAATAAAAATTAAAGTCAGCAGTACACCAGTTAGGCCTATTATCTATCATTAAAATGATCCTGCTCCAGGCCAGTAGACACTGCTGTAGCCTTTGCAGTATCTTAATCGTAGTAATTAATTGTAGTAATATATTTCAACCAATTCTTCCCCATTAAAATTTGAAATGTGTCCTGCTGCTGGCCAATGTTGTACTGCTGTATCACCTATGGTCTCTTAATCCTTGACAAGAGTTTGATAGAAACTATCCAGCAGCAGGGTAGTTTTGCATCAGAGTTAAAAGGAACAGCCTACTGGGTATTTTCTATCTGTTGGTCAAAGCAGGTGTTCCTGCTAAAACGATCTGAATTTGTTTAGATTGTGAGAAGTGATGCTGCTGTTTGTAAGCTAAGCTATGTTTAAAAGAAAAAAAAAATCCATAGCTAAATATTCCCTAAGTGTAGACTGTTGCTTAGACTGTTTGTGAAAATTGTACTGTTCTGTAGCATCATGTACAGCTTTAAGACACATTGAAAGAATGTTATTTAACCACTTGCCCATAGCCGGCCATCATATGACGTCCTCGACTTTGTGCGGTGATATCTGAATGTAGCCTGCAGCTACAGGCATCATTCAGATATCATTCTTTTCTGCCGGAGATTCTGTGCACGATAAGAATGATCATAGCGGCAGTTCCGCCGCTTGATCGTTTTTATAGGCGGCGGGAGGGGACGCCCCCCTCCCGCCGCCATCCGGTGCTTCTCCGGGCTCTCCCGTGCCATCGGGGGCCCGGAAAACGAATTGGGCGGCGCCGGCTCACAACGATAGAGATTTCCAGTCATCTCTATGACCATCGGAGGCCCGGGCGCGATGTTGTGACGTCACACCAGGGTACCCGGGAGTAAACAAAGCCACAATCGCGGCTGTCAGCATGAGATCGGTGAATTTTTTCTCCCGATCTCATGCTTTCCAGCCTGGAGGAAAGATGTGGGGTCTTATTGACCCCGCATCTCTCCATAAAGAGGACCTGTCACAATGATTCCTATTACAAGGGATGTTTACATTCCTTGTAATAGGAATAAAAGTGATCAAAAAAATTAAAATGTAAAAAAAAAGTGTAAAAAAAAAAAAAAAAAAAAAGTAAATAAATAAATAAATAAATATATTTTTTTAAAACGCCCCTGTCCCCGGTAGCTCGCGCTCAGAAGCGAACACGCATGTAAGTTCCGCCCACATATGTAAACGCCGTTCAAACCTCACGTGCGTTAGAGCGTGTGCAACAATTCTAGCAATAGACCACCTCTGTAACTCGAAAATAGTAACCTGTAAAAAAAATTTAAGCGTCGCCTATGGAGATTTTTAAGTACCAAAGTCTGGCGCTATTCCATGAGTGTGCACAATTTTAAAGCGTGACATGTTAGGTATCTATTTACTCCTCGTAACATCATCTTTCACATTATACAAAAGAATTGGGCTAACTTTACTGTTTTGTTATTTTTTAATTTTTTCCCAAAAAAGGCGTTTGAAAAATTATTGCGCAAATACCGTGCGAGATAAAAAGTTGCAATGACTGCCATTTTATTCCCTAGGGTGTCTGCTAAAAAAAATACATAATGTTTGGGGGTTCTGACTAATTTTCTAGCAAAAAATTTATGATTTTTACATGAAGGAGAGAAGTGCCAGAATAGGCCCGGTGCTGAAGTGGTTAAACAATGTGTATTTTTAATGTTGCCCCTTGAAGCCACTTCCCATGCCCCTTTTTTATTGTTTTTTTTATAATAGTTTGTCTCTTAGCTCTAAAAATGGCCAAAATATACTTCCAAGATTCACTCCCATAGACTTCTATAGGATTCACTACTGATTTCAAACAGGATTTGCTAAATCCTCAGCGAATTGAACCTGGCCAGATCGGCTTATCTCTACTAGTGAGAATACCCAGTTTCTAGAACTATATAACATTAGCACGTTCTGTGCTAAGAAAACTATCCATAGATATTGGGTATAGGCCTATGTGCATTCTCTGCCTTTGTCATCTCACTGAGATTAGGCTAGTCATGCACATAAGTGGGCTTGCGCTTCAAAGCAAGTACCAAGTCATATGCATCAGGCTATACAGTATATGTTTGCCTCACCAGCACTTTTGTGCAGAGAGATCTTTAAAAAGAACTGCACTTGACCTGACCTTGAAGATCTATTCTTACTAGTCTTGAACTTGTCATCTCCCATCTATTCTATATTACTGTTGGATTCAGGTATGACTAGCTACCGTTGATGAAGCTAGGCTTAATTACCATACCATTAATTTACCTGTCGGATGATCTAGCACAGGGGTGGCCAACCAGTGGCCCGGGGGGCCACATGTGGAATCGGGGGCCTCTGATGTGGCCCACGACCTCCTGCTCTGGAATGGTGGGTTGGCAAGCCCAGATCGCAGGTTGCCGACCCGCCATACCACAGCATCAGTGTTGTGAATGAAGCTGGTGGTAGAGGAAGAAAGCGGCTGCGGAGCAGAGCCCCATAAGCCGATGCTTCCTCTACAGCGCCGGCTTTTGCAGGTAGTCTATGGCAAAGTTCAGCTAACCCACAGGATAGACACAGATGCACTACGCTGCACCCGCGGTGTGGGTAAACTGCAGCACATCAGTGTGAAAGCAGTCTTAGGCCCTTTTCACACGATCAGCCCGACCAAATGGGACCCTCAATTCACCTCTATAGAGCGACAGATGTCCGTTTATGCCCGCCTACCTCCAATTCAAAAAACAGAAGGGAATTCGTCCCCTTTCATCTGGGTGGATCGGAGGGCCTATAGAGTAGCCGTGACCTGTCATCCGCCCGCTCCGCTCATTGTGGCCCTCGACTGGTTACCAAGTTGCTTAAGTGGCCCTCGCTCTTCAAGAGGTTGGGCACCCCTGATCTAGCACCTCCTTGCTCACCTCTTTGCAACCTGGTTCTTTTGCTGACCCTACTCCTGCTTGTTGATTTGGTCTTGCTCTGCTTGCCTACTGCTGATTCTAACATGCTGCTGACTCTGCTCTGGCCTGTCAACTTGGTCTTCTATCAGTTTATCCTTTGTCAAACCTAGCTTGTTGCTGAATTTATATTGTTAGTCTGTTCCAGTTCTGGAACATTGTTTTATGGAAACCTTTTTTCTCTATTGGCTAGGATTTGGTGCTTTTGCTAATCTTTTGGTTTTGTGCTCTGTGTTTTACAAAGTTACATAGTTACATAGTTAGTCAGGTTGAAAAAAGACACAAGTCCATCCAGTTCAACTATAAAAAATAAAATAATAATAATAATATCATACAATCCCATATACCCAAATTCTATACCCACAGTTGATCCAGAGGAAGGCGAAAAACCCCAGCAGAGCACGATCCAATTTACAGCAGGGAAAAAAATTCCTTCCTGATCCCCCGAGAGGCAATTGGATATTCCCCGGATCAACTTTACCTATAAATGTTAGTACCCAGTTATATTATGTATGTAGCGCCCTGATACTTTTAAAGAGGCGCTATGTGTAAATTTAGGGGTATCTGAGCTGTAAATAGCTCAGAGTGATTATGTAAATTGTTGGTTTCTGTTCCAGCTTTGGCTGAGTTGTGTGCATTTCCCACTGTTGCCAGTAGGTGTCACTGTTGTCACAGGCCAGTGTGAGAAATACAGCCAGCTGAAGTGCATTGGATATTCTTTCCCCAGAAACAGCCCAATCAGGAGCTTCTTTGTAGCTGGGCATGCTGGGGAAGGATATTTAAGGGGCACTGCCATGTGCTTCGGGGTTCCTTCTTGCCTCATGGCCCTCCAGGCCGGAGGCTATGCTGATGTGTTTATTGCAAGTAGGCCCAGAAGCCTGTCTGGGGCCTAGTAATCGGGAGGTGGTCCTGAGCTGTCTTGCCTGCTGGAAGAAGCCAAGCCAACACTGTATGCATTAATAAAAGGATGCAGCCCTGCAGCATAGGATGGCAAGGCACTGCCCTGCTCATCCACCCCCCCCCCCTTTCTCAAAGCTAACAGACTCATACAGTAACTGCACTGTTCACTGTTATTTCTTCCCTGTGAAGACCAAAAGGCACCAGGGAAGCAGCACTGAGAAAGCAGAAGCCAGCAGCATTGAAAGTTGTAAACTGTAAGAAGTAGTTTATTGGTAAATTTTTATTGTGCTCAATGTGTTCTGCTAAACACTGAGGTTTTAATATTACTTTAAATACACAAAAAAAAAAAAAAAGGAAACACTTTCTTTTTTCTTTACAAATTTTTTGGCACAAGTAGCTCAATAAGAAGAATTGAGAGTCTTTTCTGCAGCAAAAATTCGTAATTTTGTGCTGAATTAAAGTTTTGCTGACTTGATTCATCCCTACGTCTGTCCCAGCTACAGTGGTCACTAGGACAAGGGTGGGAATTTCACTAACAGGGAAACCAAGACAGAATTTTTTAACTGAGCTTCTAACTTTTCCCATTAAATTAAAAAAAATGGACTACTGTTATGACGTCACTCTACTGCAGGGGTTCTTAACCTGGGGTCTGTGGATGGGTTTCTGGGAGTCTGTGAGGGTCAGATAAAAAAATAGCATTTACATTCACTATACAGCACTCCCCCATGTCCCAATTTCAATGGTTTCCCATTCAAAGAAATAAAATAAAACATACTCTTTTACTGGTTATTTTGCCGACCCCTAAATGTCTCTTGACTCGTTGTTGGCCCATGTTTACTATTTAAATTTGTATCATCGTTCATGCACACCTTGTGACACTCCTTAATGGCAAGTGCTAATTTTCTGGTAGTAGTATTAGTGGTACATTTGAGCAGAAATAAAATTGTTTTGTTTAATTTATACAAGATTATTGTATTTCATTCTAGTAATAAGTAGCCGTCACTTTTTGCATGAAAAGCATGGGTCAGCATACCAAGACACTTTGGACAATTTCATGCCCCCCACTTTTGTTTGGGGATGGCCCCTTCCTGTTTCAACATGACAGAGCATGGTCAATACAGACACAGATGAGAATTTTGGGGTGGAGGAACTTGACTGGCCTGTACAGAGTCCTGAACTCAACCCGATAGAACACCTTTACGGTGAGTTAGAGCGGAAACTGCCTTCTCATCCAAATCAGTGCCTGACCTCCCAAATGTGCTTCTGGATAAATGGACAAACATTCCCATAGACAAACTCCTAAACCTTGTGGACAGCCTTCCCAGAAATTTTTAAGCTGCAAATGGGGGGCCAACTTAATATTGAACCTTACGGACTAAGACTGGGATGCAATTAAAGTTCATGTGCGTGTAAAGGCAATATAGTGTATATTCACTGCAAGCAAAGTTGTATTTATGTGAATATTTCTGGGGAAGGGGTCTATAGCTTTCATGAGATTCTTAAAATGGTCTGTGACTCAAAAAAAGGTTCTGACCCACTTCTCTAGTGTATGACATACACATAAATTAATAGGGTCAATAACCCTGTCTGAAAAAGCTTACAGTCCAAAGCAGAAACAGTTTAAAAATTTGTTTCACAGGCAGTAAAAAAGTATTTTACAGTTTAATAAATGAGTGTCAATAAGTGAAAATGTTATACATTTGTAAGTGTATTTTGTAACTGTATATAACTGTATATACTGTAACTGTATGTTGTTTCTATTTTGCCTTTCTCAAATTCAAAACCGAATTGTCGTGCAGTCACTTAACATAGCTCAGATCATTTGCGCTTAATAAAAAAAAAATGTCAAGATGACCTTTATAGGCGTCAAGTGATTTTTTATTCCTTTTGTGCAAATCCTCAGCACAATGGGTGGATGGTGCCTGCTTACTGTACATTACAATAATTTATTGTGTTCTGACTTTAATACTGCAGCACACACAATGCAGCCAGAATTTTAGAAGCTCTGGAAGAAGAACACTGTACAAAGAGCTAGAAAAGAATGTCTCACTGGAAACAGGAAACTTACTAACAATAAACAGAGATTATGCTGGAGACATTGCTTTTCATGTGGCTCACAGACTACTTATTTTCTGATAGTCCATATTCAAAGAAATCTTTACAGCTAGTAGACAATAGTATGTCATTACCTTCTATCGTTTTAATATAATTATTTTAGGTCCGGCAGAGTCTGTTAATTAAAATAAATAAGTCTTAATCTCATTTTGTGCCACAGAGCCTCCCTTTCTGAATACACTCACCGCACTTTTTATTGAAAGTCCTCTTTCACTATCCGGCAGCCCAGCATGATTTTGATAGTGTGAAAGAGCTTTTTAGAAATCGAATTAATCCACACATTACCGGAAACATACGTTTATGGTTTGTTGAGTATTTAGAAAACGACATTTAGCATAGGGTGTGCCCACAATCAGCCAGCAATAGCAGAAAAAGATTAATTTTAATGGCTGAAATATAAAGGTCAGTCCACACTGTAATTATGTTAGAGACTTTAAAACAAAGAGTAATATCTAAATGTGTTTTAGAATAATACGATCAAACTTTGTAATAGCTACTTAATTCACTCATTCTTTCAGACTGAATTAAAGTAGTATTAAACCCACAGTGTTTTTTTTTTTTCTTACTTTAACACATTGAGCACAATAAAATAATCATTTCCCAGTAAAATATTTGTAGAAGTAAAATATTAAACTCTTGCATCAGTTAAAGCGGAGATCCACCCAAAAGGAGAAGCTCCGCTTGTCGGCCTCCACCCCCCTCTGCTGCCACGTTTGGCACCATTTGGGGGGAAGGGGGGAGCAGGTACCTGGTTTTGACAGGTACCCCTCCCACTTCCAGCTCAATTTGCCACAGTGAAGTGAGCCGGAAGTTCACAACACTTTCTCTCCGCAGCCGGCCCATTCACACAGAGCAGTGTGATTTGCGCATACGCAGTAGTAAATCGTTTGTGACGCTGCAAACCTTCAATGCCAGTTTTCCTTAGCTGAGATGGTGGTGCCAGCACCCGAGAGATGATTCAAGAATGCCTGGACAGGTAAGTGCCCTAATAGATGCCTGGACAGGTAAGTGCCCTAATAGTAAAAGTCAACAGCTACAGTAATTGTAGCTGTTGACTTTTCATTTTTGGGGGGTGGAACTCCCTTTTAACAGTCGACAGTGCAGAGAATGTGCAAGAAATGCAGCGATGTTGCAAGAGAATGGAGCCACCCTAAATGTGAACGTGTTGGAGTGGTCAGTCTGTTTGAAGAAAGATGGGGGTGGAGGCAGAAGCAGGGCAGTGCCTTCCTATTCTAGGCTACTGGGCTGTGTATTTCTATTGATGCACATAGTGTAGGAAGACACAACTCTAGCATCTGCATGTGAGGGTGGCTCCACAGGATACTGCAAGAGAATGTAGCCACCCTAGAAGGAAACCTGGGGCAGTTGTCATGGCACTAGCGTAAATTGGAACATAAACAAGGATTAAAAGATAAAGACACTGTATACTTAGTAAGTGAGGTGCCTAACTAAACTGAAAGTTAAATATTACTTTAAAGCCTAGTTGAGTAGGGAAGGATTAGAACCGCTGGGTTTTTATTGCTATGTACCACAGATACCTATCCTGGTAAACATATTAATAAACAGGTAAACATGGTAATAATTATTTAAATGTGTACTAATGTAAAATACATGTGTAGCGGGGTGTTCAATTTAGGGGGAGTGTCTGAGTGGTAGTTGGGCTCAGACACACTATTGTTAGGGTTAATGGACCATTTCTGTGCCATGGGAGCTAGGGTTGGTGTATAGTTCCCTGGGGCCTACAGGTGGCGCTGTCGCCATAGGTCCAGGTTGAACCACAATACAAGGTTGTGCCTTTTCTTGTCCCCTCTCGGCAGCAGTACGGCGGGGCGGGGACCCTGCTGTGCCTGTCGGGAGAGGGTATAAAAAGGGCGGCCATCTGGGGTCGGTGTCTTCGTCCACGCCCAGGCACCTTCAGCCTGGGTGTGTGGGTGTAATCTCCGGGTGCCCTAGGCCCGGAGGCCTGGTTCCTGTTCCATCTCAGACACCTTCAGTCTGGGGTGAGGTACTAATTTGGAGGCCCGGAGCCCAGCACCTTCGGCTGGGTTCCGCCGGGGATCGAGGACTCCCAGGGTGCCGCCTTGCGAGGGGACCCTTATCTGGGATGAGGAGGCCAGGGAGGTTACCTGTACAGAAGACCCAGCGCAGAGTCGTGGTGACGGTGTGGGCCTCTGGTAACTCTCCCGGAGGGATGTCTTCTCCCTCCCATGGGTCAAGTACTCTCTAGAAGGAAGTTCGCTTACAGGTCAGTGGCAGTGGCCTAACAGGGCCGTGCACTATCCACCCAGTCAGTGGCAGTGACTCTACTCACCCGGTCGGTGGCAGTGACCTGTTATCCAAGTCAGTGGCAGTGACTTCCTATTCACCTGGTCTGTGGCAGAGACCAACCTCACGGTCTGTGGCAGAGATTGTGCGCCAAAGCTGTTTGTGAAGCCTAAACAGTCAAAGAACCTGATTCAAGTTTGTGCCTGGACCTCCTTCCACCTAAGCTGTCCTGTGTTTTGTTCCAACCTGTCTGCTGTCAAAGAGGCATATTTATTATCCGTGTGAAATAAATATAGAAGTTGGACTTTCAGTTGGTGTGGACAGTTACATTACTGGGGGAAACATAAGGACTTGCATCTACCTAAGTAGAGGTGAGAATCGTCCTCGGGAGGATTCAACCCTGACCGCAGGCAGGCCCGAAAACTAACACCGCTCAACCTCCTTACTCAGGAGGGTACGGGCTTGTGGTGCGGTGTGCCTCTCCCCTCCCTGCGAGGAGCCGAATCACATACACAAAAAGGCAGGTAGGGGGAGAGGTGAGGTCTGCGGTTGGAAAGTGTGGAAACCCCCCCAGAGTTTGAACTTTATTCCCCAGTGAAGTTCCGTGGAGGTCGGCCATATTGAGAACTGCGCCACGAGGAGAACCCTGACTGCGTAGTTCGTGGGCGTGCCAGAGAGAAAGCCCGGGAACAATGCAGGAGATGGGAGGAGTCCGGCCATGTGTGGAGGTGCACGTGGGAACTTTGGCGCGAAAGGGACAGTGCGCGATGGAGCAGTGAATAGATAACATGGCGTCTCATGCCTCATGGGTTCCGGCTACTACTACCATGAAGATGACTTCCTTTGCTGCTCCCTTGATGAATACAGGGATTCGGCTCAAGCCCCGGGACGATTTGCCCTCTATGTTTGTAAAGATGTGGAGGCCCTCAGAGTGATTTGTCCCGGCTGCTTGGGACTGGTGGTTCATCTGAAGCCATTCTGGCGATGCGAGCACTGTAAGGAGTTCCTGTTTGAGGTCGAGAAACCTACAGAAAAGCTTTGGGCTTTCCACCTCAATTGCCTTACAGGTGCCACCACTCTGGAAGGAGGAATCAGAGCTTACACGGCCAACCCTGCGCGCACTGCCGAGACTTCGAAGGAAGTTACAGAGGACATTGTGTTAGTGAATGAGGAACCGGAGGATGCTACTTCGGTCACGACAGAGTCCTTTCTCCTACCGCCCAAGAGGAAAATCGGGTTCGTGAAAGCTTCCCGCGGCCGTGGTGGAGCTACGTTTCAGCGCTTACTCGGAACGGATGCATCCGAAGGGAGAAGTCCTGGACGTCCTGGTTCAGCTACAAGCCAAGGTAAGCCGGGGGAAGAGACTCTGTCCAAGGTCCCCGAGTGTTGGGGATTCACATGTCTGTGAATTAACCAGAGGCGGTGACTCGTCCTCTACCAAGAGTTACCTGCCTGCGGAGGAATGTGATACCTCCGACCTGGAGTCCATCTCTGATGCGGGAGATGACGCCGCCAGATGAACTTTTTGAATGGAAGGGTTGGGATAAGAAACCCCTGTCCTTGTCTCGTAGTGCTAGGGACTCACCCATGTCTATTGGGGAAAATACACCCCAGATGGTGGCCTCGGAGCCTGAAGAGGGATCTGTCCCCTTGTCTGCCCTTTTACCGTTGGAAACACCTGCATCAGCTACCGAGATGAGACGGGTGTCGCTGCGGACCCCTGTGTCTGGTCCAGAGGTAGTTAAAGTACCTCGGCATCCGGGTGCCATCGTCTTGCCTGGAACGGGAGACCGTGCTACCATGCCACCATTGTCCCGGTTGCAGAGACTTTTCAATCAGAGAGCTGCCAGTGAGTATGGGTGGGAGTACCCGTACCTGCCTAAAGAACTTTTATTTGAAGTGGAGGCCTGTAGACTAGGGATGAGCTTCGAGTTTGAGTCGAACTCATGTTCGACTCGAACATTGCCTGTTCGCCCGTTCGCCGAACAACAAACAATTTGGGGTGTTCGCGGCAAATTCGAAAAGTCTATGGGAGAAATCTAAAGTGCTAATTATAAAGGCTTATATGCAAGTTATTGTCCTAAAAAGTGTTTGGGGACCTGGGTCCTGCCCCAGGGGACATGTATCAATGCAAAAAAAAGTTTTAAAAACGGCCGTTTTTTTAGGAGCAGTGATTTTATTAATGCTTAAAAGGAAAAAATAAAAGTGAAATATTCCTTTAAATTTCGTACCTGGGGGGTGTGTATGATATGCATGTAAAGTGGCGCATGTTTCCCGTGCTTAGAACTGTCCCTGCACAAAGTGTCATTTTTGAAGGAAAAAAAGTCATTTAAAACTCACTCGCGGCTATAATGAATTGTCAGCTTTTATCAATACATAGAAAAGTCATTGATAAAAAAAAAAAAAAAAAGCGTGGGGGTTCCCCCAAATTCAATTACCAGGCCCTTTAGGTCTGGAATGGATATTAAGGGGAACCCCGCCGCAAATTAAAAAAAAAAAAGGCGTGGGGTTCCCCCTAAATATCCATACCAGGCCCTTGAGATCTGGCATGGATTTTAAGGGGAACTCCAACCAAATTAAAAAAAAAATGGCATGGAGTCCCCCCAAAAATCCATACCAGACCCTTATCCGAGCATGCAACCTGGCCGGCCGCAGGGGAAGAGGGGGGGACGAGAGACCGCCCCCCCCTCCCTCCTGAACCGTACCAGGCCACATGCCCTCAACATGGGGAGGATGTCCCCATGTTGATGAGGACAAGGGCCTCATCCCCACAACCCTTGCCCGGTGGTTGTGGGGGTCTGCAGGCGGGGGGCTTATCGGAATCTGGAAGACCCCTTTAACAAAGGGGACCCCCAGATCCCGGCCCCCCCTATGTAAATTGGTAAGGGGTACATTGTACCCCTACCATTTCACAAAGAAAGTGTCAAAAAATGTAAATAAAAACACACACACCTTGGAAAAGTCCTTTATTAAAAAAAAAAAATTATAATAAAAAAAAAAAAACATTCCAGCGATGAAATCCAGTGTCCCGCGGCGATCCCGATGTCCAGCGATATCCGTCATTGGTTGTGCCTGTGCATACCTGATAGGGAACTTCCTCTGCTGTGTTTTAAATGTATAGACCCGCCCCTTCTAAAGTTCCCCATCAGGTCCGCTCAGCGGACCAGATGCGGAACATGAGAAGGGGCGGGTCTATACATGTATTACACAGCAAATGAAGTTCCCCATCAGGTCCGCCCCCTCGATATGTCCGACCCCGCCTACGTCATTGGCCTGAGCGGGGAACTTCCTTCACTGTGTAATTTAATTTACACAGTGAAGGAAGTTTCCCGCTCAGGCCAATGACGTAGGCGGGGTTGGACATACCGAGGGGGCGGACCTGATGGGGAACTTAATTAAGGGGGCGGACCTGATGGGGAACTTACATTTAAAACACAGCGGAGGAAGTTCCCCATCAGGTCCGCACAGGCACAACCAATGACGGACAGCGCTGGACATCGGGATCGCCGCGGGACACTGGATTTCATCGCTGGAATGTTTTTTTTTTTTTAATAAAGGACTTTTCCAAGGTGCGTGTGTTTTTATTTACATTTACATTTTTATTTACATTTTTTGACACTTTCTTCGTGAAATGGTAGGGGTACAATGTACCCCTTACCAATTCACATAGGGGGGGGCCGGGATCTGGTGGTCCCCTTTGTTAAAGGGGTCTTCCAGATTCCGATAAGCCCCCCGCCCGCAGACCCCCACAACCACCGGGCAAGGGTTGTGGGGATGAGGCCCGTGTCCCCATCAACATGGGGACATCCTCCCCATGTTGAGGGCATGTGGCCTGGTACGGTTCAGGAGAAAGGGGGGGGCGCTCTCTCGTCCCCCCCTCTTCCACTGCGGCCGACCAGGTTGCGTGCTCGGATAAGGGTCTTGTATGGATTTTTGGGGGGAATCCACGCCATTTTTTTAAAAATTTGTGGTGGAGTTCCCCTTAAAATCCATGCCAGATCTCAATGGCCTGGTATGGATATTTAGGGGGAACCCCACGCCTTTTTTTTTTATTTGCGTCGGGGTTCCCCTTAATATCCATTCCAGACCAAAAGGGCCTGGTAATTGAATTTGGGGGAACCCCCACGCTTTTTTATTTTTATTTTTATCAATGACTTTTCTATGTATTGATAAAAGCCGACAATTCATTAATAGCCGCGAGTGAGTTTTAAATGACTTTTTTTCCTTCAAAAATGACACTTTGTGCAGGGACAGTTCTAAACACGGGAAACATGCGCCACTTTACATGCATATCATACACACCCCCCAGGTACGAAATTTAAAGGAATATTTCACTTTTATTTTTTCATTTTAAGCATTATTAAAATCACCGCTCCCGTAAAAACGTCTATTTTTTAAACCTTTTTTGATACATGTCCCCTGGGGCAGGACCCGGGTCCCCAAACACTTTTTAGGACAATAAATTGCATATTAGCCTTTATAATTAGCACTTTAGATTTCGAACGTTCGAGTCCATTGTATTTAATAGGGTTCTAAAGTTCACGCAAACATTCTGTCTGTTCGCAGGTTCTGGTGCGAACCGAACAGGGGGGTGTTAGGCTCATCCCTGCTGTAGACACCGGTGGTACGAGGACTTTATATGGACACATATTAAAGTACCCCAGGCCCGAACATACTTTTCCTGTTCACCTGCAGCCACCCAGAGATTCAAGGACTGTAAGGCTGCCTGGATGTTGGGTCAGCATATTTATGCGGACAAGGTACTCATTTGCAGGAAGGACAAAGATGACGTTGAGTACCATATAGACACGTTTGATAGGCATTGGAAGCCATTGGTGTTGCCAGACCCACACTACTACCTGTGAGAGACAAGACTCTGGTGTTGTTTGTGTTTTTTTGAGTGCACTCCTTGGAGCCCAGGAACTTTTGCCCTAGTTGAAAGGGTATTCTATTCTTTGGAGAAGTGGGAGCTGTTGTTCTTTTCCTCCCCTCTCCGCCCCTACCACAAAGACACAAGGACTTTGGGGAGTAGATAGTTCAGGGCCACAGTACAGAAGAAAAGGAGGTTTTACCCCAAGAAAAAGAAGAAAAGTTTATTTTAGGATGGGTGTTCTGACGTTGGCACTACCACTAGGTGGCGGTGTTATGCAACTATTGCCTTACTAATGATGTGGTACAGTTTTACTTTAGAAGGAAGAGATTTTCCTCTAGGGGAGAATCTCTTCATTCTAGCAAAATGTCGTTTGTTGTGTATGTGTTTTTTTTTCTTCCCCTGCAGGCGGACGCCAAGCAAGATTACTTAGAATGGGGTGGATCTTAGCTAATGCAGGCGGGAGGGAAATGTAAATATTTCATGAAAAAAAAAAAGAGTTTTATGTGACATTTCATGTTTTAATGTGCACATGTTTGTTTTCTCCTTTCCTTCCTATGTTTTTCACCTCCTTTCCCCATGTTAGATTCCGGCACAAACTGACAGTTTTTTTTAAAATTGTCCCTTTTTGTTAGTTAGTCTCTGGATTGGGCTTATGCTGACTCAGACATGAGAGGCATACACTGTAGGTTTACTCCAGACACTGGGGACCAGTGTCAATTTAGTGGGGGGAATGTGTAGCGGGGGTGTTCAATTTAGGGGGAGTATCTGAGTGGTAGTTGGGCTCAGACACACTATTGTTAGGGTTAATGGACCATTTCTGTGCCATGGGAGCTAGTGTTGGTGTATAGTTCCCTGGGGCCTACAGGTGGCGCTGACGCCATAGGTCCGGGTTGAACCACAATACAAGGTTGTGCCTTTTCTTGTCCCCTCTCGGCAGCAGTACGGCGGAGCGGGGAACCTGCTGTGCCTGTCGGGAGAGGGTATAAAAAGGGGCGGCCATCTCAGACACCTTCAGTCTGGAGTGAGGAACTAATTTGGAGACCCGGAGCCCAGCACCTTCGGCTGGGTTCCGCCGGGGATCAAGGACTCCCAGGGTGCCGCCTTGCGAGGGGACCTGTATCTGGGATGAGGAGGCCAGGGAGGTTACCTGTACCGAAGACCCAGCGCAGAGTCGTGGTGACGGTGTGGGCCTCTGGTAACTCTCCGGAGGGATGTCTTCTCCCTCCCATGGGCCAAGTACTCTCTAGAAGGAAGTTCGCTTACAGGTCAGTGGCAGTGGCCTAACAGGGCCGTGCCCTATCCACCCAGTCAGTGGCAGTGGCTCTATTCACCCGGTCAGTGACAGTGACCTGTTCTCCAAGTTAGTGGCAATGACTTCCTATTCACCTGGTCTGTGGCAGAGACCAACCTCACGGTCTGTGGCAGAGATCGTGCTCCAAAGCTGTTTGTGAAGCCTAAACAGTCAAAGAACCTGATTCAAGTTTGTGCCTGGACCTCCTCCCACCTAAGCTGTCCTGTGTCTTGTTCCAACCTGTCTGCTGTCAAAGAGGCATATTTATTATCCGTGTGAAATAAATATAGAAGTTGGACTTTCAGTTGGTGTGGACAGTTACATTACTGGGGGAAACATAAGGACTTGCATCTACCTAAGTAGAGGTGACAATCATCCTCGGGAGGATTCAGTCCCGGCCGCAGGCAGGCCCGAAAACTAACACCGCTCAACCTCCTTACTCAGGAGGGTACGGGCTTGTGGTGCGGTGTGCCTCTCCCCTCCCTGCGAGGAGCCGGTTCACATACACAAAAAGGCAGGTAGGGGGAGAGGTGAGGACGCTACACATATCGAACATTGATTGGAAAATACCATGAAAGCCTGTATAGTTACCTATAGATTTACTAAGTGTTATGTAGAGTGAGGGCATACTTGATTGGATGTACAACATGTAATCTTAAATTATGGTTTTGGCTCTCGCTATGTAGTTATAGATAAATATAAGCGTGTAATGCATGTAGATGGATTTAGTTATTACAACCATTTTAAAGGAGCAGGTTTGGTTAAAGCCAGTATTCTAAGAATGACTGCAAACTTATTTGCAGCTGCCCATAGCTTCTTGAGTGTGTATCTGAATCCTTGCGATAGACATATTGCTGTGCTATTGTTATTATCTCACATGTACATTGCCAGATAGCTAGGTCTGTGCTACTGTGTAGTGATTACCCTCAAGTGTGTTGCAATAGAGTTTATATGCAGCTCCTGTTATTTTAGTTAGCCCTGTCCCTTCTGGTCTGGGATTCTATAGCAAGTTTTAGCTCAGGGCTCAATAACCAGCATAGGTTAGGCATTCAACAGTAACTTGATAGTTAGAGGTACGGTTGCAGGACAGATTAGAAGCTACCAGGGACTAAGATGCAGAATAGATAGGCTGACACCACAGCTTCTGCTGGTGAGAGGCTGCTTTCCAGTCTGGTTGGACAATGGTCCAGCTGATCTTATCTTTAGGTCGCCAACACCATCACAGACGCCACATTGCAATCAACCTCAGGGGCCACTGCAACTGAACTTTGCAGCAACACTCATCTGGGTCTCTTTTATTAATAAATATATAAGCCGGGGTATATTGTATGTAAAGCTTATATTATTTCAAAGGCAGTCTATACTTCTTTCATAGTAGGTTCTCACTGGAACAGGCACAGAGCTTGCTACATAACTTTTTTGCTGAACACCACATGATTCACATACTCTATGCATCACTTACTGCTCAGAACATTGAGGGTCATGGACAATGGGAAAAAGTATTATTATAATTTAATATTTCATTTTTATGTGCGTAAACATTTGTTTAGGCATGCATTGTTTAATTCAGTTTGGACATTCACCCATAATACATTTCTGTACATATTAATAAACGTGGCAAAATTACTTATGTAAATATTAATGTAGCGGGTATTTGAATTTAGGGGAAGCATCTGGGTGGTAGTGTAACCCAGATGCACTGATTGCTAGGGAATCCAAGACCCTTTTGTGGTTCTTGGAGGACTCTGGTGGTGTGAGGTTCCCTGTGGCCTACAGGTGGCGTTGTCGCCCTGGCCGGAGTTGAACTCACACCGCAAGACCGTGCCTTTTTGTCCTTTCCTGGTGCTGGTACAGCGGGGCGGGGAACCTGCTGGAATGCAAAAGGAGAGGAGATAAAAGGGGCGGACGCCCTGACCTGGGGGTTCAGAGTCGGAGGACGCGGCCGCACCCAGGCACCTTCAGCTTGGGTGCTGGCGTCCCGGAGTTCCGGGCCCAGGTGCCCTTGACCTGGCCGGAGCGAGAGATAGAGTCCATCTCAGGCACCTTTAGCCTGGGGTGAGGTACTATGGCGGATGCCTGGGGCTCAGTACCTTTGACTGAGTCCCGCGAGGGTGGAGGAATCCAAGGGGGCCCTAACTCTTTGGGTGCCCGTGTCTGAGTTCGTGAGGACTGGTGAGTGGAACTTCTCTGGAGAGTCTGGCGCAGCATTGCTGGTGACAGAGAGGCCTCCGGTGACTCCCTTGGACGGATATCCTTCCCCTGACAGGGGCCATGCTAGCGAAGGTAATTCATGTTCTACATCATATAGTCAGTGGCAGTGACTATTCGCCATTGGTGACACTACAGTGGTTAGCGATACCGTGAAGGATTGTGCCTCGACCTACTCCCATTAACACTGAACTGTTGCAAAGGTCCCAACTTGACTGTGCTGTATGTTTATTCGCTGAGAAGAATAAAACTGTGTTGGACCTATTCAGTGTGTGGAACTCTGGTTACTAGGAGCAAAGGGGAGTGAATCTGAGGAAAGGATTTGACCCTAGGACACCTACACAAAGCCCGATCTTTCTGGCCTTCACCTCTTCACTATGAAGGACATGGGCCGTGGTGTATCTCATCCCTCTCCCCGGTACTGACACCCCTAGACAGAGACAGACAAGCCGAGAATGAGAAGGGGTGAGAGGGGTGAGATCGCTACATTAAAATAACTTCAATAAACTTTAAATAATAATTAACCACTTAACGACCGCCCACTGTATATATACGTTGGCAGAATGGCACCGACAGGCAAAGTCACGTACCTGTACGTGACTGCCTTTGTATAGTTGGGGGTCCCATCGGACCCCCCTTCTATACAGTGAGCGGTCGTTAGTTGTTCGGGAGCGATCCGGGATGAGGGGACGGCCGTTCGATTCTGGCCACCCCCTCGCGATCGCTCCCGGCAAATGAGAAAGCTTCCTCTGCCTGTGTAATGTAAACACAGGCAGAGGAAGTGATGTCATCTCTCATGCGGCGCTCACATATACCGAGCGTCGTACGAGAGAAGACACACAGGTTAGTGCACTAACACTACACTGACACCAGGAGACATAGGCACATAAATCGCCCCCCCCAGGCCCCCCCAGACCCCCCAGATCACCCCCCAGATCACCCCCCAGCCCCCAGTCACAGTGTCACTGATTGCAGTGACCATTTATTTACTGATCACTGCAATCAGTGACATTTGTGACTGTAAAAGTGAATGGGCAGAGTGTTTTAGGTCCAGTGTAGCCCCCTAACCCCCCCTAATGAAGGTTTAACCCCTTGATCTCCCCCAGGTAACCCTTTCACCCCCTAGCACCGCTGTCACTAATCGATCGTTTTTCTGATCGCTGTATTAGTGTCGGTGATGCCGATCGGTAGCCAGTTTTTTTTTTAAGGTTTGCCGCAGGTTTTTATAGCGTCAGGTACCCCCATATATTACCTAATAAAGGTTTAACCCCTTGATCGCCCCCCCCAGGTAACCATTTCACCCCCTAGCACCACTGTCACTAAGCGATCGTTTTTCTGATCGCTGTATTAGTGTCGGTGATGCCGATCGGTAGCCAGTAATTTTTTTTAGGTTCGCCGCATGTTTTTATAGCGTCAGGTACCCCCATATATTACCTAATAAAGGTTTAACCCCTTGATCGCCCCCCAGGTAACCCTTTCACCCCCTATCACCACTGTCGCTAAGCGATCGTTTTTCTGATCGCTGTATTAGTGTCGGTGATGCCGATCGGTAGCCAGTTATTTTTTTTAGGTTCGCCGCAGGTTTTTATAGCGTCAGGTACCCCCATATATTACCTAATAAAGGTTTAACCCCTTGATCGCCCCCCCAGGTAACCCTTTCACCCCCTTTTGCCAGTGTCACTAAGCGATCGTTTTTCTGATCGCTGTATTAGTTATGCTGGTGCCGATAGGTAGCCAGTTATTTTTTTTATGTTCGCCGCAGGTTTTTATAGCGTCAGGTAGCCCCATATATTATCTAATAAAGGTTTTAACCCCCTAATTGCCCCTAGTTAACCCTTTCACCAGTGATCACCGTATAAGTGTTACTGGTGACACTGGTTAGCCAGTTAGTTATTTTGTTATTTAGGTTCCCCGTCAGGTTTTTAGATAGCGTCAGGTACCCCCATATATTATCTAATAAAGGTTTTAACCCCCTAATTGCCCCTAGTTAACACTTTCACCAGTGATCACCATATAAGTGTTACGGGTGACGCTGGTTAGTTAGTTTGCTTTTTATAGTGTCAGGGCACCCGCCGTATATAACCCAATAAAGGTTTAACCCCCTGATCGCCCGGCGGGTGATATCAATTAGGTTTTAGCGTCAGAGAGGGTCTGCGTCACACCCAGGCAGCGTCAGGTTAGTGCCAGTAACGCTAACACCCACGCGTGAAGCATACACCTCCCTTAGTGGTATAGTATCTGAACAGATCAATATCTGATCTGATCAGATCTATACTAGCGTCCCCAGCAGTTTAGGGTTCCCAAAAACGCAGTGTTAGCGGGATCAGCCCAGATACCTGCTAGCACCTGCGTTTTGCCCCTCCGTCCAGCCCAGGCCACCCAAGTGCAGTATCAATCGATCACTGTCACTTACAAAACACAACACATATAACTGCAGCGTTCGCAGAGACAGGCCTGATCCCTGCGACTCCAGTGCTGTAGGAGGTGATTTCACCACCACAGTTAAAAAAAAAAGCATATATGCCAAAGCATTGGGGCAGCAGGGGCGGAGGAGCGGAGGAGCGATTTTGCTCCTAATGCCACGTACATACGGTCGAAATTCCGACGGAGGCTTGCCCGTGGAAAAGTCCGACCATGTGTGTGCGGCATAACTTTTGCGGGAGGATGCCCCCATGCTTCGGCACATATAAATGGTGCATGTATGCCCATCATTAGAAGTGGGTGAATGAAGGGAGGTATTCTAATGGTGGGCATACCCACCGATCAATCTTTTTTCGTTCAGCCAACAGGCTGCATGAAAAAAAAGATTACAATACATGTCCAACAAGGGCCAGCAACGTACTGGTATGTTGCTGGACTTTGAATGGTTATACCAGATTGATGCCTGCGGGTTTAGGTATCATCTTGGTATCATTCTTTTCAGCCAGCGGCCGGCTTTCATGTAAAAGCAATCCTAGTGGCTAGTTAGCCTCTGGACTGCTTTTTCAAGCAGTGGGAGGGAATGTCCCCCCCCCCCGGATATAAAAAGCGCCATTGGGAAATTGGGAAAGCATTTTATCACACCGATCTTGGTGTGGTCAGATGCTTTGAGGGCAGAGGAAAGATCTAGGGTCTAATAGACCCCAGTTTTAGGGTCTAGGGTCTAATAGACCCCAGTTTTTCAAATAAAGAGTACCTGTCACTACCTATTGCTATCATAGGGGATATTTACATTCCCTGAGATAACAATAAAAATGATAAAAAAAAAATATGGAAGGAACAGTTTAAAAATAAAATAAAAAAGCAAAATTAATAATAAAAAAAATAAATAAAAAAAAAGCACCCCTGTCTTGCGCAATGGCGAACGCAAGCGTCGGTCTGGCGTCATATGTAAACAGCAATTGCACCATGCATGTGAGGTATCACCGCGAAGGTCAGATCGAGGGCAGTCATTTTAGCAGTAGGCCTCCTCTATAAATCTAACGTGGTAACCTGTAAAGGCTTTTAAAGGCTTTTAAAAATGTATGTAGTTTGTCGCCAATGCGCGTTTGTGTGAAATTTTAAAGCATGTCGTGTTTGGTATCTATGTACTTGGCCTAAGATCATCTTTTTTATTTCATCAAACATTTGGGCAATATAGTGTGTTTTAGTGCATTAAAATTAAAAAAATATATATTTTTTCCCCCAAAAATGTGTTTGAAAAATCGCTGCGCAAATACTGTGTGGAAAAAAAAAATTCAACACCCACCATTTCAATCTGTAGGGCCTTTGCTTTAAAAAAAATATAAAATGTTTGGGGGTTCAACATAATTTTCTTGCAAAAAAAAAAAATGTTTTCATGTAAACAAAAAGTGTCAGAAAGGGCTTTGTCTTCAAGTGGTTAGAAGAGTGGATGTAAGCTTCCTAATGTTGTGTATAAAATGCCAGGACAGTTCAAAACCCCCCAAATGACCCCATTTTGGAAAGTAGACACCCCAAGCTATATATTGAGAGGCATGTTGAGTCCATTGAATATTTTATATGTTGACACAAGTTGCGGAAAAAAGAAAATATTTTTTTTTTTTTTTGCACAAAGTTGTCACTAAATGATATATTGCTCAAACATGCCATGGGCATATGTGGACTTACACCCCAAAATACATTCTGTTGCTTCTCCTGAGTACGGGGATACTGCATGTGTGAGACTTTTTGGGATCCTAGCCGCGTACGGGACCCCAAAAACCAAGCACCGCCTTCAGGCTTTCTAAGGGTGTAAATTTTTGATTTCACTCCTCACTGCCTATCACAGTTTTGGAGGCCATGGAATGCCCAGATGGCACAAAACCCCCCCAAATGACCCCATTTTGGAAAGTAGACACCCCAAGCTATTTGCTGAGAGGTATGGTGAGTATTTTGCAGATCTCGCTTTTTGTCACAAAGTTTTGAAAATTGAAAAAAAAATATATTTTCTTTCTTCATTTTCAAAAACAAATGAGAGCTGTAAAATACTCACCATGCCTCTCAGCAAATAGCTTGGGGTGTCTACTTTCCAAAATGGGGTCATTTGGGGGGGTTTTGTGCTATTTTGGCATTTTATGGCCTTCGAAACTGTGATAGGTAGTGAGGAGTGAAATCAAAAATTTGTTCCCTTTAGAAATCCTGAAGGCGGTGCTTGGTTTTCGGGGTCCCGTACACGACTAGGCTCCTAAAAAGTCAGACACATGTGGTATCCCCGTACTCAGGAGAAGCAGCAAAATGTATTTTTGGTTCAATTTCACATATAACCATGGCATGTGTGAGCAATATATCATTTAGTGACAACTTTTTGTAATTTTTTTTTTGTCATTATTCAATCACTTGGGACAAAAAAAAAAAATTCAATGGGCTCAACATGCCTCTCAGCAATTTCCTTGGGGTATCTACTTTCTAAAATGGGGTCATTTGGGGGGTTTTTGTGCTATTTTTGCATTTTATGGCCTTCGAAACTGTGATAGGTAGTGAGGAGTGAAATCAAAAATTTGCGCCCTTAGAAATCCTGAAGGCGGTGCTTGGTTTTCCGGGGCCCGTACGCGGCTAGACTCCCAAAAAGTCCCACACATGTGGTATCCCCGTACTCAGGAGAAGCAGCAAAATGTATTTTGGGGTGCAATTCCACATATAACCATGGCATGTGTGAGCAATATATCATTTAGTGACATCTTTTTGTAATTTCTTTTTTTTTTTTTTGTCATTATTCAATCACTTGAGACAAAAAAAAAAAAATATTCAATGGGCTCAACATGCCTCTCAGCAATTTCCTTGGGATGTCTACTTTCCAAAATGGGGTCATTTGGGGGGGTTTTGTACTGCCCTGCCATTTTAGCACCTCAAGAAATGAGATAGGCAGTCATAAATTAAAAGCTGTGTAAATTCCAGAAAATGTACCCTAGCTTGTAGACGCTATAACTTTTGCGCAAACCAATAAATATACGCTTATTGACATTTTTTTTTACTAAAGACATGTGGCTGAATACATTTTGGCCTAAATGTATGACTAAAATTGAGTTTATTCGATTTTTCTTATAACAAAAAGTAGAAAATATCAATTTTTTTCAAAATTCTCAGTCTTTTTCCGTTTATATCGCAAAAAATAAAAATCGCAGAGGCAATCAAATACCATTAAAAGAAAGCTCTATTTGTGGGAAGAAAAGGACGCAAATTTCGTTTGGGTACAACATTGCATGTCCGCACAATTTCCAGCTAAAGCAGCGCAGGGCCAAATTCTGAAAACACCTCTGGTCCTTTAGCTACAAAATGCTCCGGGGCTTAAGTGGTTAATATGTTTTCAAAGGAAAAGCAATGCAAGAATGGAAGTGTTACTTTATATTTGAGTTATTAAAGTATATATACAGTAAACCACAAAATAAAAATGTAACCACTAGGTTTGAGCTAAAGTAATGGTAAAGGCATTTTTTTTTAAAATAACCAACATGTTATATTTACCTGTTCTGTGCAGTGGTTTTGTACAGCGCAGCTCCAATCCTCCTCTTCTCGGGTCCCCTGCCAGCACTCGTGGCCCCTCTATCCTGCCAAGTGCCCCCACAGAAAGCAGTTTACTATGGGGGCCCTCAAGCAGACTCGCTCATGAGCTGCTGCTCTGTGTGTCCATTCACATACAGCCGTGGCTCAGCCCCGCCTCCCTCCCCACTCTATCCTCATTGGTTCACAGGCTGTAATTGACACTAGTGGGAGCCAATGGCTCCTTCTGCTGTCTCAGCCATTGAGGAGGGAAAGATGAGGGTCAGCTGAGGCTTCTGTGCACATCACTGGATCAAGATAGGTATCAGGTAGGTATTGGGGGGGCTGGGGGCTGTTATTGCACATGAAAAGTTTTATTATGACTTATCCACCTTACCAACCGCTCAATGTCTGCCAACCCTCTCCTCCAAACCCTAAACTGTCTCCCGATCGCCCAGCGAATTAAATTTAAAATACTAATCACAACTTACAAAGCCATCCACAACTCTGCCCCAAGCTACATCACCAATCTTGTCTCCAAACATATCCTAAACCGTCCTCTCCGCTCTTCTCAAGACCTCCTACCGTCAAGCTCTCTCATCTCCTCCTCCCATGCTTGTCTCCAGGATTTCTCCAGAGCCTTTCCCATCCTCTGGAACTCGCTACCTCAACCTGTCCGGCTATCCCCTACTCTTGCTACCTTCAGGCGATCCCTGAAAACTCATCTCTTCAGGGAAGCCTATCACGTCTCCAACTAATCTTTTACCACTTCCATCAGCTCATTCCCCACAGTTACAACCTTTATACCACCTGCCACACCCTATTAGATTGTAAGCTCTTCTGAGCAGGGCCCTCTTAATCCTCTTGTATTTTATTGTAGTATAACTGTATTGTCTCCCTTTTATATTGTAAAGCGCTGCGTAAACTGTTGGCGCTATATAAATCCTGTATAATAATAATAATAATAATTACCTTCATGCATAGAATGCATAAAGGTAAAAAACCTTGAGCCCTTACAACCACTTTTATTCAACCTAAACCAAAGGTAAACTGTCTGATGACAGAAGATCACCTGCCCAGTCAGCTGCAGTTGTGTAATATCCTCCCCCACAGCCCTACTTAACAAAGAACTAGGGGACAAGGATACTTGTGACATCATTGATCTAATATGGCCACATGACCATATTTGGGCAATGTCTTTTGAACTACTGTCATGTTAAAATACCTTTGGGATGCAGGACAAACTGAGTTTTGCTTGAGCCTTAGCTTATTCTTACTTGCCAGTATTTAGACGTGGTGGCTGCATTTATTAAATTTTTTGGGCTAGGAACAGAAAAATGCCCATTGATCCTGATAGGGTTTCAGTAAACTTGTAACTTCCTGTGAGCTCCATTGAAATCTCAATTTTTTTATCAACCTTCAAAGCTATCTTCCATGAACTACAGACCAGAGAAGGGTTTGTAGTCCAAATGAGGAGAGCAACCTAGTGGGACAACACTGCTTCTCCACAGATACAATACAGTGAGTGAGTTTTGTCACCCTAGGACAGGAAATGTAATTCTAGCAGGAAAAAAGGAAACTGATGCAGCCACCAGATCCAAGAACTAGTCAATTTCAAAGGCTTTCCTTTTTATTCTTGAGTTTAGATAAAGTTTAAGCATACCTTTATTTTTATTTATTTTTCTGATTGCTAAGGATGTGGTGCCTGGATCTTATTACCAGTTCATTTGTATGTCTGTGCCCGTATAAGATTTTTTTTTTTGTTAGGTCAAAGTGTTTATTTTCATAAATTGTTATTATGGCACCTTAAATATTATATCTGTTTGCCAGTAGTCAAATGTGTTGAAAGGAATATAATGGTGAAACAACTATTCCAGAATCAATTCCAGCAGATGTCACCTAAGTGAACTTATTAGATTGCAGTCCATACTATTGATTTGTTCAGAGCATTTAGATTGTGCTAACATTTTCTGCTACAGCATTCTGTTTCTCTGTGCCACGCAATCAATGCCGTGGGTAATAACTGCTTTTTTGATGAAGCAAAATTTGCCACTATTCAGTTTTTCTTTAAGTCGCCAGCAGCTTGGAGTTTAAACATAAATAATATGCATGGGCATGGCTATTAACCTAGAACTTGTTGTGCTTTTTGCTAAAAATGAAGCAGAACAAAATTTCCCAATTCTTTTCTGCATTATTGGTAAGAGGAACTTAGTCCTATTACTGAATATATTTACATCCCTAAAAAAGAAAATACCCTTTTTGACTGTTTGTCTGCAGATACTGTACCTTATATACAGTGACAATATCTGCATTTAGGCCAAGGATATAGGTGGATGTATTTAAATCAGAACTTTAGGCAAAAAGCTAAATAAACAAAATAAATACCTATATGGGAGTTTAAAGGATAAGTTAGCCTTTCTAAAAAAAATAATAATAATAATAATATTTTATTTTTTTTGAGCCTTTAAAGCATTGCACCAGTGATCAGCAGATAGCTGGTGCCATTCAGGTCTCCTGTGGATCTGTCAGTGTATCTGTGTGTCCGTATAGCCCCATAAGGCAAGCAGATACACTAACAGGAAGAATCATTGAAAACTACAAGCCGACAGCCACGAAGGATGTGGGAGCTTGTAGTTCATTCACAGACAGAGCTGTGTGAATGAATGACGTGGTCATGTGGGTGAAGCCCCGAACAGCTACGCTGTTTTAAAAAAGTGGCAGCTAGTACAGGAAACTTCTCCACATACTGCTGTCACAGGCAGTCTCGGATTGGGACAAAAAATAGGCCTGGGCATTTTAGACTGAGCAGCCCATGGCATATTTACCGGGAGGCACGGAGAGCATGGGGCAAGGAACGTGGGGGGGGGGGTTGGAGAACACGGGGGAGTGTGGAGAGCACTAGGGGGTCCAGAGAGCACTAGGGGGGCCAGAGAGCACAGGGGGTGAAGGGCACGGGGGTGGAGAGCACTAGGGGGAGCCGGAGAGCAGAGGAGGACTGAAGTGCACTAGGGGGGTTGGAGAGCACTAAGGGGGGGGGGCACCGGGGCTGGAGAGCACAAGCAGGGGCAGAGAACACGGGAGGCGAAGAGCACAGGGGGGCGGAGAGCACAGAGGGGCTGGAGAGCACCGGGGGGGTCGGAGAGCACTAAGGGGGCGGAGACCACAGGGAGCTGGAGAGCACAAGCAGGGGCAGAGAACATGGGAGGCGAACAGCACAGGGGGGCGGAGAGTACAGGGGGGCGGAGAGTACAGGGGGGCGGGGAGCACAGAGAGGTTGGATAGCATGTGGGCCGGAGAGCACACGGGTGACCGGAGAGCACAGAGGGTCCTGAGAGCACTAGGAGGGGATGGAGGTCCCTGGGGGGCCAGAGAGTAAAGGGGGGATGATGAGCACAGGGGGGCCTGAGAGCATGAGGGGGCTGGAGAGCACTGGGGGCCGGAGAGTAAAGTGGGGCCGAAGAGCACAGGGGAGCCTGAGAGCACTGGGTGGGCGGAGAGCACAGGGGCGGCCGGAGAGCACAGGGGGGCCTGAGAGCACTGGGGGGGCCAGAGAGCACAGGGGCGGCTGGAGAGCACAGGGAGGCCTGAGAGCTCTGGAAGGGGCTGGAAAGCATGTAAGGGCTGATGAGCACAGGGGGCCTGAGAGCACTGGGAGGGGCTGGAGAGCATGGGGGGGCTGAAGAGCACTGGGGGGGCCGATGAGCACAGGGGGGCCTGAGAGCACCCTGGGGGAGCTGGAGAGCACTGGGGGGCCGGAGAGTACAGGGGAGCTGATGAGCACTGGGGGGGGCTGGAGAGCACTGGGGGGAGTTGGAGATCACTGGGGGGGCCTGAAGAGCAGTGGGGGAGCCTGGGAGCACTAGGGGCAGTAGAAAGAAGCTGGATAGGAGAAGCCGCTGCATACACAGTAGAAGAATCCATCTCTTTATTTTTCTCCTACAGCCTCTGAATGCGCACGGGAGGGAGAGAATGAGAAGCAGGCATCCAGAGGCTGTAGGAGAAAAATAAAGAGATGGATTTTTCTACTGTGTATGTAGCGACTCCTCCTATCCAGGCGCACGCATAGGGAGCCAAACTCACTTTCCCTCCTGTCCGGCGGCCGCGTCTCGTGTAGATCTTCTCCCTCTTCATGTTCAGAGGTAACGTGACCTGTAGTCTCTGACCCCCAGGCCCAGAAGGTGGAGGGAGAGCCCATAAATATTCTGAAGCCTGGCAGCAGGATGCATAGGTCCAATCAAGTAAGAAACAACTGCTGGACTTGATGTGTTTTATGTAAAAAGGACTGATCACTGCTCCTAGTTGTCTTTGTGCATGGTGACTGGCCTTGTACCCACCCCTTTTGATTTTCTGCAGACAGCCTGCACTATAGGTTGACCTACTACACCCTTCCCACTGCTCCTGTACAGGCCAGTATACTGTAGCTCAATGATGTTGACAGTGCTACTTTTACAAAGTAAAATCTAGGTTTGCAAAGGCATTGGCGGCACACAAAGCAGATTTGGTATTATATGTTTAAATTAAGGTTTTGGTACCCCAAATTCAGCTTTAACAAGCGGAAGATGAATCTGTAATGTCTATAAACTCATAAAGTGATACATTTTGATGATTCAAAGATCTTAAAAGGTAACAACTGTGAGAGAAATGTATCTGCTGCCATCTGTAAACTCTTTTTGAAGAAACTAGTTCCCTGGGTGCAGTACTGATAGTCTCTCTTCATACATTAGTGTCAAACCCAGAACAAGTAGATATGGAGGAGGTGAATTTCGATCTATGTATGGCTGGCTTTAGATGCCAATTGCTGCTTACACGTTCTGGGTTACTCCTAATCAGCATAGTTGGAGGGTCAGAGTGATAGTCCGCTAACTAGAATCTGTGGAGTTAATGTTGACCATTGCAGCTCAAGCATTTCTTGTGTAGAGATGTCTAATTTTGCAGACAGTGCTTTTATGTTTTTCTTGTCTGTATGGAGCAGTTAGGCTGCAACCAGTCTAGTTGTTCTTTCATTGCTGAAGTGTTTCTACACTCAATTACTACTTCTGCTGTTAAGTACACTCTAGAGTCAGAAGCGTTAATGTTTTGAATGTTATGAATATTGATCAGCCCAGCCAATGACTGAGGATAAATTTGGGAAATTTCAAGAGTCTTCTTAGTTACCTGAGCCCGTGGGGATGGTGTTCTAAATTCTGGCTATTGATGGATTAGGCCCAGGGGTTGTGTGCTGGATGTGTCACCCCTTTTGAGAGGCTTTTGTATGATTCTGGCCTACTAATAGAAAGTACATACTTTGGTCTTGATGAAGCCCATGCAGCTGTCTTACAATTAGACTAGAGAGAGGATTGTGAGTTACTGGCTGGGGGTGAAGTTGTGGGCAGGTGCGGTTGTTAGTCGCGTCCTCCATGCCTTCCCATTAACTCGTTGGGGGCCAAGTGCTGGGTCACATGGAAGCCCTGCCCCACATGGGTTCTTTTGGGCTACATTAGTCATTTGGTTACAGGGTAACTTTACACAAACACACACGGGGTACCTTTACTTTGTGTAATTTTCCTTGATACCTTGCAACAAGGCTGAGGCTGCTGTGGGGGAATACTCAACCATAAGGCGGACATCTAATCTGTAGATGAACTTACACCATATACTGTTACTATTCTCCAGTTAACCCTCGTTTTTTTCACCATAATTTGCATTTTAGAAGGACTCGCCGAGCCAATGTCCACAACCACCTGTCCAGCGTTTTCCACTACAATCCCCTGTAGCAGAGTGGGCCCCGCCGTGCACTCTGCACAGGCTCCACACGTGCACTCAACTTAACTCTTGAACCTCTGTACCTTTGTACAGGATGGGAAAACTCTGTGGAGCAATCTGCTCCCGTTGCTATGGGAGACAGGCGTAAGGAGTGCCGACAACACTTCCCTAGCTCAGTGTTTCTCAACTCCAGTCCTCAAGGCGCCCCAACAGGTCATGTTTTCAAGATTTCCCTCAGATGAAATGGCTGTGGTAATCACTAAGGCAGTGAAAATGATCAAATCACCTGTGCAAAATAATTGAAAGCCTGAAAACATGACCTGTTGGGGCACCTTGAGGACTGGAGTTGAAAAACACTGCCCTAGCTGTTAGAGGCCATGCCACCTATAACAGGTACACGCTACCGACAGGCTACTTGTTGCACTTCTGTTACTCTTGGTAACTACGTATGTCTTCACATTACTCCACTCTACACTGACATCTTCATACCCCAATGTCTTAAAGACCCCCTATGAACTTTGTGTGGGCTGGTTATTTACGATACCCCTGTTTAATGACTTCAGACCAAGCAGGGGAAAAGTTTTGAATGCTTTACCTAATAATGGTGCAAAAGGTAGACACTTTACAGTCCAACAGACGAAACATGATACTTCCCTGGTTCCCTAACTATAGCTACAGGTTGGTGTGCTGCCCCATCATACCTGAAAAAGTGTATTTCATAGTCCTATCAGGTTCTCTCACGCAAGTGTAAATCCTTCAGAGGCATAATCCAGTGTTGGTATTTTCAGGATGAACCCCAAGTTAAAAGTCTCTGTGGCAGGCCATGACAGATGACTCCTGCGGGTCTCTTCTGAATCCATCCTCTACAAGTCTCACAACCCAAGGCTGTACTGTGCTCGCAAACTGTCTTCTATGGAACCACTGTGGACTCAACGGACTTCCATGGGGGACTCCCTCGTATTGGACCACTGCCCTCTTTATATCACACAGGCAAGTGGGCCAGAACCAGACAGAAAAACCTGTCAAAAGACCGGGAGAATAGGCAAAGCATTAACCTCAACACTCCCAACTGGGAACAGCACCCACTAACTGTTCCAACCTGCTTACAAAGTTAATACAGAAACTGTCTCAGCTCTCCTGTCAAATACCACTTGAACCTTGGTCTGTGTTGGGTCTTGGGACTGTATTGCTACAGGCCAGCTAAGCCAATGGGAATACAGAAAGAATTTGAAGAGGATTAAAGGTTAGCTCTCCCAGATTCTAGTTGTGCCCCCTGGTCTCTGAGAGTGAAACCGTTGATTCATGAGCCAGTCTGATGAGCATATTCGATGTAATAGGGCACTCTGATTTTGAATGATATGTGTAAGGGGGCATTCTGATGGGGACAGTTAATGGGGGCAATTTAATGGGGACATTTGATGTAAGGGGAAATTCTGATATGGACAGTTCATGTAAGGGGACGCTTTGATGGGGGATATTGATGTAAGGGAGCACTCTGATGCAGACAGTTGATATAAGGGGGCACTCTGGTGAGGACATTTGATGTAAGCGGGTACTCTCCTTGGGACAATTGATAATAGGGGAATGCTGATGGAGACTCTGTAAAGAGGGACTCTGATGAGGACCCCTGATGTAAGGGAGGACTCTGATAGGGACACCTGATATAAGGGGCACATTTAATTGTTTAAACATCCTAATCAAATAAAAGCCGAACACATACTAGCATCCCCTGTTCACTCCTGCACCACTTCTGCACTACCTGTCAGATGTTACATCTGGGTCGTGACTTGTGATACGGAAGCTCCAAGTTAACAGGGAATGCTTGTTCCCTGCATCTCTGTCACACTGTATTGCAGACTGTCAGTGACTTACACAGTGTCAACATTATGCCCTCCCCTGACCTTTTTTTACAGCCCCCTCCCCAGATCAGATAGGCTAGGCTACCTACAATTACACAATAAATCGTTTTTTCAGTTATATCCACAAAGTGACTGCTGCTAAAATGTTTTACTAACATTCTAGCAAAAGAAAGAACCCTCAAGTGGATGTGCATGTAACATTATGACAAAGTAAGTGAACTATAATATATTTTATGTGGCCTATGATGCGATTTGGAGGTAGTTTTAAGTGATTTCTAGAGTAAAATAGATTTAGAGTCGCATCAAAGTTTCCCATTAAGAGATTAAAGGTGGAATCTGAATAAATGCTATAGGTTAATGCAATATGCACATTATCATTGCTCATTACAGTATTCGATTATGTAAGTATTCAGTTGTTTTCTTGCTAGAGGTAATGGGAATTACATTAATCCAGTGAATAAACGGGTTTATGAACCACAAATATAAGTGCTAATGTTTATTTTTGTTCTTTTATGTCTGACAAGGTCTTTAGAATGGCACAGTCAATTAAGCTTTTATATTTTAGCTAGTTTCTTTTTTTTAAATTCTAAACACATATGTTTGAACAAATATGTATAGATCTAATCCTTTGGATCCATGTCTGTCATTTAACTTGTCTCTAGGGATGGGTCGAACACCCTCAGGTTCGGTTCACACCAGAACATGCAAACAATTTGTGCGAACATGCAAACCCTATTAAAGGCTATGAAACACGAACCTGAAAAATCAAAAGTGCTAATATTAAAAGCTTAGCCCCCCCCCCCCGTCCATACCAGGCCCTTTGCGTATCTGTATTAAGGGAAGCTCCAAAATAAAAATAAAAACAGTGTGGGGTCCCCCCAAAATCCATACCAGGCCCTTCGGGTCTGGTATGGACTTTAAGGGGAACACCACGCCAAAATAAAAAAAAATGGCGTGGGGTCCCCCCTAAAATCCATACAAGACCCTTATCCAAGCATGCAGCCTGGAGGACAGGATAGGTGCTCGCTCGTCCCCCCCCCACCTGAACCATACCAGACCACATGCCCTCAACATGGGGAGGGTGCTTTGGGGTCCACTTGTTAAAGGGGGCTTCCAGATTCTGATAAGCTCCCCGCCAACACACCCCCACAACCACCAGGCAAGGGTTGCAGGGACAAGGCCCTTTGTTACGGAGATATTCCTAACCTCGCTTAAATGCTTAAAATAAGTGATTAAAAACCTTTTGTCTATATAAAATGAAATCAAACGATAGCGTCGGGAAAAGAGAAAACAATGACATTTATTTATACAGAACTGGTACCCCCTAATAGCAAGGTGATACCAATGTTACACGATAAATAATAGGAATATTGCTATGACAAACATGATACCAATGTTACATGATAATAGGAACAAGAGAGCAAACGCAAAGTAATATTAATCTTAAACATGGGAAAGAGAGAGAGAGAGAGAGAGAGAGAGAGGGAGAGAGGCAGAGAGGCCGAGCGAGAGGGAGAGAGAGAGAGAGAGAGGGAGAGAGACAGAGAGAGAGACAGAGGGAGAGGCAGAGGGAGAGAGAGAGAGAGAGAGCTTATTACGTCACCATGTCGTCTGCGTCAGATCTTCATTCGCAAGGGCCCTAGCCATGAGTGTATCTGACTTTTATACCCCCTATGCCAACCAGAACCCAAAATCCTCTGGTCTCATTGGTTTAAAGCTGACCACCTGATTGGTTGAAATCTCAAACCTCTCTACTTAGCCTTCCAAATCTAAACCAGAAATACTTGCTGCTTTTATCAGATAGGTGTGTTCCTTTGATGCTCAGTTCAACAAGCTTCTCACATTAGCAAGCATGCTAAGATACATTTAAGTCACCTTAATAATAAAGTATTGTAAAAACATATACAACCATATATACACGTAGCTTCTTGTTATAAATATGGATTTGAAAAATCTCCACCACAGTCCCCCCTGAAGTTCATTCTTGAACTTATGAAGTCCCTTAATGATTTTGTACCCACCCACAACGGCCCAGAAGCCCTGACCCTTCCCCCACCACCACTGCGGCCTCTTCTTTTTTTGAACCCGCCGTAACCCATCAAGGTAGACTTGAGACAGTTCTGGTGCCTTTGAGACTTCACATCCGACCCATGAGAGTCTGTACTGCAATGCTTCATCGCCCCGCTGCATTGAAGGAGCGGAATTCAAACATTACTGGCGGGATCCTTGCATATTTAGTCCTGTAGCTTGGAAATATGGTGTTATGATTGTCACGATTGGATCGGACCGCGAGACCGCACTTTTCAGCATGGTGAAGGAAAGTTTCAGAAGAGGCTTATTCGTGGCACGTTTTTCTTAAGAGATGTGTTGCTTCTTCAGGTGGTGGTTGGACGGGCCTCCGGACAGTCGTGCATGAATACAAAAAAAAAAAAAAGAACAAAAAGGAGAATGTCAGACAGGAGTTATTGGCGGAATGTCAGACAAGAGTAGTGGCGTGGCCACTAAGACTGAATATCTTATGAGGGGTGCAATGTGGACGAGTAAGGTGGGATCCCCACAGGGTACCGAGACCGAGCCACGGCCAGTATCATCCATTGCCCTTGATGGTAGGGATAGTCAACACTGCCTGCTATTGTTAGGTCCCTGGGTTCACCACACCTGCTCACGGGGCTCAGGTTAAAGCAGTGGGCAGATTAGGGGAGGTAAAATAACATTAAGACATGGGACCTGGATGTCCAGGGATACTTTGTGAAATATGGTATTTGTATGTTTCAGGAACCCATTCTATGGAACCCACTGGACTCTTAAAAAAAATGGAGTCAGGCAGAGACGGTAAACCCTTACAATTCACAACTCATCTCTGATATTCAAACAAAAGTTCCCGAAGATGAATACATTTATTTTCCAAGATAAAGCAGAATATGAACCAAAGAAAGTAGGAAAGAGAAAAGAGAAAAAAGAATACAATAAGCAACAAAACATACAGGTTCAATGCTGCTTCGACCCAGACCGTTTGTCACCCATTTCCCTTTATGTCAAAGAGCACTGACTCTGCATTCAAAAAAAACCAAACAAACAATATATAACTGTCCTGAAACAGTGCCTCGAAAAATAATATATTGTGGCTGTTGCAGCAGCAGCTTGGCAGAAAAAAATAAAAAATAACTAAAAATAAAAATAAAATAAAGGAGGAAAAAAATAAAAATAGATAACTCTTCTATCCTATTAGTGATCAACAGGTGAACAGGATCACTGTCACTAACCATTTACAAGTCGGGTAGAAAAACAAAAAAATAAAAAATATTTTAAAAAAGGAGAGGCTAAACCAATGGTTGCCAAAAAAACTTTAGAATTTAGTCACCCCGACTGTCCTTTAATATTACAGATTGAACAGGCTTATCCCTAGAACAAAAACAAGAAAAATATAGTTCTAGGGTCCTCTCTTAAATGCGCAAGCTACTCTAAATCGGTCTCTTAATAGTGACCCGCATTGGGACCGCAACAGGGTGGAGTTTACTAAAGTTTTTGGCCCCAGAACATCCTGATTTCCATCTCCCTTGTTATCTCCTCCCATGCTCCACCTCAGGACTGCTCCAGAACCTCTGGACCTCCCCACCTTTAAAACCATACGCCCAGCCAGGCGCTCCCCTTTCCACACCTAAATACTCTTTTATTCCAGGAAGCCTACCCCGCCTCCACCTAAAATGTTACCCCAGCCCGCTCCATATCAGATAATTCCCAGCGGCTATTATTTTTGTTCCACCCCCTCCTCTTAGATTATCAACCCCTAGAGAAGGGCCTTTTTATTCACGCCTTGCCCGAACTGTTGGCACCAATTAAATCCTGTTACCCAAAGTTTAACTACCCATCTTTTAACTCCTCCCCGAATCCCAACGGAAGTTTCACTAAGTGTAAGGGGATGTCAGGTTTTATAAAAAAACTTTCTTTCGGGGCTATAGGGGTGAAACCCGGGGTTCCTTCTATATCCCTCCCAAGGACAAGAGTGTAGGTACAATAGACTCCCCGAGGTAGTGTACCCTGCTGAGTACAATTCAACCTGATGCTGAAAACAGTGTATCATTAGCCATGTGATGTCAGCATCAGTACCCCAGCATCCGGTATTGAGTCTAACACCTACACCATCGAAGCAATGACAAAAACCCACAAAATTCTATCCCAGTGACCATGCCCAGGGTATATCATGCACCCCTACCTATTGTTAGGTTCAAGAAACACCCTTGTTCCATGCCTAACGCCACATCAGTATCCTCTAGGTCAAATAACCAAACTCGCCTATATCCCAAATAATACCCAGGTGCTTCCTTCCCAGCAATGATCTCCCCATCCAGAACACAGCGTGAAATACATTCACCACTGTGTATTGGCCGTGCAAGGGACATTGTGTTCACACCTCTGACAGAGGGAAATATCAACCTGCCCCCAGCTTCCGTACCCTCTGATCACAGGTGGGTTCCTTAGCCACAAATGCAACAAGATAGAATCCCCAGTCAGTAAGCCACTGGTGCCCTCAACTCTACAGACCGAGTCTGCATTTCTGTAACACCTTTCACAATCCAAACCAGTACAGCCCATCCAGGCATTCGACTACCACTTTGGATTAGTGTAGGCGACGTGTTTTGGCACAGTCTCACTGAGTGGTGATGCTAACTCATCAGGCCACTGCCCCTCATAGAGAGATTTGTACAATCAGCTTGATGCTGGTTGACAACTCCACCTGCCCATGTGTGCACACCAGAGCCAATGACATATATCTGCCCTGTACCATCTCACACTCTCTACCAACCTCTCACCATGGTTGATGAAATCTTGAGCCACTTTACACTGTGGTTCTCTTTCCCCCCCATATAGTGCTGAACACATCCCTCCTCTCCTGGTTATTCCTCCGAGATAAGCGTCCTGTACTCTGTGTCCGCACATCTCTGGGAGCAAGCCACTGGTACCATGACCGCGCTTGATTCAGTGTGTATTCAGTACATATAGGATAATAGGTTTTCATCAACCATTATAAGATGCTGGAGCGCCATGTGGTGATGGAATACTGTAGATACCTGCACCATATTCAGTGTCCCACCTGTCCCCCAAAAAAAACAAAACAAAAAAAACATTTCCTCCTTTCCATCCCTGTCCGGACTCAAACCCCTCAGAACCAGATGGACTCCAGTGTGTAACCCAGTAGAGTGATAGGATAGTACCCAAATTGACCGTAATATAGGCACAATGTTCCGTCCCTGCCATTAGGGATGAGACTAGTACTAGTTACATTTTGACAACCCTGAACTGAGTCATCCACCACTCCATAGGACTCATAGTCAATTCAGATACTACCCCACCTGCCTGTCTTTATAAGGTGGAACTTGTCACACTGAGTAAGAGTCAGTCAACTCTCCGAGGTTTTTAATTCTGGCCAGTGCAAGTTGAATGTCCTACCCTTTCCCTGATATGTAGCCCAGGACCTCCCAATGTGTTCCTGATTATCTCCAACTCCATAGTGTTTATGGTACCCAGTGACCCGCCTCCCGCTCCAAAGACAGTCGCCATCAAGCCTCTCTTTTTCCTAAGTCAGACAGTGTTATACTTCACCCCTACAACACAAGCTGCCTACACTATTCAGACAGAACTCCCATGAATGACAGGAGCCTAGTGCCACACTGGGGCACTGGTCTTCTTGGCCTGCAAGACACAGACAACTAGTTAAGGTACACAAGGACTCTCGGACAGGAAGGACACCTATGGGTGTAAACTGAGGAGAATACGGCATGCCCACGCATACCTCGGACGTGAGGGCTCTTGGAACAGCCAAGCGCTGGTAACACCCCATACAACCTTCCTGCACAATTTTTCCCCAGACTCAACCAAAACTATACAATATGAGGCCAGACCTATACCCTCTCAACTTGTATGCAATCAGGCAGGCCCTCATACCACACATCTGCAGGTAAATCTAAAATAAATGGGAAAACAAAATTGCATAATGTGTATCCAGCTTGAGAAACTGCTGCTACCAGACACACCTGACCAGCAGACTAAGACAAATCCCTTGCAGCACTGAGGCGCTGGGACCACTGAACAGTAGGGGGTACCCGAGCCGACCGGTGTGCCTTGAAACACACAGATATTTATTAGGCAATTGGTAACAAATAGCCACATAAACAGTCCCAGCAGGAAACTATGAGAAGGGTTGGTTTCCCCTATTTCAGAGAGATGGGATTGCTTGGTGACACGGTAGGAAAACAGGTTTGAACTACATTTGGGGACACACAGATAGCTAGGGACATTAGCATACCTTAGCTTCAGGCAATGAGCCAAACTCGTACAGCCAGGTATGGTTGGGCGTGTACCTAATTACAATGACAGCGAGGGGGGGTGTACTTCAGTTAATTGGTTCTGCTACTCAGTAGATCAGAACATACAACACACACTGGGTGGTCCAAAACACAACCGAATGGACTGACAACTAGACATTCCAACTAGATAATGGTGGCGACAACCTAAAACATTTTACATGTGAAACCCGACCAACCAGGAAAAAACACTTTTTTATCACGTTGTTCTCTGGAGGCTACGATTTCCTCTTGTTCTGAAAGCCAGAAAACCCAATTATCGACTCTGAGGGATAAAATTCCAATAACAGTTAGTGATAAACATTCAATTTTTTGCAATTTACGAAAAACAATTCCAGTAACAAGACTTTAGCATATGAAACACAAATATACATTACATTACATAACCCGTGCACTTTTTTTTAAAATACCAAAAATTGTTGAGCTCAACTTTTAATTAATATGTATTACATAATACACATTAATACCACGTGGTTTTTGTTTCCCCAAAAAAAAATTATTCACCATGGTGAGAAAAAAAATTAGCAACTTGTACTGTGCTGGAAAAAAACTGTCACTCTTACATTTATCATTCTCCTCCCATTTTCTTCCTCATTACAGACTGACGGAAGAAATGCGTGGTGCAGGAAAAAAGAAACAATGAAATAGCCTATGATACTTTTACCTCCCTTAGACTCATATTTATCCATATGTACAGCTGTCTACATACACCTGTTCTCTGTGTACAAACTCCTTGGACATGAAAAATACTTATAAGCAAAATCATTACTCTATCCTTCATATTTAACCTGCAAAGAATGGTAAACAATAATAATGACATTCCTGTACATTGGCAAATTGTCAATGGCATTCTTTCAAAACCGATTCAAACAAAACCCTCTGTAACCCTTACCTTTCCCGTTCCTACCAAAATACAACAGCCGCGACGCATCGGAGGATCGCCGCGGTAAGTTCAAACATATTCACGTTACTACATACAAACATTCAGATACAAACCACCGTTCCGCCTCTGAGAATCACGAAAGCGTGTACTACACCTCCATCAACACTCATCATTACAGATTTCTGAAGCCACAGCTCAACTACATCCAAGGTACCTTTATTCTGAGGTTTTGGTCCTCCAGCAAAAGTACCTTCCAAAGGAGTACACCTTACTGTACCCTCTGACCAGATATGTCATCCTTTAAGGGGTCTCATGTCCGGAGCCCCAAACCCAGATCTCATGTGCGGTGCAGCTGTCTGACTGGTGGGGAGCCTAATTTTTTTCCTCCCAAGCATGGACGGCACATTACCCATGACGATTCGAATCGCTTATGAAGTGTCCCGCATCCAGGACACCCTTGCGCTTTATTTTCGGAGTGATTATGGTTTACGACTTTATTACCATAATCGACCCCCGGAATCCCGGTTATTTTACACGGCCTGACCGGGGCTGTTAGCGTACTACTCCTCACGTTTATGTTAATCACAGGAATTCCGATTATTTTACACGGCCTGACCTGTCTCACGATAAACGTGTTTGTCAGACGAGCTGCAAAGCACCATGAAATCCTCCACTATTCAAAACAATATTATGGCTTCTTTCTACCTGCATCTAGATGTTACAATAATGGTGATGCCCCCTGTTTGCTCTCCACCCAAAACTGTATTACAGTACAAAACTTCACAAAACTGGAACAAAATGTCCTAAACTTTTTTAACGGTACCATTTATCAACCAATCATAATACTTCACCACAAAATCCCTTGCTGAATCGTCTTCTGTAACACAAACACATTTTAGTAAAAGCACTTTCACAAAAAACTATTACAGCCTGGCTCAGGTCATTTGCATGTCAATACAATTCGTTTTACATTCTCACAGATCTGGTTGGAAAGAAAGGGGGGTCATTTCGGGCTGTCAGCAGCTGAGAACATAATGTCACAGATCCGCACTACACCTCTCGCATAGTCTCCACACACACATATTCACACACTTGGTCAAAGATGACCTCTAGACATCACACAAATCAGAATCTTTTCTATCATAACCTGTACTTCTTAAACCCATAACATCTGTTTGGTCAGGTTCCTCCTTGTCCCCCTGTTCATCATTATTCTACCATCCACAATAAGCATCTCTTTCCCAAGCATTTGGCTTGACCGTACCATTTTTTTTCAAAATACAATTTCCCAGTCCACCATTCCCAACATTGCATATTTCCCAACTCAAGGCCCCTGTATCAATCCTTTCTTCCTTCGGGGTCAAGTGGTAAGGTTCCCCACGGTTAGACTCCCTCTTTGAAGCGATTTTATTACCCATCCTTTACGGACGAAAGACCTTGAACTGTTTCCCAGAGTTAGCTACTCTCTGACCAATGATTGGGTCGACAGGTACCGCCCCTGTCGCCGTTGCAAACCTTTTTTCACTACTCTGCCAGAACAACCACTGCTCTGACTATAGTCCTTCAAAAAATTAGCCTGGAAATCTTCCCAACTAAATCAATAGTTTAATCTCCCCGTGGACTTCTCCAAGGTATTCCAAAAAAAATAAAATAATGACTGTATCACAGGGCTTCCCAAGCGTTAAGCTTGATTAGACCCTCTGATTGCTTGTAGTGCAGGAGGCAGTTTTGTTTGCTAACCTGGAACTTCCCATCTCAAACTCTAAACACCTCTCAAGATGGCCGACAAGCCAAGCCACCACAAAATGGTGGATGACCACCGCACATCTCATGGACATGACAAAATGGTGGATGATGCCCAATTTTTTCCCGCCAAAACCAGCTTGGCACATACCACATGGGTTCCCACACACACACAGGAAAACAAAAAATAGTCTCCATCAGATTGCAACACCGAAAAAAAAACGCATTACTCCATTCGCACCAAACATCAAAATCTGCCCCAAAAGCTTACAATCCCCCCGTTAGTAGTTTACACAGAAAGATAGATTCGCATACATCCAGCTAATTCAGTGCGATTTAGTCTCCGTTTCCACTGATGCAATTCGCCATGCGACCTTGGACACAAAGTCGCATTACAAATCGCTTACCATTGATTTCAATAGCACCCATTCCAATCTATGTGACTCAAAGCTGCAGTGACTCTATCAAAATCGCATTCAACACCACACCACAGTCGCACTAAAGCTGCATTTCAACGTCACATGACATTGGAGTTGCGCCAGTGGAAACGCAGCCCTATACGCACAGGTTTGTTTCAATCCCAAAGATTGGCCTAATCTTAATCAAAGGGTCAACTGAAATTGATTCCAAACAGAGCCCTTATCATTCATACCGACACCCTGCTGCAATTTCATTCTATATACATACATTATTCAAAAATCAGTCTCATCAAAATATTCGCCTAGACACGGGGCACCATCTGTTACGGGGATATTCCTAACCTCGCTTAAATGCTTAAAATAAGTGATTAAAAACCTTTTGTCTATATAAAATGAAATCAAACGATAGCGTCGGGAAAAGAGAAAACAATGACATTTATTTATACAGAACTGGTACCCCCTAATAGCAAGGTGATACCAATGTTACACGATACATAATAGGAATATTGCTATGACAAACATGATACCAATGTTACATGATAATAGGAACAAGAGAGCAAACGCAAAGTAATATTAATCTTAAACATGGGAAAGAGAGAGAGAGAGAGAGGGAGAGAGGCAGAGAGGCCGAGCGAGAGGGAGAGAGAGAGAGAGAGAGAGAGGGAGAGAGACAGAGAGAGAGACAGAGGGAGAGGCAGAGGGAGAGAGAGAGAGAGAGCTTATTACGTCACCATGTCGTCTGCATCAGATCTTCATTCGCAAGGGCCCTAGCCATGAGTGTATCTGACTTTTATACCCCCTATGCCAACCAGAACCCAAAATCCTGTGGTCTCATTGGTTTAAAGCTGACCACCTGATTGGTTGAAATCTCAAACCTCTCTACTTAGCCTTCCAAATCTAAACCAGAAATACTTGCTGCTTTTATCAGATAGGTGTGTTCCTTTGATGCTCAGTTCAACAAGTTTCTCACATTAGCAAGCATGCTAAGATAAATTTAAGTCACCTTAATAATAAAGTATTGTAAAAACATATACAACCATATATACACGTAGCTTCTTGTTATAAATATGGATTTGAAAAATCTCCACCACACCTTGTCCCCATCAACATGGGAACAAGGGGCTTTGGGGGTGACCCCAAAGCACCCTCCTCCTGTTGAGGGCATGTGGCCTGGTATGGTTCTGGAGGGGGGTGTGCTCGCTATTGCCCCCCCTATTCTGTCCTCCAGGCTGCATGTTCGGATAAGGGTCTTGTATGGATTTTGGGGGGGACCCCATGCCATTTTTTTTTTCGGCAGGGCGTTCCCCTTAAAATCCATACCGGACCCGAAGGGCCTGGTATGGATTTTGGGGGGGCCCTATGCTGTTTGTTTTTTTGCCCGGAGTCCCCTGTAACCACTTCAATACAGGGCACTTTCCTCCTTCCTGCTCAAGCCAATTTTCAACTTTCAGCACTGTCGCTGTTTAAATGACAATTGCGCGGTCATGCTACACTTTACCCAAACAAAATTATTATCATTTTGTTCCAACAAATAGAGCTTTCTTTGATGGTATTTGATCACCTCTGGTTTTTTTTATTTTCTGCTAAACAAATTTTGTTTCTGTTACAAAACTTTGTAAATCAGTAAGTTTTCTCCTTCACTGATGAACGCTGATAGGGCTGCACTGATGGGCACTGATAAGGCAGCACTGATGGGCACCGATGAGGTGGCACCAATGAGGTGGCACTGATGAGGTGGCACTTATGGGCACTGATGATGGGCACTAATATGTGGCACTGATGGACACTGATAGGCGGCACTGATGGGCACTGATCGGTGGCACTGATATTCAGCACTGATGGACACACATAGGTGGCACTGATGGGCAGTGAAAGGCAGCACTGATGGGCACTGAAAGGCGGCACTGATAGGTGGCATGGATGGACACTGATGGGTGGCACTGATGTATACTGATGGATGGTACTGATGGGCATCACTGATTGGCATGAATTCGTGTTTGCCACTGATTGGCATCAATTATGGGCACTGATTGGCATCAATTGTGGGCACTGATTGGCATCCCTGGTGGCAATGGGTGGCATACCTGGTGGTCACAAGTGGTGGTCATCCCTGGTGGTCCTGGTGGCATCCCTGGAGGTCCAGTGTGGGCATCCTCAGGGGGGCTGCACTGATAATCAATCAGCACAGACCACCCCTGTCAGAGGAGCAGCCAATCGGTTCTAACTTCTGACAGACGAAAGTGAGGAAAAGCCGATACGCCGCTTTTCCTTATTACACTGTGATCAGCAGTGATTGGACACGGCTGATCACGTGGTAAAGAGACTCCGTTAGAGACTCTTTACCTAGATCGGAGATGCGGTGTGTCAGTACACCCCTCACATTTTTGTAAATATTTTATTATATCTTTTCATGTGACAACACTGAATAAATTACAGTTTGCTACAATGTAAGGTAGTGATTGTACAGCTTGTATAACAGTGTAAATTTGCTATCCCCTCAAAATAACTCAACACACAGCCATTAATGTTTAAGCTGCTGGCAACAAAAGTGAGTTCACATAAGTAAAAATTTCCAAATTGGACCCAAAGTGTCAATGTTTTCCAGCACTGCCTTAACTCTTTTGGGCATGGAGTTCACCAGAGCTTCACAGGTTGCCACTTGAGTCCTCTTCTACTCCTCCATGATGACATCACGGAGCTGGTGGATGTTAGAGACCTTGCGCTCCTCCACCTTCCATTTGAGGAGACCCCACAGATGCTCAATAGGGTTTAGGTTTGGAGACATGCTTGACCAGTCCATCACCTTTACCCTCAGCTTCTTTAGCAAGGCAGTGGTCATTTTGGAGGTGTGTTTGGGGTCTATATCATGTTGGAATACTGTCCTGCGACCCAGTCTCTGAAGGGAGGGGATCATGCTCTGCGTCAGTATGTCACAGTACATGTTGGCATTCATGGTTCCCTCAATGAACTGTAGCTCCCCAGTGTCAGCAGCACTAATGCAGCCCCAGACCATGACACTCCCACCACCATGCTTGACTGTACTCCTCACCTGGTTGCCGCCACACACGCTTGACACCATCTGAATCAAATACGTTTATTTTGGTTTCATCAGACCACAGGACATGTCCTTAGTCTGCTTGTCTTCAGAAAACTGTTTGCAGGCTTTCTTGTGTATCATCTTTAGAAGAGGCTTTCTTCAGGAATGACAGCCATGCAGACCAATTAGATGCAGTTTGCGGCGTATGGTCTGAGCACTGACAGGCTGACTTCAGACCCCTTCAACCTCTGCTGCAATGCTGGCAGCACTCATACGTCTATTTCTCAAAGACAACCTCTGGATATGATGCTGAGCACGTGCACTCAACTTCTTTGGTCGACCATGGCGAGGCTTCTTCTGATTGGAACCTGTCCTGTTAAACTGCTGTATTGTCTTGGCCACGTGCTGTAGCTCAGTTTCAGGGTCTTGGCAATCTTTTTATAGCCTAGGCCATCTTTATGTAGAGCAACAATTCTTTTTTTCAGAACCTCAGAGAGTTATTTGCCATGAGGTGCCATGTTGAACTTCCAGTGACCAGTATGAGAGAGTGAGAGTGATAACACCAAATTTAACACACCTGCTCCCCATTCACACCTAAGACCTTGTAACACTAATGAGTCACATGACACCGGGGAAGAAAAATGGCTAATCGGGCTCAATTTGGACACTTTCACTTAGGGGGTGTACTCACTTTTGTTGCCAGCGGTTTAGACATTAATGGCTGTGTGTTGAGTTATTTTGAGGAGACAGCAAATTTACACTATTATACAAGCTGAACACTCACTACTTTACATTGTAGCAAAGTGTCATTTCTTCAGTGTTGTCACATGAAAAAATATAATAAAATATTTACAAAAATGTGAGGGGTGTACCCACTTTTGTGAGATACTGTATATATATATATATATATATATATATATATACACACTCACACTAGACTGCCTGCACTGTATGTATAGTCTCATATATATATATATATATATATATATATATATATATATACACACACACTAAACTGCCTTAACGCCACTAACTAACCTGCCTCTAGCTAACATACATAAATATAACACAATATACGGCTGCCGTGTAAGCAGCCTTATATAGTGTGGGGCGTGGACTTAGCCCCCTGAGCCATGATTGGCTAAAGGCACCACCTTTGGCCAATCATGGCTCTCACAGCGGGCTGTGATTGGCCAAAGCATGCAGGTCAGCTGCATGCTTTGGCCAATCATCAGACATCAATGCACTGCGATCCCGCAATGCATTATGGGGCGTTCCGCAGTGGTCGATTTTGCCGCAAACGCCCCATAATTTTCAGTATTCGTTAAATGGCCGAACACCTGATGTTTGAGTTAAACTTACGTTCGACTCGAACATCTGGCCCATCCCTACTTGTCTCGTAATGTATTAGGAATGAAGTGAGAGTCTTAGCTGAGGTAACGCAGTTCAGGGTGTTGTTCTACTAGGTCCTTATTTGTATATCGCCCTGGAGTTCAGCTCACTATCACTGACCAAGGGAGGTGGATTTGGTAAATTAAGAATGCTTTTAGAAATAAAAGTGTTAATAGTTTATTTTTTATCAATTAACAGAAAGTAAATGAACTGAAGAGAAATCAAATCAATATTTGGTGTGACCACCCTTTGCCTTCTAAACAGCATTAATTCTTCTAGGTACACTTGCACACAGTTTTTGAAGGAACTCGGCAGGTAGATTGTTCCAAACATTTTGGAGAACTAATCACAGATCTTCTGTGAATATAGGCTCCCGCAAATCCTTCGGTCTCTTCATGTAATCCTAGACATACTGAATGATGTTGAGATCAGAGCTCTGTGGGGGCCAAACCATAACTTGGTCTTCTTTACGCTGAAGATAGTTTTAATGACATCGGCTGTATGTTTAGGTCGTTGTCCTGCTGTTTTCCAAGAGTAAACTTGATGGTATGGTGTGATGGATAAGTATCTGCTTGTATTTCTCAGCATTGAGGACACCTTTGATTCTGATGAAATCTCCAACTCCATTTGCAGAAACGGCGCCTCAAATGTGCAAGGAACCTCCACAATGCTTCACTGTTGCCTGCAGACACTCATTATTGTACTGCTCTCCAGCCCTTTGGTGAACAAACTGCCTCCTGCTACAGCCAAATATTTCAAATTTTGACTCATCGGTGCAGATTACCTGCTGCCATTTTCTGCATCCCACTTTCTATGTTTTCGTGCATAGTTGAGCCACTTAGCCTTGTTTCCTGTTCAAAGGTATTACTTTTTGGCTGCAATTCTTCTGAGAAGACCATTTCTGGCCAGACTTCTCTGGACAGTGGATGGGTGAAACTGGGTGCCACTGGTTTCTACTAGTTCTGTGCTGATGGCACTGCTGGACATCTTCCAATGTCAAAGGGAAGTAAACATGATGTGTCTTATCTTTTGAATTAGGTTTCCTGCCTGACCAATGTGTCTATGGTCCTCTACACTTCCCATTTTTTTTGTGCTTCTTTAAAGGATCAAAGGAGCTTTAACAGCACATCTGGAAACCTCAGTCTGCTTTGAAATATTTTCCTGGGAGGGACCTTGCTGATGCAGTATAAATACCTTGTGTCTTGTTGCTGTACTCAGTCTTGTCATGGTGTATGACCTGTGGTATGAAAGTGTCTTCCGCATCCTCACCTTAGTAGCTTAGAGTTTGGCTGCTCCTCACCCAATTTTAAGCCTACTACACAGCTGTTTCTGTTTCAGTTGACTGTGTTTAAACCTACATATGAAATTAATGATTATAAGCACCTGTGTCATGGATATGCAGTAGTGTTTGTCTGTCAGCTTACCTTCCTTCCCATGTGTTCATCTTAGAGGCCTGAACCCTTTCACCTGGCTTCCTTTATAATCTCCTCCCAGCCTGACTCCACCCCAGGCCCTATCACAGAACACTATATTAACCTGTGCACTGCAAGCCTGCTTTGCTGATCAACGTGTTTGTTAGGCATTGTGTGTTTGGGTTCCTGCCTGCCGTGTGCTACGTCTGTCTCTCTATTACGTTATTGGCTTGTCCCCGACTATCCCTGTCTGCTCGTGACCCTTGACCTTCGGCTTGTCTTTCGTTATAATGGTCTGCTTGTGGCCCTTGACTTTCAGCTTGTTATTCGTTACTCTTACATCTCATGCGGCTGCTTCCCCTCTTGTCCCCTTATCCTACGGGGCGTGAGCTAGGAGACTCTAGGGGCCGCGACCTGGACCCAGCCTGCAGCATAACATCCTCACCACTAGAGGCTCTGGAGAAGACCTGCTGGGTCTTAGACTCCGCGCCCTGGGGAATCTTGGCTCTAGCTTCCCATAGGATCCCGGTTGTGCTCCTCTGGTCCCGCTTTCCACAACCACCCAGTTTCCTATCCGCAGCAGTCAGCCATAGGGTTCACTACCTTGCGGTGCACTCCTGTCCCCCTACGGTGTGCATCTGTCACCTGGCCACAGGTGACCTGACAACCTGCTTGGTATAATTGATCAATCATACACCTGACTCTAATCCTACAAAATCCCTGAATTTGTGTAAGTGCACAAAGTGTGCAATTTGTAATGTGTAAAAATTCATGCTGGTTTGAAGCCAATGAGTAGTCACACCAAATACCATATATACTCGAGTATAAGCCGACCCGAATATAAGCCGAGGCACCTAATTTTACCACAAAAAAATGGGAAAACATATTGACTTGAGTATAAGCCTAGGGTGTCCATCTGCATGCCTCACTGTGCCTCACTTTGCCTCACTGTGTCCATGCTTCACTGTGTCCATGCCTCACTGTGCCCATGCCTCACTGTGTCCACGCCTCACTGTCTCCATGCCTCACTGTGCCTCACTTTAACTCACTGTGCCCATGCCTCAATGTGTCTATGACTAGACTGACGTTTAACATTGGAGTCTATAAAAGGGGTGCCGGGGTTTGAAAAATCAGTGCTCCCTGGCCGTAGCTCGCCCAGACAACAAACTTTGCACACTTTTAGAGGGCTATATGTGTGCCAAGTTTCGGTTCCAGCAAACCTACGACCGGCTGGTACCGGGCCCCCAAATTCACCAGAGAAATTACCATTTAACATGAGAGTCTATGGAAGGGGTGCCCGAGTTTGAAAAATCGGTGCTCCCCGGCCATAGGTTCCCCGGACAACAAACTTTGCACACTTGTAGAGGAAGAGTTGGGCTACATGTGTGCCAAGTTTGTACCGGGTCCCCAAAGTCTGGGAGATCAGGCGCAAAAAGGTAACTCGAGTATAAGCCGAGGGGGGCATTTTCAGCACAAAAAAAATGCTGAAAAACTCGGCTTATACTCGAGTATATACGGTATTGATTTGATTTAAATTTTTCTTCTGTTCTCTCACTTTGCTTTTTGTAAATTGATGAAAATAATCAATTATATTTGTGAATTAACAGCCCGAGACAGGAGCTTCTGTAACACAGGTTATTCAATCTTATGCAAAAATCGTTGGCATTCTGCAGCAGAACCCTGTAAGGAACCAATTATTAAATTTGTGTTGCCGCCTTAACTGAGGTCACAGTGGTTTGTAATGGAGGAGAGTGGAGTATATGAAGGAGAATAACACGTGCAGTGGAGGTTCCTTTCCAACATTGAAATATATTCTATCTGGTTGGATGTTTTAAGGAAAATATCTGAGATATTTATAACGGCAGCACTACTAGACCTGTAGGGGTCTTAAAGAGGAAGTAAACCCACAAAAAATAAATAAAAATACACCCTGCAAGACAAAGGCATAATGAGCTAGTATGCATAGAATACTAGCTCATGGGCTAGCACAAAGGTATTTTGAATAAAAAAGACCACACAAAAAATATAATCCAACACATATTTATTTTACTTGGATATTTATATGGCCACGGTGTTATCCATAGGGGATTAACATAAATCCTTTAAATAAAAATTAAATAAGCCATCATGGCCAAATTATATTATCAAAAATTTAACTGGTGTCCATCCAGTCCAAGCTGGACGACTACTCCCCCGTTTGGACAACAACATGACTTCTAAAAATAGGGAGGGAGGGCGGGCGCCGCTGCCTGGTCCGGAACGGTCTGAGGTAAACTGCTCCCCGCTCTTCTGATAGCTTCACCCACGCGGGCTAGTCAGAGCTGAACTGGCCAATCAGCTGCTCGTCCCTGTCCACCATTCCCATGGCTGTTGCTGCCCAGGGATTTTGCCTCAAGCTCAAACAACCTGTGGGGATAAAACAAAGCAGGAGAACTGCAATCTTTTCCCCTTTGAGCTAACCCATGGTGGTCCAGCTTAATGCTGTGACCTTTCATGGGCTAGCACAAAGGTATTTTGAATAAAAAAGACCACACAAAAAATATAATCCAACACATATTTATTTTACTTGGATATTTATATGGCCACGGTGTTATCCATAGGGGGTTAACATAAATCCTTTAAATAAAAATTAAATAAGCCATCATGGCCAAATTATATTATCAAAAATTTAACTGGTGTCCATCCAGTCCAAGCTGGACGACTACTCCCCACCGGCCGGAGCCAGTAACATAGGTACTGGCTGCGGCCCCCCCACCACCGTGGCTGATACAATCAAATCTTGCAGACCCATATTGAAAATGTCCAGGCCTATAAAAGATAAGTGGACCATATCCTTCCTGAACAAACCTGGGACAAAACCTTCCAATTCCGAATGGCGAAAGGAAAGACCGCCAGATGAAATTAGAAAACTATGAATTGTTCTATTAAGTCTCCTCCGTATCCTATCCAAATAAAACAGGCCACCCTGAGGAGACCACAAAAGCCTCGGGATCATTTCCGAAATTGTCAAGGTCGTGGATGGGAACATAAGTTTTATGAAACAAAGATCCCTCTTCATTTCACATAATAAATCCCATGTACCCATCTTCCCGATTTCATTCCCTCCCGCATGAATGACCAAAATTTGGGGGGGGGGAGGCCAAATGCTGGCCAAATAGGATAATTGTTCCTTAAGATTCATCCAACGCAAACCCCTGACACCTGACCAAAAAACCTTAAAAGACTTAGAGTCCAGACCTAAATTGGAGGAGTAAGTTCTGGATTCAGCATGTTTGGCCGCCCAAAACACGTAGGAGTGGCCCACTATCCAAACAATTGTCTTGAGGTGATCTGAAAAGAAAAATTACAAAATTAGAAGCTCAGGACGAACATACAACTTATATCTGTTACTACCCCAACGGCCTATGCGTTTTAATTTTTCTTCTGAAAGACCCAATGAATCAGCTGTAGTGGCCGCCCCAATCCGAAATGAATGGGAAGAAAAGCGGAAACCGGAGAGGTTGAGGCGTTTTAAACAGGCAGCCAAAACAGCTGAGAATTGGAACCTAGTTGTCAGGGTCACCTGTGGTCAGGTGACAGATGCACACCGTAGGGGGACAGGAGTGCACCGCGAGGTAGTGAACCCTATGGCTGGCTTCTGCGGATAGGAAACTGGGTGGTTGTGGAAAGCGGGACCAGAGGAGCACAACCGGGATCCAAACGGAAGCTAGAGCCAAGATTCCCCAGGGCGCGGAGTCTAAGACCCAGCTGGTCTTCTCCAGGGCCTCTAGTGGTGAGGATGTTAGCTGCAGGCTGGGACCAGGTCGCGGCCCCTGGAGTTTCCTAGCTCACGCCCCGTAGGATAAGGGGAAAAGAGGGGAAGCAGCAGCACACGATAAGAGAACCGAATAACAAGCTGAAGGTCAGGGGCCACAAGCAGACAAGGATAACGAAGAACGAGCCGAAGGTCAAGGGTCACGAGCAGACAGGGATAGTCGGGGACAAGCCAATAACGTAACAGAGAGACAGACGTAGCACACGGCAGGCAGGAACCCAAACACACAATGCCTAACAAACACGTTGATCAGCAAAGCAGGCTTGCAGTGCACAGGTTAATATAGTGTTCTGTGATAGGGCCTGGGGTGGAGTCAGGCTGGGAGGAGATTATAAAGGAAGCCAGGTGAAGGAGGTCTGGTCTCTAGATGAACACATGAGGAGGAAGGTAAGATGGCAGACAGACATTAATGCATATCCATGACACTAGTCAACGACGATAAGTCCTCGGGAACAAAAAAGGAATCAAAAGAAACAGGTCTAACTGACATATACATAGAAACTTGATGGACAGGACATATAGCCTCATTCGATGAGCTGGCTAAAGAGAACCATTGACCTTTACCAACCGGGGAAGATTTGGACCTACAAATGAAAAAATTAAGGAAACCTCCTTCTATTACAACATGAGAAAACCTAAGAAAAGATAAACAACGTTTATTTGCAGCCGTAAATTCACCAATTGTAACGGTATGTACTTACCGAGGCCGAGATGCCGAGAGTGGTTCACCTTTGCGACTTGACGCACTCCACCCCCTGGAGTTGAGACAGGGAGTGGATGGCGAGAAGCGGCACCGGCTACCGGCAGGTGGTGGGTACTTTTAGACGGTCCGGTAGTGTTGAGTAGACTGAAGAAACAGGCTTCAAGCGGGAACTAGTCGGATTGGTAAAGTTCAAACAGCAGGAGATAATGGAAGCCGGTGCAGGTTGAGTCCGGGTTGCAATTGCAAGGTAACAGTCCCGGCTGGGGGTCTAGCACAGTAAAAGGCAACAAGTCCAGAGAATACCGGGAACCAGGCAGGAGTTCAAAGGAAACGCGGAAGTCCAAAAGGTACAAGCAGGAGGTCAAGGATTGTAGACAAGCAGCAGATCCGAGTCACAGGCCGAGGGTCAAACACAGGAGAAGGCAGAAGTCCGTATAGCAAGCCGAGGGTCAGGTCCAGGAGAGAGATCAGAGGAGTCAAGCCAGTCCGGGTCACAAGGAGATTTTCAAGATAGTTTTCCAGAGTCTTGGGTATACAGGAAAGCTGACAAACCAGCAACTTGTCAGTGCAACTGGATCTCTTTAAATAGGCCCGCCTGGATTCCTATTGGTGCGCCGCCGCGCATGCGCGCGCGCCGCTGCGTCGGCGCGCGCACCCGAGGACGTAGAAGCGCCGTCCCGCGCACGCGCATGCGCCGAAGCATCATTCCGCCGCGCGTGCGCATTGGGCGCTGATTGGCGCCGTTGGACGGATTTCCCTGACAGTGCCCCCCTCCTAGGGGCGGACTCCGGACGCCCAGACTAGACATCAACTCGGGATGTTCCTGGTGAAAGACTCTAATTAGGCGGGGAGCATGTAGGTTCCTAGATGGTTCCCAAGAGTTGTCCTCTGGGGGATACCCCTTCCATTTGATTAAATACTGCAACTGCCTGCCTCTTTTCCTGCAGCCCAAGATAGATTCCACCACATACTCATCTTCACCATCAACCTCCACAGGTGGAGGAGGTGGCTCATCCCTTCCCGGGAAGGAGCTGGAGACTACTGGTTTCAACAGAGACGTGTGGAAGACCGGGTGTATCCTGTAGGAGTCGGGCAGTGCCAATTCAAAGGCCACAGGGTTGATTACTCGCTTGATTTTAAAAGGGCCTATAAATCTTGGTCCCAATTTCCGTGAAGGGATCGGTAATTTGAGGTTGGTGGCGGAGAGCCATACTTCCTCCCCAACTTTGAAGACTGGATTTTCCTTCCTACCCTTGTCATAGTATCTCTTGTAAGACTCCTGGGCGTTTTGCATCATTTCCTGGAGTCTCAGAAAATTAGATTGAACAAAGGCTATCCGATCTTGAACAGCAGGAACAGAGCTCTCCGGAATGTCATCAGGGAGGAAGGAAGGATGGAAGCCAAAGTTGGCCCAAAAAGGAGTTTGACTGGTGGCTGAATGCACCGAGTTGTTATATGCAAATTCAGCGTAGGATAATAGGGAGGACCAATCGTCTTGTGAGGCTGAGCAAAAACAACGGAGATATTGTTCTAGGGTTTGATTGGTTCTCTCTGTCTGTCCGTTGCTCTGGGGGTGATATGCCGATGATAGGCAAATCTTGACTTCTAAAGATTTGCAAAGTTCCTTCCAGAATTTCGACGTGAATTGAACGCCTCTGTCAGAGGTGATGCTCTTAGGCACCCCATGGAGCCTGATTATCTCCTGAAAGAAGGCTTTGGCTGTATCTGCAGCAGAGGGGGTACCGATCATGGGCACGAAGTGTGCCATTTTGGAGAGGCGGTCAATTACGACCAGAATCGTGGTAAAACCTCCAGAGGGCGGTAGATCTACAATGAAGTCCATGGACACATCTGCCCACGGACGTTCAGGGATAGGCAAAGGTTTGAGTAGTCCCCAACTCGTGGTTTTGGGTCCCTTATACCGTTGGCAACGGGTACAGGAGGCAACATAGGACTTGCAATCTTGTCTCCAACCAGGCCACCAGAAGGAGCGAGAGATTAGTTCCATGGTTTTTTTTGTTCCAAAGTGACCAGCTAGTTTGTGGTCGTGGAAAGTTTTCAGAATCAGTTGCCTTGTTTCCAGAGGGACGAAGACTTTACCTTGGGACCAGAGCAAGTCATTATGCTTCTCTAGGGAAGAGGTTACTTGGTCAGGACAATGCTTAGAGGCGGCTTTTATGGAAGTTAGTAGATCAGCCTGTGGAATGAGCAGAAAGTTTTGTGCTGATAGGATGGTACTTGGTTCCTCTGCTTGAGGAGTCTCGGGAAACATCCTAGAGAGTGCATCCGCCTTCACGTTCTTGGAACCGGGCCTATAAGAGATATGAAAGTTAAACCTGGTGAAGAAGAGGGCCCATCGGGCTTGTCTGGGTCGAAGACGTTTTGCTGTTCTCAGATATTCTAGATTCTTATGATCCGTGAATATCATGACAGGGTGAGGGGCTCCCTCCAGAAGGTATCGCCATTCTTCCAGGGCGAATTTGATAGCTAATAGTTCCCGGTCTCCGACGTCATAATTACGTTCTGGAGAAGTTAATTTACGAGAGGCAAAGGCTACTGGATGAAGAAGGGATTTGGGGCCCTGCCTTTGAGAGAGGATGGCCCCAGTGGCTGACTCTGAAGCATCTACTTCCAGAGTAAATGGCAGTAGCGGATCTGGATGCTTCAATACAGGTGCCGATGTGAATGCATTTTTTAGTTTATCGAAGGCATCCTGAGCTTCCGGTGACCAGTGAAAGCGGTAGCCCTGGCGTGTCAGTTGGGTTATAGGTGCCACAATAGAGGAGAACCCCACAATGAACCTCCTGTAGAAGTTGGCGAAACCTATAAACCGTTGTACCCCTTTCTTGTCTGTTGGGGCTGGCCATTCCTGGATAGCTTTGACTTTCTGCGGGTCCATTGCGACCCCATTGGTAGAAATAATAAATCCCAAAAATTGCACAGTGGTTTTCTCAAAGTCACATTTCTCGGCCTTGAGGTAAAGTCTATGTTCTCGGAGAATAGTGAGGACCTTGATGACATGGATTCGGTGCAGTTCAAGGGAGGACGAAAAAATAAGAATATCATCTAAGTAGACTACTAGGAAGTCGTCCAAGTGTTCACGGAAAATGTCATTGACCAGGTGCTGGAAAGTAGCTGGGGCGTTGCAAAGCCCGAATGGCATGACCAAGTATTCAAAATGACCGAACCTAGATCTAAAAGCCGTCTTCCATTCGTCTCCAGCCCTGATCCGGATGAGGTTGTAGGCCCCTCGAAGGTCCAGTTTAGAGAAGATCCGAGCTGATCGGAATCGTTGGAACAACTCCGGGATGAGAGGAAGCGGGTATCTATTTTTAATAGTAATTTTATTTAATTCCCTATAGTCGATGCAGGGCCTCAGAGTCCCGTCTTTTTTTTCAACGAAAAAGATACCGGCACCGGCTGGGGAAGAAGAGGGGCGAATGAATTTCTTTTCCAGATTTTCCTCAATGTAAGACTTGAGGGCCTTCAACTCAGATTCGGACAAGGGAAAGATGCGGCCGAATGGAATTTTGGAGCCAGGCAGAAGGTCAATGGGACAATCGTAGGGACGATGTGGAGGTAGGCGGTCGGCCTGCTGTTTGTCGAAGACGTCCTGGAATTCTAAGTATGCTGATGGAACATGTGGTAGGTTATCCGGTTGAGGGGTTAAAGTAGCACAGACAGTGGGAAGTGCGGGAAGGCAGTGTTGGGAACAATATGAAGAAGTGAAGTTAACTTCCCTTTTGGCCCAGTTTATATGAGGCTCATGTGCTTGTAACCAGGGGAGGCCCAGGATGATGGGAAACATGGGAGATGGGATGAGGTCAAATCAAAGGTATTCTTGGTGGCCTGAATCCGTGATAGCAAGGATGGGTTTTGTTTCTTGCGTAATTACCCCTGAACGAGGCAGGGATCCATCCGCCAGACGAACCTGAAGATAACGGTCCTTGGTTTGTAGAGAAAAGTGAAGTTGGGAAGCAAGTGAAGAGTCCAGAAAGCAGCTGCAGGCTCCTGAATCAATAATCGCCGGTAGGCGGGTTGCTCCTGTTGGTAGCTGTAGAGAAATGGAAAGAACAACATAAGTCTGTGGTAAGCCAGAAACTTGGTAGTTCAAAGTGTCTTTGAGGGTACACTTACTAGGTCTCACTGGGCAGCTCCGAAGGAAATGGCCAGTACCCCCGCAGTAAAGGCACAGATTGGCCTGACGTCTGCGCTGTTTTTCCTCAGGAGAAAGGGGAGGACGAACCAGACCAAGCTGCATGGGTTCAGGCTCGGGAGGAGAAGATGCTGTAGGAACTTGGATGGGTGGGTAGGCAGGAGCTGATCGGGGCAAAGTCCAGTTTGGACGGGTAGTCTGGAAACGCTCAGAACGCCGCTCCCGCAGGCGTCTGTCGAGCTGAGTGACAGACTGGATCAAATCTTCCAGAGTAGTTGGAACGCCAATCCTGGCCAGCTCGTCTTTAAGAGCCTCAGACAGTCCTTGGCGATATTGGTATTTAAGGGCCGTCTCATTCCAGCCAGTGTCAGCTGACCATTTCCGGAATTCGGCCGTGTAGTCCTCCACCGGCCTTCTCCCCTGGGTTAAACTGTGGAGAACAGACTCAGCTGTAGCTGATCGCTGAGGATCGTCATACAGCTGCGCCATACTCTCGAAGAAGGTGTCCACGGAATCTAGTATGGGGCTGCTTTGCTCCATCAGGCCATGGGCCCAGGCCTGGGGTTCGTCGGTTAGAAGGGAGATGACGAACCCCACCTTTACCACTTCTGAAGAGAAAGTCCTGGGTTGAAGGGCGAAGTAAAGAGAACATGCATTTTTGAAAGCCCGATGTTTCTTACGGACGCCAGAAAATCGCTCAGGCAGGGGGACCCTGGGTTCAGGGGTAGCCATTACTACGGTGGGATTTGCCTGATTTTGAGACGTGGAGGCAACATTGGCAACGGTAGCAGCTGGTGATGCTGGTCCTGTAGCTCCAGTAAGTAGCTGAAAGCGGCCATCCATTTGGACATAACCTTCTTGTAATTTCTGAACCGCATCGGTTAGTGCGGTGACTTGCTGACATAGGGTCTCGAACGGTGAACGCACCCTGTCGGCCTCAGACATCTGGCTGGTTTGTACTGTAACGGTATGTACTTACCGAGGCCGAGATGCCGAGAGTGGTTCACCTTTGCGACTTGACGCACTCCACCCCCTGGAGTTGAGACAGGGAGTGGATGGCGAGAAGCGGCACCGGCTACCGGCAGGTGGTGGGTACTTTTAGACGGTCCGGTAGTGTTGAGTAGACTGAAGAAACAGGCTTCAAGCGGGAACTAGTCGGATTGGTAAAGTTCAAACAGCAGGAGATAATGGAAGCCGGTGCAGGTTGAGTCCGGGTTGCAATTGCAAGGTAACAGTCCCGGCTGGGGGTCTAGCACAGTAAAAGGCAACAAGTCCAGAGAATACCGGGAACCAGGCAGGAGTTCAAAGGAAACGCGGAAGTCCAAAAGGTACAAGCAGGAGGTCAAGGATTGTAGACAAGCAGCAGATCCGAGTCACAGGCCGAGGGTCAAACACAGGAGAAGGCAGAAGTCCGTATAGCAAGCCGAGGGTCAGGTCCAGGAGAGAGATCAGAGGAGTCAAGCCAGTCCGGGTCACAAGGAGATTTTCAAGATAGTTTTCCAGAGTCTTGGGTATACAGGAAAGCTGACAAACCAGCAACTTGTCAGTGCAACTGGATCTCTTTAAATAGGCCCGCCTGGATTCCTATTGGTGCGCCGCCGCGCATGCGCGCGCGCCGCTGCGTCGGCGCGCGCACCCGAGGACGTAGAAGCGCCGTCCCGCGCACGCGCATGCGCCGAAGCATCATTCCGCCGCGCGTGCGCATTGGGCGCTGATTGGCGCCGTTGGACGGATTTCCCTGACACCAATCCTAAGGGCTCCAAAGAAAGCTACTGAGAATGCCGCTCTAAAAAGTAAGGACTCAAAATCAGATGAACAAACCTCCTGAAGAATTCTAAGGAGATCCGCCAACAAGGAAACTGAAATTGGACGCCTATTGTCCTGAGAAAAGCTAGAGTTCCTAAATCCCTTAAGGACTTGAGTAACTTGAAAGAAAGAGGTAAGAGCAGGCAGACCTGCAAATTTTAGAAAGAATGAGACCCCGGATAAAATTTTGCTAATAGAAGCAGGGCTAAGGTTTGACTGGATAAGGAAAGATAAGAACGCTAAAGCTACATAAGAGGTGACGTTCAAAGGATCCAAACTCAAAACTTGACAGAAAGAACACCATCTAGACCATGAAAGCTTATAATCCAACCACATCTTTTTTGACACTGAATTCCTGAGGTTACAGAGTATCAGTCCCAGATTAAGCCCCAGAGGAAATCTGGGCAAGGGGTAACTTGTTGGTCCGCTGCTGGCGCCAAATCCCGAAACTTCTTGAACTGTGAACGAGACAAAGCATCAGCAATGTTATTATGTATACCCGGTATGTGTTCTGCTTTCAGCCAAATGTTAAAACGCATACAATGTAACACCAGAAAACGCAATAATTTAATCACAGGTTCCGACTTAGAAGATAAAGGGTTGACAGCAAAAAGTACACCCTTGTTGTCAGTGTGCAGCAGGATCCTACGATTCATAAATTCCTCCTTCCAAATTACATCTGAAACTAGGACCAGGAATAGTTCGAAAAGGACCAAGTTCTGCAGGACGTCCTTCTGAAGCCATTCCTTGTGCCATTTACCAGCACACCAGTGGCCCTTCAAAAAGGCCCCGAAGCCTACGGACCCAGATGCATCAGTAAAGAATTCCAACTGGGTGCTGTCAGCAAACTCCTGTTGCCATATCGTGGAACCATTAAAATGACCCAAAAAGGAATCCCAAACTTTTAGGTCCTCCCTGATCCCCTTGGAGATATGAATGTGAGCGAATGGGTTTTTTATACCCCCGATAGCAAGGGAAAATCTGCGTGAAAAAACCCTAGCCATAGGAATAATTCTAGCTGCAAAAGCAAAAAGTCCCAAAAGAGATTGGGCTTCTTTCAGCAGAACCTTTTTCTTGGATAGAAAAACTGAGATCAAAGATCTCATCTTCTGCAGTTTTTGCTCCGGCAACCTGAATTCCATGTGTTCAGAATCAATCATAATGCCCAAAAATTCGAGGGAGGTAGAGGGAAAAAACGTTTTTTCGGATGCCAGAGGCACACCGAAGTGCTTGCAAACATCAACGAATGCCTGCAAAGTTTCCAGGCATTCCGCTGACTCAGCCGGACCGATAAATAAAAAATCATCCAAATAATGAAGAATTGCCCCATGGGGTGATAGTTGGGACAAAACCCAATGTAAAAAAGTGGAGAATGCTTCAAAATAAAAGCAAGATAATGAAAACCCCATGGGCATACATTTGTCAAAATAGAATTGACCCATAAATTGAAAACCCAAGGAGTTGAAACCTTGTGGGTGGACTGGGAGTAAGCGAAAAGCTGATTTAATGTCAGCTTTGGCTAACAAAGAACCTTGGCCGGACCGCCTTAATAAGACTAACGCCTCAATAAAAGACGAGTAGCAAACCGGGGCTAAAACATCGGAGACCTCATCATTCAATGAAAATTTCGGAGGATAAGAAAGATGGTGTATCATCCTATAACAGCCCGACTCCTTTTTAGGAACTATTCCCAACGGTGAAAGGCGAAAATCCCGAAATGGCGGAACCAAAAAGGGGCCAGCAATCCTACCATCTGATAGTTCCTTAGATATTTTTTCCTGGACCACCTCCGCGTGTTTATAAGCGGATATCAAATTCTGTACCCGGGTACAACCCGGGCCTTTAAAAGAAGGGACCAAAAACCCTTCTTGGAATCCATCAATTAACAGAGCCGCCATCCTGCGATCTGGATAGCGCTCTAGCCATGGGCGCATTTTTGACAGATTCACTGGAGTCTGAGCTTTTAGCAGGAGTGTCCCTGGGCAATGACTGGAAAGAGGTTGCATTTGATTTGCGAAAACACCTACTAGCCGCGTGCGCCCCATTACAGGAGCATTCATGTCTATATCTACAATTCGTCAGGAATTTGCACTGACCTTCATTGAAGGCAAAGCAGAAACCTCTGCGAAATGCATTTTGAGTGCTGGGTTGCAGTCTAGGGGTGAACTGCGGCTTAGTTGGTAACATTAGATTCAACCACAAACCCACGTCCTTAGAACCCCAGTGTAATGAGGGATGGACTGCCAATTTTTGATGAAAATTCTCATCGTATGTGAACCAAGTAGAACCTCCAAAGTGGCGAAATGCTTCAGCAACTATGTCCAAGTGTTGAAACAAACCTGAGCATTTACCAGGGAAGCGTTCCCCCATAACTGCTGCATAGATGCAAAAGGCTTGCAACCAGTTCTGGAAGGTTCTAGGGATAGCCCTTCTCCTATCTTCCTCCGACCTATCACCAGCCTGCCTATCAGATTTGAATAAGAATTCTTTGGAGGCCGGTAACAATGATAGTATATCAAGGAATTCTCCCCTCCAAATCTTGTCTTTAACTGATTTGGGTAAATGAAAACCCAGTGGTGATATCTCACATGGGAGGGGCTCTTTAAAAGAAGAATCACTCACCATGCCCGCAGAGGGTATAAGGAGCTGTGAGGGGTTAATAGACAATTGAGGGGTAACAACCCTAGAGCGGGTAGACATTTGTTCTTGGTCCTGTACGATAGGAACATTAACATCCTGCCAAATTGCACCAACATCATTCATAAAATGCTTATTAGCCATGCTTTTATTAGCTTCATTAGAAGTGTTAAAACACATAATTTCAGCACCAGCCTTCTGTGCCCTCTGACATTCATCCAATGCATTACACCGCAGCTGAATGCCTTGCTCAGCACCAATAACTTGTGCCCCTAAAATTTCACTGGAATTTACAGTGTGTTTTGCACCAGCCACCTGTGCCCCTTGCAAACTTGCAATATTATCTGCACCATTAACATGTGCCCCTTTAAACTGTAGTAAACCATTAGACAAAGAATCAATTAACACTGAAAATTTAGAACTGGGAGAAATGACAGACATCTCACCATCATGGACCACCTCTTTGTGCTCACTCGCCTCCTCAGGTATAGGGTAGTGATGAGCCGAACACCCCCGGGTTCGGTTCGCACCAGAACCCGTGAACGGACCGAAAGTTCGAACGAACATTAGAACCCTATTAAATACAATGGATGCGAACGTTCGAATTCTAAAGTGCTAATTATAACAACTATTATGCATGTTATTGTCATAAATAGGGTTTGGGAACCCGGGTTCTGCACCAGGGGACATGTATCAATGCAAAAAGAAGTTTTAAAAACGGTCATTTTTCGGGAGCAGTCATTTTAATGATGCATAAAGTGAAAAAAAAAAAGTCAAATATTCCTTTAAATATCGTACCTGGGGGGTGTCTAAAGTATGCCTGTGAAGTGCCACGTGTTTCCCGTGTTTAGAACTGTCCCTGCACAAAATGACACTTCTAAATGAAAAAAAAGCCATTTAAAACTGCTTGCGGCTTTAACGTAATGTCTGGTCCCGGTAATATGGATGAAATTCTTTAAGAAAAATGGCATAGCTACCCCATGACCCCCCCCCTACCCCAGCCCATTACCAGCCCCTTTGGGTCTTGTATGGATATTAAGGGGAACCCCGCACATAAAATAAAAAAGGCCCTATATACTCTGAACAGCCGTATACAGGCGGTGCATACAAGACAGGGACTGTAGGTTTGTTCTTATGTAGAATCTGTTTGTAATTTTGAACAGGTACATTGTTGAAGTGTAGCTCCAGCCCAAAAATCTATTTTTAAACTTTTTGGGAAACATAGGTAAGGGTTATCACCCCTGTAACATTTGTTTTGCTGTCTGTGCCCCTGTTCAGAACATTTCACCTCACTTTCCGTCCCAATGACAACTGTTTTTGAAATGTGGTGTTTTTCTTGAAACAAGGATTGCTGATAAAGCATCAGTACAGATGAGACCCCTTTCTCCCATATTTATTCTTACAGGAGAGAATTTTCCTTTCTAGGGGTAGATTTCCTCTCACTTCCTGTTGTCTTCTTTCGTTTGCAAGTAGGAGTCGTTTGTAAGTTGGATGTTTGAAAGTAGGGACCTGCCGTATATACTCTGCAGAAATAGGCCCCTTAGTTGTTGGTGTTGGCACAACACTGTAAGCACTCAGTTACTCTTGGTTGGTGCTGGAACGCCCTGCTGTCAACTATTATATCAGGAATTTTAATTACATATAATTGTTGAACAGTGGTAGTAAAAATTGGGGCTTTGATGGTGGTGCTGGTGCCACAACACTGTAAGCCCTGACAGTTACTCTTGGTGGGTGCAGCAATGGGCCCTGCTGTGAATTATTAGATCAAGAATTGTAATTACATGCCCCTTTTGAACAGGGGCTGAAAAATTGGGCCTTTCGTGGTGGTGGTGGTGGTGGCGTTGCCACAAGACTGTAAGCCCTCAGAGTTACTCTTGGTGGGTGCAGCAATGGACCCTGCTGTGAATTATTAGATCAAGAATTGTAATTGCATGCCCCTGTTGAACAGGGGCTGAAAAATTGGGCCTTAGGCACTGGTGGCACAACACTACAACCCCTCACAGATACTGTACTTGGAGCACAGCAATGAGCCCTGTTGCAAAGTATTGCTTCAAAAATTGTAATGACACGCCCCTGTTAAACAGGGGCTGAAAAATTGGGCCTTAGGCACTGGTGCCACAACACTCCAACCCCTCACAGATACTGTACTTGGAGCACAGCAATGAGCCCTATGGCAAATTATTGCTAAAAAAATTGTAATTACACGCCCCTGTAAAACAGGGGCTGAAAAATTGGGCCTTAGCCACTGGTGGCGGCACCCATAAACAAAAATGATCTTCCAAGCTATCATCATCAATCGTATCATTGAGGACTCGGAGGAGGAGGATAGCCAGTCAACATAACAGCACAGGCACTCAGCATCAGCATCAGTCTTGAAGGGATGTGACATGTTAAAATCAATTAGTCTGTTATATCAGCATCAGGTGTGTGGTAGCTGGTGGTGATCCAAGACTGGTTCATCTTGATGAAAGTCAGTCGATCAACCGAGTCGGTGGACAGGCGCACCCTGTGATCCGTGACAAATCCTCCAGCAGCACTGAATGTGCGTTCCGAAAGAACGCTGGATGCAGGACAGGCCAGTAGCTCAATTGCATACTGTGCAAGCTCTGGCCAGTGATCCATCCTCAAGACCCAGTAAGCCAGAGGATTTTCGGTGGGGAAGGTGTCCAAGTCTGACCTTGCCCCTAGATATTCCTGCACCATGTTTATCAGACGCTGGCGATGGTTGCTGGAACCGATCATACTTTGGGGCTGCGGACTAAAGAATTGTCTGAACGCATCGGTCAGACGGCCACCTTCCCCACCGCTCCTTCTTTGACTGGCCGAAGCCTCAGCAACTCGTTGTCCAGGACCAGGAGTTTGTAACCTCCCAGTCTCTGGGAACGCGTTGCACAGACCTTTCTGCAAGGCCTCCCGGAGTTGTCTCATCCTCTGCTCCCTCTGCGACGGTAACATAAGGTCCGCAACCTTACCCTTGTACCGTGGATCAAGGAGAGTGGCCAGCCAGTAATGGTCCCTCTCCTTGATCCGAAGAATACGAGGATCCTTCCGCAGACTTTGCAGGATCAGGGAGGCCATGCAGCGTAGGTTTGCTGAGGCATTCGCTCCGGAGTCCTCTGGGTCACTAAGGACGACATGATCCGCAGCCACCTCCTCCCAGCCACGTACAAGTCCACTGGTTTCTTGGGACTGTAAATCATCCCTAAAAGACTGCTGCTGATGATGCTGAGTGCCAGCCTCCACCTCCATGCTGACACAATCCTCCTCCTCCTCCTCCTCCTCTTCCTGTGCGATGGGTGGGACAGAAGGAACACTGTCTGGGTAAAGGGGGCCTTGAGAGGCAAGGAAGTCCTCCTCTTCCTGCCTCTGTTCTGCCTCAAGTGCCCTGTCCATTATTCCACGCAGCGTGTGCTCCAACAGGTGGACAAGAGGTACAGTGTCACTGATGCATGCACTGTCACTGCTCACCATCCTCGTGGCCTCCTCAAATGGTGCCAGGACAGTGCATGCATCCCTGATCATGCCCCACTGGCGTGGAGAAAAAAAACCAAGCTCCCCTGACCCTGTCCTGGTGCCGTAGTCGCACAGGTACTCATTGATGGCCCTCTGCTGCGTGTGCAGCCGCTGCAGCATGGCCAACGTTGAGTTCCACCTGGTGGGCATGTCACATATAAGGCGGTTCTTGGGCAGGTTCAACTCCTTTTGCAGCTCAGCCAGGCGAGCACTGGCATTATAAGATCTGCGGAAATGCACACAGACTTTCCTGGCCTGCCTCAGGACATCCTGTAAGCCCGGGTACCTGCCCAAGAACCGCTGCACCACCAGGTTAAGGACGTGAGCCACACAGGGCACATGGGTCAGTTGTCCCTGTCGGAGGGCGGAGAGGAGGTTGGTGCCATTGTCGCAAACCACCATTCCTGGCTTAAGCTGGCGTGGCGTCAACCACCTCTCGGCCTGGCCCTGCAGAGCAGACAGGACCTCTGCCCCAGTGTGGCTTCTGTCCCCCAAACACACCAGCGCAAGCACGGCATGGCATCTTTTTGCCTGCGTACTTGCGTAGCCCCGTGAACGGCTACGGAGCACCGCTGGTTCATAGGACAAACCACAGGAAGAGGCCATGGAGGAAGAAGAAGAGGAGGGGGTGGAGGAGAGAGGTGTGTCACAACCAGTAGTAGCATTTTGGAGGCGTGGCGGTGGGACAACCTCCAACACTACTGCACCTTGTCCTGCATCCTTCCCAGCTGCCAAAAGAGTGACCCAATGGGCCGTGAAAGAAAGGTAACGTCCCTGTCCATGCCTGCTGGACCATGAGTCAGCGGTAATATGCACCTTACCGCTGACCGCCCTGTCCAGCGAGGCCAAGACATTGCCTTCCACATGCCGGTAGAGAGCCGGAATAGCCTTCCGTGAGAAAAAGTGGCGTTTGGGAACCTGCCACTGAGGAACCGCACATTGCACAAACTCACGGAAGGGGGCCGAGTCTACCAACTGAAAAGGCAGCAGTTGAAGCGCTAGCAATTTAGCCAAGCTAGCATTCAACCGCTGGGCATGTGGATGGCTGGGAGTGAACTTCTTTCGACGGTCCAGCAGCTGGGGCAGGGAAATTTGCCTGCTAGAATCGGACGTCGGTGTACTGCTAGCAGAGTGGCCGCAAGTACTTGGCTGTGACACACCTAATTCTACACCTTCATTCCTCTCAGTGCATGTTTCAGAGAGGACTGAAGTTATAGTGGGGTTGGAGATCCCAGCTGATGCGGTGCAAGGAGAGGTCCGCTTTGTTCTTTGGTGTGGGTCTTTGAGGTAGGCTTGCCAACGAGCTGCATGGCAGGTCAACATATGTCTGGTCAGGCATGTGGTACCCAAGCGGCTGATGTTTTGGCCACGCGATATACGCTTGAGACATATGTTGCAAACAGCAGCTGTGCGATCTGATGCACTAGCCTCAAAAAAGGCCCACACCAAAGAACTTTTTGAATGACGGGCAGAGGCAGCGCCCTGCACAGGCGGAGCTCTGCGGTGTGATTCCGTCGGTGTACTGCCCTTACGCTGGCCACCAAAGGGCATCCTGCCTCGTTGGAGATGTGCCTCCTCCTCATCCTCCTCCTCCTCCTCTCTCCTATTAGGCACCCACGTGGAGTCAGTGACCTCATCATCACCTCCCTCCTCATCACTGGAGCCAATCTGGCAGTATGCTGCAGCTGCTGGAACATGACTGCCAGATTGGTGTCCTTCTTGAGCATCCCCTCTGTCTGCTCTCACGCTACTGCCTTCCTCTAGCTGGGTTTCATCATCAGACCCTTCGAAACGCTGGGCATCCTCCTGGAGCATGTACCCAACACTGTGCTGAAACAGTTCGGGGGACTCCTCAGGAGGAGGACATGGTGGGTCTAGGGAAGGAGTGACTGATGATGAGTCTGACATTGATACCAGGGAAGAGGACGCTTTGGCAGCTGCTTTTCCAGTACCCTGAGCCTGGGTGAGAGAGGATGAGGAGGAGGAGGAGGGCTTGGTCATCCACTCTACCAAGTCTTCGGCATGATGTGGCTCAACATGTCCAGCTGCCGAAAAGAAGGACAAGCGTGTCCCATGGCCATGTGCTGATGACAATGCACCGCGTCCACGACCAGCACTGTTGCCCCCAGACACAGAGCCTGCTTGCCCTCTTTTATTGCCTCCTGACTGTCTGCCTCTCCTTGTTTGCCTTCCAGACATTCTAATAGATGGCCTGCAGGGAGATGGGAAAAAAGCAATAAGGGCTACCTTCAGGTGTCCTTCTCTGTCCCTTGAAACAAGGACTTTGACAGTGAAAGAAACTGACACACTCTCCCTACCTACAGTTTTCTGTCCCTAGAAAAAATGTTTTTTTTAAGCACAATTTAGCACAAGGAGAATTCACTCACTGTCCTTCCATGTCCCTGGAAACAAGGACTTTGACAGTGAAAGAAACCGACACACTCTCCCTACCTACAGTTTTCTGTCCCTAGAAAAAATGTTTTTTTTAAGCACAATTTAGCACAAGGAGAATTCACTCACTGTCCTTCCAGGTCCCTGGAAACAAGGACTTTGACAGTGAAAGAAACTGACACACTCTCCCTACCTACAGTTTTCTGTCCCTAGAAAAAATGTTTTTTTTAAGCACAATTTAGCACAAGGAGAATTCACTCACTGTCCTTCCAGGTCCCTGGAAACAAGGACTTTGACAGTGAAAGAAACTGACACACTCTCCCTACCTACAGTTTTCTGTCCCTAGAAAAAATGTTTTTTTTAAGCACAATTTAGCACAAGGAGAATTCACTCACTGTCCTTCCAGGTCCCTGGAAACAAGGACTTTGACAGTGAAAGAAACTGACACACTCTCCCTACCTACAGTTTTCTGTCCCTAGAAAAAATGTTTTTTTTAAGCACAATTTAGCACAAGGAGAATTCACTCACTGTCCTTCCAGGTCCCTGGAAACAAGGACTTTGACAGTGAAAGAAACTGACACACTCTCCCTACCTACAGTTTTCTGTCCCTAGAAAAAATGTTTTTTTTAAGCACAATTTAGCACAAGGAGAATTCACTCACTGTCCTTCCAGGTCCCTGGAAACAAGGACTTTGACAGTGAAAGAAACTGACACACTCTCCCTACCTACAGTTTTCTGTCCCTAGAAAAAATGTTTTTTTTAAGCACAATTTAGCACAAGGAGAATTCACTCACTGTCCTTCCAGGTCCCTGGAAACAAGGACTTTGACAGTGAAAGAAACTGACACACTCTCCCTACCTACAGTTTTCTGTCCCTAGAAAAAATGTTTTTTTTAAGCACAATTTAGCACAAGGAGAATTCACTCACTGTCCTTCCAGGTCCCTGGAAACAAGGACTTTGACAGTGAAAGAAACTGACACACTCTCCCTACCTACAGTTTTCTGTCCCTAGAAAAAATGTTTTTTTTAAACACAATTTAGCACAAGGAGAATTCACTCACTGTCCTTCCAGGTCCCTGGAAACAAGGACTTTGACAGTGAAAGAAACTGACACACTCTCCCTACCTACAGTTTTCTGTCCCTAGAAAAAATGTTTTTTTTAAGCACAATTTAGCACAATGAGAATTCACTCACTGTCCTTCCAGGTCCCTGGAAACAAGGACTTTGACAGTGAAAGAAACTGACACACTCTCCCTACCTACAGTTTTCTGTCCCTAGAAAAAATGTTTTTTTTAAGCACAATTTAGCACAAGGAGAATTCACTCACTGTCCTTCCAGGTCCCTGGAAACAAGGACTTTGACAGTGAAAGAAACTGACACACTCTCCCTACCTACAGTTTTCTGTCCCTAGAAAAAATGTTTTTTTTAAGCACAATTTAGCACAAGGAGAATTCATTCACTGTCCTTCCAGGTCCCTGGAAACAAGGACTTTGACAGTGAAAGAAACTGACACACTCTCCCTACCTACAGTTTTCTGTCCCTAGAAAAAATGTTTTTTTTAAGCACAATTTAGCACAAGGAGAATTCACTCACTGTCCTTCCAGGTCCCTGGAAACAAGGACTTTGACAGTGAAAGAAACTGACACACTCTCCCTACCTACAGTTTTCTGTCCCTAGAAAAAATGTTTTTTTTAAGCACAATTTAGCACAAGGAGAATTCATTCACTGTCCTTCCAGGTCCCTGGAAACAAGGACTTTGACAGTGAAAGAAACTGACACACTCTCCCTACCTACAGTTTTCTGTCCCTAGAAAAAATGTTTTTTTTAAGCACAATTTAGCACAAGGAGAATTCACTCACTGTCCTTCCAGGTCCCTGGAAACAAGGACTTTGACAGTGAAAGAAACTGACACACTCTCCCTACCTACAGTTTTCTGTCCCTAGAAAAAATGTTTTTTTTAAGCACAATTTAGCACAAGGAGAATTCACTCACTGTCCTTCCAGGTCCCTGGAAACAAGGACTTTGACAGTGAAAGAAACTGACACACTCTCCCTACCTACAGTTTTCTGTCCCTAGAAAAAATGTTTTTTTTAAGCACAATTTAGCACAAGGAGAATTCACTCACTGTCCTTCCAGGTCCCTGGAAACAAGGACTTTGACAGTGAAAGAAACTGACACACTCTCCCTACCTACAGTTTTCTGTCCCTAGAAAAAATGTTTTTTTTAAGCACAATTTAGCACAAGGAGAATTCACTCACTGTCCTTCCAGGTCCCTGGAAACAAGGACTTTGACAGTGAAAGAAACTGACACACTCTCCCTACCTACAGTTTTCTGTCCCTAGAAAAAATGTTTTTTTTAAGCACAATTTAGCACAAGGAGAATTCACTCACTGTCCTTCCAGGTCCCTGGAAACAAGGACTTTGACAGTGAAAGAAACTGACACACTCTCCCTACCTACAGTTTTCTGTCCCTAGAAAAAATGTTTTTTTTAAGCACAATTTAGCACAAGGAGAATTCACTCACTGTCCTTCCAGGTCCCTGGAAACAAGGACTTTGACAGTGAAAGAAACTGACACACTCTCCCTACCTACAGTTTTCTGTCCCTAGAAAAAATGTTTTTTTTAAGCACAATTTAGCACAAGGAGAATTCACTCACTGTCCTTCCAGGTCCCTGGAAACAAGGACTTTGACAGTGAAAGAAACTGACACACTCTCCCTACCTACAGTTTTCTGTCCCTAGAAAAAATGTTTTTTTTAAGCACAATTTAGCACAAGGAGAATTCACTCACTGTCCTTCCAGGTCCCTGGAAACAAGGACTTTGACAGTGAAAGAAACTGACACACTCTCCCTACCTACAGTTTTCTGTCCCTAGAAAAAATGTTTTTTTTAAGCACAATTTAGCACAAGGAGAATTCACTCACTGTCCTTCCAGGTCCCTGGAAACAAGGACTTTGACAGTGAAAGAAACTGACACACTCTCCCTACCTACAGTTTTCTGTCCCTAGAAAAAATGTTTTTTTTAAGCACAATTTAGCACAAGGAGAATTCACTCACTGTCCTTCCAGGTCCCTGGAAACAAGGACTTTGACAGTGAAAGAAACTGACACACTCTCCCTACCTACAGTTTTCTGTCCCTAGAAAAAATGTTTTTTTTTAAGCACAATATAGCACAAGCACAAAACACACTGACACTCTCCCTACCTATCCTTCTCTTTCCCTAAACTAAAGGAATCCAGGTTAAGCAAGAAAGAAATAAAAGTCACTGTCCCTGCCTATGCTGCTCTATCCCTGCTCCGGAACACACTACACTAGGCCGCCGTGCTGGCGGCCTTTTATAGTTTGGGGCGTGTACTAAACACCCTCAGCAATAATTGGCCACAGGCATCCTGCCTGTGGCCAATCATTGCTCTCCTCGCTGCCGGCGCTGTGAATGGCCAAGCATGCGGGGTCACAGTGCATGCTTGGCCAATCACAGCGCCTGGATGACACTGCGATGGCGTAGTGCATTGTGGGCCGTTCGCGTCACTCGAATTTGGCGCGAACGGCCCAAATCGTTCGATCTTCGTCGAACGATCGAACAGCCGATGTTCGAGTGGAACGTATGTTCGACTCGAACACGAAGCTCATCCCTAGTATAGGGTGAGTAGCGCTGCACTCCCGCGGACGAGAAGCACTCTGTGACAGGATATTGACTGCTCTCTCCTGACCTGTCAGCTGAGGAGAAGCCGCTGTCCTCTGACGCTTCTTCTTCCTAGCAGGCTGCTGTCTTGTTCCACCCCCGCCCGCAGACGAGCCTTCTTCTGTTTCAGGGGGAATATGGACAGGTGGAACTGGACCGCTCTCCTCCTCCAGGCACCGCACTAACCATTCCTCACTGCCTCTGCTCTCCGCCCTCTCCAACAGCTGACATAAGAGGGCCTCACGGCTGCTGGGAGAACGGCGCTTCATAGTGCAGGAGCTCTGCGCCGCTGCCTGGTTCGGAACGGTCTGAGGTAAACTGCTCCCCGCTCTTCTGATAGCTTCACCCGCGCGGGCTAGTCAGAGCTGAACTGGCCAATCAGCTGCTCGCCCCTGTCCACCAATCCCATGGCTGTTGCTGCCCAGGGATTTTGCCTCAAGCTCAAACAACCTGTGGGGATAAAACAAAGCAGGAGAACTGCAATCTTTTCCCCTTTGAGCTAACCCATGGTGGTCCAGCTTAATGCTGTGACCTTTCATTATGAATTACTTACCTAAGATCGAAGCCCCCGCAGCGGTGCTCGTTCCTCTCCTCCATCGCCACCATCTCTCCCCGAGTGTCTTCCTTGCATCGCGGCTCCGGCGCTGTGACTGGCCGGAGCCGCGATAACGTCACTCCCGCGCATGTGCGCGGGTGCCGCCACTAACGGTATGATCGCTGTTAGTTATGGCACGCTCAGTGCGCCTGCGCGCCGTTGTCTACGGCGCATGCGTCGTAGACATCGGTGCATGTCTTTTGCAAATATCTGCTAAACCGTGTAGGTTTAGCAGATATTTCTTGCACCTACAGGTAAGCCTTAATCTAGGCTTACCTGTAGGTCTAAGTGGTCTGTAAGGGTTTACAACCACTTTAAATTGAGGTGAGAGGCTAGGGCACATCATTGGTGTATTATGAATGGTGGAAGCCCTATCACTATATGAATTGAACTTTTACACTGATTGCACATTTTGATTTGGATTTTTTTTTTGCACTATATTATGAACTTTTTTGGTTTTGTCTTTTGATTTGTTGACATTTTTTAATCACGTTCTTGGGAGTATCATCTATTGAAGTATTTCCACTATTGCATTGTCATTTTAATATTGCATTGTCACTTTGGAATTATTTGCACATTATATATTGAGTAAGCCCCACATTATTTACCTTTATATTTGTCACTGTGTGGGAACACCGGTTCATGTCGGCAGCCACTCATTGGACTTGTACACATTTGGTTTACGCATTTGTTTAATTATCTTAAGCAATTATAATATATATTTCTTTAAGCATGCTTACTTAACAGCACTTCTTCACACCTGCCTCAAACTTCTGCACAGTACTGTGTATATAATATATATACATGTATATTTATGAAATTATTGTTAAAAACGAATCACAAACTCCATTCAATACAGAAAAATATAACCTGCCACAAAATGTTTTAATGAAAATATACAGCACTGTAAAATGATATAGAGCTATAAATGGTGGCATTTAACTCAAATGTCATTTTACATTATTTTTTTTTCCTCCTTCACATTCAGGTGTCATTGCCTGTCATCTCAAAGTATAGGGGACTCTCACATTACAAAGGACCTATTATGAAAATAACATTTCACATAAATAAATAGATGACATGTCAGGATTATTAAATCACATTGTTATTTTGATAAAAAAGTAACTTTTTTGAGAAAATACAAAATACTGCTTTTCTCCAGATCTCTGTCTAGGTCACATCTAGCTACCAGTCGTATGTGCAGAAAGTCTATTGTTCTGGTGCACAGCTTGCTAAGGTCCAAATGTGGTCCCTTTTAGTACTTACTGTGCATGCTTTAGGCTGCAGCAGTAGTTGTTTTCCTTGCCAAGATGCAACAGTATGTAGCATCCTCTAGTAGTGCTAGGTGAAATATTGTTTTTTTTTTTATCAGTGTAGGCAGATTTGATTGGCATCCAGGCCTGATTGTTTTGTTTCCTGGATTGGCAGAAATCCAGAGAGAGCTATATGACTCACGGGCAGCACCACTGAGACCTCCCACTTTTTTTCAGAATGTGCTGGAACCTTCTGGAAAGAAGGAAAAAAGGAAATGCCCCGAGGGTTACTATGTGCAGGAAACCATTACAGGATAAACAGAAAAATGGTACAAGAAGTATAAAAAATATACGTTTTATTTAATGTATAAAGATATGGGTCTAAAAACAATCATAGAAACAAGACATGATTATAAAAATACAGTTGCTCCCTGTTGCGATACACAATGTGTTTATAGACATCAAGTCAATTACAAACTGTGATAGCAACAACAACCCTACATGTTTCAGAAAGCATAAAAAGTTTTTTTCCTTTTATGATATGTGTACTTCCCTCTTCAGGGATTGGATGAGGGCATGCTTGTATATTTCTCATAAGAAACCTTTTGGAAAGAAAGGAGGAGAGTGGAGCTGTCTGGAGTATTCTGAGGGCCCTGACTAACTCCCAACTTGGATTGGCAGGGGGCAGACCTCCTCAAATACTCAGAGCCCAGCTGAGGAGGAGTTGTTTGGGTGGAAGATAGAGATGGAGTATTAGGCTGTTTGAGGGAGCTCCCCAGTCTGGGGGGTGACCTTGGGCCTGGGCTTGGGTGCGGACGGGACCTTCCTACAACCAAAGTGTCCTGGACAGGAGGCACAGGAGCAAGGAGAGGAAAGCAGGCGAAAGTACTGCCAGTCTAGTCTCCGGGAGAAACAACAAGTTGCAGCCAAGAGGGCTTTTGAGTGACACACAGTCAGGAGGACTGGGAGGCACACCTGAGAGGACTGGGAGAAAGCAGCCTGGGATGGGTGCAGAGCCAGTGTGGAGGATTGGGTTGGCACAGGCAGTGGAAAGATGCAGCTGCAGCCAGGAGGGCTGGCAGGGCCTGAAGAGGTGGTACTGGGATCAGTAGCCAGGTGGGGCAGCTAGCACTAGGATCACCAATTTTGCTACACCATAGGGGCCCACGGTCCCTGCCTGCAAAGGGCATTTTTTTGCTTTGGGGCTGGCTGAACCAGTGCCAGGCCTGCAATTCAGTGCTAGCTGGTACTGGTAGTTGTTGTTCTACAAGTAAGTTTGTGCTGGAAAGAAGAAGAGAGGACATTCTATATACCGGAGGTGTACATAGTCCTATTGCTTTTACAATCAACTGGGCACCCCATATCTACCCTATCCCCATGCAAGTTACAATCCCCTAAATAAAACAAAAACAAAGTACTACTGAGTGTCTGATGATTTGTGTGCTTGGCTGTGCAGGGTGAGAGGCAGTACCCAATGGGGGTACCGCTACAAGTATAAAGAGTCACATACCTAGACTTCACCTGTTGGTGTGCTTCACTTGTGACATAGAAAAAACCTGGGCTTGCATGCTATCACTCTCCACTATGACCTGCGAATATAAGGAGGTGAAAAGTGCTCTGTGTACAGCACAAATGGTGTACAATACTATAGTATCCACACTACAGACCTGCTTGATTGTTCAAAGATAACTGTGCTGTCATAACCAGAATGCAGCCTAATAAAGCAGAATACTAATTAGACCGACTTCTGCTAGACAATTGTGATCTTTAGTAGTATCATGTAAAGCTATGAATACACTAGTAGAATTTTGACCAAAATTTATACGAAAATACTTATGAAAATGTAAACAAAAATTCTCAGTACATTCAAATGTTATTGTAAAGTAGTTTGTTTTTACAAGAGTACAGCTAAAGCTTGTTTGACTGTACTTCTCCTGTGGATCACAGGAGTGCAGTTCATTCTGCAATCCTGTGACCTGTTTGAAGCCCGCTGTCAGCTGACATCCCAGAGCCAAAGCATGCTGTCGGCTGATCTCACAGAGACGGTCCAAGCTGGGGCAAGATCGGCACAATGAAGTCGGGATCCACCCGCATGTCTGGACCGGCACTCGGCTCAGCCTCTTAGCAAGCAGAGCCTGAACCGGATGCTTCTGACCCCTCCACAGCCCAGCACTCCAGTGAGTGTGTGGGGGGGCAGAGCAGACAGCAGTGACTGACAGTCACCAGCTCTCTGCTCAGGGAGCCCTGAGAAATGAGTGATCGCTCGGTTCTCAGTCTTAGAGCTGGCGGGGGTCAGATGCAGCATCGGACCGAGCATCCACCTAGGTAAATATGATTCTGAAAACAAAACAAAACATACTTCTCTTTTAACATTTGATTTTTGAATTCCAGGACTTTACCAAATGAAAACCACATACACTGTTAGCAATTTGTACATTTGAAAAAGGATTTCCATCCTGCTCCTTCTGATTTTCTTGTCACTGTGGTCAACAATTCTAATCTTTTTGACCACAGTAATGAAAATTGCAAAGAAAAGTGTATACCCAGCTTAAAGTGGATGTAAACCCTCACATACTGTATGCCCAGTGAAGTGAATATCCTCAGAGCTGTACACAGAGATGAAACAAATTTCCCTATATACATTTTATTTGTATATCTGCTGTCTTCAGCTTTATATACTGTTTAGAAAGTATACATCGTGTTAGATTTTTCCTTCCTGTTCAGCAGTAGGAGTGAAGTCTTGGCATACACTGTGTGACAGCTGATTGGAGGAAAGGCACAAAGGCACCCCCCCCCCCACTCCACATAGGCAGAGGAAGGAAGGAATGTGCAGAGCTGTGCAGTGAATAGACCAGCTCTCTGCTAATCTCTTTATAGCATCCACCCCGACACAAATTTTCAGCTGTTTTTATCTCCTGTCTCAGAGAACTTGTCAGCAGTTATCATGCTAATAGCAGATGAACAGATCAGCATAAAGACAAAGGACTTAGGGCTTTGGAGAGAGATAAGAAAACACTGCAGATATACGTGCCCAGGTCAAATTTTGTGAATCGGGTTTACATCCACTTTAACACTTCCCTGATCTCTATCTTCCAGGGCATGTGACTCGCTATTGTGTTCTGTAAGCTTTGAGATAAGGGGATTACATGGTTTCTCCTAATATGCTCTATACCAGTGATGGCAAACCTTGGCACCCTAGATGTTTTGAAACTACATTTCCCATGATGCTCAACTACACTGCAAAGTGCATTCAGGGGTGCCAAGGTTTACCATCACTGCATCTATACTGATTGATAAGGTACTTTACTTGAGTGTTCCTAAAGCCCTTCTATAGCCAAAATGTTTTCTTTTTTTCTTTTTCAGCAGAGTGATTCCATCAGGTTTTTATTTCAGTCGGGGTCTCTGCTATGTAGATTCACTCTCACTGTTTGTCTCGGTGACCATTGTCTCTCAGAAAGTGGCAGGAAATTCAAAATCCCACAGTTGTCATCCAAAAATGAGTTGAAGAGACATCTTCCAAGGGGGGCACTTGTTCTGGTGAGAACTCTCTGAGGGGGATTTCCACTAACTTTTGAGATATTCCTTCTAACTCTCTGTTGTACCGCCAGGACAGGAAGTGAAATGAGATTTCCTTAATGAGGCACACATAGCAAAGAATAAACTGACATGTTTTTCTTTTCATTCCCCACTCCATTCAATACTAGAAAGCAAATCTGTGGCAATACAAATACCTTAAAGTGATAATACATATGTAAGGGAACTGCTGATTCACGTCTGGTGCATACGCGTGCGCATGCGCGCATTCCCGGACAACAACAGACTTCCAGAACGCCAATGCGCATGCGCAACGAACGGCAGGCACATGCAGGAGCGCATCCCTAACACCAGTTGGCACCAGACGGCCTATTTAAAGGGTGCTCTGACTCTCTACAAGTGCTGACTGGTCTTCAGCTGTGTCCTGATCCTCTGAACCCTGCTAATACCTACTTGATACCTGTTACTGATCCCGGCTTCCTCTGACTCTGATTTGCTTGATTACTGGTACCTGACTCCGGCCTGCACCTGACCTTCCTCCTGCTTATGCCTTGTACTCTGCAGCCCGCCTGTTACCGAACCCGGCTATCTCCACGACTCCGCTTTCATTGTCTGCCCCGCTCTGACACAGCCTCTGGAAACCTGCGCTGGCTCTCTATCTTCTCAGCTCTCCTGTGTCCAGTGCTCTCCTGTCTCCTGACCATAGAAAGTACTGACATGCCACCAAGCCTGAACCTGCAAGTTGGTTGGAGTTCCTCTTTAACATCCGCTGATCTTCTGAGTTCCACCCCAGCTCTTCACCTGCTGTCCTGCTGGTACCACCGAGCCTACTATTTCCACCGCAGGTTCTACAAGCAACATTCCCAGGCACTCGTGTTCCTCCTGACTCTAGCCACTATCTGTTCCACCTTCAGTGGGGCTTGGGTAGGAGATACAAGGGAGGCCGACCTCGTCATATCAGACTCCTACCGGGTACGTGACAACATCCTTGCATAAACCCACAGAAGTGACTAGCCTCAGGTGATACGCAGAGATGAAGCAAATCTATCTACATAAGCTGTACCTGTTTATCTGCAGCCTTCTCTCCTCTACAACCTTTAATAGTACACAGATCAAAGGGTATTTCTCAGCTGAGTGTAATATGAGACCTGAGTGGAGGGAATGGATACCCCACCCCCTCTACAAAGTCTCATAGTGAAACAGGGACAGCTGAGTTTGTCAATTTCCTGCTGCAAGCTGGAAGGGGCTGGGAAGGTCTTCCAGGATTGCCTTGTGACAGGAAAAACTGTCAAAAGTTATTCATGCAGACAGCAGAGGAAGGAGAGGGTAGACAGGATTCATAGATTAAGTAAACATTATAGAAGTATAAAGCCGTGTACACACGATAGGTTTTACCGATGGACTTTTTTCATCGGACAAACCGATCGTGTATGGGCCCCATCGGTCTTTTTTTCATCGGTGTTTAAAAATAGAATATGTTTTAAATTTATCCGATGGTTAAAAAACCGATAGCAAATTACTATCGTCTGTGGGAAACTTCATCTGATAAAAAAAAACCACGCATGCTCAGAATCAAGTCGACGCATGCTCAGAAGCATTGAACTTCATTTTTCTTGGCTCATCGGAGTGTTTTACGTCACCGCGTTTGGAACGGTCGGTTTTTTGACTGATGGTGTGTAGGCAAGACTGATGGAAGTCAGCTTCATCGGTTTTCCGATGGAAAAATCCATCGGTTTAAAAACCATAGGAAATCCAATCGTGTGTACAGGGCTTATTATGCTTTTTTCCATTTCAGAGGTTTACAATCTCTTTACATGATCTTATTCATAGGTATAATGAATATACCTGTAGTGCTACCACCAAGTCTAGGGGTTGCAAGTTTTTTTTTGGTAATTTGTTGCTCAAAGAACTTTAACGAGAGAGGGTATCAGGGCATGGGATACGCGAAAACGCTCAGCACTTGATAATTAGAGGACAGTCTTCTCCTTGAGCAATAGTGAGTGTTGGACAGTCTAAAGCCTCACAGCTAAAGACCATGGGGCAAGTCTTTTAGGATTTGAGTTACCAATGCGCTAAAGCACAACTGCTGGTACCCAGTGCAGCTTTCGGAACACTACATAGTCCCAGAGTGATGTTTAGGGTCTTTACGCACAAGCCCCCAGAACAGCTTCCACCTTCCAGCTTCCTCTTGACATGGTCCACTGAGTAAGACAGCACCTCTCCAGACCAAAGACCCTTGTGGGGAGGTTCTGCAATCAGCGTTTAGCAAAGTACATTGAGGCCCTCAGCTTTACACTACTGAGGCCTTTAGAGCAGCTGTATAGTCCATTAGATTCTAGAGGGCAGCAGCCCATCTGGCTTTGGAACCATGGGAGAAGGAACCCAGCTGTCCAGTGTTTCAGACTATTTATCACCATTCTAGCCCCCTTCTGGACACTCCTTTCCAGGGATTGGCTGGAACCTGATAAATATCCAGGATGGTCATTTTGAAACTCCTACCATAAGCTCTGGAGGCTTCTTCCAGAGGCAGTGGGCAGCACTCAAACTCTCAGCCTGTGAAACCCTGAGCAGACCAAGCCAAACAATCACTGCTCCCTTGATTACAGAAGGAGCCAAAAACTGAATTTATCTAGGAGGGTGCTACATAACTTAAAGACTAAAGTCCCACTTTAATTTAATTTAATTGTATTATAAAAATACCAAAAGTCATTTAAATGCACTGGGGATACTAAACTTGGAGAAATTATTGTCCTGCATGTACATACACGGTTGTACTCTGTTTACATGGATTCATTTAAATCTTACCTGTGGCTTAGATTTGTGCTGGTAGATACATTACAGGTATTTTCACTGCAATCTGAGCTGTGTTGGCAGATACAGCTTAGTTGGTGCATAGAGATTAGTGATGAGCCGAACACCCCCGGGTTCGGTTCGCACCAGAACCCGCGAACGGACCGAAAGTTCGCACGAACGTTAGAACCCTATTAAATACAATGGATGCGAACGTTCGAAATCTAAAGTGCTAATTATAACGACTATTATGCATGTTATTGTCCTAAAAAGGGTTTGGGAACCCGGGTTCTGCACCAGGGGACATGTATCAATGCAAAAATAAGTTTTAAAAACGGCAGTTTTTCGGGAGCAGTCATTTTAATGATGCATAAAGTGAAAAAAAAATTCAAATATTCCTTTAAATATCGTACCTGGGGGGTGTCTAAAGTATGCCTGTGAAGTGCCACGTGTTTCCCGTGTTTAGAACTGTCCCTGCACAAAATTACATTTCTAAAGGAAAAAAAGCCATTTAAAACTGCTTGCGGCTTTAATGTAATGTCTGGTCCCGGTAATATGGATGAAAATCTTTAAGAAAAATGGCATAGCTACCCCATCACCCCCCCCCCCTACCCCAGCCCATTACCAACCCCTTTGGGTCTTGTATGGATATTAAGGGGAACCCCGCACACAAAAGAAAAAAGGCCCTATATACTCTGAACAGCCGTATACAGGCGGTGCATACAAGACAGGGACTGTAGGTTTGTTTTTATGTAGAATCTGTTTGTAATTTTGAACAGGTACATTGTTTAAGTGTAGCTCCAGCCCAAAAATCTATTTTTAAGCTTTTTGGAAAACATAGGGAAGGGTTATCACCCCTGTAACATTTGTTTTGCTGTCTGTGCAGTGTGCACCTGTTCAGAACAGTTCACCTCACTTTCCGTCCTAATGACAAATGTTTTTTAAAAATTTTGGGTTTTTATTGAAACAAGAATTGGTGATAAAGCATCAGTGGAGAGGAGACACTTTTTTTCCCATATTAACTCTTACAGGAGAGAATTTGCCTTCCTAGGGGTAGATTTCCTCTCACTTCCTGTTGTATCCTTCCGTTTGCAAGGAGGAGTCGTTTGTAAGTTGGATGTTTGAAAGTAGGGGCCTGCCGTATATACTCTGCTGAAAGTTGCCCCTTACATGTTGGTGTTGCCACAACACTGTGAACCCTCACAGTTACTCTTGGTGGGCGCATGAATGGGCCCTGCTGTGAATTATTAGATCAAGAATTGTAATTGCATGCCCCTGTTGAACAGGGGCTGAAGAATTGGGCCTTTGGTGGTGGTGGTGGTGGTGTTGACACAACACTGTAAGGCCTCACAGTTACTCTTGGTGGGCGCAGGAATGGGCCCTGCTGTGAATTATTAGATCAAGAATTGTAATTACATGCCCCTGTTAAACAGGGGCAGAAAAATTGGGCCTTAGGCACTGGTGCCACAACATTGCAACCCCTCACAGATACTGTACTTGGAGCACAGCAATGAGCCCTGTTGTAAAGTATTGCATCAAAAATTGTAATTACACGCCCCTGTTAAACAGGGGCTGAAAAATTGGGCCTTAGCCACTGGTGCTGGTGCCATGACACTGCAACCTCTCCCAGATACTCTAGTTGGAGTGCAGGAATGAGCCCTGCTGCAAAGCATTGCATAAAAAATTGTAATAACACGCCCCTGTTAAACAGGGGCTGAAAAATTGGGCCTTAGCCACTGGTGCTGGTGCCACGACACTGCAACCTCTCCCAGATACTCTAGTTGGAGTGCAGGAATGAGCCCTGCTGCAAAGCATTGCATAAAAAATTGTAATTACATGCCCCTGTTAAACAGGGGCTGAAAAATTGGGCCTTAGCCACTGGTGGCGGCACCCAGAAACAAAAATGTTCTTCCAAGCTATCATCATCAATCGGATCATTGAGGAGGAGGAGGATAGTCAGTCAACATAACAGGACAGTCTCTCAGCATCAGCATCAGTCTTGAAGGGATGTGACATTTGAAAATAAATTAGTCTGTTATATCAGCTTCAGGTGTTTGGTAGCTGGTGGTGATCCAAGACTGGTTCATCTTTACGAAGGTCAGTCGATCAACCGAGTCGGTGGACAGGCGCACCCTGTGATCCGTGACAAATCCTTCAGCAGCACTGAATGTGCGTTCTGAAAGAACGCTGGATGCAGGACAGGCCAGTAGCTCAATTTCATACTGTGCAAGCTCTGGCCAGTGATCCATCCTCAAGACCCAGTAAGCCAGAGGATTTTCGGTGGGGAAGGTGTCCAAGTCTGACCTTGCCCCTAGGTATTCCTGCACCATGTATATCAGACGCTGGCGATGGTTGCTGGAACCGATCATACCTTGGGGCTGCGGACTAAAGAATTGTCTGAACGCATCGGTCAGACGGCCACCTTCCCCACCGCTCCTTCTTTGACTGACCGAAGCCTCAGCAACTCGTTGTCCAGGACCAGGAGTTTTTAACCTCCCAGTCTCTGGGAACGCGTTGCACAGACCTTTCTGCAAGGCCTCCCGGAGTTGTCTCATCCTCTGCTCCCTCTGCGACGGTAAGATAAGGTCCGCAACCTTACCCTTGTACCGTGGATCAAGGAGAGTGGCCAGTCAGTCATGGTCCCTCTCCTTGATCCGAAGAATACGAGGATCCTTCCGCAGACTTTGCAGGATCAGGGAGGCCATGCAGCGTAGGTTAGCTGAGGCATTCGGTCCGGAGTCCTCTGGGTCACTAAGGACGACATGATCCGCAGCCACCTCCTCCCAGCCACGTACAAGTCCACGGGTTTCTTGGGACTGTAAATCATCCCTAAAAGACTGCTGCTGATGATGCTGAGTGCCAGGCTCCACCTCCATCATGACACAATCCTCCTCCTCTTCCTGTGCGATGGGTGGGACAGAAGGAACACTGTCTGGGTAAAGGGGGCCTTGAGAGGCAAGGAAGTCCTCCTTTTCCTGCCTCTGTTCTGCCTCAAGTGCCCTGTCCATTATTCCACGCAGCGTATGTTCCAACAGGTGGACAAGAGGTACAGTGTCACTGATGCATGCACTGTCACTGCTCACCATCCTCGTTGCATCCTCAAATGGTGCCAGGACAGTGCATGCATCCCTGATCATGCCCCACTGGCGTGGTGAAAAAAACCCGAGCTCCCCTGACCCTGTCCTGGTGCCATAGTCGCACAGGTACTCATTGATGGCCCTCTGCTGCGTGTGCAGCTGCTGCAGCATGGCCAACGTTGAGTTCCACCTGGTGGGCATGTCACATATAAGGCGGTTCTTGGGCAGGTTCAACTCCTTTTGCAGCTCAGCCAGGCAAGCACTGGCATTATAAGATCTGCGGAAATGCACACAGACTTTCCTGGCCTGCCTCAGGACATCCTGTAAGCCCGGGTACCTGCCCAAGAACCGCTGCACCACCAGGTTAAGGACGTGAGCCACACAGGGCACATGGGTCAGTTGTCCCTGTCGGAGGGCGGAGAGGAGGTTGGTGCCATTGTCGCAAACCACCTTTCCTGGCTTAAGCTGGCGTGGCGTCAACCACCTCTCGGCCTGCCCCTGCAGAGCAGACAGAACCTCTGCCCCAGTGTGGCTCCTGTCCCCCAAACACACCAGCGCAAGCACGGCATGGCATCTTTTTGCCTGCGTACTTGCGTAGCCCCTTGAACGCCTACGGAGCACCGCTGGTTCTGAGGACAAAGCACAGGAAGAGGCCATGGAGGAAGAAGAAGAGGAGGGGGTGGAGGAGAGAGGTGTGTCACAACCAGTAGTAGCATTTTGGAGGCGTGGCGGCGGAACAACCTCCAACACTACTGCACCTTGTCCTGCATCCTTCCCAGCTGCCAAAAGAGTGACCCAATGGGCCGTGAAAGAAAGGTAACGTCCCTGTCCATGCCTGCTGGACCATGAGTCAGCGGTAATATGCACCTTACCGCTGACCGCCCTGTCCAGCGAGGCCAAGACATTGCCCTCTACATCCCGGTAGAGAGCTGGAATCGCCTTCCGTGAGAAAAAGTGGCGTTTGGGAACCTGCCACTGAGGAACCGCACATTGCACAAACTCACGGAAGGGGGCCGAGTCTACCAACTGAAAAGGCAGCAGTTGAAGCGCTAGCAATTTAGCCAAGCTAGCATTCAACCGCTGGACATGTGGATGGCTGGGAGTGAACTTCTTTCGATGTTCAAGCAGCTGGGGCAGGGAAATTTGCCTGCTAGAATCGGACAACGGTGTACTGCTAGCAGAGTGCCCGCAAGTACTTGGCTGTGACACACCTAATTCTACACCTTCATTCCTCTCAGTGCAGGTTTCAGAGAGGACTGAAGGTATAGTGGGGTTGGAGATCCCAGCTGATGCGGTGCAAGAAGAGGTCCGCTTTGTTCTTTGGTGTGCGTCTTTAAGGTAGGCTTACCAATGAGCTGCATGGCAGTTCAACATATGTCTGGTCAAGCATGTGGTGCCCAAGCGGGTGATGTTTTGGCCACGCGATATACGCTTGAGACATATGTTGCAAACAGCAGCTGTGCGATCTGATGCACTCGACTCAAAAAAGGCCCACACCAAAGAACTTTTTGAATAACGGGGAGAGAAAGCGCCCTGCACAGGTGGAGCTCTGCGGTGTGATTCCGTTGGTGTGCTGCCCTTACGCTGGCCCCCCGAGGGCATCCTGCCTCGTTGGAGATGTGCCTCCTCCTCATCCTCCTCCTCCTTTCTCCTATTAGGCACCCACATGGAGTCAGTGACCTCATCATCCCCTCCCTCCTCATCACTGGAGCCAATCTGGCAGTATGCTGCAGCTGCTGGAACATGACTGCCAGATTTGTGTCCTTCTTGAGCATCCCCTCTCTCTGCTCTCACGCTACTGCCTTCCTCTAGCTGGGTATCATCATCAGACCCTTCGAAATGCTGGGCATCCTCCTGGAGCATGTACCCAACACTGTGCTCAAACAGTTCGGGGGACTCCTCAGGAGGACATGGTGGGTCTAGGGAAGGAGTGACTGATGATGACATTGATACCAGGGAAGAGGAGGCTTTGGCAGCTGCTTTGCCAGTACCCTGAGCCTGGGTGAGAGAGGATGAGGAGGATGAGGAGGGCTTGGTCATCCACTCTACCAAGTCTTCAGCATGATGCGGCTCAACACGTCCAGCTGCCGAAAAGAAGGACAAGCGTGTCCCATGGCCACGTGCTGATGGCGATGCACCGCGTCCACGACCAGCACTGTTGTCTCTAGACACAGAGCCTGCTTGCCCTCTTTTATTGGCTCCTGACTGTCTGCCTCTCCTTGTTTGCCTTCCAGACATTCTAATGGCCTGCAGGGAGATGGGAAAACCAGCAATAAGGCCTGGCTTCAGGAGTATATTTTGCAGGAATCACACTACGCCTGCTGTAAGTGCTGCAAATGCCTGTTGGTGTAACACACCAGGAAAACACAGCAATATGGGCTAGCTTCAGGTGTATAATGTGCAGGAGGTACACTCCGCCCCCTGTAAGTGCTGCAAATGCCTGTTGGTGTAACACATCAGGAAAACACAGCAATACGGGCTAGCTTCAGGTGTATAATGTGCAGGAGGCACACTCCGCCCGCTGTAAGTGCTGCAAATGCCTGTTGGTGTAACACACCAGGAAAACACAGCAATACGGGCTAGCTTCAGGTGTATAATGTGCAGGAGGCACACTCCGCCCGCTGTAAGTGCTGCAAATGCCTGTTGGTGTAACACACTAGGAAAACACAGCAATAAGGCCTAGCTTCAGGAGTATATTTTGCAGGAATCACACTACGCCTGCTGTAAGTGCTGCAAATGCCTGTTGGTGTAACACACCAGGAAAACACAGCAATACGGGCTAGCTTCAGGTGTATAATGTGCAGGAGGCACACTCCGCCCGCTGTAAGTGCTGCAAATGCCTGTTAGTGTAACACACCAGGAAAACACAGCAATAAGGGCTAGCTTCAGGTGTATACTGTGCAGGAGGCTTAGCAACAATGACACTGACACTGTCCCCTGCCTATCCTTCTCTCTCCCTGCACACAAGGTTTATCAAAGAATATGACACTGACACTCTCCCTGCCTATCCTTCTCTCTCCCTGCACACAAGGTTTAGTAAAGAATATGACACTGACACTGTCCCCTGCCTATCCTTCTCTCTCCCTGCACACAAGGTGTATCAAAGAATATGACACTGACACTCTCCCTGCCTATCCTTCTCTCTCCCTGCACACAAGGTTTAGCAAAGAATATGACACTGACACTCTCCCTGCCTATCCTTCTCTCTCCCTGCACACAAGAATAGCACAAAGAATATCAACACTGTCCCTGCCTATCCTTCTCTTTCCCTGCGCCGGAACACACTACACAAGGCCGCCGCGCTGGCGGCCTTTTATAGTGTGGGGCATGTGCTAAACCCCCTGAGCTATAATTGGCCACAGGCAACCTGCCTGTGGCCAATTATGGCTCTCCTAGCTGCCAGCGCTGTGATTGGCCAAGCATGCGGGGTCACAGTGCATGCTTGGCCAATCACAGCGCCGGGATTGCACTGCGATGGCGCAGTGTATTGTGGGCCGTTCGCGTCACTCGAATTTGGCGTGAACGGCCCAAATCGTTCGATGTTCGCCGAACGATCGAACAGCCGATGTACGTATGTTCGACTCCAACACGAGCTCATCCCTACAAGAGAGTACACCCCTAAGTGAAAATGTCCAAATTGGGCCCAAAGTGTCAATATTTTCTGTGGCCTCCATTATTTCCCAGCACTGCCTTAACCCTCTTGGGCATGGAGTTTACCAGAGCTTCACAGGTTGCCACTGGAGTCCTCTTCCACTCCTCCATAACGACATCACAGAGCTGGTGGATTTAAAAGACCTTCTTATTATAGCCTAGGCCATCTTTATTTAGAACAACATTTTTTTCTTTTCAGATCCTTAGAGAGTTCTTTGCCATGAGGTGCCATGTTGAACATCCAGTGACCAGTATGAGAAAGAGAGCGATAGCACCAAATTTAACACACCTGCTCCCCATTCACACCTGAGACCTTGACTAATGAGTCATAGCATCACTAGTGGTCTTTGTTTAAGGTGAGCTGCTAGGGCACACTCCTGGTGGATATCTGGATGGTGGAAGCAACTTTCAGAACAGTTTTTTTGAGCACTTGATCTCCATATCTCATCACTTTTTGATGCACATGCACTTTATTATTTGGGACCTATCTTAATATTTTTTATTTAAAATCATATGGATATCTGCTTTTGATCTGAGTACTTTATCACTGTTTCATATATTATCGCATATTATTGCATATATTGTATTTTTTTATTTTATTTAAATTAGGGTAGTCATTCTTACATATTTGTCTATTTTTGTCTATTTTTGCTGCTTAGCTTCTTGAATTACTGCACTTTTATCACTGTTTCACATATTATTGCATATCACTGCATTTTATTTTTTTAAATTAGGGGAAGTCATTCATGCATTTATTGCTAATGGTTGCAGCTTTTTCATGTGTATTTTTAGGGAGATATATAATTTTTTGGTATTTATTTTTTCTATCAGTTTTGGTAGGTTGTGAGGTCCATAGCAGTGCACAAGTACTTCAATTTTAAATCCACTAAAGAATATCTTATGAGATAATTGAATTGTGAGACACATTTTTTCTAATTATCTCATGAGATGCTGAAAATGTCGACAAGCAAAAACACTTGGTAAATACCTCTTGAAATGGTGTTAAAGTCAATTCACCAAAGGAAATAATTAAATGGATGCATGAGTTAAATAAGTAGTGGTCCAGGCATTAGGTTTTTAAGGAATGCAAAAAAATAATAGCCAAGTTGGAGTACTCTCTACCTTTTAGGATGAGTTTCTCAACAGTAATGCATAGAAACCTAAATATGGAAAAACACAGATCACTCTAGGCTGATTTACTCAAAATATAACCAAAGGCAACACTTTATATTTTTAGTTTTGGATAGAGTAGAGCTGGATAAGAACCCCAGTCAGGTTTTTATTGCTGTCTGTGTCCTGGTTAGGTAGATTCACCCTCTCTATTTGTCCTGTTTACCATTATCATTGAAAGTAAAAGAAAATCCCAAATTTTGGGCTGTCCCCAGAAAAGTAATAGAGGGGAATTCTTCTAATTGGGACATTGGTTCTGGTGACCTAAGTGTCCCCAAGGGATACTTTTAATTAGTAGGCATTTCCTCTCACTTCCTGTTTTGGCTATTGGACAGAAAGTGAAGGGAAATCTCCCCAATGACAATGTTGTCTTTTTTATTGGTGGAAGAAGGGTGTTTATTTAGGTGTGTGATTTTTGATACTATTTTCATTCAATATTTGACATTTATAGAGATATTTTGTATTTACTGAATCAAACTTAGTTGTTTTTGATACACCACGTGTGTCCTGTGAAAGCAGCTTCCCTTTGACTGGTATTCCAATCACCTTTATTCTTTTGTATCTATACATATGCTTCAGGGCCCGCACTGACTTTGTGAGTTGGAATATTTCTACTGTTTACACCATTTTTCCTCTTTATTAGTGTAGCACACGGACCTTTTCCTGCCTTCGGCTCACTTGCAGGTCAAGACACACCGCGCTATATGCCCGTACCCTTCTGTTTGGGGAGGTTGAGCGTTGTTAACAATTTTGGGTCCTGCAGAAAGGTATCCCAGCAGACTGGTTCTCATCTCCTAGAGTATAGGGACAAGTCTCTATTTTTTCCCAGTAAGGCCAATGTCCACACCACTTTAACTCCAACGCTGAGTTTATTTCACAAGCAAGTTCAAGTTCAGCAGACAGGAAAGGTGGATGAGAGAAAGGACAGTAAGGTTTTGGAGATAGGTTCAGGCACAAACTGGTACGATAGTCGCTACTCAAATCCGAGTAGGTTTAGCTCACCCGGATAGTCCCCTATAAGAGCGGATCCTAGCAGCCGGAGTGATGCTCGAACGTTCACTTTAGGTTTTCCTTGAGAAACGATCGGGAGATCCTCTGCCACAGAATCTTTAAGTCCCAAACTTCTCAGCTGTTGCAACACAAGAACAGGTGCCAGTGATAGCACGTTGCAAGGCCTGTGATGGATCTTTGAATCCCTCCAGAAGGTAACCAGGCCTCTCTTTCACTGTGAACTCTCACCGGTCCATCAGAAAGGTCCTCCCCCGGTCTCCTCTTCTTAGAGCGGGTCCACCCTCTCCCGGGCACCCTGGGATTCTTCTTATGGAGATAGGCCCAGCTAATGGTGCTGGGCCTACTAATAGAGTTGCAGCCCCAGGCTAAAGGTGCCTGGAGACCCATGCACGTGCACACCCCTGGCCTGGAGGGCCGGGTGGCACGAACCGCTCACACTCCAGACTCCTGACTTTCGCCCACCAAAAGAATGGCGTCTGCCCCTTATGTATCCTCTCCCAGCATGCACAGCAGGCCAACCACGCCCACCGTACCGCTGCCGAGAGAGGACACCCTAAGGCATAGCAATGTCACCCACGGTTAAACCCTGACCTGATATGGCAGTGCCACCTACAGGCCACAGGGAACTGTGTGTCAGGCTATATCACATAGGCAGAAGCGGGTACTAACAAATCAAAGTGGTCTGAGCCTGGCTACTAGCTCAGACCAACCCCTAAATTTAAGTACACAGCACCCCTGAAAAGTAAAGGGGCGCTACATTAGCAATAAAAAAACAGTTTCTTCTTCACTGTGTCCATCCCACTGGATATCATGTCATGAGATAAAATACCGAATTGTATGAATGAAATAAATGGATGAAATAACTCATGCCTTATTTTAGTAGCTTTTTTTGTGAATTGCAAACATTTTGGGGAAAAACCCTATGAGCTATTTTGTCTCAGGTTTTAAAGTGGAAAATAAATCTTTGTGCATTGAGCCCAGGATCTCAGGCAGAGATTACTAGGTGACCATGTGGTCCTGACTCTGGCACAGACTGGCTTTCTAAACTAGTGATGTCACAGTGACTACTCCAAACACACAGCTGCTGGAGTGGCAAGCCGGTGCTGTAGAAGAGAAGAGAACCAGCAAAAAAGCTGTGCTTTTTCCTTCTCCAGCTCCTCCCTTTGGACAATGATGAAGTGTATGCCTAGAGGGAGATGTAACTATAGCTTCAGGTTAGATTGGAGACCTGCAACAATAATAATTGAAGGTGGGAGGGTGCAGACTAAGTTTTTAGATGTTGTCACTGTTATTGCTATTTCCTGTGTACTGTAATGTTTGCCCATTTGGTTCCCACAAATTGCAATGATTGCCCGTACAAACTGTAAAATCAGCACTGTTTGTTCAGAACCTTATTACTATTATTAGGTATCCTACAGGCTTGTCACTATTGAGCCACACTTTTGAAAAAGTGGCAATGTTGTGGCCTAATGCAAGAGGCGCACTGCTATTTGTACCCCCGTTTTTGGTGATCTCAGTCTCATAGAGTTCTAAAATTTCCCAGGAATTAAAATTTCTTGCCCTTATGTCACAGGGACAATAAATCAAGAGCACTCTCCCCACAGGCAGCTGGAAAAATGCAAAGTGGTTTGTCGAGTTTAGATTGGGTTGCAGGGCGGTAATACAGCTGTAGGCTGAGAAATATCTCACTTACTCATCCCATGCTTCCATAAGTCAGAACTACCTTTGACTTTAGCCAGTGCCGATCCTGACCTCCCTGGGGCCCCAAGAAAAATGGGCGTGGTTTATGCTAATAGTGGGCGTGGTGTACATGGGCGTGGCTCGGAGGGGTGTGGTTAGAGTCTGAGATGAATGAGGGATGGAGGGAGAAAGAAAGAAAGAAAGAGGGAGAGAAAGAGGGAGAGAAAGAGGGAGAGAAAGAAAGAAAGAAAGAAAGAAAGAAAGAAAGAAAGAAAGAAAGAAAGAAAGAAAGAATGAAAGACAGAAAGAAAAAAAGAAAGAAAGAAAGAAAGAAAGGAGGGAGAGAAAGAAAGTAAGAGGGAGAGAAAGAGGGAGAGAAAGAGGGATGGAGGGACAGCAGGCCCAGATCCTACACCACAATAGAAATATGTGTATTCCAGAAAGTTTAACAAATCAGCAGATAAAGATACTCCAAACACCTGGTGTTAGCGCTTCAATCATCCCGGCACCAAGGTTGTTATGGTGTCAGGATGATTGAAGTGCATAATTTCTTTTATTACATTGTAATATAGAATTAAATTATTCAACTCACCAGAATGCAGAATCAGTGGAAGCCCTGAGTCCCTCCTTACATCAGGCATTCCCAGCGGAGCCCCTCCTTACATCAGGTGTCCCCAGCAAAGACCCTCCTTACATCAGGCATTCCCAGCGGAGCCCCTTCTTACATCAGGTGTCCCCAGCGGTGTCCCTCCTTACACCAGGCATGACCAGCGGAGTCTCCCCTTACACCAGGCAATCCCAGTGGAGTCCCCCCTTACACCAGGCATTCCCAGAGACCAGGCATTCCCAGCGGAGTCCCCCCTTACACCAGGCATTCCCAGCGGAGTCTTTCCTTACACCAGGCATTCCCAGCGGAGTCCCCCCTTACACCAGGCATTCCCAGCGGAGTCCCCCCTTACACCAGGCATTCCCAGCGGAGTCCCCCTTACACCAGGCATTCCCAGCGGAGTCCCCCCTTACGTCAGGTATTCCCAGCGGAGTCCCTCCTTACGTCAGGTATTCCCAGCAGAGTCCCTCCTTACATCAGATATTCCCAGAGGAGTCCCTCCATACACCAGGTATGATCCCCCACTGGAGCCACCCCTTACATCAGGTATGATCCCCCAGCAGCAGAGACTCTCTCCACCGCCATTACAGAACAGAGTGGACAGTGGACTGCGGAGGAGCCAGCCCGGTGGCTGCCAATAGGTATTGAGCTGCGGCGCCGCCCACCCCTGCCCCTTCCCACATCATTTCACAGACAGACGGCAGCCGGGTGCAAGGTGGGCGGTGCCGCAGCTCGATTCCTATTGGCAGCCACCCAGCCTCCTCTTGTTTGGTCTTCAAGAAAATGGTGGCTGCGGACCTCTAGCGGCGGCGGCAAAAAATCGGGGGCCTCGAGTCATTTGCGGGGCCCTACGCAGCTTGTGTAGCGTGCGTATAGGGCGGATCGGCTCTGACTTTAGCTATAAAAGGGGCCTTTCAAGAACACTGTTTTTCATAAAACAATTTTGATTTAAAAAAGTTAATCTGAAGTAAAGTAAGATTTTTTTACAGAACAGTAAAAAGGGCAAACGTTTACTCTTACATAGTAGTCCTCAGAGTTCTGGCAAAGCACCTGTTCATTTTTTTCCAATTCATTGGTAGCTGAAGCTTAGCAGAGCTGCTCTGCATTTTTTTGAGCTAGAGCAGTAGTTTCTGGAGCAGCGCCGGAACCAGAGCTAGTGTTTTGAAAGCCAGAGCTGGTGTTTTTAGAGCTTTCAGGAGCATGAGCTGATGCTTTGTTTAGGTATGAGAGGAGCCAGGAGCCTAACTGCTGGATCCATTCTAGGGGTGAAACTTGAAAAAATTTAGCACCTCACACCTATTTCTTTAAAAATCAGCATTTAGAAGTGCTGAGGGGAAGAATGTTCTAGTTTGAGGTGTTAAATGCTTACACAAGAGAAAGCAGTATTTATTTTTTGTCCATTGAGGGACTCAGGATTGCAGTGAGTAAGTATTGGATATGTGGGTTATACTACCACCTTCAGGAGATTTAGACACTGGTAAAACCAAAACTTTTAAGGCAGCCTTTTTATAACCCCATCTTCAACTGACATGCCCCAGTTTGCTAGCAGCCGCAGAGATTGGGTGCATTTTCCTCAGCTAATTATATATTTTTATTGTGATTTTTTTTTCTTCTATTAAGATATTTATTACAACTTCAAACAAGACCTCATATAAGTTGTTTGTGCTCAATTCTTCACAGCAGCTATCCAGATTTACATATCCTCAGCAACACTTTCCCTACCTTAGCTGTAGCACAGCCTCTGCTGTGACCCAATCTTTCCAGACATACAGCCCATTGTATTGGACATAAAGGAGGGCGTAATAGCTTCTAAGTAGGTTGTCAGGTCATATGGAGTATAAGACACAATGGAAGTGTATAGCATGCTCTGGAATAGAAACAATTGCTCAATAATAAGTCTGGAGTAGGTGATCGGCTGGTTGCAAGGACCATTACTGCAATATCTACTGTATACGTGTGAGTCCCCGGATTCTTTGTCATGCTGCTGTTCCCTTTTAACTTCCTGCTCAGAGAGCTCATACATTCAGTTTTATCATTTTGGAGATTACTTTCCTATGTAAGAACATATCTTTTTGTTCTGGAAGTCCCTCTCCCTGATGTCAAGAGTTATATTAATTTCACCTAGCCTCTGGCGAACTACTACTTGGTTTATATCTTACATTCTAACCTTGTCTGTCAAAGCTTCCTTCCATTAACCACTTCCCGCCCAGTCAATAGCAAATTGACGTCCGGGAAGTGGTTCTGTTATCCACACTGGACGTCATATGACCGTAGTCTGACCCACTGCTACACTGATCTCGGTAAAAAGCCTCCGTCGGAGGCTTTTTACCATGTGATCATCCGTGTCGAATCACGGCTGATCAGGAAGTAAACAGGAAGAGCCGTTGATCGGCTCTTCCTCACTCGCGGCTCTCCTGACAGGGGGGGTTCGCGCTGATTGTTTATCAGCGCAGCCCCCCCTCGGATACCCACACTGGACCACCAGGGAAGCCCCCAAGGACCACCAGGGAAGCCCTAAGCATGTGGATGGCCCCCATGGCCATCCACATGTAGTAAAACTAAAAAACATATTAAAAAAACATAAAAAAATATGCCAATCAGTGCCCACACATGGGCACTGACTGGCACGATCATGCCAAGAAAATAATGTGTGGTGGCTGGCATTGCTAGGCAGCAGTGTCACCAGTGCCACCTACTAGTGTCCATCAGTGCCCATCCATGCCAATCTGTGCCCATAAGTGCCCACCTATCAGTGCCCGTCCGTGCCACCTATCAGTGCCACCCATAAGTGCCCATCAGTGCCGCCTAAAAGTGCCCATTAGTGCCGCCTATGAGTGCCCATCAGTGCCGCCTATGAGTGCCAATCAGTGCCGCCTATGAGTGCCACTCAGTGCCACCTATGAGTGCCCATCAGTGCCGCATACCAGTGCCACATATCAGTGCCCATCAGTGCCACCTATCAGTGCCCATCATCAGTGCCCATCAGTGCCACCTCATCAGTGCCACCTCATTGGTGCTACCTCATCGGTGCCCATCAGTGTCGCCTTATCAGTGCCCTTCAGTGCCGCCTTATCAGTGCCCGTCATTGAAGTAGAAACGGTACTTATTTACCAAATAAATTAACAGAAACAAAGAAAAACATAGTTTTTTTAAAAAAATCGCTCTTTTTTTATTTGTTGCGCAAAAAATAAAAATCGCAGAGGCGATCAAATACCACCGAAAGAGAGCTCTATTTGTGGGAACAAAATGATAAAAAATTTGTTTGGGTACAGTGTAGCATGACCGCGCAATTGTCATTCAAATTGCTACAGCGCTGAAAGCTCAAAATTGTCTTGGGCAGGAAGCTGTATAAGTGCATGGTATTGAAGTGGTTAAAGGCTAAGTTTACCTTTTGGAAAAAAATAATAAATGCACATATTTTTGCATTTATTTTTTCCCTCGTGAATCTACAAAGCATTGCACCCCTGATCAGTGAATCGGGGGTGCAATGTCAAGATCCTGCAGAGAAGCTCTGAATCTTTCAGCCCTTACCTTCGATATGGGCTGACTGTTTACAAGCTGCAGGGCTTGTGAATGAACTACAACATGATAGTGCTCATCGGCGCCCTCACAGTCCATTAAGAACTACAAGCCTTCAGCTGCAATGCTGATGGTACTTGTAGTTCTCTTATTCTCATATCTCACAGCTGTGCTATTGTCAAAATGTGATCTGGGGAGAAGAACCCCCGTCTACTGTTAAAGGGAGGGGGGATATTGGGGGTGCGATGGGCAGGTGGGTAGCATGTTATGCGTTACACCAGAATTATCGGTGTTACATGCAACATGCTCTGAAAGGTGGACTTATTCTTTAAGTCAAATGTTTGGTTGACTGGCTAAAACATATACCCCAGTAAATGCTTTTGTTGAAAAACTTAATTGTTGGTCTTAGAAGTTACTTTGTTTTTGGTAAGTTGTCAATTCACCTTCTTTTTCCTTAAGGTGGATAATTGGTTCTTCTTCACAATGTTTGTTGATTTTTCACATTTATTCATTTAGGTACCAGTTCCCCTATTTTGAAATATCTGTCTGGATCTGGAATACCAGGGTTATCCTTGCTGTCATTTCTTTGCAATGTCTCTTTACAGTTTGGTACATGCTTCTTCATCAAGCCTTCTTTCAGGCAATGATTCTAATAAGATTTCACATGTCGGTTTTTTTATTGCTTTTTATAGCCTCAGTCAGACTGCTTTTGCACGTCACACATGTCCAAAACTTACTACTAGGGATGAGCTTCGTGTTCGAGTCGAACATACGTTCGACTCGAACATCGGCTGTTCGATCGTTCGACGAAGATCGAACGATTTGGGCCGTTCGCGCCAAATTCGAGTGACGCGAACGGCCCACAATGCACTACGCCATCGCAGTGTCATCCAGGCGCTGTGATTGGCCAAGCATGCACTGTGACCCCGCATGCTTGGCCAATCACAGCGCCGGCAGCGAGGAGAGCAATGATTGGCCACAGGCAGGATGCCTGTGGCCAATTATTGCTGAGGGTGTTTAGTACACGCCCCACACTATAAAAGGCCGCCAGCACGGCGGCCTAGTGTAGTGTGTTCCGGAGCAGGGATAGAGCAGCATAGGCAGGGACAGTGACTTTTATTTCTTTCTTGCTTAACCTGGATTCCTTTAGTTTAGGGAAAGAGAAGGATAGGTAGGGAGATTGTCAGTGTGTTTTGTGCTTGTGCTATAGTGTGCTTAAAAAAAACATTTTTTCTAGGGACAGAAAACTGTAGGTAGGGAGAGTGTCAGTTTCTTTCACTGTGCAAGTCCTTGTTTCTAGGGACCTGGAAGGACAGTGAGTGAATTCTCCTTGTGCTATATTGTGCTTAAAAAAAACATTTTTTCTAGGGACAGAAAACTGTAGGTAGGGAGAGTGTCAGTTTCTTTCACTGTGCAAGTCCTTGTTTCCAGGGACCTGGAAGGACAGTGAGTGAATTCTCCTTGTGCTATATTGTGCTTAAAAAAAACATTTTTTCTAGGGACAGAAAACTGTAGGTAGGGAGAGTGTCAGTTTCTTTCACTGTGCAAGTCCTTGTTTCTAGGGACCTGGAAGGACAGTGAGTGAATTCTCCTTGTGCTATATTGTGCTTAAAAAAAACATTTTTTCTAGGGACAGAAAACTGTAGGTAGGGAGAGTGTCAGTTTCTTTCACTGTGCAAGTCCTTGTTTCCAGGGACCTGGAAGGACAGTGAGTGAATTCTCCTTGTGCTATATTGTGCTTAAAAAAAACATTTTTTCTAGGGACAGAAAACTGTAGGTAGGGAGAGTGTCAGTTTCTTTCACTGTGCAAGTAAGTCCTTGTTTCCAGGGACCTGGAAGGACAGTGAGTGAATTCTCCTTGTGCTATATTGTGCTTAAAAAAAACATTTTTTCTAGGGACAGAAAACTGTAGGTAGGGAGAGTGTCAGTTTCTTTCACTGTGCAAGTAAGTCCTTGTTTCCAGGGACCTGGAAGGACAGTGAGTGAATTCTCCTTGTGCTATATTGTGCTTAAAAAAAACATTTTTTCTAGGGACAGAAAACTGTAGGTAGGGAGAGTGTCAGTTTCTTTCACTGTGCAAGTCCTTGTTTCTAGGGACCTGGAAGGACAGTGAGTGAATTCTCCTTGTGCTATATTGTGCTTAAAAAAAACATTTTTTCTAGGGACAGAAAACTGTAGGTAGGGAGAGTGTCAGTTTCTTTCACTGTGCAAGTCCTTGTTTCCAGGGACCTGGAAGGACAGTGAGTGAATTCTCCTTGTGCTATATTGTGCTTAAAAAAAACATTTTTTCTAGGGACAGAAAACTGTAGGTAGGGAGAGTGTCAGTTTCTTTCACTGTGCAAGTCCTTGTTTCCAGGGACCTGGAAGGACAGTGAGTGAATTCTCCTTGTGCTATATTGTGCTTAAAAAAAACATTTTTTCTAGGGACAGAAAACTGTAGGTAGGGAGAGTGTCAGTTTCTTTCACTGTGCAAGTAAGTCCTTGTTTCCAGGGACCTGGAAGGACAGTGAGTGAATTCTCCTTGTGCTATATTGTGCTTAAAAAAAAACATTTTTTCTAGGGACAGAAAACTGTAGGTAGGGAGAGTGTCAGTTTCTTTCACTGTGCAAGTCCTTGTTTCTAGGGACCTGGAAGGACAGTGAGTGAATTCTCCTTGTGCTATATTGTGCTTAAAAAAAACATTTTTTCTAGGGACAGAAAACTGTAGGTAGGGAGAGTGTCAGTTTCTTTCACTGTGCAAGTCCTTGTTTCCAGGGACCTGGAAGGACAGTGAGTGAATTCTCCTTGTGCTATATTGTGCTTAAAAAAAACATTTTTTCTAGGGACAGAAAACTGTAGGTAGGGAGAGTGTCAGTTTCTTTCACTGTGCAAGTAAGTCCTTGTTTCCAGGGACCTGGAAGGACAGTGAGTGAATTCTCCTTGTGCTATATTGTGCTTAAAAAAACATTTTTTCTAGGGACAGAAAACTGTAGGTAGGGAGAGTGTCAGTTTCTTTCACTGTGCAAGTAAGTCCTTGTTTCCAGGGACCTGGAAGGACAGTGAGTGAATTCTCCTTGTGCTATATTGTGCTTAAAAAAAACATTTTTTCTAGGGACAGAAAACTGTAGGTAGGGAGAGTGTCAGTTTCTTTCACTGTGCAAGTAAGTCCTTGTTTCCAGGGACCTGGAAGGACAGTGAGTGAATTCTCCTTGTGCTATATTGTGCTTAAAAAAAACATTTTTTTCTAGGGACAGAAAACTGTAGGTAGGGAGAGTGTCAGTTTCTTTCACTGTGCAAGTCCTTGTTTCCAGGGACCTGGAAGGACAGTGAGTGAATTCTCCTTGTGCTATATTGTGCTTAAAAAAAACATTTTTTCTAGGGACAGAAAACTGTAGGTAGGGAGAGTGTCAGTTTCTTTCACTGTGCAAGTCCTTGTTTCCAGGGACCTGGAAGGACAGTGAGTGAATTCTCCTTGTGCTATATTGTGCTTAAAAAAAACATTTTTTCTAGGGACAGAAAACTGTAGGTAGGGAGAGTGTCAGTTTCTTTCACTGTGCAAGTAAGTCCTTGTTTCCAGGGACCTGGAAGGACAGTGAGTGAATTCTCCTTGTGCTATATTGTGCTTAAAAAAAACATTTTTTCTAGGGACAGAAAACTGTAGGTAGGGAGAGTGTCAGTTTCTTTCACTGTGCAAGTCCTTGTTTCTAGGGACCTGGAAGGACAGTGAGTGAATTCTCCTTGTGCTATATTGTGCTTAAAAAAAACATTTTTTCTAGGGACAGAAAACTGTAGGTAGGGAGAGTGTCAGTTTCTTTCACTGTGCAAGTCCTTGTTTCCAGGGACCTGGAAGGACAGTGAGTGAATTCTCCTTGTGCTATATTGTGCTTAAAAAAAACATTTTTTCTAGGGACAGAAAACTGTAGGTAGGGAGAGTGTCAGTTTCTTTCACTGTGCAAGTAAGTCCTTGTTTCCAGGGACCTGGAAGGACAGTGAGTGAATTCTCCTTGTGCTATATTGTGCTTAAAAAAAACATTTTTTCTAGGGACAGAAAACTGTAGGTAGGGAGAGTGTCAGTTTCTTTCACTGTGCAAGTCCTTGTTTCCAGGGACCTGGAAGGACAGTGAGTGAATTCTCCTTGTGCTATATTGTGCTTAAAAAAAACATTTTTTCTAGGGACAGAAAACTGTAGGTAGGGAGAGTGTCAGTTTCTTTCACTGTGCAAGTCCTTGTTTCCAGGGACCTGGAAGGACAGTGAGTGAATTCTCCTTGTGCTATATTGTGCTTAAAAAAAACATTTTTTCTAGGGACAGAAAACTGTAGGTAGGGAGAGTGTCAGTTTCTTTCACTGTGCAAGTAAGTCCTTGTTTCCAGGGACCTGGAAGGACAGTGAGTGAATTCTCCTTGTGCTATATTGTGCTTAAAAAAACATTTTTTCTAGGGACAGAAAACTGTAGGTAGGGAGAGTGTCAGTTTCTTTCACTGTGCAAGTAAGTCCTTGTTTCCAGGGACCTGGAAGGACAGTGAGTGAATTCTCCTTGTGCTATATTGTGCTTAAAAAAAACATTTTTTCTAGGGACAGAAAACTGTAGGTAGGGAGAGTGTCAGTTTCTTTCACTGTGCAAGTAAGTCCTTGTTTCCAGGGACCTGGAAGGACAGTGAGTGAATTCTCCTTGTGCTATATTGTGCTTAAAAAAAACATTTTTTTCTAGGGACAGAAAACTGTAGGTAGGGAGAGTGTCAGTTTCTTTCACTGTGCAAGTCCTTGTTTCCAGGGACCTGGAAGGACAGTGAGTGAATTCTCCTTGTGCTATATTGTGCTTAAAAAAAACATTTTTTCTAGGGACAGAAAACTGTAGGTAGGGAGAGTGTCAGTTTCTTTCACTGTGCAAGTCCTTGTTTCCAGGGACCTGGAAGGACAGTGAGTGAATTCTCCTTGTGCTATATTGTGCTTAAAAAAAACATTTTTTCTAGGGACAGAAAACTGTAGGTAGGGAGAGTGTCAGTTTCTTTCACTGTGCAAGTAAGTCCTTGTTTCCAGGGACCTGGAAGGACAGTGAGTGAATTCTCCTTGTGCTATATTGTGCTTAAAAAAAACATTTTTTCTAGGGACAGAAAACTGTAGGTAGGGAGAGTGTCAGTTTCTTTCACTGTGCAAGTCCTTGTTTCTAGGGACCTGGAAGGACAGTGAGTGAATTCTCCTTGTGCTATATTGTGCTTAAAAAAAACATTTTTTCTAGGGACAGAAAACTGTAGGTAGGGAGAGTGTCAGTTTCTTTCACTGTGCAAGTCCTTGTTTCCAGGGACCTGGAAGGACAGTGAGTGAATTCTCCTTGTGCTATATTGTGCTTAAAAAAAACATTTTTTCTAGGGACAGAAAACTGTAGGTAGGGAGAGTGTCAGTTTCTTTCACTGTGCAAGTAAGTCCTTGTTTCCAGGGACCTGGAAGGACAGTGAGTGAATTCTCCTTGTGCTATATTGTGCTTAAAAAAAACATTTTTTCTAGGGACAGAAAACTGTAGGTAGGGAGAGTGTCAGTTTCTTTCACTGTGCAAGTCCTTGTTTCCAGGGACCTGGAAGGACAGTGAGTGAATTCTCCTTGTGCTATATTGTGCTTAAAAAAAACATTTTTTCTAGGGACAGAAAACTGTAGGTAGGGAGAGTGTCAGTTTCTTTCACTGTGCAAGTCCTTGTTTCTAGGGACCTGGAAGGACAGTGAGTGAATTCTCCTTGTGCTATATTGTGCTTAAAAAAAAACATTTTTTCTAGGGACAGAAAACTGTAGGTAGGGAGAGTGTCAGTTTCTTTCACTGTGCAAGTCCTTGTTTCCAGGGACCTGGAAGGACAGTGAGTGAATTCTCCTTGTGCTATATTGTGCTTAAAAAAAACATTTTTTCTAGGGACAGAAAACTGTAGGTAGGGAGAGTGTCAGTTTCTTTCACTGTGCAAGTCCTTGTTTCCAGGGACCTGGAAGGACAGTGAGTGAATTCTCCTTGTGCTATATTGTGCTTAAAAAAAACATTTTTTCTAGGGACAGAAAACTGTAGGTAGGGAGAGTGTCAGTTTCTTTCACTGTGCAAGTCCTTGTTTCCAGGGACCTGGAAGGACAGTGAGTGAATTCTCCTTGTGCTATATTGTGCTTAAAAAAAACATTTTTTCTAGGGACAGAAAACTGTAGGTAGGGAGAGTGTCAGTTTCTTTCACTGTGCAAGTCCTTGTTTCCAGGGACCTGGAAGGACAGTGAGTGAATTCTCCTTGTGCTATATTGTGCTTAAAAAAAACATTTTTTCTAGGGACAGAAAACTGTAGGTAGGGAGAGTGTCAGTTTCTTTCACTGTGCAAGTCCTTGTTTCTAGGGACCTGGAAGGACAGTGAGTGAATTCTCCTTGTGCTATATTGTGCTTAAAAAAAACATTTTTTCTAGGGACAGAAAACTGTAGGTAGGGAGAGTGTCAGTTTCTTTCACTGTGCAAGTCCTTGTTTCCAGGGACCTGGAAGGACAGTGAGTGAATTCTCCTTGTGCTATATTGTGCTTAAAAAAAACATTTTTTCTAGGGACAGAAAACTGTAGGTAGGGAGAGTGTCAGTTTCTTTCACTGTGCAAGTCCTTGTTTCAAGGGACAGAGAAGGACACCTGAAGGTAGCCCTTATTGCTTTTTTCCCATCTCCCTGCAGGCCATCTATTAGAATGTCTGGAAGGCAAACAAGGAGAGGCAGACAGTCAGGAGGCAATAAAAGAGGGCAAGCAGGCTCTGTGTCTGGGGGCAACAGTGCTGGTCGTGGACGCGGTGCATTGTCATCAGCACATGGCCATGGGACACGCTTGTCCTTCTTTTCGGCAGCTGGACATGTTGAGCCACATCATGCCGAAGACTTGGTAGAGTGGATGACCAAGCCCTCCTCCTCCTCCTCATCCTCTCTCACCCAGGCTCAGGGTACTGGCAAAGCAGCTGCCAAAGCGTCCTCTTCCCTGGTATCAATGTCAGACTCATCATCAGTCACTCCTTCCCTAGACCCACCATGTCCTCCTCCTGAGGAGTCCCCCGAACTGTTTGAGCACAGTGTTGGGTACATGCTCCAGGAGGATGCCCAGCATTTCGAAGGGTCTGATGATGAAACCCAGCTACAGGAAGGCAGTAGGGTGAGAGCAGACAGAGGGGATGCTCAAGAAGGACACCAATCTGGCAGTCATGTTCCAGCAGCTGCAGCATACTGCCAGATTGGCTCCAGTGATGAGGAGGGAGGGGATGATGAGGTCACTGACTCCACGTGGTTGCCTAATAGGAAAGAGGAGGAGGAGGATGAGGAGGAGGCACATCTCCAACGAGACAGGATGCCCTTTGGTGGCCAGCGTAAGGGCAGTACACCGACGGAATCACACCGCAGAGCTCCGCCTGTGCAGGGCGCTGCCTCTGCCCGTCATTCAAAAAGTTCCTTGGTGTGGGCCTTTTTTGAGGCTAGTGCATCAGATCGCACAGCTGCTGTTTGCAACATATGTCTCAAGCGTATATCGCGTGGCCAAAACATCAGCCGCTTGGGTACCACATGCCTGACCAGACATATGTTGACCTGCCATGCAGCTCGTTGGCAAGCCTACCTCAAAGACCCACACCAAAGAACAAAGCAGACCTCTCCTTGCACCGCATCAGCTGGGATCTCCAACCCCACTATAACTTCAGTCCTCTCTGAAACATGCACTGAGAGGAATGAAGGTGTAGAATTAGGCGTGTCACAGCCAAGTACTTGCGGCCACTCTGCTAGCAGTACACCGACGTCCGATTCTAGCAGGCAAATTTCCCTGCCCCAGCTGCTGGACCGTCGAAAGAAGTTCACTCCCAGCCATCCACATGCCCAGCGGTTGAATGCTAGCTTGGCTAAATTGCTAGCGCTTCAACTGCTGCCTTTTCAGTTGGTAGACTCGGCCCCCTTCCGTGAGTTTGTGCAATGTGCGGTTCCTCAGTGGCAGGTTCCCAAACGCCACTTTTTCTCACGGAAGGCTATTCCGGCTCTCTACCGGCATGTGGAAGGCAATGTCTTGGCCTCGCTGGACAGGGCGGTCAGCGGTAAGGTGCATATTACCGCTGACTCATGGTCCAGCAGGCATGGACAGGGACGTTACCTTTCTTTCACGGCCCATTGGGTCACTCTTTTGGCAGCTGGGAAGGATGCAGGACAAGGTGCAGTAGTGTTGGAGGTTGTCCCACCGCCACGCCTCCAAAATGCTACTACTGGTTGTGACACACCTCTCTCCTCCACCCCCTCCTCTTCTTCTTCCTCCATGGCCTCTTCCTGTGGTTTGTCCTATGAACCAGCGGTGCTCCGTAGCCGTTCACGGGGCTACGCAAGTACGCAGGCAAAAAGATGCCATGCCGTGCTTGCGCTGGTGTGTTTGGGGGACAGAAGCCACACTGGGGCAGAGGTCCTGTCTGCTCTGCAGGGCCAGGCCGAGAGGTGGTTGACGCCACGCCAGCTTAAGCCAGGAATGGTGGTTTGCGACAATGGCACCAACCTCCTCTCCGCCCTCCGACAGGGACAACTGACCCATGTGCCCTGTGTGGCTCACGTCCTTAACCTGGTGGTGCAGCGGTTCTTGGGCAGGTACCCGGGCTTACAGGATGTCCTGAGGCAGGCCAGGAAAGTCTGTGTGCATTTCCGCAGATCTTATAATGCCAGTGCTCGCCTGGCTGAGCTGCAAAAGGAGTTGAACCTGCCCAAGAACCGCCTTATATGTGACATGCCCACCAGGTGGAACTCAACGTTGGCCATGCTGCAGCGGCTGCACACGCAGCAGAGGGCCATCAATGAGTACCTGTGCGACTACGGCACCAGGGCAGGGTCAGGGGAGCTTGGTTTTTTTTCTCCACGCCAGTGGGGCATGATCAGGGATGCATGCACTGTCCTGGCACCATTTGAGGAGGCCACGAGGATGGTGAGCAGTGACAGTGCATGCATCAGTGACACTGTACCTCTTGTCCACCTGTTGGAGCACACGCTGCGTGGAATAATGGACAGGGCACTTGAGGCAGAACAGAGGCAGGAAGAGGAGGACTTCCTTGCCTCTCAAGGCCCCCTTTACCCAGACAGTGTTCCTTCTGTCCCACCCATCGCACAGGAAGAGGAAGAGGAGGAGGAGGAGGAGGAGGAGGAGGATTGTGTCAGCATGGAGGTGGAGGCTGGCACTCAGCATCATCAGCAGCAGTCTTTTAGGGATGATTTACAGTCCCAAGAAACCAGTGGACTTGTACGTGGCTGGGAGGAGGTGACTGCAGATCATGTCGTCCTTAGTGACCCAGAGGACTCCGGAGCGAATGCCTCAGCAAACCTACGCTGCATGGCCTCCCTGATCCTGCAAAGTCTGCGGAAGGATCCTCGTATTCTTCGGATCAAGGAGAGGGACCATTACTGGCTGGCCACTCTCCTTGGTCCACGGTACAAGGGTAAGGTTGCGGACCTTATGTTACCGTCGCAGAGGGAGGAGAGGATGAGACAACTCCGGGAGGCCTTGCAGAAAGGTCTGTGCAACGCGTTCCCAGAGACTGGGAGGTTACAAACTCCTGGTCCAGGACAACGAGTTGCTGAGGCTTCGGCCAGTCAAAGAAGGAGCGGTGGGGAAGGTGGCCGTCTGACCGATGCGTTCAGACAATTCTTTAGTCCGCAGCCCCAAAGTATGATTGGTTCCAGCAACCATCGCCAGCGTCTGATAAACATGGTGCAGGAATATCTAGGGGCAAGGTCAGACTTGGACACCTTCCCCACCGAAAATCCTCTGGCTTACTGGGTCTTGAGGATGGATCACTGGCCAGAGCTTGCACAGTATGCAATTGAGCTACTGGCCTGTCCTGCATCCAGCGTTCTTTCGGAACGCACATTCAGTGCTGCTGGAGGATTTGTCACGGATCACAGGGTGCGCCTGTCCACCGACTCGGTTGATCGACTGACTTTCATCAAGATGAACCAGTCTTGGATCACCACCAGCTACCACACACCTGATGCTGATATAACAGACTAATTGATTTTAACATGTCACGTCCCTTCAAGACTGATGCTGATGCTGAGTGCCTGTGCTGTTATGTTGACTGGCTATCCTCCTCCTCCGAGTCCTCAATGATACGATTGATGATGATAGCTTGGAAGATCATTTTTGTTTATGGGTGCCGCCACCAGTGGCTAAGGCCCAATTTTTCAGCCCCTGTTTTACAGGGGCGTGTACTTACAATTTTTTTAGCAATAATTTGCCATAGGGCTCATTGCTGTGCTCCAAGTACAGTATCTGTGAGGGGTTGTAGTGTTGTGCCACCAGTGCCTAAGGCCCAATTTTTCAGCCCCTGTTTAACAGGGGCGTGTCATTACAATTTTTGAAGCAATACTTTGCAACAGGGCTCATTGCTGTGCTCCAAGTACAGTATCTGTGAGGGGTTGTAGTGTTGTGCCACCAGTGCCTAAGGCCAAATTTTTCAGCCCCTGTTCAACAGGGGCATGCAATTACAATTCTTGATGTAATAATTCACAGCAGGGCCCATTCCTGCACCCACCAAGAGTAAGTCTGAGGGCTTACAGTGTTGTGGCAACGCCACCACCACCACCACCACGAAAGGCCCAATTTTTCAGCCACTGTTCAAAAGGGGCATGTAATTACAATTCTTGATCTAATAATTCACAGCAGGGCCCATTCCTGCACCCACCAAGAGTAACTCTGAGGGCTTACAGTGTTGTGGCAACACCACCACCACCACCACCACCACCACCACGAAAAGCCCAATTTTTCAGCCCCTGTTCAACAGGGGCATGCAATTACAATTCTTGATCTAATAATTCACAGCAGGGCCCATTGCTGCACCCACCAAGAGTAACTGTCAGGGCTTACAGTGTTGTGGCACCAGCACCACCATCAAAGCCCCAATTTTTACTACCACTGTTCAACAATTATATGTAATTAAAATTCCTGATATAATAGTTGACAGCAGGGCGTTCCAGCACCAACCAAGAGTAACTGTGAGTGCTTACAGTGTTGTGCCAACACCAACAACTAAGGGGCCTATTTCTGCAGAGTATATACGGCAGGTCCCTACTTTCAAACATCCAACTTACAAACGACTCCTACTTGCAAACGAAAGAAGACAACAGGAAGTGAGAGGAAATCTACCCCTAGGAAGGAAAATTCTCTCCTGTAAGAATAAATATGGGAGAAAGGTGTCTCCTCTGTACTGATGCTTTATCAGCAATCCTTGTTTCAAGAAAAACACCACATTTCAAAAACAGTTGTCATTGGGACGGAAAGTGAGGTGAAATGTTCTGAACAGGGGCACAGACAGCAAAACAAATGTTACAGGGGTGATAACCCTTACCTATGTTTCCAAAAAAGTTTAAAAATAGATTTTTGGGCTGGAGCTACAGTTCAACAATGTACCTGTTCAAAATTACAAACACATTCTACATAAGAACAAACCTACAGTCCCTGTCTTGTATGCACCGCCTGTATACGGATGTTCAGAGTATATAGGGCCTTTTTTATTTTATGTGCGGGGTTCCCCTTAATATCCATACAAGACCCAAAGGGGCTGGTAATGGGCTGGGGTGGGGGGGGGGGGGGGGGGGTCATGGGGTAGCTATGCCATTTTTCTTAAAGATTTTCATCCATATTACCGGGACCAGACATTACATTAAAGCCGCAAGAAGTTTTAAATGGCTTTTTTTTCCTTTAGAAGTGTCATTTTGTGCAGGGACAGTTCTAAACACGGGAAACACGTGGCACTTCACAGGCATACTTTAGACACCCCCCAGGTACGATATTTAAAGGAATATTTGACTTTTTTTTTTCACTTTATGCATCATTAAAATGACTGCTCCCGAAAAACGACCGTTTTTAAAACTTATTTTTGCATTGATACATGTCCCCTGGTGCAGAACCCGGGTTCCCAAACCCTTTTTAGGACAATAACATGCATAATAGTTGTTATAATTAGCACTTTAGAATTCGAACGTTCGCATCCATTGTATTTAATAGGGTTCTAATGTTCGTACGAACTTTCGGTCCGTTCGCGGGTTCTGGTGCGAACCGAACCCGGGGGTGTTCGGCTCATCACTACTTACTACAATCCTGTGTCTTTCAAATGACGATGATGCAAATAAAATCTTTGTACTTACCGTAACATTTATTTTTTAAGGTTATTAAGAGACACAGGTCCCACTCCTCTTTGTATTGTCCTCAGGTGGGGTGGGGTAATATGAGGGCTGGCATAAGATTTTTGCTGTTTTGTTTTGTAACAGTTTTTGTTTTTCCAGTGTCCAAACCTCCTGAGGGGGCCAATATAACCCACATGTACAAATCTTAAAACAGTGTGTCTCTCAGTGGACAATTAAAAAATACTGTTTTCTTTTGTGTAAGCATTTAACATCCAAAACTGGAACCTTCTTTCTTTCAGTACTCCTAAGTGCTGATTTAACAGTAAGCACAAACATGTTAATTTAGAGACTCTGCCAGATGCCTTTTACCAGTATGATGTGACCTCATGCTCTGAAATGACAGAACAAGCTGAGGTAGTCGACAGATGCTACAGATTTTAGTCTTTACATTACTGTAGAATACTGCAATAGATGTTTTAGGATTAGATTACAAATATGTCTTTTGATGAAGAGAGAGGAAAAATCAACATAGAGCTGTACTCCAGCTAAACAGCTACAGTATATACACTGATAAAATACATATACAGGAATTGTTTTACCTGTAAAAAAAATTGTTTCCTCTTATGTTGTCCTCAGATTTCCACAGTTCTACCACACAGCACAGCCTTGTCTGCCAGTTATAAGTAAGGGCTTGTGTCAAAGAGCCTTTGTTCAATTCAAATGCCATTTTGCATTTCCATACACGGCTATATGAAAGTAAAACCATCTTGAAGCAGGTGAAATGCATGTCAGAAGGAGTTCAACTGCAGGACAATTGCACCTGCCCTTGAATTAAGAATGATCTCAGAAGTGTCTCAAACTGATGTCAGACTGCTGCCATTGACACAAGCCCAAGCCCACTGACAAAGAACCTAACACAAGTCTTGTCCCTCTCACAGGCTTTGACTGGACAGTGGAAGGAGGAGACATAGACTGATAAGCTTACCTTTCTGCCAGTCTGTTTTATCTTCCTATCAACCTACTCCTTGTGAGAACATGAACACTAAAGCCCCATACACATGGGCCGAATGGTAGGGGACATCGGCCGGTTAAAAAAAAAAATGTCCAACATTAAGCCCATGTGTATGCCACTCTTTCCAACAGAAACCGGACAGTTTTTGTCAGAGGAGCTTGCTGGAAAACCAGCAGATGACCGACTCCAAATCAGCGCTCTCAGCCAATGACACAGTTTGCACCAGGCTTTACTGACTTCTTTTGTATCTTGTTCTCCTAATCTAAGGCAGTCCAAAGACAATGCAAATTTCTTTCCTGCAACCACAGTGAGCGAGTGAGTGAGTGAATAACTTGTATAGTGCTGCAAATGTGAACTAAATCGCCTCAAGGCGCTTATTTCCATCCAGTGTCGTACTGATCCTTTAGAAGAGGTGGGTCTTAAGTTTTTTCCTGAAGGCCCGATGGTTTTCTTCCTTGCGGATGTTAATGGGTAGCGCGTTCCATAGCCGTGGTCCTTGAACTGCAAATCTTTGTTCTCCCTTTGATTTGTAGCGGGACTTGGGGATGTGGAGGAGGTTTTGGTTGGTTGATCGGAGAATGCGATTGGGGGTGTAGTGTTTTATTTTCTCGCACAAGTATTGAGAAGCGTTTCCTTGTGTGCACTTGTGGGTGAGACACAGGGTCTTGAATGTGACCCGATCCTTTTCGGTTAGCCAATGAAGGGTCCTCAGGGAAGGGGTGATGGATTCCCAGGGTTTTTTCCCCGTTACCAGTCTGGCTGCCGTGTTCTGGACGACTTGTAGGCACGAAATCTGTTATTTAGGTAGTCCTATGTAGGAGGGAGTTTGCGTAGTCGAGTCGGGAATTTATGATTGTTCCAACTACTACTGCTATGTCCTCTTCTGGGATGAAGGGGATGAGTCTATGCAGCAGGCGGAGGAGATGGTGAGATCTGCTGACTATTGATCCTATTTGTGCATCCATCGACATCTCAGAGTCAAAGATGACTCAGAGACTTTTGACTTTGGTGCTCGGGGTAATGGTCTGTCCAAGGATGGTGGGTGGTGTCCATGAAGTCTTAGCTTTTGTCTTTCGGTTTGCGTGGAGGAGAAGATGTTCTGTTTTGGATCCATTGAGTTTGAGGGAGCTCTCAGTCATCCAATCATCGATCAATGTGAGACATTTTTCTAGTCCGTGATATTGGTCTTTTTTTTCGGTGATGCGAAAGTAGAGTTGGGTGTTGTCAGCGTATGAGTGGTAGCACAAGTCCTGTTTGCTGATGATTTTGAGGAGTGGGCGGTGGTAGATGTTGAAGAGCACGGTGACAGGGGTGATCCTTGAGGGACTCCGCAAGAAATTGCACGAGTTTCAGAGGTGAAGGCTCCTAGTTTCACTGTCTGGGAACGATTTTCTAGGAAGGATGCGAACCAGGGTAGATCTGAGTCTGTGACTACTGCTACTTCTTTAAGGTGAATGAGTAGAGTTTTGTGGTCTACAGTGTCGAACGCTGCACTGAGATTCAGCAGCACCAGGAGACATGATTCTCTGTCATCTGCTGCTTCGAGGGCGTCATCCCATATTTTTGAGAAGTGCTGTTTCTGTGCCATGGCCTGAGCGGAAGCCTGATTGTAGTGGGTCCAAAAGTTTGTGGGTGTCCAAATGGACTTGTAGCTGTTAAACTACTGCTTTCTCCATGATCTTGGAGAAGGTGTTAAGACTTGTTAACAGTCTGCGGTAGTTTGGGTCTTTGGGGTCGAGGTTGGGTTTCTTTAGGAGGGGTTTGATTATGCCTTGCTTGAGGGAGATCAGAACAATACCTTCTTTGAACGATTGGTTTACGAGATGTGTTATGGTGGGTGCCAAGATGTCGGTAAATTCTTTCAGGAGTTTTGTAGAAATTATGTCATTTGGTTATGTGCTGTCTCTGAGGCTTCTGATGATGTTTTTGGTGGTGTCGATGGTGAACGGGACCAGCGAAAATTTCGTCGATTGTATAATGTTTGTATTGATTTCCTCTTCTTGCTTTGCTTAAGTGAGGTTGGTTGTTTTTTTCTGTTGAATTATTTCACAAATTTTTTTGATTTTGTCGATAAAAAAATCTGATAGCTCATTACAAAATTCTTGAGTTTCGTTTGCTGGAGGCTCTAGGCAGGTAGGGTTCATAGTCTGAGCGACTAGTTTGAAAAGTTCACGAGGTCGGTTTAGGGCTTTTGAAATGGTGTTTAAGAAATGTTCTTTTTTTGCTTTGAATATTGCTTTATGGGATTTATTAGTGAGTGCTTTGTAGTTTGTGTGATTTTCCTTTGTTGGGTTTCTTCTCCAGGCTCCTTCAGCTCTTCTGCGTTCTTGCTTCAGTAAAGTAAGAGTGTCATTAAACCAGCCTGAATTGTTTTTGCGGATGAGTGCTCTACGTTTCGGAGCGACTGTGTCTGCTGTTTGTAGTAATGCTTTGTTTAAGGAGTTGAGTGTTTGTTCCGTTGATTGGTTTTGATTTACCATTCCTATGTTTTTTGATAGTGTGGTTTTCAAGAGTACAGAGTGTAGTTTCTTGTCTAGTGTGTTTTTATTGAGTGTTTTGGTTTTTGGGAGAAGGTGTTGGTGGTGATTTTAAATTTGATAGCGTGGTGGTCCGTCTATGGTAAAGGCATTTTGTCCAGTGTGTTGATGTCCATATTTTGTGTGAAGATGAGATCAAGAATGTGACCTGAACCATGCGTGGGGGCATTTATCAGTTGCTGCAGACCTAGTTCTTCCAGTTGGTTGATGCAGGAGGTGGCGATGGGGTCCTGGGTGGAGTAAGCCCAGAGGTTGGAGTTCCCGAGTAACAAAAAGTTTTTGGTTTTCAAGGTGTATGTCAAGATGAATTCGGTGAAGGGTGTGAGGAGATTTGACTTTGGCCCTGGTGGTCTGTAGCATATCAGCATGTGGATGGTGTCCTGGGGTGTTGTTTGAAGATGCAGAGCGAGAGTCTCCATGAAAAGCAATGAATTCTGTAGAGTTGGTTTGATATGAGAGAGGTGGGATTTGAAGATCACTGCTAGGCCTCCTCCTCTTTGTATTATTCTTTGCTTGGTTAGGATGCAGTAGTTCTCAGGCACCAATTCTATTAGGATGGCGTTACAGTCAGGTGTTAGCCAGCTTTCCGTGATAAAGAGGCAATCTGTGCTGTTTTGGGTGATGAAGTCGTGGATTTCCTGTCTGTGCTTGACTGCAGATCTGGTGTTGATCAGGGCGCATGATAAGTGTTGTAGTTGAAGTGGTGCCTTCCTGTTTTTGGTGGTCGATTGTCGATTGATCCTTAGAAGTTGTTCTTTTCGTAGTATTTTTTGGGTGGAGGTTGGTAGTGTTGAGGCGGTATTCCTTAGACTGTGGAGGGTGTCCGCTGAGTATTTAAAGTTGCACATGGTGGGAAAAAGTTGATGGTGATGGAATGATGCGATGATAATACTGATGAAGCGACGATGAGGATGACGAGGTGATGATGATCCTGAAGATGCATCTGATGATAGGGTGGTGATGATGATGATGATGATGATGCAAATGGTGATGATGGTGATAATGAAGGTGATGGGACCCAAGCTGACCTAACCGCCCCCCCCCCCCCCCGTTGATCCAGAGGAAGGCGAAAAACCCCAGCTGAGCCTAGGCCAATTGCTACCGCAGGGGAAAAAATTCCTTCCTGATCCCCAAACAGGTTACAGGAAAGAAATTTACATGATTCCCCCATCAACACAGACAGTGCTGACAGGGGATTCCCTCCTGCTGGGCAATTGTCTGCTCTCAGTGGGGGAGAGGTGCTGGCGGGCATGAAGAAGACAGTGATTATTGCTAGCGACTATAGGAGCAATGATTGCAAGGGGATCTGTCAGGCCAGTTGTACCCAAGTAGATTGCTCTAACTTGGTACATTCAGCCTGCCAACACACTGTTCGAATCACGGCCGTTTTTTGCTGAACCATCCGAGATTCAGACTGTCTATGGCCAACCTAAGTTCTGCTGTGTAGGAAATCGCAAGAGGCTGATACCAAGTCACATTCAGGTACTTTAACTAGTTTACTTAGGAAAAACACATAGATTGATGTGTTACTGAATACCGATCTGCATTACTTTGTGTCCTCTAAATCTGTATTCAGTTTGGCTTAAAAATGAGTAGCTGATACAAGAGCAGATAATTTGCAGTCCAGGCCCTGTCTTTGTCCTTTTATTCCTTTATGACACCAAGCTTAGCAGCAGCAGCAAAAAGGAAACTTTGTTAAAGCGGAGTTACACCCAAATATGAAACTTCCGCTTAATCCACTCCTCACCCCCTTACATGCCACATTTGGCATGTCATTTTTTTGGGGGGGGAGTGGGGGCTTCAGTAGGAGCGGGACTTCCTGTCCCACTTCCTCCTTCCGCCCAGGGACCGCCTAGGCGACTCGTCATATCGCCTAAGGCGACCCCTCCCTGGACATGACTAGGGAATTAGTCACAAGAAGTAAGAGGACAGTGTAGGTGCAAGAGGCTTTATCTGATTGGAGGTTGATCAAGTGTTTAGGAGGAGCCACAACAGTAGGAGCCGTGGTGATTGCTGGGAGATCATTCTGGAAGAGTGGAAAAAGAGGAGAAAGTTGCACATCAACTGGGTCAGATTATAGAATGATTTGTCACTACAGCTTTGCAGGTAGGGCATCTTTGTTGGTATTTAGAATGGATGCATCCCTACGATTAAGCCCCTCGGTGGGTGGGACAAAATGCCCATTTTAATTTTATACCTCTGATTCTGTTTTTATTTTTAACAGTCACTTACAATTTATTAGTACTAACCTTTTTTTCCCTTTTTCCAATGAAACAATTTGCAACTAAGTTTCAAACAAACTTTTAAGATAATAAATATAAGCGGCTGTGGTGAAAAGAGGCTTTGCGTATAATAGAACTGTCTTCATTACATGCTGTGGTTGGTAGCTGCTGTTCTGTGTATCATTTTGTTTGGTCACTTGTAAATGACTTAGATTTCCAACTGGTATATTGCAATAGCTGTGTGCATTATCTTGCTGTATTATCTAGTGCCTCCAGTTGGTTTATTGGTTTTATTTTGTTTTATGTTTTCTTATCATCTCTTTGCTGCAGTTAATCTGCTGTTTACAAAACTGCCCAAAAGTCAGATTACATTGATGTGCACCAGTGGAGTGATTTGCCCAGTCTTTATATAAACACATACTTACATATATAGAGAGAGGGATCCTGCATTGCAGTCAGCTATGAGTGGTGTGCAGGCAGCAAAACAGATGTGCAATGGTGGATTTGTAGAAAATTGCTTTTATTTTAACAGAAACAGGCTGTTAAAGCATAGTGATCTTGAAGGTGTTTGAGATATAAACTACAGGTGCTCAACGACATCAGATGACAGTCTCTCATGCTGGCTCTTATCAGCTAGATTAGGGCAAAGATCTAATGTCTATAAAGCACCTGTGGACACAGATTGCCGAGGCTGATCTTCAGAAAAAGCAATAGAAAAAGCTAGAAAACCTTGATTGGTCATTGTTATTTTCCTTACTGATATGCTGGTGTCCATGCTTATGCTTACACAGTGGCTATAAAGATGTCGCTAGCACTCAATGGATATTGTCTATACAGAGTACCAAAGAAACACAGAAAAGTGAGGGCACAAAAAAGACCAAGCGTTCCATCGAGTGTGCTTTTTTCTTCTTTTAAGTAAATTTTTTAATTTTTTTTGTTAACTTGTTTTGTCTGAGTATAGATCTATGTTTGTCCCAAGCATGTTTGAACCCACTTACTGCTGACTGACTCACTACATTTTCTGGAACTCTGTTCCAATCATTAACTACTCTTTCGGTAAAATAATACTCTCTCTCTACGATTCGTTTTGAACTTTCCTCTTGCTAGTTTAACCCCTTCCATACCGGGCCATAGCAAAATGACGCCGGCAGGAACCCTCTCTCCCTCCGGGTGGACGTCATATGACGTCCTGGGTTTGAGGGAGGATATCTGAATGATGCCTGCAGCTCGAGGCTTCATTCAGATATCCTTTTTTTCAGCCGGCGATCCTGCGTACAATAAGAATGATCATAACGGCGGTTCCGCCGCTTGATCGTTCTTATAGGCGGCGGGAGGGGACATCCCCCCCCTCCCGCCGCCATCCGGTGCTTCTCCGGGCTCCCCCGTGCCATCGGAGACCCGGAGAGAATCGTCGGCGCCGGTGGTGGGTCACGTGATGAGCATAGAGATGACTGGTGACCAGATGGTCACCAGTCATCTCTATGATCGTCGGAGGCCCGGGCGCGATGTGATGACGTCACACCCGGGTCCTCAAATGTAAACAAAGCCGCCATTGCGGCTGTAAGTATGAAATCGTGACATTTTTTTCACTGATCTCATGCTTTCCAGCCTGGAGGAGAGATGTGGGGTCTTATTGACCCCGCATCTCTCAATAAAGAGGACCTGTCACACACATTCCTATTACAAGGGATGTTTACATTCCTTGTAATAGGAATAAAAGTGATAAAAAAAAAAAAAAAGTGTAAAAAAAAAAGTAAAAAAAAAAAAAAAAAGTTTTTTTTTTAAAAACGCCCGTCCCCAATAGCTTGCGCTTAGAAGCGAACACACATGTAAGTCCCGCCCGCATATGTAAACGCCGTTCAAACCACACATGTGAGGTATCGCTGCGTGCGTTAGAGCGCGTGCAACAATTCTAGCACTAGATCTCCTCTGTAACTCTAACCTGGTAACCTGTAAAACATTTCAAAGCATCGCCTATGGAGATTTTTAAGTACCGAAGTTTGGTGCCATTCCATGAGTGTGCGCAATTTTAAAGCGTGACATGTTAGGTATCTTTTTACTCTGCGTAACATAAGCTTTCATATTTTATAAAAAAATTGGGCTAACTTTACTGTTTTGTTATTTTTTAATTCATTAAACCATTTTTTCCCCCAAAAAAGGTGTTTGAAAAGTTATTGCGCAAATACTGTGCAAGATAAAAAGTTGCAACGACCGTCATTTTATTCCCTAGGGTGTCTGCTAAAAAAAACCCATATATAATGTTTCGGGGTTCTGAGTAATTTTCTAGCAAAAGAATGATGATTTGTACATGTAGGAGAGAAGTGCCAGAATAGGCCCGGTATTGAAGTGGTATAAAAAGCCCTGTATGGAAGTGGTTAAATTTCCATCTGTCTCCATAGGCCCTAAATACAAACAGTGCCTGATGCAACCTTAAAGCGAGATTCCACCCGCAATTTTTTTTTTAAGTCAGCAGCTAAAAACACTGTAGCTGCTGACTTTTAATAAGGACACTTACCTGTCCTAGGCACCTGAGATGTTGGCCCCCTTGAGGCCGACCCCTCGATCCTGGCAGGTCCCAGCGCCGCCATCCTTACTAAGGGAAACAGGCAGTGAAGCCTTGCGGCTTCACTGCCTGTTTCCTATTGCACATGCGCGAGTATGAATGGGCGGCTGCTCTCTGGGATACACACAGTTCCCAGAAGGCAGCGCGCCCCATTCCCCAGAAGACACTGCGAGTAGGACGAGGAAGAAGTCCTGCCGAGGACTAGGAAGAGGCAGATTAGGAACATCCGCATAGCAACCGCCTTTTCTGGTAAATAAAATTTTTCTTTTATTTTTTTTTAGATTTTTTTGCAGGATTTGTTTGTTTTTTTAGGGTGGAACTCCACTTTAAAGTATATGTGAACCCTTAACTTGTAAAACAACACATTCAATATAATCAGTTCAATACTGGGCACTTTCACCCCCTTCCTGTCCAGGTCAATTTCCAGCTTTCAGCGCTGTCACACTTTGAATGCCATATACTCAGTCATGCAACACTTTACCTATATGATTTTTTTATCATTTATTTACACACATAGAGCTTTCTTTTGGTGGTATTTAATCACCACTGGGTTTTTTACTTTTTGCTATATAAATGAAAAAAGACTGACAATTTTGAAAAAAAAACATGTTTTTTTTTTAGTTTTTGTTATAAAATTTTGCAAATATATAATCATTTTTCATAAATTTAGACCAAAATGTAATCTGCTAATTTTTTTTTGTAAAAATAACCCAAATCAGTGTATAATATTTAGTCTGTGTGAAAGTTATAGAGTCTACAAACTATGGTATATATATATATATATATATATATATATATATATATATATGTGTATCGGACCCCCACATTTGGGGTCGCTATGCTTGAAATTTAGGGGATAGCCTGAGCCATAGCTTGGCTCAGGCTGTTTGATTTACTTAAATTGGACTCTGCTCTGCTGAGGTGTTGTCTGGTTGTACAGTTCCCTTTGACCTGTGGGTGGCACTGTTGCCCAGGTCTCGGGTCGAACCACAGGTTGCACTGCGGTGTTATTGGGTGTCCTCTCTCGGCAGCTGTGCGGTGGGTGTGGTCTACCTGCTGTGCATGCCGGGAGCAGGTACATAAGGGGCAGACGCCATGATCTGGGGAGTTCGGTTCGCGCACTTCAGCCCTCCAGGCCAGGGGTGCGTTTGTGTGTTCGGTCCTGGGCACCTTTGGCCCGAGGCCACATCGTTCTGGGTGGGCCCAGTACCTTTAACTGAGGCCTACAACTAAACTGAATCACAGAAGTCCCGGGGTGCCCGTGGGAGGGTGACCCGCTCTGAAGGAAAGGAAACCAGTGGAGGACCTGTCCAGGGAAGTGGTGAAGGAAGTCACTGTCTCGGGAGAGGCCTGGTTGCCTGTCAGAGGAAAGGATTCTGTGATCATTGAAATAGCTCCTGTAACGTGCCCCATTGGCACCTATGGTCTCTAAAAGTTACAGGTGCTAAAGAGTTCTGGATTCAAGGACCAAAAGATCCTGTGGCAGAGGATCTCCTGAACCTGTCCTTGGAGGTGACAAAAATTCTAAAGTAAATGTTCATGTTTCACTCCGGCTGCTAGAATCGCAAGAGGGATCTATCCGGGTGAGCAAAACCCACACAGGCTTGAGTGGCGACGAGGGTAAATAAGTGCCGCATGCCTGAACCTACCTCCCTACCCTACTCTATCTCTATCTTCAACTTTCCTACTAAGTTACGAGCAAGAGAAAAATAAACTTGTCTCTTGGAGTTTAACACTGTCTGGACATTGGCCTTCTTTGAGAGAGAAAATAGACTTTTCCCTACACTCTAGGGACGAGAACCAGCGGAAGGAGGTAACTCACTGCAGAACCCAAAAACTGTTAACACCGCTCACTCTCTATACAACATGGAGGATACTGGGCATGTGGCATGGTGTGTCCTGTCCTACAAGTGGAGGTAAGCGGGCAAAGGATGTGTGTGCTACATATATATACACTGTGTATATATATATATATATATATATATATATATATATATATACACAGTGCCTTGAAAAAGTATTCGTACCCCTTGAAATTTTCCACATTTTGCCACGTTCCAAAGAAAACGTAAATGTATCTTATTGGCATTTTATATGATAGACCAACACAAAGTGCCACATACCGTATATACTCGAGCATAAGCCAACCCGAATATAAGCCGAGGCACCTAATTTTACCACAAAAAACTGGGAAAACGTATTGACTCGAGTATAAGCCTAGGGTATCCATCTGCATGCCTCACTGTGCCCCACTTTGCCTCACTGTGTCCACGTGCATGCCTCACTGTGTCCATGCCTCACTGTGTTCATGCCTCACTGTGTTCATGCCTCACTGTGCCCATGCCTCACTGTGCCCATGCCTCACTGTGCCCATACCTCACTGTGTCCATGACTAGACTGACGTTTAACATGGGAGTCTATGGAAGGGGTGTCCGGCTTTGAAAAATGGGTGCTCCCTGGCCATAGGTCCCCCAGACAAAAAACTTTGCACACTTGTAGAGGAAGAGTGATGCTACACGTGTGCCAAGTTTGGGATCCAGGAGACCTAAGGCCGGCCAGTACCGGGTCCCCAAAATCCGGGAGATTAGGCACAAAAAGGTGAATTGGGCTGCATGTGTGCCAAGTTTCTGGTCCAGGGGACCTACAACCGGCCTAAACCGGGTCCCCAAAGTCACCGGAGAAATTACCATTTAACATGGGAGTCTATGGAAGGGGTTCCCGGCTTTGAAAAATCGGTGCTGCCTAGCCGTAGGTCCCCTGGACAACAACCTTTGCACACTTGTAGAGGAAGAGTGGGGCTACATGTTTGCCAAGTTTGGGGTCCAGGGGACCTACGGACGGCCGGTACCGGGTCCCCAAAGGCACAAAAAGATGACTCCAGTATAAGCCCAGGGGGGCATTTTCAGCACAAAAAAATGTACTGAAAAACTCGGCTTATACTCGAGTATATACGGTAATTGTGAAGTAGAGGGAAAATGATAAATGGTTTTCTAATTGTTTTACAAACAAATAGCTGAAAAGTGTGGCGTGCATTTGTTTTGTTTTTTTATTTAGATTTGTCTTATTACATTTTGAAAAATTACAAAGCATACAAAACATATGGCACAAGACATCACAAGTACAACACCTAAACAAAGGAAAGGGAAAAAAAGAGATCCACAGCTCAGGTGGGAGAATCTGTCCACAGGACAACTATTAGTCGTGTACTCCACAAATCTGGCCTTTATGGAAGAGTGGCAAGAAGAAAGCCATTGTTGAAAGAAAGCCATAAGAATTCCTGTTTGCTTTTTGCCAGAAGCCATGTGGGGGACACAGCAAACATGTGGAATAAGGTACTCTGGTCAAATGAGACCAAAATTTAACTTTTTGGCCTAAAAGCAAAACACTATGTGTGGCAGAAAACTAACACTGCACATCATCACAAACACACCATCCCCCCGTGAAACATGGTGGTGGCAGCATCATGGTGTGGGGATGCTTTTCTTCAGCAGGGACAGGAAAGCTGGTCAGAGTTGATGGGAAGATGGATGGAGCCAAATACAGGGCAATCTTACAAGAAAACCTGTTAGAGTCTGCAAAAACCTTGAGACTGGGGTGGAGATTCACCTTCCAGCAGGACAACGACCCCAAACATACAGCCAGAGCTAGGGGTGCAACGGATCAAAAAACTCATGGATCGGATCGATCCTCGGATCAGAGTCATGGATCGGATCATTTTTCGGATCGGCAAAAAAAAGACAAATCTTGTTACACCCACCGGAGTTTTAGATTTCACAGTTATTTTCAACACAAAACGGAGCTTACATGCTTAAATTCATTATTTGGAAATCCAACGGACTGTTTACATGTTACATTTTAAAAGCAGCAGCAAACCTGATGACCTTACATGGTTGCTAATGTGACAGAACACCTCTGATTTTCACTTTTAACTAAATATTAAATGTGAAAATCAGAGGTGTTCCGTCACATTAGCAAGCATGTAAGGTTTGCTGCTGCTTTTAAAATGTAACATGTAAACAGTCCGTTAAATATCCAAATAATGTATTTAAGCATATAAGCTCCGTTTTGTGTGAAAATAACTGAAATCTAAAACTCCGTTGGGTGTAACAAGATGTCCGCTTGGCCCCTGCACAGTAATGATAGTGAGGAGTGTGGGGTGGAGCAAGATGGCGGCGGAGCTAGGCCGAAGCCGCGGCCTTTCCTATGGCCGAGGCTCCGGAGTGCTCCGCGGAACAGGGTGACCCGTTCAGATCATGGATCACCACCGATCTGTTGCACCACTAGCCAGAGCTACAATGGAATGGTTTAGATCAAAGCATATTCATGTGTTTGAATGGTCCAGTCAAAGGCCAGACCTACAGTAAATCCAATTGAGAATCTGTAGCAAGACTTGAAAACTTCTGTTCACAGATGCTCTTCATCCAATCTGACAGAGGTTGAGCTATTTTGCAAGGAAGAATAATCAAAAAAATTCACTCTCTAGATACGCAAAGCTGGTAGAGACATCCCCAAATAGACTTGCAGCTGTAATTGAAGCGAAAGGTGGTTCTACAAAGTATTGACTCAGGGGGGCTGAATACAAATGCATGCCACACTTTTCAGATATTTATTTGTAAAAAAAAAAAAAGAAAACCATTTATCAATTTCCTTCCACTTCACAGTTATGTGCCACTTTGTGATGGTCTATTACATAAAATATCAATAAAATACATTTATGTTTTTGCTTGTAACATGACAAAATGTGGAAAATTTCAAGGGGTATGAATACTTTGTATGTGTGTGTGTGTGTGTGTATATATATATATATATATATATATATATATATATATATATACAGTATACAGAGCTGTGATATATTTTCACACCCTAGCCACAGAGAGGGACCCAAAATTCAAGAAGCACCTTTAGGCTCTCAATGAGCATTAATCACGCATAAATTACACGTCTAATTTCCTGACTATCTGTCACATTTTTGAAGGCCCTGCAGCATCAGGGCAATGGAAGCACCCACAAAATCACCACATTTTAGAAAGCAACATTCTAATGTATTTTCTATGAGGCATAATGAGTCTTTTGAACGTGTCCTTTTTTGCCACAAGTTTTTTTGGAAAATGTGGAAAGAAAATTTACACAAAGTTGTCAATTTATAAGATATTTCCAACACACGTCAAGGGCATACTAAAAAATACATTCCCAAATACATCCTGCTACTTCTCCTGAGTATGGCGATACCACGTGTGAGACTTTTTCACAGCCTAGCCACATAGAGAGGCTCAATATCCAAGCACTTTCAGGCTTTATAGGGGCATAAATTACACATCTAATTTTCTGACTACCTATTACATTTTTAGAGGACCTGGAGCACCCAGGACAGCTAGAAAACTGACCATGCTGTGCTCTCATGCCTAATGTTGTCAGTTTTTAATAGGAAAGCAGAGAGATTGGAAAGATCACCAGGTATTTCACACAAAGGAAGAACTACAAAAAGAACATACAAGTACATGGTACATCAGGCGCATATCAGGATTATGAAATGTTTGGTTAACATATTCTTTAAACATAGCTCCCATCTGTACTTTATTTTGAGGGTTGTCCCTCTTGTGGAACAAAATCCCTTGGTTCCTGTTTCCTTCTAAAGTGTTCCTTTTCTTGGTCTCTATTATATAAATATCTTTTTTTTTAGTTTACTATTTAACTACCTTTAACCAACTTTAGAAGTACTAAAGTATTATACTACCTACCACAGTCCCCAACAGTCATAGTTTCCACAAGTTGTCCCAGAATTTGAACAAAATCCCATGGTCCCACAGACACACTCTAGACATTCCAGCACCTGGTTCCAGTGATAGCACATACCCCTGGCCAGTGCAGCACCTACACAGCAGAGTTTGAACTTATTTTATCCCCATTTCTTGTTTCTGGTCATGTGACAAACATATCACTTGGCACAGAGCTGACACGGAAAAATGCAACAGAAGGCTTCCTATATTTACAAATATTTACAAATAGACATAATATTTTATTGAATGAGTTACCATACACACATTTCACTATTTGCAGGAGGATTTTTCTATTATATATCAGGCTTATTCTTACAGGAAAATATAGCCTTTATTTGGCTACTGCATGCTTTTTTTATATTACAGATAGTCTCTTCTGCAATGTCAGAAACACTCTCAAATATAGTTATTTTCGCATTAAAGCCCAAAAAAAATAAAAAAGAGGTTAAAGAGGAACTAAAATCTAGAATCTGTGGTCTCCCAAAACAGATCTTTCCCCTATTACTGACTTAAAGGCACATTTTCTTTTTAAATAACAAACTTCATGTCATACTTACCTGCTCTGTGCAGTGGTTTTGCACAGAGCAGCCTCGATCCTCCTTTTCTCAGGTCTCCCACTAGTGCTCCTGGCCCCTCCCTCCTACCGAGTGCCCCCATAGCAAGCAGCTTGCTATGGGGCACCCAAGCAGGCTCGCTCCCTAGCCGCTCCTTTGTGTGTCAATTTTTCACACGGAGTGCAGCTCTGTGCTGCCCCTGCTCTCTCCTCATTGACTCATGGGCTGTGATTGACAGTGGCGGGAGCCAATGGCTCAGCCAATGAGATGGAAGAGAGCCGCTGCTCTCGTGCACACCGCTGGATCGAGATGGGGTTATGGTAAGAATTGGGGGCTGTGAGGGAGGGGACCTTTACACAGAAGATGTTTTACTTTCATGAATAGAATTCATGAAGGTAAAAAAACCTTGAGCTTTTACAACCACTTAAATATGTCTTTTTGTTCTGCACTCTGTGGAGACAACCATCTTGGGAGAAGCAGGATTTTGTTTATATCAGAGTCTCCAGAAAAGAGAATAGTGAACAGCATAGTAGAGACCTCACCAAATCTCACTTCAAACCTTATGAGACTAGCAGTCAGAGGCACACTACCTTTTGGCACAGTGTGCCCAGTCACTGGCTGAAGAAGGAACCAATGAGCTGGGTCGAAACGTGGCCCGCCTCTATGACACACTTCCTGTCCACTTCCTATTTGTGTTCCATGCTGGTTTCTGTCTCGCTTCCTCTGACGTCATACCCAGGCTGTTATCTCGTGGACTTCCCTGGAAGCTTTACCATCACAGACTGGGACTGCCCTGCTACTGGAACATCTCCTGGACGCACTTACCTGCTACATGTCTGTTTCATCCACTATCTTGTAAGTGTTTTTAACCCTTAAGGGGATATTAAAAGTTTTATACTTCTGCACTTAGAGGTGCCTTGTTTGTTTTTCTGTTTCCATTAGAGATTGCTTGTCTCCCTGAGTGCTGCCTAAAGTGTGTGAAGATTTGCTACCCTCTGAAACACAGACTTTATCTGTCGGGATTCAAATGCTTGGAGCGCCCTGGATATACACATTTTTCTAAATATACTTATATGCACTGTCATATCTCCTTTTGTAACATTGACCATCCTGTTTTTTGATTCATAGACCTCTTTTAGAAAACACAGCCAGGTAGGAGACACTGCTTTCTTTGTAAGAGTTAGGCCTAGTAGACACGGGCTGAAAGTCGGGTGACATTGGTCAGTTCAATTAAAACCGTCCGACATTCGGCCCGTGTATGGCAGCAGGTCCTACAGAAGCTTGGCTGGCTTCTGTCGAACGAGCATGCTGGAAAACCATCAGCCGACTGGCTCCCAATCAGTGCTCTCACCCAATGGCAGAGAATGCTGACTGGTGTGTTCTAGCAGGGGGCTCTCCCTGTCAGAACATATAAGAACAGGAGGGGAGATCACTGTACTAATGTTGGATCGTTAATACAGCGGCTCCGACCAGAGCTGCCAGTTTTTTGTTGTTCAACCCACTGGGTTGAACGACAAAAAACTAGTGGTGTGTACCAAGCTTTAACGAATACAGTGGTGTCTTCTCCCCCTCTGCAACTTGCTGAATGGATAATGAAGGAGCAGAAACACTGTTCATTCTGTTCTCCCTCCCTGTCCGCATATTGCCACATGTGCATGCAACAAAGCCTGATTATTTCCCAGAGCTGCTTCTCCCTCTCCCAGTCTGAGGGAAGTCAGGTGTTGCCTGTCCAAATGCGGATTGGTCAGTGCACAGAGGGGGTGTGTCCAGCTGAGGGTGATATTGCCAGCTGGTGATGTCTTGAGCCACTCAAACTGTCAGTGTCAGCAGCTGCTGTGGGGACCTGACCGGGAGCAAGAGGAGCAGGGATAAACACTGAGAGCCCAGGCGGAGGAGAGAGAGCCAGAGGGAGTGGGGCGGCCAAAGGCCGAGTCTTAATTAAAGCGGGGGTGTCATGAGGCAAAGCAGAGGACTGTGAAGGTCAGAGTCGAGCCAGCCACCTGGACAGAGCAGAGAGGCGGGAAGAGTGAGTGGGCCAACCAACCTGCCCAGCCAGACAGAGCCGCAGCCAGCGCCATCTATGGCCAAGCCCAAGTCAGGTAATTTAAATGCCCGCTCCAGCTGTTCATGTGATCTGGGGTGGGGCTTTGTGGCTGGGGGTCTGTAGTCTTTTAATTTTTTGTGGGGGGAGGGGGGGAACGGCAGTGACTGGGATGCGAACTAATGGCTGACGGGGGCCTTATTTTTTTATTGTTTCTTTTTGGGGGGGGGAGCGGCAGCGGGTTTTGAGTATCCTATGAGGACTAATGGCTGTGATGGGGTTTACTACTTGTGAGTGGGTTAGCTCGGCAGCGGGTGTGTGTGACCCCCGGGATGGGCTCCCCACACAAAACAGGCCCAGCAAACGGAGGTTGTGGTTTTCAAAATCAAAAAGGTGCGGTTTATTTTCTATTTACAGTGACAAAACACAGCAAAGCAAAAGAAACATAACCAAAATAAATCCTGGTCAAGTTGACCTCTGACTAAACATACAGGTTTCCTAACTAACAACTGGGATCAGCCTAGTGCTGTCCTAGTCCCTAAGTCCCTGGTTTAGTAAAAGTCCAAACAAATAGCCACACAGGCTTTGCCTCACCGCACAGGGGTTCACTCTCCCTAGACAGTCCACACAGGTCTGGTTCCAGGCATGAGCTAACATCTAATGAAGCTGGGAGTTCTTATAGAGGCCTAAATGAGCTGACAAGGTTCAGCTGGTCTCCTCATCTCTGTCTGCACGACGCCCCACACTCTCCCTAGAGGTATGAGTCATCCATGAGCCCACTAGCCTTAGCTGGGCCTATACAACTCTCCACCTAGTTGTATAAGTCAGCGTAAAGCCTGAATCTGGGCGAAATATATCTACCCCCCTGGATGCAACCAGGTGACTTTACCTTCCTGCTGTCACATACCCCCCCCTCTTGTTTTAACCTCGGGGTTGGAACACCAGCAATCAGGCATTCATGTACTCGAGACAAAGCATCCACATTCCCCATTTGAACGCCAGGGCGATGCTTTACTGTGAAGTTGAATTCCTGGAGGGCCAGGAACCACCTATTCACTCTTCTATTTGTTTCCTTGTTTTGAGCCATCCACTTTAACGGAGCGTGATCCGTAACCATGTCAAAGTGCCTACCTAGCAGGTAGTACCGAAGGGAATCTAGAGCCCACTTCACCGCTAAACACTCCTTTTCAACGGTGGCGTAATTTACCTCATGGGACTTCAATTTCCTGCTGAGGTAAATGACTGGGTGCTCTTCCCCGTTCCAGACCTGGGACAATACTGCTCCTAACCCCACATCTGACGCATCACTTTGTACGACAAAGTCTTTAGAGAAGTCGGGTGAGTACAACACTGGCTGGCTACATAAGGCTTGTTTCAAGAATTGGAATGCTGCCTCAGCCTCGGGGGTCCATTTAATCATGACCGACCCTTTCCCCTTCGTCAGGTTGGTTAGGGGCACAGCCTTAGAAGCAAAGTGGGGAATGAATCGCCGATAATACCCAGCGATTCCCAGAAAGGCTCGTACCTGCTTCTTGCTGTTGGGACGTGGCCAACTCTGGATGGCCTCGACTTTGTTGAGTTGGGGTTTTATTACTCCCCTCCCAATGGTGTACCCAAGATATTTGGCCTCCTCCTGCCCAATGGTACACTTCTTGGGGTTAGCCGTAAACCCCGCTTCCCGAACAGAGTCCAGGACTGCTTGCACTTTTGGCAGATGTGAGGCCCAATCTGTGCTATGGACAATTACGTCATCCAGGTAAGCCGCAGCATACTTCCGATGGGGCCTCAGCATCTGGTCCATTTTCCGCTGGAATGTGGCCGGCGCATTCTGTAACCCGAACGGCATTCTTTTATATTGGAACGCCCCGTCTGGGGTTACAAATGCGGTTTTCTCTTTGGCCGACTTGGCCAGGGGGATTTGCCAATACCCTTTTGTGAGGTCAAGAGTCGTCATGTATCGGGCTGTTCCCAGCCGGTCGATCAACTCATCTATACGTGGCATGGGGTAGGTGTCAAATTTTGTAACTTTGTTCAACTGACGAAAATCGTTACAAAATCGCCAGCTCCCATCCGGTTTAGGCACCAACACGATGGGACTAGACCAATCACTTTGGGACTCCTCTATCACCCCTAAGTTCAGCATTTTCTGTACTTCCTCCCGTATTGCCTCCCGTCGAGCCTCTGGGATCCGATAGGGTTTTAACTTCACCCTTTCACCGGGCGGGGTAATGATGTCATGCTCTACCCCAGATGTTTGTCCCGGCAGCTCAGAGAATACCTCCTTGTTGCGAAGCACAAACTCCTTAACCTCCTGTTGTTGGGGTTGTGACAAGGTGGCTGCTATTCCAACCTCAGGAATCACGCAACCAGTTTGAGCTGGTGACCAAGTGTCTGCGACTAGGGACTCTCTATCCCTCCAGGCTTTCAACAGATTAACGTGATAGATCTGTTCGGGCTTTCGCCTTCCTGGTTGTCTGACCTTGTAATTCACTTCGCTCACTTTTTCCATTATCTCGTAGGGGCCTTGCCATTTGGCAAGGAATTTACTTTCAACCGTAGGGACAAGTACCAATATCCTATCCCCCGGGGAAAAGGTACGGGTCTTGGCTCCACGGTTGTACACTCTCTGCTGTGCCAACTGCGCTTGGGCCAAATGTTCCTTCACGATGGGCATTACCTGTGCAATTCGATCTTGCATCAGGGCGACATGCTCAATCACACTCCTGTGGGGAGAACTCTCACTTTCCCAAGTTTCCTTGGCAATATCCAACAGCCCTCTTGGGTGTCTCCCATACAGTAACTCAAAGGGGGAGAATCCCGTAGAGGATTGGGGCACCTCCCTAATAGCAAACATCAAATAAGGAAGTAAACAGTCCCAATCCTTTCCATCTCTATCCACCACTTTCTTCAACATTTGTTTTAGGGTTTTGTTGAATCTTTCAACCAGCCCATCGGTTTGGGGGTGATACACAGACGTACGCAATTGCGTCACTTTGAACAATTTACACAGCTCTTTCATAACCCGGGACATAAAGGGTGTACCTTGGTCCGTAAGCAGTTCTTTACAAATACCCACCCGGCTAAAAACAAGAGATAGCTCTTTGGCTATGGTTTTGGCCGAGGTATTTCGGAGAGGGATCGCTTCTGGATAACGGGTGGCATAGTCCATTATAACTAATATGTACTGGTGCCCCCTAGCGGACTTGATTATAGGACCTACCAAATCCATGGCGATCCTCTCAAACGGGACCTCAATGATGGGTAGAGGGACCAGCGGGCTACGGAAATGTGGCATCGGGGCCAACCTCTGACACACAGGGCAGGAGGAACAATAATTTTCTACGTCCTTCATCACCCCCGGCCAATAGAATCTCTGTAATACCCTCTCTCGGGTTTTCTCTGTCCCCAGATGACCTCCAAGAATGTGCCCATGGGCCAACTCCAACACCAACTTCCTGTAAGGTTTGGGCACCACAAGCTGCTCAACGGTTTCTTCTGCCCTTTTTGCCACCCGATACAGTAGGTCCTTCTCTACGCTGAAGTATGGGTAAGTGCAGGTATTATCTGGGTTCACTAACTCGCCATCTATTTTCACTACGTTTTCCCGTGCCTTTATTAGGGCGGGGTCTTTCAACTGTTCTGTGGCAAAGTTTTCCCTGTGAACCTCAAGATCAGAAAACTCCACAGACGGTAGGTTTTCGTCTGAGGAGGTGGGCTCCTCTCCAGTTTCTTGAGTCTCCCCTGCCAATACTGATAAGGGAAATTCCGGAGAGTCCTCACCACTCTCAGGGGAGTTCTGGCTATCACATTCCTGGTACATAGGGGCACCAGTGAGGGGCTCAGGATCATCCCACAGTTCCCAGAACTTCGGAAAATCCCTTCCCACAATGGCGTCATGCGGTAACTGAGATACTAAGCCCACTGGATGAGAGAGGGTACCTTTGGGGGTCTCGAAACACACTGTAGTCACTGGATACTCTCGGGTGTCCCCATGCACACAAATAACAGCTACCTTGCTATTCCCAGAGACCTCTGTTTTAACTAACTCAGCCTTTATCAGGGTCACAAGGCTACCTGAATCTAGCAATACCACAACATTTCTACCATTAACACACATTTTGCATAAATGTTTCTCAGTTCCTCGAATGGCAGTGCATGCGACTGTCGCACACAGCGACTGACGTCTGCCCGTCAGAAAGTCACACTGCATGGGTTCCTCCACAACCGGGCAATTGGCTGCAATATGTCCCGCTTGCCGGCAGCGGTAGCAAACGATCCTTCTTGCCGCCTCTTGAGCCGCTGATTTCCCAGGCTGTTCTCGCCAAACTTGGGGTAGAGCTCCCACCCTCTCACTCTCTCCACCCTCACCCCTTGGAATCCTCTTATCCGCCCCTGGGGATGGTCTGGTCTTAGGGTGGAAAGTCCGAGTGTCTCTGGAAGAGGCCGTCAGGTTCTCTGTAGCCAAGTATTTCTCCACACGATCCACAAGACCATCGGCCGTCTCTGGGTCTCCATGGCTTACCCACTTTTGGATGGCAGTAGGAAGAGCTCTCAAAAACCGATCCATTACAACACGTTCCACAATCTTTGGTGCGGACAAAGTCTCTGGCTGTAGCCACTTTCTGCTCAGGTGAATGAGATCATACATTTGAGACCTGGGGGGTTTTCCAAGCTGGAAAGTCCAGTTATGCACACGCTGAGCCCGGACAGCCTGGGTGACACCCAGCCTTGCCAATATTTCAGCTTTTAGCATCACATAGTCTTTTGCTTGGTTAGGCTCTAGGTCATAGTAAGCTTTCTGCGATTCACCAGTTAACAGAGGAGCCACCAGTCCAGCCCACTGCTCCTCAGGCCACTTTTCTCTTTCAGCGGTCCTTTCAAATGTGGTCAAAAATACCTCTGGATCATCCTCTCCAGTCATTTTTGTCAATAAACGACTCACCCCAAAGGACGCGGTATTAGTGGGACGGCTTTCCTCACTGGTCTGCGGACGTTGCTGCATTACTGCTTCCATCTGTTGTTGTAGTCTCTGCTCTTGCTTCTGCAACAGGTCTATGAAGCGGGCCTCAGATTGCTGCTGGGCTCGTTGCTGAGCCTCCAGACTCTGTTGCAAAGTTGCGTTTGTCTGCTGCTGGGCTGCAAGGCTCTGTTGTTGAGCTGCAAGGCTCTTTTGCAAACCTGCATTTGTCTGCTGTTGATTGGCATTTGCTAGAGCCAGCTGCTTCAGTATCTCCTCCATGCTGGCTTAAAAAAAAACTGCCACTGGTTCTCCACCAACTGTGAGGGGGTTAGCTCGGCAGCGGGTGTGTGTGACCCCCGGGATGGGCTCCCCACACAAAACAGGCCCAGCAAACGGAGGTTGTGGTTTTCAAAATCAAAAAGGTGCGGTTTATTTTCTATTTACAGTGACAAAACACAGCAAAGCAAAAGAAACATAACCAAAATAAATCCTGGTCAAGTTGACCTCTGACTAAACATACAGGTTTCCTAACTAACAACTGGGATCAGCCTAGTGCTGTCCTAGTCCCTAAGTCCCTGGTTTAGTAAAAGTCCAAACAAATAGCCACACAGGCTTTGCCTCACCGCACAGGGGTTCACTCTCCCTAGACAGTCCACACAGGTCTGGTTCCAGGCATGAGCTAACATCTAATGAAGCTGGGAGTTCTTATAGAGGCCTAAATGAGCTGACAAGGTTCAGCTGGTCTCCTCATCTCTGTCTGCACGACGCCCCACACTCTCCCTAGAGGTATGAGTCATCCATGAGCCCACTAGCCTTAGCTGGGCCTATACAACTCTCCACCTAGTTGTATAAGTCAGCGTAAAGCCTGAATCTGGGCGAAATATATCTACCCCCCTGGATGCAACCAGGTGACTTTACCTTCCTGCTGTCACATACTACACTGACCTCTGTACACTGCTCTACATACCACTGATTTCTGTACACTGCCCTACATACTACTGACCTGTATACACTGCAATACATCCTAATGACCTCTTTACACTATGTGAGTCATCTCCGACTCTATTTAACCACACCTCCTTTAAGCCACACCCAATATTTTGTGTAATTTTAAACCACACCCATATTTTGCAACGGTGTTGCACATTTTTTTAGCATTCCAGTTTAACCACACCCACAAATGAATGCTCCACCCTTAATTATCATAATCCCACACCTGCACTGGCTTTCTGGACATACACAGAAAAAAGTTTCACACTATTTGTATTGCTGTACATTGGACAGTAGCTCTTCACTGAAAGTCTTGCACGGTCCCCTTCGCACAAGTTTTGGCGAGGGTGGATCAAATAATGTTGACTGAAAAAATACATCACACCCTTTCGAGACACTATCCCAATTTATGATGCTAAATGGAATCCTTTCTATTTGCTACGTGTAACTGAATGACCTGAGTTTTTGATTTTGTTTTTATGTTCTTCTTGTTTTCCCTTCTGTCTTTTTTATTTTTTATTTGATTTATGTTCATCTTGCTGTATACACTGTTACTTCCGGCCACGGTTTTGTAGGCATAAGATTGGGACCTTGTATGGTAATTGATGCACCTTTTGAATACCGCTGTATCTCTGCTTGCCTATGTACCTTTTTGACATGTTCACATTTTACCTTATCTGTATCTGTGCTGGAATTTTTTTTTCATTCTTTCAATAACAACCTTTAGTACAAAAGTGTTCCTAAAAGATTTTCGGGCACTATGGTCTGGTCCTCAAGGATCCAGTCCTTAGGACATGGTCTTCAGCCCAAGACTTCAAACTGAGATAATAAGTATAGAGAGCTCCTTCCAGAACCTTGCTCAGTATATTTCTTGAAGCAGGGTCCAGTCTACTGATGAAAGACTTCCCAAGAAAAAAGGCCAACGAAGGAACATTTAATATCTGACACAGTCCTCTGGATAGCTTAATTGGTTCCTGGCAGATGAAGCAATTTAGGGAAACCCCAGAGCACAGGTAATTTGGAAGAAACTTTACAAAACAGCTAAATAGAAAGTGCTGAAAATGGGTTTTATTGAACATCCTATGCGTCGTTAGCAATACTGCCTTGCAAAGCTGAGATTCTAGGTTGTTTTCAACAGGCACTCTAGCATCTGTATGTTCGCTCCAAGATTTTCTTCTGTTCTGAAAAGGTAAAATGCTTTTTTTTAAATCAAAACTGGGACATTTATTAGGTAGTATTGTGGCAGAGATTGATTTTAATGGTTGGAAATATCACAGAAAATGCTGTGTGATATGTCAATACTGTGTAAGTGCATGACAAAATAAGTGAATAAATGTCATTGAGAAATGCTAATAAATAGTTTGCTAACATGCATCAACAAGCATTAGTGATGCGTTAAAATAACAATGCAATTAGAATTCCAATTTCCAATTAATACAACATTGGTGATTAATGTTATTTTGTATGAGGCATTTGCATAATGGTTTGATGTTTCCTGAAAGAAAAGGGCGCTAATACGTTTATAGTGTTGTTGTGACTGTACTTGCTGATCGGATAACTAGTTTGGACACATGAACTGTAACAGCAGACAAATCCTGTTTGAGTAAATTACTCTGCTTGTTGGTGATTGATTTAATTAGGAAGTTTCTCTGGGGAATTTTGTCTTTTTGAATTATGCCTTGAATTTAAACCCAGCAGAACACTTAGCCAAGGATTTCATTGTTATATGATGAGATATTTATCTGTGATCTAATAGTTTATTGAAATAGTCCTAAAGGCATATGTAAAAATGCTCGTAGACTGTAAAAAAAATACCCTAAACTAATAAGACTGATGTGACCTGAGACTGATATTAAAGCCTCTTGATTACTATAAGTGACAAAAAAGTTAAGAGTTTAATGCTACTGTACCTAAGGAGTAAAGTGAAGTGCAGAAAAGGGGGCACAAACACTCAATCATGTGTAGCAACCCCTTGTGTACATTTTGTGAATAGGTTGGATGTAAGTAGCTTAGGCAAATTTTGTTTGGTTCACAAGTAGCATGTCTGTGGGTTTCAAGTTTAGGTCAGGCTGGAGGGCTCTGCAGGTCAGGTCTTTGTCTCCTCCCCTTGGTTCTGGAAGTTTCACATGTGCAGGAAAATTTATAGTAAACCTGTCATTGTGCTCATTAACCACTTCAATACAGGGCATTTTCACCCCCTTCCTTCCCAGACCAATTTTTAGTTTTCAGCGCTGTCGCACTTTGAATGGCACTGTACCCAAATGAAATTTTTATGTTTTTTTCTCCACAAATAAAGTTTTCTTTTGGTGGTATTTGATCACCTCTGCGGTTTTAATTGTTTGTGCTATAAACAAAAGAAGAGTGACAATTTTGAAAAAAAATACAATATTTTTTACTTTTTGCTATAATAAATATCACAATTTAAAAAAAAAAAAAAAAACCTTTTTCCTCAGTTTAGGCCGATACATATTCTTCTACATATTTTTGGTAAAAAAAATCGCAATAGGGGCGTGGCTGGCCGCGGAGCGAGATGGCTGCCTAATACCTCAGCACCGCTCAGCCGTGGGACTAACAGCAACTCATAGCACCTGACCCAGCATATTCCACCTCTCTATCACACAGGAGGGGAGAGGAACCATCGGGCACCCGATCGGTATGTCCAGGAGGGGAGATGCCAGCCTGCTGCAGCCGCGCCGTCTCACTGATTACTTCAGGAGAAAAGACATGATGACAAGCCTCCTTCTCCAAATACCGGGCACTCACCACATCACCTCGCTGACCCTGAGGAGATGGACAGCACGGCCCCAGAGGCAGGATCCTCTCAGCCTTCACCAGCTGATAGAGGTAAGAGAGCCGCACAATCACTAGCCCTCTCTCCAGCCAAAGCTCCCCTGCTTAAAAAGCAGCACTAGGAACCCCCAGAAACTGCAGGCCCTGCATTGCCACGTTCTGACTCCCTAACCACACTGCCTACCTCTGACCAGCCAGCATCAGAACATACTCTTAAACTTATGCTGCTGTCACTGCAGCATGATATGCGTAATGAACTGCGGTCCTCTATTTCCATCTTACACACCAGAATTGATCAAATCGAGGACCGCACTGATGACATTGAAAAACAGCTCATCAGATTTAGAAGATCGCTCAAGGAGGAATAACATTAAATTTAGAAGAGGCGTACCAGAATCTGTTAAACCTCCGGAATTGATCCCCTACATCCAACAACTATTCCTCACGCTTATACCTCAGCTGCGCCAAACTGATATGATCATTGACCAAGCACACCGCATCTTCAAACCGAGCCACCTTCCTGCATCAGTAACGAGAGACATACTAGCTCGCATCCATTTCTTCCAAGTGAAAGAAAAGATCAGGTTAGTGGCCCAGGAGAAAAAACAATACAATGCCACCACAGACAAACTCATAGAACAAATCCGCATACTCAAACGAGCCAACAAACCCCAACCCTCCCCTCTACTCAGCTCTGAGCTGCATACAGCTAGACAGGCCCTGAGTGACCACCTCCACACAAATTTTGACTTCCACCTTAAGCGTCTGCGCCTACAATCCTACTCACAACACAACAAACCTGGGGCATACCTAGCTAAACAACTTAAAGGCAGACTTATACAAACTAAAATTTCGTACCTTACTGACCAGCGTGGCACAAAACACACCAATCCTAAAGACATTGCGGATCAATTTAGTCTCTACTACTCTAAACTGTACAACCTTACCCGCTCCAACCTTGCCCCACCACCATTCCCTACCGACATAACTAACTTCCTTAATGACATATGTCTCCCCACACTCTCACAGGACCTGGTACACCAATTGTCCTCACCGTTCTCCCTCGTGGAAGTAGAAACAGCCATTACCGCCCTACTACTACATAAAGCCCCAGGCCCTGACGGGTTCAGCAACGAGTACTACAAAACTTTCTCTACACTCCTCACCCCTTACCTATGCCACTCCTGCAACTTCACCTCTAGCACTGGCTCTATACGACTGGAATCCCTCCAAGCCACCATTGCCATTATTCCAAAGCCGGGTAAACTGACTGATGATCCTGCCAGCTACAGACCCATCTCCCTGCTAAACACCAACACCAAGGTACTGTATATGCCAAGATCTTGGCAAAGCGACTTTCCAATATCATCCCTCAACTTGTACATATCGACCAAGTGGGTTTTGTGGCTGGCAGACAAGCATCGGACGGTACCGGCAGGTTTATAGACCTGCTACAATGGGTAGAATACCATCGAACGCCTTCTCTGCTCATCTCCCTCGATACAGAGAAGGCGTTTGATAGGGTGGATTGGTCCTACTTGCAGGCAGTCCTACGGAAATTCTGCTTTTCTGGGACCATCCTGGAAGCTATACTCTCCCTCTACTCATCACCCAGCGCCAGAGTAATGACCTCCAGGCTGCTCTCAGACCCCTTCCACATTTCTAATGGGACACGTCAGGGGTGTCCATTATCACCCTTGATCTTCGCCCTCATCATGGAACCCTTAGCCCAATCAATTAGAGACAACCCACTCATATCAGGGATACTGATCGCAGATGACTCTCACAAAATAGGCCTCTACGCTGACGACATCGTCATATCCCCGACTGACCCTATCACCTCACTCCCTGCACTCAACCACACCTTAGGCTCATTCAGCAAGGCCTCCCTATATAAAATAAACTTTTCCAAATCTAGCATGCTCGATATAGGACTAGATGAACACGCAAAAACTGATATATCCAACCTGACATCTTTCTCATGGGCCCCTAACTCCATCCTCCCGTACCTAGGCATCCAACTAACTGCACCCTCATCCCACCTACGTACTATCAACTTTAATAACCTTGTAACTAAACTCCAGAAAACTGTGCAAGACCTCCAACATACCACCTCCTCCTGGGCAGGCAGAATCGCACTAGCCAAAATGTATTTGTTACCACATGCCTTATACACCTTCAGAAAATTGCTGATACCCTTTCTCAAACAACAACTGTTGCAACTACAGTTTATTATAACAACCTTCATATGGGGCGGAAAACAATCCCGTGTCAAAAGCACCACGCTATGCAAGCCAATCGCCTCTGGAGGGATGGGAGCACCGGACTTAATAGCTTACTACAAAGCTGCCATACTCGACCAAGCCAAAATCTGGTGGAACCCTACACAACCAACCACTTGATTTCAAATAGAAACTGCAGCGATACGATCCCATCCCAAATTGACCCACTTCTTTTGCAACATCAAGAGACTCGCTCATACCTTGACACTATTAATGCTACTATCTGGATATGGAAAGCCACCATACAAACCTCTAAAGGTATCCCACTGTGTCTACTCAAACATGTACGGATGGAAACCCTCCACATCCTCACGCCCTATATTAACTTCTCTGACTGGATCGGAACGGGCATCACCACTATTGAAAATCTTTACGAAGGTCCCACTCTCATGTCCTTTAATAAACTACCACATTGGACGTACAGATTTCTTCAAATACCTCAGGATGCGCTCAATCCTCTCTAAGGTACAATGGTCTGAAGACCTACTATCATGGCATATACTAACATTCTTTAACCTCAAAACACCCCACCTACGTGGAATATCGTTTTGCTACAAACTTCTCACCGATACCTGCCACATCTCCAAGTCACCAACAATGCTAAAATGGGAGCAAAAGCTACACTGTTCCTACACTCCACAACAATGGCATCGCTCAATACAAGCACCTCTGAAAATCTCCAGATGTCTACTCCACTGGGAAACTGTCCAAAAGTTGTTTCACGACTGGTACCTCACTCCAACCAAACTTGCCCGTATCTTCCCAACCTCAACTAATCTCTGCTGGAGAAACGGTGGAGCCCCTGGAACCCCACTCCACATATGGTGGGATTGCCCAATCCTTGCCACATTATGGACTACGCTCTCCAAACTCCTCCTCTCCATTCTACCAGACCCTGTATACTTAACACCGCAAATGGTACTACTAGGCCTAGATATGGAACTATGGCCTCGTTCTTCTCATACAGTCATCTCCCATGTACTGATCGCTACACGATTGGCTATTGCCAAAAATTGGAAATCCCCCGACCCCCCTTTAGTTTGGCAATAATTGCCCTCCTGAACAACCATTGCCTAATGGAATTGATGCACACCAAAGCCCACCTACAACTTCCTGAATTCCAGAAGAATTGGGAACTTTGGCTCAAACACTCTAAATGCTTATCCCCCATGAACGAACTTCCACTCATCTGACTCCCAACCCTTTGTAGACCTTCCATTGATGTAATACCTTGACTATCATCTGTATAACCATATGTTCATTAATGTTTGCTTTGTACCCTATTCAATTTATTTTTTTACTAGTAATGGCGGCGATCTGAGTCTAATACATCTCAGTCTAATATTCAATATATTATTGCATAGCATGAAATCACAGTTTGATAGAGACTAACTTTTTATGATGTACTGTATCTCTTATCTGTGTTCTCCTTAAGAGATGTAATGTGATTAATACATCTGCTGTACATGATAACATAGTCAAGAGTGGTGTCAAAGTGGTGGCTAGTCTCTTCTGAATATGTGTAGACACTTTTCATTAAAGTAATGTAATGTGAACATGCAGGAGGTGGGAGATTCAAGAGACGTGACATAGTATTGGGGAAGCTCCAGAGGGGGGGGCTGGGCAGATTTTTTTACGGAATTTTGTCCTTTAAACAAGAGTAGTTTAGGATACAGAAAAGGAAAAATTTTGAAAGATACAATATATGATTAGGCAAGCTTCATGTGAAGTGGAGGAAACAAATGACAGTTGCTAGAGAGAAAATGTTGAGCAAAGTTTTAATAATATAATACACTTGTAGAAGAAATAATTAAGGATCAAGTTATTAAGAAATGTACCTCTCAGGAACTTTGGAAGCAGAATGCTTAAAGAACCTAATCCAACACTTAGTAGTTTTCAAGAGCTAGAAAGGACTATTGAATTATCTGAGCTTTAAGCTTTACATATTGAGAACAAAGTGTTTGCATCAGGTAATGCATATGTACAATGAGATGTTATTAAAGGTAAGAAATCTAAATATCTAAAGAAGTACAAAATAGGGTTCATCTTGCCTAGCTTGAGATTAAAGCAAGTCAGATCAGTGGCGTAACTAGAACCTTCAGGGCAATGATGCAAGTAACCATGCAGGGCCCTCCTGACCTCCGGACAGGGCCCTTTCCTCCGAGCCCGGTGGCGGAGCAACAGGGCCCGGTCGCAAGTGGGTGGCTGTATATAAAGGAACCGATTTCTGCATTTCCCCCTCCTAGGTGAATGGAGCTGCACTGCAACCACTCCGCAACTGTGTGCATTGCATGCAGTTGCAGCATAGTGATGATGCATTTAAGGGGTTAAAACAAGCGGTCAGGAGGCAACATATTGCCTCTTTACCGGCTGTCAAATGCCTCTGAAAAGTGATCTGAGCATGGATTTCTTTTCAAAGGAACAGCATTTTTTGCTGGTACTATGAAGAAGCAAGAAAAAAAAAAAGTTCTGATTGTACACATATAGGGGGCCAGGATTAAAAGCGCATATATAAAATGTGCATATATACATGTAAACACACATGTACGCACACACATACATACACATATATAAACACACACACATAATATATATATACAGTATATATATATATATATACACACACACACACATATATATACATAAATGCACATATGCACACACATATAAACACAGGCACACACACATTTTTGCATACACATGCACAAGCACACACACATACATACATACATACATGCACACACATACATGCACATACATACATACATGCACTCACATATAAACACACACATACATACATGCTCACATATAGACACACATACATAATACATGCACACACACATACATACATGCACATAAAAACCCCATATCCGGGGAGATGCATGGGATTTTAAGGGTGCTTATTTATATTTTACAGTATCAAACAAGAGGAAGAAAGAAATTTCATAAAAAGATATACATTTTTATTTATGAAGTACATGACATTAAAATGGAAAAGGAAAAGGGATACAACGCAGTGCACTCTTTCCTTAAAAGTCACAAACTTGCGGTCCTACATGTTTCGCCTAAATTAGGCTTCTTCAGGGACGTGTAGGGACTTTGATTTATCTAAAATAGATATAAATAGTTTATAGGTACATAATTTTTAAACAATAACATAGAAAATATTCAAATACTAATATGTCTTTAATTTCTAGAACAATATAAACTAATACCTCCAAACTCATGGAAACCTTCCAAGAAAAGTAGAATGTGCTCCAATCAAAAACCAAATAGATTGGGGACACCTTATGAGAGAGCGGGGCGTCAGCGCTCGCATGTATCAACACCCAACCATGCATATGTGAGATATCAAATGGGTCCAAATGGGGATATCAAACTTGATCCTATTAAAATTCTAGCCTGAATGAGAGGAGAAAAGGATGAACAGTTTCAAATGGTCAAAACCAGACCAATAGCAGATTGCTCTGAGATAAATATATGTAGCGGGTGTTTGAATTTTGGGGAAGGCATCTGTGTGGTAGTGTAACCCAGATGCACCAATTGCTAGGGGACCTGAGACCCTTTTCTGGTTCTTGGAGGACTCTGGTGGTGTGAGGTTCCTTGCGGTCCACGGGTGGCGCTGTTGCCCGGGGTCGGAGCTGAACTCACACCGCAAGACTGTACCTTTTTGTCCTCCCCTGGAGCTGGTACAGCGGGGCGGGAAACCTGCTGTGGCGCGAAGGGGGAGGGGATAAAAGGGGCGGACGCCCTTACCACGGGGTTCAGAGTTCGGAGAGAGTTGGAGGATGCGGCCGCACCCAGGCACCTTCAGCTTGGGTGCCGGCGTTCCGGAGTTCCAGGCTCAGGTGCCCTTGACCTGGCCGGAGCGAGAGATGGAGTCCATCCCAGGCACCTTTAGCCTGGGGTGAGGTACTATGGCGGAGGCCTGGGGCTCAATACCTTTGACTGAGTTCCGCGAGGGTGGAGGAATCTGAGGGGGCCCTAACTCCTTGGGTGCCCGTGTCTGAGTTTGTGAGGACTGGTGTGCGGAACTTCTCTGAAGAGTCCAGCGCAGCATTGCTGGTGACAGAGAGGCCTCCTGTTTCTCCCTTGGACGGATCTCCGTCCCCTGAAAGGGGCAGTGCTAGCGAAGGTAATTTTACATTCTACTCAATATAGTCAGTGGCAGTGACTACCCGCCACTGGTGATATCACAGTGGTTAGCAGGAGAAGGGAAGGGATTGTGCCTCGATCTATTCCCCATTACTACTCAGTAGAAGAAACTGTTTGTTGTTTGGCAAGAAGAATAAAACTGAGTTGGACCTATTCACTGTGTGGAACTCTGGTTACTAGGGGCAAAGGAGTCAGGGACGAAGTACTGGACTTGACTCTAGGACACCTACACAAGACCCAATCTTCTGCCCTTCACCTCTTAGCTATGGTGGACATGGGCCGTGGTGTATCTCATCCCTCCCCCCAGCACTGAGACCCCTAGACGAAGAAAGACAAGCCGAGTATGAGAAGGGGAGAGAGGGGTGGGGCCGCTACATATATAATAATAGATTTATAGGCTTACATGTTGGCATAACGATCGCTACATCCTGGGAGCCTTGGAAGCACAGAGCAGCAAGCATTCAGTCCATAAGTGGGATCCATACATGCACATGTACACACATACTGTACATACACGCACACACATATAAACACACATACCTACAGATAGCCTTTTAAAAATCGACAGTCCTTTACCTTATCTCTTCCTTTCGGGTACTGCACTGTAGGGGAAGACAAAGAGCACAGCACACCCTTTGCTTTTACTTTAGGTCTAATCAGTGTGACAAGTAGACATGTGCACACTGAAATATTTTGTTTCGGAATTTAGTTTTCGTCCGAAAAATACATTTATTTAGTTACTCCCGAAATTCGTTTTTATTTATTTTGTTTTTCGTTAGAAATTGCATTCGTCCGACTATCCGAATTAATTAAGGTCAAATCTGTCATTGAAGGCTTATGGTGTCTGTCGAATGTTTAAAGAAGATTCGACGGAGCAGCGAAACTGTACGACGCCGCAATCGTACATTTCCGGTCGAATGTTCCGCCTACAAGCTAGCTATAGTAGAATTCTAATGTTGTATGACTAGTAATAATTATATTTATTAATTATTATTACTAGTCAATCAACATTAGAATTTTTTTAGCCTATGGGTGGATGCATTTGACCAGAAATGTATGATTGCGGCGTCGTACAGTTTAGCTGCTCCGTCAAATCTTCTCAGAACTTTCGACAGACACCATAAGCCTTCAATGACAGATTTGAAGTTTGTATGTTTTTCGATGCTTTGTCGAATCTTCGTCGTTCATGTTGAATTGTCAAGTTAGTTCTAGCTATTTTACTGCTCCTCCTCTTTGGTTACAATCAGCCAATAACCTTCATCATCATCATCATTATTTTTATTTTACTTCCCCCACCCAATTCCAGCAGCGATCTTTTCTCTCTATGTCAAATCTTTTCTCTCTATAATGTCAAATCGTTTCTCTCTATAATGTCGAATCTTTTCTCTCTATGTCGAATCTTTTCTCTCTATGTAGAATAATCTTGGACTAATAGAGTTAAGGTTAGGCACATTCGACCACAGGTTCGATAGAAACAGAGGGGCTGATTTACTAAGCGTTTGCGCCATGAGTATTGGCGCATCTGCGTGCGCAATGGCTGTTTTTGGTATTTACAAAACATTAGCGCCTGTAGCGCAGCCCTATTTCCCATTTACTATAGTGTTGTCGGCGGACGGGAGGAGGCGCTCAGTGCGCCACTATGGACCTGGCGCACGGCATGTTAAACACTAAATATAAAGAAGCTGGAAGTGAGAATATAATGGGGGTGATGTGGGGTGATGTGAGGAAGTGTAGTGACACCTGCCCAAATAACAAACATGGCCAAAAAAGAGTGAGAAAGTAACTTTTTCTAAACCAGCCCGCTGCGCCGGCAAGTACGATTCGAGCTGCGGGAGGTTTTTTTGAGCTCAGCGCAGGAATTTCAATGGTTTAAATGCACCAAGACACTGCGCCAGCAAAATCTTAGTAAATGTCAAGTCACCTAAGTCAATTTGCATAAGTTGAACAGGCGCAGCTCTGAACTTCCCATTGCGCCTGCAAAATGACATTTCTAAAGGAAAAAAAAGTCATTTAAAAGCAGCCGCGGCTATAATGAATTGTTGGCTCCCGGCAATATAGAGAAAAGTCATAGAAAGTCATTGCTAACCAAAAAAAAAGCGTGGGGGTCCCCCAAATTCCATAACCAGGCCCTTCAGGTCTGGAATGGATATTAAGGGGAACCCCGCTGCAATTTTTTTTTAAAAATGACGTGCGGGTTCCCCCCAAATATCCAAACCAGGCCCTTCAGATCTGGCATGGATTTTAAGGGGAACTCCACCCCAAATTTTCTAAAAAAATGGTGTGGCGTTCCCATAAAAATCCACACCAGACCCTTATCCAAGCACATAACCTGGCCGGCCGCAGGGGAAGAGCGCCCCCCCTCCCTCCTGAACCGTACCAGGCCACATGCCCTCAACATGGGGAGGATGTCCCCATGTTGATGGGGACAAGGGCCTCATCCCCACAACCCTTGCCCGGTGGTTGTGGGGGTCTGCGGGCGGGCGGGGGGCTTATCGGAATCTGGAAGACCCCTTTAACAAAGGGGACCCCCAGATCCCGGTCCCCCCGTGTGAAATGGTAATGGGGTACAAATGTACCCCTACCATTTCACGAAGAAAGTGTAAAAAATTAAAAAAATTACAAGAGCCGGTTTTTGACAATTCCTTTATTAATGTCTTCTCTTTTCTTCCATCTTCTTCTTCCATCTTCTTCTTCCATCTTCTTCTTTTCTCCATTCGGGTTTCTTCCTCCATCTTCATCTTCCTCTTCATCTTCATCTTCATCTTCAGCTTCCTTCTTCCTTCGGTGTTCTCATCCAGCATCTTGCTCCGGCGTCTTCCCTTCTTCTTTCTTCTCCGGCCGCTCCGTTTGAATTGGAGGTTCCCGCTGTACGATGCTTCAGTTCTCCACTTGGTCCGCTACCACCCGGTGGCTCCGCCCCCCCTCTGTCACCACGGGGAAAGTCCCAGTGAAATCCATGTGCGTCGGAGGGGGGCGGGGTCACCGGGTGTAAGCGGACCCAGAGGCGAACTGAAGCATCGCACAGCGGGAACCTCCAATTCAAACAGAGCGGCGGAGAAGAAAGAAGAAGGGAAGACGCCGGGGCAAGATTCGGACGAGAAGACCGAAGGAAGAAGGAAGATGAAGATGAAGATAAAGATGAAGATGGAGGAAGAAACCCGAATGGAGAAAAGAAGAAGATGGAAGAAGAAGGAAGAAGATGGAAGAAAAGAGAAGACATTAATAAAGGAATTGTCAAAACCGGCTCTTGTCATTTTTTACATTTTTGACACTTTCTTTGTGAAATGGTAGGGGTACATTTGTACTCCATTACCATTTCACACAGGGGGGGCGGGATCTGGGGGTCCCCTTTGTTAAAGGGGTCTTCCAGATTCCGATAAGCCCCCCGCCCGCAGACCCCCACAACCACCGGGCAAGGGTTGTGGGGATGAGGCCCTTGTCCCCATCAACATGGGGACATCCTCCCCATGTTGAGGGCATGTGGCCTGGTACGGTTCAGGAGGGAGGGGGGGCCACTCTCGTCCCCCCCTCTTTTCCTGCGGCCGGCCAGGTTATGTGCTCGGATAAAGGGTCTGGTGTGGATTTTTAGGGGGACTCCACGCCATTTTTTTTTACATTTGGGGTGGAGTTCCCCTTAAAATCCATGCCAGATCTGAAGGGCCTGGTATGGATATTTGGGGGGAACCCCACGTCATTTTTAAAAAAAAATTGCAGCGGGGTTCCCCTTAATATCCATTCCAGACCTGAAGGGCCTGGTTATGGAATTTGGGGGACCCCCACGCATTTTTTTTGGGTTAGCAAAGACTTTCAATGACTTTTATCTGTATTGACAGGAACCAGCAATTCATTACAGCCGCAAGGACTTTTAAATGACTATTATTTTACTTTAGAAATGTCATTTTGCTCTCCAACTGTTATAAACATGGAAAACATGTGCTACTTTACAGGCATTCTATAGACACCCCCCGGGGATGATATTTAGGGCCAGTTCACACCGGATGCAGTGCAGTGCGTTTTTTTGATGCCTGAAAAACGCAAAGAAAGTTGATCACATTAATGCCAATGGCATAGTTCACACCACTGCAGTCTGTTCCAGTGCATTTCAGAAAGCCAAAAAATAATTGGTCATGCTGCATTTTTTAGGTACAAAACTGTACTGGACCCCAGTAAAACACATCAAAAACGCAACGGAACGTACCAAAAATGCACTGGAATGCACCGCAACGCACCTAAGTGCACCAAAGACGCACTGCAATACACTTGTCTTAAGTGAAAAGAGGGGGAACAAAACACTGGACTGCATCAAAAACGCCTCAAAAATGCACTGGAATGTGTCAAAAACGCGCATGCAGAAAAGCACCTGGAACGCACCCAGACTGCGTTTCTATAGTGTGAACTAGGGCCAGTTCACACCATAGAAACACAATCCGGATGCGTTCCAGGTGCTTTTCTGCATGCACGTTTTTCATGCGTTCCAGTGCATTTTTGTTACGTTTTTGATGCAGTCCAGTGCTTTTTTTCACCCCTCTTTTTTATTAACCATAGATAAGGACAAGTGTGTTCCAGTGCGTTTTTGGTGCATTTAGGTGTGTTCCTGTGCGTTCCAGTGTGTTTATGATGCGTTTTGATGTGTTCCAGTACAGTCCAGTGCAGGTAAAATGCAGCATGTTCTACTTTTTTGGTGGAACTGGAACGCACTGGATCAAACACTGCCATTTAGAACCATATAACCAACTTTCCATGCATTTTGGATGCATAAAAAACGCAATGCACTGCATGTGGTGTGAAATGGCCCTTAAGGAATTTGGCATATTTAAAGGCACTTCTCCTTGTTTTGTTTTTGGTGTTTTCCAAATTGGTGACATTGATATATGTCCCTTAGGGTGGGACCTGGGCCCCCATTTTAAGGCCATTAAATAGAAGATAAGCCAGCCAAGTGGGGACTAACAAAATTAACAAGTCAGTTCCCATAGACTGCAATGTGATTTGTTGGTGGGGGGGGAGGGGTGATTGTCCCATCTCTAATTTTGTAGCATGCTGGATGATGTGCTTAATTTTGGACGGGGGGAGGGGGGGTTATTTTTTGCTAGCTGCATTGGTGTTGTTCTGCACATGCCCAGCCAGTTATTTTTTTTGGCGTGCTTTTTGTGTGTGAACAGCGCTTGGATATTTCTGGGCATGCTCACTCAGAGAGTGTTTTTATGGGTTAGAAATTGAAGGACATCCTTAACAGGTGTACCCACTTTGAATTTCAGTCTCTACATTGAGTGAACTTGCATTTTGGGTGTTTCATGGACTGTGCATGTGTTTTCAATTGCCTCATTAGCACACAAACATATGTTATATAAAGCTCACAGAGCATTCGGTCGCTTGCCTTGAGAAGAGGCAAGTGTGTGGGGGGCAAAATGTACATGTTGGTGTCCTTATCGAGTTTGTAACACATGTATTTTATTTGTTATGTCTTTGCAAAACAGGTGATTGGTTAACTTATGTGGATTGTATATTTTTGGTGTGGGAGAAATGTTCCCCTGAAATAATTCTGATGTTGTTAATGTGTGTTGTTTGTTCACTTTCATTTAATTGTCTGCTGCATTTTTTTGGCCAAAAATTGCTCAAGATGTTGAGAGTGTAACTGTTTCAAATTGACCATGTTTTTTATTTTGCCTTCCCTTTTGTTTTGTTGAACAATAAAATTAGATGCAAAGTTTTGATGTTTGTTTTGTGTTTTCTTTGCAACAAATGTGACAGCTGATTGGCATGTCAAAACAAAACTGGTGTGATTTGTCTAATCTGGTGCCTTCATGCTAGCATATTCATGGATTGTGTGCTGCCATGGAGCGTCACCAGGAAATGAAAAATACAGCGGTAAGTATTCAATTTTCCTTTTTTACTGCAGTGGTTCTCAGCCTCAGTCCTCAAGTACCCCCAACAGGACATGTTTTGTGAATTTATCTTATCGAGAATTGCTGTCCAAAAATCAAAACCATTGACTGTGATTTAAAGCACATGTGCAAGATGAAGGAAAACCTGCAAACATGGCCTGTTGGGGGTACTTGAGAAGCACTGATTTAGAGCACTGCACTTAAAAATAGCTCAAGGCCATACAATTCTAATTGTGGGCATTTTGAGGGAAACAAAGTAAGTGTTAGAACCCCTGCGTGTGTTTTTTTTTTTTTTTGTAGTTTGGCCTTTGTCTCCTTTTCTTAACATTGGCTTCACTTCCCGTCACACAGCTAAACAGGAAGTGAAGGTAAAACCCTACCAATGGCTTTTCTTGGGGACACACAGATCAATCTAACTAGTGTCCCCATTAAGCAAATTGCACTCTAGCACTTTGTTGTGTACACCCCAAATCATTGGGTAGTTTGGGGTTTAGTAAAGACAAATCCACTCTGCAGTAAAAGTGTAGCTGCTGAAAATCTGAGGGAAAGTACTGGTGATTGGATGTTGCAATCATGTAAAAGCAAAGATGGTGTTTTTTTTGGCTTGCATGTCCCCCTCAGATATACAGCAAGTGCACTTGTAGTGCAAAGTAGATTTGCCTTTAGTAAATAAACCCCACAGTCCAAACTACCTAATAAATTGTGGTGTACCCCGCAATATGCTGGAGTGCAATGTGCATAATGGGGAAAGTATTTAGACTGACCTGTGTGTCCCCAAGGAAAGACATTGTTAGGGATTTCCCCTTCACTTCCTGTGTGGCTATGTGACAGGAAGTGAATTATTTGGAAGGATAAAGTGGCCAAATTATTTAGTTTAACTTTTCAAAGACTCATTCCTAAGTTGAATTGTGATGCATGTCAATGGCCCATTTAGACCCTCTTTAATCACTTGAGATCAGCGCTATAACTGATCGACGGCCACAGCATGGTCCTCAATTGCCGGGAGTCCGTCAATAAACGTCCTCCCCTTCGCGCGTGTGCGCTGTGGTCACCGAGTCACTGAGACTCGGGTGATGACAGATTAAAGTAAGGGGCCGATACCTGCCCTTTACCATGTGATCAGCTGTCAGCCAATGACAGCTGATCACGTGATGTAAACAAAAGTTGGGTAATGGTTTTTTTTCTCCTTGTGCTGACGGCGTGAGCATAAAAAAAGGCAATCATCGGCTTATGTGCAAGGGACAAGGGGCCCGAAGAGGAAGAGGCAATTCTGCATCATCTGTGACAATCAGTAGCCCCTGCCAGTGCCACCTATCAATGCCCACCACTGGTGCCAATCAGTGGCACCTAGCAGTGCTGCCTATCAGTGCCCATCACTGCCAACTATCATTGCCACCTAGCAGTGCCACTTCTCACTGCCCACCAGTGCCAAATAGCAATGCCACCTCTCAGTGCCCACCCTTGCCACCTTATCGGTGCCCATCAGTGCAGTCTCATCAGTGTACATCAATGAAGAAGAAAAATTTCCTTTTTTAAAAATATTAACCAGTTTCCTACCGCCCACCGTCAAATGACATCCTTGGCTTTGGGCGGTGACATCTGAATGATGCCTGCAGTTGCAGGCATCATTCAGATATCATTCTTTTCAGCACAATAAAAACGATCATAGTGGCAGTTCCGCCGCTTGATCGTTCTTATAGGCGGGGGAAGGGGACGTTCCCCCCCCCTCTTGCCGCCATCCGGTGCTTCTCCGGGCTCTCCCGTGCCATCTGGGGCTCGGAGAACAATTTGGAGATGACTGGTGACCAGATGGTCATCAGTCATCTCTATGACCGTCGGAGGCGCGGGCACGACGTTATGACATCACGCCGTGTTCCCGTATGTTAACCAAGCCGTGATCTCGGCTGTCAGCATGAGATTGGTGATTTTTTTGGAACAATATCATGCTTTCCAGCCTGGAGGAGAGATGCGGGGTCTTATTGACCCTGCATCTCTCCATAAAGAGGACCTGTCACACACATTCCTATTACAAGGGATGTTTACATTCCTTGTAATAGGAATAAAAGTGATCCCAAAATGTAAAATAATAAAAAAAGAGTAAGAAATACAAAAAAGTTAAAAAAATTAAAAAATAAATAAGAAAAAACGCCCATGTCCCCGGTTGCTCGCGCTCAGAAGCGAACACACACGTAAGTCCCGCCCACATATGTAAACACCGTTCAAACCACACATGTGAGTTATTGCTGCGTGCATTAGAACGAGTGCAACAATTCTAGCACTAGACCTCCTCTGTAATGCCAAAATGGTAACGTGTAAAAAAAAATTAAGCATCGCCTAGGGAGATTTTTAATTACTGAAGTTTGGTGTCATGCAATGTGTGTGCGCAATTTTAAAGCGTGACGTGTTAGGTATCTATTTACTCAGCATACCAACATCTTTTACATTATACCAAAAAATTGGCCGTAACTTTACTGTTTTGTAATATTTTTAGCAAACAAAAGGCGTTTGAAAATTTATTGCGCAAATACCGAGCGAGATAAAAATTTGCAATGACCGCCATCTTATTCCCTAGGGTGAAGAAAGGAAGGTGCGCCAAACTAAGTGCAGTAAGTGAGGCTTTTAATGGCAAATTATAAAATGACAGCCAAATGGCTACTCACAAAATTCAGGACAAATACAGGCATGTAGAGGGTTAATGGTGGTCCGGAGTCGTCTCAAGCAGTCCTCAGGGGAGATTAAGGTTCCAGATCAGGAAGTAGCTGAGGATGGCTGAAGGCAGGATTTAAGGTAGGCTGAAGGCAGGTTATGGTGTCAGCAGATTAGGACAGGGCATCCAGGCTATGGATGATGAAGAAGGCCCTGTACCGCTGTACCGCTGGGACATCCAGGAGACAACCAGGAAGTTGCCGTCAGCGTGCGCTTCAGCGTGGAGCGCAGCGTGCCGTCAGACCGGAAGTGACGTGGAGATCGAACGGACCAATGGGATGACGCGTTTCACAGCATCCACTGTTTCATCAGATCCATGGAAGGCATAGTCATAGGTGGGTATGATATAGTTGAAAGGCGTGACGTGATTGGTAGAAGATGTACTGGTGCAAGTAAATCGGCAATGTGATTGGTTGAGCGGGAGATGGGGAAAATAATGACACGGAATTATTTAAACGATGCAGGGGGGAGGGGGCGCGGGAAGGGGAGAAAGATTGGTATTTCTATGCAGAGGTTTTTAATATGTATATATGGAAGAACAAATGGAAAATAATAATAAAGATAAAATAATGAATGTATACATGGGGAACGGCACTATGAGGGGAGGAATAATACTAAAAGTATATATTTGTTGGGAGAGGCAGCACTAAGATGGAAAGACGTATAGGTAGGGAAAGGAGCTGATATAATATAAACAAAAAATATATATATATATATGTTTAGAAAAGAAAATAAAATATATAGAAGGGGATACGATATGAATTTATAAATGGGGGGGGGGGATGGTGAAGGTATATATATATATATAGTTATATTGAAGAGGACAATGCCGGGATGGGAGCAATGACAAAATAGGGTATATATGTGCTATATTAGAACGAACAAAGCAGGGCAAGGAGCTAGGGCAAATTAGGGTGGAGAAAAAAAGGAAGGAAGGGGGGGAAGGGGGGGGGTTTAGGAACAGGAGAGGATATTGGGGGAGAAAAGAAGGAGGGGGGTTTAAAGAAAAAAGGGGGCGGGGTTTAGGGGTTTTTTTTGCGTGGTGGTAGGGAGAAAAGTGTGTGGGGAGAAAAGTGTTAAATTGAGGGGAGGGGAAAAAAAGGGGGGGGGAAGGGGAAAAGGAAAGGGGAAAAGGGAAGGAAGGGGATAATAATGGGAGAGGACATAGGAAAAGACAGGTGAAAGTGGGTCAATGTAATGAGCGATAAACATGGCTATCATGCATAAATAATAAAGGGATATGGTCATTACGTATCTAATTCATTATATACAAGAATACATATATATCCCTATACATATATATATATATATATATATATACACAACAAAATCAATAAATAGAATGAATATATATAAATGAATATAAAGATATATAAAAAAGACAAAAAACATACAATATAACATATCGGAGCTTATTTCAATGATAAGGTGCATAGGAAGTTGCATAAGGGATATACCAAAAATGCAATGCAACATGAGTGGTTACAGATCTACAAGGGCAGCATAAAGTACATGCATGCATGTAGATGGGCATACACGCATGCATGTGAGAAATTTAATTAAGTATATATGCATATATATGCATACATGTACACACATATATATAAATATATATATATATATACCTACATACACCTACACTGGGGTGTGAGAAGGACGGGCATCAAAGGGGAAAAATTAATTAAAAAATTATTATTATTATTGTTATTATATATCAAGGATAAATTAGGGTAAAATAATAGGCAAGTTGGTATGGGTAAGCGAACGCACAAGAAATCGCATGGAAGAAACAATGCGATTTATAGAGTGGTGGTAATGCAGGAATATAGAATATTAAATAATATTGCTGGTTTCGATTTCTTCGTTGAGGCCATGGGGTGACATGGTATTCAGAGAATAAATCCAATAAGTTTCCTGTCTGCAGAGGCGTTGGAATCTTTCTATAGCAGTAGGAGTTTCTGGTATCGCTTCAATAATCCAAACCTGGAGTGCGCTAATATCTTTATGGTGGAGTGTTGCAAAATGACGTGCCACACTGTATTTGGGGTTGTTCTTTTGAACTGCACGGCGGTGCTCTCCAAATCTAGTCTGTAGGGCTCTGATGGTTCTGCCTACGTATAGTAGGCCACATGGACAGGAAATGCAGTACACTACATACGTGGTGGAGCAGTTGTAGAAGAAATTGAGATTGAAGGTCTTACTGTTGGCCTTGAAAGTTTTTTGGCCATGGGTGACATGAGAGCAGGTAAGGCATAGGGCCTTTTTACATTGATACATCCCTACAATGGGGATTAGGGTGAGCTGTTTGAGCATGTAGTTTTTGTGATGATTAGGTGTTTTCGTTTTGCTGGGGGCGATCTTGCTTTTGATATTGGGGGCCCTTCGGTAGGCAAACTTGGGAGTAACCGACACGGATTTTGATAGGTGGGGGTCTTGGGTAAGGATGCTCCAGTGTTTCTTAAAGATATTCTCCATTTCTTTGTGTTTTGCATGATACTGGGTGATAAAACGGGTTGTGGGTTCAGGGTTGGATTTTTTGGGAAGGGGCAAGGACTCTTGCTGATAGGTAGTGCGAGCCTCTTCAATCAAATGGGGGGGATATCCCTTTTCGATGAATTTGTTTTTCAGTGAAGTACTTAGAGATGTATAGTCTTCTAATCTTGTACAGTTGCGCCGGAGTCGATTGAATTGACTCTTTGGGACATTGTTAATCCACATAGGATGGTGGCAACTGGAGAAATGTAGATACGAATTTCCTGCTGTGGGTTTGGTAAAGTTTTTAGCACAGATAGAGTTGTCTGTATGGAAGAGCTCGAGGTCCAAGAAGCATAATGATGCAGGGTCCATAGTCAAAGTGAAGGTTAGTCCGAAGTTGTTAAAATTACAATAAGTTAAAAATTCCTTGACAGAGGTGGTAGGCCCATCCCAGATGATAATAATGTCATCTATATAGCGACCGTAAAAAATAAGATTGGCCGCAAAAGGATTGTTAGTATCAATAAATCTGGACTCCCATAGTCCCATGGTGAGGTTGGCGTAGCTCGGGGCAGAATTAGCGCCCATAGCAGTACCTTGCTTTTGGAGATAAAATTCACCTGCTGATAGAAAATAGTTGTGCTCAAGACAGAAACGGGTGGCCAAAAGGATGAAGTCTATTTGTGTAGTATTAAGATTGGGGTCATCTTTCAAAAAATGGGCAACTGCTTCAAGTCCTATGGAGTGTGGTATGGCTGTATAAAGAGAACATACATCTAGGGATACCCAAATGTATGATTGTTTCCATCTGTAGGGTTTCAACAGATCAATTAGGTGAGTACCGTCCCGGATATAAGATGGGAGAGCTTGAGCTAAGGGTTGAAGGAAGTGGTCGATATATAGAGAAAAGCTAGTGGTGATGCTGTCCATGGAGGCAACGATGGGGCGGCCCGGCGGGTTTGAGATATCTTTATGGATTTTTGGTAAATGATATAGGTAGGGAACTTGGAAAAAAGGTTTTAGAAAGAAGGCGGCCTCTAGTTTATTCAGTATTCCATCTGTGCAGGCTTGTTTAATGATGGTGGTCGCTTCTTCTGTGAATTTTGGCAATGGGTCAGCTTTCAATTTTGTATATGTGTTTTCATCAGAGAGGAGTCGAGTGGTCTCTTTCATATAGTCGTTTTTGTCTTGTATCACTATCCCTCCTCCCCTATCTGCTGATCTAATGATGATGTCAGGATTTGTACTCAAAGATTTTAGGGCTTGGTATTCTGGTGGACTGAGGTTATTATTGTAACGTTGTGATTTAGAAGATTCAGAAGTGCATAAGTCGCTGAGTTCTTTAAAAACTACTTGATAAAAAGTTGACAGGTAGGGGCCTTTGGACTGAGTGGGATTAAAAATGGATTTGGGTCTAAAAGAGGTGTGAACTATAGATGGATTAGATTGGGTGTATTGTGACCATACTATCAGATCATCATCTTCATCTACATTCCATAGGTCACATAAATCTTGAGTAGCTTGTGCGTCCGCAGAGGAATCTGCTGGGTCGGGTGTAGTATCAAGGGGGATGGTCTGTGAGGTCACAGTATTCGCAGCTTTCATGTTGAAATGACGTTGGAGAGTGAGGTTACGGATTAATTTGTTGAGATCCTTAAACATGGTAAAGGAGTTAGGCAGGGTAGTAGGGGCAAAGTTTAAGCCTCTGGCTAATAATAAAGATTCGTGAGCTGTGAGACTGAGAGAAGATAAGTTGTATATTTTTACAGTTTTCTCAGTTTGTCCGGACGGGATTGATTGAGATTTGTGTTTGCCCCCTCCTCCTCTTCCTCTTTTTCCTCTTCTATGTGCTTTCTTTTGGTTTTTAGAGGTAATGTACTGAGCAGGGGGGTCTGCACTAAAAAAGAAGAAGCAGCAGGGATGTGTGTAAGTGGACTGTGGGGTGTAGCAGTGATGACATCTATGGGTGTAGATCTGACCGAGTCATGAGAATCCATAATAGGTGTTGTGTTAGGTATATCCTGAGGACCTGGGTGCATAGGCAGCTGTGAAGCAGGGGGAAGAGTATTTTTTGGCTTCATGTTTAGAGAACTGTCTGTGGATGTGATGATGGGGGAGGGGGAAGGAGTGGGAATGGATGTCACTGTAGGAAGTGACTTAAGTCCATGGGCAGTCGTGGTGCCAGAACGGGGTAAGGGGAGGTTGGGTGTGCCTCTCAAGTGGGATGGGATAGGCTTGGGTAAAGATAAGGATAGAAGGGACGGGATTGGGGAAGGGGATGAATAAGAGAAATTTTGTTTCCAATTGAAGACCCTTTTATTGTTGTAATCGTCCAGATCTCTACGGAATTTTCCTAATTTATTTTGTATAAGGGAGTCTTCACTTTTTTTGGCATTTATTTTGAAGGTTTTCAACTAGGCTTGTGCACAACGGAAAAATTCGTTCCGTTTCGGTTCGTTTCTTTCCGGTCCTGTTGATTCGTAATCATTCGTAATTTTGCTAGACGGGATTTTTCGTGTTCGGACTCATTCGTATTTTTGCAAGCGACATTTTTCGTTGAATTTTTTGTTGCTTTATAATTCGTACTTTCGGTAGAGTACGTTGTTTTTCGTTGATTCTGGACACAACTCCTACTTTCGTAACTTTTTTTGGGTTCGTTGATTCGTAATTTTCTGTGTCTCTCTCACGACGACGCTGACTATTATGCCTAATGTGCTTCGAATGGATTTGTACTTTTCGAAATACATAGCGGTTATTTGTAACGATTCGAAATCTCGTATTTTACTTTCGTTTTTTACATGCGGCTATAGCCTCCGCCCCTGTACACCATTTTGAGAGGGTTCAGCACGGTGAGGGAGAAGCAGAGAGCAGAGCAGAGTGTTATTGTGCTTCGAATGGATTAGAAATCTCGTATTTTACTTTCGTTTTTTACATGCGGCTATAGCCTCCGCCCCTGTACACCATTTTGAGAGGGAGTTCAGCACGGTTATGGAGAAGCAGAGAGCAGAGCAGAGTGAGTGTTATTGTGTTTCCAATGGATTTGTACATTCGTAAGTTTTTTCATAACGAATTATGCCGAAGACATTCGGGCATTCGCTATTTTGCGGTATAATTTATTTCGGATTCGGTTTTATTCGTAATTGCTTTGTTCGGAAATTCGAATGCTTCCGAATGTCCGAAAGTTGCTAAATTCGGACGAATTTCGATTCGTTACGAAACGAATTGCACAAGCCTATTTTCAACCATTCAAGGGGCAAGGAGGGGTAAGAGGAGTGAAGTTTAGAGATATTGTCCTTAATTTTATCTCTAAGGATATGATAGCGTTGTTCTCTGTGATTAATTAAAATTGTGATCCACTTTTGAGTGCAAAATTCAGCTATGTTTTCCCATTCTGTACGTGATTCTGCATCGAGGAAAGAGCACCCCTTTAAAACACGCAGTCCACGAGGGGAGATTTTGGATGAAAAATATTGTTTGAGAAAGAAACAGTCCCACCATTGTTGATTGGCCGATATGGTGAGGTCCTCTAGGCGTCTCATTCTCATACATGTGTCTCTATACTTTACATCCGGCCATGTACGGGAGTGGACATGGGGACTAAAAAGTGTGGGAGGAAATAAAGTATAAAAATCATCCAGTAGATCATATTTATGTTTTTCTATTTGTTTGATAATATCCATATTAAAGGCGGTATATATACGGGGGGGGGAGGGGAAATATATATATAATGTATTTTAGATTTTAGAGAGAAAATTCTACTGTAATATTGGTGAGATCAGTAGAGTAATATGCAAAAAATGGTAATAAAAGTCTGAATAAAAAAATATATATTATTATATAAAAATATATGATAGAATATATAAAATATATAAAATATGGTGATGAAAGATAATAAAATAATAAATAATAATATATACAACCAATCAATAAAAGTAATCAATAAGAGCAACCAGTAAGAGCGTCAAAATGGAAATAAATATAAGTAAGGAAAAAACATATATAAGTAAGGAAAAAACACACTGCCAAGAACAAAAAAATGCAGCACATTCAAAAGGCTTCAAAAGTCAACAATAAAAAAGAAAAAATGGCGCAAAATTAGTTCTGGCAGAGTATAAGATCCAAGAAATCAGTGAAAGTTAATGATGCAAACACCAGCGGCAGCTACCATGAGCAGAAGCAGGCTCTGTAAAACATGATGAAGAAAGGAAGGTGCGCCAAACTAAGTGCAGTAAGTGAGGCTTTTAATGGCAAATTATAAAATGACAGCCAAATGGCTACTCACAAAATTCAGGACAAATACAGGCATAATACATGATACATCCCTACAATGGGGATTAGGGTGAGCTGTTTGAGCATGTAGTTTTTGTGATGATTAGGTGTTTTCGTTTTGCTGGGGGCGATCTTGCTTTTGATATTGGGGGCCCTTCGGTAGGCAAACTTGGGAGTAACCGACACGGATTTTGATAGGTGGGGGTCTTGGGTAAGGATGCTCCAGTGTTTCTTAAATGATGACGCGTTTCACAGCATCCGCTGTTTCATCAGATCCATGGAAGGCATAGTCATAGGTGGGTATGATATAGTTGAAAGGCATGACGTGATTGGTAGAAGATGTACTGGTGCAAGTAAATCAGCAATGTGATTGGTTGAGCGGGAGATGGGGAAAATAATGACACGGAATTATTTAAACGATGCAGGGAGGGGCCGCGGGAAAGGGAGAAAGATTGGTATTTCTATGCAGAGGTTTTTAATATGTATATATGGAAGAACAAATGGAAAATAATAATAAAGATAAAATAATGAATGTATACATGGGGAACGGCACTATGAGGGGAGGAATAATACTAAAAGTATATATATTGTTGGGAGAGGCAGCACTAAGATGGAAAGACGTATAGGTAGGGAAAGGAGCTGATATAATATAAACAATATATATATATATATATATATATATATATATGTTTAGAAAAGAAAAGAAAATATATAGAAGGGGATACGATATGAATTTATAAATGGGGGGGGGGATGGTGAAGGTATATATATATATAGTTATATTGAAGAGAACAATGCCGGGATGGGAGCATGGACAAAATAGGGTATATATGTGTTATATTAGAACGAACAAAGCAGGGCAAGGAGCTAGGGCAAATTAGGGTGGAGAAAAAAAGGAAGGAAGGGGGGGGAAAGGGGGGGGTTTAGGAACAGGAGAGGATATTGGGGGAGAAAAGAAGGAGGGGGGGTTTAAAGAAAAAAGGGGGCATGATTTAGGGTTTTTTTTTTCGTGGTGGTAGGGAGAAAAGTGTGTGGGGAGAAAAGTGTTGAATTGAGGGGAGGGGAAAAAAAGGGGGGGGGGAAAGGGGAAAAGGAAAGGGGAGAAGGGAAGGAAGGGGATAATAATGGGAGAGGACATAGGAAAAGACAGGTGAAAGTGGGTCAATGTAATGAGCGATAAACATGGCTATCATGCATAAATAATAAAGGGATATGGTCATTACGTATTCATTATATACAAGAATACATATATATCCCTATACATATATATATTGTGAGGGGGTTAACTCGGTAGCGGGTGTGTGTGACCCCCTGGTTGGGCTCCCCACACAAAAACAGGGCCAGCAGACGGAGGTTGTGGTTTTCAAAATCAAAAGGTGCGGTTTATTTCTCTATGTACAGTGACAAAAACACAACAAAGCCAAAAAGAAACATAAACAAAATAAATCCTGGTCAGCTTGACCTCTGACTAAACATGCAGGTTTCCTAACTAACAACTGGGATCAGCCTGGTGCTGTCCTAGTCCCTAAGTCCCTGGTTTAGTCAATGTCCAAACAAATAGCCACACAGGCTTTGTCTCACCGCACAGGGGTTCACTCTCCCTAGACAGTCCACACAGGTCTGGGTCCAGGCATGAGCAAACACCTAATGAAGCTGGGAGTTTTTATAGAGGCCTTAAACGAGCTGACAAGCTTCAGCTGGTCTCATCAACTCCCTGCCTGCACGACGCCCAGCACTCTCCCTAGAGGTATGAGTCATCCATGAGCCCACTAGCCTCAGCTGGGCTTCATCAACTCCCTCCCTAGTTGTATAAGTCGGCATAAAGCCTGAATCTGGGAGAAATATATCTACCCCCCTGGATGCAACCAGGTGACTTTACCTTCCTGCTGTCACATACCCCCCCTCTTGTTTTAACCTTGGGGTTGGAACACCAGCAATCAGGCATTCATGTACTCGAGACAAAGCATCCACATTCCCCATTTGAACGCCAGGGCGATGCTTTACTGTGAAGTTGAATTCCTGTAGGGCCAGGAACCACCTATTCACTCTTCTATTTGTCTCCTTGTTTTGAGCCATCCACTTTAACGGAGCGTGATCCGTAACCATGTCAAAGTGCCTACCTAGCAGATAGTACCAAAGGGAATCTAGAGCCCACTTCACCGCTAAACACTCCTTTTCAACCGTGGCGTAATTTACCTCATGGGACTTCAACTTCCTGCTGAGGTAAATGACTGGGTGCTCTTCCCCGTTCCAGACCTGGGACAATACTGCTCCTAACCCCACATCTGACGCATCACTTTGTACGACAAAGTCTTTAGAGAAGTCGGGTGAGTACAACACTGGCTGGCTACATAAGGCTTGTTTCAAGAATTGGAATGCTGCCTCAGCCTCGGGGGTCCATTTAATCATGACCGACCCTTTCCCTTTCGTCAGGTTGGTTAGGGGCACAGCCTTAGAAGCAAAGTGGGGAATGAAGCGCCGATAATAACCCGCGATTCCCAGAAAGGCCCGTACCTGCTTCTTGCTGTTGGGACGTGGCCAACTCTGGATGGCCTCGACTTTGTTGAGTTGGGGTTTTATCACTCCCCTGCCAATGGTGTACCCAAGATATTTGGCCTCCTCCTGCCCAATGGTACACTTCTTGGGGTTAGCCGTAAACCCCGCTTCCCGGATAGAGTCTAGGACTGCTTGCACTTTTGGCAGATGTGAGGCCCAATCTGTGCTATGGACAATTACGTCATCCAGGTAAGCCGCAGCATACTTCCGATGGGGCCTCAGTATCTGGTCCATTTTCCGCTGGAATGTGGCCGGCGCATTCTGTAACCCGAACGGCATTCTCTTATATTGGAACGCCCCGTCTGGGGTTACAAATGCGGTTTTCTCTTTGGCCGACTTGGCCAGGGGAATTTGCCAATACCCTTTTGTGAGGTCAAGAGTCGTCATGTATCGGGCTGTTCCCAGCCGGTCGATCAACTCATCTATACGTGGCATGGGGTAGGTGTCAAATTTTGTAACTTTGTTCAACTGACGAAAATCGTTACAAAATCGCCAGCTCCCATCCGGTTTAGGCACCAACACAATGGGACTAGACCAATCACTTTGGGACTCCTCTATCACCCCTAAGTTCAGCATTTTCTGTACTTCCTCCCGTATTGCCTCCCGTCGGGCCTCTGGGATCCGATAGGGTTTTAACTTCACCCTTTCACCGGGCGGGGTAATAATATCATGCTCTACCCCAGATGTTTGTCCCGGCAGCTCAGAGAACACCTCCTTGTTGCGAAGCACAAACTCCTTAACCTCCTGCTGTTGGGGTTGTGACAAGGTGGCTGCTATTCCAACCTCCGGAATCACGCAACCAGTTTGAGCTGGTGACCAAGTTTCTGCGACTAGGGACTCTCTATCCCTCCAGGCTTTCAACAGATTAACGTGATATATCTGTTCGGGCTTTCGCCTTCCTGGTTGTCTGACCTTGTAATTCACTTCGCTCACTTTTTCCATTATCTCGTAGGGGCCTTGCCATTTGGCAAGGAATTTACTTTCAACCGTAGGGACAAGTACCAATATCCTATCCCCCGGGGAAAAGGTACGGGTCTTGGCTCCACGGTTGTACACTCTCTGCTGTGCCAACTGCGCTTGGGCCAAATGTTCCTTCACGATGGGCATTACCTGTGCAATTCGATCTTGCATCAGGGCGACATGCTCAATCACACTCCTGTGGGGAGAACTCTCACTTTCCCAAGTTTCCTTGGCAATATCCAACAGCCCTCTTGGGTGTCTCCCATACAGTAACTCAAAGGGGGAGAATCCCGTAGAGGATTGGGGCACCTCCCTAATAGCAAACATCAAATAAGGAAGTAGACAGTCCCAATCCTTTCCATCTCTATCCACCACTTTCTTCAACATTTGTTTTAGGGTTTTGTTGAATCTTTCAACCAGCCCATCGGTTTGGGGGTGATACACAGATGTACGCAATAGCGTCACTTTGAACAATTTACACAGCTCTTTCATAACCCGGGACATAAAGGGTGTACCTTGGTCCGTAAGCAGTTCTTTACAAATACCCACCCGGCTAAAAACAAGAGATAGCTCTTTGGCTATGGTTTTGGCCGAGGTATTTCTGAGAGGGATCGCTTCTGGATAACGGGTGGCATAGTCCACTATAACCAATATGTACTGGTGCCCCCTAGCGGACTTGATTATAGGACCTACCAAATCCATTGCAATTCTCTCAAACGGGACCTCAATGATGGGTAGAGGGACCAGCGGGCTACGGAAATGTGGCATCGGGGCCGACCTCTGACACACAGGGCAGGAGGAACAATAATTTTCTATGTCCTTCATCACCCCAGGCCAATAGAATCTCTGTAATACCCTCTCTTGGGTTTTCTCTGTCCCCAGATGACCTCCAAGAATGTGCCCATGGGCCAACTCCAACACCAACTTCCTGTAAGGTTTGGGCACCACAAGCTGCTCAACGGTTTCTTCTGCCCTTTTTGCCACCCGATACAGTAGGTCCTTCTCTACGCTGAAGTATGGGTAAGTGCAGGTATTATCTGGGTTCACTAACTCGCCATCTATTTCCACTACGTTTTCCCGTGCCTTTATGAGGGCGGGGTCTTTTAACTGTTCTGTGGCAAAATTTTCCCTGTGAACCTCCAGATCAGAAAACTCCACAGACGGTAGGTTTTCGTCTGAGGAGGTGGGCTCCTCTCCAGTTTCTTGAGTCTCCCCTGCCAATACTGACAAGGGAAATTCTGGAGAGTCCTCACCACTCTCAGAGGAGTTCTGGCTATCACATTCCTGGTACATAAGGGCACCAGTGGGGGGCTCAGGATCATCCCACAGTTCCCAGAACTTCGGAAAATCCCTTCCCACAATGGCATCATGCGGTAATTGAGATACTAACCCCACTGGATGAGAGAGGGTACCTTTGGGGGTCTCGAAACACACTGTAGTCACTGGATACTCTCGGGTGTCCCCATGCACACAAATAACAGCTACCTTGCTATTCCCAGAGACCTCTGTTTTAACTAATTCAGCCTTTATCAGGGTCACAAGGCTACCTGAATCCAGCAATACCACAACATTTCTACCATTAATACACATTTTGCATAAATGTTTCTCAGTTCCCCGAATCGCAGTGCATGCGACTGTCGCACACAGCGACTGACGTCGGTCCGTCAGAAAGTCACATTGCATGGGTTCCTCCACAACCGGGCAATTTGCTGCAATATGTCCCGCTTGCCGGCAGCGGTAGCAAACAATCCTTTTGGCTGCCTCTTGAGCCCCTGACTTCCCAGGCTGTTCTCGCCAAACTTTGGGTAGAGCTCCCACCCTCTCACTCTCTCCACCCTCACCCCTTGGAATCCTCTTATCCGCCCCTGGGGATGGTCTGGTCTTAGGGTGGAAAGTCCGAGAGTCTCTGGAAGAGGCCGTCAGGTTCTCTGTAGCCAAGTATTTCTCTACACGATCCACAAGACCACCGGCCGTCTCTGGGTCTCCATGGCTTACCCACTTTTGGATGGCAGTAGGAAGAGCTCTCAAAAACCGATCCATTACAACACGTTCCACAATCTCTGGTGCGGACAAAGTCTCTGGCTGTAGCCACTTCCTGCTCAGGTGAATGAGATCATACATTTGAGACCTGGGGGGTTTTCCAAGCTGGAAAGTCAAGTTATGCACACGCTGAGCCCGGACAGCCAGGGTGACACCCAGCCTTGCCAATATTTCAGCTTTTAGCATCACATAGTCTTTTGCTTGGTCAGGCTCTAGGTCATAGTAAGCCTTCTGCGATTCACCAGTTAACAGAGGAGCCACCAGTCCAGCCCACTGCTCCTCAGGCCACTTTTCTCTTTCAGCAGTCCTTTCAAATGTGGTCAAAAATACCTCTGGATCATCCTCTCCAGTCATTTTTGTCAATAAACGACTCACCCCAAAGGACGCGGTATTAGTGGGACGGCTTTCCTCACTGGTCTGCGGACGTTGCTGCACTACTGCTTCCATTTGTTGTAGTCTCTGCTCTTGCTTCTGTAACAGGTCTATGAAGCGGGCCTCAGATTGCTGCTGGGCTTGTTGCTGAGCTTCCAGACTCTGTTGGTGAGCTTGCTGCTGGGTTGCAAGGCTCTGTTGATGAGCTTGCTGCTGGGCTGCAAGGCTCCTTTGCAAACCTACATTTGTCTGCTGTTGATTGGCATTTTCTAGAGCCAGCTGTTTCAGTATCTCCTCCATGCTGGCTTAAAAAAAAACTGCCACTGGTTCTCCACCAACTGTGAGGGGGTTAACTCGGTAGCGGGTGTGTGTGACCCCCTGGTTGGGCTCCCCACACAAAAACAGGGCCAGCAGATGGAGGTTGTGGTTTTCAAAATCAAAAGGTGCGGTTTATTTCTCTATGTACAGTGACAAAAACACAACAAAGCCAAAAAGAAACATAAACAAAATAAATCCTGGTCAGCTTGACCTCTGACTAAACATGCAGGTTTCCTAACTAACAACTGGGATCAGCCTGGTGCTGTCCTAGTCCCTAAGTCCCTGGTTTAGTCAATGTCCAAACAAATAGCCACACAGGCTTTGTCTCACCGCACAGGGGTTCACTCTCCCTAGACAGTCCACACAGGTCTGGGTCCAGGCATGAGCAAACACCTAATGAAGCTGGGAGTTTTTATAGAGGCCTTAAACGAGCTGACAAGCTTCAGCTGGTCTCATCAACTCCCTGCCTGCACGACGCCCAGCACTCTCCCTAGAGGTATGAGTCATCCATGAGCCCACTAGCCTCAGCTGGGCTTCATCAACTCCCTCCCTAGTTGTATAAGTCGGCATAAAGCCTGAATCTGGGAGAAATATATCTACCCCCCTGGATGCAACCAGGTGACTTTACCTTCCTGCTGTCACAATATATATACACAACAAAATCAATAAATAGAATGAATATATATAAATGAATATAAAGATATATAAAAAAGACAAAAACATACAATATAACATATCGGAGCTTATTTCAATGATAAGGTGCATAGGAAGTTGCATAAGGGATATACCAAAAATGCAATGCAACATGAGTGGTTACAGATCTACAAGGGCAGCATAAAGTACATGCATGCATGTAGATGGGCATACACGCATGCATGTGAGAAATTTAATTAAGTATATATGCATATATATGCATACATGTACACACATATATATATAAATATATATATATACCTACATACACCTACACTGGGGTGTGAGAAGGACGGGCATCAAAGGGGAAAAATTAATTAAAAAATTATTATTATTATTGTTATTATATATCAAGGATAAATTAGGGTAAAATAATAGGCAAGTTGGTATGGGTAAGCGAACGCACAAGAAATCGCATGGAAGAAATTATGCGAGTTATAGAGTGGTGGTAATGCAGGAATATAGAATATTAAATAATATTGCTGGTTTCGATTTCTTCGTTGAGGCCATGGGGTGACATGGTATTCAGAGAATAAATCCAATAAGTTTCCTGTCTGCAGAGGCGTTGGAATCTTTCTATAGCAGTAGGAGTTTCTGGTATCGCTTCAATAATCCAAACCTGGAGTGCGCTAATATCTTTATGGTGGTGTGTTGCAAAATGACGTGCCACACTGTATTTGGGGTTGTTCTTTTGAACTGCACGGCGGTGCTCTCCAAATCTAGTCCGTAGGGCTCTGATGGTTCTGCCTACGTATAGTAGGCCACATGGACAGGAAATGCAGTACACTACATACGTGGTGGAGCAGTTGTAGAAGGAATTGAGATTGAAGGTCTTACTGTTGGCCTTGAAAGTTTTTTGGCCATGGGTGACATGAGAGCAGGTAAGGCATAGGGCCTTTTTACATTGATACATCCCTACAATGGGGATTAGTGTGAGCTGTTTGAGCATGTAGTTTTTGTGATGATTAGGTGTTTTCGTTTTGCTGGGGGCGATCTTGCTTTTGATATTGGGGGCCCTTCGGTAGGCAAACTTGGGAGTAACCGACACGGATTTTGATAGGTGGGGGTCTTGGGTAAGGATGCTCCAGTGTTTCTTAAAGATATTCTCCATTTCTTTGTGTTTTGCATGATACTGGGTGATAAAACGGGTTGTGGGTTCAGGGTTGGATTTTTTGGGAAGGGGCAAGGACTCTTGCTGATAGGTAGTGCGAGCCTCTTCAATCAAATGGGGGGGATATCCCTTTTCGATGAATTTGTTTTCCAGTGAAGTACTTAGAGATGTATAGTCTTCTAATCTTGTACAGTTGCGCCGGAGTCGATTGAATTGACTCTTTGGGACATTGTTAATCCACATAGGATGGTGGCAACTGGAGAAATGTAGATACGAATTTCCTGCTGTGGGTTTGGTAAAGTTTTTAGCACAGATAGAGTTGTCTGTATGGAAGAGCTCGAGGTCCAAGAAGCATAATGATGCAGGGTCCATAGTCAAAGTGAAGGTTAGTCCGAAGTTGTTAAAATTACAATAAGTTAAAAATTCCTTGACAGAGGTGGTAGGCCCGTCCCAGATGATAATAATGTCATCTATATAGCGACCGTAAAAAATAAGATTGGCCGCAAAAGGATTGTTAGTATCAATAAATCTGGACTCCCATAGTCCCATGGTGAGGTTGGCGTAGCTCGGGGCAAAATTAGCGCCCATAGCAGTACCTTGCTTTTGGAGATAAAATTCACCTGCTGATAGAAAATAGTTGTGCTCAAGACAGAAATGGGTGGCCAAAAGGATGAAGTCTATTTGTGTAGTATTAAGATTGGGGTCATCTTTCAAAAAATGGGCAACTGCTTCAAGTCCTATGGAGTGTGGTATGGCTGTATAAAGAGAACATACATCTAGGGATACCCAAATGTATGATTGTTTCCATCTGTAGGGTTTCAACAGATCAATTAGGTGAGTACACCCAATCTAATCCATCTATAGTTCACACCTCTTTTAGACCCAAATCCATTTTTAATCCCACTCAGTCCAAAGGCCCCTACCTGTCAACTTTTTATCAAGTAGTTTTTAAAGAACTCAGCGACTTATGCACTTCTGAATCTTCTAAATCACAACGTTACAATAATAACCTCAGTCCACCAGAATACCAAGCCCTAAAATCTTTGAGTACAAATCCTGACATCATCATTAGATCAGCAGATAGGGGAGGAGGGATAGTGATACAAGACAAAAACCTTCAATCTCAATTCCTTCTACAACTGCTCCACCACGTATGTAGTGTACTGCATTTCCTGTCCATGTGGCCTACTATACGTAGGCAGAACCATCAGAGCCCTACGGACTAGATTTGGAGAGCACCGCCGTGCAGTTCAAAAGAACAACCCCAAATACAGTGTGGCACGTCATTTTGCAACACACCACCATAAAGATATTAGCGCACTCCAGGTTTGGATTATTGAAGCGATACCAGAAACTCCTACTGCTATAGAAAGATTCCAACGCCTCTGCAGACAGGAAACTTATTGGATTTATTCTCTGAATACCATGTCACCCCATGGCCTCAACGAAGAAATCGAAACCAGCAATATTATTTAATATTCTATATTCCTGTATTACCACCACTCTATAAATCGCATTGTTTCTTCCATGCGATTTCTTGTGCGTTCGCTTACCCATACCAACTTGCCTATTATTTTACCCTAGTTTATCCTTGATATATATAATAACAATAATAATAATAATTTTTTAATTAATTTTTCCCCTTTGATGCCCGTCCTTCTCACACCCCAGTGTAGGTGTATGTAGGTATATATATATATATTTATATATATGTGTGTACATGTATGCATATATATGCATATATACTTAATTAAATTTCTCACATGCATGCGTGTATGCCCATCTACATGCATGCATGTACTTTATGCTGCCCTTGTACTTTATGCTGCCCTTGTAGATCTGTAACCACTCATGTTGCATTGCATTTTTGGTATATCCCTTATGCAACTTCCTATGCACCTTATCATTGAAATAAGCTCCGATATGTTATATTGTATGTTTTTGTCTTTTTTATATATCTTTATATTCATTTATATATATTCATTCTATTTATTGATTTTGTTGTGTATATATGTATATATGTATAGGGATGTATATGTATTCTCGTATATAATGAATTAGATACGTAATGACCATATCCCTTTATTATTTATGCATGATAGCCATGTTTATCGCTCATTACATTGACCCACTTTCACCTGTCTTTTCCTATGTCCTCTCCCATTATTATCCCCTTCCTTCCCTTCTCCCCTTTCCTTTTCCCCTCCCCCCCCCTTTTTTCCCCCTCCCCTCAATTTAACACTTTTCTCCCCACACACGTTTCTCCCTACCACCACGCAAAAAAAAACCCTAAACCCCGCCCCCTTTTTTCTTTAAACCCCCCCTCCTTCTTTTCTCCCCCAATATCCTCTCCTGTTCCTAAACCCCCCCTCCTTTCCCCCCCCATTCCTTCCTTTTTTTCTCCACCCTAATTTGCCCTAGCTCCTTGCCCTGCTTTGTTCGTTCTAATATAACACATATATACCCTATTTTGTCATTGCTCCCATCCCGGCATTGTTCTCTTCAATATAACTATATATATATACCTTCACCATCCCCCCCCCCATTTATAAATTCATATCGTATCCCCTTCTATATATTTTCTTTTCTTTTCTAAACATATATATATATATATATATATATATATATATATATATTTTGTTTATATTATATCAGCTCCTTTCCCTACCTATACGTCTTTCCATCTTAGTGCTGCCTCTCCCAACAATATATATACTTTTAGTATTATTCCTCCCCTCATAGTGCCGTTCCCCATGTATACATTCATTATTTTATCTTTATTATTATTTTCCATTTGTTCTTCCATATACACATATTAAAAACTCTGCATAGAAATACCAATCTTTCTCCCCTTCCCGCGCCCCCCCCCCTGCATCGTTTAAATAATTCCGTGTCATTATTTTCCCCATCTTCCGCTCAACCAATCACATTGCCGATTTACTTGCACCAGTACATCTTCTACCAATCACGTTACGCCTTTCAACTATATCATACCCACCTATGACTATGCCTTCCATGGATCTGATGAAACAGCGGATGCTGTGAAACGCGTCATCCCATTGGTCCGTTCGATCTCCACGTCACTTCCGGTCTGACGGCACGCTGTGCTCCACGCTGAAGTGCACACTGACGGTAACTTCCTGGTGGTCTCCTGGATGTCCCAGCGGTACAGCGGTACAGGGCCTTCTTCATCATCCATAGCCTGGATGCCCTGTCCTCCTCTGCTGACACCATAACCTGCCTTCAGCCTACCTTAAATCCTCAGCTACTTCCTGATCTGGAACCTTAATCTCCCCTGAGGACTGCTTAAGACGACTCCGGACCACCATTAACCCTCTACATGCCTGAATTTTGTGAGTAGCCATTTGGCTGTCATTTTATAATTTGCCATTAAAAGCCTCACTTACTGCACTTAGTTTAGTGCACCTTCCTTTCTTCATCATGTTTTACAGAGCCTGCTTCTGCTCATGGTAGCTGCCGCTGGTGTTTGCATCATTAACATTCACTGATTTCTTGGATCTTATACTCTGCCATTTTTTTTTTTTGGTTCTTTTTTATTATTCCCTAGGGTGTCTGCTCCAAAAAAATATATAATGTTTGGTGTTTTGAAGTAATTTTATAGCCATAAATTTATGATTTTTACATGAAGGAGAGAAGTGCCAGAATAGGCCCAGTGCTGAAGTGGGTAAAATATCATTTTTTTTTTTTTTAAACTCGGTCTTTTGTATTTATAGAAAAAAAATAAAACTAAAACACAAAGGTGATCAAATAGCACCAAAAGCAAGCTCTATTTGTGTGCCAACAAATAAAACATTTTCATTGGGTTACAGTGTTGTATGAGCGCGCAATTGTCATTAAAAGTGCATCAGCGCTGAAATGTGAAACTTGGTCTGGGCAGTGCGCAAGTGGTTAATATAAGGCTACATGCACACGGACGTTTTTCAAGCCGCTTGCTTGAGCGTTTTTTGCAGCTTAAAAACATCTCTCCATGTTAGCCTATGGCCTCATGGCCACCATGGCGTTTTTGAGCTGTAAATGGCATAGGCGTTTTTAGGCCCCATGTAGACGGGACGCTGGTGCAAAGTGTTCAGAAGTAAGGTTGAAAGTGGCGTTTAGAAAGGCGCGCTTTGTGGCGTTTGCATGCCGTGTTTTACCACATTTGCGTGTATATGGTAAGGAGCCGCCCTAAGCTCCAAAAACAGTATTATTTACGATTTTAGCTATTTAGTGAGACCAGAGTGATATGAGCAGCTGAGAGCAGCAGTGTAGTTGTATTTAGCGTGTCACTTGCCACATCACTTGCCACAAGTTGTGGATTGTCCACTTGCCACGTCAGCTGCCCCAAGTTGTGGATTGTCCACAATGCAATGGAAGCAATTTCTTTTATATATATATATATATATATATATATATATATATATTATGGTTTTTCCTCATTTGCCATAAATTTGGAGTTTATCAATGTAAAAAAATAGGTCACCTTTAAAAACGCTTCTAAACTAAAATGCGGGTAAGCGCTGGTACCGCGTCTGAAACGTGGAAATCTTTGGCGTCTGAAGGCATTTTGAGGGTTTGTGAAAAACGATTTTAAACGCAACTGCAGATTTTTTTTGCCAGGACAAAAACAGTGTTTTGGATGTAATAGAATTCAATGGACCCGCATCCAAAACGCAAGTACCGCAATTTTGCGGCGATTTTTTGTTTAACCTGTTTATAGCTGGTTGTTAAAGGAAATGTAAAAAAAAAAAAAAAACGGTTAAAAAAACAAAACCAAAAAAAAAAACAGCGTGGGGTCCCCCCCAGGTCCATACCAGGCCCTTGGGTCTAGTATGGATTCAAAGGGGACCACCCCCCCCAAAAATGAAAAAAATATGGCGTGGGGGTACCCCAGAATCCATACCAGGCCCTTCAGGTCTGGCATGTATTTTAAGGGGAACCCCGCGCCAAAAACGAAAAAAAATTGTGTGGGGTCCCCTTAGAATACACACCAGACCCTTTATCCGAGCACTCAACCTGGCAGGCCGCAGGGGAAAAGGGGGGGACGAGAGTGCGGCCCCCCTCCCTCCTGAACCGTACCAGGCCGCGTGCCCTCAACATGGGGGGTTTGGTGCTTGATGTTGATGGGGACAAGGGCCTCTTCCCGACATCTTCCGAAAAGCCCCCCGCCCGCAGACCCCGACAACCAACGGCCAGGGGGCTTTTCGGAATCCGGGAGCCCCCTTTAATAAGGGGGACCCCAGATACCTGCCCCCCACCCTATGTGAATGAGTATGGGGTACATCGTACCCCTACCCATTCACCTGGTGGCAAAATAAGTCAATAAAAAAAGACAACACAGGTTTGAAAAGTAATTTATTGGGCAGCTCCGGGGGTCTTTCTGCCGGGCCCCCGCTATCTTCTCGCAGCTCTTTTGCTAGCGGGGGCAGGTCTTCTACGTTGCCTTCTTCCTTCTTCTCTTCGCCCGATGTTGCCCGATGTTGCCTCGTCGCTGTCCACCACCGCAATGATCTGGCCGAGCAGCGGTGCCACTTTTATTGGCATGGGCGTGGTCACCGGCTTATGCCACCGCTGACCCCGTATGATGTCACAGTCCCGGGGAATGATGGGACTGTGACGTGAAACGGGGGCGGGGTCAGCGGTGGCATCATCCGGTGACCATGCCCCATGCCAATAAATGTGTCTGCTCGGCCAGATCATTGCGGCGGTGGACAGCGACGAGGCAACATCGGCTGCTCTCGTCCCCCCCTTTTCCCCTGCGGCCTGCCAGGTTGCGTGTTCGGATAAGGGTCTGGTTTGGATTTTGGGGGGACCCCCACGCCGTTTTTCGGCTTAAGGGGGTTCACCCTAAAATCCAGACCAGACCTAAGGGCCTGGTATGCTCCTGGAGGGGAACCCATGCCGGTTTTTTCATTAATTCATAATTCATGATTCATACCAAACATGGGACAGCGAGGCTGCCGAGGACCAGCGTGATCACATCGCGCTGGACACATTCTCGGCCGGCTAGTCGCCTCTAGGACACGACTTGAGCGGCTGCTGCACGCTCAGGTCGTGTCCAGGTCGCCTCGCAAAGTCGCGCTGTCCCTGTGTCAGCCGGCACACGAGTCGCCCGCAAGTCGAATCCGACTTCCCGGGCGACCTCTATTCAAATCAATGGGCTCCCATAGGGAACCATTCATTTTCAATAGAGCGCCGCTGACATTTCTATTTACTATAACAATAGAGCGCCGCTGCTTCCTGCGCCCAGTGAAGGAGTTATCCAGCGCACCAATTAAGGTTAGAAGCAGCGCAGCGCACTGTTATTAGTAAATCAGCCCCAGATTGTTATTGTCAGCATCATGTCGAATCTCCTATCTATATTGAACTGTTGTCACAACGAAAACGAAAATAAAGCATTTGTTTATATCGGATCTTTCGGTTTTCGGATTCTGCGTTTTCGTTTGTTAAAACGATAACGAAAATACCTGAAATTTGGACGAAAATTCATTCGAACGAAAACGAATGCACATGTCTAGTGACGAGCTCCCCGCAATGTCGATTACAGATCGGCTGACGATCAGGGAGCTCGGTCTCAGCCGCCCTTGCCGCTCCTCCTATCGAGGTATACAGGGGGACCTCAGCGACCCCTATACTTCCGCCACTGCATGTCTGAATGAATCCTGTAGAATATATTGGTGAAGTATATAAATAAAAAGAGTAATAAGGCAGTAGACTGCTATCCAACTCCTCAGTGTCACAGTGTATGTCTGTCTGTGCTTGTTTGTCCTGGTGTGTGAGTGCATGCACATACTGTATATGTACCCTCAAGAGTTGGAAACTATGTATATTTAAAGTGTACCTAAACCCAACAATTTTTTTTTTATGAATGCAGTTTAGCAGTTCCTGGGTGTCGTGGGTGCTTTTGTTTTCCTTTCTACGCTATTTTTACCCAGTAGTGCCATCAGTGACATACTGTATTTCCTGCCCTAGTGAAAACATTCACTCTCTGTACCTATGGAGGAGTAATATTGTCACCATAGGAAAAAAGTGTGTTTAGACTGCAGAACATCCCCCCTCTCCCTCTCTCCATAACATAGCAAGCTGTTCTGTAGTTCACATGGAGAACTGGGGACAATGTAACTTATAACAGTCAGCAGAGGCAGAGATCATAGGATGTTTTCAGCTCAAGAGATTTCTGGCAAGATCAACAGTTATTTTCCAAATCATCTTCCAGGACAGCTACTTGAGGGATGAATGATTCTTCCTTCAACAGGAAGCACAAAAAGCAATCAAAAGCACCGACCACCCTCTTTTCCTCAGTTATATTGTATTTCAAACCATGCAGGAGTACACATGATAACATTTGTTATGTAATTCCCTAGGTCTGGTGATTGTGGTCATTGAGTGCAGTTCTGGACTAGATCCTCCCTTCTTACTTGTGGGTTTTGTTTGCTATTTGGCTGGTTCTTGCCTCCCTGTAAAGTTCCATAGGGCATTTTCTGTGACCCTGTTGTGCTTTGACTATAACTTCTGGGCTGTGGGCAGTGGCTGGGGGAATTAGTGGGCAGTGGTTGGGGGAACTACTAGGTGAATCTGTATGAAGGCTGTGGGTGGTGGATGAAGGAATTAGTGGGCAGTGGTTGGGGGAACTACTAGGTGAATCTGTATGTAGGCTGTGGGTGATGGCTGAAGGAATTAGTGGGCAGTGGTTGGGGGAACTACTAGGTGAATCTGTATGTAGGCTGTGGGTGGTGGCTGAAGGAATTAGTGGGCAGTGGTTGGGGGAACTACTAGGTGAATCTGTATGTAGGCTGTGGGTAGTGGCTGAGGGAAATAGTGGACAGTGGTTGGGGAAACTAATGGGTGCATCTGTATGCCATCTTAGTGGTTTTTGGGCTCCCTGGTCAGATGCATAGTACAGCCTGGGAGGACTAAGATGAGGCTATGTGAGCCTCTTCTCTCTTTTTTTTTGCTACAAGGAGAGTTTGCACATTGGAGGAGGAGAAAGGAGTAAAGATGGAGAGATGCCAGCTAAAACTTGAATTTTAACCAATTTAGAGATAAGTGGTTAATATTATCTGGTGAGTGCTTATCCCTTAGAGTGGGTACTGTGGTGAATAATTCACGAAATTTATGGAAGACACAGAGGAGTAATTGAAAAGTGCTAAACACTTTCAGTGCTGGGCACTTTATTTCTATTTACCCAGTCCTGAAAGATGAAACTTCAGAAAACCAAAGACTCTTCCAGAACAGCATCTCTATTGTCATTTAGGAGTTTCTATCTTTTGATGTGATGATTGTGTACTTGGCTTTAGGGAAGTAGATTTCCCCAGTGCACTGTGGTGACAGTTCTTTCATGACAACTGAGGACAAAGGGGTGGTAGAGGCCTTTTAATTGCTTTTTGGTTTGTGTTTCCTGTTAAAGGCAGAGCCATTCATCTCTCAAGTAGCTGTCCTGGAGGATTATTGTGAATACCATTACTGGTAAGACTAGCCGTAGTATTTTTTGTAGAGATACAAGTTCATTGTCAGGGTTTACTTTACTTTACAGACACTTTAAATGTGCCATCTTTGCAAAACAATTTTTTTAAGTTTTGGATAGAAAATGGAAGGGTTAGTCATGGTCTTTATTTAATTGCTGTCTCCCATCTTTCTTTTCTGATGACTTGTAGAACAAAGTCAACAGTAAAAATTACAACATAATAGGTATATATAATAATTATGGTGGGAATTTTTTTTTTTCTATTGGTGATCTTGAGGCGAGATCCCTGCTCACTTTCTTTCTCAGTTATTGGTGCCACATTCTGGGGCAGAAAGTGAGTTATGAAAACTATAGCACATCAAATAAGTATGCGTTTATAACAGGTACATAGAACCTAATATATCCAATATATATATATATATATATATGTATATATATATACAGACATGCAGCTGGTAAATAAATGTACCTGTTACAAACGCATACCTATTTGATGTGCTATAGTTTTCATGTACTTGGTACAATAAAGCAGTTTTTTGATCGATTTTTTGTCTCTAATCGTGTGCCTCATCTAAAGTTCCAACTTTCTCCCTTTCACATTTAATTGTCTAGGGATGGAGGCATCTATTCCCAGGAATCTCATTCAAAGCCCCATTTTCTTCCCCCCTTTCTTATCAATTACTAGGGATGGAGGTACATGTTTGGTTTATCGTTCTGGTGTATTGACACCACCTATATCCTGTTGGGGACTGTTATATTAGATCTAAGTTGTTCCTCAAATTACTATTAACTAACTGTAGCGCCCTGCCCCTGATGGGTAGGCGCTATATGTAAATTTAAGTTTGTCTGAGCTGTAGTTTAGCTCAGAGTAATTATGTTAAATTGCTTGTTTCTGTTCCAGTTCAGCTGGGTTGTGTATTTTCCACTTGGCCGTGGGTGTCGCTGTCACCACCGGTCAGTGTTGGAAATGCAACGTGCTGGATGCATTGAGTACCCCTTTTCCCAGAAACAGCCCAGTGGGAGTGGTTCCCCCGCTGTGCATTCTGGGAGAGGATACTTAAGGGGCAGACGCCATCTTTTCAGGTCTCTCTGACCGGATGGCCCTCCTGGCCTAAGGTACGTCATAGCAGTTCTTCTGCCTCGGGGCCTGCTGGCCCGAGGCCTCGTTACTGGAAGTAGGCCCAGAAGTTCCTGGGGTCTACTGGTCCAGGGGTGGTCCTGTGCTGTCTTGCCTGTAGGGAGAAGCCGAGCAATTGGAGAAACCAGGGGAGGACTTTTCTCAGAGAGGACCGAGCAAAAAGGCTGATATCTCAGGAAGAGCCTGGAGACTCAATTGGAGGATGCATCCCGGCCAATCTACCACACGGTATTGCCAGCTGGCTGAAAGAAACTGGTACTGTGTGACTGTACTTGACTTTGCAAAAGTTCTTGGTTATACAATCCTGTGGCAGAGGATTGTACAATGAATCTAATAAATTCAACAAGTCTGTGGCAGAGACTATGACCGAGCACCGCACCGACTGCTAGGTCAGTGAGAGAGGCCTATCCGGTGGTTGCTAGATCCAGTTGTGGAAGCTGTTTGTCCTCTGGATCAAAGAAGTACCCGTGATCCGCAATACAAGGTACCTGAATCTCCCCTAACCCTCTATATCTATATCCATCCCTCTATCTGACGTTGTTAATAAAAGCATTGGGAAAAAGAGACTAAAGCCGTGTACACACGATAGGTTTTACCGATGAAAACAGTCCGATGGACTGTTTTCATCCGACAAACCGATCGTGTATGGGCCCCATCGGTCTTTTTCCATAGGTGTAAATATAGAACATGTTTTAAATTTATCGGATGGTTAAAAAACCGATAGTAAATTACTATCGTCTGTGGGGAACTCCATCGGATAAAAAACCCACACATGCTCAGAATCAAGTCGACGCATGCTCAGAAGCATTGAACTTCATTTTTCTCGGCTCATCGGAGTGTTTGAAACGGTCGGTTTTTTGACTGATGGTGTGTGGGCAAGACTGATGGAAGACAGTTTCATCGGATTTCTGATGGAAAAAAACATTGGATTAGAATCCATAGGATATCCGATCGTGTGTACAGGGCTTTAGTGTTTGGCGCGGACATTTGTGAACAATTCTCCAATGGGACCCCTACGGCGGATACGGTGAACAGTCAGGTAACGACAAGACCCAAAAATTAAACCAGCAGCTCCTACGGGGGTAGTGCTGCATAATTTTTCTAACAGCCAATATTTATTTTACTTCATTACCATTTTTTATTTACTATGGTTTCATTTGTGTGCGATGTGGTCTGTGTACTTGGGGCTGTCTCCTTGTTCTCCTGTGCCTGGGATATGCGATGCGTTGCGTTCCGGGCGCCCTCCTTCTCCCCCTGATTGTCATAGACACACGGGGTTTGTCCTGCTATGCATAGGTGCCACACATTGCGCCTGAATGTTGTTGGCGCCCCCTTTGGCGCCACAGTGCCAGCGTGTTGTCCATCTGTGGCGTACTCATGGGGGGAGCCTTTCATGCCAGTGTGGGTGACGGCAGACGCCCTGGGCGGGTGTGCTCCTCCCTCTTTATTCACGCCTAGCGTGACGCTGGGGGGAGACCCATGGGCACATTTTATGCCTATATATACTGCCATTCGGGTGTGTCAGTCCTGCTGGTTGTTGGCTATGTGCGGGTCTATGGTACATTTATCACGCACCTGATTTTTGTCAGATGGTAACTATATAGATATTCACCTAGATATTTTGGGCTTATTTTAGTGGTTTTTCATCCTATTCCTTTTCAACTTCTCATTCTTTTTTATTTTTTACACTTTGTTTGGTGAGCTCTATGCCTGTATGTTCTCTGCACTTATTCTTTGGTATCGTGATTATCTCATTTACACCTGCTCCTGTGATGTCTAGCTATCACTTTTTATAGGCTACACGAATTTGGCCTTTATTTAGCATCACAGTATGGCTATCTTTATTTAATATTGTTTTCTAGACACCTTTTGAGCCCATGTCCTGCACCATCAGTAACACCAGCTGGAACATCACCATTTGGGGTTGCTGGGCTCTTGTTCATCCATTTTGTGGGTCTTCATCCCCTCAGCTCCCGGGCTGAACATTCAAGTTTGTTCTCTTGTGCTCAGTATCACGTGTCCACAGTTTAAATCATTTGTAAGTAGGAAGCTGAATATTTTCCTTCCTCCTAATTTTTTTGTTTGTTTTTTCTGTTTATTTCCCTCAATTATGGACGTAACAGTAGTTCATATTGGTTTTTATACTTATACATTTTTTACAGACTTACCATATGCTCCTGATGAGGTGGAATAATCCCCGAAACACATCAAGCTATTTATGATGCAACATATTCCACATACAGGATGTGGTTCACCTCATGTCAACTGTCACCTTTTAACATTCTCCTATATGGAGCAATTGGCCATTGATGTTTTATACTGCTTCAAAATATGGTAATATGGTAATATTTTGTTATATTTAAGTCCTATTATGTGCCATCTATGATGCAGGGCCGTAGATAATTTTTTGTTCTGGAGGGTTCAGCAGCAGGTACAAAGTAAAAGTATTTTTAAATAAAAGAAATTGCGCCAAAATTATAAAGACTGGAAAAAGGAAAAACTATATGTGTTGCCCCTAGTAAGCAATCACATACTTAATTGTGTTTTATCAGGCCCTTTATCAAACCTGATTTCAGTTTTTATGAACGCTGTTGGCTATTGTCCAGTATTAGTGTCCAAACCTACAAGGAGATGGTGCCCTTTGCGTCTCCTCAGTAAGGTTGGCTATTATGGTGTAAAGTGCACCATGTTGTGTCAGACAGAGCACTCACTGACTTTTTTTTACTTTTACAGTTAAAAAAAAAAGGGGGGAATGCACTGCCTACCACTAGATGGTGCACTGTTATAGCCAATCTTACTGGGCAGGTACAAAGGGCACCATCTTGTGGAAGGCAGCACACTCACTGTGTTTACATTAGCTTAATTTTCAATTAATCAAAGATTAAAAAAAAAAAAGACAATCAACTGAAAAATTACCAGCTTTGAATACACTGACTTTTCTTTAGGCTAGGTTCACATCTGAGCCGTTGCGAGAAGGTGTGTAATTGCATACCTTCCTGCACTGGCAGAGGAAAAACACACTACTGCTTAGGAGATACGCGGAGGTATACTACAATGCGGGAAATCCTCAATCCACGCATGTTTCTTGCACCTCATTCAAATCGCACCCCCCTTGCAATCTGCAGTGGATGTCAGTGCTATCTTAACCACTTCAATACCAGGCACTTATACACCTTCCTGCCCAAGCCAATTTTGAGCTTTCCGCGCTGTCGCAATCTGAATGACAATTGCGCGGTCATGCTACACTGTACCCAAACAATTTTTTATCATTTTGTTCCCACAAATAGAGCTTTCTTTTGGTGGTATTTGATCACCTCTGCGATTTTTTTTTTTTGCGCAACAAATAAAAAAAGAGCGAAAATTAAAAAAAAAAAAAGTTTTTCTTTGTTTCTGTTATTTTTTTTGTAAATAAGTACCCTTTCTTCTTCAATGACGGGCACTGATTTGGCTGCACTGATGGGCACTGATAAGGCGGCACTGATGGGCACCGATGAGGTGGCACCAATGAGGTGGTACTGATGAGGTGGCACTGATGGCCACTGATGATGGGCACTCATAGGCGGCACTGATGGGCACTCATAGGCGGCACTGATGGGCACCCATAGGCAGCACTGATAGGTGGCACAGATGGGCACTGATAGGTGGGTACTGATGAGCACAGATGGGCATGGATGGGCACTGATAGGTGGCACTGATGGACACTGGTGAGTGGCACTGATGACACTGGTGGGTGTAATTGCTGGGCATCACAATTTTTTTGTGCCATGATGGTGCCAGTCAGTGCCCATTTGTGGGCACTGATTGGCATATGTTGTGCATACTTTTTTACATGTGGATGGCCATGGGGGACTTACCTGGCCATCCACATGTTGAAGGCTTCCCTGGTGGTCCTGGGCGGCATCCTGGTGGTCTAGTGTGGGCATCCGAGGGGGGGCTGCGCTGATAAACAATCAGCGCAAACCCCCCCTGTCAGGAGAGCCGCCGATCGGCTCTCCTCTACTCGCGTCTGTCAGATCAACGGCTCTTCCTGTTTACATCGTGATCAGCCATGATTGGACACCGCTGATCACGTGGTAAAGAGCCTCCACCGGAGGTTAACGAAACCCCAAACAAAGGTTGCAAAGCACAGTGTGTTTGCCTGCACCAGATCGCATTCACAAAACGACCATGTGAACCGGTTGCAGTGCGGTTCCAAAATTGGTGCATGCATGACTTTGGTGCGATTTGAGCCCATTAAAAAAAAAAATTGGCCTTGATTACACCGCAGTCAACAGAGTAAGCATGGTTTCACACTATAGTTTGCATGTAAATCGCACAAGAACTGCACCGCATTGCTGTGCATTTCACATGTGATTCTGTGTGGTGTGATTTGAGCCCATTCAAAATGAATGGGCCTTGTTTGGATCGCAATCAGCAGAGTAAGCCTGATCCCCCACTATAGTTTTCATGTAAATCACACAGGAACTGCACCACATTCCTGTGCAATTCACATGCGATTCTGTGTGGTGTCATTCGAGCCCATTTTGAATGGACTGAATCGCACCACATCGCACCAAAGAAGTGCAGGCACCTTTTTTGAAAACCAACCATGCGATCTGCTTTAGACAAACAACTATGTTTGTGATCTTCATTTGGGGAGTTGTTAACTTTAATTGACACCTACAGCAGATCAAAAACACTGTGAGATTGCAATGCGGTGTGGGAAACACACAGGGATCACAGCGTTTCCTGTACCACATATGTATAAACCAGGGGTAAAACAGGGCCCTCATGCCACTGAGGGCAGCAGAAAGTCCAGCCTGGCTCTGGCATTGGCAGACATGTTGTGGTGTCAACTGCTGAATCAGTAAGCCGGTGAGCACCACAACAAGCTTGCCAGTGCCAAGCTGGACTGTCAGTAACACAAGCAATAGAAAACTCAGCTTAGCCTTGGTCAACTGTCAGTAACACAAGCAATGCAGAATTTAGCCCAGTTAGCCTCAATCACATATTTTGCCAGTTACCACACAGAATGACAGCCAGTCTCCCACTGACTTATGATTATCTAGTATGAACAGCAGAATGCCAGCAGCAGCACAGCAGTTTGAGCAGTGGTAAGTCTGAGGACACTCTCTGAGACTCTCTGAGACTAGAGAAAAGGAGAAAGAGGGACTTACCTGGACAGGATAGCAGCAGGTCATCCATGTGGGGGGCCGGCAGCTACACAGCACTTTACAAGCACTCTGCACTCCAGGGCCCGGGCAAGCTCCTCTCCCAAGCCCAAGGTGGGAATGGCACTGCAAGCCCATGGGAATACATGGCGTGCAGTGGGCAGGACTATACGCACTGCCGGCTCCCACTTTTCTGCCTGGTGATTGATTTGTTAGCCTTCAGCCCGAGTCCGATTGACCACCCTGGCAGTGTCCCACAACATGCGTGTGGGTATGCCTAATGATCTATTACACTTGCAGCAGCGGCATTATCACACTCTTTGTGCCACTGACTGCAGTGCTGCCTGTTGCTGGTGCCATGTGCAGCTGCAGAGCAGGGACTCTGTGCATTTCATTTTGGCCCTGGGGGGGTTTGAACACCCCTGACCCCTCTTATCTACGCCCCTGCTATGATGATCAATTTACCAGCTGCATATATGTGTGTATATATATATATGTATGTGTATATATATATATATATATATATATATATATATATATATATATGGATATATTTAAGGTTATATGTACCTGTTATAAACGCATACTTATTTGATGTGCTATAGTTTTCAGGTACTTGGTATTATAAAGCTGTTTTTTGATCAAATTTCTCCCTTTCATGTGTAAATTAATTAAAAAGTTTGGGGTATCAGACCCCTTGAAAACATTTGTTCACCACACCATACTAATTAATGCAAACCCCAAGAGAATATGACCCCCCTCCCCCTTAAATACTTAGCTCAAACCATGCATTCCCCATCACAATATACGTGGTATATGGTATCCCACATAGGGAAGAACGGGAGGGCAGGGTGCCTTGTCCCGACACATTTTGCACTGTTGGCTTCCTCAGGAGTTCAAGGGGTGCAATAAGCGTGGTTTCTGAAATACAAATAAATCACATAATAATCTAATAATATATGAAACTGATACACAGAATACAAGTGTATGTGTTCCCAGTGTATACCAGAACTCACATTGTTCAATAACAGACAATATCTCCTCTACTGGATATCGTCTGTTTTTGAAAAATGTGAGTTCTGGTATACACTGGGAACACATGAAATTTTGTACTGTAAATAAGTTTCATATATTAATAAACTATTATGCAATGTCTTTGTATTTTGGCAACCACACATATTCTCTTGGGGTTTTCATTAACTTGTGTGGTGAACAAATTTTTTTTAAGGGGTCTAAATACCAAAAATATTTTTAATAAATTTGTAATAAACATATACTTTTTAATGGAATGAACTTACGTTGGTGAAATTATTCTGGTAGAAGTCAACACCTTTAAAATCACAAGTCTTTTTCATAAATGGTTTTCTAAATTATAATCTCCCCAAAGAGGACACAGTAATATAAAACCAGATAGATGTTCTAATCCTCGCCCATTCTATCCAAAGCAGAAAAAAACTGGTAGAGTTCTACTTGAAGAATGGTCGACTGAAAGACAACGTGTCAAAAAACATACTTACACAATCCTAGTAATGAGTGACTCATGGCACTTCTTGTGCAACCGACATTAATGCCTAAATGATGTGAACAGAACTGAATGGAATCCCGTAAGGTAAACACACATGTTGAATCACACTTTCAAAGACAATTTTAACAAATATGATGAGCTTACAGATGTTTCTTCTAGTCTTTGTTTTTTCTCTGTCAACTTCAGATGATTGGTTTTCATGTTTCCTGATAGACTGAATACGTTTGTATACACAGAATGAATTCAGATGTTCAAATAATCCCATGTGTATAAAATACTGAAAGGATAACGTGTACAAATAAAATGCATTTTACAACAGGCACTAAAGGAGTAATTGCTCCAGATATATCCTGCTGAGGAGTGATTCACCTGTTCTTTCTATAGACAGCTGGAGGAGTGGGACATTTATGATCAGGCGGCAAAGCACTAATGAACATTTATGCTTTTTTCCCTTTGATCTGTATGTATGTGGCCTTGTGTTTGTGATATTAGAACTTTTACTTGATAGCTTATGGGCTGTAAAGGATTTATTGATGAAATGGCAGAGCAAAGAAATAGCCTGGGTAAAGTTACTTGCTTTATATTTGTACGATTAAAAAATATTAATTAAAAGCATTCCATGTCTTCTTTATACTTTAATAAGGTTCTAGTTATAACACAATAAAAGCTTTCCTCTTCTGCAATTAGACATGAATAGATATTTGTCTTCTTTGCTCTTCAACAGCTTTGTTTTTTGAGCCATGTTATCCGGTTTCCAGATCTTTTGGTGTCTCCTGCAAAACTTTACACTTTGTTAGATTAGAACCTTGTTAGTATAAAGTCTAATTAAAGTCTAATGCCGCGTACACATGCTTGGAATTTCCGACAACAAATGTTCGATGGGAGCTTGTGTAGGCTCAATTTCCGATCTTGTGTAGGCTCAATCGGACATTTGCTGTTGGAATTTCCGACAACAAAAATTTGAGAGCTGGATCTCAAATTTTCCCACAACAAAATCCGTTCTCGTTCTCCACGCATACTCTGAATCAAGTACGAGACGGAAGCGCTCGGTCTGGTAAAATTAGTGTTCGTAATGTAGTGCCAAGTGGATTTTCCTTTAGTAAATAACCCCCACAGTGCTGTAAAATTTGCCACAATCAGGCTATTTTCGGGACTCTAAACAATTAATTCATGGTGCTGAAATTTTTTTTTTTTTTTTATAATCATTAATTCATTACATACATTAACAACAAAAACAATGTGTTTGTGTAGCAGACCCAGAACTAGAGTTGAGTGGACACCTGGATGTTCGGGTTCGACGGGTTCGGCCAAACTTCGGAAAAAAGTTCGGGTTCGGGACCGAACTTTAACCCGAACCCGAACCCCATTGAAGTCAATGGGGACCCGGACTTCTAAGGACTAAAAAGGCTCTAAAAAAGTAATGGAAAGGGCTAGAGGGCTGAAAATGGCAGCAAAATGTTGTTAAGAGCATGGCAGGTGCTCTGCAAACAAATGTGGATAGGGAAATAACTTAAAATAACATAAAAAAAATAAAAAAATAAAAAAATATGCTGGAGGCCCCCTTTTCAGCAGAAGAGGTACGGGAAGTCATTAAGAACCTCAGAAACTCAACGGCACGATGCCACATATATGGTGGGAATGCCCCAGAATACGCCCTTTCTGGAATAAATGATTACATTTAATGGATAAGCTAGTGGGAAAATAAAATACTTTGAAATAAAAATGTAGCGGGGTGCTAAATTTAAGGGAAGTGTTTGAGTGGTAAATAGGCTCAAACACCCTAATTCTGTAGGATTCATGGACCATTTTGTCCTCCGGGGACAGTATTGGTGTGCAGTTCCCTGCGGCCTACAGGTGGCGCTGCCATGGTAGGCTAGGGTTGAACCGCCGATACAGTGCTGTGCCTTTTGTGTCCCCTCTTGGCAGTAGTACAGCGGGGCGGGGAACCTGCTGTGCATGCCGGGAGAGCATATAAAAGGGGCAGACCTTTGGCCTGGGGGCTGATGTCCAGTGGGGTCCACGCCCAGGTGCCTTCGGCCTGGGTGCATGTGTTCCTGTTCCATCTCGGGTACCTTTAGTCCGGGGTGAGGTACTATCCTGGAGTTCCTGCTGCCCTGGGTATGGAGGCCTAGGTGCGGGAGTAAAGCCTGGAGTCCAGAGCCTTCGTCTGGAGTCCGCTAAGGGTCGAGGAGTCTTAGGGTGCCGCCTCGTGTAGGGGACCATGTTCCAGGGAAGGGAGGATCATTCTGATGGACTGATGTGGGAGTCACGGTGAAGGAAGGGTCTGTTGACTCCCTGGAGAGATGTCTTCTCCTTGATATGGGCTAGGTTCGTAGAAGGAGAAGCTCAAGGTCATCTTGACTGTATCAGAGGCCTTATTCACCCGGCCCGTGGCAGGGGCCTTATACACCCTGGTCTGTGGCAGAGACCAAAGTTCTCCAGGTCCGTGGCAGGGGCCTTGTACACCCGGTCTGTGGCAGAGACCAACCTCAAGGTCTGTGGCAGAGACCGTGCACCTAAAACTGTTTGAGAAACCTAAGCAGTGAAGTGAATGTGCTACGTTTGTGCCTGGACCTCCTCCACACCTTAAGCTGTCCTGTTTCTTTGCTCTAACCTTTTCTATCCGAGTAGAGTTTATTTTGCCATGAGAGAATAAGAGTTGTAATTTCAGCTGGTGTGGACATTGACTTTACTGGGAATTAAAGGACTTGCCTCTACCTACAGTAGAGGTGAGAATCATCCTCTGGAGGAGTTTTGACTCCGGCTGTGGACGCGGCCCGTCAAGTACACTGCTCAACTTCTTTATATAGGAGGGTACGGGCTGGTAGTGCGGTGTGCCTTTCTCCCTCCTGCGAGGAGCCAACAACATAAAGGCAGGTAAGGGGGAAAGGATCTGTGCGCTACAAAAAATAAAATAAAAATTATAATCTTGACCTAGGAGGACAAGGTCCATATGGAGTAGGAGGTTGAGGTGGCGGCGGTGGAGGAGGACGAGGTAGCCAACACTGGTTCAAAAATACAACAATGGCTGGGTAAGGCCGTGTCATGGATATACATTAATGTCTGTCTGCCATCTTACCTTTCCTCCTCATGTGTTCATCTTAGAAATATTTTTTGTGGCCCTAAATGGCATTTTTTGGAAGACCACAATACACCCACAGTACGTAACCGATGAATCGCACAGCTACAGAACTGCAGAAAATGCTATTAAAAAAAATGTTGTTTTTTTAGTATAGCACAGTAGAAGAAAACTATATAGAAATTGTTTATTTCACACACCTCCACATATGTATAACACACTGCAAAATATTTTTTGTGGCCCTAAATGGTGTTTTTTGGAAGACCACAACACACCCACAGTACGTAACCGCTGAATCGCACAGCTACAGAACTGCAGAAAATGCTATTAAAAAAACATTTTTTTTTTTTTAGTATAGCACAGTAGAAGACAAATATATAGAAATGGTTTATTTCACACGCCTCCACATATGTATAACACACTGCAAAATATTTTTTGTGGCCCTAAATGGCTCTTTTTGCAAGCGTACATTAAAGTGCAATTTTTTTTTTTTTTTTTTTTGCCCTAAACGGGTCTTTTTTTGCACGAGCAAAATAAAATGGAATTTTTTTTTTTTTTTTGCCCTTAATGGGTCTTTTGGAAAAGAGCACAATAAAGTGCCTTTTTTTTTGTCCTAAATGGATCTTTTTCCAGGAGCAGAATACACCCACAGTATGGAAACGGTGTATCTCTCAACGTAATATATGCAGTGCTGGTGCACTGAGCTTGCAGATAAAAGGTAGATTTTCTCTGACACTGGGCTCATAGCAGTGTAAAAAGACTGCACTGCAACACAAACAGGTAAACCTATGCAGATCGCTGAGTTATATCTCTGAATCTGGACTCCTATTCCTATATAATATATCTCTCTCCCTAAAAGCAAAAAACAGGAACCTGGCCCTACACTACACTGTCTCTCTATCTTTTCCCTCAGATTCCAGAATCAGGACTAACTCATGTATTTTTCTATCTCTCCCTAAAAGCAGCAGCAGCAGACAAGATCCTCTCCCTATCTATTCTGAAGCAGAGTGACGTGTGTGCTGTGTGCCTCTAGCTTATATAGAAGCTGGGTCACATGTTGCACTGACCAATCACAGCCATGCCATTAGTAGGCATGGCTATGATGGCTTCTAACGGCACACCAGCTAATCAAAAGGTGATTGGCTGGCCCCTGAAGCATTTCTAACTGCGTAATTAGATTGCCGAACCCGAACCCGGACTTTTGCGCAAAGTCCGGGTTCGGGAAAAAGCTAAAGTTCGGTACGGACCCGAACTTTACAGTTCGGGTTCGCTCAACACTACCCAGAACATAATAGTTAGCTGAAGATGAGATTGTCACAGCATGCATCAAATAAATTACGTTTGCACTATTGAAGAAAATGGGCAAAAAGAAAAGCCCATTGGAGAATCTAGGAGACAGCTAAAAGAAACACAAGCAGTAAATCAAATAAAATATTAGTTCAGATTAAAAAAAAATCTTTAGTTAAAAAAATGTATCACACATTTGCTAGCATATCAATGCCCCCCCCCCTACCCGCAAAAGTATTCCATATATTTTTGACGGACTTCACGGGCGCTTTGGGGGGGGGGCAAGCCAGGATGGCCAGCTTCAAGTGCCATCAGGGTTGTTTGTTTGGGAAAACCGGCCTCAGGCACAACTGAGGCCACATAGTTTGTTGAATTTTTCCTTAAGAAATTATAGAGTATGCAGCATGCAAGGACAATATGATTCTGTTTATATTCCGCCATGTTGATTGCAGTGAGGAATAGGCAGAACCGGCTGGCCATTATCCCGAAAGCATTCTCCACCACTCTTCTGGATATGGCCAGCCGGTAGTTAAAAACCCTTTGGTCCGGGGTGAGGGTCCTCATGGAGAATGGCCGCATCAGGTGTTCACCCAGCCCAAACGCTTCATCAGCGACAAAGACAAACGGGAGTCCTGCCACGTTATCTTCAACAGGTGGCAATCCCAGGCCACCATTCTGGAGCCGTCTGTAGAACTCGGTCTGGGCGATGACTCCACCATCCGCCATCCGCCCATTCTTCCCCACGTCCACATACAAAAACTCAACATCACTATACTATTAAACCCCTTGTAATTATAATAGTATGACCCCGAGTTGGGGGGTGTTACAATGTGGACGTGTTTCCCATCGATTGCCCCTCCACAGTTGGGAAAGTCCCAACACTGGGCAAATTGGGAAGCCACAGTCTGCCATTCCTGTGGCGTTAAAGGAAACTATGGAGTCAAACAGGAAAAAAAAATAGTACTTTTGCACATTGCAAGCAGATTAGACACAAAAATTCTTGGCCAACATCAGTATAACATTTATTTTAAGGAGTATTTAAAGACAAAAATATAAGGTCCACTTATCAGATTTCTCACCCCCTCTGATGGCCCATTGTAAAAAATTTAGGGTGGGGGGGAGGGTTCCAAATGAGTTTTGGACCCCCCAAAAAAAGCCTCTGGTACTCTGCCTGAATTTAAGGACAACAATAACATTTGTACACATTTTAGGGGGTGTTTAGGGTAAAGCACTACAATGGAGCTGACAAAATACATTGTTAAGGCCAGGTGTGTATGGGCCCAGGATAGCATGCTGGAGAGGTTAGTGAAGGCAAATATGCATGAAGGACAAAAAAGGAGCATTAAGCTTACAGCATGCATGAGGACAAAGGGGACATTCACAGCATATTACAATCATGCTAATTAGGGAATGATGAAAGAAATACAATACATTAGCAAACATTAAATACATAGAATGTGATGTTAAAGGAGAAAACATACCTTAATATAGTCCTTCTGCAGGACATGAATTATGGCAGAACAGGTCTCTGGAATAATGATCCCCAGAGCCTGGGGGAGATGCCTGTCGAGAACTTGATGTCCTGCAAACTACTCCCCGTCGCCAAGTACCGTAACGTGGCGACTAGCCTTTGTTCTGGAGTGATGGCTTGCCACATTCAGGTGTCCTGCTTCGTAATATAGGGGGACAGCAAAGCCAACAAACGGTGAAAAACGGGGTCCGTCATCCGGAGATAATTCCTGAAATCATCAGGATTATTCTCCTGGATCTCCTGCAACAAAGGCATATGAGAGAATTGGTCACGCTGGAGCAACCAATTCTTCGTCCATGAACTCCTCCCAACCCTGTTCATGGACTGGGCTTGGGTCTAGGTAAGAACCCCAACACCAAGCCCCTGCACAGCACGAACTCTACGACGAGTATGTACCCACAACATGGCTAGAAAACGGTCGGCTGGTCAAAACGAACTAACAGAACGCACTGAAAAACAGAAAGGCTTGAGAAGAGCGAGCTGAAAATCAGAAACGAGCAGACAAGAATGCACTGAAAACCAGATACAAACTGACTACACGCACTTAAAAACAGATATGAACCCACAAGCACGAACTGAAGAGCAGTAACATACTGAAAAGCACAAGGCTGAAAAGTGCGAATTGTCTCTCACCAAACTTCTACTAACACGAGATTAGAAGAAGGAGCCCAAAGGGTGGCGCACTTGGTATTGAACTTCCCTTTTATAGTGCCGTCGGTAGTGTTGTACATGACTGCGCTCTTGGCGATCGGAATTTCCAACAACATTTGTGCGACCGTGTGTATGAAAGACAAGTTTGAGCGAACATCCGTCGGAAAAAAATCCACGGTTTTGTTGTCGGAATGTCCGATCGTCTGCACACGGCATTAAACTTTTTTATCCCTTTAGATCCTGTAGCTCTGCATTTTATGATTTGTGACTGATGTTTGTGTGAAAATATGTTAAAATACCCTTCTCTCTTGGAGAAATTTCTGACATCATACTCCAGTGCTCTATGCTGGCATAGCTGAGTAAAAGCTACACTCCGGTAGGCATCTTGGCTCTTAGGATACCCTTGCACTGGATTACTGGGAACTTCAGGTAGTTGGGCTCCTAGTGGTTCAGGAATGCAATACCCCTGGCCTTTGCTGAGAGGGCGCTGAGACTGATCCTGGTAGGTTTCCCACTGTCTCGGGTGGAGTTTTTTTGGTGCATTAAGGGGAGGTTTCCATCTTTCTTCGGGGGCTTCTTGTAGGGGTGGTTGGGCTCCCAGTGGGGATTGGGTGCGTCATTGTGTGTGTATGGGGGGGTGGTGGTGGTTTCTTTTATTTATTTTTCTACAAGGGAGTCTTCTGGGGGGGGTACGTGGAGTGGTTCGGGTGGGGGGATCTCCGGGTGGGCTGTGGTGTTTTCAGATTTTATTTTGCTTGTCTATTCAATAAAAATATTTTTGTAGCGTTAGCTGTATAGGTGTTTATGTCTATTCTTTCTTTTGTTGCGTAAAAGCTACACTCCTCATCACAAGTGTCCTTACACAGACTTGTATTGCAGGGAAAAGGAGGGGGCGAGCTAATTATTGAGTGTCTAATTCATGTTCTTACTGGACTGCATAATACAATTTTGACATCCTGCACAACTGCTGTAGCAGAAAAGAGGAGGTAAGACTAGGAAAATAGAAGTTGTTTGTACAATATCTAATTGGCTTAAATTTATTGTAAAGCTTTGAATATTTGCTCTGTGCAATGGTTTTGTACAGAGCAGCCCTGTTGCTCTTCTTCTGGGGTCCCCCACTGGCACTCCTGGCTCTTCCCCCTTGCTGAATGCTCCCAGAAATTGGCTGTCTGCATCTATTGACTCAGACAGTGCAGCTTGGCCCCACCCTCTGCTTCCCTGTCACATAATTTGATTGACCGCAGTGGGAGCCAATGGCACCCACTGCTATCAATCTCTCCTGTGAGCAGGGAGAGACCCAGCACAACGCTGGATCAAAATCGTGTTCAGGTAAGTATAAGGTGGGCTGGAAGAATTCTATGACACAGACAATTTTTTATCTTGATGCATAGAATGCATTAAGGTAAAAAGCTTGAGGAGTGCGCATGCGCGGGACTTCCGGGAAGACGCTCTGAACGGGAGCTCCGCACTGCTCCGGCCTCTCGCAGCCCCCTGAGCCTTCAGACCGAGCGGGAACCGGCCAGGACTGACCCCATTGCCTCCCGGGTGACCCAGGCACACTTTCACATGCCGGGCGGCTCGCAAAAGAGCGAGGTGAGCCGCCAGCTCGACTTTACACTGGCAGCCCCTGCATCATCCAAGATGGCGGCCGCAGCACAAGGCAGCATGGAGGACCCGGACTCCATTGCGGATCCTCCATCCCATTACCAGCACCAGATCGGTCTGCTTTCAACTCCTGTGAGTACCTGCAACCCCCAAGGGATCTCCCCAGCATCCACTGAGTCCCTGCTGAAACGGACTTTTGGAGATCTCCCCCACTCCCCCATGCTGCGTTCCCCTTAAGCCTGGCAGGCCCCCACCTCTCCTCCCCCTTGCAGCCAGTTCACTCCGCTGACATACAACTCATGCTGCAGAACTTTTCTGAGATGCTAGCCACAGGCCTAGCTCACAATGCCACTCAGATCACTGCTACCATTAAGGCTGATTTGCAGAGTCTGGGAGCCCGCATGGATGCAATTGAGCAGGCTGTGGATAACACTGCCGCCCGTACTAACCAAAATACCACATGCATCCAAACCTTACAAGATCAACTTGAGACAGCTCTTTCTAAAATCGATGATTTAGAGAACAGAAGTAGGAGGTATAATTTCCGTATACGTGGGATCCCTGAATCTGTTACTGATGTTCCCAGCACAGTTAAATTGTTCATTAAAGAACTCATGCTAGACATTCAGGACCACAGATTGGAACTTGACAGGGCTCACAGAGCCCTCCAGCCCCTCCGCCCAGATGGTCTCCCAAGGGACATTGTAGTCAAGCCCCATTACTATGGTGTGAAGGAGGATGTTATGAGACAGACCCGCAACCTGGACAATCTCTCCTTCCAAGGGAATAAAATCCAAATCTTTGCTGACATCTCACCCACCACGGTCCAGAAACGGAGGTCCCTTAAACCCCTCCTGGAGGTCCTCAACCAGAATTCCATCAAGTACCGCTGGGCTTTTCCGTTCCGCCTACAATTTCATTTCAGGGACAAATCCTTTGGCTTTTCCACCTTTCAAGATGGCGAACGTCTCCTGCTTCAACTTGGTCTTATCTCTCAAGAACTTGCTACACAACAAGCGACAACCAAATCAGGCTCCTCAAAGCGTCCACCCCCAGGCAGTCCTCTGACCCCGTTATGGAATAAACAACAAACGAAGAGACAGAGAGAATTCCGACCCCTGAGATGAGGGACTTCTTTTTTACTCCCGGACGGGAGATGTGTTGTTTTTGACTACCCCTAATGATTCAGAGAGCTAACTACTCTCCCCCTCTAGTATGGTGGTAGACAGACCCGCACAGCCCTGACTTGCATCAGGCGGGCCAGGGTCTTGATCTGTTTGGTTTGGGCCCCACTTGCCCATCTTATGGCTAGTTGGGACTCCCAATACCTCCCGTTCCTCCCACCCCGATGAGGAGGACGCTTTCATTGCCTTTCTGACTTGTTGCATATATGATATGCCTTTCCTAGTTCCTACCTATGGTTAGGTCTAGTAGCCTCTACCCTTCCTTCCCCCTGCCCCCCCCTTTTTTCCCTTTCCCCTCCCCCTTCCCCTTCTCCCTCTCTTGCCCTCCCTCCCCACCTTCCCTTTCTCTCCCTTGCAGGTTCCACTCCATGCACTGGTTATGTTCTGGTTATACAGTTTTACGGATCGTTATATTTGTTTGTTTACAGTATTTTCTGCACTTTGGCCGTTCCAGTACTGTTTTACCCCCCATTGTGGGCTCTGACGGCCGGAGCGGCTCATCATGCCACTCTCTCTGTTGTGACGCGGAGGGACTTTTAATCCCTCTGGTGACATCAGGTAGACAACCCCTATTGGGGTTGCACCCTCTCCAAGACCCCTCTTGCAGGAGTCCTTGGACTTGGACCCGGCTAGCCGGTCCTGTTGAATTTTATCTGAATTTTTGCATATGTTTGTTTTGTTCTCTTTTTGGGATTTAATTAACTAACATAATGACATCTCTGATCTTTTCTCCTCTTTTTCTTCTATTTCTTCTCCCCCCCTTCTCTCCTCCCCACAGTGTTCTCCTCCCCCCTCCTCCAGGATTCCTCGCGGAGAACTCCCCCAGGCCTTACTCCAGGGCGTTTGTTGATAGCCTACCTCACGCTGGATGTCCGGATTCTCTCTTCTCTTCAGGTAAGCTCCCCTTTTACATTCTCGCACCCCCCCTCGGGCACCCATGGCTGAGACTGACACTCGCAAGCTGCCTTTGAAAGTAGCTTCCCACAATACACAGGGTCTTAATTCCCCCTCTAAACGCCGGAAGGCCTTTCAGAGCTACCACGCCAGAAGCCTTGATGTTGTCCTTCTTCAGGAGACCCACTTCCCCGCTAGCTATACCCCCTCCTTCCTACACCGTAGCTTTCCCACCTTCTACCTTGCGAATGCTGACACCAAACAGAGAGGGGTAGCCATTCTCTTGGCTAAGCATATCCCATTTACCCACATCCACACAATTCGTGATGAAGATGGTAGGTACCTGCTGGTCAAAGGGCTCATAGAAGGGGTGAGGTACTCTTTTGTTTCATACTATGCCCCCAATCGGGGCCAGGCAAATTTTTTTGCATCCATGTTCTCAACCCTCTCCTCTCATCTAGAAGATAGAGTCTTAATAGGGGGTGACTCCAATATCACGTTTGACCACACACTTGACAAATCCCACCAGAACAGGCCCCGCCTTAAGAGACCCTCCAAACAAAGCCTCAGAATCGCCCGACTCCTACACGACTTGGGCCTGATTGATTCTTGGAGGGAGTTGAATCCCACGGCCAAAGACTTTACCCATTACTCTGCCCCACACAAAACATTTGCCAGGATTGACCACATCTTCGTACCCAATTCGGACATTCACACTGCCACTCACTCCTCAATACAAGAAGTTCCGTGGTCGGACCACTCCTTAGTAACCCTTAGAATATCTAGCTCCCTTTCACCTTCAGGCCCCCCTCAGTGGCGCTTGAGTAAATCCCTCCTTGCCAACCCGGTCCACTGCACCATGCTGGAAAAGGACATCCAAGAATTTTTCCTCCTCAACGACACTGGGGACACGACCCCTAGCTCTCTCTGGGGAGCTCATAAAGCCGTCTTGAGGGGGAAGATGATTCAAATGGCTTCCAACCTGAAAAAAGGCAGGAAGGTGGATGTAGAAAACTTGGAAAGGGATTTTAAACTACTTAGTAAAGCCCATAAGTCTAACCCCACTCCCGCCAGTCTGGCCAAGTTGGAATCCGCTCGCATTGCTTTAAATCTTGCCTTTACTTCTATTGCAGACTTGAGCTGGTTAAGCGGCAAATTCTACTTACAAGCTGATAAAATCGGCTCACGCTTGGCGGCCAAACTCTCCCCAAGGATCAAAAATTTCTCCTTACCCAAGATTAAATCGTTATCGGGTTCTCTCACCCAGAACCCCCATAAAATCCTAGAAACCTTCCAAGCTTTCTACTCCAAACTATACACATCTCCCTCCTCTGCTGACCCTGTTCCCTTAGAATCATTTTTGGCTGACATTGATCTCCCCAAACTTTCAGAGTCCCATAGATCCATGATGGAATCACCTTTTAGCACTGAAGAGGTCCAGGAGGTCATCAAAAATCTCAAAACAGACTCGGCGCCAGGGCCGGACGGCTTCTCCGCCCTTTATTACAAAACCTTCTCTGGGGTCCTCTCTCCTCATCTGGCCCATCTCTTTAACTCCCTACGAGAAGGCTCCACTCTCGAACCCGCTGCCAATCTCGCATATATCTCTGTGATCCCCAAACAGGGAAAAGATCCTAGTGATGTAGGCAACTATAGGCCGATTTCATTGATCAATAATGATCTGAAAATCATGACCAAGATTTTGGCCAACAGAATGGCCTCCTTCATCGCTTCTTATGTTCATAAGGATCAGGTGGGTTTCATTCCCGGGAGACAGTTCCCGGACCAGATCAGGAGAGCGGTAGATTTGATTTCCCTCATGCAATCCTCCTGGGATGGCGGGTCCCCCCAGAAGGGATACATTCTTTCCATAGACCTCCAAAAGGCCTTTGATACGGTCACCTGGCCATACCTTTTTACCATTCTACGCCATTGGGGCTTTGGCCCGGAATTCCTAAGAACCCTGGAGTCTCTATACTCCTCCCCGAAAGCCCAGATCAAACTACAGGGACGTCTCTCCGACCAATTCCCAATCTTAAAAGGTACCAGACAGGGCTGCCCGCTCTCCCCTATTCTCTTCGCGATAGCGATAGAAACCCTAGCTCTAGCAATTAGACAACACCCGGACATTCATGGGGTTCAATGTGGTCAACATACACAGAAATGCGCCCTCTTTGCGGACGATGTCCTCCTTTTCGTCACCTCCCCTCTCAAGTCGACCCCCAATATTCTCCAACTCCTCAACACTTTTGGAAAGGTTTCAGGCCTTCAGGTCAACATGGCAAAGTCAATGGCCTTGAACGTCACTGCACCCCAAGATATAGTCGATAGACTCAAAACAAACTTCCCCTTCTCCTGGTGCGCCTCTTCTCTTCCCTATTTAGGTGTTTTCCTCACCCCAAAAGTAGAGCTCCTATTCCAACACAATTACCCTGCCATGTTCAAAAAACTCACAACTGAACTTACACAATGGTCTCTCTATAAATTGTCCTGGCTGGGTAGAGTCAATTCGGTCAAGATGACCCTCTTGCCCAAATTGCTTTATCTTTTCCGGTCCCTGCCTATCTCTGTCAAGAAGCGAGCACTGGATAGACTCCAATCAAAAATCATACAGTTCATATGGGGGGGCAAGGGACATCGTCTATCTAAAAAAGTTCTGTATAGGGCAAGGAAGAAAGGAGGCCTTGGCCTTCCCAATATGTGGTGGTACTACCAAGCAGCCCAACTCTGTCAATTCTCAGCAATATATACTAAAGGACCTAAACCGGACTGGGTAGACATAGAAAGGCAGGCAACCCCTAACCACACATTGGACTATTTAGCCTGGAGACCACGTAAGGACCGCCCCTCGATCCTGTCACCCGCCCTTTCTCACTCAATGGCCCTCTGTGATATCCTTCATAAACATCCCGCACTATCCTCTTCCTGGCATCCCCTCGCTCACATCTTCCACAACCCCCAATTCCCCCCGGGTCTAAACATCAGGGCTTTTGGATGGTGGCTTGACAAGGGTCTATACAGAATAGGACAATATTTTAACAATGATGGCCCCATCTCGCTCAAATACTGCACTTCCAAACTGGACATGCCCTCCTCCGAAAATTTCCGCTATTATCAGTTATTACATTTTCTGCGTGGGGTCTGGAAAAGTTCAGACAACCCACTCTCTGTTACCAAATATGAGCATTGGTGTTCCTCAGCCATGGGCGTCAGGGGGGGCATCTCCCTGATCTATTCAGCGCTAGCTGACCCTCAGGGCAAAGCGAGCTATATGTTGAAATGGGAGCATGACCTCCAGTTTGAATGGGACCTAGACACTTGGCACACAAATTTCTCCCGTTCATTTAAGGGTATCTTAAACACCTCCCTGATGGAGGCTGACGTTAAGGTTATCTCCAGATGGTACCTGGTCCCTACTCGCCTTTCTAAGCTCTATCCGCAGTCTTCCCCCCTCTGCTTCAGAGGATGTGGCCTCGTAGGCTCTCTCCTCCACACCCTCTGGGAATGCCCTAAAATTAGGGGGTTCTGGAATAGAATTTTCAGCCTCATTCGCAAAGTCACTGGTTTCGAGGTGAAGCAAAACCCTACTATTGCCCTCCTTAATGATGCTCTCCCTAAGGTCCCTAAATTGTCCCGCTCTCTCATACACTTCATCCTTCTGGGGGCCAAGATTACCTTAGCCCACGCCTGGAAGTCGCCCTCTGCGTCATTTCGCCAAGCTAAACACAAGATTTCCTGGATAATGACACAGGAAAGGGTTTCTAATACCTTACTAGACAATCCAGAAAAATTCCATCTTACTTGGGAACCCTGGGCTACACATGTAGGCATATCCCTTCTTCCCCAATAAGTGAGCGCTGGACAGCCCCGATTCGGCTCGTTGCTGACCATTCTTCCCCCCTCTCCCCGAGGAATCCTGACTTCCCCCGCCCCCTCCTTTCCCTCTTATTCTCTAGTTCGCTCCCCCTTCTCTTCCCTACCCCTATTTCTTCTTTTCGTTTCTTCCTACTCTCAATCTCTGTTTTAGACTGTCACTGGCTACTCAGGATTTACATCTGTTTAGTCTTTCTGGTTTTATGTTGATGGATACAGCTAGATGCTCCGCCTTACAGGCATTTGGAAGCCATTCCATTAGTTGGGTTCTTTAACCCCTTCAGACTATTAACAGAGGTTCGAGCTCAGACTCCCCCTGGATGGTCCGCCCCCTCAGGGGATCAGCAACCAGGACAGTTTGTCGGGTTGCCAAGCCCTTTGTTCATATCCCTCCCTGGGTGTTCTATTCCCGATCGCTCCGTGCACAGCAGGATCCCAATTGGGGTGCGTGGACTGGTCGGGAGTAGACGTAGGGCCGTTGTCCCTCAGGGCCTGCTTTAAATTTGTTGGCGCCTACTTTTTTTTTTTTTCTTTTCTCTCTTTTTTTGTATGCTGAGTCTGCTCTACCCTCTATAATAGGTACTGTGGTCTATGATATTGTGATGGAACATAATTCCAAGTGGCCTTCTTTTGTTTGTTTCTGATGATCATATTTTGTACCGACCTCGTTTGGGGTCCTTTGTTACCTTCTTTTATAATTGTACTGCTTCTAATCACAATAAACCTTTTTTTGAAAATTAAAAAAAAAAAAAAAAAAAAAGTAAAAAGCTTTAGGCTTTCGAACAACTTTAATGTCTGTTTCTGTGACCTCAAATAGGCTTTAAGTTGCTTGTCAGCACCAACAATTTGATTTTTTAAGCTGATGCCTGGGGGGAACTGTTTTGTTTTTTAACAATTGAAGCAAATGCCCAAACTTTATTGTTGGCACACTTCTCCAAACAGCTCCCAGCTCCTTTCCTTTTTAGTTCTTCTAAATGTTGTTGCCACAGCATTTCCTGTTGAGGGGACCTGTCTTTCAGCCAACTAGCTGTGTTCTGGGGGACTAGTTTCTAAACCCTACCCATTAGTTCTACAGTGTCTGTTTGTGTAATGTAGCCCAACAGATTCTTCCTTCCTGTGTCTCTTATGATGATGTCAAGTGAAGCTGGGTGATGACATCACTTTGACTTCAAAGAAGATTTTATCTCATTAGGACAAAAAAGCCTGGGGATGAGGCCTAAGTATTTCAGTACACTAACCCAATCCAGAATAAGCCTCCCTGAGTCAACCAATAGCAAAGAGTCAATCATATAGGAAAAATATTGCCCACCACTGATAGTGTCCACAGAAATCATAAATGTGTGCACTTGGTCAGTATGACTGAGCATGTTAATGCCAATATAGCTCTACAGAACTTCTGCCTGCCATCTTATGTCTAAAAGTACCTGTAATTGGAGTGGTTTGGGTAATTTTCAGTGCCATGGAAGGTCAAAACAGACATACCCAATGACAACGTGCCTTGAGTTTAATACATATTGTAACCATGCATAAAACAAGTGGGGAAATTTGTAACATATCATGATGAGATTTACCTTCCTCAAACAACATCTTATTACTTGTTGTTGGGTACAGTAAATATTAATTTTATTCCTCCATGGTAAAAAATATATATAATGTGGGATAAAGTTTATTGGTTACAAAGTATATTAATCTCCTCTTTGGTGATCTTTGAAACAGCACAACGAGCAATAGAGAGTACAGACATAAATTGTGTACAAGAATAATAGATGGAGCAGCCGAACTAAGTAGCAAGTATCATAAATTCTTTCCTTTGTTCCAAAATACAACAGATTGTGTTCCAGTGAAAAATGTACAATCGACTTTGGAAAATTAGAATACCTAATATTGATAAAATCTAAAAAGATAACGCTCCTCTCAAAGCATTTTCTGAGCTCAACCACATCATAAACTTAACCTATCTCTGGGAATTTAATTACTTGATCTTACAAGGCCGAGGGTACAAAAATATTCCCTTGGTGCTTCATCTCAAGAGAAAAATATCTGGAAAGTAGAATTTTCCTTCTGATTCAGTGCCAGCTCCAGATATATTTAACTAATACCAATAACATTATGCATTACCAAAGTATGTCCCCTTTTGGGAATAGGAAGTCAGTTCACAAATGTCAGACTAGCGCAGAGGTCACATGACATGAACAGCCACACTTTGCTGCACTTAATGCATTTATCTGGGTCATTTAACTTAGTATTTTAAACCAGACATACACTAAGCAATATAAATTTAGAAAAATGTGTTTGATGATGTGCTAATGCAGAGTGGGTGTTTTTTTATAGTCAAATAAAAATAATAATATACAGGAATGTGCTTTTTTCCATAGCATATTATGCTTAAGACATTTTATTAAACATTTTGAAAATGTCACTGCTCGCATTTTGCATTTAGATGCTTTTATGTTAACAATAAAATATGCATTTCATTTCAAGTTTCACTTAAGATGTTTACACCAGCAAGTTGTTTTTAGCTCTAGAAAAAGATTAAAAGTTATTTTACATCAGAGATAAAGGTTAATCAAGTTGCAAGGTCATAACCTCTTAGATAGGGAAGGATTAGGCTTGGGGAAAGAGGGCATGTTTTCTGAGGGCCAGTACTATTATTATTTATTTGTTTGTTACAGGTACTTATACAGCGCCATAAATTTAAGCAGAATTTTACATACCGTATATACTCGAGTATAAGCCGAGATTTTCAGCCCTTTTTTTGGGGCTGAAAGTCCCCCCCTCGGCTTATACTCGATTCATAGAAATTTTTACATTGTAAATATTAACTGTAAAGAAGTTGCGGCTGCGGCGTCCATCGTTCGAATTCCGCGGCGTCCATCGTTCAAATTCCGTGGTCTCTTCCTGTTCCTTACTTGATAGGCGATTCTCAGCAGACACTCTCCGCCTATCACGAACGTTCTCTCATCCTCAGTTTTCCAGCAGACGTCTGTGATTGGCGGAACACCCAACACAGTGTCTGCTGGGAAAACTAAGGATGAGAGAATGATCGTGATAGGCGGAGAGTGTCTGCTGAGACTCGCCTATCAAGTAAGGAACAGGAAGAGACCACGGAATTTTGAACGATGGACGCCGCGGAATTCGAACGATGGACGCCGCAGCTGCAACTTCTTTACAGGTAATATTTACAATGTAAAAATTTATATTTACAGGGAACAGCGAGCTAGGGAACAGTGGGGCATCGGCTTATACTCGAGTCAGTAAGGTTACCCAGTTTTTTTGGGCAACATTTAGGTACCTCTGCTTATACTCGAGTCGGCTTATACTCGAGTATATACGGTATATATTGTACATTCACATCAGTCCCTGCCAGGCCCGCACTGGGACAAAAAATGAGCCCTGACTTAGCAGCCCAGATCCCCTGCAGGAGTTGGCAGGAGAGGGGAACCCAGCAGCACTGTGGGGGATGAGGGGAGGGCGGTAAAGAGCACACAGGTGCCTGGAGAAAGGATAGGGGCAGCAGAAAGAAGATGGATAGGAACAGAGGTGTAACTAGAACTTTTAGGGCCCTGGTGCAAGAAACCATGAAGGTCTCCATTGACTTCTGGTCCTGACTCCTGGGGACCTTCCCACTGATCCTGGGACCCTTTACTCCTATTGAGGGGCCCTACATTAAGGATCAGACGTGGGACCCTTTTACATGTTCTGCAGCGGAGCTCACCACGGTGGTGGAATGCCAGGGTCCAGTTGCAAGTGCAATTTTGGAAGTTTTGCCAATGGGTGCTAGCAATATTTTTGGGGGTTCTGTAGCACTCCCCTGGTGCCACCCCTAGTGACAGGGAGGCTAAATGGGCCCCATTGATCCCAACCATTTCTCTGTCTCTGATCCCAGCCATCCCTCTGCCTCTGATCCCAGCATCCCTCTTCCTGATCCCACCATCCATCTGCCTCTGATCCCAGGCATTCCTCTGCCTTATCGCAGCCATTCCTTTGACTGATCCCACCACCCCTCTGCCTGATCCCATCTATCCATCTGCTTCCATCTATCCCTCTGCCTCTGATCCCACCATCCCTCTGCCTCTGATCCCACCATCCATCTGCCTCTGATTCCACCATCTCTTTGCCTCTGATACCACCACCCCTCTGCCTGATCCCAGCCATCCCCTTGCCTGATACCAGCCATCCCTCTGCCTGATCCCAGCCATCCCTCAGCCTGATCTCAGCCACCCCTCTGCCTCCGATCCCAGCCACCCCTCTGCCTCCGATCCCAGCCAGCCCTCTGCCTGATCCCAGCCATCCCTCTGCCTGATCCCAGCCATCCCTTTGCCTGATCCCAGCCATCCTCTGCCTCTGATCCAAGCCATCCCTATGGCTTTGATCCCAGCCATCCCTCTGTCTCTGATCCCAGCCACCCATCTGCCTCTGATCCCAGCCACCCCTCTGCCTCTGATCCCAGCCATCCCTCTGCCTCTGATCCCAGCCATCCCTCTGCCATAGGAGGAAAAAAATTCTGACGGCTTGAATTTTTGGATAAAATGTTTTTAACCATGCGCACTTGCGCAGTAATTGTGATGCATCGTAGAATCTAATCAAATTAAATCGTGGACAGGATAATAGTAATCTAATTAAATTGTGAGACCAGTGAAGATGCACACCCCTAAAATACACACAATATCTTTCTTCCTGTATATGGAGAGCTTCCTCCATCATCACTGTGACTGCAGATATACATCGTCTGTCCTTATTGTGTATATAGCTGTATACAGGACAGATGATGTATACCTGCAGTCAGCGATGATGAAGGAAGGTCTCCATATACACCGTCAGGAAGGAAGGTGGGTGTATATATAGCTGTATACACCCACCTTCCTTCTTGTATATACTAATTACATCCACCTGCTCTATATACATGTCCCTCCTCCATACTGTTCAGGCTGTATATTATTGGCACAGTGAGTCTGCATTTTATGGGCACAGTGAGGCTGCATTTTATGGGCACAGTGAGGCTGTATATATTTGGCACAGTGAGGCTGCGTTTTATGGGCACAGTGGGGCTGCATATGATTAGCACCGTGACGCTGCATACTATGGACACAGTGAGGCTGCATTTTATGGGCACAGTGAGGCTGCATATGATTGGCACAGCGAGGCTGCATATGATTGGCACAGTGAGGCTTTATTTTATGGGCACAGTGAGGCTGTATATTATGGGCACAGTGAGGCTGCATATTATGGGCACAGTGAGGCTGCATTTTATGGGCACAGTGAAGCTGCATATGACTAGCACAGTGAGGCTGCATTTTATGGGCACAATGAGGCTGCATATTATGGGCACAGTAAGGCTGCATAGAATTGGCAAAGTGAGGCTGCATATTATGGGCATAGTGAGGATGCATTTTATGGGCACAGTGAGGCTGCATATGATTGGCACAGTGAGGTTGCATTTTATGGGCACAGTGAGGCTGCATATTATGGGCACAGTGAGGCTGCATATTATGGGCACAGTAAGGCTGCATATGATTGGCACAGTAAGGCTAAATTTGATGGGCACAGTGAGGCTGTATTTTATGGGCACAGTGAGGCTGCATATTATGGGCACAGTGAGGCTGCATATTATGGCTTGGATATTTTTCAAAAACATTATATAAAAGAACACATCCATGAGATCTCTTTAGACATACCTGTTCCTCTCTACTGGCCACTGGGTGGTGCAGACTGTGAATGTAAAGTTTGCTGATTGGTTGCTTGGTCATGCACTTCTAAAGGGATGCCAGGGATGTGTTCATATAATGCTTTGATGATTGATGGCAGAGAAAGCTAATAAATGTGAGGGGGGCCAACAACAGCATAACAGTAGGGCACTAAACCAGCACAACATAATCCTCTGAATGCTGTTACAATAAAGGAAAGATTACGATTGCTGTGCTGAATGCTTGGTTTGCTTACATAGTATTTTGCTACAAAGAAGGCTCTTCTCTGTGCACTTCTATGGGTGAAAGGTCTGCATAAAAAAGGGTGGGCTGTATACTTTATTTTTTGGGTAAAAAAAAGTAGGGCTGTGGAAATTACCTATTAATTCCTCGATTAATCGATTAATTGTTTTGATCGATCAAAATTCTTTTGATCGATCAAAATTCTTTGGGCTTGCCGTGTCCATCTGAAGGGCTCCTTTGCTGTGCCTTCATATCTGCATGCCGGCGGGACCTTACTATCTGCCACACGCAAGGGCTGTTACACTTCCCTCTATCAACCTGGGATTCTACAGCCATCCACTGGGAGTTGTGATAGTTCCCTTCACGGGACATCTACATGCCGATGGACTGATGTTAGCCCCTCCTCATCTGGATTCAGCAGTGGTATCGTTGTACACATTTTTATACCAGTATCATTCTTAGCTACATGTTTTTTTGACTGCTTTTGCTACCGTTTGGTATTACTCGCACTATTTTTATAGTTTATGTAGCTACATTGATTTTATCTCCAGTGCAATATTTATTTTGTTACCTATTGAAGACTATAAAAGTTTTAATGCTATTCCCATTGAGCGCTGCCTTTTGTGTGTTTTTTATATCCTGCTATCGATTTTTCCAGTGGTTGGTAGCTGCACTGGGAATCAGCCTGCAAGGAGATCAGCTAAAAGTAGTTGGATCTGTATGTGCGTTATAATTAATCGAAATTAGTCGATTAATCGATTAAAAAAAATGTGATTAATCGAGCACGAAAATTTTAATCAGTAACAGCCCTAAAAAAAAGTACAGATGGGGAAACAATTATTGATCAATGACTGAAGCTGTTTAGACAGAAAATGAAGGCAAGTTAAAGCTGTTAGATGTGAAATGGATTTGTAGTAGTAGTTTGGTGGATAAACACAAGAGTGGCCTGGTAGCTTTAGAGTCTAAGGCAGCCCATAGATGACTCAATTTTCTTTCCTTCCACCCCAGGAGAAGGAAAGAATATCGCACAATTGCCCCATCAACACTGACTGTGAATGCCTCCCACATGGTATACTATTAAACAAAAAATATCTGCTCACTTATAGGTAACATTGATCTAAATAGTGCCTCTCCTGGGATGAAACACATCAAGTTTATCTGTTTTTATCTGTCAGGCCTGTTTTAATAAAACATATTTATCTGGATAACAGTATTTGCAACTTTTTATTGTTTGCCCAGGTGCTTTCAGTTTCCTCGATCCAATGCTTAATAAATTAAACACCTGCCAGTTCTGGGAAAAGGAAATCATAAAGTGTCAGGAGTTCAGAGCTTTTCATACACCCATTACATTAGTAACATCTACTAATATAGACCTAGGGGAATATTTATTAAGGAGTGAATGTAACATTTACTAGATATTCAATGCAGGTGAATACATCACTGAAATGTAATACAATTTGTACAGTACATGCACCAGGAAGACTCACCTGCAGTGAATGTTTGGTAAATGTTCTAAATATACAGAAGTAAGTTGGATATGAAAGTTTAGTAAATGCTTGTACATGGGGATGATATTTTGAAAAGATGGAGCACAATGACTGTGTTGTACCTGGGTTGGCATGGTCAAATTTATTCTATATGAAGAGATTTGTGAACATTTATTGATAATGACTTTGGAAAGTTATATACAATAGCACACTGTAAAACTACAATTACATTAAAGTAGTTGTTAACCTCAGAAATTAAAATATGAGCAAAGCATAGCAAAGCATATCCTTCTATACTGTGTACTTGCCTTTATCCAAAGCACGGTGTAATTTCTCTCTGCTGCCTCATTCCTCTGTTATCAGTATGAGTAAGCTTTTCCAATACCAAAAAGATAAACATGTGACAGGAGAGGAGACATTCAGCGCACAGCCTGTGACTGATATCCTTAGGTCTGCATTTTTTTCATGTACTCTGTGAGGGGGGGTTTGTCCGTTCCCTCCAATCAGGGCTCAATGCTCCCTGCACTGAGATCAGCACTGTAAGACTCCCTGCCCCCTGCTGCTAGAGATGAAAAAATCATGTGATCTGTGTGTTTTCAGAATGATCTACAGAAGAATTGCCTCAGATAAACAAGTACACCTTATGTAAGAGGATTTGTTTAATCTCTGAGTATCACCTGAGCCCAGTCACTTTACTGCACATATGTGAGAGATTTCAACCTCTTAAACAACAGAATACTAAAATAAGATAAAAAATTCCCATATAGGTAGACCTCAAAAGTGGCAGTCTAAATTAATTAGTGGAGTACCTCTTAAGCTAAAAACACAGCTCAACTAATATCAGGGGGACCAAGAAAGGACCAGCCCCAAAGTAGCGTCATCAGAGGGCCAACAGCAGTGTAACCAGTAAAAAAGCCTTATTGAGGTCAAATATCAGAAAAAACATAATTTAGCCATCAAGGCATAAAAAAAGTCCTCTAGTCACCGTTAAAATCAAAGGTTGAAAACGTTGTCACCTTAACACCGTTAGAGGCCAGGCCACCATCACATACAGGCACACTGTCATTCATACATTTTCAGGCAATGTGTAAGCGCTAAGCGGAAATATTAAGCGGTCAACCCAGGATGACCTAACCGACCATTGGTATACACCTGAAATCAGGCTAAGTGCACAGGGCTAACAATCGAGTATACCGTAGTAATGTGTTGGTCTACCTGATGGTGACTGCATAAAGTATAAGGAAGCATCACAAGGCCAGCAATAGTGCCTTGCTTAAAGACAGATATTCATAGAAACAGTGCTAAGCAATGTCATTAGAATGCTCCAGAGTGGGCATAAATGCAGGCTCATATCACATACATATTTAGTAATAAATCTCAGCTAGACAGTTCTTAGGAAAATGGTAAGCTCAGTAGTCTGCCAATTAGCTACAATACAGTTGGCATGTGTCAGTCTTTATTTCCAGTGGCTTGGGCGATAAAGTGTAACTTGCACCATTTTTAAACACACCAAACGATCATATACCTGACCATATAAAGCTGGCCACTGAGTCCACACAAGCCAAGTCAATTAGTCCATATGATTTGACAGCTTAAGCAGAGAGGTTAGTAGCAGTAGACTGGAATGAAACAAGCAGTCCATCCAGCCTATCAATCTGTAGGATAGCAGAGAAAGGTTCTATGTGTTACACCCAGAGTCTACCTGGAGGCTCTCACCACTTCAGTGCTAGATACCCAGATCTGCTATCCTCTTTGGTGGATAGCGGGGCAGCATTCAAATCACCACCCATATGGATGGTGCCTGCAGGTCGTTGACGCTGCTTACGTGCTCGTGGCATTTAAAGGGGTTGGTAATTCCAATTCATAATAATTGCCATCTGGAAAGGTCCCAATTGATAAACAGCCTTCCTATTAATCTTACTAAAAGTTTAAAAATAGGAAGTGCATCTGACCTACTAGTCTTTATCATAGATTAGAAGTATTATATCTAGAGTTGAGCGGACACCTGGATGTTCGGGTTCGACGGGTTCGGCCGAACTTCGGTAAAACGTTCGAGTACGGGACCGAACTTGACCCCGAACCCCATTGAAGTCAATGGGGACCCGAACTTCTGAGGACTATTCGCGCTTGTTTCCCGTGCTTAGAACTGTCCCTGCACAAAGTGTCATTTCTGAAGGAAAATAAGTAATTTAAAACTCACTCGTGACTATTAATGAATTGTCGGCTCCTGGCAATACATAGAAAAGTCATTGATAAAAAAAAAAAAAAAGCGTGGGGGTTCCCCCAAATTCAATTACCAGGCCCTTCAGGTCTGGTATGGATATAAAGGGGAACCCTGCCACAAATAAAAAAAAAATGCGTGCGGTTCCCCCAAATATCCATACCAGGCCCTTCAGGTCTGGTATGGATTTTAAGGGGAACTCCACCCAAAATTTAAAAAAAAGGTCCACCCCCTCGTATGTCAGACCCCGCCTACGTCATTGGATGAGCGGGCCTGATGGGGAACTTCCTCCGCAGTATAATACATGAGTAGTTTGTGGAAAAGGGGGGGGATTCCGGCGCTCCTAGCGATGTGATGCCTTTAAAATGAATATAATAGTGGCTCTAATGGCACTTCTAAGTCAATCTGTATATTAAAAAACAAGAGGAGGCAGCCATCCTCAGAGGGTGTCCATGTCCTCTGTCAGCAAGAAGTGTAAAAAAGAAGGGGGTGGATGCGCCAACTAAATTAGTCCTACTGTAATCATTAATGCTTACTATAATTTTTTTATTTTCTTACCACTTTTTTTGTACAGTGCGTTTTTTTTTTTTTATTCCTTCTCCCCCCCCCCCCCCATTTCTGTTGTATTACATATATCTGATTTAAATTTTTATCTATAAACAAAGTGTCCCATTGCTCATTATAATTTTTTTTATTTTCTTACCACTTTTTTTGTACAGTGCGTTTTCTTTTTCTTTTTTTTTTTTACTATTTCATTGTCATTTTTTATTCTTATTGCAATGATTTTTTGATCCACGTTTTTAATCTTTATATTCCCATTAAAACAATCGTTTTTAATTACAAAAGACTGTTTTTCATAGTGTGGGTCCGCTGGCTGTTATGGTTCCACAGCCACGGACTTCCTACTTCCTGTCAATGTATTTAAACTGCTCTCCTCCAGAGAGCAAACAGGCCAGTAGAAGGAGCTGTGAGCTTCGAGCGCGTAGCCTGTGAAACGTCCCACTCTATGTTTGGAGGACTGCCCTGCTGTATGACATCACTTCCACGTTCCAGACTGGTTAGCAAGGAGCTTCCTGTCATGTGACACCGCAGAGAAGCCTGTGCAAACGAAAATTGACATCTCCTACACCTCACGGCTGAGGGGAACTTTGCCAGAGCCAGCAGAGCAGCACCAACAGACCTCAGAACACCCCCATCCTCGATGGATATCATTTTCAAGTGAACCTGTAATTATATATACTATACTTTCATTAATGATTACAGAAGGACTAATTTAGTTGGCGCCTCCACCCCCTTCTTTTTTAATACATGAATAGACCCGCCCCTTCTCACGTTCCGCATCAGGTCCTCAGCCTTACACTACGTCATTGGCTGAGCAGACCTGATGGGGAACTTTAGAACGGGCGGGTCTATTCATTTAATACACTGACGAGTTCCGCATCAGGTCCGCTCAGGCTTAGCCAATGACATTTCGTCTGGACAGCGCTGGACATCGGGATCGCCGCGGGACACTGGATTTCATCGCTGAAATGTTTTTTTTTCTTTTTTTCTTTTTAATAAAGGACTTTCCCAATGGTGTCTGTGTATTTTTTTTTACAATTTTTTACACTTTCTTTGTGAAATGGTAGGGGTACAATGTACCCCATTACCAATTCACATGGGGGGGTCCGGTATCTGGGGGTCCCCTTTGTTAAAGGGGTCTTCCAGATTCTGATAAGCCCCCTGCCCGCAGACCCCCACAACCACCGGGCAAGGGTTGTGGGGATGAGGCCCTTGTCCCCATCAACATGGGGACATCCTGCCCATGTTGAGGGCAAGTGGCCTGGTACGGTTCAGGAGGGGGGTGGGAGGCGCTCTCTCGCCCCCCCCCTTTTCCTGCGGCCTGCCAGGTTGCATGCTTGGATAAAGGGTCTGGTCTGGATTTTTGGGGGTACTCCACGCCATTTTTTTTTTTATTTGGGGTGGAGTACCCCTTAAAATCCATACCAGACCTAAAGGGCCTGGTATGGATATTTGGGGGAACCGCACGCATTTTTTTTTTATTTGCGGCAGGGTTCCCCTTAATATCCATACCAGACCTGAAGGGCCTGGTAATTGAATTTGGGGGAACCCCCACGTTTTTTTTTTTTCATCAATGACTTTTCTATGTATTGATAAAAGCCGACAATTCATTATAGCCGCGAGTGAATTTTAAATGACTTTTTTTCCTTCCGAAATGACACTTTGTTCAGGGACAGTTCTAAGCACAGGAAACAAGCGCGACTTTACATGCATATTGCCGAACACCGGACCCGAACCCGAACATACAGTCAATTGTTCGGGCTCGGGTCGGGGACCCAAAAACCCAAAAGTTCGGTACGGACCCGAACTTTACAGTTGGCTTCCTCACAGTAGGGAAGTCATATAATTCAGCCGAAAAGGGAAGCCAGACCTACACTAATTTCCATAATTTTTAATTTGTAAAGAGAACAGGAAAAGGAAAACCCATGGTTCAAAGAAAACTTTCAGACTCAATTCATTGCTGAGTCCCTTAGGAGCCATAGTCCCTAGTTTAAAAATCCAACTTTTTTATTTTCTTTAAAGAATGGCGTTAAAGTCCCCTCATCGGTTTGTTAGTTTTAGGGCATAAAATCCCTTGGCTTTAAACCCTTCAGTTTTACCAACATGGTATTGAGTAGACTTGTGCACAACGGAAAAATTCGTTCCGTTTCGGTTCGTTTCTTTCCGGTCCTGTTGATTCGTAATCATTCGTAATTTTGCTAGACGGGATTTTTCGTGTTCGGACTCATTCGTATTTTTGCAAGCGACATTTTTCGTTGAATTTTTTGTTGCTTTATAATTCGTACTTTCGGTAGAGTACGTTGTTTTTCGTTGATTCTGGACACAACTCCTACTTTCGTAACTTTATTTTTGGTTCGTTGATTCGTAATTTTCCGTGTCTCTCTCACAACGACGCTGCCTATTATGCCTAATGTGCTTCGAATGGATTTGTACTTTTCTAAATACATTGCGGTTATTTGTAACGATTCGAAATCTCGTATTTTATTTTCGTTTTTTACATGCGGCTATAGCCTCTGCCCCTGTACACCATTTTGAGAGGGTTCAGCACGGTGAGGGAGAAGCAGAGAGCAGAGCAGAGTGTTATTGTGCTTCGAATGGATTCGAAATCTCGTATTTTACTTTCGTTTTTTACATGCGGCTATAACCTCCGCCCCTGTACACCATTTTGAGAGGGAGTTCAGCACGGTGTGGGAGAAGCAGAGAGCAGAGCAGAGTGAGTGTTATTGTGCTTCGTATGGATTCGTACATTCGTAACTTTTTCATAACGAATTATGCCGAAGACATTCGGGCATTCGCTATTTGCGGTATAATTTATTTCGGATTCGGTCTTATTCGTAATTGCTTTGTTCGGAAATTCGAATGCTTCCGAATGTCCGAAAGTTGCTAAATTCGGACGAATTTCAATTCGTTACGAAACGAATTGCACAAGCCTAGTATTGAGCAAAGTGTTGGGCAATTGGAATATCCTCATTCTGTTTGATACTTTTGTTGTGTGCAGCAATTCTGACCTGGAATTGCCGTTTTGTTTTGCCCACATAAAGTTTCTTACATGGGCACTCAGTAATATAGAGTACCCTTGTGGTTCCACAATCTATAAACTGTCTGATTTGATACCACCTTTAGAATCCATGAACACGTCAGTGCGCTCCACGAATTTACACATTTTACAGTGGCTGTGTAGGAACATATCTTTCATCTCTGGGAGATTTGTAAGCCAGTTCCTGCAGGGTAACAAACCCAGACAGTATATCATTTTGATTTTTTGCCCTCTTAGCTATCAAAAGGGGTCTTTCTTTCTCGTACATCACGGGACACAGAGCGGCATAGTCATTACTATGTGGGTTATATAGATACCTTCAGGTGCTGGCACTGGCAACTTCCAAAACCGGAAGTACCCTCCCCTATATAAGCCCCTCCCATCCGGGAGTACCTCAGTTTTTTGCCAGTGTCTAAGGTGTTGGCCAAGAAGTAACATGTGTTTTTCACTGAGCTTGCGTACAGGTTCTTTTGGGCCTCAGTAAGCTATTCCAGATCCGACCAAAAAAGCTTCATAGCTAAACGGTCGGTACCCGGGCCTTGCAAAAGAAGAGCAAGGTTTTGCCTGTAATGCCTCTCTTAGGAGGGCTGGACCCTGGGATCCAGAGCTCTGGTCATACCCACGACCAAGATGTTTTCTGTGCAGGGTGCTATACAGGTCCAGGGGAGTGGAATCCTTGGGAACCCGGTCCCTGAAGGTTTAATTACAATGTCTGCCGTGATAGGTGAAGTTTGGGCTTCTGTGGACCAAACAGAGTCCTGCGGCGAGGAAAAGGTAAGTGGGGGCCCTCAGGAACTTGGTTCTATTGGGGGAACCCCAAGCCTATTTTGTCTTTCTGCCTGTTACCTAAGGTATTCCCGCTAATATTCTGTGCATGCCTGTTACTACTGAGAAAATGTAAAAATTTTAATAGTAGGCAAGAAAAAAAAAATGTAAGACCGCGGTACCTGTGTTAAACACTAGAGGCCGCTATGGTTTTTCTTGTAATGTGGATTTTTTTCTTCCGAAGTCAAATCCAGGCAGTTGGTAAGTTCTCTTTGGGAAGCTGTCTCCTCTGCCCTGTTGCTGCGCTCATCCATCCCCGGGCCCTGCGGCAGGGACCCTGGCTCCCATCTAGCTCCTTATTTTTTTCCAAAAAAGGCGCCGAAGGCGCACGTGCGCGAGCACGCGCCTCTCTATATAGAGGCGATCTGGAAAAAGGGGCCGGGCGGGTGGATGACGCTCGGTGTGCGCCGCGGCGCTACTGCGCATGTGCGGGCGTCCAGCATGTTTAAAGGCACAATCACAGCTGGCTATTGAAGTGCACAGACAGAGCTAGCAACAGTAAAAAGTCACACAGAGGCGGTTGATGCAGGCTTCCCCTAGAAAGGCACTTTAGTAGACACCAACTGTTATATAGCAGCAATTGTGCTAGACTATTCTCAGTAAAAGTGGTGTATTACGGCTGGAATACCTCAGCCTTGGGCTTAGGAATATGCCGTCCAGAAGCTCCGGAACTAAATCTTCCAGGAAGCGAAGGGGGTCTCCATCGGGCTCTGAGGATCTTGGGCATGCTTCTGCTGCACCAGTCTCCCCTGAAGATTCAGAGGTTAGTGACCGTAGAGACCCCGCAGGAGTACCTGGTACTGTGGCTGTCCTCAGTTCACCTGCTCCTGTGTATGTAACAGAGGAGGTTTTTTCCTCAGCTCTGGGAGGATTAGAAGAGAGATTGTCAACATTAATCGCTGCCTCCCTGTCACAGGGAAAGCACGCCCGATCTCCATCTCCTTCTTCAGAGTACCTGTTAGCGGAGCAACAGTCCCATACAGGGATCGACCTGCCTGAAGGGGATCAGGAGGAGGTTGATTCTGTTATAGAGGCATCAACAGTGGAGGAACCTTTCTCAGCATCTCAAGCTGAAAGATTATGGGTTCAGTCTTTGACTAACATGGTCCGATCAGCATTTAAAATGCACCTTGCGGAACCATCAACCACTACTGTCTCCTCGCTGGGGTCGCTAAAAGCTCCCCAGACTGTCTGTTCCTTTCCACTTCACCCTTTATTGGAAGGGCTCATGTACCAGGATTGGGAACATCCTGATAAAATATTTACTCCCCCCAAGAGATTTCCGGTGGTCTATCCCATGGAGGATAAGTTCATCAAAAAATGGAGGGTCCCTACAGTGGACGCAGCCATCTCTTGTGTGAATAAATCACTGACATGTCCAGTGGATAATGTCCAAATGTTCAAGGACCCAATAGATAAAAAATTGGAGTCCTTATTAAAATCTGCTTTTTCTACAGCAGGCTTGGTGACACAACCAGCAGTGGCAGCTATTGGGGTCTGCCAAGCAGTGAAGGATCAGTTGAAACAGGTCTTAAGGGACTTGCCAGATCAGCAGGCCCTTGCTCTAGCTGATCTACCTAGAGCCTTATGCTTTGCGGTTGACGCCATAAAGGATTCAATCCATCAGGCCTCCCGCCTTACGCTGTCTGTAGTACATATGCGCAGGCTTCTATGGCTCAAAAACTGGTCTGCTGAAGCTCCCTGTAAAAAATTGCTGGTTAGCTTCCCATTTCATGGTGAACGCTTATTCGGGGAAGACCTGGACAAATATATCCAGAAAATTTCCAACGGTAAAAGTACACTCTTGCCGGTTAAAAACAGAGTTAGAGGTCCCTCTTTTAAGAGGCCTGCTTCTCCAGTCCCTGGGGCATCGGCTGTGAAACAGTTCCGACGGCCTCCTCGGTTAAATCCCGGGGGTAAAAATCAGGGACAATCGCAGGGTAATAAGAAACCCTGGGTCAGGAGAGGTACAAAACCTCCCCCAAAGTCAAATGCATGAAGGGTTGCCCCCACTCAATCGGGTGGGGGGAAGACTCCAGTTGTTCGCAGAGACCTGGCGGGACACGATCAGAGACAGATGGGTGCTCTCCGCAGTAAGTCTGGGATACAGATTGGAGTTAAAAGACTCTCCTCCTTCCCATTTTATGAGGTAAAACGTGCCAAGGGATCCCCGGAAGAGAGAGTCCCTCCTGTTGGCACTAGAACAATTATTGCTCCAAGGAGTAATTATGGAGGTTCCCCTGGAAGAATGGGGGTTCGGGTTTTACTCAAACCTCTTTACAGTCCCAAAGCCAAACGGGGACGTGAGGCCCATATTAAATCTAAAAGGGCTAAACAAATTCCTACATATCAGGACTTTCCGGATGGAGTCGATCCGATCGGTGGCCACTGCCCTACAAGGGGAGGAATGGTTAGCCTCGATCGACATCAAAGATGCTTATTTGCACATTCCCATCTTTCCAGTCCACCAAAAATTTCAACGCTTTGCAGTAGAAGGGCGCCATTTTCAGTTCAGAGCCTTACCCTTCGGTCTGGCCACAGCACCACGAGTGTTCACAAAAATTCTGGCCCCATTATTGGCCAATCTAAGAACGCAAGGTGTAACGATAATGGCATATCTAGACGACTTGTTGCTGATAGACCACTCAGTGAAAAAACTAGAAGTGGTCGTTCACAAGACAATCAAGTATCTGGAATCTCACGGTTGGATTATCAGCCGAGACAAGTCAGCCCTAAAACCAGTCAAAAGTCTGGAATACTTGGGGCTAAGGCTAGATTCAGGCCAGAGGAAAATATTCTTGCCTCGAAAAAAGGTGTTGTCTTTGAGAGATTTGATCCACTTAGTGGGTACAAAAAGACAGCCGTCCATACGCCTGTGCATGAGGCTGCTGGGAAAAATGGTGGCATCATTCGAAGCAGTACCCTACGGTCAATTCCATTCAAGGAATTTGCAAAGGGCCATACTGTCAGCCTGGAACAAGAAAGTTCAGGCCCTAGACTTACCAATGTCCTTGTCCCCTTCCGTTCGCAAGAGCCTCCGTTGGTGGTTGGTTCCCCAGAATCTGGAAAAAGGGAAATCCTTCAGTCCGATTTCTTGGAAGGTGGTCACTACAGATGCCAGCCGCATAGGCTGGGGAGCAGTACTGGAGCAATGGTCTCTCCAGGGCAGATCGTCGGATGCGGAAAAGGCCCTGCCCATCAATCTCTTAGAGATACGAGCAGCCCGGTATGCCCTAGTAGCATGGACATCCAAACTCCAAGGGTCCCCTGTCAGAATTCAATCAGACAATGCCACGGCAGTGGCATATATCGATCATCAGGGTGGCACCAGGAGTCGTGCAGCCCAGAGGGAGGTAAATTGCATCCTGAAATGGGCAGAAAGATATGTCCCAGCCATATCCGCGGTATTCATTCCAGGAGTGGAGAATTGGAAGGCGGACTTTCTAAGTCGCCAACAATTATGCCCAGGGGAATGGTCCCTTCACCCCGAGGTTTTTCGGACAATATGTCAGCGGTGGGGAACACCGGATGTAGATCTGCTAGCATCCAGGTTCAACGCAAAGGTGGACAGGTTTGTCTCTTGGACAAGGGATCCCCTAGCTTGCGGCTCGGATGCCCTAGTGTTCCCTTGGGATCAGTTCAAGCTGATATATGCATTCCCACCGCCACAATTGTTACCTCGATTACTCCGCAGAATCAGGGTAGAAAAGAAACCAGTGATTCTGGTGGCTCCAGCGTGGCCCCGAAGAGCATGGTACGCGGAGATTGTAAAAATGTCTGTGGGGAGTCCTTGGACCCTCCCACATCGTCCGGACCTGTTTTCGCAAGGACCGATATACCACCCTTCCTTACCAGCCCTAGGTTTGACGGCCTGGCTATTGAAGCCCACATTCTAAAAAAGAGAGGTCTCTCTAATCCTGTGGTATCTACCATGATCAATGCCAGGAAGCCGGTATCCAGGCAGATCTACTATAGAATCTGGAAGGCGTACATCGCCTGGTGTGAGGCCAAGAAATGGCATCCACGAAAGTACGTAATAGGTAGGATTCTGGACTTCCTACAGTGGGCTGTAGATAGGAAGCTTGCCTTGAGTACTATCAAGGGTCAGATTTCGGCCTTGTCAATATTTTTTCAGAGGCCCTTGGCTTCGCATTGACTAGTCAAAGCCTTTATACAAGGAGTGATGCGTATTAGCCCTCCGGTTAATATTCCCATATGTCCATGGGACTTAAACCTGGTTCTGTCGGTTCTACAGAAACAACCATTTGAACCATTACAGCATATTTCCCTGGTTCTTCTCACCAGGAAATTGATTTTTCTAGTAGCCATTTGTTCGGCTAAAAGAGTGTCGGAATTAGCCGCTATGTCCTGTAGGGAGCCATATCTGGTTATCCATAAGGACAGAGTAGTGTTACGTCCTCATCCAACCTTTCTTCCGAAGGTGGTATTGAGGTTTCATTTGAACCAAGATGTGGTTCTTCCTTCTTTTTTCCCCAAACCTAGTTCAGTAGAGGAAAAATTATTACATTCTTTGGATGTAGTAAGAGCAGTTAAAGCTTATCTAAAAGCCACTGCTCAGATTCGCACAACGGATACTTTGTTTATTCTGCCGGAAGGCCCCAGAAAGGGTCAGGCAGCGTCAAAATCTACTTTAGCCAAGTGGATTCGACAGGTCATAATGCAAGCCTATGGCTTGAGAAGGAGACCGCCTCCGTTCAAAGTTAGGGCGCACTCCACGAGAGCAGTTGGAACTTCATGGGCAGTGCATCACCAGGCCTCCCTGGCTCAAATCTGTAAGGCCGCAACATGGTCTTCAGTACACACGTTTACTAGGTTCTACCAGGTGGACGTTAGAAGTCAGGAGGATGTCGCCTTTGGGCGCAGTGTGTTGCAGGCCGCAAAAGATCCTCATGTCTGATAGCGCTCAGCTTATGTATGGTGTATCCCCCCCCTCATTGGGCATTGCTTTAGGACATCCCACATAGTAATGACTATGCCGCTCTGTGTCCCGTGATGTACGAGAAAGAAAATAGGATTTTTATAACAGCTTACCTGTAAAATCCTTTTCTTAGAGTACATCACGGGACACAGAGCTCCCACCCCTCTTTTGGGGACACTTATTGCTTTGCTACAAAACTGAGGTACTCCCGGATGGGAGGGGCTTATATAGGGGAGGGTACTTCCGGTTTTGGAAGTTGCCAGTGCCAGCACCTGAAGGTATCTATATAACCCACATAGTAATGACTATGCCGCTCTGTGTCCCGTGATGTACTCCAAGAAAAGGATTTTACAGGTAAGCTGTTATAAAAATCCTATTTTTGCCAACAATGGCTTCCAATTCCTGGGAACCTGTAAGGATGTGCCAGTGGTGTCTTAAAACCTCACCTACCTCTTCCCATTGGGCTCTATACAGTGTTTATGATCCTAACCAGGCCTTTACTATCCTTTTTTTGAGTCTTTTTCGGCCTAAGGAGATCACTTATTTCTCCTTTTTTAAGCTTTTTTCTTTGCCTCTTTCAAAACACAATGAGAATAACCTCTTTTTCTGAATCTATCATATAATTTAGGGCTCATATAGGGCTCAAGTGGTTTTAAGGCGACAACTTTGTCAATCCTTGATTTTAACAGTGACTGGAGGACTTTGTTATGCCTTAATGGCTAAATTATGTTTTTTTCTGATATGTGCCCTCAATAAAGCTTTTAATCTGAAGAAGTCACGTCCATTGACGTAACGCGTACGGGAGGAGGAGCTACGCCGGACGCTGCCGTGATCATCTCCGAGCATCTAGGATCCTGTGATCTTTTTACATGCTGTTTCTGTCCGCACTCGCTTATGAGTGCTTTTTAATGTGAGTACTCATTTTGTTACTCTGCGTTTTATGAACAAATCATTGCATATCAGAGAGCACTAGAAAGTTTCTTCTGTTTATTTACATAACTGGATGACGGTGGAGGAAGCTTACCAATTCAATTGCTGCCTATGCTGTGATGATTTATGCTGACTGGAGGGGGAGGCTGAGAGATTGGTGTCATCTGCTATCCATTTGTATATTTGTCTTATGCCTTGTGACCTCCTGGAGGTCGAAGCATAGAGGTGAGAGGCCATTCTGTGTGTGGTGGAGGGATCTTCGTTTGGTCAATGTGTTTGATCCACATCGCATGCTTATATTGTGCACTATTCACCCTATGGACTTCTGTTGATCTTAATGGACTTTTATATGTAATTTTCTGTTTTGCGCTGCACTCTTTTATTTTATGGTCTTCTGATGAAGCTACTTTTGGGGTTGGTCCTTTCTTGGCCCCCCAACATTGGTTGTGGGATTTCAACCACTTTAAGCCTAAAACCCTGAATGTAATACATTGCAGCTTACCAATCATTAGATGTGGTGACTGCATTTGTTTTTTCTCTCTGTTTTCTCCTCGTAATCTGACCATTGACGCAGCTCCTGTACTAGAGTGCCCCCACTCTGGATGAAGGAGCAACAGAGACACATTTGGACAGTGGCATTGTTAATCTGGGGGGAGGGAAGTGCTAGTACTAGCAGATTTAAATGCAGTAACAAACTAAAGCCACATTTTAGCTATCACTTTATAATCAGTTAGATTAATAGTTTTGTTCCTTTTTGGGATAAAGGTTTTATATAAATAAATAAAAGCTAATCATTGTAAGCACCCCTGTCAGGTAAATGGTTTGCGCTCAACCCTGTAACTACAACATCTGAAGGACAGCTTGTTCTTTTCAGACTTACTGGCTAGATCACCAGGTGAAAAAAAAAAATTCATGCAGGCAGCAACCACATCTAAGAATTGGTAAGATGTGGTATACTAAATGTTTGCCTTTGGGTTTAATACTTCTGTATCCACAGACTGTATATGGTGGTATAGTGGCTGAAGTCGGAGTCACAAGCCATCTCTCAAATAAGCATTATAAGTAATTGTGCAAGTACAGACAAAGCATTTAGCAGTTACATCATTTGTGCAGTATCACTGCAACACAGTCCTTTTGTGGAAATTATAAAAGTGTTAGCAGTTCTCCAACTTAAAATAGCACCTTAAACATTTCTATTTATGAAATGGCAAACTAAAGTGTTTTCTTTCTGTTTCTCAGTTGAGATAAAGTCTGTTTCTTTGACTTCAGGTGTGATATTTTGAGCCATTTCCTATAAGAAAATTGCAAAAGTGGAAACAATTTAGGAATTGTATTTTTGTAAGGCTACTGTATCTCCCTGCAGAGTAAGTCCACATTAAAATCACTCCAATCCCTACATGTTGGATACAGTTAGAGAGCTACTGTTACTGCTTTTTAATGATGAATTATGAGGAATTGGGGACTGCCCTGGCTGTCATGGCTGGCAGAGAATGGAAAAATGAGAGTAATGGGTACATTTCATCGCTCTTTATAAATATGGCCCTTTATCTTACTAGATTGATTTACTTCCCTGAGACAACATAAATGATGAGTAGAAATCTCTCATTACTGCTTGAAAAAAAATGTGGTAGTGCAGATTGTTTCACAGACTGGTTGCTGTCAGGTATATACATAATAGTGTATAGTGTCAAAACTGGACCGCAGCCAAAGCTGCCAATTGCAGTAAAATTAAAAATCTGCTTATACTAGTGTAGCGCACAGACCCCTTTCTTTACCTGCATTAACTTTGGCTCCTCGCAGGAAGAGAGAGGCACACAGCACTAACAGCCCATACCCTCCTGTGCAAAGAGGTTGAGTGGTGTTGTTGTCTGATGCTCACCTCTATGTTAACTAGAGACAAGTCCTTGACTTCCCATTAAAGTGAATGTCCACACAAGCTGAAACTCCAACTCAGAGTTTATTTTATTTTAGCATTAACACAGTCTCTGATAGAAGAAAGGTTGGAGCAAGAAACAGAACAGCACAAGGTGTGGATGAGGTCCAGGCACAAACGTTACGGATGTTCGCTCAGCTTATCGAGCAAAGTTAACTAGGCGCACATTCTCTGCCACAGACTGTGAGGTTGGTCTCTGCCACAGACCTGGTGAAAACTGATTCCCTTCTTTAGCTATGGCCCTTGTTTAGAGTGAAGAGGGGAGCACAGGGGTGGGACTTTAAATGAAGCACAAGGTTCCAATTGAAATAAAAGGTGAACAATAGGAATTTTATTATAGTTAGTACATATAAACCATAAAAGCATTGCTGGTAATTGATAAACAGTAAGCGTAATAATCACAATGGATATAGTGATACCATTGGAGTCTTGGAGTGTAACCACTACTATGGAGAGCGATATACATGATAACAATTGATAGTGCAGGTGAAGGTCCCAAACTTGTACCTGGGAGGTAGGGTGGAAATGAGGAGGGGGGTGAAAGGAGTCAGGGTTTCCTGGGTCACATGTAGGTAGTGTGGTGGTGAGGCGTAGCCACACCTGGTGAAAACTGATTCCCTTCTTTAGCTATGGCCCTTGTTTAGAGTGAGTGAGTGAGTAGCGCTACAAATGCGAACTAAATCGCCTCAAGGCGCTTTGCATCCAGTGACGTCTTGATCCTTCAGAAGAGGTGGGTCTTAAGTTTTTTCCTGAAGGCCCGATGATTTTCTTCCATGCGGATATCCGTGGGTAGAGCGTTCCATAGCCGTGCTCCTTGGACTGCAAATCTTTGTTCTCCCTTTGTTTTGAAGCGGGACTTGGGGATGTGAAGGAGGTTTTGGTTAGTTGATCGGAGAGTGCGATTTGGGGTGTAGTGTTTTATCTTCTCGCATAGATATTGAGGAGCGTTTCCTTGTGTGCACTTGTGGGTGAGGCAGAGGGTCTTGAATGTGATCCGATCCTTTACTGTTAGCCAATGCATGGTCCTCAGTGATGGGGTGACGGATTCCCAAGGTTTTTTTCCCGTTACTAGCCTGGCAGCCGTGTTCTGGACGACTTGTAGGCGCGAAATCTGGTATTTGGAAAGTCCGAGGTAGAGGGCGTTTGCGTAGTCGAGTCGCGAGTTGATAATTGTTCCCACTACCACTGCTTTATCTTCTTCCGGGATGAAGGGGATGAGTCTACGCAGCAGGCAGAGGAGATGGTGAGATCCGCTGACTACTGATCCTATTTGTGCATCCATCGACATCTCTGAGTCAAAGATGACTCCGAGGCTTTTGACTTTGGTGCTTGGTGTAATTGTCTGTCCAAGGATGGTGGGGAGTGTCCAAGAAGTTTTAGTTTTAGCCTTTTTGTTTGCGTGGAGGAGAAGGAGTTCTGTTTTGGATCCGTTGAGTTTGAGAGAACTCTCAGTCATCCATTCATCGATCAATGTGAGGCAATTTTCCAATCCGTGATATTGGTCTTTTTTCCCGGTGATACGAAAGTAGAGTTGGGTGTCGTCAGCGTATGAGTGGTAGCACAGGTCCTGTTTGCTTATGATTTTGAGGAGTGGGCGGAGGTAGATGTTAAAGAGCACGGGTGACAGGGGTGATCCTTGAGGGACTCCGCAAGAGATTGCGTGAGTTTCAGAGGTGAAAGCTCCTAGTTTTACTGTCTGGGAACGATTATCTAGGAAGGATGCGAACCAGGATAGGTCAGGGTCTGCAACTCCTGCTACTTTTTTAAGGCAAATCAGTAGAGTTTTGTGATCTACTGTGTCGAACGCTGCACTGAGATCCAGCAGCACCAGAAGGCATGATTCTCTATGATCTGCTGCTTCGAGGGCATCATCCCATATTTTAAGAAGTGCCGTTTCTGTGCCATGGTCAGGACGGAAGCCTGATTGTAGTGGATCCAAGAGTTTGTATGTGTCCAAGTGGAGTTGTAGCTGTTGTACTACTGCTTTCTCCATAATCTTCGAGATGGTGTTGAGGCTTGTTACCGGTCTCCGGTGGTTTGGGTCTTTGGGGTCGAGGTTGGGTTTCTTTAGGAGGGGTTTGATTATGCCTTCCTTGAGAGAGCTCGGAACAATACCTTCTTTGAACGATTGGTTTATGAAGTGTGTTATGGTAGGTGATAGAATGTCGGTACATTCTTTCAAGAGTTTTGTAGAAATTATGTCATTTGGAGAAGTGCTGTCTCTGAGCCTTCTGATTATGTTTTTGGTGGTGTCGATGGTGATTGGGACCAACGAAAATTTAGTCAATTGTATACTGTTTGTATTGATTTCCTTTATTTGCTTTGGCGGAGTGGGGTCGGTTGTTTTTTTCTGTTGAATTCTGTTGAACGTTCCTTCTGTCCCACCCATCACACAGGAAGAGGAGGAGGAGGATTGTGTCAGCATGGAGGTGGAGCCTGGCACTCAGCATCAACAGCAGCAGTCTTTTAGGGATGATTTACAGTCCCAACAAATCCGTGGACTTGTACGTGGCTGGGAGGAGGTAGCTGTGGATCATGTCGTCCTTAGTGACCCAGAGGACTCCGGACCGAATGCCTCAGCTAACCTACGCTGCATGGCCTCCCTGATCCTGCAAAGTCTGCGGAAGGATCCTCGTATTCTTCGGATCAAGGAGAGGGACCATTACTGGCTGGCCACTCTCCTTGATCCACGGTACAAGGGTAAGGTTGCGGACCTTATCCTGCCATCGCAGAGGGAGCAGAGGATGAGACATCTCCGGGAGGCCTTGCAGATAGGTCTGTGCAACGCGTTCCCGAGACTGGGAGGTTACAAACTCCTGGTCCTGGACAACGAGTTGCTAAGGCTTCGGTCAGTAGCAGAAGGAGCGTTGGAGAAGGTGGCCGTCTGACCGATGCGTTCAGACAACTTTTTAGTCCGCAGCCCCAAGGTATGATCGGTTCCAGCAACCATCGCCAGTGTCTGATACATGGTGCAGGAATACCTAGGGGCAAGGTCAGACTTGGACACCTTTCCCACCGAAAATCCTCTGGCTTACTGGGTCTTGAGGATGGATCACTGGCCAGAGCTTGCACAGTATGCAATTGAGCTACTGGCCTGTCCTGCATCCAGCGTTCTTTCGGAACGCACATTCAGTGCTGCTGGAGGCTTTGTCCACCGACTCGGTTGATCAACTGACCTTCATAAAGATGAATCAGTCTTGGATCACCACCAGCTATCAGGCACCTGAAGCTGATGTAACAGAATAATTTATTTTGAAATGTCACATCCCTTCAAGACTGCCTATGCTGATGCTGAGTGACTGTCCTGTTATGTTGACTGACTATCCTCTTCTTCCTCAATGATCCTGATGATAGCTTGGAAGAACATTTTTGTTTCTGGGTGCCGCCACCAGTGGCTAAGGCCCAATTTTGTAATTACAATTTTTTATGCAATGCTTTGCAGCAGTGCTCATTCCTGCACTCCAACTAGAGTATCTGGGAGAGGTTGGAGTGACGTGGCACCAGCACCAGTGCCTAAGGCCCAATTTTTCAGTCTCTGTTTAACAGGGGCGTGTAATTACAATTTTTGATGCAATACTTTGCAAAAGGGTTCATTGCTGTGCTCCAAGTACAGTATCTGTGAGGGGTTGCAGTGTTGTGGCAACAGTGCCTAAGGCCCAATTTTTCAGCCCCTGTTTAACAGGGGCGTGTAATTACAATTCTTGATCTAATAATTCACAGCAGGGCCCATTCCTGCACCCACCAAGAGTAACTGTGAGGGCTTACAGTGTTGTGGCAACACCGTCCACCACCACCACCACCAAAGGCCTAATTTTTCTGCCCCTGTTCAACAGGGGCATGCAATTACAATTCTTGATCTAATAATTCACAGCAGGGCCCATTCCTGCGCCCACCAAGAGTAACTGTGAGGGCTTACAGTGTTGTAGCACCAGCACCACCACCAAAGGCAGATATTTTTCCTACCACTGTTCAACAATGGCATGTAATTACAATTCCTGATATAATAGTTCACAGCAGGGCATTCCAGCGCCCACCAAGAGTAACTGTGAGGGCTTACAGTGTTGTGGCAACACCAACATCTAAGGGGCAAATTTCTGCAGAGTATATATGGCAGGCCCCTACTTCCAAACATCCAACTTACAAACGACTCCTTTTTACAAACGGAAGGAGACAACAGGAAGTAAGAGGAAATCTACCCCTAGGAAGGGAAATTCTCTCCTGTAAGAGTTAATATGGGAAAAAGGTGTCTCCTCTCTACTGATTCTTTATCACCAATCCTTGTTTCAATAAAAACCCCACTTTTCAAAAACATTTGTCATTGGGACGGAAAGTGAGGTGAAATGTTCTGAACAGGGGCACAGACAGCAAAACAAATGTTACAGGGGTGATAACCCTTCCCTATGTTTTCCAAAAAGCTTAAAAATAGATTTTTTGGCTGCAGCTACACTTAAAAATGTACCTGTTCCAAATTACAAACAGATTCTACTTAAGAACAAACCTACAGTCCCTGTCTTGTTTGCACCGCCTGTATACTGCTGTTCAGAGTATATAGGGTTTTATTTTGGGTGCAGGGTTCCCCTTAATATCCATACAAGACCCAAAGAGGCTGGTGATGGGCTGGTGATGGGCTGGGGTGGGGGGGGTGATGGGGTAGCCATGCCATTTTTCTCAAAGATTTTCATCCATATTGCCAGGACAAGACGTGACATTAAAGCCGCAAGCAGTTTTAAATGGCTTTTTTTCCTTTAGAAATGTCATTTTGTGCAGGGGCAGTTCTAAACACGGGAAACACATGCCACTTCACAGGCATACTTTAGACACCCCCCAGGTACGACATTTAAAGGAATATTTCACATTTTTTTCACTTCATGCATCATTAAAATGACTGCTCCAGAAAAAATGGGCGTTTTTAAAACGTCTTTTTGCATTGATACATGTCCCCGGGGGCAGAACCCGGGTCCCCAAACCCTTTTAAGGACAATAACATGCATATTAGCCGTTATAATTAGCACTTTCGATTTCGAACGTTCGCGTCCATTGTATTTAATAGGGTTCTAACGTTCGCGCGAACTTTCGGTCCGTTCGCAGGTTCTGGTGCGAACCGAACCGGGGGGTGTTCGGCTCATCCCTATTGCTAATCTTAAATTGTCTGTAATTTGCCTGTCTGGGATAAATCCTGATTGATCTGGATGGATTAAGGGTGGAATGACTGAGGCCAATCTGTCTGCTAACATCTTATCGAATATTTTGAGGTCATTATCTATGACTGAGATTGGGCGGAAGTTCAGTGGGGTGGAGTGGTCTTTGTTTGGTTTTGGTAATAGAGACATATTCACTAGAAGCATTTCAGATGGGAAATGGTTGCCTTGTAGGATATGGTTAAATAGTTTAACAAGGTGGGGAATTAAAATTGAAGCAAATTTTTTGTAATATGATGTTGAAAAGCCATCTGGACCTGGGGCAGTAGAGGTCTTTAATGAACCTATTATCCTAATTATTTCTGTTTCTGAACAGGGTGCATGTAATGCCTCAATTTTTTGGGTAGAAAGAGTGGGAAGAGGAATTTCGTCAAGCCATTGTGTCGAGGATTGTTTAGGGGTGTTTTGAAGAGAGGATAGAAGTTTCTTATAAAAAATCAAAAAAATTTCCATAACTCATTTAGGGTGGGAGATTAAGTTACCTGCAATGTTTCTTAGTTTATAGTTATGGGGAGGTTTCGTGGATTGGTTAAATTTTATGGCAAACATGGTGGATGAAGTATTACTGTATAATAAGAATCTGAGCCTTAGACCATCTAAGGGCTTTTTCTGTGTCTGAGGTTAGTAAGGTGTCCAGGGCCCTGCGTTTTTCTTGAATTTGTTTTAGTATGTTGCCCGAGGGGGATTGACGGTGTTTGTGATATAGCTTGTCTAGATCTCTGGTTAGTGTTTTTATGTCAGTAAGTTTAATTTTATTCTTGGTTGATGCCATCTTGATTAGATGGCCTCTCATGACAGCCTTATGAGCCATCCATTGTGATGTAGGGAGAATGTCAGGGGAAGAGTTAAGTGTAAAGTACTCTTCCATGTTGGATGTTAGCTGTTGTATATTCAAATGGTCTGTTAATAGTGCATCATTGATGCGCCATTTGTGTGGTGTATGGGCAAAACCTATGTTTGAAGTGGTAAAGGATACAATCTGGTGATCCGACCAGGGGCAGCAGTGAATGTCTGCTTTTGAGGAATTAGCTAATAAAATTGGGGTGCAGAAGACCAATCTAGCGGAAGTATCATGTGGGTGTGAGTAAAAAGTGTAAGTTTTGATGCCTATGTTATGTGCTCTCCATGTGTCGATGAGTTGGTGGTTGTGTAATATGCGGTTTAATGTTTTAGGATAGGCTTTGGATGCAGGTACAACTCTACTCCTATCTAAGGTTGAATGGGCAGCTAAATTGAAGTCTCCGCCCACTATCAGGTGGAGGGGAGGAGTATTTATCTAATGTGTCAAAGAATTTTGTAAAAAAGGATGCATGAGCTTCATTAGGTGCATATACAGAGGCAATTGTGACCATGCGTCCTCCTATAGAGCCTTTTACTATCAGAAAGCAACTTTCTGGGTCTTTAAAGACGCTGCGTAGATACAAGTGATGTAACAGGGTTTACAACCATTTTAATGTGCCTATAGCATTTATGACATGTTTTTGTTGTGCTTTTGAAGTGCTGAAAAAACGAAAAAACGAAAAAATTGCTTTATAAATGCTCATGAAAGTCTTTCTTTTCTAGTGGGAAGTGTTTAAAGGGGAAGTGATGTAGAAGAAAGGATCTTTGAGATATGGTTAGGTTGTGGTGTGGTATCAAACACTTTTTTTTAATGAATTCTCTGAAAGAAAGCTTTGCATACCTTGATCTTCTTTGATGCTTGACTTGCTGAAACAAAAAGCTTTCCCACTGGCAATAATGCTCACTGACTCTGCGCCTTCCTGGCACTGTCAGCATTGCTGGCTGGCTTGATGCTTTTGGCTGAACACAGAAGAAAATGGTGTTACCACATGACTGCTCTGTACAACCAGGAAGTAGCTGGAACTTCGTCTATGGCCAGCTAACATTTTATAATTGCTTTACTAACACACTGTAAATGTTGTTAGGTGTGGTTACAGAGCACTACCATTGAAGTCAATGGAGATGGCTGAAAAGCATTGTTGCCTCATAAAAGCGACAAACTGCTTAATTTTTTAACACAATACAACACAACACTACCACTCCTGTGTGTACCGCACTGGGTGGTGCCCATTGTAACATTCATGGCAGGCATTGAAGGGCTGTTATGAGGCTTTAAAATGCTGAATAAATTCTGCTTAAACACATGGTATTGACGGACATGTGAATGAGCCCCAAATTGTAAGGTTGATTAAATAAAACATATGGTGTTTAATCATATTTAAAAAAGACTGATTTGTTGCGCTTAGATAAAAATGGATAAAGAAACAGCTGCTGACACTATATTGTTGGATACAATAGAAGAAATATGAAGTACAGTAAAAGGTGTAGCGTTATAAAATGGTGATAATAAACAAAAAGTTCATATATAGAAAGTTCAATAATCTCAGCAGAACTTAGCTAGAGGTATGCTCTAAAAATGAAGCCTGGTATTCACATGTATAAGGAGGATAAAAAGAACACGCTCATCGCGCAGTCATCCAAACAGGACCAATTTATTAAGTAAAACTCACATGTATAAGTGTTACCAGCAAAAGAAAGCGTCCAGCGCTTCTTACCGACAAGATAGCGGCCGCGTCTCCATCCGTACCAATACGTCACACGTCCCTTGCTCCACCCGACGTTTCGTCACAGGGACGTGTGACGTATTGGTGCGGACGGAGACGCGGCCGCCATCTAGTCGGTAAGAAGCACTGGGTGCTTTCTTTTGCCTGTAACACTTATACAACATGTTAGTTTTACTTGTAGCTATTACTTAATAAATTGGTCCTGTTTGGATGTCTGCGTGATGAGCGTGTTCTTTTTATCCCTCTTATACATGTGAATACCGGGCTTCATTTTTGGAGCATACCTGTAGCCAAGTTTTGCAGAGATTAAGTTCTGTGCATACCTGGTGAGTCAGTGGAAGAAGGATCTCTTCATTGCTCATGTATTGGTCCGTTTGATGAACAGGAGGAACAATGTTTAATCATATTTGCATGGATTTAGTTTGGTTTGTTCTTTTGTAAGACTGGATAGTCGCTTGTGAGTATGAATGAGCAAAATTGCCTGGGTTTGATTTGCAGGGGGTTTGTGAAATCCATCTTGAAATTTGCAAAAAACAAAAAATTAACTGTAAACCCTATTGACGTCTATTGGGCAGTGGCGGCCGCTCATAAGGGGCGCAGGGGTGCCGCCCTCCTAATCTCCATGCGCCCAGCCCCTAATCTCCATGCAGGGTGCCGGACACATTGATTTCCATGTTTTTTTTTTTTAGAAGCACATGATCAAAGCCAGAGGCTCTAATTGGCTTCAAAATGGGAGTGCTCTGCGCCCCGAGCCCACCCACTTGTGTGACATTACCAATTTAATATTCGCTAATGTCTTCCTGCTTCTCCTCCCAGCCAATCAGGAAGCGGGTCCTAGGACCCGATTGACTGGGAGGAGAAGTGAATGGATTGGCCGGTAGGAGAAGCAGGTGGGAAACCACCAAAGCCACCGAGGAGGAGAAGCAGCTGGGAAGCCGCCCGAGAAGCCAACAAGGAGGACAAACAGTGGAGAAGCCACCCACGGTCGGCTGATTGGTGGGGGGGGGGGCGGCTCGGAGGTTTGCGATATATCTATAACCATTTTCTGAAATTCGAATTTCATATAGAATTAAATCGAATTTGAATAGAAAATATTCAAAACTAGAGTTGAGCCGACACCTGGATGTTCGGGTTCAACGGGTTCGGCCGAACTTTGGAAAAAAGTTCGAGTTCGGGACCGAAATTGACCCGAACTTGACCCCGAACCCCATTGAAGTCAATGGGGACCTGAACTTTTGAGGACTATTCACGCTTGTTTCCCGTGCTTAGAATTGTCCCTGCACAAACTGTCATTTCTGAAGGAAAAAAGTAATTTAAAACTCACTCGCGGCTATAATGAATTGTCATTGATAAAAAAAAAAAGCGTGGGGGTCCCCCCAAATTCAATTACCAGGCCCTTCAGGTCTGGTGTGGATTTTAAGGGGAACTTCACCCCAAATTAAAAAAAAAATGGCGTGGAGTTCCCTCAAAAATCCATACCAGACCCTTTATCCGAGCAAGCAATATGGCAGGCCGCAGGAAAAGAGGGAGGGACGAGAGAGCGCCCCCCTTCCTGAACCGTACCAGGCCACATGCCCTCAACATGGAGCAGGGTTCCCCTTAATATCTATACCAGACCTGAAGGGCCTGGTAATTGAATTTGGTGGGACCCCCACGCTTTTTTTTTCTTTTATCAATGACTGTTCTATGTATTGCCAGAAGCCGACAATTCATTATAGCCGCGAGTGAGTTTTAAATGACTTTTTTCCTTCAGAAATTACACTTTGTGCAGGGACAGTTCTAAGCACAGGAAACAAGCGCGACTTTACAGGCATACTTTACACACACGGAAACAATATACAGAAAGTTCCGAAACAAACGTTTATTGGCTGCCCTGCAGCTTTTAAAAATGCGCCATTTCATCGCCGAACACCGAACCCGAACCCGAACATACAGTCAATTGTTCGCGTTCGGGTCCGGGACCCAAAAACCCAAAAGTTCGGTACGGACCCGAACTTTACAGTTCAGGTCCGCTCAACCCTATTCAAAACTAATAGAAAAAAATATCATAAAAAAACAATAGAACAAATCAGAAAAAATAATAATACATATATATATATATATATATATATATATATATATATATATATATATATAAAACCAAACCATGTTCCGACATTCGAATTTCGTATAGAATGAATTTCAATTTCAATTAGAAAAGATTAGAATAGAAATAGAAAATAGACTAGAAAAACAATAGAACAGAATAGAATAAAATATAATATATATATTATATTTTATTCTATTCTGCTCTATTGTTTTTCTATTCGATTCTTTCCAATATTTTCTATTCTATTCTAATCTTTTCGATTTGAATTTGAATTCATTCTATACGAAATTCGAATTTCGAATTGTATGAATATGTAACCATTTTCAGAAATTCGAATTTCATATAGAATGAAATAAAATTTGAATAGAAAAGATTACAATAAAATAGAAAAAAATAGAAAAGAATTGCATAGAAAAACAATAGAACAGATCTGAATATATATATATATATATATATATATATATATATATATATATATATATATATAGCCATCTTTCTGAAATTCGAATTTCCTATAGAATGAATTAGAATAGAAAAGATTTGAATAGAAAAGAATAGACTAGAAAAACAATTGAACAGAATAGTATAAAATATTATTTTATTCTATTCCAATCACTGAGTCCCAGCCTTATTCTTCAAGGGGAAACCCTGACCCGAACCCCAACCCTGACCCTAACCCCAATCTCAACCCTAACCCCAATCACAACCCTAACCCCTAACCATAACCCTAACCCTAACCCCCTATCCCTCACCCCTATCCCTAACCCCCTAACCTTAACCCCAACCCTAACCCTCACCCTCACCCTAACCCTATAAAAAATATAATATATATGTATATCTATAGATATATAGATATATATATATCTATAGATATAGATCTATATATATAAATAACCATCTTCTGAAATTAGATTTTCGTATAGAATGATTTTGAATAGAAAAGATTAGAATAAAATAGAATAGAAAATAATAGAAAAGAATAGACTAGAAAAACAATAGAACAGAATAGAATAAAATATAATATATTATATTTAATTTTATTATGTTATATTGTTTTTCTAGTCTATTCTTTTCTATTCAAATCTTTTCTATTCAAATCTAAATCGTTCTATACTAAATTTGAATTTCGGAAGATGGACGGTTATATATATATTATTTTTTTCTATTCTGTTCTATTGTATTCTCTTATTTTTTTATTCTGTTCTTTTCTATTCAAATTTGAATTCATTCTATACTAAATTCGAATTTCGGAAGATGGTTATATATATATATATATATATATATATATATATATATAATAACCATTTTCCAAAATTCGAATTTCATATAGAATTAAATCGAATTTGAATAGAAAATATTCGAAAATAATAGAAAACAATATCATAAAAAAAACAATAGAACAAATCAGAATATATATATATATATATATATATATATATATATATAAAATCATGTTCCGACATTCGAATTTCGTATAGAATGAATTTGAATTCCAATTAGAGAAGATTAGAATATAAATAGAAAATAGACTAGAAAAAAAATAGAACAGAATAGAATAAAATATAATATATATTGTATTTTATTCTATTCTGTTCTATTGTTTTTCTACTCGATTCTTTCCAGTATTTTCTATTCTATTCTAATCTTTTCGATTCGAATTTGAATTCATTCTGTACGAAATTTTAATTTCGGAAGATGGTTTTATAAATATATAAATACCGTGTGATGTCATCACCTCCCCCCCCCCTCCATCTATAGAGAGACAATCACCTCCATACCCCATCCAATCAGAGCTCAGCATCTCCATTCATCCCCCACACTCACTAATACCCCACACATTATTTTAGCACATCTCCTGTAGTCTATTAATAGCTATTTCATGATTTTTTTTGCAGATTACAATCTATTTCTTTTATTTCCAGCAGATCTCCTGCAGACTATTAGCATCTATTTCATTTATGAATGGAGGAACGGTTTGAGGAAGAGACAACAAGAGAGACATCATCACCGCTTATATCTCTATACACAGGGAAATGGCTGCTAATAGTTTTCAGGAGACCTGCAAAAAAAATGAAATAGATGCTTATAGTCTGCAGATATGATGAGAAAATTAAATAGATACTAATAGTCTGCAGGAGATCTGCAAAAAAATAATATAAATGCTAATAGTCTGCAGGAGATCGGATGGAAATAAATAGTAATCTGCAAAAAAATAATTAAATAGATGCTAATCGTCTGCAGGAGATCTGCTGAAATAAAGGAAATGGCTGCTCTAATGCAAAAAAAAAAAGAAAAAGAAAAGAAAAATTAAATAGATGCTAATAGTCTGCAGGAGATCTGCAAAAAAAAAGTGAAATGGCTGTTAATAGTCTACAGGAGATTTGTTAAAAAAAGAAATAGATGCTAATAGTCTGCAGGAGATCTGGTGAGAAAACGAAATAGATACTAATAGTCTGCAGGAGATCTGCAAAAAAAATGAAATAGATGTTAATAGTCTGCAGGAGATCTTATGGAAACAAATAGTAATCCCCCAAAAAAAAATTCAAAATGAAATAGATAGTATCTATATTCTATTCTGTTATCTTGTTTTTCTAGTCTATTTTCTATTTCTATTCTAATCTTTTCTATTCAAATTCGAATTCATTCTATACAAAATTCGAATGTCGGAAAAAATATATATATATATATATATATAACCATCTTCCGAAATTCGAATTTAGTATATAATGATTTCAACTTGAATAGAATATAAAAGAATAGACTAGAAAAAAAATAGAACAGAATAGAATAAATATAATATATTCTATTCTGTTCTATTGTTTTTCTAGTCTATTCTCTGTTTTTCTATTTTATTATAATCTTTTCTATTCGGTTGAAATATTTTCGAATTTGGTTGAAATATTTTTAAATGCCACCGATTTTTTCGAATTCGGTCGAAAACGAAACTAATTCCGAAAACAAATTTAACTAATCCAACTAAACAAAATTAATTAATTAACTAATTAAAAAGAAACATAACAAAACAAATGTTTTCCTTTTGCACATGTCTAACAGTAAGATTTTCACAGACAGCGTCAGCAATATCATATAACGCCAACACATATTTTGAATGTGTAATTGATTTCTTAACTTTGTCATCAGCAGTCAGTTCTGGTTCATGTATATAAATTCTGGGAGTGTATAAAGGTGACATTACATCTGATGTGCAGCATGGAGCAGCAGGAAGGTGAGCAGGGTCCGGACTAGAGTGGAGCAACTAGCAGACGGTACACATTGTGCGCAACATGTAAATGCTATAGTGGAAAGTAAACTTGACAGGAATGTGAGAACTGAGCGGTGGGGATCTGCAGAGCTGGGAGATGGAGCAGGAAAAACTAGCAGATGTCACACATTGTGGGACCAATATAGTAGGAGGTAAGTGGACTGGAGAGAGAGGAGGATTATAAAACCAGAGAATCAGCAGGGCTGGGGGTTACTATTAAGTGAAGGATCAGCAGAGCTGATTGGGGCAATTAGCAGAGCTGGGGGTTACTACTGAACTGGGGATCAGCAGAGCTGGGGGTTATTACTGAGAGGGGGATCAACAGAGCTGGGGGTTACTACAAATAGGGGGATCAGCAGGGCTGGGAGTACTTCTGAGTGGGGCATCAGCAAATCTGGGTGTACTACTGACCAGGGGATCTCCTGAACGGAGATACTAATGAGCTGGGGACCTGCTGAATGGGGTACTAATGACCTGGAATTTCAACGGGCCCCTTTAAAAACATATCAACACACTCAGGGCATTTGGCAAGCTTCATTAAGACTCAGTTCACATATGAGCCAAATGCCACTCACGGCAGGGGTCCGGTGTGTGCTGGTTCGCCGTTTCAGGTCTGATTTCAGCCCGAATTTTGGGTTGAAATCGAACCTGAAACGAACCAAAAGATGCGTTTTCTACAAAACGTACCGGACCTACTGCAGGGATATGTGAACCAGCTCAATAGAGAGTCGGTCAAAATCTCCTGCTATTGCGAATTGAATGCGGGGATCCCGCATCCAATTCGCAATGCTGTGAACCCAGCCTTAAGGTTCAAAAAAGCATCACCGAAGCATCACAGAAGCTTCAAAAATACATAAAAAAAGCATGTGGGTGCTTTAATGTGTGTTAAAGTTGAAGTAGTGGAAGAATGGAAAAGAACGGAAACACTGATAGGTGAAGATAATTTGAAACAAACTTGAATGGGAGGTTCTATTTCTATTGTAAGCCTAAAACCTGTAATATAGCACTATCTATTTGTTTCTGTAACTTGTGTAAAATTAGTTTGACAACCCTCTCCCACCAATCCTTGTTCATTGGTCTTAATGGCAGAGAGACACCTTTTTTTATGCTAGTACCCTGTGTGAGGGGGTTAGCTCGGCAGCGGGTGTGTGTGACCCCCGGGATGGGCTCCCCACACAAAACAGGCCCAGCAAACGGAGGTTGTGGTTTTCAAAATCAAAAAGGTGCGGTTTATTTTCTATTTACAGTGACAAAACACAGCAAAGCAAAAGAAACATAACCAAAATAAATCCTGGTCAAGTTGACCTCTGACTAAACATACAGGTTTCCTAACTAACAACTGGGATCAGCCTAGTGCTGTCCTAGTCCCTAAGTCCCTGGTTTAGTAAAAGTCCAAACAAATAGCCACACAGGCTTTGCCTCACCGCACAGGGGTTCACTCTCCCTAGACAGTCCACACAGGTCTGGTTCCAGGCATGAGCTAACATCTAATGAAGCTGGGAGTTCTTATAGAGGCCTAAATGAGCTGACAAGGTTCAGCTGGTCTCCTCATCTCTGTCTGCACGACGCCCCACACTCTCCCTAGAGGTATGAGTCATCCATGAGCCCACTAGCCTTAGCTGGGCCTATACAACTCTCCACCTAGTTGTATAAGTCAGCGTAAAGCCTGAATCTGGGCGAAATATATCTACCCCCCTGGATGCAACCAGGTGACTTTACCTTCCTGCTGTCACATACCCCCTCCTCTTGTTTTAACCTCGGGGTTGGAACACCAGCAATCAGGCATTCATGTACTCGAGACAAAGCATCCACATTCCCCATTTGAACGCCAGGGCGATGCTTTACTGTGAAGTTGAATTCCTGGAGGGCCAGGAACCACCTATTCACTCTTCTATTTGTTTCCTTGTTTTGAGCCATCCACTTTAACGGAGCGTGATCCGTAACCATGTCAAAGTGCCTACCTAGCAGGTAGTACCGAAGGGAATCTAGAGCCCACTTCACCGCTAAACACTCCTTTTCAACGGTGGCGTAATTTACCTCATGGGACTTCAATTTCCTGCTGAGGTAAATGACTGGGTGCTCTTCCCCGTTCCAGACCTGGGACAATACTGCTCCTAACCCCACATCTGACGCATCACTTTGTACGACAAAGTCTTTAGAGAAGTCGGGTGAGTACAACACTGGCTGGCTACATAAGGCTTGTTTCAAGAATTGGAATGCTGCCTCAGCCTCGGGGGTCCATTTAATCATGACCGACCCTTTCCCCTTCGTCAGGTTGGTTAGGGGCACAGCCTTAGAAGCAAAGTGGGGAATGAATCGCCGATAATACCCAGCGATTCCCAGAAAGGCTCGTACCTGCTTCTTGCTGTTGGGACGTGGCCAACTCTGGATGGCCTCGACTTTGTTGAGTTGGGGTTTTATTACTCCCCTCCCAATGGTGTACCCAAGATATTTGGCCTCCTCCTGCCCAATGGTACACTTCTTGGGGTTAGCCGTAAACCCCGCTTCCCGAACAGAGTCCAGGACTGCTTGCACTTTTGGCAGATGTGAGGCCCAATCTGTGCTATGGACAATTACGTCATCCAGGTAAGCCGCAGCATACTTCCGATGGGGCCTCAGCATCTGGTCCATTTTCCGCTGGAATGTGGCCGGCGCATTCTGTAACCCGAACGGCATTCTTTTATATTGGAACGCCCCGTCTGGGGTTACAAATGCGGTTTTCTCTTTGGCCGACTTGGCCAGGGGGATTTGCCAATACCCTTTTGTGAGGTCAAGAGTCGTCATGTATCGGGCTGTTCCCAGCCGGTCGATCAACTCATCTATACGTGGCATGGGGTAGGTGTCAAATTTTGTAACTTTGTTCAACTGACGAAAATCGTTACAAAATCGCCAGCTCCCATCCGGTTTAGGCACCAACACGATGGGACTAGACCAATCACTTTGGGACTCCTCTATCACCCCTAAGTTCAGCATTTTCTGTACTTCCTCCCGTATTGCCTCCCGTCGAGCCTCTGGGATCCGATAGGGTTTTAACTTCACCCTTTCACCGGGCGGGGTAATGATGTCATGCTCTACCCCAGATGTTTGTCCCGGCAGCTCAGAGAATACCTCCTTGTTGCGAAGCACAAACTCCTTAACCTCCTGTTGTTGGGGTTGTGACAAGGTGGCTGCTATTCCAACCTCAGGAATCACGCAACCAGTTTGAGCTGGTGACCAAGTGTCTGCGACTAGGGACTCTCTATCCCTCCAGGCTTTCAACAGATTAACGTGATAGATCTGTTCGGGCTTTCGCCTTCCTGGTTGTCTGACCTTGTAATTCACTTCGCTCACTTTTTCCATTATCTCGTAGGGGCCTTGCCATTTGGCAAGGAATTTACTTTCAACCGTAGGGACAAGTACCAATATCCTATCCCCCGGGGAAAAGGTACGGGTCTTGGCTCCACGGTTGTACACTCTCTGCTGTGCCAACTGCGCTTGGGCCAAATGTTCCTTCACGATGGGCATTACCTGTGCAATTCGATCTTGCATCAGGGCGACATGCTCAATCACACTCCTGTGGGGAGAACTCTCACTTTCCCAAGTTTCCTTGGCAATATCCAACAGCCCTCTTGGGTGTCTCCCATACAGTAACTCAAAGGGGGAGAATCCCGTAGAGGATTGGGGCACCTCCCTAATAGCAAACATCAAATAAGGAAGTAAACAGTCCCAATCCTTTCCATCTCTATCCACCACTTTCTTCAACATTTGTTTTAGGGTTTTGTTGAATCTTTCAACCAGCCCATCGGTTTGGGGGTGATACACAGACGTACGCAATTGCGTCACTTTGAACAATTTACACAGCTCTTTCATAACCCGGGACATAAAGGGTGTACCTTGGTCCGTAAGCAGTTCTTTACAAATACCCACCCGGCTAAAAACAAGAGATAGCTCTTTGGCTATGGTTTTGGCCGAGGTATTTCGGAGAGGGATCGCTTCTGGATAACGGGTGGCATAGTCCATTATAACTAATATGTACTGGTGCCCCCTAGCGGACTTGATTATAGGACCTACCAAATCCATGGCGATCCTCTCAAACGGGACCTCAATGATGGGTAGAGGGACCAGCGGGCTACGGAAATGTGGCATCGGGGCCAACCTCTGACACACAGGGCAGGAGGAACAATAATTTTCTACGTCCTTCATCACCCCCGGCCAATAGAATCTCTGTAATACCCTCTCTCGGGTTTTCTCTGTCCCCAGATGACCTCCAAGAATGTGCCCATGGGCCAACTCCAACACCAACTTCCTGTAAGGTTTGGGCACCACAAGCTGCTCAACGGTTTCTTCTGCCCTTTTTGCCACCCGATACAGTAGGTCCTTCTCTACGCTGAAGTATGGGTAAGTGCAGGTATTATCTGGGTTCACTAACTCGCCATCTATTTTCACTACGTTTTCCCGTGCCTTTATTAGGGCGGGGTCTTTCAACTGTTCTGTGGCAAAGTTTTCCCTGTGAACCTCAAGATCAGAAAACTCCACAGACGGTAGGTTTTCGTCTGAGGAGGTGGGCTCCTCTCCAGTTTCTTGAGTCTCCCCTGCCAATACTGATAAGGGAAATTCCGGAGAGTCCTCACCACTCTCAGGGGAGTTCTGGCTATCACATTCCTGGTACATAGGGGCACCAGTGAGGGGCTCAGGATCATCCCACAGTTCCCAGAACTTCGGAAAATCCCTTCCCACAATGGCGTCATGCGGTAACTGAGATACTAAGCCCACTGGATGAGAGAGGGTACCTTTGGGGGTCTCGAAACACACTGTAGTCACTGGATACTCTCGGGTGTCCCCATGCACACAAATAACAGCTACCTTGCTATTCCCAGAGACCTCTGTTTTAACTAACTCAGCCTTTATCAGGGTCACAAGGCTACCTGAATCCAGCAATACCACAACATTTCTACCATTAACACACATTTTGCATAAATGTTTCTCAGTTCCTCGAATGGCAGTGCATGCGACTGTCGCACACAGCGACTGACGTCTGCCCGTCAGGAAGTCACACTGCATGGGTTCCTCCACAACCGGGCAATTGGCTGCAATATGTCCCGCTTGCCGGCAGCGGTAGCAAACGATCCTTCTTGCCGCCTCTTGAGCCGCTGATTTCCCAGGCTGTTCTCGCCAAACTTGGGGTAGAGCTCCCACCCTCTCACTCTCTCCACCCTCACCCCTTGGAATCCTCTTATCCGCCCCTGGGGATGGTCTGGTCTTAGGGTGGAAAGTCCGAGTGTCTCTGGAAGAGGCCGTCAGGTTCTCTGTAGCCAAGTATTTCTCCACACGATCCACAAGACCATCGGCCGTCTCTGGGTCTCCATGGCTTACCCACTTTTGGATGGCAGTAGGAAGAGCTCTCAAAAACCGATCCATTACAACACGTTCCACAATCTTTGGTGCGGACAAAGTCTCTGGCTGTAGCCACTTTCTGCTCAGGTGAATGAGATCATACATTTGAGACCTGGGGGGTTTTCCAAGCTGGAAAGTCCAGTTATGCACACGCTGAGCCCGGACAGCCTGGGTGACACCCAGCCTTGCCAATATTTCAGCTTTTAGCATCACATAGTCTTTTGCTTGGTTAGGCTCTAGGTCATAGTAAGCTTTCTGCGATTCACCAGTTAACAGAGGAGCCACCAGTCCAGCCCACTGCTCCTCAGGCCACTTTTCTCTTTCAGCGGTCCTTTCAAATGTGGTCAAAAATACCTCTGGATCATCCTCTCCAGTCATTTTTGTCAATAAACGACTCACCCCAAAGGACGCGGTATTAGTGGGACGGCTTTCCTCACTGGTCTGCGGACGTTGCTGCATTACTGCTTCCATCTGTTGTTGTAGTCTCTGCTCTTGCTTCTGCAACAGGTCTATGAAGCGGGCCTCAGATTGCTGCTGGGCTCGTTGCTGAGCCTCCAGACTCTGTTGCAAAGTTGCGTTTGTCTGCTGCTGGGCTGCAAGGCTCTGTTGTTGAGCTGCAAGGCTCTTTTGCAAACCTGCATTTGTCTGCTGTTGATTGGCATTTGCTAGAGCCAGCTGCTTCAGTATCTCCTCCATGCTGGCTTAAAAAAAAAACTGCCACTGGTTCTCCACCAACTGTGAGGGGGTTAGCTCGGCAGCGGGTGTGTGTGACCCCCGGGATGGGCTCCCCACACAAAACAGGCCCAGCAAACGGAGGTTGTGGTTTTCAAAATCAAAAAGGTGCGGTTTATTTTCTATTTACAGTGACAAAACACAGCAAAGCAAAAGAAACATAACCAAAATAAATCCTGGTCAAGTTGACCTCTGACTAAACATACAGGTTTCCTAACTAACAACTGGGATCAGCCTAGTGCTGTCCTAGTCCCTAAGTCCCTGGTTTAGTAAAAGTCCAAACAAATAGCCACACAGGCTTTGCCTCACCGCACAGGGGTTCACTCTCCCTAGACAGTCCACACAGGTCTGGTTCCAGGCATGAGCTAACATCTAATGAAGCTGGGAGTTCTTATAGAGGCCTAAATGAGCTGACAAGGTTCAGCTGGTCTCCTCATCTCTGTCTGCACGACGCCCCACACTCTCCCTAGAGGTATGAGTCATCCATGAGCCCACTAGCCTTAGCTGGGCCTATACAACTCTCCACCTAGTTGTATAAGTCAGCGTAAAGCCTGAATCTGGGCGAAATATATCTACCCCCCTGGATGCAACCAGGTGACTTTACCTTCCTGCTGTCACACCTGCTATACAAACATAGTTTGTTAATGTAAATGTAAACCTCGAATCCTACAGCAAGAATGAAAAACAAAATTGCAAAGTATCCACTCCCCTAAAATACATACCAGACCCTTTGAGTCTGGTATGGGCTTTAACCTCATTAAAAATAAACACAAAAAAGTGTGAGATTCCAATCCCGATGGTACATGTAGCTGAATTGTAGCTCCCTAAGCTGTCATCAGCTATATATGTGAAGGGGCAAGGACAGTGGTGATGTCATTGATGAAATATGGCCATATCTTAAAAAGAGTGGGGGATTCCACGTGATGTCAGTGGGTCCTATGGATGCCACAGGGATGTCACAGGTGCAAACATCTTGCTTGGGAACCAATGACAGTGGGAAGCTGGCATATATAAAAGTGGTACAAAATACCATATCTATAAATGAGTTTTGGCCTCCATCAGACAGGCTAAAGTTTGGAGATTCGTCTAAATGCCCAAACATAACCGTCAGCTCACCCCTAGTTATTTCTCTGTCTATAGAAACCATAGGGTGACCACTTAGCAGATTGCTGAATAGTAGGCTTTTATTACAGTGTGGACGTCTGTAATAAACGCTCCTAATCTCCCTAATCCTAACTTTTAATATATGGACATTTACCAGCCCAGGGATCCAGCGCTGTCCTCACCCAGGCTGTTTCTTTCTCAGACTTTGGGTCTCTGTGTCGGCTGTGATTTACTGGTGTGAGACACAGTATTCTTTCTCAAAAGTCCTACAATCTCCTGGGACATGTGATGTGTACTAGGAGGTTGTAAACGGGGAGGGGGGATCAAACATCTGTTCTGCTTGCCTAGGTGAGCAGAGCAGAAGTGGGAATGGGTACCTATGAAAAAATAGGTACCAGCCCTTTAGAAAAAAAAACTCCAAAAGTGGTAGAGGAGGGGGAGGAGGAAGAGGATGAGCAGCTTCTTTTTTCAGGTAAAGTTTCGCTTTAAACTTTTACAAGTGTAGCGGGGTCTCCTTTAAGACTCTTGGAACTACATCTCCCAGAGTCCTTTTTGGCACCCAGGGTGCAGTGTTGCCACCGCAGAGACTCATGGGAGGGGCTATTTAAGAAGGAGGCAAGGCGGAGCTCGGCCTCTTTGGACACCGCGCTGCAAGCAACAGCTTTTTCCTGTGCGGATCTGCTGCAGTGCAAGGCCTGAAGCCTGGGGCCTTGCGCAACTTCCGAAGAGCCTTCCATCCCGCTGCGGAGCCTGGGTGGCACCTGACTTTGTTTGCTGCGGACATCAGTTGGATCGGCGACCCGATCGTTGCGGACGCTGTGTGTGGTGACACAGCAGGTGGAGGTCCCGGACTGGGATCGCGTCCGGAGTGGTGAGCGAGCACCTGCTCAATCCAATCGGCTGTACTTTGTTTAGGCCTATAGACTGCCTTGGCCCACCAATTATTTATTTGCTGTTTCCGCTGGAGACTGGTTGCAGGACAGAGTTAAGGGGTCTCCAGCATAGTGTTCCTTGTGACTGCCTACTTTGTGGATTACAATACTGTTCCTGAACGTGCACCACCATTTCAAGTTTGCATGCAAAGAAATCTCTGTTCACAAGACTGAGTTTGATTTCATGTCAGGCCTGACCAGGGAGGGGAGATAGAATATTGTTTAGTGCGCCACAGGGCACGTGGTGGATTACCGCGCTGTGCTATTGCTATATATATATATATTACATCTATTGCTGCAGGGCTCTGTAAGCCAGTTATATGTTATGTTTTAACCCATGCCCTTTTAACCTAAAGTAAAGCTGTTACAACTTGCCACTTGCTATCACTGTGTTATCATTACCCATAGTGCTTATACTTAATCTGGGGTTAAAGGAGTAGTAAAGTTACATGTTTTTTCACCTTAATGCATCCTATGCATTAAGGTGAAAAAACATTCGACAATACCGCCCCCCCCCGAGCCCCCGTTTTTCTTACCTGGCCCCTCGAAAGTCCCATGCTCGTCCCCGTCATCCTCTTCGTTTTTCAGCCTGGCCGCCGATTGGCTACACTGGATGGATTGAAAGCAGCGCAGCCATTGGCTGGCGCTGCTGTCAATCACATCCAATGACGCGGTGCGCGGGGGGCGGGGCCGAGTGATACAGTCGGCGGCTATGGCCGCCGCTGTATCACGGGAGCGCGCCCGCAATCACTCCACACCATGCGAGCTCACTCGCATTATGGTGTGGAGTCCTTGCGGGGAGGAGCCAAGACAGCCGCCGAGGGACCCCAGAAGACCAGGATCGGGGCCACTGTGTGCAAAACGAGCTGCACAGTGGAGGTAAGTATAACATGTTTGTTATTTTTAGGCAAAAAAAAGGGAAGCTTTAGTGCTCCTTTAAAGTGTGTATGTTACCAGGTGTAGATTGCGATAGAAAACATCCCTAGACTAACTGTGCTACAGGGGACTATACAAGATTGCCGGGGGTTGGTGGAGCTGTACTCAGGGCCCGAAAATCAAACCAGCGGCTCTCTTAACTGGGGGTAGCGCTACACAAGTAAATGTCATGCCTCTGAACGAACACTACAGGGGAGATTTGCTAAAACTGGAGGGTGCAAAATCTGGTGCAGTTCTGCATAGAGACCAATCAGCTTCTAACTTTAGCTTGTTCATTTAAGCTTTGGCAATAAATCCTGGAAGCTGATTGGTTTCTATGCAGACCTGCACCAGATTTTGCACCCTCCAGTTTTAGTAAATGACCCCCTATGGGATGCCTGCTGTTTCTTTTATTAGCCAGCAAAGCTTCTTTTGTGCACCTATTTTCTTAACCACTTTAATAATCACACATTTTTACCCCTTTTTGAACTTGAGCAATGTTTATATTTCCACTATGGACCTGTACATCGTGTGTTAACTTTGTTATTACTTAAGATAACAAAGTAGACATACTTTTCATGGGGCAGGTAAATATTAATTCATAGTATTCATTCATAGTATTCATGGGGCAGGTAAGATTTATTTTGGCAAGATTATATTGCAAAAAATATTTCATTTTCGGTGTAATCTGTACTAAAAAAGACATAAAAAACAACACTTTTTTTAACTTGTGTTAGTTTCTGTTTTTTTTTTAATAATCCGTCCCAATTTAAATAATACTAGAATTATGTTTATGGTACAAAAATGTTTTTTTGCATTTGAAATAGGATGCTTTTTATTTTCAGTTTTGCAAAAAAAATTAAATGTATCCTAAAAATGAAATCCTAAAAAGATCAGCAAAAAATAACAGCTAAGGGGGGACGGAGAGAAAAAAGTTAATTATACCTGATTAGATTAAGCAAAAGGTTAAAAAAGGGGTTAAGTAAATAATTTAAAAAACGTTTTCAATTGTAAGGTTTCCATAACTGATATCATATGCAGATCACGGGTCACATTTTTAATCTATATGTGAATGAAATAGTAATACAGTACATTGTTACACTGTATTGTGCAGTTTCACTTGCAGACTACCTCCAAGTGTCTTTTTACACAGAAGCAGCTGCATTTTGAGAACATCTCATGCTGTTAGGCCCCTTTCACAAGTCACACCAGTGGACTGATCGGGTCCGCCTGTCAGTTTTTAAGGTGAACCAGATCGGGTTAGCCTGTCAGTTTTTAAGGTGAACCAGATCGGACCACCCATTGTCCTCTATGGGGCCACGGATGTCGGCCGACATCCGCCGAGCATTCCATTTGACAAAATCCGCTGAAAACTATGGAGAGCGGACACTGACACAACCTGCTCTCCTCTATGAAGCGGTCGGATGGAACCGGACTGCATGTCCGTTTCCACCCGATTGTCATCGGATCCGATCCGCTGGACTGATGGCGAACATATCGCCATCCGTCCAGTGGATCGGATCAGATGACAATCGGGTGGAAACGGACATGCAGTCCGGTTCCATTTGACCGTTCCATAGAGGAGAGCAGGTTGTGTCATTGTCCGCTCTCCATAGTGGAGCAGACACGGACCTGTAATCCGCCTGCTTAGCGGGGATCAGCGAAGAGATCCACCACTGAGCAGACGGATTTCGCTTGGACGGATCTGTTACATGTGAAAGGGGCTTAATACATAGCAATTCCCGACTGCCATTTTAGCAGTCTTAATTGCGGAAAATAGCCAGTTGAAGATGAGTTAAATGTAGGGGATATGTCCTAAAAGCTTTGTAGAGGGTTTTCAGTGTGTATCTCATACACGCAAGGTCCTCAAGTGGCTAAGTTTCACTTTATTATTAGTGTTTAATTTTCTCTAATTTAACTGCTGTGTCAACCTGCTGTTTAATAACACTGCTCCAATAGCCAACAAAGGTGCTTTCAATGAAATGGGAAATGGCAGTTGGTGGAACATAACTATGAATCTAATTAAGTCAGGCCACAGTAACAGTGATACTGTTTTTTGTTTTTTTTTACAATATTTGGTTTAGTTGTGACTTTTATTTTTAAGGTTTAAGGAATAAAGTCATCTTATTCTGCAAAACTTACAGCAAAAGCTTTATCTGCAAAATATAGTGCATTAATCTATTCCTTCCAATATCTGCAAAGAAACTGTATAATTAATGACACACTGACTCTGCTTTAAAATATACACACTCAGTTGAATGGACTTTTTTCTGGTAATGGAATCTGTTGAGAACCCCATAAGGTGTTAATTCAGCAATCAGTATAGCAGAAGCAGCAGCATCATCTGGGAATAATGACAAGAAATCATGCTTTGTTTTGTCCCCAGCATCATTTCTTCATGCTAATCAAGAAGAGAGCATAGCAGTCGGTATATAAAGATATCTTGAAGACCGTTCAGTCAAGCAACTAGCGTCATGGTATACAAATTATTGTGATGAAGTCTTGCTGTTGATTGGCCTTGATTAAGTGAGGTTACATCTGCATGAAGGCAGAGTAACTATTCAACATTAAATCTTTACGTGGAAGTAAATCAGATGACGGTGTAAGCACCAGTTTATACACACAGCTTTTAATTTATAACGCGCTCTAAAACCTTCGACAAACCACATAAATAGTAGAAAATGGGGAGTGCCGTGTATCAGATTGATCAGATATTTAAATGCACTAATTTCAAAAAAATGTCCTCAATAAAATAAAACTTTCAGCATATTATGATTTTTCATACTGAATTTAAGCATTCCATTATACAAATCAGGTTGGTAGGAAAGTTATTAGGTGGAATGTTTGAATATAACATATTCAAATGCTCCACTCCCAAAGGGAAAAGAGGATATCACGCTTGGCTATATTGTTATTGGAATAATTTCTACAACACAGTGTTCCCAACTTTTATGTAGTTATGAGCCACATGTAATGCTAACCAGTACTTCTGAGCCACAGTGATAGTACCCACCCATGTTCTAGTTCAATCATTCAGTAATACGATAATTTTTATATAATTCATTAGATCTATGTAGGTAATATGTATGCATTTTACAAACAAATGTTTCTAGATTTTTTTTTTTCTATTCTTTATTTTTATATGTATTTCAATTAACAAAGTAGAGGGTATAAGTGAAGAAGACCCCAACTGGGTCACAATAATATAACTGAAAAAACAGAACCTAATAACAAAAACAGCAGATTTTTTGACAAGATAGTAAGCTATCAGATTGGAATATACTGTAGGTACATAACCATTCACTGATCCCAATATGATCAAACATGATATCCGACAAATTCCAACCTACAACGTTCAGCATGTCAAACAATACTCTCTTTTCAAATATTTTATAGAATTTTATAATTATCAACAAAATTCCATCAACAGAGAATGTACAATAATATAATAGGAATAGACATTCCATTAACATTATCATTACATTAACAGAGCCGCCCCCTCTCTCCAGCCACCCCCTTTATGACCAATGGATAGATTCCTGCATTGCGTGAATCTATCCATGGCTGCTGCTGCCACCCCCCCTTTCAGCTGCCGCATTACAGTGGCGGGGGGTGTTTTTGAAGCACCTGATTAGAGCCATAGGCTCTACTAGGCTTCAAAATAGGTGAACTGCGAGCGCCATGGCAGGTGTGTTAGAAAAGCGAATGAATATTCACTTTCCTAACACTGAACCGCCTCTCCGCCAATCAGGTGTGCGGGTCTGTTACCCGTCACCTGATTGGCTGAAACAACAGGCGCTGTGATTGGACGCCTATTGGGGGGAGAGGATGGGAGTAGAATAGGGGAGGAGATGCATGGAGGACACCGCTTGCCGCCGTCACCCACTGCCCCACGAGACAGGGTAAGTGCCGGGCATACGGCAAGCAGGCAGGAGGAGGGTCACAGTGGCAGCATATGATGGCACAGTGGCTGCGTTTGATGGGCACAGTGAGGCTGCAATTTATGGGGTTTTTTTCAGAATTTTTCAGTTTTGTTTGCACCCCCCCCAAAAATTTTGAGCACCAGCCGCCACTGATCTCTTATAATGGTAAATTAAAATAGATAACACATTGGGTTGTAGGATAAGATTATGTAATATGAAGTGTCATAATCATAGCTTCATGACAGCTATTTTGACAATTTATATTGAGAAATTAAGTTGATTGAAATAATATAATCATCTCATCAATGAAGAGAATAGAAGTGAGTGAGCCTATAATGAAATATAAAGTTAATGTGTTGTAGAATAGCTGGGGGAATAAATTAGGCTAAACCAGGGCCAAGTTCCTTCTTTTGGCTTGGCTTTATCTGGTGTGAAAGTCAAAAATCCCAACCATTCAAAACATCTTCTATCACAGTGTAGCGGGTATGTACTTTCCCGGGTGTAAATTTGAACTTGGCAGAAACATTAGTGATGTGTGGTTCCCTGCAGCCCCAGCAGGTGGCGCTGTCACTCTGGGCTGGGGTTGAATCATTGCTGTGTGTCGCGGCTCCTTTTTGTCCTCCTTCGGCAGCGGTATTGTGGGGCGGAGAACCCGCCGTGCTTGCTGGGAGAGGGTATAAAGGGGCCGGCCATCTTTGTCACGGGGTCGAGTCCCAGGCACCTTCAGCCTGTGGACGGTGGTTCATGTCGGTTCTCTAGGCGGGCCTAGGCCTAGAGGACAGCCGGAGGTCGTGTTCCATCCCAGGCACCTTTAGCCTGGGGTGAGGTACTCGGATGGAGGTCTGGAGCTCAGTGCCCAAGAGAGATCCTAGGGAACCCCGGGAGTGGGTACCCGAATCAGGAAGGCGTAATGGACCGGGGGGAGCTCCTCACTCGAAGACCTGGTGCAGCATATTGCCAGTGACGGGTGAGTCTCTCATCGGAGACCGCCTGGAAGGAAATTCCCCCTCGCTCGGAGACCGCAACCCACTTTCAGGGAGGAAAGTGGAGAACACATTGTGTCTGGGCCTACTCGCATCCACACCTCCTTTTCTGTTCTGTTTCTACCAAGGGAGTTCAACTGATTGTGTTCATTCGAGAAGAATAAAGGAGTGTTGAACTTTAATGGTGTGGGGCTCATTTCCTGACAGACATTGTTCAAGGTAACTCTCGGTGGAGGCTCCAGGTGCACAACACTGACCCGAAGGTAAAAGAACTTTGCTTGTATCACACTGACACCTGTGGTGAAGGCCAGGCGTGGTGTCCCCGCTCCCTTCCCCTCTGAAAGATACCTCTAGACAAGAGAAAGACGAGCTGAAGAGAAAGAGGGGAGTGAGGAGGGCGCTACAACAGTTAGTATATCAGATAAATAAAAGGAATAAACCAAGTGAGGGGAATAGGGCACAGGAGGGAGAAGTAAGGAAATTTCCAGGGGGGCAAATGGTTTAGAGCATGGATATGCAATTAGCGGACCTCCAGCTGTTGCAAAACTACAAGTCCCATCATGCCTCTGGGTGTCATGCTTGCTGCTGTCAGAGTCTCGCTATGCCTCATGAGACTTGTAGTTTGGCAACAGCTGGAGGTCCGCTAATTGCATATCCCTGGTTTAGAGAATCAGGTGAAGGTAATCATAGTAGCGGGGCGGATATCATATACTCTCAGGGAAGAATTAGTCCAGACCAGGGAAGAATTAGTCCAGACCAGGGGGTAAGTAATATTTAATCCAAAGTCTCCATAAGGATTCAAAATTAGAAACTTTGTATAGCAGGATTGCTTCAGTTTTTGCATGGATAATGGATTGTGTAACTCTTTGTTTGACTGAGACTATGCAAAGTGAGTTCGATATACACGCTTTTGCTATAGTTTGTTTAGCTGCCATGGTTGTAAAAAGAAGTAATTTGAATTGACGGTGTGTTATGATTGGTGGTTTACTGTTCAGAAGTGCTAATGAGGGATCGGGTGTAAAGCCTCGTACACACGACCGAGTTTCTCGTCCAAAACCGGCAAGAAAAGTGCCGCGAGAGCTTTTTTGTCGAGAAAACCGTTCGTGTGTATGGTTTTACGACGAGAAAACTGCCGTGAATCTTGACGAGAAAATAGAGAACCTGCTCTCTATTTTCTCGTCAGGATTCCAGATTTCCTCGTCGTGTTTCTCGTCGGCCTGTTTTGTGACGAGAAAATGGTTCGTGTGTATGCTTTTACGACTCTTCCAAAAGCGCGCATGCTCACAAGCAACTATGAGACGGGAGCGCATCTTCTGGTAAAACAAGCCTTCGTAATGGAGATAGCACATTCGTCACGCTCAAAATTTTTGCATCGTTTAAATGTTGTGCATTGAAATCTTCGTTAGAATGTGACATTAATCCAAACGAATGAACTTCTTTTGCTGCTGATATTCACACAGAGTTATGACTATCTTTTTTTAACCTTTTTCATGCTGCTCTTAAGAAGATTTATGTGTATTATATCGTGCAAGTTTTTAGGAATATTTAAAAATTTGTTATTTTTCTAACTGATGTTAATTGTAATTTCGCAATGTTTTGGTAGTGATCTCCCATTGAATCTTTTAATATATATGATTTAAATTTACACACTTTTTTGGGAAACACGATTTAGTTATTTTTTTGGGGGGTTGTTATCTGTCCCTTTTTTTGTCAGTCAAATGTATCTGCTTACTCCAAAGCTAGATTTTACATTTTTACAAATACACATAGTCAAGTATGAACTTAAACAAAAATAACATTTATTCATGTTTCAAATAAAATAAAGAGAAGGCAGCGCTGGAGAACCTGCTGCCATTTGTGCATCCCAGGGACCCCAGAGCACACAGCAACCCTGTGTGGACACTAAAATTGGGAGCTTGAGAAGGCCAACAGTTCTGAGCACAATCTGATGCTGGCCTCCCAGAGGTCAAGAACAGCAGCAGGTGATATATATGTCCCAAGTGTGTGGTACTACAACAGGCTGCCTTCTGTCCGACCACAATGAAGCAAGGCCATCACTTCCTCGTCTTCCTGGCAACCTTCCCTGCAACCTTTCCTGAAGCCTTCCCTGCAGCCTTCCTTCTTCGTTTGGCTGGAGGCTGGGCCACTGGAGGGGTACTCCTGTCAGGAGGAGGAGGAGGTGGAGGAGAAGGGGGTGGCGCAGAAGAACAAGGTGGAGGTGGAGGAGAAGGGGGTGGGGCGGAAGAACAAGGTGGAGGTGGAGGAGAAGGGGGTGGGGCGGAAGAACAAGGTGGAGGTGGAGGAGAAGGGGGTGGGGCGGAAGAAGAATGTGGAGGTGGAGGAGGAGGTTGAGGTTGGGACAGTTGTGCCACCTCACAAATGGCGGTATTGGGGGTAATTTTTTCCATCACCCCCTTGTTGAGCAAGGTGATGAGCAGGGGCTCGCATAGGAGGCGTTGCTCCATGCTCATCACCTTGAACTTTGCCTCCACTAGGCCGGCAATGGCCTCTTCAGGGGATGTGGGCTCTTTGAGGGTGGCATGGGCCTCTTTAATAAGGGCCATTGCTGCCTCACTGGTGGTCCTGTCCCTCCTGCCTCTTTTGGGAAGCCGGATGGGAGGCACCTGGGATCTGGTGCTTCTCCTTTGCCCTGCCACCTCCTGCCTGCCACTGGGCCCTGCCACCTCCTGGCTGCCACTGGGCCCTGCCACCTCCTGGCTGCCACTGGGCCCTGCCACCTCCTGGCTGCCACTGGGCCCTTCCTCCTCCTGCCTGACAGTTTCCAGACCCTCCTCCTGGCTGATTTCATCCTGTGTATGAAAAAGGGACATAGTTTAATATGTTGTTTTAATCTTTGCATCAAACTTTATAAACATGATTGAAGCAATTAGAATGTAAATCCAGAAATCATTTTTTATAATTTACACCTACATCAGATTGACTATTTAGCACCCAATTAAGTGCAGACTAATGTCTCGAGATCTTGATTTCACTTGTGGAACCCAAAATATTGTATGTTTCTCATCTTGACATATTTGTCAAACATAAATTTTATCCCAATACATTTTCATTTAATACTATACCTGGCTCCAGATGGCCAAATCAGGATCATCCAGGATGGCTGCCTCCTCTTGCTCCAGAGAAGGCTCAGGTTGGCTGCAGGGAAGTCTGGGGGGAAGAGTGGAGAGTGATGGCCTTGCCTCAATGTGGTCATCCAGGAAGGACATCCTGCTGTAGTACCACAAAATCGGGACATACACATCATCTGCTGCTGCTCCTGACCTCTGAGAAGCCAGGACCTTAGAGCGTTCAGTCCTGTAGGTGCCTCTCAAGCTCCCAATTTTAGTGTCCACTTGTTTTGCTGTGGCTGTGGGCACCTTGGTCTGCACAAATGGGAGCAGCTTCTCCAGCGCTGCTTTTCTCACCCCTCTTTTTTTATGGATGGGGTTTTTCATCTCCCACAGAGCGGGCAGCTCCCTTACCCGGTCAATAAATTCCGCCAGGAACTCTTTGTCGCTAATAAAGACATTCATATTGTATCTGCAAGTTTAAGAAATAATATATAACTAATGTGAGGCAAACAGTCTAACCTCCTTAACATCGTAGTCACCATATATATCCTACAACATTCTCAAAACAGTATAGGCCAACAATTTGTACAAGTCACAAAATCACATACCTTCGTTCGCACGTCCGTCACTTGAACTCCTCTCTCCGCACACCGAACGTACTATAGTCACATGTGTGTTTGCTATATACACACCACGCATGCGTCAAAATTCGAACACGTCGCTCCGCACACGTCGCCCGCCCATGACGTTCTAACTAACATCTTTTCCCCGCCCCTTCTCTTTCAGCGCGCAGACAGATATGGCGGAGTTACAGCAGGTGTCTGATAATTCCGCAACTAATGAGGAGGAGACAAGCCCGGAGACCGAGGAAACGTCACGATCAAGGAGGAGATTCAAGGCATCGAATATGTCTTTTGCGGAGATGGCGGAGATGGTGGACATCTTGCTCAAGTTTGATTATGACGCAAAGCATGGGCCGTATAGCAAACCAAATAGAAGGAAGGCCAAAATCCTCACTAAAGTCGTGAAGAGTCTGAAGACGAATTTCAGGGTGAAACGCTCAAATGAGCAGCTCAGAAAGAGGTGGTCAGACCTCAAACTGAGGGAGCCAGAGCAGTTAAGGAGCATTAAGAGAATGCTCGCTAAAAGTAAGTAAAATGTACACTTTTATGCTATTAATCCTTTTCTAAACTGACATGTTGCTGGGTTTTTTTGTTTTTCTTATTGGACTCCCTTCCAAAATGTTATATTTTGAACTTGGTTGGGCACAGTAATCGTTCGTAACGTTACAGACACTTCGTTCGGCCACTATCCGCTGTTTTGGATTATTTTACAGCCACAAAAGTAATTAGACATCTGCCATTTTTTCGCAAATTTGGGGCACAAAGTTTTAGGCTAGATGATGTGTTTGTAAAGAGAATGAAATGCAAACTTTTGTCAGTGTAAAGGAGAGGACACTCAGCAGCTGCTTCCACATCTGTACTTTGGAGCACTATAGTGTGGGCCACCAGACCCGCCTTTTTTGGGTGTCCCACACAGGTGCTTCAGAGAATTTTTGTGTTGCCTACATGTCTAAAAAATGACAGACAAAGGTGAATACTAAGCATATTCTTGGTCAGAAATAATGCATTCATCTTTAACTTCCGCCGAAACACACACTTGTACCCCACTTCCAAGCAATTTAGCCTGTTTTTTGGTTTAACATAGAGAATTTCTGTGTGATAACTCTACCTTTTGTTTGATTCTCATAGGGGAGAGAAGACTGGGAGGAGGACACTCCAGGGAGCACAAGAACCCCACAGCTTCACAACAACCCCAAACTCCCAAAGACCAACAACTTAAAGATGTGGAGGACGTTGAGGTGGAGGAAGGAGAAGTGCACGAAGGAGAGGTGGATGACGTTGTGGAACTGGTCACCACAACAGGTCAGTATCTGTCACCACAGCTTCAGGTAAGAGAGGTAGGCCTGCAGAGTTATAATACCTTTTTATTTTGTTTTTAGGGGATGTGAATGTTGGGGTGAAGGATAGTACAGGTTTCTCTGCTGACAGTGCCCTCCGCCTCATCCAGCAAGTGATGGAATGTAGCACGGAACTGGACAAAATTAAAGAAAGAATACATGTGATGGATCAAACATTTAAAGACATTCTCGATGTATTGGGGAGAATTCAATAAGGCATCCCAACCCCCTTTTTTCTCATGTTTGTTCTTCAACTTTTAAAAATTGAATATGCACACAGTGTGTCAACATGTGCTATCTGCCATCAGGGGATATCCATGTACGTCTTTTGGGGGTGCAACCCCTTCCTCGTATCTAAAGTAGGTGAACTGAGGAAGGGGTTGCACCCCCAAAACACGTCCATTGATCACCCCTGATGGCAGATAGCACATGTTGACAATAGGGATCAGGAGTCTAAAATCCCTATAGGAAAATAATCCCAATTGTGTGCATATTCAATTTTTGGCTGGGCAAGGGGTGGCAGGACCCCATATTAGGACGGGCACATAGAGACATATAGTTTGTGTAAGTGAATGTCTCAGATTGCTCCGAGGTATCCAATTTTGTAATTTTTGGAATGCAACTGTTGTTTTTGTATTTTCCTAAGAAAACAATTGCCGGTTTGTGGCCAGGCAAACAAAAAATGTAAAATAAAAAAATAAAAAAGAGTGTGTGTGAATTTGCACATAGTAAAAGATTTGAACACAAACAACGTGTAGCTTCTTTTTCTAATATGCTCTAACCTTATTTGGTAAATTTTTAAAGGTTACATAGTGAAATGGTTGGTATTTACTAAAGGAAAATACACTTGGCACTACAAATGCACTAAGACAAACTAGGAGACAGGAAACCAAGAAAAGGTAGAAGTTTAAACAAGATTTTTATTTGGATCGTTAGACAGCAATCTTTAGACATAGCCTGGCATAGGAATTGCCCCCCTACCCGTGAAATAGTCCATGTATTTGTCCCGAACCTCACGGGCATTTTGGGGGGGCAAGCCAGCACGGGCAGATTCCAGGCCCGGCAGGGGATTATCAGGGGAAAGTCCAGCCTCTGGCAAAACTGAGGCCATATATGAATTCGATTTGCGGCAAAGTAAATTGTGTAGCACACAGCAGCATAACACTACATAGTTTATTTTGTAGTCCGCCAAGTGGATGGAAGTCATAAAAAGGCGGAACCGGCTGGCCATTATGCCAAAGGCATTTTCAACAACTCTTCGGCCCCTGGCCAGCCGGTAATTGAACACCCTCTTCTCTGGGGTCAGGGTCCTCTGAGGAAATGGCCTCATAAGATGTGGTCCGAGCCCGAAGGCTTCATCAGCCAAAAAAACAAAGGGGAGTCCTTCAATATTCCCTGCATCCGGTGGCAATGCAAGGTCGTCACTCTGGAGACGGAGGGCAAACTCCGTCTGGATGAAGGATCCCCCATCGGACATCCGGCCATTCTTCCCTACATCAACATAGAGGAATTCATACCGTGCTGACACCACCGCCATCAGCACAATGCTATGAAACCCCTTGTAGTTGTAGTAGTAGGACCCAGAACGGGGTGGCGTCACGATGCGGACGTGCTTCCCGTCTATAGCACCACCGCAGTTGGGGAAGTCCCACCGCGTGGCAAACTCCGATGCCACAGTCTGCCATTCCTGTGGCGTGGAAGGAAGCTGTGGAGTCAAACAAGATGGAAAAATATTAGAATACACAAATCAAACATTACAAGTATATTCTAAGAAAATACATTAGAGGCCAACATCAAGCAAAGTCTACGTTTATTAAGGTGTTTTAAATAAGTATAATGGAAGGCTCATGTATCATATTCATCACCCCCTATATGGTCCATTAATAAATTCTAATGGGGAGGGGGGAGGGGAGATGTGTTTGGCCACAGGATAGCATTGCAGTGGCGGTGCGTCCAGAGTGGGCGCTGGAGCACTGCCCCCTCTCTCCTGTGCCCGTCACTCAGAACAATACATAGGTTCATGCCTTACATTAACCTATGTATTGTCTATGCCACCCACTATTCAGGTGGATGGCCCCCTGTTAAGCGACCGACATATGAAGAACTGCGGCATTTATGGGCTTAAAATTGCATATCAGAAACAGTAAGGAAAATTGTCTTGCACATTACAGCCTGAGGGATGTAATTGGCTTCAGAAAAGTTAAATAGGGGACGCAGGGGGGGGGGCATTCCTTGGGTAAACACTGACAGGCTGCTCTGCCAATCATGTTCACCAAGTCTGTTTAATGGTAACATGATTGGCTGATGCAACATCAAGGGAAGGAGAAGACATCAAGGACAGAAGAAGGATGGCGCTGACCACAAGAAGGTAAGTGCAGGGCTGGGGGGGAACTGGCTGCATTGGAGGGAACAAAATGGCTGCATTGGAGGGAACAAAATGGCTGCATTGGAGGGGACAAAATGGCTGCATTGGAGGGGACAAATGGGGGCGTTTAATAGGCACCAGAGCAAAAAAGGAGGACGTTTATTTCCTAAATTGGGGTTTGAACCCCCAAACATTTGGAGCAACAGGCGCCCCTGCTGGAAAGGTTAGTGAAGGGAAATATGTATGGAGGAGAAAAAAGGGGCAATCTAAAGCTTCCAGCATGCATGGGGACAAAGGGGACATTCTCAGCATATTACAATCATGGTAATTAGGGAAGGATGAAAGAAATACAATACATTAGCATACATGTAATACATAAAATGTGATGTTAAAGGAGAAAACTTACCCTAATATAGTCCTCCTGCAGGACTCGTATAATGGCAGAACAGGTGTCTGGGATTATGAGGCCCAGAGCCTGGGGGGAGATGCCTGTCGTGAACTTCAAGTCCTGAAGACTTCTCCCTGTCGCCAGGTACCGTAAGGTGGCGATGAGCCTCTGCTCAGCACTGATGGCTTCCCGCATAACGGTGTCCTTCCTGGTAATATAGGGGGACACCAAAGCCAACAGTTCCTGAAAAACGGAGTCAGACATCCGCAGAAAATTCCTGTAGTCCTCAGGATTATTCTCGACGATCTCCCGCAGCAGAGGCATGTGGCAGAATTGGTCCTGCTGGAGCAACCAATTCTTGGTCCATGAACTCCTCCTCACACCATTCATGGACTGGTCTTGGTCCAAAACAAGCAGACCAACACCAAGCGCACGCACAGCACGAACTCGACGACGAGAACGTCCAGGCGACATGGCTAGGAAACGGTCGTCTTATCAGAACGTACAGAACAGAACGCACTTTAGAACAGCAAGGCCTATGAATAACGAACTTAAAATCAGAAACGAACAGGCAAGAACGCACTGTAAAACAGATACGACCTGCCTAGACGCCCTGAAAGTCAAGATACGAACCCACAAGCACAAACTGAACCGCAGAAAACGATCTGAAAAGTACGAAGACTGAAAAGCGCGAATCGTCTCTTCCCAAACTTTTACTTCACACGCGGTAACACGAGATCAGCAAAAGCAGCCCAAGGGGTACGTGCTGGACGTGACCGCGGAGAACAACGAGGAAATTGGGAAATGTCAGTGTGTACGCATGGAAAGCTTGACGAGAAAATTGACAAGCTTAACAAGAATCTCGTCGAAAAAAACAACGTGTTTTTTACAACGAGAAACTCGGTAGTGTGTACGAGGCTTTAGGGTTATGTTGAACATGGTAGAAAGAATTTTGAAGATTTCTGACCAAAAGGAGCGTACTATGGGACATTCTCACCAGATATGTACATGTGAACCCAGGGTAGTACAGCCTTCAAAACAGTAAGAGGGATATTGGGGGGAAAATTTAGATATGCTGGATGGGACCAGATATTATCTAGTTAGTACTTTATAATTTGTTTTGAGAGCCACTATATTTGGTGTGGCTGATTTAGTTGTTTTGCCAGATTTGTGTCCAGTCTGGTTAGTTTGGTTGAAAATGAAAATCGATTTCCCATTTGGTTGTGTAGGTTGGAGGAGAAGAGGTTACATGAGAGAGTAATTGTTCATAAATGGCAGAAATAAGTCCGTGTCTGTGGGGGTCAGATTTGCAAGCATTTTCAAAGACTGCAAAGTCAGGGGTTTGTATGTCAGTGGGTTTGTCGTGTTCCAAAAATCTGTTAATTTGGAGATATCGAAAGGTTTCTGTGGATGGAAGAGAATATGTTTTGCATAAGTCTGGAAAAGGTATGATATTTTGGGATTTAAAAAAAATTATTAACTCTAATCAAACCTACATTTGACCATGCTGAAAAATTATTTGGGAAGGACCTGGCTTGGTAGAAGGAAGGGTTACGTAAGAAGAAGAGGGGGGGATTATGTTTGGATAGGAGTCCAAATCTGGTTTTAAATCTGTCCCAAATGGAAAGGCTGTGTTTAGTAATAGGATTTTTTTTCGCTGTGTAGGAGTTAACCATAGTAAATTTGCAATAGAAAGGGGGTCACAGTCGATTGACTCCAATGATACCCATAATGGGATTTCCTTCATAGCGTGATATTTGGGTAATTGTGCTAGTTGTGCTGTGTAATAGGCATGTGTGATTAGTTTCGTCCGAATTCGTACAAATTTCCCAAAATTATATGTATTGATAAAAGCCGACAATTCATTAATAGCCGCGAGTGAGTTTTAAATTACTTTTTTTCCGTCGAAAAAGGACATTTTGTGCAGAGACAGTTCTAAGCACGGGAAACATGCGCGACGTTTAAAATTTACGATTCGTACGAAATTCATTTTTTTTTAATACGAAACGGAACTAAACAAAGTGAATTTTTTGACGGCGCCCATGTCTACTGCGTAATAATATTTGGTGAAATCTGGCACACTAAGACCACCTCTAATAAGGGGGGAATGTAAAGTTAATTTGAGTAAAGGAGGTTTGAGTTTGCCAAATGAATTGAATGTTTTTTCGTTGTAAAATATGTAGAAAATGTGAAGGGATCGTTATGGGTAGTACTCTAAAGAGGTATAAAAGATTAGGAAGGAGGGGGCGTGGCTTGGCGCGCGACGGAGATGGCAGCACACTAGAGGAGCTCCTCAGCACGCACGACCATTAGAAGCCCTACACCCGACCACAGGCTCTCAGATGCCAGGCAGAAGGCTTTATTCAACTCCCCGCTCCCACCTGCGCCGCAACACCGGATCATCCGCAGCAAAAAACATAGCGGACATCTTTAAATCCCAGCAGACAGGCCGCAACGGATCTCCTAGATCCAAGATGGCGCCGCCGCAACACGAGGAAGATGACAGCGAGGACTCCCGACCAGCGCCTGTAGACTCTAACAGGGGTAAGCCTGCATCAGATCACCCCTTAACACTGGCAGATATGTCTGTGATAGCCGCGGACATCAAATCAACTTTCTCAGCGGCTATCACGGACTTGAAAACTAGCATGATAGTTATCAATGAAAAGATGGCGGCGGTGGAGCACGCAGGTCAACATAGGGACAAGGCCATACACAGGCTAGAACTAACCACACAGGCCCAAACGCAACATTTCATAGACATGAATCGGCATATAGAAGATTTGGACAATAGGGGCAGGAGGTGCAACATTAGGGTGCGGGGGATCCCCGAATCTGTCGAGCATGAGCAAATTGTCCCGGCCCTCAGGAGAGTGTTCAACAGTTTATTAGAACGCCAAGAGGACATGGAGATAGACTTTGTACGGGCACATAGGGCTCTCAGACCCAGAAGCTCTGATTCAGCACCCCTGAGAGACATTATATGTTGCCTGCAGAGCTTTGGCCTTAAAGAGGATATTATGCGCAAAGCGCGGAGAAATGACAGGATCATTTTTAACGGTGCAACAATAATGCTATTTCAGGATCTGTCCCAAATAACTTTGAGAAACAGACGGGCCCTACGTCCCTTGCTGGATCGGTTAAGGGGAAAGGACCTGAAATATTCGTGGCGTTTTCCGTTCGCTCTGACTGTATCTTACAATGGCCACATGCATATATTACGCTCTCCAGCAGACCTTCCTGAGTTTTGTGAATCACTGGATATGGAGCATGTAGCTCTCCCTGAATGGTACGTGGATTTCCTACACACCCCACTGGAGAGGAGCCCCCCCGCCTCTCCCTTCATGTCACCTGACACCAGACTTTCTAAGAAAGCTAGGCATGGGCGAGGTGGGAGCAGCAGACCAGACACACCGGGAAGACACGCGGGGCCTTCCAGGGACCGGAACGCAGAGTGACACTTCGCAGCATTGTTATCACTCCCCTACTCCATGTTCCTGCTACCTGCCTCAAGCTGCCTCACCTCTCCCCCTGTGGTGAGACCTTTGATCACACTCTGATCCTCTACCCTCACTCCCCTTACCCACGTTGCCTTGTTGGTATTTAATGCCTGACTTGGATCCTTCGAGGTAAATACTCACTGCCTCCTTCACTTGAATCCCGGTTTGAACCATTTCCTGGCACAGGCCGATCTGGAATACTGGGGACTGTCTGCTTCTTCATACAACCATTATACCTAATCCCCCGCTATGGTCGTCCTCATTGAAATAGTTGTCGGAGTTTGACCTTTGACCCCACTAATGACTTGCCCTGGACGTGGCTCAATGTTAGTTTTTTCCCAAGTTATACTCTCTGAAACCAGTTGCTTTAGCCATATCCTGCTGAGTATACATATTCTGTCAGTCACAGAGTCTACCTTTTCATCCTAAGAGATGTATCCTTGCCCCCTGAATGGTTTGTCTCTATGGTGCCCAGATCTTCCAGCCCCTACCGAATACTTCAACTCTCTTGCAGATTTATTATGGAAGACTCTGGGTGCACTTGGTCCTTCATTTCCTGCTAATAGGGATCCATATGTACACAGACAATATGTATATTCATAAGCCACTGCCCTACGGGCTAGAAGGGGGTTATAATTGCACTTATCCCTGATGCTCCCTTTTCTGTGAGCAGTTGTTTATTGTTTATTTTTGCCTAAGAAAATTTAGTTTATACCATGGTCGGGTGTACAACACACTGAATTGTTTAATATGTTTTATCTAAATTGGTCGTGTGGGCGATGAATGGGAGGATCCTTTCATTTGGTCGGATCTTCCTTGGCATTGCTCTTCTGGGTGGGCTGTCGTCGGGTCGTTTGTCTCCCATCAACCCCACAGAGAGCTCCTTGCTCCCCCTTTTGGGAGGCAGGGATCTCTACTGTAAGTTGGCGAATACCCCTTCCTGGGAGTTTTTTTTTTGACCACCCAGGAGGTGGGACGATTTCTACGCCATCTTCTTATTGTGTCTCTCTCTTTGACCTTCTGTTTCTTCATAAATCTTTATCCCTCCTTTCTCTCTCCCCTTCTTTTTTTTTTTAACACCATCCCTTTTTTTTTTCCCAAAAAGTCTTTCTCAGCAGTGTTGTTGGATTGTTGTCTTAGTTTTCAAGCACAGATACTAATTCCCACAGTATAGTCTTCATTTTGATTTATTGCAGAGTGATCCTAGGGACACCTCCTTCTGACCCCCCCATGGCTTACTCTTCCCTGGGGCGATGCCCCACGGTGATATCGCATAACGTCAGGGGCCTAAACATCCCAGAGCGCCGCTCCACTCTTCTGAAGGAACTCAGGAAAGGTAGGCCCCATTTTGTATTTCTTCAGGAGACCCATTTCAAAACGCGCCATATACCGAGACTCACAGATTCGTATTTTTACAGAGCGTGCCATGCCACGAATGATGAATCTAAGACTAGAGGGGTATCCATATTGATCAGTAGGGACGCCCCTTTTGAGTTGTCTGAACAACTCTGTGATACGCAGGGTAGATTTGTGTTTCTGAAGGGGACATATGCAGGCACACCTGTAACACTTGCAAATGTGTACTTCCCAAATAGAGCCCATGTCAAGTTCTGCCAGAACATAGTCAGGGAACTCCAAGGGTTTGCGGCTGGTTGTACGATTCTTTGGGGGGATTTTAATGTGCCTCTGAATCCCCTCTTGGATACGTCCAATGGCAAGACATGTATCACTTATAAGATCCTCAAGAAGATAAAATCGCTACTGCAATCCTTGCAATTGATAGACACTTGGCGCTTCCTTGACCCAGATGGCCGAGATTACACCCATTTCTCTGTACCCCATTCAAGATATGCCAGATTGGATTATTTGTTCATAACACAGAGGGATCTTCCCAGGGTTTCGGGGGCACATATAGGTCTTCAGACGATCTCAGATCATTCCCCCGTATCCCTTTCACTAGACATGTCAAATGTGACCGAACAACAACCCACTTGGCGCCTGAACGCCTCACTACTGACTGACCCAGACCTACTACCTAAAATCTCCGCCGAATTGACAGACTTTTTCAAAACTAACATCACCCCAGGGGTGGATCCTTTGGTCGTGTGGGAGGCCCACAAATGTACTATTAGAGGGATGTTGATTGCGTTGGGTTCTAAACGCAAAAAAGAAAGGGAGGCTACCATTCGGAATCTGATCATGACGATCAATTCCTTATAGACACAACACAAGCAATCTTTGTCGATAGACTCTGCTACTCGGCTGTTAGAGACTAGGCGGGAATTACAGTTGATACTTGATTCACGGGCGAAGCGCATGCTGTTTTTCCAAAAAAAAATCTACTACGAATCCGGGAATAAGACGGGCAGAGTGCTGGCCAGAGCCTTGAAGGAACATGCTTCCTTCAACAACATTGCTGGCATCAGGAATCCTGCGGGGAAACTTGATGTTGCATCAGAAGCAATTGCGGGACATTTTCATCGTTTCTATTCTAAGCTTTATAACTTACCCCCCCAACATAAACAACCACATATGGAAGGAGACAGAACACAGATTATCCAAGAATATTTAGCTAAAAGTGGTCTTCCAGCTATATCAGAGCTTGACTCTACATCACTGGAAACCCCAATTTCCTCCTTGGAGCTCAGACAGGCTATTAAACAGCTCAAATCTGGCAAAAGCCCTGGACCAGACGGGTTCTCTGCAATTTACTATAAGACCTTTATAGACACCCTAACAGAACCTCTGAAAGAGGCTCTGAACTCCCTATCTGAGCCCAAGGAGATCACTCCCGACTTCCTGACCGCACACATAGCAGTGATTCCGAAACCAGGAAAAGACCATGGGGAATGCGCTAGCTATAGGCCCATTTCCCTGTTGAATTTAGATGTGAAGTTGTTCGCAAAGGTCCTGGCCTTGAGGTTGGGCCCACTTCTGCCAAAACTGGTTGGTTTGGAACAGGTGGGCTTCATACCTGGCAGGGAAGCAAAATATAACGTTACCAAAGCGTTGCTCCTGATTCATGCAGCAAAGGTGCGAAAGATCGAAGGCTTTCTCCTCTCCACTGATGCAGAGAAGGCCTTTGATCGGGTGGCTTGGGACTTCATGATGGCAGTATGTGACCGGATAGGCCTGGGTCCGCACATGCTGTCGTGGATTTCAGCATTATATAGGAATCCCTCTGCGTACCTAAAAATAAATGGTACTCTGTCTAAAAAGGTATCCATCTCTAATGGAACCAGACAGGGATGGCCATTATCACCCCTGTTGTTTATTCTTTCATTGGAACCATTCATCACTACGATCCAGAACAACCCTGCGATTCATGGTTTCCAGACTCAGGATAGGTAGTTTAAAACGGCGGCCTATGCGGATGACCTTTTATTCTTCCTGACCGACCCAATCTTGACCGTCCCCAACCTCTTAAAAGAATTCGCCCACTTTGGCTATTTAGCAAATTTAAAGATAAATTATTCGAAATCTGAAGCTCTCAATATTTCATTCCCAGAAGCTGTACTCTCTCTGACTAAGGCCAACTCCACATTCCGATGGGATCCCACCGCCCTTCGGTACTTAGGAACATGACTGACCCCACAACTTCAATCTATTTACAAGGTAAATTACCCCCCCATGCTTAAAACCTGCGAAACAGATCTCAACAATTGGCATCTAGGCACCTTCTCATGGTTTGGTCGGGCGGCCATCATCAAGATGGTGGTCCTGCCTAAATTCCTTTACTTGATGCGCACCATACCTGTCAAGATCCCTCCGAAATTCTTTAAAGCATTAACCACTTAACGACCGCCCACTGTAAATATACGTCGGCAGAATGGCACCGACAGGCAGAATCACGTATATGTACGTGATTGCCTTTGTATAGTTGGGGGGTCCGATCGGACCCCCTTCTTTACAGTGAGCGGTCGTTTTACCTTCGGGAGCGATCCGGCATGAGGGGACGGCCGTTCGATTCCGGCCACCCCCTCTCGATCGCTCCCGGCGAATGAGAGCTTCCCCTGCCTATGTACTGTTTACACAGGCTGGAGGAAGTGATGTCATCTCTCCTGCGGCGCTCACATATACCGAGCGCCGTACAGGAGAAGATGCAGGTTAGTGCACACAACACTACACTGACACCAGGACACATAGGCACATAAATCGCCCCCCCAGACACCCCCAGATCACCCCCAGATCACCCCCCAGCCCCCAGTCACAGTGTCACTGATTGCAGTGACCATTTATTTAGTGATCACTGCAATCAGTGACATTTGTGACTGTAAAAGTGTCAGTACATTCAGTTTTAGGTCCAGTGTAGCCCCCTAACCCCCCTAATAAAGGTTTAAACCCCTGATCACCCCCAGATAACCCTTTCACCCCCTAGCACCGCCGTCACTAAGCGATCATTTTTCTGATCGATGTCTTAGCGTCGGTGATGCTGATCGGTAGCCAGTAATTTTTTTTAGGTTCGCCGTAGGTTTTTATAGCGTCGGGTACCCCCATATATTACCTAATAAAGGTTTAACCCCCTTGATCGCCCCCCAGGTAACCCTTTCACCCCCTATCACCACTGTCACTAAGCGATAATTTTTCTGATCGATGTTTTAGCGTCGGCGATGCTGATCGGTAGCCAGTAATTTTTTTTAGGTTCGCCTCAGGTTTTTATAGCGTCGGGTACCCCCATATATTACCTAATAAAGGTTTAACCCCCTTGATCACCCACCAGGTAATCCTTTCACCCCCTAGCACCGCCGTCACTAAGCGATCATTTTTCTGATCGATGTCTTAGCGTCGGTGATGCTGATCGGTAGCCAGTAATTTTTTTTAGGTTCGCCGCAGGTTTTTATAGCGTCGGGTACCCCCATATATTACCTAATAAAGGTTTAACCCCCTTGATCGCCCCCCAGGTAACCCTTTCACCCCCTATCACCACTGTCACTAAGCGATAATTTTTCTGATCACTGTCTTAGCGTCGGTGATGCAGATCGGTAGCCAGTAATTTTTTTTTAGGTTCGCCGCAGGTTTTTATAGCGTCAGGTACCCCAATATATTATCTAATAAAGGTTTAACCCCCTTGATCGCCCCACAGGTAACCCTTTCACCCCCTATCACCACTGTCGCTAAGCGATCGTTTTTATGATCGTTGTCTTAGTGTCGGTGATGCAGATCGGTAGCCAGTAATTTTTTTTTAGGTTCGCCGTCAGGTTTTTATATAGCGTCAGGTACCCCCATATATTTCCTAATAAAGGTTTTAACCCCCTAATTGTCCCTAGTTAACCCTTTCACCAGTGATCATCATATAAGTGTTACGGGTGACGCTGGTTAGTTAGTTTGCTTTTTATAGTGTCAGGGCACCCGCCGTATATAACCCAATAAAGGTTTAACCCCCTGATCGCCCGGCGGGTGATATCAATTAGGTTTTAGCGTCAGAGAGGGTCTGCGTCACACCCCAGGCAGCGTCAGGTTAGTGCCAGTAACGCTAACACCCACGCGTGAAGCATACACCCCCCTTAGTGGTATAGTATCTGAACAGATCAATATCTGATCTGATCAGATCTATACTAGCGTCCCCAGCAGTTTAGGGTTCCCAAAAACGCAGTGTTAGCGGGATCAGCCCAGATACCTGCTAGCACCTGCGTTTTGCCCCTCCGTCCAGCCCAGGCCACCCAAGTGCAGTATCGATCTATCACTGTCACTTGCAAAACACAACACACATAACTGCAGCGTTCGCAGAGACAGGCCTGATCCCTGCGACTCCAGTGCTGTAGGAGGTGATTTCGCCACCACAGTTAAAAAAAAAAAAAGCATATATGCCGAAGCATTGGGGCAGCAGGGGCGGAGGAGCGATTTTGCTCCTAATGCCGCGTACATACGGTCGAAATTCCGACGGAGGCTTGCCCGTGGAAAAGTCTGACCATGTGTACGCGGCATAACTTTTGCGGGAAGATGCCCCCATGCTTCGGCATATATAAATGGTGCATGTATGCCCATCATTAGAAGTGGGTGGATGAAGGGCGGTATTCTAATGGTGGACATACATGAAAAAAAAGATTACAATACATGTCCAACAAGGACCAGCAACGTACTGGTATGTTGCTGGACTTTGAATGTTTATACCAGAATGATGCCTGCGGGTTTAGGTATCATCTTGGTATCATTCTTTTCAGCCAGCGGCCGGCTTTCATGTAAAAGCAATCCTAGTGGCTAATTAGCCTCTGGACTGCTTTTACAAGCAGTGGGAGGGAATGTCCCCCCCCGGATATAAAAAGCGCCATTGGGAAATTGGGAAAGCATTTTATCACACCGATCTTGGTGTGGTCAGATGCTTTGAGGGCAGAGGAAAGATCTAGGGTCCAATAGACCCCAGTTTTTTCAAAAAAGAGTACCTGTCATTACCTATAGCTATCATAGGGGATATTTACATTCCCTGAGATAACAATAAAAATGATAAAAAAAATAAATATGGAAGCAACAGTTTAAAAAAAAAAAAAAAAAGCAAAATTAATAATAAAAAAAAAAAAAAAAAAAAGCACCCCTGTCCTGCCCTGCACTTGCCCAATGGCGAACGCAAGCGTCGGTCTGGCGTCATATGTAAACAGCAATTGCACCATGCATGTGAGGTATCACCGCGAAGGTCAGATCGAGGGCAGTAAATTTAGCAGTATACCTCCTCTGTAAATCTAACGGGGTAACCTGTAAAGGCTTTTAAAGGCTTTTAAAAATGTATGTAGTTTGTCGCCAATGCGCGTTTGTGCGAAATTTTAAAGCATGTCGTGTTTGGTATCCATGTACTCGGCCTAAGATCATCTTTTTTATTTCATCAAACATTTGGGCAATATAGTGTGTTTTAGTGCATTAAAATTAAAAAAAGTGTATTTTTTCCCCAAAAAATGCGTTTGAAAAATCGCTGCGCAAATACTGTGTAGAAAAAAAATGCAACACCCACCATTTTATTCTGTAGGGCCTTTGCTTTAAAAATATATATAATGTTTGGGGGTTCAACATAATTTTCTTGCAAAAAAAAATATGTTTTCATGTAAACAAAAAGTGTCAAAAAGGGCTTTGTCTTCAAGTGGTTAGAAGAGTGGATGTAAGCTTCCTAATGTTGTGTATAAAATGCCAGAACAGTTCAAACCCCCCCCCAAATGACCCCATTTTGGAAAGTAGACACCCCAAGCTATATACTGAGAGGCATGTCGAGTCCATGGAATATTTTATATGTTGACACAAGTTGCGGAAAAAAGACAATTTTTTTTTTTTTTTTTTGCACAAAGTTGTCACTAAATGATATATTGCTCAAACATGCCATGGGCATATGTGGAATTACACCCCAAAATACATTCTGTTGCTTCTCCTGAGTACGGGGATACCACATGTGTGAGACTTTTTGGGAGCCTAGCCGCGTACGGGACCCCAAAAACCAATCACCGCCTTCAGGCTTTCTAAGGGTGTAAATTTTTGATTTCACTTCTCACTGCCTATCACAGTTTCGGAGGCCATGGAATGCCCAGATGGCACAAAACCCCCCCAAATGACCCCATTTTGGAAAGTAGACACCCCAAGCTATTTGCTGAGAGGTATTGTGAGTATTTTGCAGATCTCGCTTTTTGTCACAAAGTTTTGAAAATTGAAAAAAAAAAAGAAAAAAAAAAATGTTCTTTCTTCATTTTCAAAAACAAATGAGAGCTGTAAAATACTCACCATGCCTCTCAGCAAACAGCTTGGGGTGTCTACTTTCCAAAATGGGGTCATTTGGGGGGGGGTTTGTGCTATTTTGGCATTTTATGGCCTTCGAAACTGTGATAGATAGTGAGGAGTCAAATCAAAAATTTGTGCCTAGAAATCCTGAAGGCGGTGCTTGGGTTCCGGGGTCCCGTACGTGGCTAGGCTCCTAAAAAGTCCCACACATGTGGTATCCCCGTACTCAGGAGAAGAAGCAGAATGTATTTTGGGGTGCAATTCCACATATAACCATGGCATGTGTGAGCAATATATCATTTAGTGACAACTTTTTGTAATTTTTTTTTTTGTCATTATTCAATCACTTGGGACAAAAAAAAAATATTCAATGGGCTCAACATGCCTCTCAGCAATTTCCTTGGGGTGTCTACTTTCTAAAATGGGGTCATTTGGGGTTATTTTGTACTGCCCTGCCATTTTAGCACCTCAAGAAATGAGATAGGCAGTCATAAATTTAAAGCTGTGTAAATTCCAGAAAATGTACCCTAGTTTGTAAACGCTATAACTTTTGCGCAAACCAATAAATATACGCTTATTGACATTTTTTTTACTAAAGACATGTGGCTGAATACATTTTGGCCTAAATGTATGACTAAAATTGAGTTTATTCGATTTTTCTTATAACAAAATTAGAAAATATAATTTTTTTTCAAAATTTTCGGTCTTTTTCCGTTTATATCGCAAAAAATAAAAATCGCAGAGGCAATCAAATGCCATTAAAAGAAAGCTCTATTTGTGGGAAGAAAAGGACGCAAATTTCGTTTGGGTACAACATTGCATGTCCGCGCAATTTACAGTTAAAGCAGCGCAGTGCAAAATTCTGAATTCACCTCTGGTCCTTTAGCTACCAAATGGTCCGGGGCTTAAGTGGTTAAACTCCATCATTCTGAAATTCTTATGGCACCACAAGAATCCAAGGGTGAAATTACCTACTCTGATGATGCCTAAAGATTCGGGTGGGATTAATCTACCGAATTTTAAAAACTATTACTACGCAGCACATGTAGCCAGGGTCATTGATTGGCACTGCCACGATGGCACGAAAGATTGGGTTAAGCTACAGGCGACCTTGAGCGCATTCCCACTCACGCTATCACCATGGATCCCAGGGTCGGGTCTTTCCTCCAGCCTAAAAAGCTGCCCGATCACGCATAATACATTAGACATTCTGAGAACACTAGTTAAAAAGAAAAAGACAAATATCACCACGATCCCCAGCCCTCTGACCCCGCTGAAAGACAATCCTGACTTTTCCCCGGGTATTCATAACCCCACGCTCCATTCAGCAACGAAAGATACCTCCCTACGAGTGGGTGAATGCTTTCTAGGTACTAAGGTTAGAAACTGGACATCCCTCAAGACAGATTGCGAATTACCCCATCTAAAGAAGTGGACTTACTTTCAGATCCGGAGCTACCTAGGCAAGTTTAGAAACTCTCAAGATCTTTACAGACCTCTGACCGCGATGGAAGCGGCCTGTCACAACAAAACCCCAGTGTTTAAGGCCACCTCTCTAGCATACTCCTGGTTGCAAAACCCGGGAGATGCGGGGGAGAGTGCGCATAGGAGAGAGTGGTCCCGAGACCTAAACACAGAGATATCAGATGAACAATGGAAATATGCATGCATCTTGGTACACAAATTCTCCATAAGTACTAAATTACAGGAAACAAGCTATAAGTTGCTGACACGGTGGTACCACACACCCGTAAGACTTCACAGATGGGATAGCCAAAAATCTGAGATCTGTTGGAGATGTCAAACTGAAAGGGGCACGTTAGCTCACATTTGGTGGCACTGTGCTCTGATCACCAGCTACTGGTCAGAAGTTCGGAAACTGATTAAACAGATCACTGAAACTAAGCTAAACCTAGATGCTGCATGTTGCCTGCTACATATATCCAGTTTTTCACTTAAGAGATACAAACATTCCCTGACAAAACACCTTCTGAATGCGGCCAAGTCCCTAATTCCCCTGTATTGGAACTCGTCTCGAGTCCCATCCATTTCTGAATGGCTCAATAAAGTAGGGGAAATAGCCACCATGGAAGACACCCTGGCCCAGGACGGTGGTGATGCGAAGAAGTTTCATGACACCTGGCGACCGTGGTTTGATTTTAAGTATTCTCAGGAATATACACATGTGGGTACGAACACACCCACCTAAGACTGTTCGATATGGTAATTTCTCCTACGGTTGGCCCTTGGAGGCTGACCGCCTTTTAAGACCAACCCGGCTACACTTTGAAGTGAGCGCAATATCCCCTCCCCCCCTTTTTTTTTTCTCTCCCTACCTTTATTTGCTTCCCCCCTACTTTCTCTTTCCCTTTTCTTAAATCTAAACACTGCTACAATTGAGATAACGGATGTTGACAATAATGTTTGATCAGAAAGTACTGACCAATAATGCTCCTTTATCCCTTATAACTAGAAGACACTGTTCCGTTCTAACTTTTTGACTATGTACAGATTGACATTATTTCCTATGAAGTATGTTCAGAAGACTGGTAATAACGTGTAATGGCTTTATTTATTTACTAATCATTCAACACTCTCACTGACAGTCATGGCTCATACCCATGACTGTCGCCAGTCGGCAGTCTTCAGCTAGGCTTTGTTACTGATTTCTTGCCACACTGTACTGTTTTGATCGCAATGTTTGCAGTTGCATCTGCGTTCTTTGATAAGTGCACTCCTGTATTGTTTTCATTCTTTTTCTTAATAAATACTTTGGATGAAAAAAAAAAAAAAAAAAGATTAGGAAGGATAGACATTTTGATCACTGTTATTTTACGCATCCATGCCAACAGTTGAGAAGACCAATTTGCTAGGAGTTTAGAAGGTTGTGTAAGCATAGGTGGGTAGTTGACCGTGTAAAGGTCAGATGGATTTGCTGTAAAATGAATGCCTAGATAATAAATATGTGAAGTCGACCAGACAAACGGGAGAGAATCATGTAGTTGAGTTTGGAGAGTAGGTGATAAAAAAATGTTTACAGCTGTGGATTTGTGGAAACTTATTGTTAGGCCTGATAATTGTCTGAATTTGGAGAGAATGTCCATGAGAGGTGGTGCTGATAACAGGGGCGAAGTAAGGAATATCAGGACATTATCTGTAAACAGGCATAATTTGTGGTGATGGCCCCCGAGTTCCAATCCTTTGATGTTTGGGTTCGATCAAATGAGTTGTGCTAGTGGTTCGATGGCTAGGGCAAAGCGAAGAGGGGGTAATGGGCATCCCTGTCTGGTACCTCTCTCGATATTAAAGGGTTAGGAACGGTATCCTCAGTAAGATATATAAGCTTTTGGGTTGATATAAAGTATTAATCCAACTCAAGAAACATGCTCCGAATCCCCAACATTGGAGAATTGTATGTAGGTAAGGTCAAGATAGCGAGTCAAAACCTTTTTGTATATCTAACGAGAGGAAACAGGAAGCGATATGACGGGAGCGGGATGTATGTGCCAGAAGTGTAGCTCGGCGAATATTGTCAACAGCTTGTCTGAAGGGGATAAATCCAGTTTGGTCTTTGTGGATCAAAGTACCTAAAGTTGCAAAAAAAGTATGTGAACCCTTTTGGAATGATATGGATTTCTGCACAAATTGGTCATAAAATGTGATCTGATCTTCATCTAAGTCACAACAATAGACAATCACAGTCTGCTTAAACTAATAACACACAAATAATTAAATGTTACCATGTTTTTATTGAACACACCATGTAAACATTCACAGTGCAGGTGGAAAAAGTATGTGAACCCCAAGACTAATGAGATCTACAAGAGCTAATTGGAGTGAGGTGTCAGCCAACTGGAGTCCAATCAATGAGATGAGATTGGAGGTGTTGGTTACAGCTGCCCTGCCCTTTAAAAAACGCACACCAGTTCTGGGTTCGCTTTTCACGAGAAGCATTGCCTGATGTGAATAATGCCTTGCACAAAAGAGCTCTCAGAAGACCTACAATTAAGAATTGTTGACTTGCATAAAGCTGCAAAGGGTTATAAAAGTATCTCCAAAAGCCTTGCTGTTCATCAGTCCACGGTAAGACAAATTGTCTATAAATGGAGAAGGTTCAGCACTGCTGCTACTCTCCCTAGGAGCAGCCGTCCCGTAAAGATGACTGCAAGAGCAAAGCGCAGACTGCTCAATGAGGTGAAGAAGAATCCTAGAGTGTCAGCTAAAGACTTACAAAAGTCTCTGGCATATGCTAACATCCCTGTTAGCGAATCTACGATACATAAAACACTAAACAAGAATGGATTTCATGGGAGGATACCACAGAGGAAGCCACTACTGTCCAAAAAAAACATTGCTGCACGTTTACAGTTTGCACAAGAGCACCTGGATGTTCCACAGCAGTACTGGCAAAATATTCTGTGGACAGATGAAACCAAAGTTGAGTTGTTTGGAAGAAACACACAACACTATGTGTGGAGAAAAAGAGGCACAGCACACCAACATCAAAACTCATCCCAACTCCCAAGTTTATCAAGACATTTTGCAGGAGAACTTAAGGCCATCTGTCCACCAGCTGAAGCTCAACAGAAGATGGGTGTTGCAAAAGGACAACGACCCAAAGCATAGAAGTAAATCAACAACAGAATGGCTTAAACAGAAGAAAATACGTATTCTGGAGTCGCACAGTCAGAGTCCTGACCTCAACCCGATTAAAATGCTGTGGCATGATCTCAAGAAAGCGATTCACACCAGACATCCCAAGAATATTGCTAAACTGAAACAGTTCTGTAAAGAGGAATGGTCAAGAATTACTCCTGACCGCTGTGCACGTCTGATCTGCACCTACGGGAAACGTTTGGTTGAAGTTATTGCTGTCAAAGGAGGTTCAACCAGTTATTAAATCCAAGGGTTCACATACTTTTTCCACCTGCACTGTGAATGTTTACATGGTGTGTTCAATAAAAACATGGTAACATTTAATTCTTTGTGTGTTATTAGTTTAAGCAGACTGTGATTGTCTATCTATTGTTGTGACTTGGATGAAGATCAGATCACATTTTATGACCAATTTGTGCAGAAATCCATATCATTCCAAAAGGGTTCACATACTTTTTTTTCCAACTGTATTATGAGATTAAGTCGGGTTGCAAAAATTTTGGCCAATATCTTAATATCTAGGTTAAGAATAGGGATGAGCTTCGAGTTCGAGTCGAACTCATGTTCGACTCGAACATTGCCTGTTCGCCCGTTCGCCGAACAGCGAACAAATTGGGGTGTTCGCGGCAAATTCGAAAAATCTATGGGAGAAATCTAAAGTGCTAATTATAAAGGCTTATATGCAAGTTATTGTCCTAAAAAGTGTTTGGGGACCGGGGTCCTGCCCCAGGGGACATGTATCAATGCAAAAAGAAGTTTTAAAAACGGCCGTTTAACCCCTAGCTCAGGCTATACGATCTGACCCTTCAATCAAAGGGATAGACTTAGCTGGTCATCAGCACAAATTATGTTTGTTTGCTGACGATATACTAATATTTATGTCTTCCCCTCATATTTCTGCTCCCAACCTTATAAGTAAGCTAGATCATTTTGCGCAGATATCTGGACTAATTATCAACTCTCAAAAATCTACAGCCTTAAATATCTCCTTACCTCCCCATACTTTACAACAAGCACAAACTTCCCTCCCATTCTCCTGGTCTACATCGCACCTGACCTACCTAGGAATTACTCTTACTCCCAATTTAACTGAATTCTTCTCAGCTAACTTTCCGCCATTACTAAAGCAAATTACCAATCTCCTTAAACAATGGTCTTCTTTACCAATCTCATGGATTGGTAAAATAAACGTAATAAAGATGACTATTTTACCCAAGATACTATATCTATTTCGGGTTTTGCCCATTCCAGTTCCAGCATACTTTCTTAGAAATCTTCAACGCAAAACACTAGCGTTCATCTGGGGCTCTTTAAAACATCGTTTATCTAAACACACACTCTACCTTCCCAAACTTAAAGGTGGACTAGGATTCCCCAATTTCGCCTCTTACTACCATGCAGCTCAAATAGCATGCATCCCCAAATATCACGCAAAATACGAAACCCCACTCTGGGTTGCAATTGAAGCAATTGACTGTGATCCATTTTCTATAACAAATTTAATTTGGTCCAAACCCTCAGATCATAAAAATATAAAAAATAATTTTACCAAACACACAGTTACTATCTGGGATAAATTTAAACTTATCAAAGGACTACAATCTCCTCATGTTCCCCTTCTATCATTTATTAGAAACCCACTATTCTACTCAGCCTGCACATTCCCTAATTCATTTAAAAAATGGATCTCCTCTGACATAACACAACTCTGTGATTTATCGACATCTACCTCACTTATAACATTTCCTGAACTATGTGATAGGCATCAACTCCCCCAATCAGAACTTTTCCGATATCTGCAGATCAAAAAAATGTTCATGCCATATATACAAAATATGAGTAAGCTCAACGAACTCACACAATCTGAACGTATATGTAAACGCGAACCTCACTCTAAGGGTCTCATATCAATAATATATAAACACCTTATTACTTTGCCTACTGCAGACCCACCATCATACGTGGCAAAATGGGAGAGAGACCTTGGACTTCAGTTGGAACCATCCGATTGGGATAAAATTTGGACCACAACAAAATCATCTTCACAAAATATAATAGCTCTAGAGACAAATTATAAAGTACTTTTGCGCTGGTATTTGGTTCCTGTCAGAATCGCGAAATATATTCCGCAATACTCTCCACTCTGCTTCCGTGGCTGTGGTGAACTAGGATCACACATACACATATTTTGGGATTGTCCCGTTACAAAATGTTTTTGGAAAGAGGTTTTTCTTATCCTCTCTACCTTATTCAAAAAAACAATCAAACCTGACCCTTCAATTGCACTACTAAATCTAAAACCGACTTCTATTTCCCACACTCAATTCAAACTCCTTCTACAAATCACTACTGCAGCAAAGCAGACAATCGCCAAAGCGTGGAAAACCCCAACATTAATGATCTCAGAAACCAAAACCAGAATAAACCAAGCCATGACCCACTCAAAAACGGAAGCCATTACCAATGATAATATTGGAAAATTTGAAAAAATCTGGAATCCTTGGGTGACTAATTTTTTCCCTCCCAACTTTGACATCACATTATTAAGACCTTGGTAATATAACTACTAATAGCTATTTAATATAATAATATTATCAGACCAACATTATAAGATACCCCGGGGACCTTTTCGACCTTTTCTATCTTTTCTACCTACTATCTTTATTTTTTTTCTCTTCTTCTTCTTACCCTTCCCTCTCTTCTATCTTCGCTCTTTAGCTCTTTTTTTGTTGTTTTTTCTTTCTTAGCATATATTGTTATTATATGCAAAAATGGTAGCAACATTTTAATTTTTTTTATGTTTTTTATTTATCAGTATATTTCAGCTTTAGAGCTCCTTTGAAACAATACAAACCTTATATATTACAATAACATTATATGAGGTCGAGAAATTATGACCCTTCATTTTTTCTTTATAAATCCTTATATTATCTTACATGTTATATATTATTACTAAATCTGGTTTGTAATTACTAAATTCAACACTAAGCATATATTTTAGCAAGTCTCCAGATAATGGTCAACATATGTTAAACTTAAATTACTGTTTTTTTTCTCCTCTTCTGTTGTTGTTGCCTTCAAAAATCACTGGAGCTTGACATAAATATCTAATTTGTGTTCTCCTTAACTGCTACTATTTATAGTGAATATGTTTATTGACAATATATGCTTGTAATTTTGAAAATTTAATAAACAAATTTGACAAGAAAAACTGCAGTTTTTTCGGGAGCAGTGATTTTAATAATGCTTAAAATGAAAAAATAAAAGTGAAATATTCCTTTAAATTTCGTACCTAGGGGGTGTGTATGATATGCATGTAAAGTGGCGCATGTTTCCCGTGCTTAGAACTGTCCCTGCAAAAAATGTCATTTTTGAAAGAAAAAAATGCATTTAAAACTGACTCGCGGCTATTAACCACTTAACGACTGCCCACTGTAAATATACGTCAGCAGAATGGCACCGACAGGCAGAATCACGTATATGTACGTGATTGCCTTTGTATAGTTGGGGGGTCCGATCGGACCCCCCTTCTTTACAGTGAGCGGTCATTTTACCTTCGGGAGCGATCCGGCATGAGGGGACGGCCGTTCGATTCCGGCCACCCCCTCTCGATCGCTCCCGGCGAATGAGAGAGCTTCCCCTGCCTGCCAGGAAGGAGGAAGTGATGTCATCTCTCCTGGGGCGCTCACATATACCGAGCGCCGTACAGGAGAAGATGCCAGGTTAGTACACAGAACAGCACACTGACACCAGGACACATAGGCACATAAATCGCCCCCCCCCAGGCCCCCCCAGACACCCCCAGATCACCCCCCAGCCCCCCCAGCCCCCAGTCACAGTGTCACTGATTGCAGTGACCATTTATTTAGTGATCACTGCAATCAGTGACATTTGTGACTGTAAAAGTGTCAGTACATTTAGTTTTAGGTCCAGTGTAGCCCCCTAACCCCCCCCTAATAAAGGTTTAACCCCCTGATCACCCCCCAGATAACCCTTTCACCCCCTATCACCACTGTCACTAAGCAATCATTTTTCTGATCGATGTCTTAGCGTCGGTGATGCTGATCGGTAGCCAGTAATTTTTTTTAGGTTCGCGGCAGGTTTTTATAGCGTCGGGTACCCCCATATATTACCTAATGAAGGTTTAACCCCCTTGATCGCCCCCAGGTAACCCTTTCACCCCCTATCACCACTGTCACTAAGTTATAATTTTTCTGATCGATGTCTTAGCGTCGGCGATGCTGATCGGTAGCCAGTAATTTTTTTTAGGTTCGCCGCAGGTTTTTATAGCGTCGGGTACCCCCATATATTACCTAATAAAGGTTTAACCCCCTTGATCACCCCCCAGGTAACCCTTTCACCCCCTAGCACCGCCGTGGCTATGCGATCATTTTTCTGATCGATGTCTTAGCGTCGGTGATGCTAATCGGTAGCCAGTAATTGTTTTTAGGTTCGCCGCAGGTTTTTATAGCGTCGGGTATCCCCATATATTACCTAATAAAGGTTTAACCCCCTTGATCGCCCCCCAGGTAACCCTTTCACCCCCTATCACCACTGTCACTAAGCGATAATTTTTCTGATCGTTGTCTTAGTGTCGGTGATGCCGATAGGTAGCCAGTAATTTTTTTTTAGGTTCGCCGTCAGGTTTTTATATAGCGTCAGGTACCCCCATATATTACCTAATAAAGGTTTTAACCCCCTAATTGCCCCTAGTTACCCCTTTCACCAGTGATCATCATATAAGTGTTACGGGTGACGCTGGTTAGTTAGTTTGCTTTTTATAGTGTCAGGGCACCCGCCATATATAACCCAATAAAGGTTTAACCCCCTGATCGCCCGGTGGGTGATATCAGTTAGGTTTTAGCGTCAGAGAGGGTCTGCGTCACACCCCAGGCAGCGTCAGGTTAGTGCCAGTAGCGCTAACACCCACACGTGAAGCATACACCCCCCTTAGTGGTATAGTATCTGATCAGCTCAATATCTGATCTGATCAGATCTATACTAGCGTCCCCAGCAGTTTAGGGTTCCCAAAAACGCAGTGTTAGCGGGATCAGCCCAGATACCTGCTAGCACCTGCGTTTTGCCCCTCCATCCAGCCCAGGCCACCGAAGTGCAGTATCGATCGATCACTGTCACTTACAAAACACAACACACATAACTGCAGCGTTCGCAGAGACAGGCCTGATCCCTGCGACTCCAGTGCTGTAGGAGGTGATTTCACCACCACAGTTAAAAAAAAAAAGCATATATGCCGAAGCATTGGGGCAGCAGGAGCGGAGGAGCGATTTTGCTCCTAATGCCGCGTATATACGGTCGAAATTCCGACGGAGGCTTGCCCGTGGAAAAGTCTGACCATATGTACGCGGCATAACTTTTGCGAGAAGATGCCCCCATGCTTCGGCATATATAAATGGTGCATGTATGCCCATCATTGGAAGTGGGTGGATGAAGGGCGGTATTCTAATGGTGGGCATACCCACCGATCAATCTTTTTTTTTCGTTCAGCCAACAGGCTGCATGAAAAAAAAGATTACAATACATGTCCAACAAGGACCAGCAACGTACTGGTATGTTGCTGGACTTTGAATGTTTATACCAGAATGATGCCTGCGGGTTTAGGTATCATCTTGGTATCATTCTTTTCAGCCAGCGGCCGGCTTTCATGTAAAAGCAATCCTAGTGGCTAATTAGCCTCTGGACTGCTTTTACAAGCAGTGGGAGGGAATGTCCCCCCCGGATATAAAAAGCGCCATTGGGAAATTGGGAAAGCATTTTATCACACCGATCTTGGTGTGGTCAGATGCTTTGAGGGCAGAGGAAAGATCTAGGGTCCAATAGACCCCAGTTTTTTCAAAAAAGAGTACCTGTCATTACCTATTGCTATCATAGGGGATATTTACATTCCCTGAGATAACAATAAAAGTGATACAAATAAATAAATATGGAAGCAACAGTTTAAAAATAAAATAAAAAAGCAAAATTAATAATAAAAAAAAAAAAAAAAAAGCACCCCTGTCCTGCCCTGCTCTTGCCCAATGGCGAACGCAAGCGTCGGTCTGGCGTCATATGTAAACAGCAATTGCACCATGCATGTGAGGTATCACCGCGAAGGTCAGATCGAGGGCAGTAATTTTAGCAGTAGACCTCCTCTGTAAATCTAACGGGGTAACCTGTAAATGCTTTTAAAGGCTTTTAAAAATGTATGTAGTTTGTCGCCAATGCGCGTTTGTGCGAAATTTTAAAGCATGTCGTGTTTGGTATCTATGTACTCGGCCTAAGATCATCTTTTTTATTTCATCAAACATTTGGGCAATATAGTGTGTTTTAGTGCATTAAAATTAAAAAAAGTGTATTTTTTCCCAAAAAAATGCGTTTGAAAAATCGCTGCGCAAATACTGTGTAGAAAAAAAAATGCAACACCCACCATTTTATTCTGTAGGGCCTTTGCTTTAAAAATATATATAATGTTTGGGGGTTCAACATAATTTTCTTGCAAAAAAAAAAATGTTTTCATGTAAACAAAAAGTGTCAAAAAGGGCTTTGTCTTCAAGTGGTTAGAAGAGTGGATGTAAGCTTCCTAATGTTGTGTATAAAATGCCAGAACAGTTCAAAACCCCCCCAAATGACCCCATTTTGGAAAGTAGACACCCCAAGCTATATACTGAGAGGCATGTCGAGTCCATGGAATATTTTATATGTTGACACAAGTTGCGGAAAAAATAATTGTTTTTTTTTTTTTTTGCACAAAGTTGTCACTAAATGATATATTGCTCAAACATGCCATGGGCATATGTGGAATTACACCCCAAAATACATTCTGTTGCTTCTCCTGAGTATGGGGATACCACATGTGTGAGACTTTTTGGGAGCCTAGCCGCGTACGGGACCCCAAAAACCAATCACCGCCTTCAGGCTTTCTAAGGGTGTCAATTTTTGATTTCACTTCTCACTGCCTATCACAGTTTCGGAGGCCATGGAATGCCCAGATGGCACAAAACCCCCCCAAATGACCCCATTTTGGAAAGTAGACACCCCAAGCTATTTGCTGAGAGGTATTGTGAGTATTTTGCAGATCTCGCTTTTTGTCACAAAGTTTTGAAAATTGAAAAAAAAAGGAAAAAAAAAAATGTTCTTTCTTCATTTTCAAAAACAAATAAGAGCTGTAAAATACTCACCATGCCTCTCAGCAAACAGCTTGGGGTGTCTACTTTCCAAAATGGGGTCATTTGGGGGGGTTTTGTGCTATTTTGGCATTTTATGGCCTTCAAAACTGTGATAGGTAGTGAGGAGTGAAATCAAAAATTTGCGCCCTTAGAAATCCTGGAGGCGGTGCTTGGTTTCCGGGGTCCCGTACGTGGCTAGGCTCCTAAAAAGTCCCACACATGTGGTATCCCCGTACTCAGGAGAAGCAGCAGAATGTATTTTGGGGTGCAATTCCACATATAACCATGGCATGTGTGAGCAATATATCATTTAGTGACAACTTTTTGTAATTTTTTTTATTTATTTATTTTTTGTCATTATTCAATCACTTGGGACAAAAAAAAAAATATTCAATGGGCTCAACATGCCTCTCAGCAATTTCCTTGGGGTGTCTACTTTCTAAAATGGGGTCATTTGGGGGGGGTTTGTGCTATTTTGGCATTTTATGGCCTTCAAAACTGTGATAGGTAGTGAGGAGTGAAATCAAAAATTTGCGCCCTTAGAAATCCTGGAGGCGGTGCTTGGTTTCCGGGGTCCCGTACGTGGCTAGGCTCCTAAAAAGTCCCACACATGTGGTATCCCCGTACTCAGGAGAAGCAGCAGAATGTATTTTGGGGTGCAATTCCACATATAACCATGGCATGTGTGAGCAATATATCATTTAGTGACAACTTTTTGTATTTTTTTTTTTTTTTGTCATTATTCAATCACTTGGGACAAAAAAAAATATTCAATGGGCTCAACATGCCTCTCAGCAATTTCCTTGGGGTGTCTACTTTCTAAAATGGGGTCATTTGGGGGGGTTTTGTACTGCCCTGTCATTTTAGCACCTCAAGAAATGAGATAGGCAGTCATAAATTAAAAGCTGTGTAAATTCCAGAAAATGTACCCTAGTTTGTAAACGCTATAACTTTTGCGCAAACCGATAAATATACGCTTATTGACATTTTTTTTACTAAAGACATGTGGCTGAATACATTTTGGCCTAAATGTATGACTAAAATTGAGTTTATTCGATTTTTCTTATAACAAAAAGTAGAAAATATCATTTTTTTTCAAAATTTTCGGTCTTTTTCCGTTTATATCGCAAAAAATAAAAATCGCAGAGGCAATCAAATACCATTAAAAGAAAGCTCTATTTGTGGGAAGAAAAGGATGCAAATTTCGTTTGGGTACAACATTGCATGTCCGCACAATTTACAGTTAAAACAGCGCAGTGCAAAATTCTGAATTCACCTCTGGTCCTCTAGCTACCAAATGGTCCGGGGCTTAAGTGGTTAATGAATTGTTGGCTCCCGGCAATACATACAAAAGTCATTGATAAAAAATAAAAAAAAAAGCGTGGGGGTTCCCCAGAATTCAATTACCAGGCCCTTCAGGTCTGGAATGGATATTAAGGGGAACCCCGCCGCAAATTAAAAAAAAAATTGACGTGGGGTTCCCCCAAATATCCATTCCAGGCCCTTCAGATCTGGCATGGATTTTAAGGGGAACTCCACCCCAAATTTTAAAAAAAATGGCGTGGAGTCCCCCTAAAAATCCATACCAGACCCCTTATCCGAGCACGCAACCTGGCCGGCCGCAGGGGAAAAGGGGGGGACGAGAGAGCGCCCCCCCCTCCCTCCTGAACCGTACCAAGCCACATGCCCTCAACATGGGGAGGATGTCCCCATGTTGATGGGGACAAGGGCCTCATCCCCACAACCCTTGCCCGGTGGTTGTGGGGGTCTGCGGGCGGGGGGCTTATCGGAATCTGGAAGACCCCTTTAACAAAGGGGACCCCCAGATCCCGGCCCCCCCTATGTGAATTGGTAAGGGGTACATTGTACCCCTACCATTTCACAAAGAAAGCGTAAAAAAATGTTTAAAAAAAACACACAAACACCTTGAAAAAGTCCTTTATTTAAAAAAAAAAAAAAAAACTTTCCAGCGGTGAAATCCAGTGTCCCGCGGCGATCCCGATGTCCAGCGCTGTCCTTCATTGGTTGTGCCTGAGCGGACCTGATGGGGAACTCCCTCTCAGTATTTTAAATGTATAGACCCGCCCCTTCTAAAGTTCCCCATCAGGTCCGCTCAGCGGACCAGATGCGGAACATGAGAAGGGGCGGGTCTATACATGTATTACCAAAGTGAGAGCAGTTCCCCATCAGGTCCGCCCCCTCGGTATGTCGGACCCGCCTACGTCATTGGCTTGAGCGGGGAACTTCCTTCACTATGTAAATTTAAATTACACAGTGAAGGAAGTTCCCCGCTCAAGCCAATGACGTAGCGGGTCCGACATACCGAGGGGGCGGAACTGATGGGGAACTGCTCTCACTTTGGTAATACATGTATAGACCCGCCCCTTCTCATGTTCCGCATCTGGTCCGCTGAGCGGACCTGATGGGGAACTTTAGAAGGGGCGGGTCTATACATTTAAAATACTGAGAGGGAGTTCCCCATCAGGTCCGCTCAGGCACAACCAATGAAGGACAGCGCTGGACATCGGGATCGCCGCGGGACACTGGATTTCACCGCTGGAATGTTTTTTTTTTTTTTTTTAATAAAGGACTTTTTCAAGGTGTTTGTGTGTTTTTTTTAAACATTTTTTTACGCTTTCTTCGTGAAATGGTAGGGGTACAATGTACCCCTTACCAATTCACATAGGGGGGGCCGGGATCTAGGGGTCCCCTTTGTTAAAGGGGTCTTCCAGATTCCGATAAGCCCCCCGCCCGCAGACCCCCACAACCACCGGGCAAGGGTTGTGGGGATGAGGCCCTTGTCCCCATCAACATGGGGACATCCTCCCCATGTTGAGGGCATGTGGCCTGGTACGCTCTCTCGTCCCCCCCTTTTCCCCTGCCAGGTTGCGTGCTCGGATAAGGGGTCTGGTATGGATTTTTAGGGGGACTCCACGCCATTTTTTTTTACATTTGGGGTGGAGTTCCCCTTAAAATCCATGCCAGATCTGAAGGGCCTGGAATGGATATTTGGGGGAACCCCATGTCAATTTTTTTTTAAATTTGCGGCAGTGTTCCCCTTAATATCCATTCCAGACCTGAAGGGCCTGGTAATTGAATTCTGGGGAACCCCCACGCTTTTTTTTTTTTTTTTATCAATGACTTTTGTATGTATTGCCGGGAGCCGACAATTCATTAATAGCCGCGAGTCAGTTTTAAATGCATTTTTTTCTTTCAAAAATGAAAATTTTTGCAGGGACAGTTCTAAGCACGGGAAACATGCGCCACTTCACATGCATATCATACACACCCCCCAGGTACGAAATTTAAAGGAATATTTCACTTTTATTTTTTCATTTTAAGCATTATTAAAATCACTGCCCCCGAAAAAACGTCCGTTTTTAAAACTTCTTTTTGCATTGATACATGTCCCCTGGGGCAGGATCCAGGTCCCCAAACACTTTTTAGGACAATAACTTGCATATTAGCCTTTATAATTAACACTTTAGATTTCGAACGTTCGAGTCCATTGTATTTAATAGGGTTCTAAAGTTTACACGAACATTTTGTTTGTTCGCAGTGGTGCGAACCGAACAGGGGGGTATTCGGCTCATCCCTGGTTAAGAATAGATGTTGGTCTGTAATTTGACCAAGAGGTATCATCAGTATTCTGTTTAGGGATCATGGAGATGGAAGCCGTGAGAGATTCAATATGAAAGGATTGTCCATTGAGCAGAGAGTTAAAGGCCTTAACCATAAGTGATAAAATTGTGGAAAACCGTTTATAATAAGCAGCTGAAAAGCCGACTGTACCAGAACATTTACTGGGCTTCAATGTTTTTATTGCGGTCCGGATTTCTGTTAGTGTGATAGGTTTGTCCATGGTTTCCTGATCTGATAGGGAGAGAGAAGGAAGATTAATAGAGGATAATAGCGTGCTCAAACGAGATTGATTAAATGTATTTGTACTTTTGTATAGCATGATAAGTATTCTACAAAATTAGTTTAAAATTTTGAGTGGATTGCTGGTATAGTCATCTTTTGTTAGTTTTAATCGAATGGGTTTCGGGGTATGACAAGTTTTTGGCGTGCTAGGGCTAAAAATGTGTCTGGTTTGTTTGCCTTCATATAAAGGAATGTTTAGATTTACGAAGAATACCAGCATTTTCTTCTGATTCTGTCAACAAAATATCTAGTTCTAAACGTGCTTTGTCATAGTTAAATTTGTTTGATGGAGAGGATGTTGTTTGTAAATTCTCAGAAGCTTTATAGAAAGCCTCTTCTAATTGTTTATGGAGTTGACGTTTTATCTTATGGTGGTGAAAGGCTTGGCTAATGCAGACCACTCTAATATATGGTTTGAGAGCTTCCCAGTGGGTCAGAGGGTCTGTATCACAGGTACTGTTATTTATAAGGTAATCTTGTATGGCTGTTACTATTTGTTGTCGATATATGAGATTTGTCAATAAACTATTGTTTATGTACCAAGTGTGGAGGTTGGACCGTGGAACCAAAGAAGAAAGAATGTTTCTACTGCATTATGATCTGACCAGGTACAAGGCACAATAATTGAGTCAAGAATAAGTGCTGAAGTACTAATATTCACCAAAAGGTGGTCTATTCTGGAAAACTGTTTGTGGGGATGGGAATAATATGTATATTGTCTTCTGGCTGCATTTTGTTCTCTCCATGTGTCTAAGAGAGAATATTGGTTAAGGAGTCTTTGGTGAGGAGTGGGAATGCCCCCCAGTGGGGTTTTTAAGCAGCAGAGTTATGCGAAGTATAATAAAAAAAGGTTTATTGCATTTGTACATACAAACAAGTTAAAGCTCTGATAGAGTTACATACACAGGATGTAAAAACACAACATGGACAAACACAGCAATACTATACAGTTATACATGTCAAAATGCATCTGTATACGTCACTGACGCATTTCGATCACAAAGGATCTTCTTCAGAGGGTGTGTGGTTTGCTGCAAAGAATTATATGATAAGTATCAATTCATTACCTGGGTATGTACCCAATGGTAAGAGACACAAAAATTATAATTACCAATATGCTGTGTGTTGAAACCTGGCTTCCAATCAGAGCTCCGCCAAAAAGCAGGCGCCTCCAGGGATCCAACAGCCCCCCAGCCGCCTGACACCCCGGAGGCCGGCGCCACCAATGAACAAGCGCAACCTACAGGGAGCCATACCGGAGGTGGGAGCTCCACGCGGGGTGTGCACGTACAGACGACCAGCATCTGTAATGGACATTAAAGGCATCAATGTAGGATGCATTAGTATTACTTCCCTACAAAGTTTATATTATATGACATCTAGTTGTGTAGGCAGGTAGGAGGTCCATGCATTTATACCCTTCCATTGGTATGTATTGGGGTTGTATGTATTTAAGTAGTTATATACAGGGCTGGACTGGGACAAAAATTTGGCCCTGGACTTCATCCAGACCGGCCCACTTTAAATCAATAAAATGCTGCACCCCACCCCCCCAAAAAATCACGCCCACCAAAAGGCCCCTACATCCATTATTGTATATCATGAGAGGGTTAGCGAGAGGGGAATGAGAGAGAGAGAGGGAGGGTTGAGGGAAAGGGGGTGAGAGGGGTGGGTGAGAGAGGGGGGTGAGTGTAAGAGACAGGGAGTGAGTGTAAAAGAGAGGGGGTGAGTGTAGGACCCCTTTCACACTGAGGTGTTTTTCAGGCGCTTTTGGGCTAAAAAGAGCGCCTGTAAAGCACCTAAAAAACGCCTCCGCTGCAGTCCCAGTGTGAAAGTCCTCCAAGCAGTATCTTTGGGGCGGTGGAGGACCATTGAAATAAATGGCCACCGCTGCTGAAGCGCCTGCAAAGCACTTCTGCAGCAGCGCTACACGGGTGCATTTAACCTTTAATTTGGCTGCTAGCCAGGGTTAAAAGCACCTGCTAGATGCAGAATAGCGCAGCTAAAACTACAGTAAAGTGCTGCTAAAACTAGCAGCGTTTTACCGTCAATGCCCGCCCCAGTGTGAAAGCAGCCTAAGAGTCAGGGAGTGAATGAGACAGAGGAAAGGGCAAAGAGACAGAGGGGGGAGCTGAGAGACAGAGGGGGGAGCTGAGAGACATAGGGGCGAGCTTAGAGATAGAGGAGGAGAGCTGAGAGATAGAGGGGGAGCTGAGAGATAGAGGGGGAGCTGAGAGATAGAGGAGGAGAGCTGAGAGACAGAGGAGGGGTCTGAGAGACAGAGGAGGGGTCTGAGAGACAGAGGGGGGGTCTGAGAGACAGAGGGGGGTCTGAGAGACAGAGGGGGGAGCTGAGAGACAGAGGGGGAGCTGAGAGACAGAGGGGAGCTAAAAAACAATGAGAGGGAGCTGAGAGACAGAGGGGGAGCTGAGAGACAGAGGGGGAAGCTGAGAGACAGAGGGGGAAGCTGAGAGACAATGGGAGGGAGCTGAGAGACAGAGGGGGAGCTGAGAGACAGAGGGGGAGCTGAGAGACAGAGGGGGGCTGAGAGACAGAGGGGAGCTAAAAAACAATGAGAGGGAGCTGAGAGACAGAGGGGGAGCTGAGAGACAGAGGGGGAAGCTGAGAGACAGAGGGGGAAGCTGAGAGACAATGGGAGGGAGCTGAGAGACAGAGGGGGAGCTGAGAGACAGAGGGGGAGCTGAGAGACAGAGGGGGGCTGAGAGACAGGGGGAGCTGAGAGATAGAAGGAGGGAGCTGAGAGACAGAGGGGAAGGCGGAGAGACAGTGGAGGGGTCTGAGAGACAGAGGAGAGGTCTGAGAGACAGAGGGGGGCTGAGAGACAGAGGGGGGAGCTGAGAGACAGAGGAGAGCTGAGAGATAGAGGAGGAGAGCTGAGAGACAGAGGAGGGGTCTGAGAGACAGAGGAGGGGTCTGAGAGACAGAGGAGGGGTCTGAGAAACAGAGGGGGGGTTTGAGAGACAGAGGGGGGTCTGAGATAGAGGGGAGCTGAGAGACAGAGGAGGGGCTAAAAGAGGGGGGACTGAGAGACACGGGAACTGAGAGACAGAGGGGGGTCTGAGAGACAGAGGGGGGTCTGAGAGACAGAGGGGGGTCTAACAGACAGAGGGGGGTCTAAGAGACAGAGGGGGAGCTAAGAGACAGAGGGGGAGCTGAGAGACAGAGGGGGGCTGAGAGACAGGGGGGCTGAGAGACAGGGTGAGCTGTGAAACAGAGGGCGGCTGAGAAACAGGGGGGGAACTAAAAGACAGAGGGGGAGCAGAGAGACAGAGGAGGGGGCTGAGAGACAGTGGAGGGGTCTGAGAGACAGAGGGGGGCTGAGAGACAGGGGGCTGAGAGACAGAGGGGGGAGCTGAGAGACAGAGGAGGAGAGCTGAGAGACAGAGGAGGAGAGCTGAGAGACAGAGGAGGGGTCTGAGAGACAGACGGGGCGTCTGAGAGACAGACGGGGGGTCTGAGAGACAGAGGGGGGTCTGAGAGACAGAGGGGGGTCTGAGAGACAGAGGGGAGCTGAGAGACAGAGGAGGGGCTAAAAGAGGGGGGACTGAGAGACACGGGAACTGAGAGACAGAGGGGGGGACTGAGAGACAGAGGGGGGCCTGAGAGACAGAGGGGGGTCTAAGAGACAGGGGGGTCTGAGAGACAGAGGGGGAGCTGAAAGACAGAGGAAGAGCTGAGAGACAGAGGAAGAGCTGAGAGACAGAGGGGGGGCTAAGAGACAGAGGGGGAGCTGAGAGACAGAGGGGAGAGCTGAGAGATAGAGGAGGGGGCTGAGAGACAGTGGGGGTCTGAGAGACAGAGGAGGGCTCTGAGAGGCAGAAGGGGAGCTGAGAGACAGAGGGGGAGCTGAGAGACAGAGGGGGAGCTTAGAGACAGAGGAAGAGCTGAGAGACAGAGGAAGAGCTGAGAGACAGAGGGGGGGCTGGGAGACAGAGGGGGAGAGCTGAGAGACAGAGGGGAGAGCTGAGAGATAGAGGAGGGGGCTGAGAGACAGTGGGGGTCTGAGAGACAGAGGAGGGCTCTGAGAGGCAGAAGGGGAGCTGAGAGACAGAGGGGGAGCTGAGAGACAGAGGGGAGCTTAGAGACAGAGGAGGAGAGCTGAAAGATAGAGGAGGAGAGCTGAGAAACAGAGGAGGGGTCTGGGAGACAGAGGAGGGGTCTGAGAGACAGAAGGGGGGTCTGAGAGACAGAGGGGGCTGAGAGACAGAGGAGGGGGCTAAAAGAGGGGGACTGAGAGACACGGGGACTGAGAGACAGAGGGGGTCTGAGAGACAGAGGGGGGGCTGAGAGACAGAGGGGGGTCTGAGAGACAGAGGAGGGGTCTGAGAGACAGAGGAGGCGTCTGAGAGACAGAGGAGGGTCTGAGAGATAGTGGGGGGGCTGAGAGACAGAGGAGGGGGCTGAAAGAGGGGGGACTGAGAGACAGAGGGGGGACTGAGAGACAGAGGGGGCAGAGAGACAGACCACATAGCACTGTCCCTTTCTGCAGTCCCTCCTCTGCTCACCTCCCCACTGTCTCGGTGTTCTGGCATGTTTGTGTAGGATGCCAGGTACCTGATGGGCAGCAGTGGCAGCGCCGAGTCTCCCTCTTGATGCGGGGGGTGCTCTCGCTGCTCTGCTCCTTACAGCGGCGCATGTTCTCTTCCTTTGGGCTCCCAGTCAGCCTGCCCTCCGGCCCAGGCTGCATGGTTCCCGGAGCAGAGAGGAGGTGGAGGAATCGAGGTTCTGGGAGCGCCGGGGTGGCCGCGCTCGCTACTGTCCGCCTCTTCGGTGGTCAGAGAGGGGGTGGAGCGCTTCTCCCTCCTCGGAATTTTATATCCAACTGCCCTCCTCGCTGGCCACCTTCCCCGAATCCCCGCTGCTGTTTGCTGCCACGCTCCCGCTGCTGCCGAACTGCATAAAAAAACGGCCCACAAAAAAAACAAAAAAAGAAAAAAAAATGTTTTTGTTTTTGTGGGCCGCTGTTTGCTGCCACACTCCCGCTGCCGCCGAACTGCATAAAAAAATGGGCCACAAAACAAAAATTTTTTAATTTTTTTTTCTAAACGGCCCACTGAGCCATCGGCCCACCGGGAAAATCCCGGTAGTCCCTATGGCCAGTCCATCCCTGTTGACTATAGAGATAAGAACCATTCTCTGGAGAATCTGGCTGTGGAGACCCATCACAACACCGCTCAACCTCTTCACACAGGAGGGTACGGGCATATAGATCTGGGTGTGCCCTTTCCTCCTGCGAGGAGCCAAAGACAAGGAGGAGAGGGTGGTAAGCGCTATATACAATTCCGGAAATAGTCAAAAACATTTAGAATCCTATTTCAATTATATTTTTTCTCCCCTGATTTAAATAGTGTGTAATGTTTCTATTTTTCCTCTACGGATCATGCTCATAAAGTACAAGTAAATATTTCTGACCTTCTGACTTGGTATAGTTTCTTTCTTCAAACCAGATGAGTTTCCCAGAGAAAAGTGTCAGATACAGTTATACGTATTTTTGCTTTCTGCAAGCATAAAACATTTGCAAATAATAAAACAGTAGTGGGCTCCTCAATTGCACACTGAATCACTTTCCAAAATAATAAGGCTATTTGCAAACATCCAGTCTTATGAGCCAAGTCAGACCTATACTGGACCTCATCCAGTTAATCTTCTCTTTTCCTGGGACAGTGGAAGTGCATGATTTTAAACTTACAAAATACATGTCTGTTAATACTGCAGACACGTGACATAGGCTTGTAAATCCTAACACTATAGACAGGCTTTTCCTAGACAAAGCTAGTGAAGGAGGTCTGCTAACTTCATAGGAATACCATGATCATCATATTATCCCACCAAAAAAGCAAGTATTTATTGATAATCAACTAATGAGGGTACTTTAAAGGAAACCACCAGTTAAAATTAAAATTGTTAGTTAATTAACATTACTAATTTATGCACCTTGACCATATCTATATTATTTTTCTAAGTTGCAGAATGTCTGTGCTAAGGTTTCTGGTTGCCAGTTACCAGTAGATGTATAGTATCCCATTTTAGCCCTGTCTGGGTACATCCCAACTTTTTAAGTAGAGAAAGAGGGACAACTCTTAGGACATAGTATGTACACAAAGGACTACAAAGGATGCAAAATCATGCTACACCCCTAGTTGGACAGATTATGAAGAATTAACCACTTAAGCCCCGGACCATTTTGGCTAGTTAATGACCAGGCCCCTTTTTTGCGATTCGGCACTGCGTTGCTTTAACTGACAATTGCGTGGTCGTGCGACGTGGCTCCCAAACAAAATTGACGTCTTTTTTTCCCACAAATAGAGCTTTCTTTTGGTGTTATTTTATCACCTCTGCGGTTTTTATTTTTTGCGCTATAAACAAAAATAGAGCGACAATTTTGAAAAAAGTGCAATATTTTTTGCTATAATAAATATCCCCCAAAAATATATAAAAAAACATATTTTTTCCTCAGTTTAGGCCGATACATATTCTTCTACATATTTTTGGTAAAAAAAAAAAAAAATCGTAATCAGCGTTTATTGATTGGTTTGCGCAAAAGTTATAGCGTTTACAAAATAGGGGATAGTTTTATGGCATTTTTATTAATTATTTATTTTTTACTAGTAATGGCGGCGATCAGTGATTTTATTCATGACTGTGACATTATGGCGGACACATCGGACACTTTTGACAAATTTTTTGGACCATTGTAATTTTTACAGCGATCAGTGCTATAAAAATGCACTGGTTACTGTAAAAATGACACTGGCAGTGAAGGGGTTAACCACTAGGGGCGCTGAAGGGGTTAAGTGTGCCTAAGTAAGTGATTACTACTGTTAGGGGGCGTGGCTAGGAGTGACACGTCACTGATCTCCGCTCTGATTACACAGAGCGGAGATCAGCGACAGTGTCAGTAGGGGAGCGGGGAGATGTTGTGTTTACACTAACATCTCCCCACTCCATCCCTCCGTGAGACGATTGCGGGGATCCCCACGGCGATCAAGTCCGCGGGACCCGCGGTCCGACTCACGGGGAAGGTAGCGTGCGACCCTCACGTCGGGCAGTTAAAGGCGACGTACAGGTATGTTGATGTGCCTGTACGTGCCATTCTGCCGACGAATATCTACTGGAGGGGGTCCTTAAGTGGTTAAAGTATAAAAACTCTAAACAGTTTTTTTTATATTCACCACAATTTTTTTCTTTACACTGGCTTTTCAAATGAACTGCCTTAATAATATAGAGTCTGGATGAAAGGTTTAGTCCCAGTTTTATATTGTTTTCTTGAACTTATGTGTTTTGCTTTAAGTTTTCTTCTAAGCGGTATCCCTTTTATTAGACCCCATCAACTTTGGATTTCCAACTGCTCTTTAAAGACCAACTAACGCACACAAATCTTATTGCACATATAAAATAGGACAAATACTGTAGCCAGATAAACAAAAATAGCAACCACCCGGATCTGTAACTATATTTTGGAGTAGGGTACAAATCAGGGGATTTTGCACAAAACAAACAAAACCAAATATGTTTCCCGGTACACTTACCAACTATCCAGCAAAATAACTATTTGTGTTTGTAGCACTACCCCAACAGAAGCTGATTGGTAGGTTGGGTCCTCTGTTCTTCTGCCTCAACTTGAGAAAAACTTCAGCTCGACTGACACACCAGGTTGAGAAAATGGATACTGCACTGCTACTGGGAGCACAAATATATATACCTGGCACACAACAAGGTTCAGAAACAAAAAGCAAACATCAGACTGGTTAGTGGTAAAAAATTAACACAATACAGTATATTGTTACGGGTTTCCGGTAAATAGCAGTATGCATATCAATGAGTAAGTAAAGGATAAGGCCAATCACAGTTCACTAGACTAGAATATGTTCATTAGGCTATAGCAGCATAGAATAAAGTTCTATGTAGCTAAATTAGAGTAAATCTGGTAATTACTGTTAGAACTAGAATTAAATTGGCATTAGGAAACAGTAACAAAAATGATAATCAATACTATGATAACTCCTCTGCAAACAGTGGGCTTTACCCACATTAAAGTGCACTCTAAATGATTGTCAGTGATGAAATTTAAAACATCCTAAACTGGTTCCTCTTACTGTAGACAAGTTCTTACAAAGCAGCTATCTTAGCAATCTTAAGCCCTAGTTCTTCAGCCGGTGTTCTGTTGAGAAGTGCCCCCCATCGATAGTGCCCATGCATGCGCAGGACAGAGCCACACTCCAGCTAAGTTGCCGATCAGCTGGAGTGACGTAAGCGCACATCTTAGGAGGTACAGTATCTCTCGATGGGAGATACTATTTCATGGGCACAATTGAGACCTATACAAACATCGGGGGGGAGACCGTAGTTCTCACATTGTGCCTCGCTGTTAGCCGTCCTCCAGCAGCAGTGATGCACAATCTGAGAACTACGGTCTCCCCCCGCTGTTTGTATAGGTTTAAATTGTGCCTTTGAAATGGTATCTCCCATTGAGCGATACCTCTTACGATGTGTGAATGCGCCATGGTTACGTCAACCCAGCTGATCTGCAAATCAGCGGTTGTGCTATGACGTACGGCGCATGCGCAGTTCGTCCCGGGAACTATTCGATGGGGGGGCACTTCTCGGCAGAACACCGGCTAGCATTGCAGCCCAGTGTTTATGGTAGTGCACATGAGTACAGTCCCAGTAAAGTCTGCATGCAGAGTAAATAATGCTAATAGTTAGAAGGCCAGTCCCTATGTGCTTAGTCTCTGCTAGCAGCAACAGGTTAAAAGCAGCAGTGTCTTCTCACAAGTCCCAGCAATACAGCAACAGGAGTCCCACAGTTCAGATGTAAGCTCACTTCTGAATCTGCCTGGAGCGATTCTGGTCCTCAGCATATGGCTGCAGGCTTGTGCACACAGGAGCAGCGATGTGCACACTTCAGTCTCCTTACAGCAGGGAAGTTCCTCAGTATTCATCCTAAAAAAATACAACTCTCTTTCCCCTTATACCCGGCTCACATTGGGAATCGTAGTCCAATAGTCCATAGACTGCCATAGTAAAGTTTCTTAACTAATCTTTTATAATTCAATGTTACCTACCATTAGGGATGAGCTTCGTGTTCGAGTCGAACATACGTTCGACTCGAACATCGGCTGTTCGATCGTTCGACGAAGATCGAACGATTTGGGCCGTTCGCGCCAAATTCGAGTGACGCGAACGGCCCACAATGCACTACGCCATCGCAGTGTCATCCAGGCGCTGTGATTGGCCAAGCATGCACTGTGACCCCGCATGCTTGGCCAATCACAGCGCCGGCAGCGAGGAGAGCAATGATTGGCCACAGGCAGGATGCCTGTGGCCAATTATTGCTGAGGGGGTTTAGTACACGCCCCACACTATAAAAGGCCGCTAGCGCGGCGGCCTTGTGTAGTGTGTTCCGGAGCAGGGAAAGAGAAGCATAGGCAGGGACAGTGTCATTTTTTTCCTTTACTAATCCTGGATTCCTTGTGTTTAGGGACAAATAAGGATAGGTAGGGAGAGTGTCAGTGACAGTGTGTTATTCTGTGCTAAACCTTGTTTGTAGGGACAGAGAGGTACAGTGAGGGAAAGTGTCAGTGTGCTATTCTGTGCTAAACCAATTTTGCTGTTCCATATTTCAAATCCTTGAGTTTAGGGACAGAGAAGGACACTCGTGGAAATTATCAGTGTGCTATTCTGTGCTAAATCTTGTTTGTAGGGAGGGACAGAGTAGGACAGTGAGGGAAAGTGTCAGTGTGCTATTCTGTTCTAAACCAATTTTGCTGTTCCATATTTCAAATCCTTGAGTTTAGGGACAGAGAAGGACACTCGTGGAAATTATCAGTGTGCTATTCTGTGCTAAATCTTGTTTGTAGGGAGGGACAGAGTAGGACAGTGAGGGAAAGTGTCAGTGTGCTATTCTGTTCTAAACCAATTTTGCTGTTCCATATTTCAAATCCTTGAGTTTAGGGACAGAGAAGGACACTCGTGGAAATTATCAGTGTGCTATTCTGTGCTAAATCTTGTTTGTAGGGAGGGACAGAGTAGGACAGTGAGGGAAAGTGTCAGTGTGCTATTCTGTTCTAAACCAATTTTGCTGTTCCATATTTCAAATCCTTGAGTTTAGGGACAGAGAAGGACACTCGTGGAAATTATCAGTGTGCTATTCTGTGCTAAATCTTGTTTGTAGGGAGGGACAGAGTAGGACAGTGAGGGAAAGTTTCAGTGTGCTATTCTGTTCTAAACCAATTTTGCTGTTCCATATTTTCAATCCTTGAGTTTAGGGACAGAGAAGGACACTCGTGGAAATTATCAGTGTGCTATTCTGTGCTAAATCTTGTTTGTAGGGAGGGACAGAGTAGGACAGTGAGGGAAAGTGTCAGTGTGCTATTCTGTTCTAAACCAATTTTGCTGTTCCATATTTCAAATCCTGGAGTTTAGGGACAGAGAAGGACACTCGTGGAAATTATCAGTGTGCTATTCTGTGCTAAATCTTGTTTGTAGGGAGGGACAGAGTAGGACAGTGAGGGAAAGTTTCAGTGTGCTATTCTGTTCTAAACCAATTTTGCTGTTCCATATTTTCAATCCTTGAGTTTAGGGACAGAGAAGGACACTCGTGGAAATTATCAGTGTGCTATTCTGTGCTAAATCTTGTTTGTAGGGAGGGACAGAGTAGGACAGTGAGGGAAAGTGTCAGTGTGCTATTCTGTTCTAAACCAATTTTGCTGTTCCATATTTCAAATCCTTGAGTTTAGGGACAGAGAAGGACACTCGTGGAAATTATCAGTGTGCTATTCTGTGCTAAATCTTGTTTGTAGGGAGGGACAGAGTAGGACAGTGAGGGAAAGTTTCAGTGTGCTATTCTGTTCTAAACCAATTTTGCTGTTCCATATTTTCAATCCTTGAGTTTAGGGACAGAGAAGGACACTCGTGGAAATTATCAGTGTGCTATTCTGTGCTAAATCTTGTTTGTAGGGAGGGACAGAGTAGGACAGTGAGGTAAAGTGTCAGTGTGCTATTCTGTTCTAAACCAATTTTGCTGTTCCATATTTCAAATCCTTGAGTTTAGGGACAGAGAAGGACACTCGTGGAAATTATCAGTGTGCTATTCTGTGCTAAATCTTGTTTGTAGGGAGGGACAGAGTAGGACAGTGAGGGAAAGTTTCAGTGTGCTATTCTGTTCTAAACCAATTTTGCTGTTCCATATTTTTAATCCTTGAGTTTAGGGACAGAGAAGGACACTCGTGGAAATTATCAGTGTGCTATTCTGTGCTAAATCTTGTTTGTAGGGAGGGACAGAGTAGGACAGTGAGGGAAAGTGTCAGTGTGCTATTCTGTTCTAAACCAATTTTGCTGTTCCATATTTCAAATCCTTGAGTTTAGGTACAGAGAAGGACACTCGTGGAAATTATCAGTGTGCTATTCTGTGCTAAATCTTGTTTGTAGGGAGGGACAGAGTAGGACAGTGAGGGAAAGTTTCAGTGTGCTATTCTGTTCTAAACCAATTTTGCTGTTCCATATTTTCAATCCTTGAGTTTAGGGACAGAGAAGGACACTCGTGGAAATTATCAGTGTGCTATTCTGTGCTAAATCTTGTTTGTAGGGAGGGACAGAGTAGGACAGTGAGGGAAAGTGTCAGTGTGCTATTCTGTTCTAAACCAATTTTGCTGTTCCATATTTCAAATCCTTGAGTTTAGGGACAGAGAAGGACACTCGTGGAAATTATCAGTGTGCTATTCTGTGCTAAATCTTGTTTGTAGGGAGGGACAGAGTAGGACAGTGAGGGAAAGTGTCAGTGTGCTATTCTGTTCTAAACCAATTTTGCTGTTCCATATTTCAAATCCTTGAGTTTAGGGACAGAGAAGGACACTCGTGGAAATTATCAGTGTGCTATTCTGTGCTAAATCTTGTTTGTAGGGAGGGACAGAGTAGGACAGTGAGGGAAAGTTTCAGTGTGCTATTCTGTTCTAAACCAATTTTGCTGTTCCATATTTTCAATCCTTGAGTTTAGGGACAGAGAAGGACACTCGTGGAAATTATCAGTGTGCTATTCTGTGCTAAATCTTGTTTGTAGGGGGGGACAGAGTAGGACAGTGAGGGAAAGTGTCAGTGTGCTATTCTGTTCTAAACCAATTTTGCTGTTCCATATTTCAAATCCTTGAGTTTAGGGACAGAGAAGGACACTCGTGGAAATGATCAGTGTGCTATTCTGTGCTAAATCTTGTTTGTAGGGAGGGACAGAGTAGGACAGTGAGGGAAAGTGTCAGTGTGCTATTCTGTTCTAAACCAATTTTGCTGAACCATATTTTCAATCCTTGAGTTTAGGGACAGAGAAGGACACTCGTGGAAATTATCAGTGTGCTATTCTGTGCTAAATCTTGTTTGTAGGGAGGGACAGAGTAGGACAGTGAGGGAAAGTTTCAGTGTGCTATTCTGTTCTAAACCAATTTTGCTGTTCCATATTTTTAATCCTTGAGTTTAGGGACAGAGAAGGACACTCGTGGAAATTATCAGTGTGCTATTCTGTGCTAAATCTTGTTTGTAGGGAGGGACAGAGTAGGACAGTGAGGGAAAGTGTCAGTGTGCTATTCTGTTCTAAACCAATTTTGCTGTTCCATATTTCAAATCCTTGAGTTTAGGGACAGAGAAGGACACTCGTGGAAATTATCAGTGTGCTATTCTGTGCTAAATCTTGTTTGTAGGCAGGGACAGAGTAGGACAGTGAGGGAAAGTTTCAGTGTGCTATTCTGTTCTAAACCAATTTTGCTGTTCCATATTTTCAATCCTTGAGTTTAGGGACAGAGAAGGACACTCGTGGAAATTATCAGTGTGCTATTCTGTGCTAAATCTTGTTTGTAGGGAGGGACAGAGTAGGACAGTGAGGGAAAGTGTCAGTGTGCTATTCTGTTCTAAACCAATTTTGCTGTTCCATATTTCAAATCCTTGAGTTTAGGGACAGAGAAGGACACTCGTGGAAATTATCAGTGTGCTATTCTGTGCTAAATCTTGTTTGTAGGGAGGGACAGAGTAGGACAGTGAGGGAAAGTTTCAGTGTGCTATTCTGTTCTAAACCAATTTTGCTGTTCCATATTTTGTATCCTTGAGTTTAGGGACAGAGAAGGACACTCATGGAAATTATCAGTGTGCTATTCTGTGCTAAATCTTGTTTGTAGGGAGGGACAGAGTAGGACAGTGAGGGAAAGTTTCAGTGTGCTATTCTGTTCTAAACCAATTTTGCTGTTCCATATTTTCAATCCTTGAGTTTAGGGACAGAGAAGGACACTCGTGGAAATTATCAGTGTGCTATTTTGTGCTAAATCTTGTTTGTAGGGAGGGACAGAGTAGGACAGTGAGGGAAAGTGTCAGTGTGCTATTCTGTTCTAAACCAATTTTGCTGTTCCATATTTCAAATCCTTGAGTTTAGGGACAGAGAAGGACACTCGTGGAAATTATCAGTGTGCTATTCTGTGCTAAATCTTGTTTGTAGGGAGGGACAGAGTAGGACAGTGAGGGAAAGTGTCAGTGTGCTATTCTGTTCTAAACCAATTTTGCTGAACCATATTTTCAATCCTTGAGTTTAGGGACAGAGAAGGACACTCGTGGAAATTATCAGTGTGCTATTCTGTGCTAAATCTTGTTTGTAGGGAGGGACAGAGTAGGACAGTGAGGGAAAGTTTCAGTGTGCTATTCTGTTCTAAACCAATTTTGCTGTTCCATATTTTCAATCCTTGAGTTTAGGGACAGAGAAGGACAATCGTGGAAATTATCAGTGTGCTATTCTGTGCTAAATCTTGTTTGTAGGGAGGGACAGAGTAGGACAGTGAGGGACAGTTTCAGTGTGCTATTCTGTTCTAAACCAATTTTGCTGTTCCATATTTTTAATCCTTGAGTTTAGGGACAGAGAAGGACACTCGTGGAAATTATCAGTGTGCTATTCTGTGCTAAATCTTGTTTGTAGGGAGGGACAGAGTAGGACAGTGAGGGAAAGTGTCAGTGTGCTATTCTGTTCTAAACCAATTTTGCTGTTCCATATTTCAAATCCTTGAGCTTAGGGACAGAGAAGGACACTCGTGGAAATTATCAGTGTGCTATTCTGTGCTAAATCTTGTTTGTAGGGAGGGACAGAGTAGGACAGTGAGGGGAAGTTTCAGTGTGCTATTCTGTTCTAAACCAATTTTGCTGTTCCATATTTTCAATCCTTGAGTTTAGGGACAGAGAAGGACACTCGTGGAAATTATCAGTGTGCTATTCTGTGCTAAATCTTGTTTGTAGGGAGGGACAGAGTAGGACAGTGAGGGAAAGTGTCAGTGTGCTATTCTGTTCTAAACCAATTTTGCTGTTCCATATTTCAAATCCTTGAGTTTAGGGACAGAGAAGGACACTCGTGGAAATTATCAGTGTGCTATTCTGTGCTAAATCTTGTTTGTAGAGAGGGACAGAGTAGGACAGTGAGGGAAAGTGTCAGTGTGCTATTCTGTTCTAAACCAATTTTGCTGTTCCATATTTCAAATCCTTGAGTTTAGGGACAGAGAAGGACACTCGTGGAAATTATCAGTGTGCTATTCTGTGCTAAATCTTGTTTGTAGGGAGGGACAGAGTAGGACAGTGAGGGAAAGTTTCAGTGTGCTATTCTGTTCTAAACCAATTTTGCTGTTCCATATTTTCAATCCTTGAGTTTAGGGACAGAGAAGGACACTCGTGGAAATTATCAGTGTGCTATTCTGTGCTAAATCTTGTTTGTAGGGAGGGACAGAGTAGGACAGTGAGGGAAAGTTTCAGTGTGCTATTCTGTTCTAAACCAATTTTGCTGTTCCATATTTTCAATCCTTGAGTTTAGGGACAGAGAAGGACACTCGTGGAAATTATCAGTGTGCTATTCTGTGCTAAATCTTGTTTGTAGGGAGGGACAGAGTAGGACAGTGAGGGAAAGTGTCAGTGTGCTATTCTGTTCTAAACCAATTTTGCTGTTCCATATTTCAAATCCTTGAGTTTAGGGACAGAGAAGGACACTCGTGGAAATTATCAGTGTGCTATTCTGTGCTAAATCTTGTTTGTAGGGAGGGACAGAGTAGGACAGTGAGGGAAAGTGTCAGTGTGCTATTCTGTTCTAAACCAATTTTGCTGAACCATATTTTCAATCCTTGAGTTTAGGGACAGAGAAGGACACTCGTGGAAATTATCAGTGTGCTATTCTGTGCTAAATCTTGTTTGTAGGGAGGGACAGAGTAGGACAGTGAGGGAAAGTTTCAGTGTGCTATTCTGTTCTAAACCAATTTTGCTGTTCCATATTTTCAATCCTTGAGTTTAGGGACAGAGAAGGACACTCGTGGAAATTATCAGTGTGCTATTCTGTGCTAAATCTTGTTTGTAGGGAGGGACAGAGTAGGACAGTGAGGGAAAGTGTCAGTGTGCTATTCTGTTCTAAACCAATTTTGCTGTTCCATATTTCAAATCCTTGAGTTTAGGGACAGAGAAGGACACTCGTGGAAATTATCAGTGTGCTATTCTGTGCTAAATCTTGTTAGTAGGGAGGGACAGAGTAGGGCAGTGAGGGAAAGTGTCAGTGTGCTATTCTGTTCTAAACCAATTTTGCTGAACCATATTTTCAATCCTTGAGTTTAGGGACAGAGAGGTACAGTGAGTGAAACTGACAGTGTGCTATTCTGTTCTAAACCAATTTTGCTGTTCCATATTTTCAATCCTTGAGTTTAGGGACAGAGAAGGACACTCGTGGAAATTATCAGTGTGCTATTCTGTGCTAAATCTTGCTTGTAGGGAGGGCCAGAGTAGGACAGTGAGGGAAAGTGTCAGTGTGCTATTCTGTTCTAAACCAATTTTGCTGTTCCATATTTTCAATCCTTGAGTTTAGGGACAGAGAAGGACACTCGTGGAAATTATCAGTGTGCTATTATGTGCTAAATCTTGTTTGTAGGGAGGGACAGAGTAGGACAGTGAGGGAAAGTGTCAGTGTGCTATTCTGTTCTAAACCAATTTTGCTGTTTCATATTTCAAATCCTTGAGTTTAGGGACAGAGAAGGACACTCGTGGAAATTATCAGTGTGCTATTCTGTGCTAAATCTTGTTTGTAGGGAGGGACAGAGTAGGACAGTGAGGGAAAGTTTCAGTGTGCTATTCTGTTCTAAACCAATTTTGCTGTTCCATATTTTCAATCCTTGAGTTTAGGGACAGAGAAGGACACTCGTGGAAATTATCAGTGTGCTATTCTGTGCTAAATCTTGTTTGTAGGGATGGACAGATTAGGACAGTGAGTGAATGTGTCAGTGTGCTATTCTGTTCTAAACCAATTTTGGTGTTCCATATTTGAAATCCTTGAGTTTAGGGACAGAGAAGGACACTCGTGGAAACTATCAGTGTGCTATTCTGTGCTAAATCTTGTTTGTAGGGACAGAGAAGGACAGTGAGGGAAAGTGTCAGTGTGCTGTTCTGTGCTAAACCAATCTTGCTGAAGCATATTGCAAATCCTTGTGTTTAGGGACAGAGAAGGATAGGCAGGGGACAGTGTCAGTGTCATTGTTGCTAAGCCTCCTGCACAGTATACACCTGATGGTAGCCCTTATTGCTCTTTTTCCCATCTCCCTGCAGGCCATCCATTAAAATGTCTGGAAGGCAACCAAGGAGAGGCAGACAGTCAGGAGGCAAAAAAAGAGGGCAAGCAGGCTCTGTGTCTGGGGTCAACAGTGCTGGTCGTGGACGCGGTGCATTGTCATCAGCACATGGCCATGGGACACGCTTGTCCTTCTTTTCGGCAGCTGGACATGTTGAGCCACATCATGCCGAAGACTTGGTAGAGTGGATGACCAAGCCCACCTCATCCTCCTCATCCTCTCTCACCCAGGCTCAAGGTACTGGCAAAGCAGCTGCCAAAGCGTCCTCTTCTCTGGTATCATTATCTTCATTAGTCAATCCTTCCCTAGACCCACCATGTCCTCCTCCTGAGGAGTCCCCCGAACTGTTTCAGCACAGTGTTGGGTACATGCTCCAGGAGGATGCCCAGCGTTTGGAAGGATCTGATGATGATACCCAGCTAGAGGAAGGCAGCAGCGTGAGAGCAGAGAGAGGGGATGCTCAAGAAGGACACCAATCTGTCAGTCATGCTCCAGCAGCTGCAGCATACTGCCAGATTGGCTCCAGTGATGAGGAGGGAGGGGATGATGAGGTCACTGACTCCACGTGGGTGCCTAATAGGAGAGAGGAGGAGGAGGATGAGGAGGAGGCACATCTCCAACGAGGCAGGATGCCCTTGAGTGGCCAGCGTATGGGCAGCACACCGACGGAATCACACCACAGAGCTCCGCATGTGCAGGGCGCTGCCTCTGCCCGTCATTCAAAAAGTTCTTTGGTGTGGGCCTTTTTTGAGGCGAGTGCATCAGATCGCACAGCTGCTGTTTGCAACATATGTCTCAAGCGTATATCGCGTGGCCAAAACATCAGCCGCTTGGGCACCACATGCTTGATCAGACATATGTTTACCTGCCATGCAGCTCGTTGGCAAGCCTACCTTAAAGACCCACACCAAAGAACAAAGCTGACCTCTTCTTGCACCGCATCAGCTGGGATCTCCAACCCCACTATACCTTCACTCCTCTCTGAAACCTGCTCTGAGAGGAATGAAGATGTAGAATTAGGTGTGTCACAGGCAAGTACTTGCGGGCACTCTGCTAGCAGTACACCAACGTCCGATTCTAGCAGGCAAATTTCCCTGCCCCAGCTGCTGGACCGCCGAAAGAAGTTCACTCCCAGCCATCCACATGCCCAGCGGTTGAATACTAGCTTGGCTAAATTGCTAGCGCTTCAACTGCTGCCTTTTCAGTTGGTAGACTCGGCCCCCTTCCGTGAGTTTGTGCAATGTGCGGTTCCTCAGTGGCAGGTTCCCAAACGCCACTTTTTCGCACGGAAGGCGATTCCGGCTCTCTACAGGCATGTGGAAGGCAATGTCTTGGCCTCGCTGGACAGGGCGGTCAGCGGTAAGGTGCATATTACTGCTGACTCATGGTCCAGCAGGCATGGACAGGGACGTTACCTTTCTTTCACGGCCCATTGGGTCACTCTTTTGGCAGCTGGGAAGGATGCAGGACAAGGTGCAGTAGTGTTGGAGGTTGTTCCACCGCCACGCCTCCAAAATGCTACTACTGGTTGTGACACACCTCTCTCCTCCACCCCCTCCTCTTCTTCTTCCTCCATGGCCTCTTCCTGTGGTTTGTCCTCGGAACCAGCGGTGCTCCGTAGGCGTTCAAGGGGCTACGCAAGTACGCAGGCAAAAAGATGCCATGCCGTGCTTGCGCTGGTGTGTTTGGGGGACAGGAGCCACACTGGGGCAGAGGTCCTGTCTGCTCTGCAGGGGCAGGCCGAGAGGTGGTTGACGCCACGCCAGCTTAAGCCAGGAATGGTGGTTTGCGACAATGGCACCAACCTCCTCTCCGCCCTCTGACAGGGACAACTGACCCATGTGCCCTGTATGGCTCACGTTCTTAACCTGGTGGTGCAGCGGTTCTTGGGCAGGTACCCGGGCTTACAGGATGTCCTGAGGCAGGCCAGGAAAGTCTGTGTGCATTTCCGCAGATCTTATAATGCCAGTGCTCGCCTGGCTGAGCTGCAAAAGGAGTTGAACCTGCCCAAGAACCGCCTTATATGTGACATGCCCACCAGGTGGAACTCAACGTTGGCCATGCTGCAGCGGCTGCACACGCAGCAGAGGGCCATCAATGAGTACCTGTGCGACTACGGCACCAGGACAGGGTCAGGGGAGCTCGGGTTTTTTTCACCACGCCAGTGGGGCATGATCAGGGATGCATGCACTGTCCTGGCACCATTTGAGGAGGCCACGAGGATGGTGAGCAGTGACAGTGCATGCATCAGTGACACTGTACCTCTTGTCCACCTGTTGGAGCACACGCTGCATGGAATAATGGACAGGGCACTTGAGGCAGAACAGAGGCAGGAAGAGGAGGACTTCCTTGCCTCTCAAGGCCCCCTTTACCCAGACAGTGTTCCTTCTGTCCCACCCATCGCACAGGAAGAGGAGGAGGAGGAGGAGGAGGAGGAGGATTGTGTCAGCATGGAGGTGGAGGCTGGCACTCAGCATCATCAGCAGCAGTCTTTTAGGGATGATTTACAGTCCCAAGAAACCAGTGGACTTGTACGTGGCTGGGAGGAGGTGGCTGCGGATCATGTCGTCCTTAGTGACCCAGAGGACTCCGGACTGAATGCCTCAGCTAACCTACGCTGCATGGCCTCCCTGATCCTGCAAAGTCTGCGGAAGGATCCTCGTATTCTTCGGATCAAGGAGAGGGACCATTACTGGCTGGCTACTGATCCATGGTACAAGGGTAAGGTTGCGGACCTTATCGTACCGTCGCAGAGGGAGCAGAGGATGAGACAACTCCGGGAGGCCTTGCAGAAAGGTCTGTGCAACGCGTTCCCAGAGACTGGGAGGTTACAAACTCCTGGTCCTGGACAACGAGTTGCTGAGGCTTCGGGCAGTCAAAGAAGGAGCGGTGGGGAAGGTGGCCGTCTGACCGATGCGTTCAGACAATTCTTTAGTCCGCAGCCCCAAAGTATGATCGGTTCCAGCAACCATCGCCAGCGTCTGATATACATGGTGCAGGAATACCTAGGGGCAAGGTCAGACTTGGACACCTTCCCCACCGAGAATCCTCTGGCTTACTGGGTCTTGAGGATGGATCACTGGCCAGAGCTTGCACAGTATGCAATTGAGCTACTGGCCTGTCCTGCATCCAGCGTTCTTTCAGAACGCACATTCAGTGCTGCTGGAGGATTTGTCACGGATCACAGGGTGCGCCTGTCCACCGACTCGGTTGATCGACTGACTTTCATCAAGATGAACCAGTCTTGGATCACCACCAGCTACCACACACCAGATGCTGATATAACAGACTAATTGATTTTAAAATGTCACAACCCTTCAAGACTGATGCTGATGCTGAGTGCCTGTGCTGTTATGTTGACTGGCTATCCTCCTCCTCCTCCTCAATGATACGATTAATGATGATAGCTTGGAAGATCATTTTGGTTTATGGGTGACGCCACCAGTGGCTAAGGCCCAATTTTTCAGCCCCTGTTTAACAGGGGCATGCAATTATAATTATTGATCTAATAATTCACAGCAGGGCCCATTGCTGCGCCCACCAAGAGTAACTGTCAGGCCTTACAGTGTTGTGGCACCAGCACCACCATCACCACCACCACCACCACCACCACCAAAGGCCCAATTTTTCAGCCCCTATTCAACAGGGGCATGCAATTATAATTATTGATCTAATAATTCACAGCAGGGCCCATTGCTGCGCCCACCAAGAGTAACTGTCAGGCCTTACAGTGTTGTGGCACCAGCACCACCATCAAAGGCCCAATTTTTACTACCACTGATCAACAATTATATGTTATTACAATTCCTGATATAATAGTTGACAGCAGGGCGTTCCAGCACCCACCAAGAATAACTGTGAGTGCTTTCAGTGTTGTGCCAACACCAACACCTAAGGGGCCAATTTCTGCAGAGTATATACGGCAGGTCCCTACTTTCAAACATCCAACTTACAAACTACTACTACTTGCAAACGGAAGAAGACAACAGGAAGTGAGAGGAAATCTACCCCTTGGAAGGAAAATTCTCTCCTGTAAGAATTAATATGGGAGAAAGGTGTCTCCTCTCTACTGATGCTTTATCACCAATCCTTGTTTCAATAAAAACACCACATTTCAAAAACAGTTGTCATTGGGACGCAAAGTGAGGTGAAATGTTCTGAACAGGGGCACAGACAGCAAAAAAAATGTGACAGGGGTGATAACCGTTCCCTATGTTTTACAAAAAGCTAAAAAAAAGGAATTTGGCATGGAGCTCCACTTAAACAATGCAGCTGTTCAAAATTACAAACAGATTCTACATAAGAACAAACCTACAGTCCCTGTCTTGTATGCACCGCCTGTATACGGCTGTTCAGAGTATATAGGTCCTTTTTTATTTTGTGTGCGGGGTTCCCCTTAATATCCATACAAGACCCAAAGGGGCTGGTAATGGGCTGGGGTAGGGGGGGGGTTGATGGGGTAGCTATGCCATTTTTCCTAAAGATTTTCATACATATTACCGGGACCAGACATTGCATTAAAGCCGCAAGCAGTTTTAAATGGCTTTTTTTCCTTTAGAAATGTTATTTTGTGCAGGGACAGTTCTAAACACGGGAAACACGTGGCACTTCACAGGCATACTTTAGACACCCCCCAGGTACAATATTTAAAGGAATATTTGACTTTTTTTTTTCACTTTATGCATCATTAACCACTTGACAACTGGGCACTTAAACCCCCTTCCTAACCAGACGAATTTTCAGCTTTCGGTGCTCTCACATTTTGAATGACAATTACTCAGTCATACAACACTGTACCCATATGAAATTGTTGTCCTTTTTTTCACACAAATAGAGCTTTCTTTTGGTGGTATTTAATCACTGTTGGGTTTTTTATTTTTTGCGCTATAAGAGAAAAAAGACTGAAAATGTTGTAAAAAAATGAGTTTTTCTTTGTTTCCGTTATAAAATTTTGCAAATTAGTATTTTTTCTTCATACATTTTGGCCAAAATTTATACTGCTACATATCTTTGGTAAAAATAAGTACAAATTGGTGGATATTTTTTGGTCTTTGTGAAAGTTATAGAGTCCACAAGCTATGGTGCCAATATCTGAAAATTGATCACACCTGAAGTACTGACGGCCGATCTCATTTCTTGAGACCCTAACATGCCAGAAAAGTACAAATACCCCCCAAATGACCCCTTTTTGGAAAGAAGACATTCCAAGGTATTTAGAAAGAGTCATTGTGAGTTTTTTGAAGTTGTCATTTTTTCCCACAATTCTTTGCAAAAATCAAGATTTTTTTTTCTTTTTTTTTTTTTCCACAAAATTGTCATATTAGCAGGTTATTTCTCACACACAGCATATGCATACCACAAATTACACCCCAAAACACATTCTGCTATTCCTCCCGAGTATGGCGATACCACATGTGTGAGACTTTTACACAGCGTGGCCACATACAGAGGCCCAACATGCAGGGAGCACCTTCAGGCGTTCTGGAGCACCCAGGCCAATTCTGACATTTCTCTCCTACATGTAAAAATCATCATTTATTTGCTATAAAATTACATAGAACCCCAAAACATTATATATGTTTTTTTAGCAAAGACCTTAAAGAATATAATGGTGGTCATTGCAACTTTTTATCTTGCACGGTATTTGCGCAGAAATTTTTCTAACGCGTTTTTTACGGAAAAAAAACAGTTTTGTGCCTAAAAGAAAAAAAAAACAGTAAAGTTAGCCCAGTGTTTTTGCATAATGTGAAAGATGAAGTTACGCCGAGTAAATAGATACCTAACATGTCACCCTTCAAAATTGCACACGCTCGTGGAATGGCGCCAAACTTCGCTACTTAAAAATCCCCATAGGCAATGCTTTAAATATTTTTACTGGTTATATGTTTCGAGTTACAGAGGAGGTCTAGGGCCAAAATTATTGCTCTCGCTCTAACGTTCGCAACGATACCTCACATGTGTGGCTTGAACACCGTTTTCATATGTGGGCGGGGCTTATGTATGCGTTCACTTCTGCATGCGAGCTCGCGGGGGCAGGGGCGCTTTAAAAAAAAAATATATATTTTATTGTTCATTTTACTTTATTTATTTTAGTTTGACATGTTTTTCCGCCCCAAATTTTTTTTTTTAGCACTTTTATTCCTATTACAAGGAATGTAAACATCCCTTGTAATAGGAATATGGCATGACAGGTCCTCTTTACAGTGAGATATGGGGGGGGGTGTCAATAAGACCCCACATCTCACCTCTAGGCTGGGAAGCCTAAAAAAAAAACAAAAAAAAAAACAATCTTGGCTTTGATCGTAGTGGTGAGTCGGTAGAAGCACCGGAGGGCAGCGGGAGGGGGGGGGGCATCCCCTCTCACCTTCCGTAAGAGCGATCAAGCGGTGGAACAGCCGCTATGATTGTTCTTATGGTGTAGGGAATCGCCAGCTGAAAAAGCGAATATCTGAATGATGCCTGTAGCTGCTCCCATCATTCAGATATCTCCGCACAAAGTCAAGGACGTCATATGACGGCCGGCGGGCGGGCGGGAAGTGGTTATTGCAGAGTATTGCCGGGTATTGAGGAGTATTGCCGGGTATTGAGGAGTATTGACGAGTATTGCCGGGTATTGACGAGTATTGCAGGGTATTGTGGAGTATTGCAGGGTATTGTGGAGTATTGCAGGGTATTGTGGAGTATTGCCGGGTATTGTGGAGTATTGCCGGGTATTGTGGAGTATTGCCGGGTATTGTGGAGTATTGCCGGGTATTGTGGAGTATTGCAGGGTATTGTGGAGTATTGCTGGGTATTGTGGAGTATTGCCGGGTATTGTGGAGTATTGCCGGGTATTGTGGAGTATTGCCGGGTATTGTGGAGTATTGCCGGGTATTGTGGAGTATTGCCGGGTATTGTGGAGTATTGCCGGGTATTGTGGAGTATTGCTGGGTATTGTGGAGTATTGCCGGGTATTGTGGAGTATTGCTGGGTATTGTGGAGTATTGCCGGGTATTGTGGAGTATTGCTGGGTATTGTGGAGTATTGCGGAGTATGGCAGGGTATGGGCAGGGTATTGCACAGTATGGGCAGGGTATTGCACAGGGTATTGCAGAGTATGGGCAGGGTATTGCACAGGGTGTATTGCAGAGTATTGCACAGGGTGTATTGCAGAGTATTGGCAGGGTGTATTGCAGAGTATTGGCAGGGTGTATTGCAGAGTATTGCACAGGGTATTGCAGAGTATTGGCAGGGTGTATTGCAGAGTATTGCACAGGGTATTGCAGAGTATTGGCAGGGTGTATTGCAGAGTATTGCACAGGGTATTGCAGAGTATTGACAGGGTGTATTGCAGAGTATTGCACAGGGTATTGCAGAGTATTGCACAGGGTATTGCAGAGTATTGCACAGGGTGTATTGCAGAGTATTGCACAGGGTGTATTGCAGAGTATTGCACAGGGTGTATTGCAGAGTATTGGCAGAGTATTGCACAGGGATGGCTGAGCAGGGATGGATGGATTGCTGGATCTGTGACTGCAATTGTCACAGATCCAGCCCACAGCTGACATGGGGGAGGGAGCGGACATGATCCGCTCCCTCCCCTCTCCTCTCACACTGTACCGATCGGTACAGAGAGGGGAGGGAGGAACCGGCGTCATCAAATGACGCCGGTCTGTTTACAAGTGATCGCTCCGTCATTTGACGGAGCGATCACGTGGTAAACGGCCGCGATTAGCGGCCATCTACCGTGATCCGTGATGCTCCGGGTCTTCCGGACCCGGCGGTCACGGACATATCCTGGAGCGCGCCCCTGGGGGCGCGCGGGAGCAAGATTCTGTGAGGACGTCCCTGGGACGTCCACTCAGGATAACTCGACCGCGCTGTGGACGTCTTTTGTACATGGCGCGGTCGGGAAGTGGTTAAAATGACTGCTCCCGGAAAACGTCCGTTTTTAAAACTTCTTTTTGCATTGATACATGTCCCCTGGTGCAGAACCCGGGTTCCCAAACTCTGTTTCGGACAATAACATGGATAATAGTCGTTATAATTAGCACTTTAGAATCCGAACGTTCGCATCCATTGTATTTAATAGGGTTCTAATGTTCGTGCAAACTTTCGGTCCGTTCGCGGGTTCTGGTGCGAACCGAACCCGGGGTGTTCGGCTCATCACTACCTACCATCAAGTCTCTTAAAGGGGTTGTAAACCCTCCATAGAATGCATTAAGGTGAAAAACCTTAAGGCTTTAAAACCACTTTAAGCTCCTTCTGCTTGTCAGCTTCCCCTGGTGGAGTACATTGGGAGCACAGAGAGCAATTCAGCACAGTGTCCTAAATCAGCTGAAGTCCATTAGGAGCACAGAGAGCACTTCAGCACAGTGTCCTTAATCAGCTGAAGTCCATTAGGAGCACTTCAGCACAGTGTCCTAAATCAGTCAGATTATAGCCAAGCATCTGGCTACATGTTGAAAACCCAAAAAACGGGTTTTAGTTGCACAAGATTTGCAAATACATGTGGAAGCTGCACTGCTTCATCAAGCCCTTCAGTGTAGTAAGATGCTAACTCTAGTCTATGAGAACCTCCATGTTGGAGCACATGCACATAAACCAATGAATACATTAAGGGCAGGTATACCTAGAGACAGCTCATTTCTTTTTAAAGGTGCAGGTACACACCAAATGTCCAGCACAGCACTATGGTAGCTAAAAGCATCCAATTCCAACATGGTAAAACAAAAATGGCCCTAATTTTTTAAAAAGCCTTTAAGGGGTTGTAAACCTCAAGGTTTTTTACCTAATACATTCTATTCATTAAGGTGAAAAACCTTCTGTAGTGCAGCAGCCCCCCAGAACCCCTCTTGTACTTACCTGAACCCGATCTGTTCAACGACAGGGACGAGCACAGCAGCTCCAGCCGCTGTCTCAGGTCCTCAATGGATAGATTGATAGCAGCAGGAGCCATTGGCTGCTGTCAATCAAATCCACTGACACAGAAGGCGGGGGCCGGGGCCAAAACTTGCTGTCTGTGTCAATGGACACAGCAGCAGGACTCGGGAGTGCACCAACATGAGTGCCCCTATGGAAAACAGCTCTTTGTGGAGGCACTGGAGACAGGAGCACCACTGGGGGACTCCAGAAGAGGAGGATAAGGGCCACTGTGTACAAAACCCTTGCACAGAGGAGGTAAGTATAATATGTTTGTTATTTTAAAAAAAAAAAGAAAAAACTTTTACAACCCTTTTAAGGGTAAGGGTCACAGGGATGCAATATACAGAATTGTGCAACTAAAATCATGGATGGCTGGTAAGTGTGCCAAAACATTGTTTTGTTTGTTCTGATACTTTAGTTAATCTACTTTTTCTTTTAGCTAAAGAATTTGCTTAGGCACATTTTAACATCACATTTATCAATTGTCACATGCTTTTAAGTTTTTATGAAGTATTTAATGTGTAAAAATTTCTATAACACAACCCATTACACTTCAAACAATGTATTAGAAAGTTCTACAGAGAGGGTAGAAATATGCTTTGTTTATATTTTCATTCAAACCCACAGAGAATGCATTTTACTGTGAACGACTGCATTAGAATATTATGAATGCTGATTTTTCAGGCTAATTGCTTTATTTTTTGCCCACTCAAATAACTGATTTTTCTTCACCTAGTATACAAGTTCCAAAAGTGCAGAGAAGAAACTATTATTTTTACCCATTAATTCCCTAATTTACCCTAATGCCGGCGTTTTAGCCCTCTCTGGGAAGTTCATTTTTAACATGTGAACTGTCAAAAAAAAACAAAAAAACATAAAAGACTTTTTAGAAATGTTTAATGCTCCAGATATACTACAGGGCTCGAAATCCATAGATGATTTAGTGGCATGTTTTCTGAAGTATACGACCATAGCTCATAGATTCTGGGATTTTATGTGCTAGTTATAAGATTTTATGAACACTTTATAACATTTTATAGACGTTTTAATCATTAGTTAGGACTTTCACTCCACTAGGTAATTTTATCAATAATAGTTGCTAACCCAGCTGTTCCCTATCATCTGCCATAGTACTTTCTATCATTTTGTTACAATATCCATTTGTCACTTCACATAAGGTCTAAAATAGAGGTCAGGAGGATTCCAGAACTCCAGAATCTGAGTGACCTTTTACTAACTCAAACTGGGTGCAAACCTTGGTAAAGTTACAAATTAAATATATTTAAAGGAGGAAGCCCAAGTCTTATGCCGCGTACACACGATCGTTTTTAATGTAATTTTCAAAAACGATGTTTTTCTCGACGTGATTTTTCTTGTTTCCTCTCAAGCCTGTCTTGCATACACACGTTCATTTAAAAAAACGCTCGAGCAAAGCGCAGTGACGTACAACACGTACGACGGCACTATAAAGGGGAAGTTCCGTTCGAATAGCGCCACCCTTCATGTTAGTAAAGTTTGTTGAGCGACGATTCGCGCTTTTCAGCCTCGTGCTTTTCACGTCGTTAAAAATGCTCTGGAGCCTACACACGATCGTTTTTAATGCCCAATTTAAAAAATTGCATTTTTAACGTCGTGAAAAACGGTCGTGTGTTTGCGGCATTATGCTTAAATTCCCATTGGATTGGACTAGTGTACATGTTTAATGATATTTTAGAGCTATTCGGTATGCTTAGTGCTTCAACTACTTAATTAGCTGCTAAAGTACCCCTAGCTAGTTTTTTGAGAGTGCATCTTCGGTGCTGGACTTGAGTGGTTAAAGCAATCATTTGTATCTTTCAGCAACCTGCTGGAGCTTGCAGTTAAATGGCTGCCTGATGACACAAGCATACTGGAGCTGCACACAGTTGCTTTCTCACCAGGATGACCTAGAAGTTGTGCCACACTAGGAGATATAGTTAGAAAGAATTGCCTGATGGGCATTGCAAAGGCTACTTTAGTGCCAAAGACCTGTAAGAGCAGTCGCTTGTATTACCCCAATTTTTTTTCCTAAATGTAACAATTAATATTGCTAGTTAATAATCAGCAAAACGTTTGGTCATGCTGCAGCTGCCTACAGATCAGAATTTCTTAAATGGACTTCTGTATGTAGGCAGGTGCAGGTTATCCTCCCCACTGTAATTGGCACTATTCAGCTGGCTGCTGTGAAGAGAGGATAGAGGTTGAGAGGAGCTTTGTTCTTTTGAAGCCTCCATATGTGTCATCAGGGGAGAAGCTGTCTGATTGGACCTCCACTGCCATCTTTAGTGAGGGCAATGCTAATAAAAGGCACTGTCCCTCTCCAGTTGGTGCGCATTTTCAAAGTGGCTAGGGTAGGGATAGGATCACCCCTGGCAAGTGACAGTGTAATTAGCGTTAGATAGTGGTTCCTGTTGAGGAGGGGCAGAGCAGGGATTCCACTTTTATTTCCGCCATTAGGGGACTGTAGAGAGTTGAGACAAGGATCTTTCTACCAGTCTACCAAGTGTGACTACACCGCTGCTCTGCCTATCAACCACCCCTTTTTCTCAGATGCTGTTTCGGTAACGCAAGTCCTATCTAAAGCCTCGTACACACGGTCGAACTTCCATCGGACTTTTCCGTGGATTTTTGTCCGAACGGAGTTGGCCGGGCACACCCAGAGCATACACACCACAGGACTTTTCTGCAAACTTTCCCAAAACTTTTTGCAACATCACATGGGTTTTCTGCTCTTTTCTGCTCTTTACTGCCACCCTTTGGTCAACTTCTGCTATTGTTGGTTGATTTTAACATCAGTTGTTTTGTCCATCGGACAAAAGTCCTATGGTTTTCTGTACACACGGTAGGACTTTGCTCCATCTGACTTTTGTTGGGCAAAAGTTTGTCCGTTTGCAGACCCAACATTTGTCCGATGAAAACAAAACCAAACGAAAAAAAAGTTTGTCCGATGGAGCGTACACACGGTCGGATTGTTGGTCCAACTTGCTTAAAACGAAGTTTGTTGGGCAAAAGTCCGACCGTGTGTGGCTTTAGTGTCCATTCAATGGCAAGGGCTGTGTTAAAGTATCACAAACATTGTTAAGAGCTATTGTACCTGAGTTAAGGTGGTATCAAGGCTCTGTGCCATATTGTTTGGGACTGTTCAGTAAGCACCTTACCACTGCTTCTACATATTATTTGTTACAACTATTTCACAAAACAATAACAGTTCCACCATCATTGGCCTCTGTGTGCCTTTACTCAATCTTAGGTACCAAACAGTTAGCCCCACCCACAACTGCATTAAGTCAGTGCTTGATCAATGGTGTATCTTTTAACTTGTCTAGCTACCTGTCATGTTTTCAGTTTTTCATCAATACGGACTCCGCCCTGATCACCGTTCCCTGACCAGACTTGGCAGCTGCCTGTTCTGACTTCCAGTCTGTCCAAATATATTTCTGCCTTGTGATTTTGTGACACCCTTAAGTGACACAGAGAATCCTCAGCATCCCATAACACTAAAATTGCTATAGCTGATGTAAGTGATTACAGCTTGTGAATTCACCTGCTGCCAACTTAAAGGAGAAGTTTGAGGTTTCTAAAAACAACAAACACACATGTTCACCTTTATACTGCAGCATTGATGTGACCAATGATTGATCAGTACTCGTTCTGCTCAGATAAGCACACAGTTTCTGTCAGTCACTGCTCTCCGCTATGTCCTTCAAGTTCTTATTGAAGCACCGGAGAGGGCAAGGGGGCCGGTGCAGCTGGCTCTGACACCAACTTTGCTTATTGTTTATATTTGATGTTTATGAGCAAGTAGGCACTGGGGTTTAGTCACTTCCATACTTGGCACTTTTACCCCCTTCCTGCCCAGGCTAATTTTCACATTTCAGCGCTGTCACACTTTGAATGACAATTGCGCTGTCATGTAACACTGAACCCAAATTACATTTTTTTATTTTTTGACAAATAAATCTTTTTTTTGGTGGTATTTAATCACCACGGTTTTTTATTTTTTGCTAAATAAATGAAAAAAAAAAAAAAAAACATTTCATAGTCTGTTATAAGATTTTGCAAACAGGTAATTTTTATCTTTTGCTGATGTGCGCTGATGAGGCTGCACTGATAGGCTGCACTGATGGGCACTGATGGGGAGGCACTGATGAGGCTGCGCTGATAGACAGCATTGATGAGCACTGATAGACGGCACTGATAGGTGAAACTGAAGGGCACTGATAGGTGGCACTGGTAGGCGGCACTGATGGGCACTGATAGGTGACACTGATGAGTGGGCACTGATTGGCAGCACTGATGAGCACTGGTTGGCAGCACTGGTGGGCACTAATTGGCAGCACTGGTGAGCAGCACTGGTGGGCACTGATTAGCAGCACTAGTGGGCACTGTTGGGATGGCACTGATAATCTGGACACTGATAATCAGGACACTGATAATCAGTGCCCTGATTATCAGTGTAGATGTCCCTTTTAGACAAGCCGGTTATCGTCTCTCCTCTTCTCAAGCTGTCAGCGCGAGGAAAGGAATGCTGATAACTGGCTTGTGTTTACATTGTGATCAGCTGTGATTTGAGTGGTAAAAGGGCGCTGTGCTTGGCCCTTTACCCCGACCTGTGTCCTAGTGAAACAGTCATCACAGAGCATGCTGCCCAATGCACCGCAGCGGGGGCGATCACAAGAGGACATCATATGACACTCTTCCAAAACTGGCCACCTGTGCTGTAGCCATCATTCGGCTATAGCGCGGTTGGCAAGTGGTTAAAGAACAGAGGCATGTCTCCTAACAAAGTGACTTTCAAATTTACTGTATGTACAATTTTCATTTTTATAGTGAATGTAAATGAATAAGGTTAAAAATCCAATGTTTTGACCTTTTTATTTCCCTTGAACACATTTGGGTGCATAGCTTCACTTAATTCACTAACATTAATTTTCTTAAGTGAACATCCACTTTGCACAGCGAACAGTCTCTGCACCTTTAATAAATCAAACCTTGATCTAGGTTTTGCTCAGAAATATAACCAATTAAAACAGACTTTTACTTACAGGCCAAATTAAACTATCTAAAGAATCTTGCTGGGAGGGATACAGATGGAATAAAAATGCTGCGTCTAGGTTCAGTATTTGGTGATGTGAACTTTGATAAAGGATCAACATTTTCACTTAAGGAAACACTCCAGTCGAAAATGGAAATTGCTTCTATCTGTAAAATCTTGTCTTTATCTTTTTGCACACCTTGGTCAAATCTGTTTTCCATTCTTTGGCTTAAAAAACATTTCTGTAGGGTGTCTAAACCTGAGATATGTTTGTATATATGATACATTTGTGTCAGTCATCTCTGTTTTGCCCCTTTATTTTCAATTCAACAATCAGTTCAAGCATTGGGGTGATGATATGACTTTTCATATTTCATATTCATGTTTATTAACCCCTTCCATAAAATGTAAAATGACGCCGGCAGGAACCCTCTGTCCCTCCGGGTGGACGTCATATGACGTCCTGGGTTTGTGGGGGGATATCTGAATGATGCCTGCAGCTAGAGGCATCATTCAGATATCCTTCTCTTCAGCCGGCGATTCTGCGCACCATAAGGAAACGATCATAGCGGTGGTTCCGCCGCTTGATCGTTCTTATAGCCGGCGGTAGGGGACATCCCCCTCCCGCCGCCATCCGGTGCTTCTCCAGGCTCTCCCGTGCCATCGGGGGCCCAGAGAAAGAATCGCCCGGCACCGGTGGCCACATGACGAGCATAGAGATGACTGGTGACTAGATGGTCACCAGTCATCTCTATGACCGTCGGAGGCCCGGGCGCGATGTGATGACGTCACGCCCGGGTTCCGAAAGGTAAACAAAGCCGTGATTGCAGCTGAAAGCATGAGATTGATGATTTATCTTTCCCGATTTCATGCTTTCCAGCCTGGAGGAGAGATGTGGGGTCTTATTGACCCCACATCTCTCCATAAAGAGGACCTGTCACACACATTCCTATTACAAGGGATGTTTACATTCCTTGTAATAGGAATAAAAGTGATAAAAAAAGTAAAAAAAAGTGTAAAAATAAAAAAAATTAAGTAAAAAAAATAAAAATAATAATATATAATAAAAACATTTTTTAAAACGCCCCTGTCCCCAATAGGTCGTGCTCAGAAGCGAACGCACACGTAAGTCCCGCCCACATATGTAAACGCCGTTCAAACCACATATGTGAGATATCGTCGCGTGCGTTACAGCACATGCAACAATTCTAGCACTAAACCTCATCTGTAACTCTAACCTGGCAACCTGTAAAAAATTTCAAAGCGTCGCCTATGGAGATTTTTAAGTACCGAAGTTTGGCACCATTCCATGAGTGTGCGCAATTTTAAAGCGTGACATGTTAGGTATCTATTTACTCAGAGTAACATAATCTTTCATATTTTACAAAATAATTGGGCTAACTTTACTGTTTTGTTGTTTTTTAATTAATGAAACCATTTTTTTTCCCCAAAAAAAAGGCGTTTGAAAAATTATTGCGCAAATACCGTGCAAGATAAAAAGTTACAATGACCGTAATTTTATTCCCTAGGGTGTCTGCTAAAAAAAACATACATAATGTTTGGGGGTTCTGAGTAATTTTCTAGCAAAAGAATGATGATTTGTACATGTAGGAGAGAAGTGCCAGAATAGGCCCGGTATGGAAGTGGTATAAAAAGCCCGGTATTGAAGTGGTTAAAGAGAAAGTAAACCCTGATGGGTTTTACTTCCTCTTTAGTCCGCTGTACAGCCTGCAAATGAAAAGCATAATGGGCTACTATGCATCACATACTAGCCCATTATGTGCCACTTACCTGCAAAAGAATTCAGCGATGTCCCCATAGTAGGCAGCGTCCATCTTCTGCCTCCTCTTTCTTCCGGGTCGCTGACTCCGGCGCTGTGATTCGCCGGAGCCGCGTGACGTCACTCCTGCACATGCGCACGGGAGCCGCGATTCACGGCACTGGCTGGGGAAGAAATGCCACTTAATTTTTGTTTCTTCCCCGCGCATCCGCAGTGAAGATTAGCGGCGGACTACAAGTGAAATATCTCCTAAACGGCGCACGTTTAGGAGATATTTCCACTACCTATAGGTAAGCCTTATACTAGCTTTTCAACCACTTTAAGGGGATGATGGTAGCTGCATGTTTCATTTACATTCAATTAAGTCATCAAGTACTTACTTCAAACCTGGTATATAGACTTAAAGTGGTAGTAAACGATAAAAAAAAAAAAAAAAGCTTTCCCTGCAAGGTAAAGGCATAATGTGCTAGTATGCATTGCATACTAGTACATTTTGAAATAGTTACCTTGAAACAAAGCCCCCCAGTGGCATGCTGTCACCACTGCTGAGGCTTCCATCTTCACCCGGTCTTCCTTCCAGGTTTGCAGGCTGCTGCCGCTTGAATGGCTGAGCTGCGATGACATCACTCCTACGCATGCACATAAGAGTCACTCGCGGCACAGAGCTCTGAAGGAATGCCACGGGTATAGCATTACTTCAGAGCGCATGTGCAGGTGACATCACCGGCTGTTGCTCACTAGAATATCTCCTAAACGGTCCGTGTTTAGGAGATATTCTTTTAACCTACAGGTAAGCTTTATTATTATAAGCTTACTTGTACGTAAAAATAAAAATAGAGAGGTTACTACCAATTTAAGAAGTGATAAGAACATAGACCTTCTGCCATTAAATAAAGTACACAATAAAAACAGTAATCTTGTATTAATGTTTTGGTAAGGTTTACCGAAGTTCAAATAGATGTTCTGTAATTGCAGTAACTTTAGGCATTACATGCTTTCATCAATGTAAAACAAAAAATGACACTATAATCAGCAAACAATTCATCTTCATCTTCGTAAAGTGAATGCCTGTACATAGTGTTATTTTCCCATAAAACATATTTCCACAGCTAAGCCTTTTTGTACCTGTAACTACCGGCAAATGTTCTATTTTTTGTGTCACCTTACAGGGAGACCGTAGACAAATCATTAAAGTGAAAAGTCACCTTTGTTCAGAAATGAATCTCTCTTTAGATGAGTTATACTGTATATTACAAGGCTTTAGTACATTTTCTGTGGATTCTGAAATAGATAGCTGCCTTAGGACTACTGTAGCGCCCTGCTTCCAATGACTGGGGCGCTATGTTCAATTTAGAGGGTATCTGAGACAATAGTTAGGCTCAGATGTACATAATTCATGTTAAATTAGCCTCTGTTCCGGCTGTGGCTGTGTTGAACTGACTTCCCACTGTTTGCCTGTAGAGGTGGCGTTACCACTCCAGGCCAATGTGGAAGACTGACAGGCAAGAGTGTATTGGGTACCTTCCCCCGGGAACAGTTTAGTGGGCGTGGTCTACCCGCTGAGCATGCTGGGGAAGGGTACTTAAGAGGCAGACGCCATCTTTTGGGGTCCTTCGTCCCCTCACGGCCCTCCTGGCGTGAGGGGTGTATTGTGTGATTTTTGGCCTTGGAACCATGCTGGTCCGAGGCCGCAACTCCAACCAGTAGGCTCAGTTATGCTGACTGGGTCTGCACCTCGAAGGTGATCCTGTGCTGTCCGTCCTGAGGGAGGAAGCCACTCAATGGAGGAAACCAGGGGAGGACCTGCCCTGGAAAAGACCAAGCAGAAGGCAGGTGTCTTGAGGAGGGCCTGGTAAATCTATTGGAGGATGCACCGCAACTAAAGTTCACCTTACAGTCTGCCAAGTCGGCTTAAAGGCTCTGGACTGTTTGGCTGGAAGTTCGGGTGTTGAGTCCTGTGGCAGAGGATCCCGGATTATCCAAACCTGTGCATCGCCAGTCTGTGGCAGAGACTGGTCCTGATATTGTTCATGCATCATACCGGCTGCCAGGCCAGGTGAGAGGGGCCTATCCGGGTGAGCAATACCCACTCTAGGGAGAGGGGTGAATGACTGTATATTTGAGGAGTTCTAAACCTACCCCTTTCCTTCACCTTTCTATATGTTTATGCAAAAAGGAAAATAAAACCTAACTGTTTAAGGTTTTACATCGTGTGTGGACATTGGAGTTTCTACAGACTTTCTTCCCCTAGACAATGAATACCGAGGTAACGTGCAGGCCAAAAATTAAACCAGCAGCTCCTACGGGGGTAGTGCTACACTACTTTATACCAAAACCTAGGCATTACTATACCTTATCTTGATGTGCTTTGGCATATGCATGGATCAAACATAACATTATGACCACCCACCTACAGGTTGTAATATTGAGTGGGCCCCCCTTTTGCCACTAAAACAGACCTTTGAGGCATGGACTCCAAATTAACGTCCAGATAAATGACAGAACCTAAGGTTTGCCTGCAGAACATTGCCCAAAGCATGACACTGCCCCTGCCGGCTTGCCTTCTTCCTGGTGTCACCCAGGTAAATGAAAGCACATGCAAAAAAACGGCCCAAGGTCTAATGCTGCACTAAAAAAAAACAATCAAAAAGTATGAACATAGCTGCTAGCACCCCAAAGTCTAATACAAACTCAAACAGATATGCATACAAAATAGATGCATACCTAGTGATATTGCAAAAATACAAGTGCAAAAAGACTGACTTGAGTGCAGACTTCTATGCAAGACTTGAATGCAAGCGCTTTTTTATCAGTAAAGCGGAGGTTCCAGACACTATTAACCCCTATAGCGGATTGACGTCGGCAAAGTGGTTGCAAAATCCTGACAGGACGTCATATGACGTCCTCAGGATTTTGAGCCGCTGCGCACCCCCGGGGGCGCGCATCGCGGCGATCGTTGCTGCGGGGTGTCAGTCTGACACCCCGCAACACCGATCTAGGTAAAGAGTCTCCGACGGAGACTCTTTACCACGTGATCAGCCATGTCCAATCACGGCTGATCACAGTGTAAACAGGAAAAGCCGGTCATCGGCTTTTCCTCACTCGCGTCTGTCAGACGCGAGTAGAGGAGAGACGATCGGCTGCTCCTCTGACAGGGAGGGGTTTGTGCTGATCGATTATCAGCACAGCCCCCCCGAGGATGCCCACTGGACCACCAGGGATGCCACTAGACCACCAGGGATGCCACTGGACCACCATAAAAAGGTATATAAGGTATGCCACCCTAGACCACCAGGGATAATGGATGCCAATCAGTGCCACAATGGATGCCAATCAGTGCCCACAATGGGCACCACTGATTGGCAGGCATTATTGTTTGGCACTGATTGGCATCCATTAGTACAGTACAGTGCCACCTATCAGTGCCCACCCATGCCACCTATCAGTGCCCACCCATGCCCACCCGTGCCACCTATCAATGCCCATCCATGCCGCCTATCCGTGCCCATCTGTGCCCACCCGTGCCCACCCATGCCGCCTATCTGTGCCCACCCATGCCACCTATTTGTGCCCACCCATGCCGCCGATCGTTGCCCATCCGTGCCGCCGATCGTTGCCCATCTGTGCCACCGATCGTTGCCCATCCGTGCCACCTCATCGGTGCCCATCCGTGCCGCCTTATCCGTGCCCGTCAGTGCAGCCCCATCAGTGCCCATCAGTGAAGGAGAAAACTAACTTATTTACAAAGTTTTGTAACTGAAACCAAAAAAAAAACTTATTTTTTTAAAAATTTTCGGTCTATTTTTTATTTTTTAGCAGAAAATAAAAATCGCAGAGGTGATCAAATACCACCAAAAGAAAGCTCTATTTGTGGGAACAAAATGATAAAAATTTAGTTTGGGTACAGTGTACTATGACCGCGCAATTGTCATTCAAAGTGCAACAGCGCAGAAAGCTGAAAATTGGTCTGGGCAGGAAGGTGTTTAAGTGCCCAGTATGGAAGTGGTTAAAGTGGGATTCCACCCGCAATTTTTTTTTTTTAAAGTCAGCAGCTACAAACATTGTAGCTGCTGACTTTTAATAAGGACACTTACCTGTCCTACTCGCCCGCGATGATGGCCCCCCCCCGATGCCGATACCTCGATCACTGTAGGTCCCGCGCCGCCATCCTCACTAAGGGAAACAGGCAGTGAAGCCTTACGGCTTCACTGCCTGTTTCCTACTGCAAATGCGCGAGTTTCACGCCGATTTGTGAATGGGCGGCTGCTCTCTGGGATTACACACAGTTCCCAGAAGGCAGCGCGCCACATTCACTAGAAGAGGATGCGGAAGGAGCCCCACCGCAGATAAGGAAGAGGCAGATTAGGGACTTCCGCATAGCAACCGCTATTTCGGGTGAGTAAAACATTTTTTTTTTCAACTTTTGTGCTGCATTTTGGTGTATTTTTTTTTTTTAGGGTTGAACTCCACTTTAAGCTTCCTCGGGGGACCTATTTCCCTGTGCTTGGTGAGACCATTATTCTAGTGGTCACGGAGAGCTGGTAAGCAGGCTACTTACTCTCACTTAGGTGTGGACCTGGATGTATATTGTGTGAAGGAGTTTCACATTTCCCTCACCTACAGCTTATCATCTATACAAAGCACGGATGTTTGTTTCACTTTTCATCTATGGACTGAAATTTTGGGACTCTGCTTTAGTCTTTCATTCTCTGTCTTTTTTCACTTGTATTTTTGCAATATCACTAGCGCTGCATCTATTTTGTATGTATAAATGAAAGCACATGCACCCGGCCATACACTTGATGTGAAAGAAAAAATGATTTAGCAGACCAGATAACCTTCCATTGCTCCATTGTCCAATTCTGTGTTGGCACTTTTGGCTGTGGACATGGGTCAGCATTCGCACCTTGACCGATCTGCAGTTACGCAGCCACATATGCAAAAAACTGTGATGCATTGTGTGTTCTGAATTTCTTTTAGAACCAGCATTAATGTTTTGAGCAATTTGAGCTGCAGTAGTTCCTCCTATTGGATCAGACTACATGAGCCAACCTTCGTTTCTCACGTGCTTAAATGAGACTTGGCAGCCCATGGCCCTGTCACCTATTCAATGGTTTTCCTTCCTTGGACCACTTTGGCAGGTCCTGACTACTGCAGACCAGGAACATCCCACAAGATCTGCAGTTTTGGAGTTGCTCTGACTCAGTTGTCTAGCTGTTACAATTTGGCCCTTGTCAAAGTTCTGCTTTCAAAAATTCATCTTCAGGGACAACATGTTAAAGTGGTAGTAAAGTTGTTCTGTTTATCTTTTACCTACAGGTATGCCTATAATAAGGCTTACTTACCTGTTGGCACAGTTTAGGAGATATTTACTTCAGTAGAAGCCGTTAACGTCACAGACGCATGCTCCCTGAAGGAATGGCATACCTGTGCTGTTCTTTCAGAGCTCCGTGCCGCGACAGGGACTCCTGCGTGCATGCGCGGGAGTGACATCATCGAGGCTCGGCCAATCAGACGGCCAGAGCCCCTGAACCTGGAAGGAAGACCGGATGAAGATGGAAGCCCTGTCAGCAGTGACAGTGCACCGCTCGAGGGCTTCATTTTAAGGTATGTATTTCATAATGTGCTAGTATTTGGTGCATACTAGCACATTATGACATTGCCTTGCAGGGGAAATTTTTCTTTTTTCTCAAGTTTACTACCGATTTAACTTGCTGCCTAACATATCCCAACCACTTTCAAGTGCCACTGTAAGGAGATAATCAATATTTTTCAATTTACCTGTCAGTGGTCATAATGTTATGGCTGATCAGTATATTTGGGAATCAAATGATTTTATTCCCAACATAATTCAACATATTGCCTTGTATGAACAGAATCTGCTGAAAGCATCAGACTTTCAAATATTTGTGCATATCGCCTGCACTACCGTGTTTCCCCGAAAAAAAGCCTGGGTCTTATATTAATTTTGGCAACAAAAGACACAGTAGGGCTTATTTTCGGGGTAGGTCTTACCATGTAATGTGCTGTCTTCTCCCCCTCCCCCTCTCTCTCCCTGCCTGACAGGAATCCTCAGTGTGAACTGAGTTAAAATGCTTGTAAAATTCTATAATCCACTCTATTACAGAAGTATATAATGTACAATGTGTGTGTTTCTGACCCGCCAAAACTCTTTTCCCCGGAATTATATTACAGAAACACACACATTGTACATTACAGTATATACTACTGTAATAGAGTGGATTATAGGATTTTATAAGCATTTTAAACTAGGGCTTATTTTTGGGGTAGGGCTTATATTGCACCCCCCTGGAAAATAACGCTAGGTCTTATTTTTGGGGAAACACAGTAGTAAGTGCAAAAAAATGCTTTATCTTGTATCTGGTGTGAATAAACCCAACACATTCATTTTGCCTGTTACAATTACCAGTGTGGTGATAGATGCCACATTCTCAGCATCTTTGTAATTTATCACCAAATCCGAAAAGCTCACTATAGCAAATCCAAATGCATTGCTAGGGTTGGTAATACATGGGGCACGTTGGGGCACACACACAAGAAATTGTCTTCACTGCTTCACTGCACAACAAATTGTTGGTGTGTCCATTTCACACCCAACAGTTGGAGGGGCTTGAAGAGGAATGGTTAAATAAAACATGAACCCATTCACTGTGGTACCTGCTTGCATCTGCTGCAGTCCTTGCATCCACAAAATACTTCTTAAAGTGGAACTGTAGTTCCATAGTATTAGCCATACTGTGCAAGTATGCAAAACATATTTGCCCATTATTGTAGACACTCCTGGCTGTAAACCCTTTTCCAGTGCTAACAACCAGAGTGCTCTCTCTTCCATATATCTACCACCACTTTCTTTCCCTGATCTTCTTCTACGCTCCCATCTCTCTTCTTCAGCCATTTGGCAGAATTGATGTTGAAACTTCTGCCCATGCACACTAGTGTTATATTATATATTCTTACTTCATATTCCCATCGCACACGTTCCTGGATGAGCTCTGAAATTAGGGTGCTGCAGCAACAACCAGCTGGAAACTGGTTCAAATCACAATGTCGATATTTGCCAGTACACCATGGAATGACATGAATAGTGTCCAAACGGATGATTTATTGCATGATCACAACACAAGGAGAGTGCAACGTTTCGGAGTCATGCAGGACCCCTTCGACCCCATCACATGCCTGACGAAGGGGTCCTGCGTGACTCCGGAACGTTGCACACTCCTTGTGTTGTGATCATGCAATAAATCATCCGTTTGGATGCTATTCATGTCGTTCCATGGTGTGCTGGCAAATATCTACATTATTATATATTCTGGCACTCGGCTCCATTCTCTGTATCTTATAAATTCTGGGAATGTTCTGGTAGTGCACTGCAAGCAATGTACACTAGAAAAACATTTTTAGGAGATAAGCAAAAAGTTATTTAGCAGAATCTAGTCACCCTGTCCGAAATCTAAAATTTTGTCATGTTGGGTGGTAGTCATCCCAGGCTGATATATCGTCTATTTGTTCATTTGGTTTTCCACTAAACTCAGAGCATAATTATTTGCTATGGACATTCTGAGCTCTCTCCTCTACTCTGGCTGCAGCTTTAGGAGAGTGCATGTTGAGGTGACCTTTGTATGTGCTCAGTGCAAATGCCTGGAAGCGGAAGAAGCTGTTTTACATAGTTACATAGTTACATAGTTAATCTGGTTGAAAAAAGACATCCATGTGGTTCAACCAACATAGAACAAAAACACACACACACACACACACAAACAGAAAATCTCCATATACACTATCCTATACCCACAGTTGATCCAGAGGAAGGCAACAAAAAAACAATAAAGCATGATCCAATTTGCTCCAGTGGGGGAAAAAATCCTTCCTGATTCCCCAAGATGCAATTGGAACTTCCCTGGAACAACTTTACCTATAAATATTAGTATCCAGTTATACTGTATTATGTGCATTTAGGAAATAATCCAGGCCTTTTTTAAAACAATATACTAAGCTGGCCAGAACCAGCTCTTCAGGGAGTCTATTCCACATTTTCACAGCTCTTATGCCGTGTACACACGATCAGTTTTACCGATGAAAACAGTCCGATGGACTTTTCTCATCGGACAAACCGATCGTGTATGGGCCCCATCGGTCTTTTTTCCATCGGCGAGAAAAAAAAGAACATGTTTTAAATTTATCCGATGGGAAAAAAACCGATAGCAAATTCCGATCGTCTGTGTGGAACTCCATCGGACAAAAAACCCATGCATGCTCAGAATCAAGTCGACGCATGCTCAGAAGCATTGACCTTAATTTTTCTCGGCTTGTCGGAGTGTTTTACGTCACGCACAGCGTTTGGGACGGTCGGATTTTTGACTAATGGTGTGTAGGCAAGACTGATGGAAGTCATCTTCATCGGATTTCCGATGGAAAAATCCATCGGATTAGAATCCATAGGAAATCCGATCGTGTGTACAGGGCTTTACTGTGAAGAAGCCTTTCCATATTTGGAGATTAAATCTCTTTTACTCCAGACATAGAAGCCTTTCTGTCTAGTATAGTCCTGCTGCTTAAGTCTCTCAGCTCAGGGAGCCTTGCAGAGGTTAGAAATCTGGAAGGAAAATTAGGAAAATTGATACCTGAGATTAAATACAAGAGGTGGCTCTGGTGATGGAGATCATGGAGAGCCTGGGAAAGATACAAGTTGCTGGTTTCAGCTTAAAGGTCCTTTTTACCTCATGTCTACGGATTGAGTTTGTGAGTCTGCAAGTCAGAAAGGGTGTTCTGATTTCCCTACCCCACTCTCCCACGTGAAGCTTTGAAGAATGAAAAACCCTAAAAAGTCCTTAATGTTACTGGTGTCAAACTGTTGCACATCTCCCACCTTTCAGCCATGGACTCAACCCTGGGAAAATGCTAGTCCACCCTGTCTATGGGGGCACTCGACCTGGCTCCAGGGATCAGAACACCCACAGCAGATAGCACATTCAGTGTGTTTTGAATGCAATGTGGGAAATGAGCATGGAATAGATGGAAATGGAATAGATCAACAGATAAAAAAAGAAAAAAAAAACTAAAAAAGGGAACAAATGCAGTCATCACATCTAAGAAATAGTTAGCTGAATTATAATAAATGTTTGCTTTTGAGTTTAATACCACTTTAAGCTGGCTATACACTAGTAGAATTTAATAAAAAAATCTTGATTTTAAGAACAGTTGTTCAATTTTAAAATCGGTAGTGGGGTCAAACCAATGTTTATTTTTTACTTCCATGATGAGAAAATCTGAAGGAGCAGAATGTACCGGTAATTTTTTTCTTGAACAATTTTCTTTTTCTAAGCAAGGATTTCTTTATTGTTATACATGGCAGTAGTAACAATTACAACCAGATAATAAAAACAGTATGGCCATTGTAAGATATTAGTGAGCCATTGTTTCAGGGCTCCACTTTAAGTATGGGTATATTAGGACAGGAATTGGTGTGTTGTACAAGATGTTGTTTCTTGGAAAAGCTTGTTTTATGTACGCGCTGAAGAATGTAAACATTAGCAGATAAGAGGATGTAGCCTGCGGTTAAGCCAATTCCTAGAAGATATAAGACATACTAACCGCATTGACGTGTAGTTATATGTAATTATAGATGATGAATTCTTTTATTTTTCCATCACAAGTTTTACTTATGTTGTCTTGTATGAACCACGGGTCTGTCCTAATTGGTTTACACGAGGGAGGCAACTTTTGCCAAAAGTTTATATAAGACCCACTCAGGCAATAAAGCTTGGTATTTTCTTGCATATCCACACCTTGTGTATGGTTTCTTGAATACCCGACCGGTCAGAGAGTTACTTCCACAGATCCTGGGTCCAGCTTGAGCAGAGGTCCAACAGCACCAGCACCAGAACCTACCAGAACCTTTCAGCCATAATAATAAAACAGCAATCATGATGCACCACAGATAGTAAGTACACAAATCTGAACATTTCAGTCCAGGATGGTCACCCATTTAAACAATAGAAGGAAGGTATAAAACAACACAAAATGGTTCAGGATATGGGAAAAAAGGTAAACAAAATGGGGGAAGGAAAGGAGGGTGTGGAAAAGGAAAGGCTAGTTGAGAAGAGAATCAAGGAAAAACAAGTAGGTACCATAAGGTCAGGGAGGATGCCCATAACCAACCGATACTGAGCTGTCTAAAGCTTCGTACACAAAATCAGTTTTTTTTTTTTTCGTTCAACCCAGCGTGCTGAACAAAAAAACGGAGGAGTTTGGTGGATATTGCTGATGTTAGTACAGCGATCATTGCGCTGAGCTATTGTGTTCCGACCGGGGAACTGCCCCACTCCACCCCCACAGCCAGAACATACAGGTCAGCCAATGGATGTGAGTGGTGATCGGATGCTGGCTTCTGTCGGACAGGCTGCCGTACACATGGGCCGAATATCAGACGGTTTCTGTTGAACCGGCCGATATTCAGCCCTTTTGTACCAGGCTTAAGGCTGCCAAGCCTTATCATAATTCTTAGGATAATTTCTATTGATGTACCTCAATTTATACAGAGGTAAAGCAGTATTAATTAACGATTTCCAGAGGTTACCATGGGTGGCAGGGGTAAATTCCACTTACAAGTAATTACCTTCTTGGCATAGAACAACAAATCAGTAATTTATTATGATGAGGTCTTTGGTCATTGTCTGGTATGCCTAGCAAAGCCAATTTAGGGGGACACCAATAAGTTCAGTTGCAAACTGGCATAAAAAAGATCAAATATTTCAGTCCAAAACAGGGACGATTTGGCACAAGTCCAAAACATATTACAATCAAATTTATAACCGTGTATGTGGATTTTCACTCAGAAAAGTTCATTAATTTTACAATAAAAATTTACATTTTAAAATACTTTTGAATGATATTTATTGAGTGATTTAATGTTCTAAGAATTTTCGTACGAACGTTTGTACAAATTTTCACATGAATGCTTGTTACAGAATCTACTAGTTATGACCAGCTTTACTACTGATCGTGGAAAGCACAAGAAAACATTATAATCAGTGATTTATATTTTGTTACTCTGATGCACACACTCTAGAGGAATTAGGTGTATATGGTAGCATTAAAAGCTGCACTCTGTGAGAGATTTATTATTTATTTATCAGAAGGTTTAGGATGGGATTGGATAAAAATACAAGAAAAGAGGAAAACCAATTTAAACTCCCCATTTCACTCAATTTCATGCCGTGAGGCAGAGCAACAACATAATAAACTTTGTAAAAAGTGGTTATTACCTAACTTGTTCTTGTATGCTTTTACAGACTTTCAATTATTTGTATCAAATAAAAAATGTTCAGATATTGCTTATTGCCATTGGGGCTGTCATTGCAGTGTCTGTGCAGTCTAGGAAATGTTTGCATAGACATATAATTCAATATCTACTGTTGTTACATGGCGACAAGTATACTTTAAACATTCCCTGTGGGCACACCAGATACTTCAAAAGCCTGTGAAAGCATGAGTGAACATCTTATTCCCTTAGTAAACATAACTTCTATTTGTAAACTAGATATTTACTTATTCCAAGGCTGCCATCTTAATCCTGGCATCACAAGTCACTGACCTAGGACAAACATGTAGCCAGTATAGTCTGAAAAGTCGGAACCCTCATCCTGTATATTTGTTTAGGCCAATGACTCACAAAGTAGCAAAAGTGGTAATATATACTGTATGTTATGCGGTGCTCCCCTGTTGTGTAATTACAGTCTCCCTAAAAAAATATGTGCAATAAAGTAAATAAACTTAAATTCCTGCAATCAAATTATATCATAAAAAAAACATACTATATATTACATAACTGACTCTACGTGAAGTGTATATAACTCATGAATCATGTATCTCTACAATAGATAATATAAAGTCCACACAGCCTAAAGCCAATAATATCTTCATCCTCTTTGTGCTTAATGATCACAACAATCCACACCAACATGTAATGGGTCCCACTACCTTTCTTTAAAAGTGCTCACCTCCAATCATGGACCAATAACTCTTGTTATTAGATCTATATGTGCATTCCCCCTTGGGGGTATGAGTATTCTCCAGTGCCTCCTCATATAGGCATCTTTACCTTTATAAAATGCCACCATTTAATAGACCTCCAGTCCCTGAGGAAGTCACGTGGACATGATATAACGCGTGGGAGGAGCTGGGTCACACTGATGCCACAGGATAGTTGGATCACGACTGTTTGTACATTTTAGAGGCGATTTTACCACTTCTTGATTGTAAAATCTTTTAATAAAATGCTGATACTGGTTTACTACACTATGAGAGTCCATTCAATGTCTAATTGAACATTTTAACAGCAGAAAAAGTAGAGACTGAAGGTCTCTTAAAAGGATGTTATGCCAGGTCCTTCAACCCTGGTACTTCTGACACTGATCTTACAATTACTAAGGGGGCATTTTTGAGGATGTGAGGGAACCCTCTGGAGAATATAATGGGGAACTCTGGAGGTACTAAAATAGTACCTCCAGAGTGCCCTCTTACACCTTCCTCCAGAGTGCCCACTTAATGCCTCCAGAGTGCCTCCTTAATGCTTCCAGAGAGCCCCCTTGGTGCCTCCAGAGTGCCCCCTTACATTATCCAGAGTGCCCACTTTATTTTTTATTTTTTTATCTCTTTTATTAATTTTTCGACAACATATCAGACACTTTACAATACATAAAACACATATACAGTCTCAATATTTCCCCTAAGAGGGGAAAAAAAAAAAAAAAAAGGGGGGAGGGGAGAAACAGAGAACAATAATCTACATTTAAGTGCCCACTTAAATCCTCCGGAGGGCCCCCTTAGTGTCTCCAGATTGCCCCCTTACATCTTCCAGTTCCCCCTAGTGCCTACAGTAGTACTAAGGGGTCACTCTGGAGAAGCATGTGTGTGGGTGCTCCAGATGTAAGGGGGTACTTCCAGAGTGCCCCCTTGCATTCTCCAGAATGCCCCCTTACATCCTCCTACAGAGCTCATAAAGAGAATCTGAATTTGTACTGTCAGCATGAGTAATGTTAGTGGGTATATAAAGTCCAGGCACTCACCAGTCAGCTTCTTTTCCCAGTTTCATTGTGGGTTTTGGCATTCAGGAAGACAAGCAAGTGCAGATATTGTGTATGGTGGGCTGCCTGCAACTCACAAGGGGCCGGTCTGGCAGGAAGGAAAACACTTTTAAAAAAGGTCCCTGTCGGGGACCTAGAACAGTGCATGTGCAATTCCGAAATCAGCCAATTAGTCTACTGCCAAGTTTGGTTTCTTCTCATGCGGCGGGGCATGTGACAATAAGCCACACCCCACTGCCCGATCTGTGGCCAAGCCTGGCAGTTCTCTAATAGGCTGCTTCTGGAACTTTACATGCGCACTTCGAAGCCACTGACAAGAACATTTTTACAGGCACTTTTTTCCTGTTTACAGACAAGAGAAAAGTGTCTGTTAACACTGCCCCAGACACATGCCCGTCTTGGGGCCCCCCACGGTGGCAGAACACCGGGGTCTTGTCACAATTGCGAATTTGGATACCCTAATAGTTCCATCACTGCAAAGAGCCATCCAGTTGGCTGCAGTGCCCCCATGGTAACTAGACATGTGCACACTAAAATATTTAGTTTAGTTTTCGTCCGAAAAATACATTTATTTAGTTACTCCCGAAATTCGTTTTTATTTATTTTGTTTCATTAAAAAATGCATTCGTCCGAAAATCCGAATTAATTAAGGTTGAATCTGTCAATAGAAGGCTTATGGTGCCTGTCGAATGTTTTAAGAAGATTTGACGGAGCAGCGAAACTGTACGACGCCGCAATCGTACATTTCCGGTTTAATGTTTTCCCATACAAGCTATAGAAGATTTCTAATGTTGTATGACACTAGTAATAATTATATTTATAAATTATTATTACTAGTCAACCAACATTCAAATTCTTCTATAGTCTATGGGCCGAGCATTTGACCGGAAATGTACGATTGCGGCGTTGTACAGTTTAGCTGCTTGTCGAATCTTCTTAGAACTTTCGACAGACACCATAAGCCTTCAATGACAGATTCAACGTTTGTATGTTTTTCTCTGCTTCGTCGAATCTTCGTCATTAATGTCGAATGGTCTACCCCAACACTGTCTCTATAATGTCGAATCTTTCCTCTCTATGTAGAATAATCTTGGACTAATAGAGTTAAGGTTAGGCACATTCGACCACAGGTTCAATAGACATAGATTGCTTTTGTCAGCGTCTTGTCGAATCTCCTATCTATATCGAACTGTTGTAGCAACGAAAACGAAAATAAAGCATTTTTTAATGTCGGATCTTTCGGATTTCGGATTCTGCGCATTCGTTAAAACGATAACGAAAATAACTGAAATTCAGACGAAAATGCATTCGGACGAAAACTAATGCACATGTCTAATAGTAACAAGGAACTGATGGGAGAAGAGAGAAGAGTGACAAAGAGATGAGTCTAAAGCAGAGTATACTGTACATGCGCTTTTCTTTTTGTTCATCCAGCAGGTTAAATAAAAAAAATCTGACATCCCTCTTTCATGCAAGGGATATGGATGCAGGGATCTCCCCTGCAATGCTGTTGTATTTTTACAGCAGGGGCTTTCCCCTATCAGAATGCGCAGATCAATGCTGCAGCTATTGACTACAAGCACTGATTGAATGCTTGTTTTCCCGCTTCACGATTTGACAGAAGCTGGTTGTGTATTAAACATGTATTAAAATGCACACAAATGCTTGAAAAATGGATGTGTATTGCCTACCTTTGGTGTGTCTTTTGTGTGTTGAATAACTTATTTTTTTTAATGTGTTGATGCGTGTTGACACAGATTTTTATGCATGCTGACAGCTATGGGTCCTTGTAAGGGACAAATTTATACAAATGTTTTTATTTCTCAATAGATTGGCATTAAATGTTAATTCCATGCATTTACATGCATTGACTTGTGGTAAAATGCATACAGTACATAGCAGCACACGTACCGCACTGCACATGACATCAGCTTTGTAGTGTGAACAGCACATGTAGAAAAAAGTTGTTTTCTATGTGTCCTTTTCCAGTGCAGTAAAATGCAGGTCACTGCAGTATGTGTGAACAAGGCCTTAGCTCAATGCCTTCAATGTGCTCTCCTGTCCTGCTATTTTATAGATGGAATTAGTCTGAAAATGGAAGCCCTGTAGAAATTCATTATAGTGACTTCCATTATAAAAATAAAAAATAAAAAAAACAGAGTCAGGGAACAGTGTATGCAAGAACTTGGAGCATCGAGCTAATACAACCACTGCACAGTATTTGGACAGCTATAAATCAAAAAAGGACAGTACAAAGGTACAGTAAGTGTCATTAATATATTATACTTACTTATTGCTTTCTGTAAATAACTCATGGAACTCTGCTTCAAAAAGAATTAGATAACATGTGTAGCACTACCCCCGTAGGAGCTGCTGATTTAAATGTTGGTTCTAAGTTCTGCCTATCAACCCCTTTGAATTGGCTCAAACCCTCCCTTGGCACAACTGGTATATGCAAATATTGTGGAACCCACTGGTTGCTGGGGAACACAATAAAACCACACCACAGTAAAAATTGCAATATAGATTGTTACCTTGAATTGGCCACTTCTCCTTCCACAAGATAACAGAGAAACTGCACTTAACCAAGGGTGAACTTTACTTGGTAAGATATAAAGCGTAAAAAAAGGTTATACATACAGTTGACTCTGCAGGGCCCTGCGAGAATCAATAATAAAATAAATAATTGCTATCAGACAAAACATCTTAACTTGCAGTGTTAATGTCTATTATTTGACTGAACTGTATTGCTCGTGAGCTCCCCCTAGTGGGCAATACCACCCTGTGTCCCGTCACTATACGTTCCAGTCAGGCCTGACCAATATTAGTGTACAAATCCCTCAATGGATGGAGTCATCGCTAGCAAACGTTGGTGCACATGTAAATTGTAATCCAAAGGGTGTAGAAGAATAAACAAAACTCCTACAATGCTTTTGGGAATGTGAAACTGTCAGGCGGTGCAAACGCCAACTTTAAACTGCGCACTAACACACGAGGCACTATGTTCAGGCGTGTGTGTGTCGCACTATTCTAGTGATGGTGAGCCTTAACAGTCACAGGCCTATAAAGTACTTAGTAAATCCTGGGCAGGTGCCCGCTCACCCAAATAGACCTAGTCCGCCTGGTTGATTCCGTTGCTGATGCTCCGGTACACGATCTCTCCGCTATCCGGGCTTCCGTCCCTCACTCCACCACACGAGACGTCGGAAGGGGGAAAATGTCTGGACACTTGGGGAGAATCAGCTGGGCTTCTCAGAGGAGGATTCTTCTCCCTTCAGCAGGCAGGCATCTCTGCAGACAATAGGCCCAGATTATGTGGCCTACACACACACAGCAGGCCTCTCAGATGCTCCTCTTGCTAGAAGGGCGATGTTCAGAGAGAGCTTCTGTAGCTCCTCCCCTCCTTTAAGTAGGCAGTCCCAGAAGGCCAAGCGTCGAGGCAATGCCTGTTGGGAGTACAGTTGGACTGTGGGTACTATAGTCTATTTACTATCCATGGCAAATTGAGTCTCTTTCTCCCTGTACTACGAGTTTCAGCATGCCTTGCTTTGATATAATTGAAAATGATAAATAGATGCAATATAAAGATTGAACACCGGAGGGAGCTAAGTTCCTTCTAGTTTGTCAACTGTAGTCTGTATCTACATAGAAGAAACTGAAGCCGTGCTACACTTGTAACAATTTATATATATTAAATTATTAATGGTGTTTGCACATATTATATAACCATAATTTACAAATCAAAAGTAGAAAAGCTGAATAAAGAACACACTATATTCATGTAAATATTTCTCCCTTCTATGGCTCCATCATCTTCAATGACTTGAAATGAAAGTTCTACAGTCCATATGGAGTGTCACTCAATCCTTGTCATGTACTTTTTAATTGGTTTAAACTGTTTGTCAATCACTTTACTTGTTAATTTAGCATAGCTGTGTAACAATCAAATTGAACAATAGTAGTGAGTAATTTGAATCTAACATCACTCATTGATTTATTGATACTAGTTTTTCAGAATTGACATAGCCAAGGCTGAAGTGTATAGACATGAGAGCTAGTATGATCAGTTATGGCTAAAACCAGAAAGAATTATATGTTTCTTTTATTTCTTGCTTATGGGATTCATTTTCTTTCAAATATTTTTTTTATTGAAGTTTAAACAATAAAAGCTTACAACAGAAGCAATGCATTGAATGATAAACAGTAGCTTACAAATATTTTTAGCAAATGGTTCCTCTTGAGGGCCCCACAAGTTGAAAGAGCATGCACATCCTACTTCACTATGTGGATGCTACATACACCTGTATGGTCTAATCAATAGACTGATAATTGAATATTACCATAATGATGTATGCATATGCTTAAGCTAATACAGAAAAAAAAGAGAAGAGAGGTAATAAAGTAAGAACAAAAGAAACAAAGCCTGCACCACAACATGAGGATTGCTTGGTTACATACATGCTTGTAAAGATTTCCAGTACATTTAGTTATCATCTGTATAACATGAAGTCCATGGCGTTCACTGTGATAAGAAAGAGCCTAAATTATTAGAATAGACAGCAAAGTGTTTTTCATAAGAGTATTGGACATTAACCCTTTGTACCACTTCATTTATATTTGGTGTCATAATAGATTACCATTTTGCAGTTACAGTCAGACGTGCTGCTATCAGAATATGTATTATCATACTTCTAAATTGGGTTGGTATATTATTAATAGAGAGGTTGAGTAGGGCAAGACGAGGGGTGGGTCTAATGAAAAAGCCAGTTACTGAGGAAATTTATTTAACCACCTCCCTACTGGGCACTAAAACCCCCTTCCTGCCCAAGCCATTTTTCAGCCTTCAGCGCAGTCACACTTTGAATGACAATTGCGCGGTCGTGCGACGTGGCTCCCAAACAAAATCTGCGTCCTTTTTTTCCCACAAATAGAGCTTTCTTTTGGTGGTATTTAATCACCTCTGCAGTTTTTATTTTTTGCGCTATAAACAAAAGAAGAGCGTCCAGTTTGGAAAAAAAACACAATATTTTTTACTTTTTGCTATAATAAATACCCATTTTTTTTTTTCAATTAAAATTTTCCTCAGTTTAGGCCGATACGTATTCTTCTACATATTTTTGGTATAAAAAAAAAATCACAATAAGCGCGTATTGAGTGGTTTGCGCAAAAGTTATAGCGTCTACAAAATAGGGGATAGTTTTATAGCATTTTTTATTTTATTTTATTTTTTTATTAGTAATGGCGGCGATCTGCAATTTTTATTGTGACTGCGATATTGTAGTGGACACATCGGACACTTTTGACACATTTTTGGTACCATTTACATTTATACAGCGATCCCTGCTATAAAAATGCATTGATTACTGTATAAATGTGACTGGCAGGGAAGGGGTTAACCACTAGGGGGCGGGAAGGGGTTAAGTATGTTCCCTCAATGTGTTCTAACTGTGGGGGAGGGGACTGACTGGGGGAGGTGACCGATGGTTGTCCCTATGTACAAGGGACACACCATCAGCCTCCTCTCCCTCACAGGACGTGGATCTCTGTGTTTACACACACAGATCCACTTTCCTGCTTGGTTCCCGGGCAATCGCGGGTGCCCGGCGGCAATCGCGGCCGCCAGGCACGCGCACCGGGTCCTTGGTAACGCGATCCCCCTCCTTCTGAAGGACGTTCAGGAGGGAGGAGAGAGCACCCACCCGGCCGTATATGTACAGTGGCCGGGTGGGAAGTAGTTAAAAACCTCATTCCAGAAACTGAGCACACTCTTGCCGTCCCAAAGAATGTGTGTTATACTACCTCTTGTACCACATTGTCTCCAACAGGTATTGGATTCTAGAGGGAAGATTTGGGACAGTCTCACAGGGTTTGGATAGCTTCTGTGAATTATTTTTAGCATTATTTCCCAGTGGTTGGCGCAATGGGAATAACGATAGCCTGACTGGATAGCACACTGCCATTCTTTAGAAGTAAAGGTAGAGCCTAGCTCCCTTTCCCAATTCGTCATATTAGATGTTTTGGTAAAAAGTCTATTGTGCTGAATAGGGGTGTAGAACCAGGATAGCCCCTTGGTCTTGTCAAATGTGTTCACCAAATAGTGCCAAAAGTCTTTATGGAGTTCATAATGAACTTCCGAATGAGTGGTGTGAAAATGCAGCAATTGGATGCGTGCATAAGAAAAAGGCTCCGGCTGTTTAGGCAACAGTTCCTTATAAGTCAATACATTGTTCTGTAACCATGGGGAGGTTTTTAAATTTGTTATTCATAATTTTGGAGAGGTAAGTTATCCTGATGTACCTTAGGTTCAGGGTTTATGTGATTTGATTTCTCCCATGCAGATAGGGTGGCTGCTATTGAAGGGAAATTTGGGCAATGTAGTATCGGATTCATTTTCAACTGTAGGTCATAACAGAATGGCACAATCATAAAACAAAACATGACAACAAGTAAACAAATATCAAAAAGTCTGCATACCCTTAGTTCTTAATACTGTGTATTGCCCCCACCATGTCCAGCCACCACCATGCTACACAATGGGGATGGTATTCTTGTTGCTATAGGTCTTGCTGACCCCTCTCCAAAGATAGCGCTTATGGTTGTGACCATTAGGCCCCTTTCACACTGGGGCGGTTTGCAGGCGCTATTTTGCTAAAAATAGCGCCTGCAAACCGAGCCTAAACAGCGGCTCCTGTCTCTCCAATGTGAAAGCCCCGAGGGCTTTCACACTGGAGTGGTGCGCTAACAGAACTTAAAAAAAAGTTCTGCTAGCCGCATCTTTGGAGCGGTGAGAGAAGCGGTGTGTTTACCGCTCCTACACCGCTCCTTCCCATTGAAATGAATGGGGTACTGCGGTAATACCGCCCACAAACCGCGGCTGTAGCCGTGGTTTGCGGGTGGTATTAACCCTTTTTCGGCCGCTAGAGGGGGGTTAAAACCACACCGCTTGCGACCAAATACCTCTGACTAAAGGAGTTTCAAGGTCATGTCGGGCATATTGTAACCAGACTTTTTTGTGGGATTGCCACAGTAAAGGCTTCTTTCTGGCAACTAAAACATGCAGATCATTTTTGTTCAAGTATGGTCATATTGTGCTACTTTAAACAACCACATTGTTTTTTTTTTTTATAGGGCAGCCTGTATTTCTTCTGAGGTTACCTGTGGGTTTTTCTATGCATCCCAAAAAATTATTCTGGCAGCTGTGGCTGTAATCTTTCTTGGTCTACGTGACCTTGGCTTGGTAGCAAGAGATGCCCCAAATTTTCCACTTCTTAATATGTGATTACAATATTTAGGGTTTTAGATACCTTTTTTAGATTCTTTTTCATCTTAAACTTCCATTACCTTGTTCAGGGCCATCTTTAAGACAGGGAAAAGGGGGCCTTGTCATTGTTGTGGGGCCCAAAGCAGCTACCTCATACTTGCCAACTATCCCAATTAAATTCCCTTGAAGTTTTAGTCCGTGCTGTGTCCCGATATTTCAGTGTGAAGTGCTGCTACTAATGCTGCCCAGCTCTGCCCTATTGATGTGTATGGATGACTCACCTGCAGACCCCGTGTTTACATGTAAATACCTGCATTGATATGTAAATAGTGGTGGCATTCATATGTAAATGGCAACAGACCGACGGCATTCATATGTAAATAGGGGAGGCATTCATATGTATATCATGCCCTCCTGAGTTCATATCCACCTTTACTTCTTCTGAATGCTGCCCACTGGGGAGGTAAAGAGTAGGGTTGAGCGAACCCAAACTGTAAAGTTTGGGTTCGTACCGGACTTTTGGGTTTTTGGTACCCGGACCCAAACCCGAACAATTTACTGTATGTTCGGGTTCGGTGTTCGGCTATGTAATGCCGCATTTTAAAAAGCTGCAGGGCAGCCAATCAACATTTGTTTAACTTGTGTGCCCTTAGAAGCCATCACAGCCATGCCTACTAATGGCAAGGCTGTGATTGGCCAGTGCAGCATGTGACCCAGCCTCTATATAAGCTAGAGGCACATAGCACAGCACACCACTCTGCTTTAGATAGTGTAGGGAAAGGTTGCTGCTGCTGCTGCTGCTTTGAGGGAGAGAATTAGATAGGAGTCCTGATTCAGAAATCCAATTACTCAGCGATCTACCTTGCTTTTGTTGTGTGGGTGCAGTGCACAATCTTTTTATCCTGCCCTGAGCCCAGGGCCAGAGAAAAGATAACTTTTATCCATCTGTTAGTTAGGTTGGCGTCGGCGGGCATTTTATGCAAGCTCAGTGCACCAGCACTGCATATGTTACTGTGAGATACACACTTTAGATACTGTTCTCCTATTCTGCTATTCCCAAAAATAATAATTTAGGGCAAAACATTTTTTTTTGGTTTGTTTTCTGGGCAAAAAAAAATTTTGGGTGCATTTTCTGCATATCTGTACGTGTGAGATACACACTTTAGATACTGTTCTCCTATTCTGCTATTAAAAAAAAAAAAGATTTAGGGCAAAAAAAAAAATTTGGTGCGTTTTCTGGGCAAAAATTATTTTTTGGTGCATTTTCTGCATATCTGTACGTATGAGATACTCACTTTAGACACAGTTTCAAAAAGTATGTGAACCCTTTTGGAATGATATGGATTTCTGCACAAATTGGTCATAAAATGTAATCTGATCTTCATCTAAGTCTACGTGCACAACGGTCAGGAGTAATTCTTGACCATTCCTCTTTACAGAACTGTTTCAGTTCAGAAATATTCTTGGGATGTCTCGTGTGAATCGCTTTCTTGAGGTCATGCCACAGCATCTCAATCAGGTTGAGGTCAGAACTCTGACTGGGCCACTCCTGAAGGCGTATTTTCTTCTGTTTAAGCCATTCTGTTGTTGACTTACTTCTATGCTTTGGGTCGTTGTCCTGTTGCAACACCCATCTTCTGTTGAGCTTCAGCTGGTGGACAGATGGCCTTAAGTTCTCCTGCAAAATGTCTTGATAAACTTGGGAATTCATTTTTCCTTCGATGATAGAAATCCGTCCAGGCCCTGATGCAGCAAAGCAGCTCCAAACCATGATGCCCCCACCACCATACTTCACAGTTGGGGTGAGGTTTTGATGTTGGTGTGCTGTGCCTCTTTTTATCCACACATAGTGTTGTGTGTTTCTTCCAAACAACTTAACTTTGGTTTCATCTGTCCACAGAATATTTTGCCAGTACTGCTGTGGAACATCCAGGTGCTCTTGTGAAAACTGTAAACGTGCAGCAATGGTTTTTTTTGGACAGCAGTGGCTTCCTCTGTGGTATCCTCCCATGAAATTCATTCTTGTTTAGTGTTTTACGTATCGTAGATTCGCTAACAGGGATGTTAGCATATGCCAGAGACTTTTGTAAGTCTTTAGCTGACACTCTAGGATTCTTCTTCACCTCATTGAGCAGTCTGCGCTGTGCTCTTGCAGTCATCTTTACAGGACGCCCACTCCTAGGGAGAGCAGCAGCAGTGCTGAACTTTCTCCATTTATAGACAATTTGTCTTACCGTGGACTGATGAACAGCAAGGCTTTTGGAGATACTTTTATAACCCTTTCCAGCTTTATGAAAGTCAACAATTCTTAATCGTAAGTCTTCTTAGAGCTCTTTGTGCAAGGCATCATTCACATCAGGCAATGCTTCTTGTGAAAAGCAAACCATGAACTGGTGTGTTTTTCATAGATCAGGGCAGCTGTAACCAACACCTCCAATCTCATCTCATTAATTGGACTCCAGTTGGCTGACACCTCACTCCAATTAGCTCTTAGAGATCTCATTAGTCTAGGGCTTCACATACTTTTTCCACCTGCACTGTGAATGTTTATATGGTGTGTTAAATAAAAACATGGTAACATTTAATTCTTTGTGTATTATTAGTTTAAGCAGACTGTGATTGTCTATTGTTGTGACTTAGATGAAGATCAGATCACATTTTATGACCAATTTGTGCAGAAATCCATATCATTCCAAAAGGGTTTTCTGCCCAAATTTTTTTTTTTTTGGTGCATTTTCGGCATATCTGTACATGTGAGATACTCACTTTAGATACTGTTCTCCTATTCTGCTATTCAAAAAAATAAAATAAATTTAGGGCAAAAAATATTTTTTTTGGTGCGTTTTCTGCATATCTGTACCTGTGAGATACACCCTTTAGATACTGTTGCTCTATTCGGCTATTCAAAAAACACCCATTTAGGGCAAGATCCTAAATTTGAGAAATATGAGGAGAACGTCAAATAAGGGACGTGGCCCGGGTCGTGGTGCTGCTGGTGGAGCTCCTGTTGCAGGGAAAGGACGTGGTCGATCTGTGCCAGCTACACGCACAAGTGAAACATCTTCCTGAGGTGCGAGTGCGAGTAGGCGACAGAGCCTGCAGTGGTATTTGGTCGGGCCTAATGCGGCTCTACGAACAGGACAAGTACAGGCGATAGTAGATTGGGTTGCTGACAGTGCCTCCAGTTCCTTCACATTGTCTCCCACCCAGTCTACTGCTGAAAGATCAGAGTTGGCGCCTGCAGCCGATGTCCATCAGTCTTTCACCTCACCCCTTGCAAATCAGCCAAGCAGTCTGAGCCCCAAGTCATGCAGCAGTCTCTTCTGCTTATTGATGACTCTGTTAGCAGGGTTTCCCAGGGCCATCCACCTAGCCCTGCCCCAGAAGTGTAAGAGATTGAGTGCACCGATGCCCAACCACTTATGTTTCAAGATGAGTACATGGGAGGACCATCGCAGCATGTCTCGGATGATGAAGAAACACAGGTGCCAACTGCTGCTGCTTTCGCAATTGTGCAGACCGACAAGGAGGGCAGGGGTGAAGACTGGGTGGAAGATGATGTGGAGGACGATAAGGTCCTCGACCCCACATGGAATCAACATCATGTAGGTGACCTGCGTAGTTCGGAGGAAGAGGCGGTGGTCGCACAGAGCCACCAGCACAACAGAAGAGGGAGCAGGGTGCAAAAGCGGAGCGTCCGTCCCCTAGACAGTACGCCTGCTACTGCGCAACGCAGCAAGGGACCAAGCACACCAAAGCCAGGTCCAAGGAGTTCCCTAGCATGGCAGTTCTTCAGACAATGTGCTGATGACAAGACACGAGTGGTTTGCACGCTGTGCAATCAGAGCCTGAAGCGGGGCATAAACGTTCTCAACCTGAGCACAACCTGCATGACCAGGTATCTAAGTGCAAAGCACGAGCTGCAGTGGAGTAGACACCTCAAAAACCAAGAAAGGTCTCTGGCTCCTCCTGCTTCCTCTTCTGCTGCAGTCTTGGCCTCTTCATCCACCTCTGTAGTGACAGTGGCACCCGCCAACCCGCAAACAGAGCATCTGCCAGCAACCCTGCCACTTGGGTCACCAAACATCTCCACAATGTCCCATGGAAGCGTTCAGCTCTCTATCTCCCAAACACTGGAGCGGAAGAGGAAGTACCCGCCTACCCACCCGCGATCTCTGGCCCTGAATGCCAGCATTTCAAAATTCCTGGCCTTTGAAATGCTGTCATTCCATCTGGTGGAGACGCAGAGTTTTAAAAGCCTGATGGCATTGGCTGTCCCACAGTACGTCGTGCCCAGCCGCCGCTACTTTTCCAGGCGAGCCATCCCTTCCCTGCACAACCAAGTGGGGGACAAAATCAGGTGTGCACTGCGCAACGCCATCTGTGGCAAGGTCCACCTAACTACGGATACGTGGACCAGTAAGCACGGTCAGGGACATTATATCTCCCTAACAGCACACTGGGTAAATGCAGTGGCGGCTGGGCCTGAGGCGGATAGCAGTTTGACACATGTCCTTCCACCACCGAGGATTGCAGGGCGCTTCAGTTTGCCTCCTGTTGCTAACTCCTCCTACTCCGCTTCCTCATCCTCTACCGCCTCCTCATCCGGTCAGCGTAACACCTTCACCACCAACTTTAGCACAGCCAGGGGTAAACGACAGCAGGCAGTTTTAAAACTTTCCTGTTTGGGGGAAAAACCCCATACCGCGCAGGAGTTGTGGAGGGACATGGAACAACAGACCGATGAGTGGTTGGTGGCAGTGAGCCTCAAGCCCGGCCTGGTGGTGTGCGATAATGGGCGAACTCTCATAGCAGCTCTGGGCCTAGCCGGTTTGACGCACATCCCTTGCCTAGCGCATGTGCTGAATTTGGTGGTGCAGAGGTTCCTTAAAAATTACCCCGATATGCCAGAGCTGCTGCAGAAAGTGCAGGCCATCTGTGCGCACTTTCAGCGTTCTCACCCTGCTGCTGCTCGCCTGTCAGCGCTGCAGCGTAACTTTGGCCTTCCCACTCGCCGCCTCATATGTGACGTGCCCACAAGGTGGAACTCCACCTTGCACATGCTGGCCAGACTGTGCGAGCAGCAGCAGGCGATAGTGGAGTTTCAGCTGCAGCACGCACGCGTGAGTCGCTCTGCGGAACAGCACCACTTCACCACCAATAACTGGGCCTCCATGCGAGACCTGTGTGCCTTGTTGTGCTGTTTCGAGTACTCCACCAACATGGCCAGTGCTGATGACGCCGTTCTTAGCGTTACTATCCCAGTTCTATGCCTCCTTGAAAAAATGCTTCGGGCGATGATGGAAGAGGATGTGGCACAGGAGGAGGAAGAGGGATAATTTCCAAGGCTTTCAGGGCAGTCATTCACAAGTGGCTCTGAGGGTGGGTTCCTGCACCAACAAACGCCAGGTACACAATTGTCCAGCAAGGGCACAGTTCTGGAGGATGACGAGGTGGAGGATGAGGAGGAGGAGATGGAGGAAGAGGAACCATGTTCCCAGCAGGGTGGCGCCCAGACCAGCTCATGGCCCATCACTGGTGCGTGGCTGGGGGGATACAGAGGACACAGACAATACACCACCCACAGAGGATTGCTTTTCATTGCCTCTGGGCAGCCTGGCACACATGAGCGATTACATGCTGCAGTGTCATGACCGCCGAGTTGCCCACATTCTAACTGGTGCTGATTACTGGGTGGCCACGCTGCTGGATCCCCATTACAAGGACAACGTACTGTCCTTAATTCCCTCTCTGGAGCGCGATCGTAAGATGCGCGAGTACAAGCGCGCGCTGGTAGACACGCTGCTGGTGGCATTCCCACCTTACCGCGGGGGCACAGTGGAAGCACAAGGCGAAGGCAGAGGAGGAGGAAGAGGTCGCCAACGCAGCCGGGGCACCGCCAGCACCTCAGAAGGCAGGGTTAGCATGGCCGAAATGTGGAAAAGCTTTGTAAGCACGCCACAACAACCAGCACCACCAGCTGATATGGAACATCTTAGCAGGAGGCAGCATTTCACCAACATGGTGGAGCAGTATGTGTACACATGCCTACACGTACTGAATGACCGGTCTGCCCCCTTCAACTTCTGGGTCTCCAAATTGGACACATGGCCTGAGCTTGCCCTTTACACCTTGGAGGTGCTGGCCTGCTCTGCAGCCAGTGTATTATCTGAACATGTATTTAGCACGGCAGGGGGCGTTATCACAGACAAGCGCAGCCGCCTGTCCAGAGCCAATGTAGACAAGCTCACGTTCATTAAATTGAAGCAGGCATGGATCCCACAGGACTTGTCCGTACCTTGTGCAGAATAGACATGTATACCGGCCTTACCCAGCCATTGTTGTATTTTTGATCTTTCTCACTTTTTTGAGGTTTTTGTTTTTAAATAAAATTAAAAACAAAAACCAGTGTTGGCTACCTCGTCCTCCTCCACCGCCGCTTCCACCTACACCGCCACATCCACCGCCACCCGAACCTCCTACTCCATATGGACCTCGTCCTCCTAGATCAAGATTATTTATTTTTTATTTTTATGTTTTTTATGTTATTTTAAGTTATTTCCCTATCCACATTTGTTTTCAGAGCACTTGCCATGCTCTTAACAACATTTTGCTTCCATTTGCAGCCCTCTAGCCCTTTCCATTACTTTTTTAGAGCCATTTTAGTCCTCAAAAGTTCGGGTCCCCATTGACTTCAATGGGGTTCGGGTGCAGGGTCAAATTCGGGTCAAGTTCGGGTCCCAAACTCAAACTTTTTTGCGAAGTTCGGCCGAACCCGTCGAACCCGAACATCCAGGTGTCCGCTCAACTCTAGTAAAGAGGCATGCTTGAAAGTCCTGCCTACATCATTATAATTTAAAAAGGAGCCAAACAACTATGTGACAATAAATGGCTTTATATGATCACTATCCTTAAATAAATTTCATATTTTCAATATCTATGCCAAAATTTTATGATTTCTGATAGGGTATGCAAACTTTTGAGCACATAAAGAGAGAAAATACTGCGCTAATCTAAAATAGTGAATAAAAATAAAGCTGCTACATAAAATGTGTCTAAAATGAATAAACATGGAATGAAGATGTAGCTCTAAGTGAAGAAATGAAGCCCAATAATTTGGGCCTCCAATCAAACCAAAGTGATAAATAATATCAATATAATGAGTCCATACAGTGTCCATAGAAAATTTTCGTGTTGTGAAGAAAGAACATGTAGCACTGAAGGGTCATCACATAACTCTTGTAGAAAAAGAGAGGTAGAATATTCTTACCGGAACATTAGACCTGTGGTTTAGGCAGGTCAAATAGGCATACGAAATCCCAGTGACACTCCTCATCAGTTAGTCTGGAAACTGGATCAGATGGGTCCCCAATGTAGACTGTCCGGTAGGCTCCCCGACTTGACAGCAGACTCTGGGTTTCACACCGATCCAGGTGGTCCTCCGATGGAACTGGAACCGCCACTCAACAAGGAGACTCTTTACCACTGTGAATATTAGTAACCAGTGGCCAAAGGATGCTATTACTTGACCAACCACCCATGTGAGGAGAAAAGAAGGGAAGGAATGCTCCAATGGTGCAGGTCAATGAGGGTTTATTCAACCAACATAAAAGTGATCACAAACAATAAAACGTTTAAAAAGGGGTAGTGAATGAGATAGTGTACCAAGCCCTACGCGTTTCGAACAAATGTTCTTCAACAGGGGCATCAGAAGCCCCTTTTTAAACGTTTTATTGTTTGTGATCACTTTTATGTTGGTTGAATAAACCCTCATTGACCTGCACCATTGGAGCATTCCTTCCCTTCTTTTCTCCTCACATGGGTGGTTGGTCAAGTAATAGCTTCCTTTGGCCACTGGTTACTAATATTCACCGTGGTAAAGAGTCTCCTTGCTGAGTGGTGGTTCCAGTTCCATCGGAGGACCACCTGGATCGGTGTGAAACCCAGAGTCTGCTGTCAAGTCGGGGAGCCTACCGGACAGTCTACATTGGGGACCTATCTGATCCAGTTTCCAGACTAACTGATGAGGAGTGCCACTGGGATTTCGTATGCCTATTTGACCTGCCTAAACCACAGGTCTAATGTTCCGGTAAGAGTATTCTACCCCTCTTTTTCTACAAGAGTTATGTGATGACCCTTCAGTGCTACATGTTCTTTCTTCACAACACGAAAATTTTCTATGGACACTGTATGGACTCATTATATTGATATTATTTATCACTTTGGTTTGATTGGAGGCCCAAATTATTGGGCTTCATTTCTTCACTTAGCGCTACATCTTCATTCCAAACTTTTGAGCACAACTGTACATGTATGTGGTTGTCATCCAGCCTTTTACACATATACCTGTATGGCCAATTCCATAGCAAAGTGTGACATTCCAGAATCTGCTGCAGGATGGATGACTCATTGGAATCTATATAGCCACCCTAATTTAAAACAATATTTTTTTTAGGGAGGTCGATTATTTTGTGCAAAGCAAAGCTATGGCCTTACCATATTCATACCGCAAAATTAAAACAAGAAAAACGCAAAAAATATATTGCTATGCTTTACAAATGTTCCCTCTGCTGTGCTTGCTTCAAAGCAAGGGAAGCCCCATTAAAATTAGTGAATAGGGTAAAAAATGGTAGAAGGATAGGAGGTCAATGTCCAGTGACCACCCTCTCCTCCATTCACAGGAGAGTGTTTTCTGCAGTGTTACAGAGATAATACTCCATGGGACACTCCAGGCTACACATTGTGCTCTACATTTTATAAGTAAGGCAGGCCATACACGATTTGAATCTCGGCCGGTTCAGCAGGAACTGGACAAGATTCAAACCGTTAATGGGCAGGCTGAATGTACCAAGTTGATCGATCGATCAACTTGGGTACAATTAGCCTGCCGGATTCCCTTATGATTATTGCAAGGGGCTGCTGTAGCCATTAGCGATAATCACTGTCTTCTTCCAGCATGGATGGCTTCCCCCACCTGCCAGCCGAGAGCAGACAATGGCTAAGCAGGAGGGATTCCCCTGTCAGCACTATCCATGTTGATGGGGGAATCGTGTGAATTTATTTCCTGCAGCCTGTGGTTGCAGGAAAGAAATTTGCACCGTGTATAGCCGGCCCAAGTTGTAAAATGCAGAGATTAGTGTAGAATAAACACTCCGGTGTCTTTCGGAGAGCCGCTAACGATATTTATTCTCCTTTATAATTGGTCCTTATGTGTGTTGTAGGGCAATTTTTCAAGGTATAAGGATTTTTTTTATTTATTTAAATATACAATATAAAAACACATTCAATATCTCTTGTAAGCTACAGCATACAGTATATGCAAACAACATTTAGTTAAAATTAAATGAAAAATGTAATAGAATTCACAAAACAGAATAACATATGCTGTATACATTGTAAATGATGTTTGCTGTAGAAACAGAACAAGAAAATTGCAAGAAAATTAGTGAAACACTGTTTTATAATGTCAGTTTACTACACCAGTGCTTGCACAATTAAATAACTTTACATGCATTACCTTAATTTTGGTTTAATTAGATACAGTATGTATGTGAACCTGATAAGATCTGCATCAGATAAGACCTTTTCTGTGACCGTACAGAATATAGATCTCCTGCCCTTACTGATGGACTGATAGCTGATGGATATCAGTGCCATTACTCTCAGTACGTATTTCAATAACAGGCCATGTCATGAATTTTCCTGAAAAGTCATTAAGTCAGGAATGCTTTAATCACTTCCTATAAGTCAATTGGTGTATTAAAGAGCACAAGGAAAATAGTTCATTTTGCTCTGCAGCATCAGCTTAAAGTCTTTAATAGGCTATTGTTCACATCTGGGGCTACATTCCTCTAATCCTGTTCAGAGCATATGTTTAAATGGCTTAATCCTGTACATGATCAGTTCCTCCCTGTTTTAGCTGAAATATTGTTTAAAATCAGTTTGTCAGGTTTCCATCTACAAACAGAATTTGGTGGAAAAAATAACATAGGTTGTCCAGTGGTATTTCATTTTGCTTTTACAGTGCCTTGAAAAAAGTATTCATACCCCTTGAATCCCACATTTTGTCATGTTACAACCAAAAACAAAAATGTATTTTATTCGGATTTTATGTGATAGACCAACACAAAGTGGCACATAACTGTGAAGTGGAAGGAAAATTATAAATGGTTTTCAATTTTTCTTATAAAAAAATATGTGAAAAGTGTAGTGTGCATATGTATTCAGCCCCCTTTACTCTGGTACCCCTAACTAAAATCTAGTGGAACCAATTGCCTTCAGAAGTCACCTAATTAGTAAATAGAGTCCACCTGTGTGTAATTTAACCTCAGTATAAATACAGCTGTTCTGTGAAGCCCTCAGAGGTTTGTTAGAGAACCTTAGTGAACAAACAGCATCATGAAGGCCTAGGAACACATCAGAGAGGTCAGGTAAAAAGTTGTGAAGAAGTTTAAAGCAGGGTTAGGTTATAAAAAAAAATATCCCAAGCTTTGAACATCTCACAGAGCACTGTTTAACCCATCATCTGAAAATGGAAAGAGTATGGCACAACTGCAAACCTACCAAGACATGGCCATCCACCTAAATTGACAATTTGGGCAAGGAGAGCATTAAAGTGGTTGTAGACCCTAGGGCAAAAGAAAAAAAACCTGCAAGACAAGGGCATAATGAGCTGGTATGCATAGCATACTAGCTCATTATGAATTACTTACCTGAGATCGAAGCCCCTGCAGCCGTCCTTGTTCACCGCTCCGGCGGCCGACATTGTTCCCGGAGTTACTTCCGGGTATCGCAGGCTCCGGCGCTGTGATCAGCCGGAGCCACGATCATGTCACTCCCACGCAAGCGAGCGGGAGCTGCCGGTAACGGTACACTCACTGAAGCAACTTTAAGTACACGCCATTGCTTCAGTTTGCTTCAGTGCGGCAAATACAGGGGATAACTCCTAAACCATTCAGGTTTAGGAGATATCCAGGGTAGCTACAGGTAAGCCCTATTATAGGCTTACCTGTAGCAAAAGTGTGTTGTAAGGGTTTACAACCACTTTAATCAGAGAAGCAGCCAAGAGGCCCATGGTAACGCTGGAGGAGCTGCAGAGATCCACAGCTCAGGTGGGAGAAACTGTCCACAGGACAACTATTATGCCGCCTACACACGACCGTTTTTCATGACGAGAAAATTTTCATTTTTTTATTTGGTCATTAAAAATGATCGTGTGTGGGCTCCAGAGCATTTTTCACAGACGTGAAAAATTACCATTAAAAATTTGGAACATGCTCTAATTTTTCTCGTCGTTTTTCACGTCATGAAAAACGGCCGTGTGTAGGCTTTAACGACGTGAAAAAAATGCGCATGCTCAGAAGCAAGTTATGAGACGGGAGCGCTCGTTCTGGTAAAACTAGCGTCCGTAATGGAGATAGCACATTCGTCACACTGTAACAGACTGAAAAGCACGAGGCTGAAAAGCGCAAATCGTCTCTCAACAAACTTTACTAATATGAAGGGTGGCGCCATCCGAATGGAACTTCCCCTTTATAGTGCCGTCGTACGTATTGTACGTCACCGCGCTTTACTCAAGAATTTTTTTTCACGATAGTGTGTAGGCAAGGCAGGCTTGAGAAGAATCACGTTGAGAAAAACACAGTTTTTTTCAATGACATTAAAAACGGTCGTGTGTACGCGGCAGTAGTCGTGCATTTGACAAATCTGGCCTGGAGGAGTGGCAAGAAGAAAGCCATTGTTGAAAGCAAGCACTGTAGAAGTCACTGTAAATGTGCTGTCCCAGACTGGTACATTGTCCATTGTGATATTTGTGAAAATGTCAGGGCTGGATTGTTTATGTTGGGCCATTTAACCAGTTCTATACAGGTATTAATAAAAGTGAAAATGAACAGAACCTATTAAAACATCCAAATGATAAAATATACATAGCTGAAGCAGCAATGATACTATTATATAATAAAGTTTTCTCTTTTTGGCCTTAAGTAATTGTAGTCATATTAGTACACTAGCGACAAAAACAACAGACCATGCAAAGGTCTGATTGTGAGAAATGATGTCCCAGGTGTGCAGTAATCATCTTCCTTATATTCTTTTACAGTGTGTCTGTATATTAATTTATATTTTAAAGTGGTTGTATACCCTTTTTTATAACTTTTACCTACAGGTATGCCTATAATAAGGCTTACCTGTAGGTAAAAAGAATATCTCCTAAACCTGTACGGTTTAGGAGATATTCCCCTTGCAATGAGCCGCTGACTTCAGCGGCACATGCGCTCCTGAGATTCTCGGCTGAAAGTCCGACAGACGCCGGACCTTGCCGGAAAGAAGCCTCCCGCGTTCATGCGCGGGGGTGACAACATCGCGGCTCTGGCCACTCACAGCGCTGGAGCCGCGATACCCGGAAGACACGCCGTGGGAAAATGTCCGCTCACTCGGCGTGGATCGAGATCACCTGCGACGCCTAGTTCTAAAGCCCTGTACACACGATCGGATTTCCGATGGAATCAAATCCGATGGATTTTTCCATCAGAATTCCGATGAAGCTGACTTCCATCAGTCTTGTCTACACACCATCAGACAAAATTCCGACCGTCCCAAACGCCGTGACGTACAACACGTACGACGGCACTATAAACGGGAAGTTCAAATCCCATGGCGCCACCCTTTGGGCTGCTTTTGCTGATTTCGTGTTACCGCGAGTTAGTAAAAGTTTGGTGTTAGCTGATTCGCGTTTTTCAGTCTCCGTGCATTTCAGTTACAGAATGACGAATGTGCTATCTCCATTACGAACGCTAGTTTTACCAGAACAAGTGCTCCCGTCTCCTAATTCAGTCTGAGCATGCGTGAGTTTTTTCTCCGATGGAGTTCCACACAGACAATCGGAATTCCTGATCGTTTTTTTTTCCATCGGAAAAATTTAAAACATGTTCTATTTTTTTTCACCAATGGAAATAAGTCCAATGGGGCCCACACACGATCGGTTTGTCTGATGAAAATAGTCCAAACCGATCGTGTGTACAGGGCTTAAGGTGAAGGGCTTAAGGGCATAAGGTAAGTATTTCATAATGAGCTAATATGCGGTGCATACTAGCTCATTATGCCTTTTGCCTTACAGGTTAAAAAAAAAAATCTGCGGGTTTACTACCGCTTTTAATATCTGTCTTGTTTCACCAGTATAAGAATTGTACAAATTGCACCATTATTTTTTGTAAGGTTTGATTTCATTCTTTGCATCCCTGTATTCAGAAAGAAGTTTCCTATTTGTTAGAAACCCTGAAAGCTTGCTTTAAAAAAAAAAAAAAATCTTTTAATTTAAAGGTTAGTGCAAAATTAAAAAGGTATCACAGACAGTTCCTTTTTCCCGGCAAAACAAATGTTTGCAACTTCTACAAAAACCCTTCCCTAACTTGGATAGAAAGGAAACAGTTAAACCAGTCAGGTTTTTACTGCTGCCTATGCCCGCTTTGGGTATACCCCCCCTGGAGAAATCATGTAGAATAGGAAGTGTCCCCAAAGACTAGACATGTGCAAGTCGTTTAGTTCCGAATTTGTTTTTTAACAAATTTTGTCAAATTTGTTAATTCCGTAATTCATGAATTTCTGAATTTTTGGATTTTCAGATTTCCGAAATTTTGAATTTCCGAAATTTTGAATTTCCGAAGTTTGGAATTCATGAATTTTCAGAAATTCGGAATTTCGGAAATTTGGAAATTCGGAATTTCGGAAATTGGAATTTCGGAATAATTGAAATTTCGGAAATTTGGAAATTCCAAAAAACTGAAATTAGGAAATTCAAAATTTCGATAATTCGAAATTACAAAATTGGAATTTCGAAAATTCAAAATGAAAAAATTAAAAAATTCGAAAAATCGAAAATTCGACTCGCGACCCCCCTGCCATCCCCGTGAGTCGGGTCACGGGTCCCGCGGACTCGATCGCCGCGGGGATCCCAGCGATCGTCTCACGGAGGCATGGAGCGGAGAGATGTGTGTGTAAACACAACTCCCCGCTCCGCTACTGACACTGTCAGTGATCTCCGCTCTGTGTAATCAGAGCGGAGATCGGTGACGTGTCACTCGTAGCTACGCCCCCACACAGTAGTAATCACTCCCCTAGGCACACTTAATCCCTACAGCGCCCCTAGTGGTTAACCCCTTCACTGCCAGTGTCATTTTCACAGTAAACAGTGCATTTTTATTGCACTGATTGCTGTGAAAATTACATTGGTCCCAAAAATGTGTCAAAAGTGTCCGATGTGTCCGCCATAATGTCGCAGTCACAAAAAAAAATCGCTGATCGCCGCCATTACTAGTAAAAAAAAAAAATTATAAAAATGCCATAAAACTACCCCCCTATTTTGTAAACGCTATAACTTTGGCGCAAACCAATTAATAAATGCCGATTGCGATTTGTTTTACCAAAAATATGTCGAAGAATACGTATCGGCCTAAACTGAGGAAAAAAAACGTTTTTTTATATATTTTTGGGGGATATTTATTATAGCAAAATTTAAAAAATATTGCATTTTTTTCAAAATTGTCGCTCTATTTTTGTTTATAGCGCAAAAAATAATAACCGCAGAGGTGATCAAATATGACCAAAGAAAGCTCTATTTGTGGGGGAAAAAGGACATTAATTTTGTTTGGGAGCCACCGCGCAATTGTCAGTTAAAGCGACGCAGTGCCAAATTGTGAAAACACCTCTGGTCATTATGGCCCGTATTGGTCTGGTCCTTAAGTGGTTAAAGGTGACAGCAGTTACTAGGCCAGTTATTGAGCATGAATCTTTTTATTGGTGACACAGAGGGGTGTATGGTGTGTAAAGTCAAACATATGCAAACTGCATATGATTTATGTCACAAACAGTTTTTACTATATTGTTGCAGAATGTATAGAATTTATGGGATGTCCTAATTTAAATTGCACCTTTACAGACAGTTTTACATATTCTTAACAAGCAGTAAAGGAGTTCCAAAACAAGCCCTCTATGACTTCTGTAATTGCTTGCGCCATGAAGAAGTTTATTTTTTACCACTTGCCCTCCGAAAGATTTATCCCCCTTCATGACCAGGCCATTTTTCACTATACGACACTGCAGTACTTTAACTGACAATTATATTGCATCATGCAATGCTATCCATAAATTCATAAATTATCCATAAATTAAATTGATGTCATTTTTCCCCCCAGAAATAGAGCTTTCTTTTGGTGGTATTTGATCACCACTGGGTTTTTCATTGTTTGTGCTATACAAAAAAAACTATTTTGCAAAAATATTTTTTACTTTCTGCTATAAAACATATCCAATAAAAAAATAAAAAACACTGCAGTCCCGCTAAAAATCACTGATTGCCGCCATTACTAGTAAAAAATAAATAATAAAAATACCATAAATCTATCTCCTTTTGTAGACGCAATAAATTTTGTGCAAAGCAATCAATATATTCTTATTGTGATTTTTTTTACCAAAAATATGTAGCAGAATACAAATTGGCCTAAACTGATGAAGAATTTTTTTATAGCAAAAAGTAAAAAATATTGCCTTTTTTCAAAATTGTCTGTCTTTTTTTGTTTATATTGCAAAAAAATAAAAACGACAGAGGTGATCAAATACCACCAAATAAAAGCTCTATTTGTGGGGAAAGAAAAAGACATACATTTTACTTGGGTACATCATCGCACGACCGCTCAATTGTCATTCAGTTAAAGTAACGCAGCACATTATCGCAAAAAATGGCCTCGTCATGAAGGGGGGGGGGGTGAAACTTTCCAGAGCTGAAGGGGTTAAGATTGAACAAGACTTAAACAGCATTTTGTTTTCATACATAATGGCACACATGTATTTTTCGATTTGACACATGACATTCATTCATTCTTTTACTCACTTTTAGTGGCAGCATTAGATTACTTTTTCTTCCTGTGTTCACGCCGCTCTGCAGTGTGGCGAAGATGGAGGGAGGAGGTGGGTGGAGCCAACACTCACTCAGGGGCAGAGGCCTGCAGTGTGGAGAAGGTGAAGGGAGGAGGTGCCGGTGGGTGGGGCCAACACTCTCCCTCAGGGGCGGAGCGGAGAGGGAAGAATACTAGTGCTCTCCTCATCAGCCTCTGAGTCCGACGTGACTCACTGACGTCACTGGTTGCTAGACGCCAGGCAGCCCAGGTGCTAGCAACCAGTGCAGGAAAGGAACACAGAAGCCAAGCCAGCAGCGCAGCTCCACCCACCTCTTCCTGGTCCAGGCGTCCAGCGTGGTATAAGTGACTAACACAGAGTCTCTCTCTCGGCGCCGCTGATTGGCTGATGTGAGACAGAGAGAGAGATTCGGGAGTCGGGACTGCCGCCAGTCTAATCAGTGATATTTTTTGGAGGGGGGGTCAATTGCCTCATTGCCCCCCTGGATCTGCCACTGGTCCAAACACAACATGTAGGTGCTTCATCAACAGTAGGTCATCAACAGTAGGCTTCATCAAAAATGTCCATAAAGTGTACACTCTTATTCCATAAAAAACATGTGTAGCGTGATAGTCCAAACACAACATGCAGGTGCTCCATCAACAGTAGGTCCACCACTATTCAGCAAACGTGCCCAAAAAAGTTCTATAATATGATGAATGAGTAACCCCCACCAGCCAACTTCTTGTGAAACGGCCGCTCACCTTGGGGGATGACCAAATGGTCAAACAACTCTTTTGGACATACATAAAGAATCCTCAGCTTCTGTAAACTTCCACTTTATACAATCTGTATTGACAGCAGTCCTTTTAATGGGACTATCTTAATCCACACCTCTCTCCGGCGGTCCCCTCTTGGGGCTCTCTAGATCCTTTGCTTACATTTTCCATTTGCTCTCTGTGTGTTCATTCACCATGAATGGGTAGCCGGTGTGCGCTGTGCTGTGCTGTGCAAAGATTACAGAGAGTGTAACAGCACAGGTGGATTGCGTATTGTAACAAACAGGTTAAAATAGCGTCCAGATGTAAGTGAATGTCACAGAAAGGCTCCTAAGCATAGACATGGATTCCAAGGTCCAATTTTAGGTGGGTCAAGGTGATACAATGTGTTTGAATTATAGTTTAAGGGAACAGATAGCATATTGTAGCCAGGGTTTCCATTGTTGGCTAAATTTTGTTTGCAGGAGGCTCTAGCAAAGGAGTATTCATAAAAAGTGTGTTCGTTGAAGGTATGTATGAATGTGGTGTAGTCAGGAGGTGTCGATTGTTTCCAGTTACTGGTGATGGATAGTCGAGCTGCAATGAAAATATGGGTAATTATGGGATGGAACTTGGAAGGCCAGCAATCCATGTTCAAGCCTTGTGGAGCGGGTTTTGGGTTAGGGGGGTAGTTGAGTGCTGTGATATTGGTAATTAGCAAAAAAAATCCTGGTCCAGAAATTCTCAATAATGGGGCAGTGCCGCCAAATATGAGATAGAGTACCTAATAAACCACATTGTCTCCAGAAGAGGGGAGAGTAATATCGGAATGGAACTGTCCCATTACTTCTGTAGTGAACCATATATTTTTCTTCTTTACTTTAATGTGCTTTATATATATTCTAGTAGCCTCCAGGATGGTGGACATTAATAATGCCAACTGATTACTTACTCCTGTTTTTTTTTACGGTTTTTCTTTTCTTTTTTCTTTTTTATTCCCCAGCAAAATTTGTTCTTTTGAAATCAAAAATGTTTCTTTTTTGTATGATTTTTCAGATTTTGTTCCAATACATAATCAAAGACATTGGTGATCACTAGAACCCACATTTTCTCCCACTTCAGCATCAGACAATCAATCTCCCTTTGTCAGTACCAGGCCTGGAATATGATCTCCTCTGGTTGCGTTTTTTTCTAAATGTATAAGATAAGAGGAAGTGGTATAACCTTTTCTTTTATTACATGTACCTAATAAAGCCATGCTTGTAATTTTCATTTTTGTAAAAAGGCTATTCTACATTTTTCAATATCTTTTCAGCATATGTAAACAGCGCACACAATATATTTTCACTTCAGTAAAGGCAACATGATCATTCCTGTATTACAAACGTATGTGTTACAATGTTTGCATAATGTAAAACTGTAATTGACTTGATGCATACATCTATTTCTGATGTTCATTAAGGCTCATATTGCTCCATTTCCACATCCCTTTTTTTTCATTCAAGTTCTGTTTATTTAAATGACCAAAAATACACATACACATATGTTGTTCATACAGGACCTCATTAAATTGTGAAGCTCCCACTCTTCTAGTTATGTTCTGTTTCATCTTCTGCAGCCATCTAATATCCTTCTACACCACTTTAATAGCTGCTATAACACATAATAATTAATGAGTGTTATAAATTTGAGCTCTGACTTTGTGTGTCTGCCTTCAAAACATCATCATTGATAACTGAAGGTGTGAATAGTTATGCATGCATATAAATGACTAATGTTAATAATTAAAAATATATTTATCCTAAGGGGAGTTGTCATTTAAAACCACCCTGTCACCTCCAAAAAAAGCCCCTGTAAGGGATAAATGAAAAGCTCAATATTTATCTCTCTAGAAGGCAAAAAGTGAGATCTGCTCTATTACACTTTGGTGTGTGTAGGGAGAGTGGCACCGTGGTCCTCTTACCAACCAATCCATTAATACACTACACAGTCATGGGCGTCTGCTGAACTTTTTTCAGGGGGGGGGCCGCCACTCTTCAGGGACTACATTTCCCATGATGCCCCCAGCCCCCAGAGTCTTCTGATTGGCCCTCTGCTGTGGCCAATCATGGGGAGGAAAACAGCAGGCAGGAAGCGGGGCGGCGGCACGGCGAATCCAATTAGAGCTGCTCTCTCTCTCTTCTAGCTTCAGCTGACAGAAAGGGGAGGGGGGCGATCGGGGGAGATATACAGACAGCCCGCAGCTCTCCTCTCCCTGTCACAGTGCCGCTGCTCCATTTACCAGAGAACTCGGCAGTGACGCCTTGACAGGGAGAGGAGAGCTGCGGGCTGTCTGTATATCTCCCCTGATCGCCCCCTTCCCCTTTCTGTCAGCCAAAAAGAAAGAGAGGGCGGCTCTAATTGAATTAGCCGCGCCGCCGCCTTGCTTCCTGCCCACGAATCACGGCACTGGATTCCAGGGGGGGCAAACGCCCTCCCTTGCCTTATGAAGCGGATGCCCATGGACACAGTAGTGATGTAGCTAGCGCCTATTAGGGAGGCATCAAATTTCAGTGGGGGGCACTAGTGATTCGAGAATTTAATTTGCTTCCTACCAAAAAGGAATCTATTTACAGTAGCACAAGGGACAAAACTTACCTTCAGTGAGATGCGCCCCTTGTGCTGCTGTGTCTTCATATAGAAGTCCTCAATCTCTTGACCCCCTCCCACCACACGCCCTGCCACCAAAATCTTGCAATGCAGTGGGGGTTAATACACAAGCTGGCCATAGACGATTCGAACCATGTATGGCCAGGCTAAATGTACCCAAGTTGATTGAAATTTGCTCTGTCTATGGCTGGCCTTAGGAAGCTTTGACAGGTACTAATCAAGATTGCCTGACTATGCCAGCCCTTTCTACTCACCTATGCTCTTCATAGATGCCATTACTACAGCTTCTATGAATGAAATTAGGTTTATACCCTGTATACATTGTTAACTGTGCCAAAACAATACACTAAAAATTTACCTTTTGTCTTGAGTTACTACTACTTCATAATTGTGAAACAAGAAAAGCTGCTCCAGGTGAGTGAGTCTCTGTTTAATCCCCACACACAGTAATCAGGTGCTAGCCCAGCTTGCATGCTGTGTAACATGAAGAAATAATTCCGAGTGGCTGCACTTCCAAAAATCCTTTTATTGAACCTTCATATAACAAGTGGTTGACAGATGGAGCAGGGGACAAAGAGGTAGATGCGTTTTGTGCAAATGCATCTACCTCTTTGTCCCCTGCTCCATCTGTCAACCACTTGTCATATGAAGCTTCAATAAAAGGATTTTTGGAATTGCAGCCACCCAGAATTATTTCTTCATACTTCATAATTGTGCTTCTGCAGTGTGAGATCATCTAAGGCGCAGCACCTGCAACTGCGAGATTTGAGATTTGGAGTGATGACACAATGTGCTTCTTGGTGTTGTCTTTGCTCCTAAACATCATACGTCTTTGCTATCACTCACAGTGTATTCAGGCAGCCTCTGCACACAGCCTCTGCACTGTGATTACAGCAGAATACCAGCAAGGGGGGGTTGGAGCAGCTACTGCTCTCCGATTGAGAAAGACTCCAACATTACCGTAAGGGTTTGAGATTGAAAAGAACTTCAGAGCCATTCATTCACAAATGGAGAAACAAATTAGCAGAATAATAAGTGCTTCAGTGTGAGCTATTTTCATACATTTTATTGATATAGTTAGCCTGCAAAGTGTAACCTGGTGACAGGTAATTTTAAGGACTCCACACTGCACCATAGTTTTGAATAAAGAATTATGGCTTCTTTTCATTCAAACATCCTGTAAAATTGCTCTTTACGTTTCTATCCTTTTTTTCATTTGGTGAATATAGGGATTCATGAAATTTCTTCGATCTGATAATTATTACAACAGAAGATAAAGTCTCGCTATAAAAAAAGCAAGAAACCAAACTGGTATCTCTTTATTAAAAGATAAATTCAGCGTATAAATCAAGAATAATTAACATAACCAGATAAAATAGAAGGCAACGACTTTGAGGAGACAAAGCACAGCAATTAAAGGGTCACAGTGCACATCGTTAGTTAATGTTTGCATAATGAAAGCATTGTGTCCGTGTTCGTTTACATAAGTATACAATATCAAGCAACGCATAATAAGGTCAACTTTGTTTGTAATTATTGAGAACAAAATAATAATGTGTTTCTACTTTCGGGGCACAAATACAGAAATTACTGCGACAAGTACATAAATATTATATTTGTAAAGTAACCTTTGAAAGGTTAACAACATAACACAGAAACAAAGTTTAAAATTTAACAAAAAAAATTCTAACTATATAAAAAATATTGTTTTTCTGGAGTTGTGTGGCAGTTCCTTTTTGGACTTACCAATATCTGTTAATATTATTAATAACAATAATAAGAATTGGTTGTATTGCAAACAATATTCATATAACTTCAAAATATCTGGGAATGTGTGACTAAGGCCCCTATCTCACTGAGGCGTTGCAATAAAAATGATTAGCGTTTTTACCACGTTGGCGCTAAAAATAGCGCTAACGCCTATGCGTTTTTACCGCGTTTTGCGGTAAAAATGATTATTTGGTATCCCACAATCCTCCACTCTACTGCGATCATGTGATCTTCCCACAGCATCTGGGCGTTTTTACCGTGTTTATACCGCGTTTTTACAGCGGTACTCATTTATTTCAATGGGGATAGGCGTTTTTACAGCGCTATTTTATGTGCCCCAAAGATGCTCCAAAAAAGCTGTTTGCAGGATTTTTTCCAACGCACAGCCTGCACAACAACGCCTCAGTGTGAAAGCCCTCAGTTCTTTCACATTGAGAATGCTGGGGCAGGATTATTTCAGGCGTTTTTACAGCGCTATTTTTAGCACTAAAACACCTGAAAAACGCCTCAGTGTGAAAGGGGCTTAAGAGCAATGGTTATCATCTTATGAGGTATGGGGTCAGTAACTTTTTTCCCTAACATCACCGTAGGGGCTGCATATAATATGCAGCATACATAATGCTACAGAAGATGGTCAGAGATTGCAGACATGCTACAAGTGTGGTTAGAGACTGGAGACATGCTACAGGAGGCTGTTAGACTTAGGCCCCTTTCACACTGGGGCAGGAGGTGCGTCAGCGGTAAAGCGGCGCTTCTGCAGAGGCGCTTTGCCAGCGGTATAGCCGCGGTGCCCCATTGCTTTCAATGGACAGGAGCGGTGGAGGAGCGGTAAACCCACCGCTCCTTCACCACTCCAAAGATGCGGCTAGCAGGACTTTTTTTACCGTCCTGCTAGCGCACCGCTCCAGTGTGAAAGCCCTCGGGGCTTTCACACTGGAGAAACAGCAGCCGCTGTTTCAGGACAGTTTGAAGGCGCTATTTTTTGCGCAATAGCGCCTGCAAACCGCCCCTGTGTGAAAGGGGTCTAAGGACTCGTTACACAAAACTGTTAAATGATCTGTAATGTCAGTATTCTCTATCATCACAACCACTTGTGATGACTCTGGTTTATTGGCAGCATGGCAAACATCAAAGGACTGCATGTGGCCCTGTGGCTCCAGGATGGGCACGAGGACTTTAGTGGGATGGAAATGCCTCCTTATCTTCAGCAATATCATACCTTAAGCAGGTTACTGGAGGACACTTTTTATAACATCCTTACTTTTGATCGGTGCAATCTGTTTGATTGGTTTTGGCACCGTTTAAAGTCGAGGTGAAATAATATCCCAGAACATGGGGTGCAGGCTTGTCCTAATACCAATCCAGGGGGTTAGTAAATGTAAAGAGGAAAAGATCGTCTCTACTCCCAACTAGTCCAGGTGAATAAACGATAAGGAGCAGCCTCAGCCTACATATCTCCACCAAACCATACACCCTGAAGCATTTCTCCCCACTCATAGGGTCTATCACTAAGCCCCAGTGGGCAGGGCGAAATGCATCAGGGTGTAAGGTTTGGTGGAGACATGGAGGCTGAAGCCGCTCTTTATTGTTTATTCACCTGGGCTGGTCGGGAGTAGCGGCGATCCTTTCCTCTATGCTTTTGACCAGTGTTAGGTTTAAAACAGTAGATTACTGTAGATGAAAAATATATGTTGTATTCCATAATTTGTCCAAATTATAATGACACTGAATATGTGTTTCTACAAATCATAACAACATTATTTACATAAATGTTTTTTTTCCAATTTTGCATGCTAAAAACTTAAAGGGGTTGTAAAGGTTATTTTTTTTCCTAAATATAACAAACATGTTATACTTACCTCCACTGTGCAGCTCGTTTTGCACAGAGACAGAGTGGCCCCGAACCTGGTCTTCTGGGGTCCCACTGCGGCTGTCTCAACTCCTCCTCGCAAAAACGAACCCCCTTCATGCGAGCTCTCTCCCATGGGGGTTAGTTTTTGCGGGCGCGCTCCCGTGATACAGCCGGCAGCCATAGCCGCCGGCTGTTTCACTCGGCCCCTCCCCCCGGCACGCCGCGTCATTGGATGTGATTGACAGCAGTGCAAACCAATGGCTGCGGTGCTATCAATCCATCCAGTCTAGCCATAGGATGCATTAAAGTGAAAAAACATGAACCTTTACAACCCCTTTAAGAAAAAACAAGATTGAAAAAAGGTTAAACAGTGAAGGTAAAAAAATAGAAATACACAAAAATCAGCAGCAAAAAAAAAAGCCTAAAGGGAAGAAGGAGAGGAAGGAGTTAATTGATTAGCTGATTAGGGTTAACCAAGGGTTAATACAGGGTTAGTTAAAAAAACTGTTTATTTAAGAATATTTTTTATTGCAAGTTTGTTTTAACTGAGACCATGTGCAGATTAGGGATAGGTTCACAGTGCTGCGACACAATTTTGATCTACTTTGTGTAGTGCTACTTGGATGCAACTTTGATACGGTTTGTATATTCTGTGGGGCCAAAAAACACTGGAATCGCACCAAAGTAGTACAGGAAATTTTTCAAAAATTGCTCTATGCTGACTCGCATTGATGTGAACAGACACCATTGAAAAAATGTATTTCCATTGTCATGTGATTCTGTACGCATCGCATCTGAAATCGCACTAGTGTGAACCAGGCCTAAAGGTCACCCTTTTGATCTGCCATGAATAAACTAGAGTATTTGCAATGTAGCAACATCATAATTCTTATTGACACTGCATATACTGTTCTGCAAGCATCACTCTGCATAGGACCAGCTTCTGTAATAAAGAATTATAATTTTGGCAGCTGGAATTTGCTGATAATCGCAGTCAATGAGCTGCTGGGCTAGAAGAGGAGCAGTGCTTACAACATACACCCTAAGGCCGGGTTCACACTTGTGCGACACGACAGCCGTCCTACTTTGGATCCGACTTTGCCCTGCGACATGAAGCCGGCATACGTCCAACTTTCAATGAACGGGGATCCGACTTGGATCCCCGCCAATACCAGGCACTGTGTTTGATATGAATCTTGAGGGGGAACTCCACGCCAAAATTTAAATAAAAAACCAGCATGGGTTCCCCTCCAAGAGCATACCAGGCCCTTCGGTCTGGTATGGATTTTAAGGGGAACCCCCTAAGCCGAAAAAACGGCATAGGGGTCCCCCTCAAAATTCAAACCAGACCCTTATCCGTGCACGCAACCTGGCAGGCCGCAGGAAAAGAGGGGGGACGAGAGAGCAGCCCCCCTCCCTCCTGAACCGTACCAGGCCGCATGCCCTCAACATGGGGGGTTTGGTGCTTTGGGGCAAGGGGGCGACCTGCAGCCCCCCACCCCAAAGCACCCTGCCCCCATGTTGATGAGGACAGGGCCTCTTCCCGACAACCCTGCCCGTTGGTTGTCGGGGTATGCGGGTGGGGGCTTATCGGAATCCGGGAGCCCCCTTTAATAAGGGGGCCAAGACTTCCGGTTCCGGCGCCGCATGAGGTAACTGCGCCTCCTCACAGCTCCCGCATCAGGACCCGAAAAACAGCTTATAAAGCCAGCCAGAGCGGCCCCTCGTAGCCATCCTCTTCACCCGGGCTACCCCCTCACTAGCATGGACCGTTTCCTGGAAAAAAGCGGCGCTCGCTCGTTCGCGGCTGCAGCGGCGCCGCCGGGCAAGCCGCAAATCGAGGCCCCGGCTTCGGCCTACTCCCACGCCGTGGAAGACGCACAGGTAGCCGACATGGAGGTGAGCGCTCATCCCTCCCTGCAGAACATCACACCCCCTGCCACTACATCTCAGGGTCCCTCTATGCTATCTTCACAGCCAGCCACACCAGGGGACATTTCCAGCTCCCCACCCCCCGGGGATGCTGCTGATAGCACCCACCAAATTGCTGCTGCTGTAGCAGCTCTTCTCTCCCCCATGATCTCTGCCTCGGTGGAAAAGGCAGTCAATGCAGGCATGCAACAAATTAAAGCCCAAATTGCTGAACACTCCACTAGGCTCAATGAAATGGAACACCGCCTCTCTGAGGTTGAAGATGAACTCTATCAAGCGCAAGCCACATAACAGTTGCAGGACAAAACAAATCAGTACATCATTCAAAAATTAGAAGATTTGGAAAATAGGTCCAGAAGGACCAACCTGCGATTTGTAGGCGTCCCCGAATCGCTTCCCTCGGCAGGTATGGCAGAATTCTGCTCAAAACGCATCCCGGAGGCTTTGGGCCTTTCAGGCCTGTTCACAGTGGAACGCGCACACCGTATGGGGTCCTTCAATCCCGAACGCAAAACACCCCGACCCATTATTGCCAAGTATCTCAATTATGCCGACAAATCCATCATTCTTCAGACATTCAGACAGTCCCCCTCTCTCCAAATAGACGGGGTAAAAATCCTAATTGAAGTCACCAAGAAAAGAAAAGCTTTTCAACCGATATGCACTGAACTCTTCAAGCAACACATAAAATTTACCCTGGCTTTTCCTGCAACTCTACGCCTCAAATCGCCAAAAGGGAACAACTTTCCCTCCAGGATCCAGCGGAAGCAGAATCTTTTCTCCGCTCCCTAAGGGGTGAAGCACACCCTCACACGCCCTCCAAGTCAAATTCCAGTCCCCGAGCTTTGGAACAGAGAAGCCCCCGCAAGGACTCTCCAAAACGTTTTAGACATTCTGCTCCAGAACAGCGCTACCAAAACTCCCGTTGATGGACTGCCTTACACCACCATAAACTTCCTTCCTCGCCATTACAGGTCGTATGATCTTTTCTTGTTCTGTCAACTCGAGTGTCGGGGATACACGATCTACTTCTCGTGGTCTCCATTAATCCTCGATCAGGCACTGTCACCCGAGTGATCACCCAGTGATCTTTTCCACAATGGCTCTGAATCCATGTGCCGTTCCATCCATTCCATCTTATTTTTTTCCATCTTATTTGGTTCAATCAATATATTGTTTCATATGTTATGCCTGAAACCATTCTTTTTTCTCTTTTTCCCCCCACCAGGGTGGTAATGCGTGCGCACATGCGTACAGGCCGCACTGCACACAAGTTCATTTGTACTGTAATTGCCCTCCCTGACTCCGCTGTGTGATTTTTTCTTTTAGGCTCCCTGCCATAACTCCATTCCAGGGGTCCCTCGCATGTTATCAAGGTCCCTGGGGCGCTCAGGCACAATAACTGGTCTTTCTTTTCCAGGACGGGTCATGTATGGGGAGCTACCTTGCACAGCGAACTCATGCGGAAAAAAGCAAAGTTCTTTATGATGCTCACTTTAATTTGTTGTTTTGTTTTACTTTGTTCTCTTATCTTCTACCCCCCCTCATCCCCCCTCTCCCCACTCCACATTTCAACATACACTCCTTACCCGAGGGCTCCACACACAGATGCTCACATCACTAACGTGCCTAAACTTTACCTCTTGATCCCTGCCTATAATCTTACCGCTACTAAAGCGCCGCCTTTACACCTTATCATCCGCGATATCTTAAGGTAATCTCATGGAATGTGAGGGATCTCCGTTCTCCTAACAAGAGAATAAAGATTCTTCGCCACCTCAAAAGGCTAAAAGCAGACATAGCATTACTTCAGGAATCCCACCTTTCGGCATCTGACTTCAGTCGAATGCAGAAACTCTGGGTTGGAACAGTCTTGGGTTCAGAATCGGTTGGACGGAAGGCTGGTGTCCTCCTTCTTTTCAACAAAAACCTCCCTTGTACTGTTCTATCCACGCATACAGACGACCAAGGACGCTTCATCTCCTCCAGGGTTAGAATTGGGACAAAAGAAATAGTAATTTCCAATGTATACGCCCCCAACAGTCCCACAAAGACATTTTACTCTCAGCTCTCCACTTGGCTCCTCAACACCTCTCACTTACCTCACCTAGTTGGGGGAGATTTTAATGACCTCATGCATCTTACAGACGATAGATCCTCTCCAAAACAAACCACCCCGGCGCCTGCTGGAATTGCTCCCACCCTATTTGCCTCCACTATGGACTCCCTCCATCTCACAGACATCTGGCGCTTAACACACCCGGTAGACAGGGAATTCACCTTCTATTCTAATCCTCACAAGATCCTCACTAGGATCGACTATTTTTTTGGGACTGACAGTATCATCCCTCTGGTTTCAGACGCAGAGATCGGAGACGTAGCCATTTCAGATCATGCCCCAATACTCCTTACCCTAGACAATCTAGACCTCCCCCCCCACCCTAACATCTGGTGCTTCCCTTCCTTCCTCCACAATAATGCTGATTTTCGCGCTTACATGGAACGAGCATGGGCGGAGTTTTCCTCCGCGAATGCTCCACATGCAGGGGACCCGAGCCTTCTCTGGGATGCTGGAAAAGCATACTTGAGGGGTCGGATCATCTCATATGCCACTTCCTTTAAAAGGAACGCACTATCGAAATTCAAACTGGCCAGCGACAGACTTCACCTCGCACAACGCAATCTAGCCACCTCGACATCACCGGCAAACAAGGCGGAGTGGTCCGCGGCTAAAACTGCCTTTGACACCTGGGCGGACACCCTGGAACTCACAAAAAAATCTCACCTAGATGCCTCCCTTCATAAATTTGGTAACAAAGCTGGCAAACTCCTATCCAGACTCTGTAAGGGTGCCCACCGCCCGACGCACATCACCTCACTGCGGGACCACACGGGAACTACACACTTTACCCCACTTCGCATAAATAAAACCATGCTGGAATATTACACAGCCCTTTATGCACCCGATCCCATTGACCATAAAATAGCCCAAGCCTTCCTTGAAAAAATGAATCTACCAACTATCTCAACTGCCCTTCTAGATTCCCTGAATGCCCCTATCTCCCTCGTTGAAATAGAAGGCACTATACATGCTCTCCGCCCTTCTAAAGCCCCTGGCCCAGACGGCTTCACAAGTGAATTTTATAAAACTCTCCAAAATATAACTGCGCCCATGCTCCACTCGGTCTATTCCAACATCTGGGCGGAAGGTCCCTATCTACCGACAGGCAACCAGGCCATCATTAAGCTACTTTCTAAAAAGGGCAAAGATCCTCTGGATCCAGGCTCATACAGGCCTATTTCACTACTCAACCTGGATGTCAAAATTCTCTCGAAGATTGTGGCCTCCAGACTAGCAGTCATCCTCCCGGACCTCATTCACCCGGCCCAATCAGGATTCGTGAAAGGGCGGACAGCCACCCTTAACATACGTAAGGTTCTCCTGGCCCTTGAACGAGCCAAACAGGACCCCACAGGAGATTATGCCATCATACCGTTAGACGCTGAAAAAGCTTTTGACAATGTAAGCTTTGACTGGCTTTCCCTCACTTTGTCTAAAATGGGATTCACAGGCCCCTTCTGCCACCTTATCAATGCCATGTATACAGCGCCCCCAGCTAGCCTTTTTGCGGCTGGACTCCTCTCAGAGGATTTCCGCCTCCATAAAGGGACCAGACAGGGTTGTCCTCTCACCCCCCTCCTGTTCAACTTAGCCTTAGAACCTCTGTCTAGATACCTTTCCCAGATAGCCCCTTTACGAGGCATCAAAATAGGCAAAACGGAACTTCGTCCTCATATTCACGGGCAACCCCAGCAACGACATTTCGACCATTAAAACCACCTTTGACGAATTTCGACTGTGCTCCGGCCTCCGTATCAATTATTCCAAGAGCGAAATTCTCCCCATAGGGACACACTCACACCCCCCTGGGATCAACACTCTCTGTTTAAGGTTGCATCTTCTCACATCACCTACCTAGGTATAAAGATTGGGAAATTGCCCTCTTCCATCTATCACCTCAATTACCCTCCCCTCTTCACAAAACTCTATCAGGAACCTCCTGGGAAGGTGTCACCTTATCAAAATGATTAGCTTCACCAGACTGCTTTATCCTTTGCAAACCATTCCCTTGCTTTTGAAACATAAAGATATCAAACTCCTCAACTCCAAAATTTCACAGTTCATCTGGCACGGCAAAAGACCTCGGATAGCCTTTTAAAAACTACACCTTCCTAGAAGCGACGGGGGTATCGGTCTACCTCATATTAGATTGTATAATTTAGCATGTCTGTTTAGAACCTGTCATGGAGATCCTGCCAGAAGCAGGCATCCCGGTCTTCCTGATTCTCGGTTGCGCATGCTCCGCCCTGCAGGTGGCGCCAGAGGGGCTATTTAAACCTGTCAATCGCAGACAGTCCCTGCTTTGACAGCGTTGAGTACCTGAAAACCTGATCTGAAGACTTACCTGTGTTTGACCCGGCCTGCCTGTGACTTCTCCAGTTTTCTGCCTGCATCCGACCCCTGGCTTGTTGTGACCTCTCCTCTGTCTGATCCCTCTGTACCTTGCTGCCAGCCAGTTAACCGACCCGGCTTGTCTGACCAAGCTCACTGTTCCTAGTTGCGGTCCAGTCTGCTAAGCTGATCCAGTTTGCTGAGTTCCTGTGTTCCTGGTTCCGGTCCAGTCTGCTAAGCTGATCCAGTTTGCTGAGTTCCTGTGTTCCTAGTTCCGGTCCAGTCTGCTAAGCTGATCCAGTTTGCTGAGTTCCTGTGTTCCTGGTTCCGGTCCAGTCTGCTGAACGATTCCAGTTTGCTGAGTGTTCCTGATTCCAGTTCTACCTGCTGTGTTCCAGTGTGCCTACCAAGTCTGCATAACAACCTTCACCTTGGTTGATCCTGCCAGGCACTCGTACCCCTCCTACCTCCGCGCCTGCTGTTACCTTACCAGGGGCCGCTGGTGGGAGCCGTAAGGGAGGCCTTCCTCTGCAAGTCCGGGCTCATCACTGCTAGGTACGTGACAGTAGCAGACAGCCATGTCTGAGCCCGAGCAGGGAGCCTCACCTATGGAGGAACTATGTCGGCACCTGGCAGGATTGGCTGAAGCGGTCAAGAACCTCCAGCAAGGCTACACCCATCTGGAAGAACAAGTGCGGGTCCTCTCCAACCCCTCTGGAGCCCAAGGGGGATCCCATACCTCTACCTCCACTGCTGGGGCAGGATCCTCACCCACAGTTGTCATGCTTCCTCCGGAGCCCAGGGTCCCTACACCCGAAAAATTCTCCGGGGATCGAAGCAAGTTTAGGGCTTTTCGTAATTCCTGCGAACTCTACTTCGCCCTGCAGCCTCGCACCTTCTCCTTGGAAGCCACCAAGGTGGGCTTTGTGATGTCCCTGCTTTCCGGAGACCCTCAGAGCTGGGCCCACCGTCTCTTGGAACGGAAAGATATGGCGTTAAACAACCTTACTGCCTTCTTCGACGCCATGGCTCAGCTATATGAAGATTCTCAGCTCTCATCGCACCCATCACCCAGCTGACCAAACAAGGGATCCGTTTCCACTGGTCCCCTGAGGCCCAAAAGGCCTTTGAGGCCCTGAAGGGTCTCTTTACCTCTGCCTCTATCTTGAAGCACCCAGATTCCTCATTACCGTTCGTTCTGGAGGTAGACGCCTCGGAAATTGCGGTAGGAGCAATACTGTCCCAAAGACAGGGGACCAGAGCCTTGCTCCACCCAGTAGCTTTTTTCTCTCGCAAGTTATCTGCGGCAGAGAGGAACTACGACGTGGGGGATCGGGAATTGCTGGCGATCAAGTCCGCATTAGAGGAGTGGCGTTATCTGTTGGAGGGGGCTGCCCATCCGATTCTGATATTCACCGACCACAAGAACCTGGAGTACCTGAAGGCAGCGAAAAGGCTAAAACCACGACAAGCCAGGTGGGCGCTTTTCTTCTCCCGGTTCTCCTTCCATGTCACTTACCGTCCTGGTTCCAAGAACATTAAGCCCGATGCCCTCTCTCGGATGTTCCATAAGTCTAAGGAAACCTCTCCTCCAGACACCATTCTTGCTCCTGGAAACTTCCTTCTGCTTCAGGAAGACCTACTCTCCCGGATCAAGCAAGCCTTCACTGGGCAGAGGTCCCCCTCCTAACCGGAATTGCAGGCCAAAGATGGGCTGTTTTGGTACCAGAACAGGATCTACGTACCTGAAGAGCTGAGAATAACCGTACTGGAACTCTGCCACGACCATGCCCTTGCCGGGCACTTTGGCGTTGCCAAGACCACCGACTTGATACAGCGTACCTTTTGGTGGCCTCGGCTCCGTGAGAACTGTAGGAAGTTTGTGGAGTCTTGCATAGTTTGTACCCGAAACAAGGGTTACAAATCCAAGGCCTGGGGACTACTGAGACCCCTACCCGTCCCAGACAGACCCTGGAAAATGCTGTCCATCGACTTTATCGTCGAGTTGCCTCCGGCTGAGAGTCACACCACTATCTTCGTGATAGTAGACCGTCTATCCAAGATGGCACATTTCATTCCCATGAAGGGGACTCCCTCAGCTCCCGAAACCGCACAGGTGTTCATCAGAGAGGTCGTCAGACTCCACGGGGTACCAGCCAATATTGTCTCCGACTGAGGGGTACAATTTACCTCCCGGTTTTGGAGATCCCTCTGCAAGGCTCTGGAGATAGAATTGTCACTTTCCTCCGCTTACCATCCCCAGACCAACGGACAAACTGAGAGGACTAACCAGACCCTTGAGCAGTTCCTGCGCTGCTTCTCTTCATTCGCTCAGAATGACTGGGTTTCCCTGCTCCCATTGGCCGAGTTTGCCTATAACAACTCTACGCATTCCGCTACCAAGCAGTCCCCATTCTTCGCAAATTACGGTTTCCATCCTACATTCCTGCCCAATTCCCTTCCTGAATGTACGGTGCCCGCAGTCCAGGAAAAGTTGAACTTCTTTTCATCCAACAACCAACTTCTGCAGGAAACCATGACCAAGACTCAGGAACACAACAAGACAATTTTTGACAGGAAGAGACGGGGTGAATTAATGCTGGCACCCGGCGACCAAGTATGGTTATCCACTTTAAACTTGAGGATGGCATGCCCCTCTAAGAAACTGGGCCCCAAATTTTTAGGGCCGTTTCCTGTCAAAAGGAAAATCAATGAAGTGGCTTATGAACTGGAGCTCCCTGACTCCCTCAAGATCCATCCGGTCTTCCATGTATCTCTGCTGAAGCCTTCGGTTCCCAACCCATTTCCAGGCCGAAGTCCGGCTCTCCCTGATCCTGTCATTGTAGACGGGGAGGAGGAATTTGAAGTGGAAGTCATTATGGATTTTAGAAGAAGGAATAACCAGAATCAATTCCTGATTAAGTGGAAGGGCTACGGACCCGAAGAAAACTCTTGGGAGCCTGAGGAGAACATCCATGCTAGAAGCCTGGTGCAGTCCTTCAAGAGATCTCACCCTGAGAAGTTTGCCGGGGGGGGCAATGTCATGGAGATCCTGCCAGAAGCAGGCATCCCGGTCTTCCTGATTCTCGGTTGCGCATGCTCCGCCCTGCAGGTGGCGCCAGAGGGGCTATTTAAACCTGTCAATCGCAGACAGTCCCTGCTGTCTGCTCTACAGCATTGAGTACCTGAAAACCTGATCTGAAGACTTACCTGTGTTTGACCCGACCTGCCTGTGACTTCTCCAGTTTTCTGCCTGCATCCGACCCCTGGCTTGTTGTGACCTCTCCTCTGTCTGATCCCTCTGTACCTTGCTGCCAGCCAGTTAACCGACCCGGCTTGTCTGACCAAGCTCACTGTTCCTAGTTCCGGTCCAGTCTGCTAAGCTGATCCAGTTTGCTGAGTTCCTGTGTTCCTGGTTCCGGTCCAGTCTGCTAAGCTGATCCAGTTTGCTGAGTTCCTGTGTTCCTAGTTCCGGTCCAGTCTGCTAAGCTGATCCAGTTTGCTGAGTTCCTGTGTTCCTGGTTCCGGTCCAGTCTGCTGAACGATTCCAGTTTGCTGAGTGTTCCTGATTCCAGTTCTACCTGCTGTGTTCCAGTGTGCCTACCAAGTCTGCATAACTACCTTCACCTTGGTTGATCCTGCCAGGCACTCGTACCCCTCCTACCTCCGCGCCTGCTGTTACCTTACCAGGGGCCGCTGGTGGGAGCCATAAGGGAGGCCTTCCTCTGCAAGTCCGGGCTCATCACCGCTAGGTACGTGACAGGAACAGCTTAGATTGGATAGCTCAATCATCCCAATACTCTAATTACGTCCTGGAATCCGAAATGGCTCACCCGCACTCTCTGGTGGCCCTTCTACACTGCAGGTGGAAAACTGTCCCCCCACCTTATCAACACAATCTCCTGCTAAGGGACACAGCTATAGCTTGGAGAGAAATCAGAAAAACACTCAAGTTATCTCCTTTCATCTCTCCCCATTTACCAATCCAAGGCAATCCTGACTTCATCCCTGGTCTCCACTACAAAGCCTTTTCGGTCTGACAGGCTCAAGGACTGTCAAACTTCTCCTCACTGTGCGATGGCAACACTGGAAAACCACTTCCCTTTTCTACAATATCCTTGTCTTTTTCTCTGCCCCCCTCTCACGTATTTCATTATAACCAATGCATTAGCTTCTTATCTAACACATGTAAAGACAACCTCCGGAGATTCGAAAACAGCTTTTCTGAACGTTTACTGCGAAGTGGACGTTATAAAATCACGGACATCTACAGACCTCTCCTGCAAGAATCTTCCCCGTCTATGTCCTCCTCCTCTATTGCGAACTGGGCTGGGGATTTCCCAGTTCCAGATATAACAAAAAAAATCCTATCTGGCCTGCAGAAAACCCTTCGACTGACACCCAACGAAATTTGGAGAGAAACCCAACTCAAGATCGCACACCGGGCTTATATCCCATTTATCTCTCCTAACTCCAATAAAGATGGCGCCTCCTGTCCTCTATGCAAGATACCCAGACCTTCTCTCTCCCACCGCTTCTGGTCCTGCTCCTTCATTTCCTCATTTTGGGATCAAGTCCTATCCTATATATTCAAAATCACTCTGTTGAAACTCCCCAAAGACCCTTTGCTTCTAATATTTGGATATTGGGACCCTCTATTGTTACCCTGGTCTCTGTCGCCGGCTGCATCGATCCCCTCCAGGACTACCAAACGTCCCTCCTCGAAAGACTGGATTTTGCTTTGTTTGCTTGTCGCCAGGAGACTCATTCTTAGGCACTGGATCTCTCCCCAAAGCCCTTCTCTCATCCAACTCGAAAAGGACTGCCTCAACCTCTTCTACAAAGAACGACTTCTTACGGACTTTAAAGAACCCAGATCTAGAGCTCGCTTTTTCTACAGATGGGAATCCTTCATCATAACAACCCTCTCGGCAGCGGATCAGGCAGCTCTGGAACAACTCTCCTTCTCGTACGCTGACCCTATCCCAATTGGGCTGTAAAACTTGATGACATTGCACAGTCTATACATTCCGGATGGCCCACCAGGGCTGTTCCTTCTCGGGACCATTCATATAATGGAATGAACAGCACGCCACTGTCTCTGGAGCTCCTTCCCCCCCCTTTCCTAGTTTCTGTTTTGATCTTTCCCCTATTCCTGATTCTAAACATAGGGGCGCGTAGACAGATCCATCCAGTATTCCACCTTCCGGTTGCATTGCATTTTAGGTATTTATCTAGGATGACCTGCTGTACCCTCACTAGGTGAGAATTTTGTATATACAGCTCCCTCTCTTCATATCTTCATAACTTCATAACCCCATAAGGTTAGTCTTCAAGCGAGCTAGTGTCATGTGTTATATTTTGTTTTTGCCCTACCTGGTGTACCCAACTAGCTACACCAATATTCCTATGTACCATTGTTTTAAACCTGACTAACAGCCTTATGTTCTTTTTTGTACTTGTGTACTTATCTTTACACCTGTTCAAGTGTCTTTCATTATTCCAATAAAAACTTGTTAAAAAAAAATAAAAAATAAGCGGGCCCCCAGATCACGGCCCTCACCCTATGTGAATGAGTATGGGGTACATCGTACCCCTACCCATTCACCTGGTGGAAAAAAAATTCAATAAAAAAACACTACACAGGTTTTTAAAATAATTTATTACACAGCTCCGGGGATCTTCTTCCGACTTTGGGGGTCTTCTTCTGAACCCGGGGGTCTCTTCCGACTTCGGGGGTCTCCGGTGTCGTCTCCACACTCTCTGGTTCTTCTCTCGCTCTCCGGTTCTCTCTTCCTTCTGCCGAGCCTCCGCTATCTTCTTCCAGCTCTTTTGCTAGCAGGGCCTGGTCTTCTCCGTCGCCTTCTTCCCTCTTCTCCTCTTCGATGTTGACACGTCGCTTCCTCCCGCTGTAATGCCTGGTGTGCAGTCCGCAATGATTTATATAGGCCTCTCATGACGTCACAGTCACATGCTCCGTGTGGCCACATGCTCCGATGACGTCACAGTCACATGCTCCGGGGCCACCCGGAGCTTGTGACTGTGACGTCATGAGAGGCCTATATAAATCGCTGTGCACCGCACACCCGGCATTACAGCGGGAGGAAGCGTTGTGTTAACATCGAGGAGGAGAAGAGGGAAGAAGGCGACGGAGAAGACCGGGCCCCGCTAGCAAAAGAGCTGTAAGAAGATAGCGGAGGCCCGACAGAAGGAAGAAAGAACCGGAGAGTGAGAGAAGAACCAGAGAGCGCGGAGATGACACCGGAGACCCCAGAAGTTGGAAGAGACTCCCGAAGTTGGAAGAAGACCCCCGAAGTCGGAAAAAGACCCCCAGAGCTGTGTAATAAATTACTTAAAAAACCTGTGTAGCGTTTTTTTATTGACATTTTTTTCCACCAGGTGAATGGGTAGGGGTACGATGTACCCCATACTCATTCACATAAGGTGGGGGGCCAGGATCTGGAGGCCCCCTTATTAAAGGCCAAGGTTGTCGGGAAGAGGCCCTGTCCTCATCAACATGGGGGCAGGGTGCTTTGGGGTGGGGGGGCCGCAGGTCGCCCCCCTGCCCCAAAGCACCAAACCCCCCATGTTGAGGGCATGCGGCTTGGTACGGTTCAGGAGGGAGGGGGGCCGCTCTCTCGTCCCCCCTCTTTTCCTGCGGCCTGCCAGGTTGCGTGCTCGGATAAGGGTCTGGTTTGGTTTTTGAGGGGGACCCCCACGCCGTTTTTTCGGCTTAAGGGGAACCATACCAGATCGAAGGGCCTGGTATGCTCTTGGAGGGGAACCCATGCCGGTTTTTTATTGAAAATTTGGCGTGGAGTTCCCCCTCAAGATCAGCAGAGCACAAGTTGCATGCCAAAGTCGGATCATGTAGTCAATGGGTTGAAGTAGGATCAAAGTCGGACCAAAGTAGTACAGGGAGCATCTTCAAAGTCGGACCGACATGTGTCGGACCAGTTAAAATGGCTCCTATAGGGAAACATTGATTTTCACACGTCATGCGACATGAGCTCCCGATGTCGGAGCGTTTGTCGGACAAGTGTGAACCCAGCCTAAGGCTGGGTTCACACTGGTACGACAAACGCTCCGACATTGGGAGCTCATGATGCATGACGTGTGAAAATCAATGTTTCCCTATGAGAGCCGTCTTAACTGGTCTGACACAAGTCGGTCCCACTTTGAAAATGCTCCCTGTACTACTTTGGTCTGACATCGATCCTACTTCAGCCCATTGAATATTATTGAAGTCGGATCAAAGTAGGATCCTTGTCCTTACCATCCGACTTTTGACATCCGACATGATGATTACAGAAGCAGTAAAAGGAATTTGGCCGGGTTCACACTGGTGCGACAAACGCTCCGACATTGGGAGCTTATGTCGCATGACGTGTGAAAATCAATGTTTCCCTATGGGAGCCATCTTAACTGGTCCGAAACATGTCGGTCCGACTTTGAAAATGCTCCCTGTACTACTTTGGTCCGACTTTGATCCTACTTCAGGCCATTGACTATCATTGAAGTCGGACGAAAGTCGGAATGCTGTCTTGCATGATCTGACTTTGGCATGCGACTTGTGCTCTGATGATCTTGAGGGGGAACTCCACACCAAATTTTAAATTAACTGGCATGGGTTCCCCCTCCAAGAGCATACCAGGCCCTTGGGTCTGGTATGGATTTTAAGGGGAACCCCCTACGCCAAAAAACGGAATGGGGGTTCCCCCAAAATCCATACCAGACCCTTATCCGAGCACGCAGCCCGGCTGGTCAGGAAAGGTAGTGGGGACGAGCGAGCATCAACATGGGGGGGTGGGTGCTTTGGGGCAGGGGCGCCCTGCGACCCCCACCCCAAAGCACCTGGTCCCCATGTTGATGAGGACAAGGGCTTCTTCCTGACAACCCTGGCCGTTGGTTGTCGGGGGCGGGGGGCTTATAGGAATCCGGGAGCCCCCTTTGTGAATAAGTATGGGGTACATCGTACCCCTACCCATTCCCCTGGGGGAAAAAATGTCAAGAAAAAAACCCACACTAGGCAGGTTTTTAAAGTAATTTATTAGGCAGCTCCGGGGGTCTTCTTCCGACTTTGGGGGTCTCTTATGACTCTCCGGCCTCTTCTCCCGCTCTCCGGTGCCTTCTCTGCGCTCTCTGGTTCTTCTCCCGCTCTCCGGTGCTTTCTGCCTTCTGTCGGGCACCTCCGCTATCTTCTGCCAGCTCTTTTGCTAGCGGGGGCCCGGTCTTCCCCATCGTCTTCTTCCCTCTTTTCTTGTCCTGATGTTGACACGCTGCTCTCTCCCGCTGTAATGCCGTGTGCGCGGCGCGCAATAACTTATATAGCCTTTGGGCGTGGTCACTGGGTGATGTCGCCCGGTGACCCCGCCCCCTTTTTACGTAACAGTCCCATAATTCCCCGGGCTGTGACGTCAAAAGGGGGCCAGGGTGGGGGTGGGGGGACAGAAACCCAACCACACACATCATAGGAAGAGTGATCCACTCACTTATTGCTGTTCAGCATTAGGGTACTCCACCGGCTCTGGAGCCCACCACACATGCTCTGGTTTCTCTATTCAGCTCCACTGAGCAGGTGAAGGGAGCTCACATCACATGTGGGTTTACCCTTTCTAGTGGCTACCCGACATTCATTTAATTTATCACATTTTAATACCACCTCCGTGGATCCATTCACCAACATTGTTGGTACACAATATTAAGGATTTAGCAAGTTTGGCCCTAGCCCTCCACCCACATCAGGTACAGGGCAGCGCCATACACCCCCTTTCTTTACATACAATACTTTCGTTGGGCCCTTTGGGAACTTAAGGGGGGCCGCAGCCCAGAACCGGCGCCTAAGCGCAGAATTGTTAAGAGGTGTAGTACTTATATGAATGGTTGTCATTGGAAATCAGGGGAAACGACTTGTCATGCTACTTTGCCATCACAAATCGTGGGACAAGTCGTATAAGTGTGAAAGGGGCCTAAGTATTTGTTGCCTAGTTTGTATAAATGTGCATACACCTCTTTTAGTTTCGGTCCTCAAGTAGTTCAAAAACCTAGTGGCCTGTAGTGGCCTGTAAAGTGGAACTTAATTCAAAAAGTAAAAATTCCTCATTCTATAGAGAGAATTTTGAAATGTTAATTATTCCTAAGCAGTAACCTGAAAAATGTGCATTCTGTCTGGGTGTGCCCCCTTTTTCAAGGTTCAAGCAGTACTAATGCACAAAGTGTACCTCCAGCAATGTTGTTTATTTCATCCAATGCAAAAAATATAGCCAAGGATCTTACATTGGTGAAACAGGACAGAAGTTACAAGTACGAATTAATTTGCACCGACACACCATTAAAGAGCATACAGGAGACAATTTCTGCACACCTGAGGACATCATTTCTCACAACCAGACCACACTATGGAAGACCTGAACGTTTTGGTTCTTAAAGCGGAACTGAAAGCGGAACTCCCCCTTTTGGGTGGAGCTTCGTTTTAAGCTCTGGAAGGTTCCCCTTCATTAACTGGCAATTGTGCAGTCATGCAACATCGAACCTAAATTAAATTCATATAATTTTTCACACAAACAGTGCTTTCTTTTGATCACCACTGGGCTTTTTATTATTTATTATATGAACAAAAAAGACCGAACATTTTGAAGACAAAAAAACAATATTTTTTTACTTTCTGTTATAAAACATATCCAATAAAAACAAAACAAAAAACAAAAACAAATGTATTCATAAATTTAGGCCAACAATGTGTAATGTGTATAATATGTGCTGCTTTTAATAATCGATGTAGGTGTTTTTTTCCCTTGAGCTGTACCGAACGACAGCACAGATCAGATGGCAGTCACCCTGCCACAGTATTTTAACAATGAGGCAGTCTGTAAGTGGTTTAAAGTGGTTGTAAACCCCCAATTTTATTTATTTTTTTAAACCTAACCACCTGCAAGAAAAAGCCATAATGCGCTAGTATGACTAGCATACTAGCTCATTATGCAGTACTTACCTTAGTTGGAAGCCCCCGAAGCCGTCCACGTCTCCCCCTCCGGCTGCAGTCATCTCTCTGGAAGGTTACTTCCGGGTATCGCTGCTCCAGCGCTGTGATTGGCTGGAGCAGTGAAGAAGTCACTCTGCGCATGCGCGCGGGAGCCGTCAAAACCGGTGTTGCCGGTTTTATGAATGCGATTTCACTGCGCCTGCGCCGTTGTGTACGGCGCGCATGCGCCGTACACAACTGTGTAATCCCATTCACAAATATTTCCTAAACCGTGCACGTTTAGGAGATATTGAAAACACCTATAGGTAAGCCTTAATCTAGGCTTACCTGTAGATGAAACTTCGGGGGGAGGGTTTACAACCATTTTTATGACCCCGCACCCCCAATTCCATAACTCTCTTGCTTATAAAAAAAGTTCTGGGCACCAGTCCTTAGGAACGATGTGCTGGAACTGGAGAGAGTCCAGAGAAGGGCAACAAAACTCATAAAGGGACTGGAGGACATTAGTTATAAGGAAAGATTACAAGCACTGAACTTATTCTCTCTGGAGAAGAGACGCTTGAGAGGGGATATGATTTCAATGTACAAATACTGTACTGATGACCCTACAATAGGGATAAAACTTTTCCACGCAAGGGAACATAAAAAGACACGTGGCCATTTACTAAAGTTAGAAGAAAAGCGGTTTAACCTTAAACTGCGTAGAGAGTTCTTTACGGTAAGAGCGGTAAGGATGTTAAGTTCTCTGCCACAAGCAGTGGTTTCAGCAGGCAGCATAGATAATTTAAAAAAACGAAATGACCTTAACATACAGGGATATACAATGTAATATTGACATAAAAGCACACACACACAGATTGGACTTGATGGACTTGATGGACTTTTTTCAACCTCACCAACCATATGAATTCTATATTTATATTATTTATATTAGCTCCACACAGTTTGCTGCACAGCAGTAAGCAGGCTGAGGGAAGATGGGCCCACACTGTAAGGCCCCTTTCACACGGACGGATAGAATGGTGCTTTTAGCTGCGGATTTTCTAGTTTTCTACCGCAGCTAAAAGCACACAATGCTTTCCTATGGCCCCATTCACACACAGCGTTTAGCTGCGATTTTGTTACATGCGGTTCGGTGCGAATAGAAAAAATAGAATTGAATGCGTCCAGGTGCGATGTAGCACAGCTATCTGCACATAACTGCAGGTAATCGCAGTGCACTGTGTCAGCTGCGGATAGTAGCGTGAACAAAAGAAAAAAAAAAAAACGGGAAGCACATCAAAATAAAAATGGTTGCTATGGGGATGACAATAATGGCCAACTGCAGCTAAACGCAGCCGCATGTAAACGCACGTAAACGCAGCTAATCGCAGTGTACAAATGCAGCTGATCGCTGTGCCTGGGGTCTTGAATTTCAAAAGAAAGAAACATACTATTAACTGCGGCAGAACAGCCGCCCGTGTGAAAGGGGCCTAAGACTGTTGCAATGTACGTTGTTGTCAATCAAACACAGAAAGTTTGGCTACAGAAGGTCAGTGCAGAGGGATGACCTTTACATTGTTATGCAGCTCCTACAATGTCAAGTCAGCAGGCGGGGGGTAGAGAGGTGACCAATGAAGCAAAACCCTAGCTATTTTTGTCTTTCAGGCTTTAGTCAGAGGAGGGATTAACGTTAATGCGATATCTGGGGGAAAGGGAATTAAAGTGTGCATGCTAAGAACACTTTCTGCTATGACAGTAGAACATACTGTAAAAGTCCAGCATTAGGCTAAAATCCTGAGATAGTACTTTTTTGGCCTTATGTTTTACTTTAAATCAGAACATCATCTTCTCAATCAACACTGACTATTTTTAATTCTTCCCATGCTAGCACAAGTCAATATTTTTTTGTACATTTCTTCAGTTACTCCCTGCTTTCAGGCCTAGGCAAATGATGTCATACATCCCAAGAGTTTTCAGGAGGGGAGGAGCTTAGAAAACCCACCTGCCTGCATTACTGAGCTAAGGGCAGATTGATTCCGGGACGTAAATAAATCATACTCAAGATGTCTATCACTAGAAATGCTAGCGGAAGTTTTTCAAAGTGATTTCTCAGCAAAATAAAGCACAGAGACATGGATGGATGGGTAAGTTTGCTTTGAATATGAAAAATAAATTAAATAGTGCTTTCCATTTGTGGTGCTAAGATGCATTATAGTTCTGCTTTAAAGTATATATAGAAAAGAAAATGAGAACCGGCGCCAAGTATAATCAAATAATGGTAATAATGCTGCACCAAAAATTAGTAGAAAAACTAATAAGCATATAAAAGTGAACAGATGGGTGCAAAAACCATATGTATCACCCAACAAGCGTGAGTGTGAAAATTAACCACTTGCTTACTGGGCACTTAAACCCCCTTCCTGCCCAGGCCAATTTTCAGCTTTCAGCACTGTCACGATTTGAATGACAATTGCGCGGTCATGCGACGTGGCTCCCAAACAAAATTGGCGTCCTTTTTTCCCCACAAATAGAGCTTTCTTTTGGTGGTATTTGATCATCTCTGCGGTTTTTATTTTTTGCGCTATAAACAAAAAAAGAGCGACGATTTTGAAAAAAACACAATATTTTTTACTTTTTGCTATAATAAATATCCCAATTTAAAAAAAATATATATATTTTTTCTCAGTTTAGATCAATACGTATTCTTCTACATATTTTTGGTCAAAAAAAATGCAATAAGCATTTATTGATTGGTTTGCGCAAAAGTTATAGCGTCTACAAAATAGGGCATAGTTTTATAGCATTTTTATTAATAATTATTTTTTTTACTAGTAATGGCAGCGATCAGCAATTTTTATTGTGACTGCGACATTATGGCGGACACATCGGACACTTTTGACATCATTTTGGGACCATTGTCATTTTTACGGCGATCAGTGCTATAAAAATGCACTGGTTACTGTAAAAATGACACTGGCAGTGAAGGGGTTAACACTAGGGGGCGAGGAAGGGGTTAAATGTGTGCCCTGGGAGTGATTACTACTGTGGGGGGAGGGGACTGACTGGGGGAGGTGACCGATCTGTGTCCCTATGTACAAGGGACACAGCATCGGTCTCCTCTCCCTGACAGGACGTGGATCTCTGTGTTTACACACAGAGATCCACATCCTTGTCTGTGTAACGGCCGATCGCGGGTGCCTGGCGGACATCGCGGCCGTCAGGCACGCGCATTGGCATGTCAGTGACGCGCCAGGTGCCCGCGCGCCCCCCAGTGGCCGGAGGAGCCGAGGACGTCTATTGACGGCCTCCCGGATATCTAGAGCCACCTTGAGGCTGTCATTCGTCTATGGCCCAGGCTCCATCTAGTTAATACATCATATATTCAATTATCAGAACAGTCCAGTACATTGGTGTATATGCATAAACTGTAAACACCAATGTTAAAAAAATGCGATAATAAAAAGATGCGATAATAAAATCTTCTGTGAAGTATTTCTCCAACACCGTGCCTCATAAAGTGCAATGTGCTCTTATCTTGAACAAACAGAAAGTGCTTCACCCGAAGTGATAAGTGAATATGCTCACCAGATGTCACTAGCCACAGAGTGACCGCCAGGCATATAATGAAGGGACTCCTTCCTCTTATAGCTCAATCCTTCCAGACCATATACGACTACAATTGATAGTTTCCAAATCAATCGGACTCCAGTGTAATCATAAATGTGAGTGATAAAATCCTCCAACTCTAAGGTGTATGTCCACTGTTCCTTGCATGTGTAGCGGGGGTCCTAAATTTAGGGGTAGTGTTTGAGTGGTATTTATGCTCAAACACCTTAATTGTTAGGACTTATCCACCATTTTTTGTCCGCAGGTGGAGTATCAGTGTACAGTTCCCTGTGGCCTGCGGGTGGCGCTGCCATGGTGGGCCAGGGTTGAACCGCTGGTACAGTGCTGTGCCTTGTGTGTCCCCTCTCGGCGACCGTACGGTGGGAGTGGTTAGCCTGCTGTGTATGCCGGGAATGGATGTAAAAGGGGCAGACGCTGCCTGTAGGTCATCGTGGGTTCGTTTTCCACCCCAGGATTGGGGTTCCAGTTCGCTTCCCGGGGGTCCTACTCCCGGGGGAGGAGTGGGCACTCTTTGTCCGCCCTGGGCACCTTTAGCCCAGGGGTGGTGGTCGGTGAATCAGTCCCAGGCACCTTTAGCCCTGGGGCTACAACAGGAAAGCTTTTGGGCCCAGCCCCTTTGGCTGGGGCCTACCAAGGATCGAGGAATCTCAGGGTGCCGCCTTGCAAGGGGACCCGCATCTTAGACGAGGAGGCTGGGGAAAGACCGCTCCGAGGGACTGGTGAGAAGTCACGGTGAAGGAAGGGGCCCGGTAACTCTCTGGATGTCTTCTCCTTAACACGAGGTCTGTGGCAGAGACCAAGTTCACCAGGTCTGTGGCAGAGACCAAGTTCACCAGGTCTGTGGCAAAGACCAAGTTCACTGGGTCTGTGGCAGAGATCAAGTTCACCAGGTCTGTGGCAGAGACCAAGTTCATCAGTTTGTGCAGAGACTGTATATCTAGTTAGAGTGCCATTCTGGCTGCTAGCCCCCTCTCTAGGGAGACTATCCAAATGGGCAGAGTCTGCTTGAGAAGCAGAGCAGTGAAGTGTATTTTGTTTGTGCCTGGACCTCTCTCCCACACCTTATGCTGTCCTGTTCTCCCTCCAACCTTTCTGTCTAGAGACTGTGCTTTAAGAGAAATAAACTCTACGTTGGAGTTACAGCTGGTGTGGACCTTGGAGTTATTGGGGGAAATAGAGATTTGTCTTTATTGAGCATAGAGATGGGAACCATTCTCTGGAGAACCTCGCTGCGGAGACCTGTTTCATAACACCGCTCATCCTCTTCACACAGGAGGGTACGGGCATGTGGCGTGGTGTGCCCTCTCTTCCTGCGAGGAGCCAAAGGCAGGGTAAAGGGGGTGAGTGCGCTACACATGTAATCTGTGAAGTTGGGCTCCCCAAAAACGAGCCACAGAGAGGCAATATAGTGTAATACAGTCTTTATTAAAAGCATTTACATGCATACAAAAGCCGTAGATAAAATAGCAGCACAGCTGTAGGGTGAGGCAGAGGCCGGTCCGTCACTGTGAAGGTGATGCAGGAAGCACGGCATATATCTCAGCTGGGATATGAAAAAGAGAGAGCTCCTATATCAGGCGAGTGCAAGCCTCAATTTCTATGCATTTCATGCTCTAGCGCACGTCATCAGGAAAATGCTTTAAAGTATATCTATATGTAGCAGGGATTTTTGTAATGCAATTTCTCTTTTTGGCCACAAGATGGAGACAGAGAGATGCTGACTTGTTCTTCCAGAAAAGCTCACTGAGGTAAAAGGGGAGTGTCAGGAAGTGCTGAACAGGGAGGAGAAAGCTGACAGGACACTGGGGAAAGGAGATTGCTTAAAAGAGAGGGAGATACCAATGCTCAAAAAGTCCTTTGCTGGGACACAGTGACACTTGACAGTAAGGAAAGCGGTCTGAGGAGAGCAAGAGAGAGAGTGTAGTAAGGTGACAGGTGTGAGGTAAACCATTGAGACTGAAGAGAGAGAGAGAGAGAGAGACTCTGGCAGCATGAGAAGGGGAGAAAGCCAAGCTTTTCCAGAGACTGCCTGGAGACGGAGGAGTGAGGACGCCTGAGGGGAGCCAGAAACATAGAGAGCCATGTGGTCCACTACTATTTAGTCCAGGGACCCTACTCAGCAGCCCAGCACCACTCAGCTCAGCATAGACGACCCACACCTTTCAGGGATCGAGATATCCATCTCGGTATCGGGTCAGCCGTTGCCTGTTCATCTTTGCGATTTTTGCTATCAGTCATATCGATCGGCCATCAGCAAGAGATCCAGTGCTTTACAACATCGCTAAGAGCATCAGGAACCTGAACAAGCACCTGGGATTATCGTTGTCATCGCACTGAGGATTGGTGAGATGGTACAAACCCAAATCCTTCTTGACACCATACTCACACTGCATGCAGACATCAATTTCCCTTTTAAGTGTCACGGGATGCTTGTTTGGAAACTACCCTTGTAGATTTAAACAAGCTTGCATGGAGCAGTAATCCCCTAGAATGTTCCGTTAGTAGAGATTAAAAATCTCTAGTAATTTGCCCCTTTTTAATCTCTACTAACGGAACATTCTAGGGGATTACTGCTCCATGCAGGCTTGTTTAAATCTACAAGGGCCCCATCATTTGCTAGCCGAAGACACTAGTATTCTTCACCTCAGGACCTGCAACATTACAGAACTGTGTCTACTGTACTTGTGTCATCCATTCTTTTCTTTGCATGTTTGCCTCTTAAGGGTGATTGCGGCCCAGAAGGAGCTGAGAAGTCTTCTCTCCTCCCTCTCAGCTCCTGTGTCAAGGGCATATAGATTACTGCCCTTCCTTACCTGCAGTTGCTAAAATTGAATGTTGTCTTTTCTAATGTATTAGTTATTTTTTGCAAGGTTTAACAGCGGTGTAAGTCTCCATATGCTTTAAACCGTGCTAATATATTCAACTTGTTTATCACTACCAGGTGTGTTTCTATTTTTGGTGATAACTCCACAGCCAGGATAACGGTATTTACTGCATGTGTCCTTAAATGTGTTTGCAGTAATTTTATTTAACCAGGTGTGTCAGAGGGGCTAAGGTTATTCTTGGAGTTGAGGCGGAGATCAGAGAATCCAAATTCACCAAGCGGCTCCAACGGGGGTGGCCCTACACGTGGGGGAACTCGTCCGGGATCCAGAGAGTGTCAAGATGGACCCTACCACTGCAACCCAGTGGTGTGAGGAGGAAAGTGTTGTAATCAACATCCCCGGGGTGGCCTGGACTGAGAAATGGATCAGTCACGCTGTGAAGACACTAGTCCCAGATCCGAAAGCGTGGGTGATAGACTTCAAGTCAGATCAAGAGAACTCCCGCACGTATGCCCTGATAGAGTGGAGAAAAGGGATCCCTACTTGTCTCCAAAGGGCCAGTGTATGGTTGACCGATGATGTCGAAGCTCATCTGATTCAGCTGAATGCATTGGATGTGAGCCCAGAAAGTTCGGGCCAAGCAGCATTATCAGAAGATGCTACCCCACCAGCACCTGTAGCAATGATAGGACCAGAGTTTATTGCTGCCTTGGCAGCCTTTGTGGAAAAGTGCCAAAAGAGTAACCCTACATCCACTGGGTCCGGATATAGAAAACTGAGGGCTTTTTCAGGAAAGCAACCAGTGCCAGTCGCAGAGGACAGCTTTGAAGAGTGGCTGGAACAAGCCACTCAAGCTTTGGATGAATGGGACTTTCCCGAGGCCCAGAAAAAAACTATGTTACTGAGAGCTTAAGGGGGCCTGCCTCATAAGCCATTCGCAATTTAAAACTCAGCAAACAGGATTACTTGAGTGTTCTGCAAGATGTGTTTGGGCAAAGATATCTGACTATATGAGGCAACTGGACAAGATAATGCACCAGGTATTAATAAAAGGGCTTGGATCCCAGGTCAGTAGATGAGGTTCGGGCACAACAGGTTTTGAGGGGAGCTCAACCCCTAGACCCTATCACAATCCAGCTGAAAACTCGAGGAGATGGAGGAATCCTAAAGTATCCTGACCTAATCCGGGTTGTACGAGAAGAGGAGGCCATGCTGGAAAACAAAAAGAGGACCCAGAGATCAGAGCCTGTTGCTGGGATTAGAGTAGCTAGTGTGACTGATGGCAACACAGAGATAGAGCTTTTGAAAACCCAGGTGTCACAGTTGATGGAGATGATGACTCTACTGACAGCCAGAACCACTGTATCACCTGTTGGGGAAGTCTCGGAATCCAAGCAGTCTGCAAACCCTATGACTGTCCAAGTCAAGAAGCCAATGAATCGAGGGGTTTGTTTCAACTGTGGAGGAGTGGGGCACTATCGACGTGTTTGTTCAAGCCCACCAAAGTTTGAAACCCAGCATCCAAAGTCAGCGGGAAACTTCAGAGGGCCCCGATGAAGGAGCCAACCGGGTGCTCACCTACAATCGTTAGCTCCATATTCAAAGACGCAAAGAAACCGCAGTGGGAGCCAAAATCTTTACAAAGGGCCCCCACTGCTGATTCAGAGCGACCATACAACCCCCTCTCTTCGACCTCAGGTGCCCGGTCGCGAAGAGTCGGTGCATACCAGCCCTCTGGGGCTCAACTGAGATGAAAACAAAGTAAAAAGCCCATTAAAAAGGGGGCCCAAATACAAATGACAGGGCAAGCTAACTACCCTACTACTGATAGATTCCCTGACAAACTTGTGTGACCTTCTCCCATCGTGTCAATTCAAGTAGAAGGCATCTATACAAAGGCCCTTCTGGACACGGGGGCGCAAGTTACCCTGCTATATAGAGACTTTTACGACCGGCACCTTAAACACCTATGCCTGCAGAAATTGGAGGAACTTGAGATATGGGGTATTGAACCCAAAATTTCCCATATGATGGATACTTACCGCTCAAGTTGTTTTTTGACCCCTCTGTGACCGAACAAACAGAAACATTTGATATCTTAGCTGTTGTTGCCCTCGCCCATCAGGAGCCAACAAACATTCTCTGATAATAGGAACAAACACTGACCTTGTCAGAAGGCTGCTCACTCCTCTTGTATTGAAGTCTGACACCCCAGCCAAAGGCATACACCCTATGCTGAGACAAGTGTATCAGCACCTAGTTGAGGAACAGAGAGCCCCAGCTGAAGGAGTGGGGAAGATTTGGCGATTAGACAGAAGTGAGAAGATACTACAGCCTGGAGAGGTGGCGTGTCTACAAGCTTCAGTAAAACTCATTTGGGAACAACCGGGCCCCTTTGTTGTCCTTGAAGCTGACTGGCAGGGAGAGGACACTGGAGTGGAGGTAATCCCAGAACTGATATCAACTAGGGCTCTGCAACGGAGTCGTGGGAATATCCATGTCAGCGTCCGCAATGTTACGGCCTCACCATTGAAACTGCAGGCCCGAATGCTGTTAGGACAAGTGAATCCAGCCACCCCAGTCTCACCATCTGATTTGGAGAAGGGAGAGAAGAACAGAATCTCCATAGAACAGATTTACCCACAAAACACCCCACTATCACCTGAGTGGAAAGAAAAGGTCAAAGCCCAGCTCCTAAGATGCAGGATATGCTTTCAAACCATGAGTTTGATGTGGGGTGTGCGAAAAGTGCCCAGCACCGGATTCGCCTTCAGGAAGAAAAGCCATTCAGGGAAAGAGTTAGACGGATCCCACTGGGTGATCTGGAAGTTCTCCGTGAACAACTAGCAGAATTTAAGAGATCAGTCATCATCAGGGAGTCTAGGAGCCCTTATGCCTCCTCCATAGTGATGGTGCGGAAGAAAAATGGGTCCCTGAGGCTGTGCATTGATTATCGGACTCTCAATAGGAGGACCATCGCTGATCAGTACATCACTCCAAGGATAGAAGATGTCCTGCAGAGCCTATCGGGGGCAAAGTGGTTCAGCGTGCTGGACCTGAAGAGTGGGTACTATCAAATCCCCATGCACCCTGAGGACAGAGAAAAGACAGCTTTTATCACCCCAGTAGGGTTCTTTGAGTTTGATAGGATGCCCCAAGGTCTGTCCAGTGCCCCAGCAATGTTCCAGTGACTGATGGAGAAGACAGTAGGGGACATGAACCTAATCAAAGTGTTGGTGTATCTGGACGATATTATCGTCTTCGGCAAAACTCTCGAAGAACATGAAGAGTGTCTGGATAAAGTCCTGAAGAGACTCCATGACAAGGGATTGAAGCTATCCCTGGAAAAATGTGAGTTTTACCAGACTTCAGTTAATTAGCTCGGCCATGTTGTCTCCGCTGAAGGAATAGCTACTGACCCCCAGAAGATGGAAGCTGTCAACTCTTGGCCAACGCCTACCAATGTAACTGAGCTTAGGTCGTTCCTGGGATTTTGCTCATACTATAGAAGGTTCGTCGAAGGATTTGCTAAAATAGCTCGGCCCCTTAATGAGTTGTTGAAGAATGAGGATGATGATAACCCCGATCCAACAGAACCCATTGAGCAAATCAGAGGACCCAGGAAGCCTTGAGAGTCGATCAAAGACCAGTGGACCGACCAGTGTGAGTAAGCCTTTTGGCATCTGAAGTGGAGTCTGACAACTGCTCCTGTTCTGGCCTATGCCAATCCAGCCAAGCCGTATGAGCTGCAGGTTGATGCCAGTCGAGATGGGCTAGGTGGGGTGCTGTACCAGGAGCACGATGGACACCTACGCCCTGTTGCTTATGTGAGCCGAAGTCTTGCACCTGCTGAAAAAAACTACTCTACTCACAAGTTGGAATTCTTGGCTCTGAAGTGGGCAGTGGTGGACAAGTTGAAAGACTACTTGTATGGTGCAGACTTCGTGTTCAAAACTGACAACAACCCACTCACGTTTATACTCACAACAGCAAAACTGGATGCCACTGGGCACAGGTGGTTGGCCGCTCTATCAGGGTTCTGCTTCAGCTTAAAATTCCACCCAGGAATTGGGAACAGAGAAGCCGATGCCCTTTCAAGAAGACCCTATGACTTGGGGGTTTCCTCTGAAGAGTGGACTCAACTGACTCCAGAAGGGAAACAAGCCTTGTGTTAGGGAGTGGAACATCAGGCCAGAGGAACAACTGGGGCAGAAGGCATCGGAGTCTCAGTGGCAGGTATCCCCAAATACTATTGTGATTTGTCCCAGGTCAGGGATAACGGCCTACCTAAGCTTTCAGATAAGGACTTAAGAAAGGACCAGTTGGAAGATTCCCTCTGTAGTTTAACACTGAAAACGCCCAGATCTACTGCTAACAGACTCTCCAACAGAAGCATGACTAGTGCACAAGGAATGGGATCGACTGCAGTTACGCAATGGGGTGGTCTACCGAAGGGGCCCTTTAGATGATCCCGAAGATAAGTGGCAGTTTACCGAGAAAGCATAGGGAAACGGTGCTGACTGCCTTACATTACAATCATGGCCACCTAGGGTCTGAGAGGACATTCAAACTGGTGCGAGACCGGTCCTATTGTCCCTGTATGCGGGCTGAAGTTGAGGGATACTGTCACTCCTGCATACGTTGTATACAGAGGAAGACTTTGCCCCACAGAGCTGCCCCAATGGGTCATCTTCAAAGTCAAGGACCAATGGAATTAGTGTGTATTGACTTTCTGAGTCTGGAGCCTGACTCAAGTTGGCAGGGAAATGTTCTGGTGGTGACCGACCACTTCACCCGGTATGCCCAGGCATTCCCAACTAAAGACCAACAAGCACCTACAGTGGCAAAAATTCTGGTAGAGAAGTTCTTCGTCCACTATGGCCTACCTCAGCGTATTCATTCTTACCAGGGAGAGACTTTGAGAGTAGACTCATTAAACGACTGTTAGACCTGTTAGGTGTTCAGAAGTCAAGAACCACACCCTACCATCCTCAAGGGGATCCTCAGCCAGAACGCTTTAATCGCACCCTCCTAGATATGCTTGGGACTCTTACAGCTGAAAAGAAGCAACATTGGAGCAGCCACATTGCAGCTATTGTACATGCCTATAATAGCACTGAAAACGATGCCACGGCCTATTCACCATATAGGCTAATGTTTGGTAGGGAAGCTCGACTGCCAGTGGACTTAGCATTTGGCACCTCTTTAGATCATACCTCGATAGTGTCACACAGAGGCTTTGTGGACCACCTGAGGAAGAGTCTGAAGACAGCATATGAGAAAGCCCAGGCTGCCTCAGACTCCCGGAGCCAGCGAAACAAGCGAAACTTTGACCTACAGGTGAGAGTGCATGATTTGCAGCCTGGTAATAGAGTGTTGCTGAGGAACTTGGGCCTCCCTGGGAAACACAAACTGGCTGATCGGTGGAAGTCGCAGCCCTACATCATCTGTAAGCAGTTGCCAGGACTGCCAGTAAACCAGATTCGCCCAGAGGAAAGCACAGGCCCACTAAAGACCTGGCACCGGAATCATCTGCTACCTTTACCAGAAGCAGTCCATATACCTCAACAACCAAATCAACAGCCTACTCAAACCATCTCTCAGCAATTACTTCCAGTAACCAGGTCCCAATCCTTGCAACCAAACATGGATGCAGAAGACAGTGAGGATGAAGAAATGGGTATGGATTGGCTGTGGCAGTCTATGCTGGCAGAGACTGGCACTTCCCATTCTCCCAGAGAAGCAGATGCAGGAACCCTCAGGCCTGAGGCTCCGGAGTTCATCCCACAGAGACAACCCTTGGCAAGCCAAGGAGACTTTCGGAGTTCCCCAACTGTAGAGGACATAGAAGCTCTTCAACCTTCTGCATCATCAGAGGAAGAGGCTACTATACCTGAAACGCCTGAGCCCAAAGAGCAGAGAGGAAAGCGAACAATTCGCCCACCAAAAAGGCTAACATATGATACTTTAGGCAAACGTTCTGAAGAAGCGATCCTCACATCTCAGAGAATGCACAGCCTGCCGATCCTTCCCACTACAGGTTTAGTGGAGGGCGACTCCAACTCACCCCCTGACACATCTAGGTGGGCCATCCTAATATTGGTGGCTTGTGGGCAAGACAACCTCACCTCTTATGATAAATGGTGGGAGGTTCCCTTGCCAGGTTCATACGTGCATGCAAATTGCTTGTTTTTTTACATGTACTAACCTGTTTTTGCCTCCCGTTGTATTTTTGAAAGCATGAAACAGGTTGTGCACATTATATGTTGATAGACTCTGTCCTTCCTTTGGGGACCAAAGGTTCTTTGGTGGGGGGAGTATGTAGCAGGGATTTTTGTAATGCAATTTCTCCTTTTGGCCACAAGATGGCGACAGAGAGATGCTGACTTGTTCTTCCAGAAAAGCTCACTATTGTAAAAGGGGAGTGTCAGGAAGTGCTGAACAGGGAGGAGAAGGCTGACAGGACACAGAGGAGAGGAGATTACTTAAAAGAGAGGGAGATACCAATGCTCAAAAAGTCCTTTGCTGGGACACAGTGACACTTAACAGTAAGGAGAGAAGTCTGAGGAGAGCAAGAGAGAGAGAGTGTAGTAAGGTGACAGGTGTGAGGAAAACCATTGAGACTGAAGAGAGAGAGAGAGAGAGACTCTGGCAGCAGTCGTATCGATCGGCCATCAGCAAGAGATCCAGTGCTTTACAACATCGCTAAGAGCATCAGGAAACTGAACAAGCACCTGGGATTATCGTTGTGTCATTGCACCGAGGATTGGTGAGAGGGTACAAACCCAAATCCTTCTTGACACCATACTGACACTGCATGCAGACATCAATTTCCCTTTTAAGTGTCATGGGATGCTTGTTTGGAAACTACCATCTCTAGTAATTTGCCCCTTTTTAATCTCTACCTAACGTAACATTCTAGGGGATTACTGCTCCATTCAATCTAGAAGGGCCCCACCATTTGCTAGCCGAAGACACTAGTATTCTTCACCTCAGGACCTGCAACATTACAGAACTGTGTCTACTGTACTTGTGTAATCCATTCTTTTCTTTGCATGTTTGCCTCTTAAAGGTGTTTGCGGCCCAGAAGGAGCTGAGAAGTTGACAAGTCTTCTCTCCTCCCTCTCAGCGCCTGTGCCAAGGGCATATAGATTACTGCCGTTCCTTACCTGCAGTTGCTAAAATTGAAGGTTGTCTTTTCTAATGTATTAGTTATTTTTAGCAAGGTTTAACAGTGTTGTAAGTCTCCATATGCTTTAAACCGTGCTAATATATTCAACTTGTTTATCACTACCAGGTGTGTGTCTATTTTTGGTGATAACTCCACAGCCAGGATGATGGTATTTACTGCATGTGTCCTTAAATGTGTTTGCAGTAATTTTATTTAACCAGGTGTGTCAGAGGGGCTGAGGTTATTCTTGGAGTTGAGGCGGAGATCAGAGAATCCAAATTCACCAAGCGGCTCTTACGGGGGTGGCGCTACATATAGTTACAGCACACACTTCCAATTTATAATAGCAGCGTTGTGATAACAATATAAACAATAGTTATTATTGACAATCCATTATAAGTTTACTTGAAAATTCTCATGTTGTGAGTACTGCCTGATTGCTGGCCATCTCTTTCCACAACTTCCTCTATTCCCTGCATGGTTTGAAGCTTCTTCTCTGCTCACTCTTTAAATTTACTTTTAACTTCTAAGGACTATATATCCCATGGTACTTTTCAGCCTGCAAGTAGTGATTCCTGTAATGACTCCACCTCCTGAAATTCCTCCTCTCCACACCTCTGTAGATCATGAGGCAGGCTCTGTAAATTATGTGACACAGCAGTGCCAACTCACAGGGCATAGTGAATATGTATCACAAAATTCAAGAAAATAAATGTGTGGGATTCATTAAACAGTACATTTTCAAATTTCAAGATCCTTCAATAATTAATAGAAGTAAGCTAGAGAATATTAAATACAAGGTGGAAATGAATATATTTATTACCATAGATACACAGTACTTTCATGCATTTGTCAAATGTCTCATATGCATCAATAACAGATACAAATATTAATTATCAATGTAAGTTGTAAGAATGCGCTGATATTCACAGTACAAAATATTGTTCCATATAGGCTCCAATTGTTGAAATTTATTTTCTGAAATGTCAGACACATGTCTCGTTACTTTTCTTGTTTGTTTAAATAAAATTCTAGGCTGGTATTTTCACATTTGTTTTATTCTTTGCCTAAAGCAATGAAATCCTACAAGTATTTTAGCTCAATACTTTTGTTAAATAAATAATGTATTCCCTAACATAAACTATTGAACATCATATACACACTGCAGTGTTTTAGATGCACAAACTGCGTGGTATGTCATTAATACAGAAAGGAGTTAAAATAGCACAGTGTACTATAATAATTTCTGCTCTCCTCGATTAATTATAAAACGATAAAATGACTTTAAGATTATAAAATGACTTTCCTGATTTTATTTAGAGTCAACTCCTAGAAACAAACGTGAATGGAAAAAAAAAATACTTCTATTTGATATTCTTGTCCCTGCTGTGGGAAAGCAAAGAAATTATTAAATATAGATTGGTGGGAATTTGAATTCCAGTTGCTCTCCATATAATATAAGTTTTATTTTTTTCTTGACAGTAATTGCAACTTTAGTGTTGACATAATTTTATTGAGCATTATGTTTACCTTGTAATAAATATATTATTGATTTTAAAGGGTTGTCCACTTCTTCTAATTTGCTTTTGGTTTTTAGACTTGCTTTGCTGAAGAAAAGGCATGTGCCATGAATTATCCAAATGCTGGTCTCACTGCAGCTGCAGAGTCTAAAACTCTGACTTGTATTATATGTGATCATATAAGTATGGGAGGGGGAATTACAGGTGCCTGAATTTTCCCCTTGGATGAGGAGCTCTTTGGAATTCAGCTAATGGCCCTTCATTTTGTAGCTAGGTGCAAACATTTAAACCATAATAATAAAATTATTTTAATTACTTCATTATAGTCTGTTAACTATACCTGTAAAAACATTTTGTTATATTTAATACAACAAATGCATATTGATCCTGAAAAAAAATCCTATGCACATTATAGCCTCATCTCAAGTGCAAAAACCACAAAAATACCAGCCGGCGCCGCGTGACGTCAATCCCGGCCACGGTGAGGAGTGGAAAGCAAGTGAGCTGTCTCCCAGGGAAGAGTTGCTATGACAACATGTTTGAGAGGTGCGGCCTCCTTCCTCAGGTCACACCCCTCCCCTAAACCGTCGCACTATATAGGGAACCCAAAGCCCCTCCTTGGACAAGGATCTTAAAGGGACCAGGCCAAGAGTATGGAGTTCACACAATGAGCAGTAAGTGGGGCAGGTAACCAGCAACCTCATTATGCAACCTAACATAATTAACCTAAAACCACTTAAAATAATCAATATATTGATGAATTAATAAAATTGAATTAAAAATGTGATTGAAAATAAAAATAAAAAACACATTAAGAACAATCCATTTGATCTCTAAACTCATTTAAAATTGTATTAATGTTCATGAAGTTTTATTTAAAAAATTAATAAAACTAGTATGTCACATGAGGGGCTAAACGAACAGTTGGAGATAGGCACCCTGATTTAAAAAGTGTCATGTAGCAGTGTGAGTTCTAAGGTTTTTTTATTTTTATTTGAATAAGTAAGTAGTATAAATTAAAAAGTAAAAAAATATTACTAACAAGAATTAATATATCCAGCATTGGATTTGATTGGGTTTTGGTCACTTCATGTTGGTGGACCCATTAGCCGGGTTACCTCCACAAGAGGTTGTGACATCACCAATATAATTTAATTCATATTAGTTCATATTCGTTTTTTTTGTTTTTTTATAAAACTTCATGAACATTAATACAATTTTAAAGGAGTTTAGAGATCAAATGGATTGTTCTTAATGTGTTTTTTTTTTCCAATTGTATTTTTAATTAAATGTTATTAATTCATCAGAATATTGATTATTTTAAGTGGTTTTAAGTTAATTATGTTAGGTTGCAAATTGTGGTTGATGGTTACCCACCCTACTTACTGCTTACTGTGTGAACTCTATACTCTTGGCCTGGTCCCTTTAAGATCCTTGTCCAGGGAGGGGCATTGGGTTCCCTATATAGTGCGACAGTTTAGGGGAGGGGTGTGACTTGAGGAAGGAGGCCAACCCTCCAAAACATGTTGTCATAGCAACTCTTCCCTGGGAGACGGCTCACTTGCTTTCCACTCCTCATCGCGGCCAGGATTGACGTCACGCGGCGCTGGCTGGTCCAAGCACAAGTGCAGCTCGAGCTGTTTATCGCTTATTTGCTAAGGAAATTTGCAAACTGACACGCCAAGTCCAGGAACTGTCTTTGTGTAAACGCACCTCCAGCAGTAACACAGGAGCCAGAGCCCAAAGTTAACTTGCCTGATCGTTTTCTGGTGACCCCCATGTGTTTTCCAACTTTAAAAATAGTTGTATGCTTTACTTTAAGTTTAAGCCACATTTCTCTGGTTCTGAAGCACAGTGGATCAGCCTGATTATTACATGGTTGCAGGGGGATCCCCAGTCTTGGACGTTTAGTATCCCCACAGATGACCCAGCCAGAGGGTCAGTTGAAGCTTTTTTCAAGGCCTTAGGTTTACTGTATGATGATTCTGACCATGCCCATTCAGTTGAAGCTAACCTTAGGTCATTACGTCAGGATAAACACACCGCTGAACAATACTGTTCTAATTTCCGCCGCTGGGCACCTGATTCAGGGTGGAATGACCCAGCTCTAAGAAGCCAGTTCAGGTTAGGCTTATTAGACTCCATCAAAGACTCCTTAGTACACTACCCTGAACCAAAGTCATTGAATGAAGCCATGCAAGTAGCTATTTGTATAGACAGGCGTTTATGAGAAAGGCGTACAGAGAGGTTTGTTTCTTTGCCCCCCAGTACGCTGCCTACTTCTTATTCTTCATTAACCCTTCTTGAGCCCTCTCAACCTCTCCTGGAGGATGAGCCCATGCAAATTGGTGCTACCCATTTATCCTCTGGGGAAAAGGCTAGAAGGAGATCTCAGGGACTCTGCTTATACTGTGGCAACCAGGGCCACTTTGTTGCCAGCTACCCAAATAAGTCGAGAAACGCCAAGAGTCTAGTGCGGGTGGGGTCTGCTTCTATAGACTATACTGTGTCATTTTCCCTCAGAAATAAACTATTTGTTCCTGCACATCTTAGCTCTGCCAAGTTTTCTCATCACCTCTCAACTTTCATAGATTCTGGTGCTGCTAGCAACTTCATTGATAAGGACCTAGCTCACCATCTACAGATTCCTGTGACTAAGGTGCACAGACGCTTCTCAGTCTTAGCTGTCAATAAATCTCCCTTGTCCATGGGCCTGGTCACCTTGTGTGCTGTACCTATTACACTGACCATTGGGGAATTTCATAGGGAGACAATTAGCTTATACTTGATCTCATCTCCCGCCTATCCCCTTATCTTAGGGTATCCCTGGCTTAAACTTCACAACCCGCACATAGACTGGGCTACAAAGGAGATTAGGTCCTGGTCCCAGACCTGCATCCAAAATTGCATTAAAACTGCTGACCAGTTGCCTATTTACAACTCTTGTGTGGCCAGTACCAGTCATGTGCCTTTATTACAGTCCTATTCAAATCCTGATCATGACAATGTTTCCAAATGTGACTCGAGTTTTCATAACCATGTGCCTTTATATGACTCTGTTATAGCCAAAGACGCTGACAAGTCTATTGAATTCTCTACAGGTCACCTCTCCAGCCAATTGCCACAACCTGAATCCTCTCCTCCTAGAAGTCAAACTTATCTGTTGTCACACAGCCTTGAGCCCTGTTTGGAAACTTCCTCTAAGTCCTCAGAAGTCAAGCTCCCTGGATTACCCCTACCTTTGCCTGTCGCTAAACTCCCTTGGACGCAAAGCCAAACTAACTTGTTCACAAGTTCCACTGTCGCTACACCTGGCGATGCGATTCAGGTAGTCGCTACACCTGGTGATGTGATTCAGACAGTCTTTACACCTGGTCATGCGATTTAGACAGTCACTACGCCTGGTGATGCGATTCAAACAGTCGCTACACCTGGCGATGCAGCCCAGTCGGCTACTGCATCAGTTATGCCATTCCAGCCGATGCCCATTGAGCTTCCTGCTTTTTCTTATTTAGGACTTTCTGTAACCTGGCCTCACCCTACTTCTACTACACCCATTAACCATAACTGGTCTAAGAGGTTCAATCCATCCTTTGGATAAACTGCCTCATTCAGCCAGGTGGGGCTTTCAACCTTTTTTTTAGGGCTCTCTGTGTTCTGCTCGGGTTTCAAATACCTGGGTTGACTCCTGTGACACGTCACCTGCTAACCAACCTGACCTCGCTGATCCACGGACCTCTGCCCAGTCTGATGGTCCTGTGCTGGATGTCCAGCTTGTCTTTGAGGGTCCGGGGGCCCCTCCTGAGAAGGGGGTAATGTCAGGATCATTCAAGTGGCCCTGCTCCTCATTCCTGCATCCAGGTTTTTGCTATTGCATTCTCCCTGTCTGTGTCCACCTGCTAAGTGAATGATGTGGTCAGTCACCTGTTATAAGTAAGCCAAATGTTCTGTCCTTTGCTTGTGATAGCAAATGATACCTATGTTTTTCTTGATCGAGCTCCCTGTCTGTCTGCCCTGCTTTACTAGTTTGGATTTCCCTGTGTATGAGTTCGGACCAGATTATTGGACTATTCCTTGAACTCAGCCTGCTTTTTACCTGGACTGTCATTGAACCATGCTACCAGTCTGCTAACTGCAAGTATCTCTTGGCTTTGCTCAGTTCGCATCTGCCCTGGTGTGGTGGCCATGCACTATAGCATTGTGTATAAGTCCTGGGGGCAATCAAGTACCGGTAGGCTGCTATAGGTGAAGCACACAGTAGCTATCTATAGTGCCTGACCACCTGCGTTGGGGTAGACTTGACAACACCTTTGCTCACTAACCTGTGTAAGAAAGATGTATATACTTACCTATTTTCAGTCAGCTCTGGTCTAGTCATGTGATCTCCCCATGTCAACCAATGCAGGACAGAGGAGAAAGTGCTTGACAACAGCTGGAATACCTGATAATATGATGTCACCCATAGGCTCCTATGGCCCATTTATTATCAGCGCTCCCTTCCCTCCCTTGCAGCTAGCACTGTGTGACACAGGGGAGCTGGATTACACGACTGGACCATCTTTCTTCCAGACATTAGCAAGCATAGGTGTTGGGGGCTGTAGGATTAGTTAGGTGTAGTCTGGAATTCCACTTTAAGAAAAAAAGCCTGAAAAAGAAAATGGATGCAACCTGGGCACTGATAAATGACTGCATTAAAAACAAGGGATTTTTTTTTCCCTTTATGTAACAAAAAAAAAAAAAAGTGGTGATTAAATACCACTAAATGAAAGCTCTATCTGTCTCAATAAATGATAAATAATTTATTTGTGCATCCTATTTGCATGATTTTGAGTAATTGTCATTCAAAGTGTGAATACTGAAAAATCTGAAAAATAGCCTATGCAGGAAAGGAGTGAAACAATCTGGTCTTGAATGGGTTAAGGACTTATAAGCTGTAATATATATAATTTTTTTGTTCTCGGATTTTAATACATTTTAAAGATTCAGCTTTATTTTTTTAAAAGTTAATTGCAGACTTACAGATTTACAGAGTGCACATGCAATGTGTACCAAATAAACTATATTTTACATTTCTATAAAGATAGTACATTTAATATTTTAGCAAAAGGCAAAGTTAGAATTTTACATTCTGTTCTGGTATGATTGGGTTACTGTGAGAAAGGCACATTCAAGCCATAAACATACATTGGTGGTCAATTGCCCAGGTGTAAACTGGCTGCCTAAAGGTATAAGATATTGCTTAACACAATTGAGTGGAGGGAGAGGGAGACAGAAGCAGCTTTTCTTAGGAAAAGAAGGGCAATCTGACATGGTTTTCAAATCTGTCTTATATTGATCTTTCCTCCCAAGAGTAGTTTGTCGACAGTTATCTGCAGCTACTATAGACATGAGGTCCGATCATCGGACTCAAAACAGACAAAATGGATGAAGATTATCTCATATTTATAGCCAGCTTTACTATATAGCGTGTTTGAATTTTGCTTCAAATGTTATAAAATAAACAACACAAAAAACAATGGAAACAGTATGTATGTTAGCAGGCTTTAAAATTATGATTGCACATGTCCTAAAATCACACAGATTTTTTAAATCACTATAGTAAGCATATCAAAGCAGATGACATCAGTGATTAAAATCAAACAAAATGTCCTAAACGTTTCCTGCCCTACAAACTAATATAATTCACAACATAATCTCAAAACAATGTAAAGTCTGTTTGAAATTAGGATAATGTATTTTTCCTGACACAAGGATGCTTCCCTCCATGCGGCAAGCTCAGGTGGCGCCCCCTAAATGGGGTATTAGTGGCTCTCACCTTTTTGTATGGTCACTTAGCTGTCTTCTGTAATAAAGCCATATGGGAACAGCTTTGGGATGCTCAGCCTGCAATGCTGTACTGTTTTCTGTAACAAAGAATTGCTTTGGTAAACAGTGGACAGGGTCTGATACTGGTTTAATACAAAGGGATGCTTCTGGCATTGTGGCTCTGAGAGCTGCGACTCTTAAGGCCCGTACACACGATCGGATATTCCGACAACAATTTGTCCGATGGATGTGTTTTGACAACAAATGTTGGCTGTGCATGCTCTCAAATTGTCCGACAACAAATGTGTTCCGTCGGATTATCCGATCGTGTGTACACAAATCCATTGGACTAAAATCCAAAGTACAAACACGCATGCTCCGAACCAATCCTAAACATCAGACAACAATAGCAGAAGTTGCCCAAAGGGTGGCGGTAAAGAGCTGAAAAAACACAAAGTTTGGTGTATGTTGGCTGAAAATGTTCTGCCATCTGTATGCAGAACAAGTTCACGGACAACGCCCTTCAGACAAAAATCCTCGGATTTGTCGGATGGAAGTCCAATCGTGTTTATGAGGCTTTATACAGGGAACTTATCCTGTCATTTATCCATCCCTCTTTTCCCCTTGTCCATTCAAAGGATGCATTTTATTCTGTGAAGCATTCACAGATTATAAGCTGTTCTGTGACTGGACATGGGGAGAGGGGTGGTGAATGAATGACAGGATTGTTTCCCTATATAGAGTAAGTGGGACAGCTCTCATAATCACAGTGCTGGAAGTACAGTGCTTGCTGTAGTATTAGTTGTATACAAATGAATGAATTTTACAGTACCAGCTTGAATATTTAACACACCTAAAAGCTAAATTCACCTTTAGGCCCCTTTCATACGGGGCTGTCCGTTTTCACAGACTCCGCTTGTTCAAGAGGGATCAATCCGACGATCCCCGGTGAGCCGGCACATGACAGGTCCGTCTCCTCTCACTGTGTAGAGACAGACCTGTCAGATCTCTGCTCTCCTCTATGGGGGATCGGATGAAAACGGACCGCATGTCTGTTTTCATCCGATCTGATCCGCCAGACAGGTGGAAAATAGGGTTTCCATCTGTCTGCATTTAGCGGATCAGAGCGGATAAGATGTCAGCGGACTTGTCACCGCTGATGTCCGTTGCTCCATAGACCTGCATGGAGCGTCCGTTCAGGTCCACCTAAAAAACTGACTGGTGGACCTGAATGGTCCACATGTGCAAAAGGGGCCTTAAAGTGATACTACACCGAGAAGTGTTAATTGCCATTTTCATTCACATAAATCATATACAGTATATTATGGCGCTGTATTTTTTATTTTTATTTTTTAAATCAGAATTACGTTTATTTTTTTATTATTTTTTTCGTTATATCAAAATACAAAATGTTTCCAAGTTCATCCCTGCCCCCAACCCACCCTCTCCTTCCTTTCTTTTTTGTTTGTTACCTATCTTCCTCCATTTCTCCCGACTCCCTCTCTTCTACCCTCCTCCCACTTCCATATATCTCCTTGTCTTCTTAAATTTTTTCCAATCTTTCCATTTATTTGCAAATACCTCCATTTCCTCTTTCCCACTGTATCTCAGATATTCTATATTATATGTGTCTTCTACTTTTTTAATCCAGAAAACATGTAAGAAATCTGCAGTGGGAGAAGTACACCACCAGCAACAGGGCGACTGGGTAGGGAACATTTTAGCCAATCGAGCTGGAGTAAGGTACTGTATATGCAATGTAAAAATTTAAATGGGACGAGCTGACCTCTGGCTGACACCAGTCTAGTGAAGTTAATATCCCATATATCATCCCAGGCACTATATTTAAAGGATTTTTTTTATTTTTATTGTTACACTTTAAGCATCATTAAAATCACTGCTCCTTTAAAAACAATTGTTTAAAAAAAATATTTTTGCATTGATACATGTCCCCTAGGGCAGTACCCGGACCCCTATTCCCCTTTTATGGCCAATTACTTGCAAATAAACCTTAAAAATGGGCACTTTTGATTTTTTCTGTTCGTCTCCCATCGACTTTAATGGGGTTTGCTGTTCGAGTCAGAACTTTTCCCCTGTTTGGGAGTTCTGCTGCTAACTGAACAGGGGCGTGTTCGGCCCATCTCTATTTCTACGTTTTTGTAACTTGCATATGAAAATACCATTTAAAAGAATTTCCCCCCCCCCCCAAAAAAAATGCTTTTACGCACAAAGGAGGGATCTGGGGTCTAAAAGACCCTAGAGCTCTCCATAAAGGGTACCTGTCACTGCCTATTGCTATCACAGGGGATACTTATATTCCCTGTGATAACGATAAAAGTGCTAAAAAAAGAAATAAGAGGGAGTGTAAAAATAATAATAAAAAAATAAATATTGAAAAAAAAAAAGTAAAGCGCCCTCGTCCCCTCATGCCGCGTACACACGATCATTTTTCCCGTCGGGAAAAATGACATTTTTTCCTTTGGACGAGAAAAACGATCGTCTGTGGGCTTTTTGCCGTTTTTCCAGACGGGAAAAACGGCATTAATCACGATGAGAAAAATTAGAACATGTTCTAATTTTTCTCGTCGTTTTTCCTGACATTTCTTCCGCGGCAGTGTTTCCCATAGGGAAACACTGCCGCGGAGCCCATAGACGATCGTTTTTCTCGTCATTTTAAAAAATGACGAGAAAAATGACCATGTGTGGGGAACAAGCTGTTCCCTCGTTTAAAATGTCATTATTCACGGCGGTTTTTAAACCGCCGTGAATAATGATCGTGTGTACGCGGCATCATGCTCACGCGCAAAGGTGAAAGCAAGCATCGGTACCACTTGCACGCAAACAAAGATTGTCCCACACATGTGAAGTAACACTGCGAACGTTAGATCATGGGCAGTAATTCTAGCTACAAACCTCCTGTGTAAATCTAAAGTGGTAATCTGTAAAGGCCTTTAAACACCGCCTATGGATATAAAAATGTACTTAGGCGGTGTTTAAAGGCCTTTACAGATTATGCCTATGGATGGAAAAATTTACTTATGTAATTTGATAAACAAATTTGAACAGAAAAATGAACTTAATTTGTCACTGTTGCATGGGTGTGCACAATTTTAAAGCATGACATGGTTGGTATCTATTTACTCGATGTAACATCATCTTTTAAATTTTACCAAACAAATGGGTATTATATTGTGTCTTGTGCATTAAAATGATAAAAAATTGCATTTGAAAAAACGCTGAGCAAATACCGTGTGACAAAAAATTGCAACATCCACAAGTAATTTTCTAGCAAAAAATACAGATTTTTTACATGTAAGCAAAAAGTGCCAGAAAATGCCTGGGGGTCAAGTGGTTAATATAGTGTAGGCAGAGTCAGAGATGACACTAGCTTTCATTTTGTTTAAACAGCATCTGCATCCAAGACTTTTTTATTTTCTTACTTTATAGGTATTAGCAATTACTGTATATTTGATATATTTAATACTGATTCATAATAAAACTAAGCTTTTTAATGAGTTTATCTGTGAATGTAATCAATCAGCATACGATATCCAGCCCCTATATGGTTTAGCAATTGGAGGACATGGAGGAGGGAGGTGACTGTCATTTACCACTGTGTATACACCCACATGTGTGACTCCATAGTCATGTGGGCTGTGCAGATAAGAAAAACAAGGAAATGGACTTAGAAGGGAACTGAAATTTGAGCATTCCCCGTAGAGGACACCAGCTGGTCTACATAATCTTATCCTTCAGTGGGGACACAGAGAAGATGGGAGGGACAGCTGAAGGCAGGATAAAACAGACATATTTCACTCTACAAAAAACAAATGCTTTAGTAAAAGACTTTGTGAATATTAACATTCTTATATATGACCTGTAATGAGAGTTTTTTCAGAATCTGGGTTTGATGACACTTTAACAAAAAAAAAAAAAGCACTTTTTGCAGGTTAAAAAATGTGCATTTATATATTTTTTACACCCATGATCAGTGGATTGCAGGTACAATGTTAGTTTCCCACAGTTCTGTGCTGTACCCAACGCTGTATCCTGGCCTAGGCCAACAAGGCCCAGGCCTAGGGCAGCACCTTGCAGGGGGGCAGCACGGAAAGAGTCCCTGCCGGCTTGTGCTACACTGTTAGTGTAACGCAAGCTGCTTTTAATTTTGACTGTGGTGGCATTTGGTTACCCAGTAATCTATAGTATAATGGTGTTTATAGATCCTCATGGCCTTATAAAACCTAATACCTGTAAGTCCACAGCCACCCACCTTCCTCCTGACCTTTTTGTTTTGCCTCAAGTTGGTGCTGCTTCCAGAGCTCTGCCCCCATCCTCCAGCTTGCAACTACACCATTGACTGCAAGCAGTGCTGCTGGATGGTCATGCTGTGCTTGTACATGCACAAATAAGATTTGCCATCATTATATCAGCATGCATCATCAACAAAGCCAATTGTCAGATACACCAGCTACAAATAGGGAAAGTGGGAGATGTGTGCAGGCTTGGGCCTTCTGTGCTGCTACAGGGAGAAATCTGAAGAAAGAAACATGACTCCAAAGGAAAATCCCTTTACATCTGTTATAAAGAATCCTCTGGATCCTTCAAATAGTGAGAGTTGCTCATCATTGCTGTCTTCTAAATGATACCACTAATGAGAAATCTGAAAAACACCATATTCAAACAAAATAATATATTTTTTCCTCACAAAAAAACAAGCTACCATATATACTTGAGTATAAGCCGAGTTTTTCAGCACATTTTTTTTGTGCTGAAAATGTCCGCCTCGGCTTATACTCGAGTCACCTTTTTGCGCCTGATCTCCTGGACTTTGGGGACCCGGTACTGGCCGGCCTTATGTCCCCTGGACCCCAAACGTGGCTCACATGTAGCCCCACTCTTCCTCTACAAGTGTGCAAAGTTGTTGTCCGGGAGACCTACGGCCGGGGAGCACCGATTTTTCAAAGCCGGGCACCCCTTCCATAGACTCCCATGTTAAACGGTAATTTCTCTGATGAATTTGGGGACCGACCGGTCATAAGTCCCCTGGACCCGAAACTTGGCACACTTGTAGCCCCAATTCTCCTCTACGAGTGTGCAAAGTTTGTTGTCTGGGGGACCTACGGCCGGGGGGCACGGATTTTTCAAAGCCGGGCACCCCTTCCGTAGACTCCCATGTTAAACGTCAGTCTAGTCATGGGCACAGTGAGGCATGGGCATGGACACAGTGAGTCATGGACACAGTGAGGCATGGGCACAGTGAGGCATAGGCACAGTGAGGCATAAGCACAGTGAGGCATGGACACAGTGAGGCATGGACACAGTGAGGCATGTACATGGACACAATGAGGCAAAGTGAGGCACAGTGAGGCATGCAGATGGACACCCTATAGGGTCTTATACTCGAGTTAATATGTTTTCCCAGTTTTTTGTGGTAAAATTAGGTGCCTCGGCTTATATTCAGGTCGGCTTATGCTCGAGTATATATGGTAACTAGGGATGTCCCGATACCGATACTAGTATCGGTATCGGTACCGATACCAGGCATTTCCCGAGTACTTGTACTCGGGGAAAATGCTCCGATGCTTCAGCCGATACTTGGGCAGTCAGTGATGATCGGTGCAGCGGGGGGAGTTACAAGCACCGATCACCGCTGTATAGATTTCAATACAGCCCGACAGCTTCTCCCGACCCCCCCTTCTTTTCAGCTGTTTTAGTGAAATCTATACAGCGGTGATCGGTGCTTGTAACTCCCCCCAAAGCCGCACCGATCACCGCTGACTGTCCCTGTATCCTCCCCCAGTTCCCCCATCCATGCTGCTCTCCCCCGTGTGCTCCGTGTCCCCCCCTCCATGCTGCTGATGTCTTCCGTTATTCCGCTCTCCCCCGTGCGCTCCGTGTCCCCCGCTCCATGCTGCTGATGTCCTTCATCTTTCTGCTCTTCCCCCCGCGCTCCGTGTCCCCCCTCCTCGCTGCTGCTGTCCTCAGCTCTGTGCCACCCTCCATATCCTCCTCCGCTTCCCTCTGTCAGGATGGAGAGCGGAGGTAGGAGCCGCTAAACCCGGCTCCTACCTTTTCCGAATGTACAGTCAGTGACTGACTCTGTCCATTCATATAACTGAAACATCGTAACCTGTGTGTTTACGATGCTTCAGTTTATGAATGGAGAGGAGCCGTTGTTTCCTCTCCATTCATTTTCAGTGCAGCTGAGAAAGGGACTGGGGAATCTGTTTCCCTAGTCCCTTTCTCTGTCTCAAAGGGGAGATGTCAGAGGTCTGTTAAGACCCCTGATATCTCACCAAAGCCCCCCAACAGGGCTAGAAATAAAAAAAAAATTGCAATAAATAATAAAAAATAAATTGTAAAAAATAAAAAATAAATACACTGAGATCATCCCACCCCAACAAAGCATTGTAAAAAAACATGGCAAAAAATAGTAAAAAAAAAAAAAAATAGTAAAAAAAAAAAAGAAAAAAATACTGACACATAAAAAAAAGTATCGGTATTCGGTATCGGCGAGTACTTGAAAAAAAGTATCGGTACTTGTACTCGGTCTTAAAAAAGTGGTATCGGGACAACCCTAAAATTGGTAACAATGCAATGAATAAACATGCAGGACAGTTCTATTCAGTGTATTAAGTGTTGAATGTAATTTATTCACTGTATGCTCTAAATTGCCAAAGTATAAGAAGCAAAAATATTTCATGTAAAAATGTGAAATGTTGAATATGTTTTCTGGGAAAATATTTTCAAATCTTGTGCTGTCTGCAGTTAAACATTTTATAGTCTAGAAAGAAGCAGATAAGGCGCCTTCTAAAAATATTCTTCAAAAACTGGATATAGGCCAAGAAATCCAACAACAGATCTCATATCACATGCCTTGAATGGTTTGAATCATAGTTTTTTTTTTTTTTCTAGATCTCAGCACATATAATACTACTGATTACCTTTTACTTTGGCTGCATTCTGTATTACAAATCAGTGGAAGGATGAGTTTTAAAGGCAGACTGGGGGGAAATATGCTACTTTATCTATTCAGTGAACTACTGCATGACTAACTGATCTGTTTCAGTGATAAATGCTCTTTATAGAATTTATGGTGGTCTTAAGCATAAACCAATGCTAAAACGAAAGACTGCTCCCTTATTATCTTATACTGCTAATGGCAGTTTGTTCTTTATAGTTCATAGCCCACAATGGTAGTCAAAGACTGCCAAGGACACTTGTGTAAGAAAATGCCTCTGATCCCACCATGCCTCTGCCTCTGATCCCCCACCATGCCTCTGATCCCACTATGCCTCGGATCCCACCATCCCTCTGCTTCTGATCCCACCATCCCTCTGCTTCTGATCCCATAATTCCTCTGCCTCTGATCCCACCATCCCTCTGCCTTTGGTCCCACCATGCCTCTGCCTCTGATCCCACCATGCCTCTGATCCCATCATCCCTCTGCCACTGGAGAAAAATTGAGTTTTTCTGACTGCTTGAATTTTAGGATAAAAAGTTTTTAACCATGCGCACTTTTGCAGGATTCGTGATGCATCGCGGAATCTAATCGAAACGAATCGTGGATAAGATAATTGTAATCAAATTGAATTGTGAGACCAGTGAAGATGCGCACCCCTACTGTTGACCACATAAATTGTTAGAGAAGGAAACAGCTGACGCCCTTTTCACACACCTATAAAGGAGAACAGTGAGTAAACATCAGGAAATGGTGAAAGTACAAATGATGCTTGTGGTTAAGCCAAGGATCTCATTAAATTTTGATACCTAGGAAGGGGGTCATGAATACAGTGGTAAACCCGTTCCATGAGCTGATTTGGCATCTTCCAGCTATATGCTATAGTCCATTGTGCAGCCCCCAGGATAGGTAAGATCAATTTAAAATATACCATAAATTGTGCTTTTTATGTGATCTATTCTGGCACTCCTGCACAGAGTTTTAAGCAGTTATCTATAAAGTGGGCAATATCTCAAAAAATGAACACTGTTGTCCAGTGGCGGCTGGTGCTCAACATTTTTTGGGGGGTGCAAAAAAAACTGAAAAATTCAGAAAATTACAGAAAAAAACAAACATCAATTGCAGCTTCACTGTGGCCATCATATGCAGCGCCTGGGACCATAAAATGCAGCCTCTATGCCCAAAAAATGCAGCATTCTGTGCCCATCATATGCAGCCACTGTGCCCATCATATGCAGCCACTGTGCCCATTATATGCAGCCACTGTGCCAATCATATGCAGCCACTGTGTCCAAAAAATGCAGCCACTGTGCCCATAAAATGCAACCACTGTACCCATAAAATGCAGCCTCTGTGCCCATCATATGCAGCCACTGTGCCCATCATATCCAGCCACTGTGCCCATCATATGCAGCCACTGTGCCCATCATATGCAGCCAATGTGCCCATAATATTTCAGCCACTGTGTCCATCATATGCAGCCACTGTGCCCATCATATGCAGCCTTGGTGCCCGTAATATGCAGCCTGTGCCCATCATATGCAGCCTCTGTGCCCATCATATGCAGCCTCTCTACCCATATTATGCAGCCTCTGTGCCCATAATATGCAGGCTCTGTGCCCATCATATGCAGCCACTGTGCCCATAATATGCAGCCTCTGTGCCCATAACATGCAGCCTCTGTGCCTATTATATGCAGCCTCTGTGCCCATCAGATGCAGCCACTGTGCCCATAAAATGCAGCCTCTGTGCCCATCATTTATCCACCATATATATGTAGCGGGTGTCAAATTTAGAGAAAGTATCTGGGCTATAGATGGCCCAGATACATTGTTTTTTTGGGAATTTAATGGACACTTTGGAGTGTGGGAGATATGAATGGTGTCATGTTCCCTGTGGTCCCTAGGTGGCACTGTCACCTGGGACCGGGGTTGAACTGCCATTCTAGAGCCGTGCCCTTTGTGTCCTCTCGCGGCAGTAGTACGGCGGGGCGGGGAACCCGCTGTGCCTGCTGGGAGGGGATATAAAGGGAGGCGGACATCTTGCGCAAGAGGTCCATTCCCCAGGCGCCTTCAGCCTGGGGGCTGCTGCGGTTCGTCTGTGCCCAGGTGCCCTTGGCCTGGGCGCGTGGAGTCGAGTTCCATCCCAGGCACCTTCAGCCTGGGGTGAGGTACTTTGCAAAGAGGCCTGGGGCCCAGTACCTTCGACTGGGTCCCGCAAGGGCAAAGCATTCCTAAGGTGCCCCCGGTATTGGGTGCCTGAATCCATGGCATAAGGGACCGGAGAGGTGACCTCCCCGAAGAGCCAGCGCAGCATTTGCTGGTGACCGTCCGGATGGATGTCTTCCTCTGACAGGGGCCGTTTGTTCTAAAGGAGGTATTTTATGTTCTCATGGTCTGTGGCAGAGACCCATCTTCATCAGGTCAGTGGCAGGCCTCATCCAAGGCCCGTGTCAGAGGCCTCAACATTCACCCAGATCAGTGGCAGGGACCAAATTCACAGTCGGTGGCAGCGACTGTGCGCCAAGCCTGTTTGCACGAAACGGAACAGGAGAGACTTTATTCATTGTGTTGTGCCTGGACCTACTCTTTCCTACACCTTTTCTGTTCTTTTAAAGTTCAACCAGCCTACCTATTGATCAAAGCAAATAAAACAGTGTTGGACTTTTATTGGTGTGGAACTCGTGTTACTGGAAGCTAAGTGTCCCTGTCAGTGACAGTGACAATCATCTTCCACAGGAGAAGCTGAGGCTCCGGCCTAAAATGCAGACCTGAAGTTAAACGGTTTAGCTCATATCTCTGCATACTACATCAAAGAGCCGAGCTGGTGGTGTGCATCTTTCCCCCTTCTCCCGGATACCCCTAGACAAGTAATACAGCCATAAAGAGAGGGGAGAAGGTGGGGGAAGACTGCTACATATATGTGTTAGAAAAGCAAATATTCATTTGCTTTTCTAGCACACTTTTCTGCGCTCCGAGTCCACCCTATTTTGAAGCCTATTAGAGCCTATGGAGCTAATCAGGTGCTTAAAAAAAAAAAAAAACAGACGCTGTAATTCAGGCGCCAGGCGTCTGAAAAGGGGCCGGACGCCTCAATAGGGGGTGGCTACAGCAGCCATGGATAGATTCATGCTATGCATGAATCTATTAATTTTACATATGGTAGGTGGCATGACAGAGGGGGCAGGGCCCATGCGTCATTAATGGATCCCCCACCACTGCTGTTGTCCTTTTGTCATAGCTAACATTCCCATGCCACACGTTCCTGGAAATGGCAAAAAAGTAAGTGGGTGCTGTAGAAACTACTAGCTGGAGACCAATAACATTATAAGCAAGAGTATACTGGCAATATACACTCTTGCTTTGTCCTTTTGGGCTCATAGACTGTAGACTTAGAAGTCCAGCATGTTAGTATGAGCCATAAAACTAGCTCAACTCTAAGAGCAATCTTGATCTTAAACCAAAATTTAGCTAATTCTGTAGCATCACAATCTCATTATTGTTGTTTCACTTAATTTCATTTTAATAGATTATTAGGTGTAGAATGGAGGCAGAATATTAATGCCATAACACAGGGTTAATGCTTAAATAAAAAGGTAATATGTTTTGCATCAAATTAAGATAGAGTCAATTTCAATTACTAGGGCAATGCAACTAATGAAAACATAATTAATAAGCTGCCAGGGTGTCAATACATGTTTTCCATACTGTTAGACATGGTCTAACCATTTAAATCAATAGACCATCAGCGAACTGTAATGAATCCCGTAGAAATAGATTGTTTTATTGTTTGTCACGCTTACTGTCAGGCAGTGGTATTCTTTTCTAAACTAAAAAAATGCACACATATATTGTCTGACATTTTCATAATTTAAATAGAATTCCGGATAGCAAGCCTCCTATGGCCCTAAGGGTGAGTGTGACACATGTGGCTGTTAGGAATGAGCAAATCTGCCTGGATTCAATTTGTGACGGATTCGTCACATCCTGCTTGAAATAAACTGCAAAGCTACTGATCCCCCCACCTGGCAGCCTTTTTTTTTTTTGGTATTGTTTATATTTTTTTTCTTTTGCTTATGTTTATCCATTTATCTTTTACTACATTTTTTGCTAGGTTAAAATAATGGGTTTAGGTTTAGTTTTTTCGGGTTTTGTTGGTGGTCGATTTTATTTTATTTTTTTAGGGTATTTTTTTTTTATTTAGTTGTGAGCAGTGTACACTTATTACTGATGCAGGTAAAGTTGCTCTTAATTGCAGCACTCCAAAGTGAGAAACAAATGTTGAGCATGTGGAGGTAGTAGGAGGCAAGCAGGTTCTGCAGAACAAAGTGGCTATTCTTTACAGCATGGGTGCTCAACCTGTGGCCCTCCAGCTGTTGCGAAACTACAATTCCCATCATGCCTCTGCTTTTGGGAGTCATGCTTGTAACTGTCAGTGACTTGCAATGCCTCATGGGACTTGTAGTTTTGCAACAGCCGGAGGGCCACAGGTTGAGCACCCATGCTTTACAGCCACAGCACATTCAGGACGTAGTTGAGTGGTTGACAAAGCCTTCCTCATCGTCTTGCTCCCAAGATCAGAGCAACTAGTTGTCTGGAATGGCTGTTTATGTGCCATCTTCTTCCTTCTGCTCTTTTGCCTATCACACCATAGCCCAGAAAACTGTCAGTGTGGAGTTAGCAGGATTATTCGATCACACGATCACTGCCTTGCTGCGGGATGTTTATTTTGGTCATGCACAAGCATTCATCCTTTCAGATATTGAGGATGAGGAACATTGTGCCACGACCATGGAGGGGTGGGTCAGTGAGCATGGAGCAGAAAAGGCAGTGATTAAAAATAGCTTGAGCTTATGACAAAGTGGGTTTTAGTGATGAGGAGGGGTTGAATGTTGAGGTGGGAGACTGTCCGCTGCTGCCATAGATTGGAGAGGAGGAAAGTTCTGAAGGAGAATCAGAACAGCAGCAAAGGGTTTTTTGTCATGGGGCAGAGGACTGGAGGAAGCAGCCATGATGAAAATTGGTCATGGTTAATAACGTCATCCAAGATCCCTGTCTGGTTTGTTTACACATATCAGCCAGCTGGGGGTATATTTAGCAGAGGTAGTGTAAGGCTCGGTTCACACAGGGGCGACTCCGGACGCGACTTCAGGTCGCCCCGAGTTGCCCCAAGTCGCGCTATTTTTAAAACTGATTGAAGTCAATGGAGATGTTTTAATGTACACAACTGCGGTCGCTCCGACTTCAAAAAAGGTCCCCGTACTACTTCAATCCGACTCCTAGGCGACTGCTAGGCGACCTGTACCCATTGATTTCAATGGAAGTCGTTAAGAAGTCGTATTCCCTGTCTTAACAGGAGCAACTCTCCAGGAAGAGATACACATATTTTTCAGGCAAACCCCTCCCTCCCACAGAGCTGATTCTTGTTTGATTGGCCACTGGAATGTCTCCTGTCCTGGAAGCGACTTCAAGTCGCGTTGTAAATCACCACAATTCGCGCTGAGGTCGCCCTGAGGTCGCCCTGTGATTCATGCTCAAGTTGTGTCTAAGTTGCCTCTCAAAGTCACGCTGGAAGTCGTGTTGCCCCTGTGTGAACCGAGCCTAATTGTCACATACTGACAGATCCCCGTCTGGTTTGTTTACAAACAGAAGCTGACCAGGAATCTGTAATTTAGTGGTGGTAGTGTTACTACTGCTAAATGACAGATCCCTATACACTGTAAACAAAGTGTTCACTTGTAAATGCTTAAATCATATGCTCCAAAATTTCACATGCATGTTTTTAAAAAAAAATTGTGTATTTGTAATGTTGACCTTTAAAGTGTCACTTAACCCAGGACCCTGCATTCACTGTATCTTTTCTCCCGCAGTATATAGAACATGGAAATGCAAATATTTTAAGAAATATAAATACCTTGCTAAATACCTTTTATCATCAGTAGTATAAAGCAGCCTTGTGACTTCTATCAGTGTCCTGCCAAGCACTGGTTAAAGCCTGTAGGAGGAGATTTCATTCCCCTCTGACCGTCCTATGAGGCTACATGACTCCTGGCCCTCTGTCTGGAAAGTGCTGATTGGCCCTGTGCTGATCACATGCACCCTCACAAAAAAAAAAACCTCTAGCAATACAAACCAAACTGAGCATGTGCAGAGTGCCCCCCGTGGCTCTGTACTATCAGCAGATGAATTAGGGACAGTAAAAGGAGGGGAGGATCAGAGAAGACAGGATCAAACAACCTTTTTACACAATGCAGAGTATTAACCCCATAGGTTCCACGATGAGCCTAACTAGCATGCTTTACTGCATATGCTGACTGATTTTACTGTTGTGGTTTTAGTAACACTTTAAGCCACAATAATAGCCCTTACCTTCTCCCTGCTGAATAGTATATTACAAAAAATGTTTGCATTGGTACATATTGTTTAAGCAAAAGCGTGCAAAGTTTGTTTAGAAAAAGGTCAGAAAAGAATAAGGATAGACTTTATTGGGTTTGGTGCTATGTTCAGGGTTTTTGAACTTCTTACTTGTTATCAAACCTCCAGCAAACTCAACTTCTCCTGATCCACTCATCCCTAGTTACAATGATCCTAACCTATTAGCCACCTTTCACTTGGGAAAATCAGAGCACATATCCTCAACTTGGTGGTACAACAATTCATCATGAATTACATTGGCTTCAATAAGGTTCTTTGCCTGTTCAAAAAGGGTTTGTAGCACTTTTAGGTGGTCATACCGAGCCATGGATCACCTGGCAGACATGCAGTGTGAACTCGATGGAACACAAATTTGGCCATGCTACAGAGACTGCACCAGCATCAGCAAGCCATCAGTGAGTACCTGTGTAATCATGCTATGAGGACAGGTTCAGAGGAGCTTGGGTTCTTTTCACAGCATCAATGGCTTATCATTCAGGATACTGGAAAATTTTGGACCATTAGAACAGGCAACAAGGTGGGGATTAGTGATACAATTCCTCTTGTGTTCCTCCTAGAGCACACACTGCATATCCCAATAGACTGGGCACTGGAGGCACAGCAGTAAAAGCATAAGGAGGAGGACTTTCTGCTTTCTCAGGGTCAGCGGAAATCTTTGCTTACTGCCTCCATCCCCGTGAGGCAGAGGAAGTAGGAGGCTGCAGAGGAATATGATGAGGAGAGTTGGTCTGCTGGAGGAGAAGAGGAGAAGGAAATATGACAGGTTTCAAAGGGGACATTTCAAAAACTGCCAAACCCAGGGTGTTGTATGTAGGTGGGGTAAGATTATTGAGGACAGTGATTTCCTCTACGACACTGAAGAATTGGCAGCAAATTAAGCACATAATTGCTGATTATGTTGAGTTACTCTACGTTCACATCTCTGCGTGTGGCTGCACATTTTTTTTTTAGGTAAAAATAACAAACATGTCAGCCCAGATCCATATAATGCATTAAGATAAAAAATCTTCTGACCTTTAAATCACTTTAAGGTGTTGACAAATGAGAAGCTTGCTATCAATCAGTTGTTGCAGGCAGATATTGGTTCTTAAAAAGATCTGTGGCACAGACTATGCAAATAAGAATATAAACCTCAGAACTGCAATTCACAGTACTTTAGCATAGTTTGTTGAAGTAGATGTAAACCCAACCACTCACGTTTCATACAGTACAAGCTTTAACATGATGATATCACTTAGAAAGCCTATTTTTATTTTAATTGCTAGCTTTCATGGAAATAACAGTTGGTGATTTTATTACAGGTATTTATTGTATATAGAGCCAATACTTTTACATACTGTTCACTCACGCCAATTCCTACCCTCAAGGTTCTTACAACCTATGGTCCCCATATCTCACACACATATAAACAAACAGTTGGACAGGGGCCAATTAACCTATCAGAGTGTAGGAGGACACCATAGAACCCAAGGGAAACCCATGGAGAACACACACACTCAATGTACATAGCATGCAAAAAGGAAAAAGTCTGGAATTCGCTGCCCTCCTTGGTATCTTTATTTAACCACTTCCCGCCCGGTCAATAGGAGATTGATGTCCGGAAAGTGGTTCTGTTATCCTGACTGGGCGTCATATGATGTCCAGCAGGATAATAGCCGATGTGCGCCCGTGCGGGCGCGCATCGCGGCGATCGGTGGTGCGGTGTGTCAGTCTGACACACCGCAACACCGATCTCGGTAAACAGCCTCCGACAGAGGCTCTTTACCATGTGATCAGCCGTGTCCAATCACGGCTGATCACGATGTAAACAGGAAGAGCCATTGATCGGCTCTTCCTCAATCGCGTCTGACAGACGCGAGTAGATGAGAGCCGATCGGCGGCTCTCCTGACAGGGGGGGCTGCGCTGATTGTTTATCAGCACAGCCCCCCCACGGATGCCCACACTGGACCACCAGGGAAGCCACCAGGATCACCAGGGAAGGGGGCAACATGTGGATGGCCAGGTATGTACCCCATGGCCATCCACATATGAAAAAATATTCACAATAGATGCCAATCAGTGCCCACAAATGGGCACTGACTGGCATAATTATGGACAAGATAAAAAAAGTGATGCCCAGCAATGCCACCCATCAGTATCATCAGTGCCACCCATCAGCGTGCATCAGTGCCACCTCTCAGTGCCCATCTATGCCTATCAGTGCCCACCTATCAGTGCCCATCTGTGCCACCTATCAGTGCCACCCATAAGTACCCATCAGTGCCACCCATAGGTACCCATCAGTGCCACCTATGAGTGCCCATCAGTGCCGCCTATGAGTACCCACCAGTGCCGCCTATGAGTGCCCATCAGTGCCACATACCAGTGCCACCTATCAACCTATCAGTGCCCATCACTGCCGCCTATCAGTGACCATCATCAGTGCCCATCAGTGCCACCTCATCGGTGCCCATCAGTGCCGCGTTATCAGTGCCCATCAGTGCAGCCATATTAGTGCCCATCATTGAAGAAGAAAACTTACTTATTTACAAAAAAAATGAACAGAAACAAAGAAAAACGTATTTTTTTCAAAATTTTCAGTCTTTTTTTATTTGTTGCGCAAAAAATAAAAATCGCAGAGGTGATCAAATACCACCAAAAGAAAGCTCTATTTGTGGGAAAAAATGATAAAAAAAATTGTTTGGGCACAGTGTAGCATGACCGCATAATTGTCATTCAAATTGCGACAGTGCTGAAAGCTGAAAATTGGCATGGGCAGGAAGGTGCGTAAGTGCCTGGTATTGAAGTGGTTAAGCATCATAACAGTATCACAGGTATGATAGAAAAAATTGATGGTAATGCGTTTCACGCTAAAAACAACATTTACTCAAACCTCCACCTGGCAAGAGGATGACTTCAAGTCAAATTCAGTTGCTGCCTAAATAAAAAAATACATTTATTAATATAACCTCTCCCTCTCCTCTGGCATCTTTCCTTCCCCGCTCAAACATGCACTGGTTACCCCCATACTTAAAAAACCCTCACTAGACCCCACCTAACTTAAGACCCATCTCCCTGCCCCCGTTTGCCTCCAAGCTCATTGAACGCCTTGTCCATGACCGAATGAGTCGCTACCTCACAGACAACAACCTTCTCGACCCCCTACAGTCTGGCTTCTGCCCACAACATTCTACTGAAACTGCCCTACTAAAGCTCACCAATGACCTACTAACTGCTAAAACCAATGGTCATTACTCCATACTCATACTTTTAGACCTCTCTGCTGCCTTTGACACAGTTGACCACCTGCTCCTCCTCAGCAAATTACACTCCCTTGGCCTCCGTGATTCTGCTTTATCCTGGTTCTCCTCCTACCTATCTCAGCGCACTTTCAGTGTCACTTACAACTCCATCTCCTCCGCTCCTCTTCCTGTTTCTGTTGGGGTACCCCAAGGCTCTGTCCTTGGGCCTCTCCTTTTCTCACTCTATATCTCTTCCCTGGGCCAGTTGATAACCTCCCATGGCTTCCAATACAACCTCTATGCCAACAACACCGAGATCTATCTCTCCACTCCTCAACTCACCCCTTCGATCTCCTCATGGATTTCAAACTTACTGAATGACATATCGGTATGGATGTCACACCACTTATTCAAACTCAATCTTTCTAAAACGGAGCTTGTTATATTTCCTCCTTCACGGTGACCCCCCTGTGACTTCCCCATTAATATCAACAACACAACCATTGGTCCCTCCACACATGCCAGGGTCCTGGGTGTAATCCTTGACTCTGACCTCTCCTTCAGCCCCCATATCCAATCACTGGCTTAATCTTGCCGCCTTAACCTCCGCAACATCTCCAGAATTCAACCCTTCCTTACTAATGACACTACAAAGCAACTTATTCACTCCTTGATTATTTCCCACCTTGACTACTGAAACTCTCTCCTAATGGCCTACCCTTAAGCAGGCTATCCCCCCTTCAGTCTATTATGAATTCTGCTGCTAGACTAATACACCTTACTAACCGATCCGTGACTGCTGCTCCTCTCTGCTAATCCTTTCACTGGCTGCCCCTACCTCACCGTGTAAAATTCAAAATGCTAACCATAACATACGAGGCCATTCACAACATCGCCCCCATCTACATCACCAACCTCATCTGCAGATATCGCCCAAATAGTCCCCTTCACTCCTCCCAGGACCTCCTGCTCTCTTGCTCCCTTGTTACCTCCTCCCATGCTCACCTTCAGGACTTCTCCAGAGCCTCTCCCATCCTCTGGAACTCCCTGCCCCAGTATGTCCGATCAGCCCCTACCCTCTCCACCTTTAGGAGATCCCTGAAAACTCATTTATTTAGGGAGGCCTATCCCACACCCACCCAACAACTGTCTCCGAGCCACCCCCATCAAATCATTCTCTGCAGCTATTACCTTTTGTATCACTCACCACCCCCTCCCTTTAGAATGTAAGCTCTACGAGCAAAGCCCTCTTGTACCTTTTGTATTGAACTGTATTGTAATTGTATTGTCCCCCCTATACATTGTAAAGTGCTGCGTAAACTGTTGGCGCTATATAAATTGTGTATAATAATAATATAATAATGATTACGTAGCCACATTAATTTGTGTATTTTACTGAATATTTTCATGTAGTTGAGCTTTAACGTGAGGCAAACCCTGAAAAATTCTATATTTTTTTGACAATAAATACTTTTACAATGGTAGCAGAGAAAATATTATCTTGTTGATAATGGTATGCAAAAAAAGGTTGGAGCTTATTTACACTGTTCCCTTCAAACATTGCAAAGAAACTTGTACCAAAACCCTAAATGTACAAAGACCGAGCAAGCATTTGTTCCCTTCAAACATCCTGAGGTATAAGGAAAATGTTTCGATTTGGAAAATTGGGTTTTTAAGCAAGTACAGTTCTGCTAGACTAGAAACAGTTAGTAATTGCTTCAATTTCTTTACATGGGTACCAGTCAGGAAATATTCTTCATTTGTACGCACACAAAAAAAAAGAAGAAAAATGCATACCATACAATGTATTATAATCACCCAATCACTGGAAAAATGCTGGGTGTTTTTTTTACCACTAGCCAGCATATTATGCTAACAGAACAATTTCCTCTTTAGTGTGGGATCTACATAAACAAATCAAATGGCAAAGAGCATACAAAGGTGTTCGTGCTTTAGCAAGCTCAGACAGAAACTCTTATATTGTTTTGTTACTGCATTGCAGTTTTACAAGTGGATAATGACATTTCATTAATTGTATCATCAGAAGTAATATAGGAAAGATCTTGATTTCACTTAAATAAGCTAAGTGTGAAAGTGTTTTCTATTAGCAGGCTGCAAAAATGTCATTTTATGCAAATTACTCTGCAAGCTGTCCAATATTGCTATAAATGCTGATGGGATTACATGTGGGTTGTGTTTTTTAATTATTTCCAGTATTCATATAGCACCAATACATAATGCAGCACTTTGCATGGTACATAAACTCATCCACAGTATTCACTATTCCCAGAAGGAGCTAACAATCTAATGTCCCTACCACTCTGGGGTTATTTTGGGGAAGGAGCCAATTCAACAATCAGCATGTGTAAATATGCATGCAGTATTCTCATTCTGTATCTGCACACCTGACCTCAATTAGAAGTGCCTAAAGTGTAACTCCACTTTTGTTGAGAAAAAAATATTCCCCTCTGGGTGATCTTTGTACATTGCAGGCATTATAACAACCTTTGTTGCAGATTCCTACCTTTTGTTATTCTAAAGAAATCCCAGTTTGTTCCTCTGTGCCTCTGTGATAAGTGGGTCTAATGGGAGTCATTTCAGAATTATCAGTCAGCTGTGCACCTGCAGAGCACTAATGAGGAAATCTGCTGGGCCTGCGTCCCTTTTAACATTTTCCTATTGGGAGCATCTCACCAAAAATTAAATTTTTGTTGCAGGGGATGCCTGAAATCTGACTTGTATCTTAAGCCTCGTACACACGGTCGGACTTCCATCGGACTTTTCCGTGGTTTTTTGTCCGAACGGAGTTGGTTGGGAACACCCATAGCATACACACGCTCTGACTTTTCTGCAAACTTTCTTAAAACTTCTTACAACATCACGTGTTTTTTCTGCTCTTTTCTGATCTTTACTGCCACCCTTTGGTCAACTTCTGCTATTGTTGGTTGATTTTAACATTAGCTGTTTTGTCCATCGGACTAAAGTCCGATGGTTATCTGTACACACGGTCGGACTTTGCTCCATCGGACTTTTGTTGGGCAAAAGTTTGTCCGTTTGCAGACCCAACTTTTGTCCGATGAAATCCAAAACCAAACGAAAAAAGTTTGTCCGATGGAGCGTACACACGGTCGGATTGTTGGTCCAACTTGCTTAAAACGAAGTTTGTTGGGCAAAAGTCCGACCGTGTGTACGGGGCTTAAGACAGACTTCTGGGAAAATTGGTGAGCCAATCACACAAGCAGAAAATAATGTTTCTTGGGAGTGGTCAGTACACATTCTGTGTACAGAACATCTCCAGGTAGCCATATTGCATTGCATTTTCATAAAATTACAGTGGCTGCAGTTTTACCAGCCCCTTCCCCGCACAACATCATGCACATCCCCCTGTGTGCGTGCAGCTGGCAGGAGAGGAAAGCCGGCAGCGCTGGGGGGGCACACAGCAGCCTGAAGGATGAATCAGATATGGGCAGGACAGAGAGGGGGATCAGTTCGATGGGTACGCAACTACAAGAACAATGCCCTGTGTGTCTCTCCTTCTAGCAGCTGAAAGCCAGCAGTAGGGAGAGGGGGAGAAACTGTCTTTTAGCTGCTGCATAGAGCTGCACAGAGCATTATTTCTGCAAATGCTGCAGTGCCAATTATCCTCCCTGTCCTGCCCACATCCGATTCCCCATGTTGCCTGGGCCACCTGTGATTTCCCTATACAGGGGGACAGGTGACACCCCCTTATCAGTGGCCCTGGTTGTATGAGTGCCACATGACCCAACCTCTAGCCAATCTGACTACATCTGGTTCTTAAAATTATATTTTTCCACATCCTGCGCAACTTGCAACGTCAACATTTTTGTATTTTTTCTGCATGGAATCAAGAAAGATTACAACCTCTGGTAGGTTTTCACTGCTGTTTTTGTGTTTAAATTAAGACTGTTTGCTCACATTATGTCACAGTGACTCTCTCGGACAATGAGTGCAATCAAAGCTTTCCAACATGTACCTAGACAACAATAAAAAACGTACAGATGTTCTAACCCTCCCTCTACTAACAAAAGGGTTTTTTTTATGCTGCTTGTTTCCCTGATGTTATTATGGTAAATAAATACAACCCTAGATAAAAATGCTGGTATGTATATATGGCCCATAAGGGTAGGTTCACACTCGTGTGGGTCAGGAACGCTCACAAAATCGCACATGTTCATGACCCACAGGCAAAACATGCTACAAGCAGATGCAACGGCACCATAAAAAAAGTCAGGGACCTGTTTACCTGCATTTCTGTAGGTAAGGCAGCCCATTGAAATGAATGAGCTGCCTACAAGCAGAACACAGTCTAGCCTATGGACCATTACCTAGCCTAAATGTAACAAACCTTGATCTCTTTCCTGACTGAAGGATCCTCATTTTTGTTTCTCCCTTTTATTTTTCTGCCTCATTTTGACAATTCACAAACAAGAATCTTGAATAGGTGTCCTTCTTCAGATGAGTGGTATTGATGCCTTGTTCACTGCATAGTCCGGGCAGAAAATCCCTCCTTGCATCAAACCCCTATGACCTCTGTGAAAATTAATTACCACCGTTCTTTTATTCCATGCTGTTCTAAAAAGATTTTTTTCTTGAAGCTTCTTACTAACTTATTTTTCAAACGCTGCAGCTCATATCTCTCATCAAAGGCCCAATTCTGTGCTGTTATAATTTTTTATTATCGGCCTTATCTTTCCATATAATTCAGCATTCAATTAAAAATATATATACACAACTCCAGACGACCACGGTTAACTGATTGACTGGCAGGCTGCTGCACTATCACAGCCATAAGGATTTCCTTAGCTTTGTTATTTCATTGCAGGATGGTAATGAACATTTTACTGCATAGGACATAATTATATACTGCAAACCTCAAAGGTTATGCGTTAAATAGCTCCATAGAAATATAAAGTACATTAGAATCATGTTTACTTTTCTCTGAAAATCAATATAAAAATGGTAAAAAAATAAAAAAATAAAAAGAATCATGTATCAGGAAAAACACATTTTTTGTTAAAAAAAAAACTGTTATCACGTGAGTATTGAATGTTCAGTAAACCTGTGCAGGCCCTACTCCTGCCATGCCATAGATTTAGGGAGCTAGAGACAAGCAATCCTCTGAAAAATTTGATCATATGTGCTTTAACATTTTTAAAACATGCAAACATGATTTGGATGTCCCTTGGAAGATTATGGGAATCCAAAGCAGACTCCAAAATGTGTGTGTTACAGAGTGAATACAGAGAGAATTGTGGGACCGGGGGGCAATTAACAGTCAAGCTAAGGTGACAGAAGAAGCAGATGCAAGGCAGAGGCTGCCTTTGGAGCAACCTTTGGTCCATTTTTTCCCTATAAGCCTTTTGGAATTCAAAACTGCTAAAAAATAGCACTATGAAATAAATAGTGCGGCGCTAACCCAAAAGGTAACAGGTAATATCACTCAATGTATTGTGACAACCAAACATTCAATTAACAATCTAATAGTCTGAGACTGAATGTGACGAAAATCACAATAAAGTGTGTATATGATAGGCACTGTATTATGTGTAACAAGTCTGCACAACCTTAATGGTGCTGCTATCAATCTCCAATGAAGAGCCGAGAACAGCCAAGAAGACTGGGGCCAGTAGCCAGCGCGTTCACGGTGCGGGACTTTTGAGGGCTCAGGTAAGTAAACCGGGGGGCTGGGGGGCTTGTAAGCATCGGATGTTTTTTCACCTTAATGCATAGGATGCATTAAGGTGAAAAAACGCAAAGCTTTACAACCCCTTTAACACCATATGATTTTCGGAATCAACTCTAGCAGCTGAAAGATCACGAGAACCTCTATGCCTGCTCAACTACAAAATGGATTAGTATTATGTGTTAGCCAAGGGGCATCCTTCAATAAGCTTTCCCACTCTTCTCTGATATAGGGAGAACTTATAAAGACTTAAAGTGGTTGTAAACCTCATTTATCTGTAGCATTTACTTATCTCTCTACAAAGCTCCTTTTCTCTGGTGCTTCATTCCTCTGTTATTAGCATGAGTCACTTCTGAGAAATTTTCTCAACACATGAGATAAAATTTGTGTTGGGGAGGGAGCTCAGCACAGCTTGTCTATTCACAACACAGTTCTTCTGCTGTGTGAAGTGGGGTGTGTTCCTTTCCTCCAATCAGCTCTCACTCACTGTAACTGCAGCTCTCCGCCCTTTCCTCTCTGCTCCTGACAGATGAAGAAGGATTTTAACACATTTCTGCCCTTTTGAAGGGGTGTACGGAAGATAGTGCTGCAGATAAACAGGTAGACCCTATGTAGGGAAATTTGTTTAATTTCTGTGTATCATCTGAGGCTGTTCACTTCACTGGGTATATGTGAGGGTTTACAACCACTTTAAGGACTACTAGTGCAGCAAATTTCTTTGTTTTCTTTATTTTCTTTTATTTATGCTGCATATCATTCCCTTAAGCCAGAATCTGGAATACACACCCACAGGAACCCGCCCTCTTTAAGGCCCCCACATGTTTATTTTATGTTTTTTATACTTACTTTTTCCAGATGTCTTCAGTCCAGTCACTTGATGTGCAGGGTGTTGTTCCACTTCCAATCTTTTCCTGGAGGTGGGCAATCCTGATTAATGCTGACAGCTTCATTGAAATGGAGATGAAGTATGTATGCCTGATAATTCGAGAGACTGTTTTGGCCAAGTGGTTCTGCCCTGCTGCTGGATTTGTATATAGTGGTTTTATTTGTTTGCATTCTATTATATTTGTGAGTATGTTTTTTGGCATTTGGTTTTGATAAATGTTTTTGGTAGTGCACTAGATGTTTGTGCCTTCCTGTTTATTTTTTCACCATTCTTTGCATCATTGCATGCAGGGTGCCATGCTGATGCCCAGTTAAACATCTCCCTATGCTCAGTGTACTGTATGTCTTTGTACCTTTGAATGATGACTTCAGCTGTGAAAAAGAAATTCTGCAGTGGACAGCTTGAAGAACAAAAAGCTTCATTATTTTTTTTTTTACCTCCTGGAGGAGTTTAAATTGAAATAAGCATAATGTTGGGCTTTAAAAATTATTCTGCCATTGTACGGCAGTGGCGGTGCGCCCATTAAGAGCGCACGGGTGCCGCCCACTCTCTCCAGCCATCCCCTCTGTGTAAAATGGATAGATTCATGCATTGCATGAATCTATTCATGGCTGCTGTGGCCACCCCCTACCCCCTATTCAGGCGTCCGGACCCTTTTCGGACGCCGGGCACCTAAATTCCAGCAGTGGGGGGTATTTTTGAAGCACCTGATTAGAGCCATATGCTCTAATAAGCTTCAAAAAAAGGTGAACTGGGAGCGTAGAGAATTGCGCTTGCAGTTCACCCAGGTGGGTTAGCAAAGCAAAATAATATTTGCTTTACTAACACTTAACTTTGTTTTGATTTGTAGCACTTTGAGATCTTTTTTTGTTTACAAAGTTTTTATTGGAAGATTCATTGACATACATCGAACGCTACACATATAAAAAGAAACGTTTGTAAATGTTACATGTAAATGCAATTGTAGCTTCAATATAGAAACATTAACCACAGCTCCGAACTCTGAGTGTATATCGTACAGTGCGGTAGACAAAACATATGAGATCAGAAAGGGACATCCCAGCGCTCCCACTTCCTGTCAAAGAGGTGGATAGTGTCATATATGGTATGGTGGATGCGTTCAGAGAGCTTGATTGCCTCCATTCTGGCCAAAACCTGAGGCCAGGATACCGCAGTGGAACACCAGTTTAGGGCCATCACCCAGTGGATGGCTACAAACATTGTGTGTATTAGTCTTTGACAAGGAACCGGAACATCCGGGATTGTAGTAAAGAAAATGCACATCTGTACTGTCAAGGTGATCAGGTGACCAGCTATCTTGGAGGAGCACTTTGAGATCTTTTGATGAAAAGCACATTATAAATAAAAATGTATTATTTAAAAAAAAACAGTATTATGATTGGCACAGAGGCTGCATATGATGGGCACAGAGGTGGCATATGATGGGCACAGAGGTGGCATATGATGGGCACAGAGGCTACATATGATGGGCACAGGCTGCATATGATGGGCATAGGCTACATATTATGGGCACCAAGGCTGCATATGATGGACACAGTGCTGCGTTTTATGGGAACAGTGGCTGCATATGATGGGCACAGTGGCTGCAATATTATGGGCACATTGGCTGCATATGATGGGCACAGTGGCTGCATATGATGGGCACAGTGGCTGCATATGATGGGCACAGAGGCTGCATATGATGGGCACAGAGGCTGCATATGATGGACACAAGCTGCATATGGTGGGCACAGAGGCTGCATATGATGGGCACAGAGGCTGTATGATGGGCACAGGCTGCATATGATGGGCACAGATGCTGCATATGATAGGCACAGAGGCTGCATTTTATGGGCACAGTGGCTGCAATTGATGGCAAAGTGAGGCTGTAATTGATGGGTTTTTTTTATAGTATTTTTCAGAATTTTTCAGTTTGTTTGCACCCCCCAAAAAATTTGAGCACCAGCTACCACTGATATAGGGTATTTGCACACTGTAACCTTTCAGGCTAATTCCTTCATGGTGGCAACTGTATTGTTTTTCCCCTACATCACTGGTATTTGTTACAATGTTCAAACATCTATTTTGAAAATGTTCATGTAGCTTTGCACTCACCTTTTCATTCTTTTAAGATGTAATTTGACCTTCCAACCCTCAGATTGCTTGTTCTCTGGAGTCTGGAGGCACCTTACAACATTTCTATATTTACCACAATATATATATATATATATAGGAACATACACCAATGACATGCTATTTATATTTTCAATATATAGTCATCTTACACCAGGAACCAATTAGGCATTTAGCAATCAATTATCAAAAGAAAGAAAGATCTGATTCTATTATTCTAAGTCTCAAAGTGAATGCTGGATGAGCTGAGATCACTCTCCAAGGTCTATAAGGAGGTTATTTTGATTCAAACCTATTACCAAGAAAATATATACATTTGATTAGCAATTGAGCACATCAAAATACTAAAATAAGAAAAACTGACATTCTACCCTATAGGTATATTGCACATCATTTACAATTTAATTTATTAATCCTAATGTGAGGGGAGGGTAAGACATGAATAATTGTAGGATTTTTATTTATTTTTTATAGAAAGAGATGTGGATCAAAGTCAGAGTTTAACCTCTTGGGCTGTAATGTGTCCAGATAATGTATCCACTGGACCTCACATTTTTCGTAAATGTAATTCTCGATTATTATGGGGAACTCCCTTGTCTATTATGGGGAACTGCATCTGTTTCTAAAAGGGAAATGCTTAAAGGGGTTGTAAATATAAAAGACCACATAGACATTTCATTATATAAATAATGACTAATGATTGGTAAGTGTGGTATCCCTGAATCTCAATAATAATACCATGATGTGGGTGATTTAAAGGGGTTGTAAAGGTTCGTTTTTTATTTTCTAAATAGGTTCCTTTAAGCTAGTGCATTGTTGGTTCACTTACCTTTTCCTTAGATTTCCCTTCTAAATATTTGTTTTCTTTGTCTGAATTTCTCACTTCCTGTTCCTCCTCAGTAAGCTGTTCAGTAAGCTGTTCTGGCTGACTCCACACCACTCGGATGATGGTGTGAAGTTTACTGAGGAGAAACAGAAAGTGAGAAATTCAGACAAAGAAAAAAAACATTTAGAAGGTAAATCAAAGGAAAAGGTAAGTGAACCAACAATGCACTAGCTTAAAGGAACCTATTTAGAAAATAAAAAACGAACCTTTACAACCCCTTTAAATCACCCACATCATGGTATTATTATTGAGATTCAGGGATACCACACTTGCCAATCATTAGTCATTATTTATATAATGAAATGTCTATGTGGTCTTTTATATGTGGGGGCGATGACACAGAAACTAAAGGACCATATAGCTAGACATAAATACTCCACACCTGATAATTTAACTCAATTACCTTTAGCAAGGCATTTTATTGAAATGAAACATACAGTGACACAACTTCGCTTTATGGTTATAGATGCAGTTTCCCATAATAAATGGGGGGTAATCGAGAAGTAAATTTACAAAAACGTGAGATCCAGTGAATACATCGTCTGGACACATTACAGCCCAAGGGGGCAAATCTTCTACTTTGATCTACATCTCTTTCTATATAAAAAAAAAAAATTCCTACAATTATTAATCACTTACCCTCTCCTCCTTTTAGGATTAATAAATTGAATTGTAAATGATGTACAATATTTTTATAAGATAGAATATGTCAGATTTTTCTTATTTTAGTATTTTGATGTGCCCAATCATTAATCAAATGTATATATTTTCTTGATAATAGGTTTGAATCAGAATAACCTCCTTATAGACCATGGAGAGTGAACTGAGCTCATCCAGCCCTCACTTTGAGACCTAGGATAATAGAATCAGATGTTTCCTTGTTTTGATAATTGATTGTTAATGCCTAATTGGTTCCTGGTATAAGATGACTATATATTGAGAAAGGAAATAGTGTGTCATTGTTGTATGTTCCTACCTGAAGAAGAACGTGAACGACTATAGCCTGAAACTGTTGCTCTGGAACACTCTGCTATTTGTATATTTGTATATATTTTTTCTTGAAGTTTTCAATAAGTTTGAAGTGCAGCCATCTCGGACTTATTTCTTTACATATGGCCTGTGGGAGGGCCTGATTGCATGCACCAGGAAGACATCTGTGTGCTGTTCACCTCACCTGTATATGTATATATATATATATGTATGTGTATATATATATATATATATATATATATATATCTATCTATCTATATATAATAATAAAAAAATCCTACGTTCCTGTAAATATATCACTATTGTGAGTGCTGATGTGCTTAACCCAACATTTTGTCTTGTAGATTTTGTTCTAAACTGTAACAACTGACCACAAAATGACTCAATAAGGAAGCTATGACTGACCATAAATCCATTACAGCCAAGATTAGATTAGATTCTTCAGTTATATGACCTCCTCTGCCTGCCAAAATCTTCCTTTAATTCTCACAGAAACACTACACTTAACTGAATCATATTTTTCTTTCTCAAAATCAAAAGCAGAATCTTCTTAGTCCAAATTCTATCCACGCCCTAGTGAAGTACATTTAGCATTGGCTACCATAATGAATCATTGTTATGATTCCAGTCGGTGACCGTTTCCCTGGAACAATTCCTATGTAATTAAAGCACAGAAAATATTGATCAATAATACAATGTAGATCTGACATAGTTATTAGGAAAGAACTTATCTCTATTGAATCTGAGTGGAAAAAAGAGAGGGACTTTAAGATCAGAGCCAGGGAGATTTCTAGGTTGACAGTGCCCTCCTATTTCTTCTTTACAGCTCATTGGAGAGAAAGGAAGCTGATTTAAAATCCACTAATGTCTGTAAGGGGATGCTTCTTCCCTTATATAAAAAAATTTTTTGCTTAACGCTATCAAAATCTTTGTTCCACTCTCCGGCATTCGCGAAGTTGGACTTCAGAGATAGAAGCTTGGCTAGATAACCTTCTTTCTATGAATACTATACTTATAGGGCACTGTTAATACTTAAAGTGGTATTAAACCCAAAACAAACAATGTAATATATTGCAGCTTACCGATCATTTGATGTAGCTGCATTGGTTTTCTCTTTTTTAGCCTTTTTCCCCCTTTGTTTTCACCTGTTGATCTGGTCATCGACACACCTCCTGTATTAGAGTGCCTACACTCTGTATGGAGGAACAACAGAGACACCGATAGACAGCAACATTGTCAGTCTGGGTGAGGGGAGTTATAGATGTATTAGCAGATTCCACCTCACACTTTATAAGCAATTACAGTAACAGTTTTGTTCCTTTTGGGATAAAGGTTTTACATAATTATATAAAAAGCTGATCATTGCAAGTTAAATGGTTTGTCTCAACCCTCTAACTGCTACATTTAAAGGACAGCTTGGTCTGTTGAAAAACAACAGATTTACTGGTAGGATCACTAGGTAAAAAATAAAGAAAAGGAAGCCTAAAAAAAAAAGGAAAATAATGCAGCCATCACATCTAAGAATTGGTAAGCTGCAATAAAATAAATAAATAAAATAATTGTTTGATTTTGGGTTCAATACTGCTTTAATAAAGATATTACTGAGGAAGGCCAAGAACAACCTTAAACATAATAAATGAGAAGTTGGGTTCTCAGCCAGATATTACAAATCCTATCCTCTTGTTTTGGCTGCCCATCTTTGCAGCTTTCTTCAAAGTCATATATATTTCTATTTCTTAACATGGAAATAAACTCTTTGCAGTTGTTCGGCAAATAGGTTGGTCTTTATAATCTCTTCCTTGATACAGTCCAGGTTTAATAAATTTGCAGTATATGACTGATAATACAAGTCTGCCCATTAAAGAATACCCAAGTCTGCCCATTAAAGAAAACCCAAAAGCACAAATCTTCCCAGTCCTTACATAAGGTGTCTGCAGTAGTTTTTTGGGGGGACTTTTTTCCCTTTATTTTCACCTGGTAATCCAGCTAGAAAAACACTCCCCTGACCTAGGAAGATAACTGTCATATGCTGTACAGTATCTATGGCGAAGCAATATTGTTACCCTAGTATGCTCAATTTATTTATAATACAACCAACTCTCCCTCCTTACATGCATTACATAGGGATAGGGTCGAAGGGTTTTGTAGTTCACAGATATAACTGACGCAGCTGAAAACATTGTTTGATACTTCAGTAAAGTGTGCAGAAAGTTACAAGGAAACACAATATCTGACAGGATGAAAAAGGATTTTTCAGTACTTGCCTAAAAATGTACTTGGCCTGAAAAGTAAACGAAAGCAGCCACTACATCTAAGGGCTTGTAAGCCGCAGTATATTTATACTGCCATTTGTGCACTTTGGTTCTTGGGTTAATATAAACTTAAACTTAAAGAGGAAGTAAACCCTTTCTTGTTCCCTGCGAAGTAAAAGCATAATGGGTTAGTGTGCATCGCATACTAGCACATTATGTGACACTTACCTGCAAACGAAGCTGGAGGCCGCATCCATGTTCACCTCTCTTCCTTCCGGGGCTCTGTGACTGGCCGGAGTCGCATGACTTCACTCCCGTGCATGTGCCCGGAGCCGCCAGTCACAACACTCGCTAGTGAAGAAACATCATGGAGGGCCGTTTCTTCAAAGCGCATGCGCCGATGACATCATCGACGCAGTACAAAGTAAATATCTCCTAAACAGTGCATGTTTAGGAGATATTTACAGTACCTATAGGTAAGCTTTATTATAGGCTTGCCTATAGGTAAAACTTGAAAATGGAGTTGTACAACCTCTTTAAATGTAATATACCATTTCATAATAGCACATGACCAGATTTGAATCTTGGTATGATGAGGTCAGATTGAATGAAACAAAGGCATTTGTCTTCGGAGGTGGCTTTAGAAATATAATTTATTCCCTTTATTTATTTATTGAACTTCCAGCATTATTCTCCAATAAGAGTAAACTACAATCAAAGTTGAAAATTAAGCCTTCAGATACATTTAAAGTGGAACTTCCCTCACCCAAACAATATTGATTATTTTAATCCTCATGCTACTAGCTTTAGTAAATAGATCTAAAAGTATATCATATTTACTAGTTTTAAACTTTTTACATTTCTTCAGTTACTTAGTGGTAGTGATGAGCCGAACACCCCCGGGTTCGGTTCGCACCAGAACCCGCGAACGGACCGAAAGTTCGAACGAACATTAGAACCCTATTAAATACAATGGATGCGAACGTTCGAATTCTAAAGTGCTAATTATAAAAACTATTATGCATGTTATTGTCCTAAAAAGGGTTTGGGAACCCGGGTTCTGCACCAGGGGACATGTATCAATGCAAAAATAAGTTTTAAAAACGGTCGTTTTCCGGGAGCAGTCATTTTAATGATGCATAAAGTGAAAAAAAAAAAGTCAAATATTCCTTTAAATATCGTACCTGGGGGGTGTCTAAAGTATGCCTGTGAAGTGCCACGTGTTTCCCGTGTTTAGAACTGTCCCTGCACAAAATGACACTTCTAAAGGAAAAAAAAGCCATTTAAAACTGCTTGCGGCTTTAATGTAATGTCTGGTCCCGGTAATATGGATGAAAATCTTTAAGAAAAATGGCATAGCTACCCCATGACCCCCCCCCCTACCCCAGCCCATTACCAGCCCCTTTGGGTCTTGTATGGATATTAAGGGGAACCCCGCACATAAAATAAAAAAGGCCCTATATACTCAGAACAGCCGTATACAGGCGGTGCATACAAGACAGGGACTGTAGGTTTGTTCTTATGTAGAATCTGTTTGTAATTTTGAACAGGTACATTGTTGAAGTGTAGCTCCAGACCAAAAATCTATTTTTAAACTTTTTGGAAAACATAGGTAAGGGTTATCACCCCTGTAACATTTGTTTTGCTGTCTGTGCCCCTGTTCAGAACATTTCACCTCACTTTCCGTCCTAATGACAACTGTTTTTGAAATGTGGTGTTTTTCTTGAAACAAGGATTGCTGATAAAGCATCAGTACAGAGGAGACACCTTTCTCCCATATTTATTCTTACAGGAGAGAATTTTCCTTCCTAGTGGTAGATTTCCTCTCACTTCCTGTTGTCTTCTTGCGTTTGCAAGTAGGAGTCGTTTGTAAGTTGGATGTTTGAAAGTAGGGACCTGCCGTATATACTCTGCAGAAATAGGCCCCTTAGTTGTTGGTGTTGGCACAACACTGTAAGCACTCACAGTTACTCTTGGTTGGTGCTGGAACGCCCTGCTGTCAACTATTATATCAGGAATTTTAATTACATATAATTGTTGAACAGTGGTAGTAAAAATTGGGCCTTTGATGGTGGTGCTGGTGCCACAACACTGTAAGCCCTGACAGTTACTCTTGGTGGGTGCAGCAATGGGCCCTGCTGTGAATTATTAGATCAAGAATTGTAATTACATGCCCCTGTTGAACAGGGGCTGAAAAATTGGGCCTTAGGCACTGGTGGCACAACACTGCAACCCTTCACAGATACTGTACTTGGAGCACAGCAATGAGCCCTGTTGCAAAGTATTGCTTCAAAAATTGTAATGACACGCCCCTGTTAAACAGGGGCTGAAAAATTGGGCCTTAGGCACTGGTGGCACAACACTGCAACTCCTCACAGATACTGTACTTGGAGCACAGCAATGAGCCCTGTTGCAAAGTATTGCTTCAAAAATTGTAATTACACGCCCCTGTTAAACAGGGGCTGAAAAATTGGGCGTTAGGCACTGGTGGCGGCACCCATAAACAAAAATGATCTTCCAAGCTATCATCATCAATCGTATCATTGAGGACTCGGAGGAGGAGGATAGCCAGTCAACATAACAGCACAGGCACTCAGCATCAGCATCAGTCTTGAAGGGATGTGACATTTTAAAATCAATTAGTCTGTTATATCAGCATCAGGTGTGTGGTAGCTGGTGGTGATCCAAGACTGGTTCATCTTGATGAAAGTCAGTCGATCAACCGAGTCGGTGGACAGGCGCACCCTGTGATCCGTGACAAATCCTCCAGCAGCACTGAATGTGCGTTCCGAAAGAACGCTGGATGCAGGACAGGCCAGTAGCTCAATTGCATACTGTGCAAGCTCTGGCCAGTGATCCATCCTCAAGACCCAGTAAGCCAGAGGATTTTCGGTGGGGAAGGTGTCCAAGTCTGACCTTGCCCCTAGATATTCCTGCACCATGTTTATCAGACGCTGGCGATGGTTGCTGGAACCGATCATACTTTGGGGCTGCGGACTAAAGAATTGTCTGAACGCATCGGTCAGACGGCCACCTTCCCCACCGCTCCTTCTTTGACTGGCCGAAGCCTCAGCAACTCGTTGTCCAGGACCAGGAGTTTGCAACCTCCCAGTCTCTGGGAACGCGTTGCACAGACCTTTCTGCAAGGCCTCCCGGAGTTGTCTCATCCTCTGCTCCCTCTGCGACGGTAACATAAGGTCCGCAACCTTACCCTTGTACCGTGGATCAAGGAGAGTGGCCAGCCAGTAATGGTCCCTCTCCTTGATCCGAAGAATACGAGGATCCTTCCGCAGACTTTGCAGGATCAGGGAGGCCATGCAGCGTAGGTTTGCTGAGGCATTCGCTCCGGAGTCCTCTGGGTCACTAAGGACGACATGATCCGCAGCCACCTCCTCCCAGCCACGTACAAGTCCACTGGTTTCTTGGGACTGTAAATCATCCCTAAAAGACTGCTGCTGATGATGCTGAGTGCCAGCCTCCACCTCCATGCTGACACAATCCTCCTCCTCCTCCTCCTCCTCCTCCTCCTCCTCTTCCTGTGCGATGGGTGGGACAGAAGGAACACTGTCTGGGTAAAGGGGGCCTTGAGAGGCAAGGAAGTCCTCCTCTTCCTGCCTCTGTTCTGCCTCAAGTGCCCTGTCCATTATTCCACGCAGCGTGTGCTCCAACAGGTGGACAAGAGGTACAGTGTCACTGATGCATGCACTGTCACTGCTCACCATCCTCGTGGCCTCCTCAAATGGTGCCAGGACAGTGCATGCATCCCTGATCATGCCCCACTGGCGTGGAGAAAAAAAACCAAGCTCCCCTGACCCTGTCCTGGTGCCGTAGTCGCACAGGTACTCATTGATGGCCCTCTGCTGCGTGTGCAGCCGCTGCAGCATGGCCAACGTTGAGTTCCACCTGGTGGGCATGTCACATATAAGGCGGTTCTTGGGCAGGTTCAACTCCTTTTGCAGCTCAGCCAGGCGAGCACTGGCATTATAAGATCTGCGGAAATGCACACAGACTTTCCTGGCCTGCCTCAGGACATCCTGTAAGCCCGGGTACCTGCCCAAGAAGCGCTGCACCACCAGGTTAAGGACGTGAGCCACACAGGGCACATGGGTCAGTTGTCCCTGTCGGAGGGCGGAGAGGAGGTTGGTGCCATTGTCGCAAACCACCATTCCTGGCTTAAGCTGGCGTGGCGTCAACCACCTCTCGGCCTGGCCCTGCAGAGCAGACAGGACCTCTGCCCCAGTGTGGCTTCTGTCCCCCAAACACACCAGCGCAAGCACGGCATGGCATCTTTTTGCCTGCGTACTTGCGTAGCCCCGTGAACGGCTACGGAGCACCGCTGGTTCATAGGACAAACCACAGGAAGAGGCCATGGAGGAAGAAGAAGAGGAGGGGGTGGAGGAGAGAGGTGTGTCACAACCAGTAGTAGCATTTTGGAGGCGTGGCGGTGGGACAACCTCCAACACTACTGCACCTTGTCCTGAATCCTTCCCAGCTGCCAAAAGAGTGACCCAATGGGCCGTGAAAGAAAGGTAACGTCCCTGTCCATGCCTGCTGGACCATGAGTCAGCGGTAATATGCACCTTACCGCTGACCGCCCTGTCCAGCGAGGCCAAGACATTGCCTTCCACATGCCGGTAGAGAGCCGGAATAGCCTTCCGTGAGAAAAAGTGGCGTTTGGGAACCTGCCACTGAGGAACCGCACATTGCACAAACTCACGGAAGGGGGCCGAGTCTACCAACTGAAAAGGCAGCAGTTGAAGCGCTAGCAATTTAGCCAAGCTAGCATTCAACCGCTGGGCATGTGGATGGCTGGGAGTGAACTTCTTTCGACGGTCCAGCAGCTGGGGCAGGGAAATTTGCCTGCTAGAATCGGACGTCGGTGTACTGCTAGCAGAGTGGGCGCAAGTACTTGGCTGTGACACACCTAATTCTACACCTTCATTCCTCTCAGTGCATGTTTCAGAGAGGACTGAAGTTATAGTGGGGTTGGAGATCCCAGCTGATGCGGTGCAAGGAGAGGTCCGCTTGGTTCTTTGGTGTGGGTCTTTGAGGTAGGCTTGCCAACGAGCTGCATGGCAGGTCAACATATGTCTGGTCAGGCATGTGGTACCCAAGCGGCTGATGTTTTGGCCACGCGATATACGCTTGAGACATATGTTGCAAACAGCAGCTGTGCGATCTGATGCACTAGCCTCAAAAAAGGCCCACACCAAAGAACTTTTTGAATGACGGGCAGAGGCAGCGCCCTGCACAGGCGGAGCTCTGCGGTGTGATTCCGTCGGTGTACTGCCCTTACGCTGGCCACCAAAGGGCATCCTGCCTCGTTGGAGATGTGCCTCCTCCTCATCCTCCTCCTCCTCCTCTCTCCTATTAGGCACCCACGTGGAGTCATTGACCTCATCATCCCCTCCCTCCTCATCACTGGAGCCAATCTGGCAGTATGCTGCAGCTGCTGGAACATGACTGCCAGATTGGTGTCCTTCTTGAGCATCCCCTCTGTCTGCTCTCACGCTACTGCCTTCCTCTAGCTGGGTTTCATCATCAGACCCTTCGAAACGCTGGGCATCCTCCTGGAGCATGTACCCAACACTGTGCTGAAACAGTTCGGGGGACTCCTCAGGAGGAGGACATGGTGGGTCTAGGGAAGGAGTGACTGATGATTTGTCTGACATTGATACCAGGGAAGACGACGCTTTGGCAGCTGCTTTTCCAGTACCCTGAGCCTGGGTGAGAGAGGATGAGGAGGAGGAGGAGGGCTTGGTCATCCACTCTACCAAGTCTTCGGCATGATGTGGCTCAACATGTCCAGCTGCCGAAAAGAAGGACAAGCGTGTCCCATGGCCATGTGCTGATGACAATGCACCGCGTCCACGACCAGCACTGTTGCCCCCAGACACAGAGCCTGCTTGCCCTCTTTTATTGCCTCCTGACTGTCTGCCTCTCCTTGTTTGCCTTCCAGACATTCTAATAGATGGCCTGCAGGGAGATGGGAAAAAAGCAATAAGGGCTACCTTCAGGTGTCCTTCTCTGTCCCTTGAAACAAGGACTTTCACAGTGAAAGAAACTGACACTGTCCCTACCTAGAGTTTTCTGTCCCTAGAATAAATGTTTTTTTTAATCACAATATAGCACAAGGACAATTCACTCAATGTCTCTCCAGGTCCCTGGAAACAAGGACTTGCAGAGTGAAAGAAACTGACACTGTCCCTACCTAGAGTTTTCTGTCCCTAGAATAAATGTTTTTTTTAAGCACAATATAGCACAAGGACAATTAACTCACTGTCCTTACAGGTCCCTGGAAACAAGGACTTGCAGAGTGAAAAAAAAAAAACACTCTCCCTACCTACAGTTTTCTGTCCCTAGAAAAAATTTTTTTTTTAAGCACAATATAGCACAAGGACAATTAACTCACTGTCCTTACAGGTCCCTGGAAACAAGGACTTGCAGAGTGAAAGAAAAAAAACACTCTCCCTACCTACAGTTTTCTGTCCCTAGAAAAAAATGTTTTTTTTAATCACAATATAGCACAAGGAAAATTAACTCACTGTCCTTACAGGTCCCTGGAAACAAGGACTTGCAGAGTGAAAGAAAAAAAACACTCTCCCTACCTACAGTTTTCTGTCCCTAGAAAAAATGTTTTTTTTAATCACAATATAGCACAAGGAAAATTAACTCACTGTCCTTACAGGTCCCTGGAAACAAGGACTTGCAGAGTGAAAGAAACTGACACTGTCCCTACCTAGAGTTTTCTGTCCCTAGAATAAATGTTTTTTTTAAGCACAATATAGCACAAGGACAATTAACTCACTGTCCTTACAGGTCCCTGGAAACAAGGACTTGCAGAGTGAAAGAAAAAAAACACTCTCCCTACCTACAGTTTTCTGTCCCTAGAAAAAATGTTTTTTTTAATCACAATATAGCACAAGGAAAATTAACTCACTGTCCTTACAGGTCCCTGGAAACAAGGACTTGCAGAGTGAAAGAAACTGACACTGTCCCTACCTAGAGTTTTCTGTCCCTAGAATAAATGTTTTTTTTAAGCACAATATAGCACAAGGACAATTAACTCACTGTCCTTACAGGTCCCTGGAAACAAGGACTTGCAGAGTGAAAAAAAAAAAACACTCTCCCTACCTAGAGTTTTCTGTCCCTAGAAGAAATGTTTTTTTTAAGCACAATATAGCACAAGGACAATTAACTCACTGTCCTTACAGGTCCCTGGAAACAAGGACTTGCAGAGTGAAAGAAACTGACACTGTCCCTACCTAGAGTTTTCTGTCCCTAGAATAAATGTTTTTTTTAATCACAATATAGCACAAGGAAAATTAACTCACTGTCCTTACAGGTCCCTGGAAACAAGGACTTGCAGAGTGAAAGAAACTGACACTGTCCCTACCTAGAGTTTTCTGTCCCTAGAATAAATGTTTTTTTTAATCACAATATAGCACAAGGACAATTAACTCACTGTCCTTACAGGTCCCTGGAAACAAGGACTTGCAGAGTGAAAGAAACTGACACTGTCCCTACCTAGAGTTTTCTGTCCCTAGAATAAATGGTTTTTTTAAGCACAATATAGCACAAGGACAATTAACTCACTGTCCTTACAGGTCCCTGGAAACAAGGACTTGCAGAGTGAAAAAAAAAAAACACTCTCCCTACCTACAGTTTTCTGTCCCTAGAAAAAATGTTTTTTTTAAGCACAATATAGCACAAGGACAATTAACTCACTGTCCTTACAGGTCCCTGGAAACAAGGACTTGCAGAGTGAAAGAAAAAAAACACTCTCCCTACCTACAGTTTTCTGTCCCTAGAAAAAAATGTTTTTTTTAATCACAATATAGCACAAGGAAAATTAACTCACTGTCCTTACAGGTCCCTGGAAACAAGGACTTGCAGAGTGAAAGAAAAAAAACACTCTCCCTACCTACAGTTTTCTGTCCCTAGAAAAAATGGTTTTTTTAATCACAATATAGCACAAGGAAAATTAACTCACTGTCCTTACAGGTCCCTGGAAACAAGGACTTGCAGAGTGAAAGAAACTGACACTGTCCCTACCTAGAGTTTTCTGTCCCTAGAATAAATGTTTTTTTTAAGCACAATATAGCACAAGGACAATTAACTCACTGTCCTTACAGGTCCCTGGAAACAAGGACTTGCAGAGTGAAAGAAAAAAAACACTCTCCCTACCTACAGTTTTCTGTCCCTAGAAAAAATGTTTTTTTTAATCACAATATAGCACAAGGAAAATTAACTCACTGTCCTTACAGGTCCCTGGAAACAAGGACTTGCAGAGTGAAAGAAACTGACACTGTCCCTACCTAGAGTTTTCTGTCCCTAGAATAAATGTTTTTTTTAAGCACAATATAGCACAAGGACAATTAACTCACTGTCCTTACAGGTCCCTGGAAACAAGGACTTGCAGAGTGAAAAAAAAAAAACACTCTCCCTACCTAGAGTTTTCTGTCCCTAGAAGAAATGTTTTTTTTAAGCACAATATAGCACAAGGACAATTAACTCACTGTCCTTACAGGTCCCTGGAAACAAGGACTTGCAGAGTGAAAGAAACTGACACTGTCCCTACCTAGAGTTTTCTGTCCCTAGAATAAATGTTTTTTTTAATCACAATATAGCACAAGGAAAATTAACTCACTGTCCTTACAGGTCCCTGGAAACAAGGACTTGCAGAGTGAAAGAAACTGACACTGTCCCTACCTAGAGTTTTCTGTCCCTAGAATAAATGTTTTTTTTAATCACAATATAGCACAAGGACAATTAACTCACTGTCCTTACAGGTCCCTGGAAACAAGGACTTGCAGAGTGAAAGAAACTGACACTGTCCCTACCTAGAGTTTTCTGTCCCTAGAATAAATGGTTTTTTTAAGCACAATATAGCACAAGGACAATTAACTCACTGTCCTTACAGGTCCCTGGAAACAAGGACTTGCAGAGTGAAAGAAACTGACACTGTCCCTACCTAGAGTTTTCTGTCCCTAGAATAAATGTTTTTTTTAATCACAATATAGCACAAGGAAAATTAACTCACTGTCCTTACAGGTCCCTGGAAACAAGGACTTGCAGAGTGAAAGAAACTGACACTGTCCCTACCTAGAGTTTTCTGTCCCTAGAATAAATGTTTTTTTTAATCACAATATAGCACAAGGAAAATTAACTCACTGTCCTTACAGGTCCCTGGAAACAAGGACTTGCAGAGTGAAAGAAACTGACACTGTCCCTACCTAGAGTTTTCTGTCCCTAGAATAAATGTTTTTTTTAATCACAATATAGCACAAGGACAATTAACTCACTGTCCTTACAGGTCCCTGGAAACAAGGACTTGCAGAGTGAAAGAAACTGACACTGTCCCTACCTAGAGTTTTCTGTCCCTAGAATAAATGTTTTTTTTAAGCACAATATAGCACAAGGACAATTAACTCACTGTCCTTACAGGTCCCTGGAAACAAGGACTTGCAGAGTGAAAGAAACTGACACTGTCCCTACCTAGAGTTTTCTGTCCCTAGAATAAATGTTTTTTTTAATCACAATATAGCACAAGGAAAATTAACTCACTGTCCTTACAGGTCCCTGGAAACAAGGACTTGCAGAGTGAAAGAAACTGACACTGTCCCTACCTAGAGTTTTCTGTCCCTAGAATAAATGTTTTTTTTAATCACAATATAGCACAAGGAAAATTAACTCACTGTCCTTACAGGTCCCTGGAAACAAGGACTTGCAGAGTGAAAGAAACTGACACTGTCCCTACCTAGAGTTTTCTGTCCCTAGAATAAATGTTTTTTTTAAGCACAATATAGCACAAGGACAATTAACTCACTGTCCTTACAGGTCCCTGGAAACAAGGACTTGCAGAGTGAAAGAAAAAAAACACTCTCCCTACCTACAGTTTTCTGTCCCTAGAAAAAATGTTTTTTTTAATCACAATATAGCACAAGGAAAATTAACTCACTGTCCTTACAGGTCCCTGGAAACAAGGACTTGCAGAGTGAAAGAAACTGACACTGTCCCGACCTAGAGTTTTCTGTCCCTAGAATAAATGTTTTTTTTAATCACAATATAGCACAAGGACAATTAACTCACTGTCCTTACAGGTCCCTGGAAACAAGGACTTGCAGAGTGAAAGAAACTGACACTGTCCCTACCTAGAGTTTTCTGTCCCTAGAATAAATGTTTTTTTTAAGCACAATATAGCACAAGGACAATTAACTCACTGTCCTTACAGGTCCCTGGAAACAAGGACTTGCAGAGTGAAAGAAAAAAAACACTCTCCCTACCTACAGTTTTCTGTCCCTAGAAAAAATGTTTTTTTTAATCACAATATAGCACAAGGAAAATTAACTCACTGTCCTTACAGGTCCCTGGAAACAAGGACTTGCAGAGTGAAAGAAACTGACACTGTCCCTACCTAGAGTTTTCTGTCCCTAGAATAAATGTTTTTTTTAATCACAATATAGCACAAGGACAATTAACTCACTGTCCTTACAGGTCCCTGGAAACAAGGACTTGCAGAGTGAAAGAAACTGACACTGTCCCTACCTAGAGTTTTCTGTCCCTAGAATAAATGTTTTTTTTAAGCACAATATAGCACAAGGACAATTAACTCACTGTCCTTACAGGTCCCTGGAAACAAGGACTTGCAGAGTGAAAGAAACTGACACTGTCCCTACCTAGAGTTTTCTGTCCCTAGAATAAATGTTTTTTTTAAGCACACTATAGCAGAAGCACAAAACACACTGACACTCTCCCTACCTATCCTTCTCTTTCCCTAAACTAAAGGAATCCAGGTTAAGCAAGAAAGAAATAACAGTCACTGTCCCTGCCTATGCTACTCTATCCCTGCTCCGGAACACACTACACTAGGCCGCCGTGCTGGCGGCCTTTTATAGTGTGGGGCGTGTACTAAACACCCTCAGCAATAATTGGCCACAGGCATCCTGCCTGTGGCCAATCATTGCTCTCCTCGCTGCCGGCGCTGTGATTGGCCAAGCATGCGGGGTCACAGTGCATGCTTGGCCAATCACAGCGCCTGGATGACACTGCGATGGCGTAGTGCATTGTGGGCCGTTCGCGTCACTCGAATTTGGCGCGAACGGCCCAAATCGTTCGATCTTCGTCGAACGATCGAACAGCCAATGTTCGAGTCGAACGTATGTTCGACTCGAACACGAAGCTCATCCCTACTTAGTGGCGTATTGTCTAGGCAAATGACGTCATACATCCCAGGAGTCTTCGGAAGGGGAGTAGAGGTGGGGGGGGGGGGTGTTTCTCAGCTAAGCACACTCTCCTGCGTGTATGCTTTAGCAAAGGGCAAATGGTTTCCAGTAAAGAAATGCTACATGAATCATTTGCCCTTACTCAAGATGGCCACAGCCAGAAATGCTAGGGTGTTGTTTTTTACAGTGATTTCTCAACAAAATAAAGCATAGAGAGATGCATGTATGGGGGAGTTTGCTTTGAATATTAAAAATGCATTAAATTGTGTTTTTGGTTTGTGGTTCTCAGGTGCAGTGAAGATCATCTTTAAGGACCTAGCTACATTTTACCTATGAACAGACCTTAGCACTGAGACACACAAATAGGGATCATATCTCCCAAATGTGGCACCTATGGTTGGTTTGGAACAAAGACAAATCTTTGAATCCCTTTTCTTAGACCTATTTTCCAATCTAACCAAGCCTCAGAAAATATTAATGTACACACTCAACAAGAATTCCCCAGGAAGCATGACTATTATGACTATATCTATTGCAAAGCCTACCTAGGAATAATTGTCAAGGCTACTTCTCTAGTTTCCAAGCTTAAAAGTTATCTTGTTTACTAATGTTTGTAATATGGTTCTCTTCAATGTATAACAAACTGCACGATTGAATGGAATAACCTGAAGGAGAATGGGGTTGTCTGCAGCCCTAGACACAGTCTTGATCCCGAAGGGGTGTCCGGGATGGTAGTCAACCCTTACCTCCACCGTGTACCAAGTATTAGGACGCATATATAACGATAACCATACCCAACTTTGATATTACTCTGTTACCTTATTTGTACTCATTTACATGACATTATTATACCACCTTGCATCATAAAACAGTTTTCGTTTACTTCTGTTATATATGAAAATCATCAATAAAAACGATTGAATTAAAGATAAGCTTTAAGGAACCTAACCTACCTGCATAGCGATGTTGTTCTTTATCCAGAAAGTGCCACTCAGTCCCGTTGGTCTGCAATTTGATGATACTGGAATACACTTGCTGATTATGTTGGAACATTAACTACACACAAGGAACCTGAACAAAAAACAGACACACAGCACAAAGTGCACTCTCTATTTCCTTACTACTGATTATGTATGGAGAACTGAAGTTGGAAGAGAAGCGGTTTAACCATAATCAGATGGGCATCTTAATGATCACAACAGGGATATACAGTGCCTTGAAAAAGTATTCATATCCCTTGAAATTTTCCACATTTTGTCATGTTATAACCAAAAACGTAAATGTATTTTATTGGGATTTTATGTGATAGACCAACACAAAGTGGCACAAAATTGTGAAGTGGATGGAAAATGATAAATGGTTTTCACATTTTTTTACAAATAAATATGTGAAAAGTGTGGCGTGAGTCGATACTTTATAGAACCACCTTTCACTGCAATTACAGCTGAAAGTCTTTTTTGGGGATGTCTCTACCAGCTTTTCATGTCTAGAGAGGGAAATGTTTGCCCATTCTTCATTGCAAAATAGCTCAAGCTCTGTCAAATTGAATGGAGAGCGTCTGTGAATAGCAATTTTCAAGTCAAGCCAAAGATTCTCAATTGGATTGAGGTCTGGACTTTAACTGGGCCATTCTAACACATGAATATGCTTTGATCTAAACCATTCCATTGTAGCTCTGGCTGTATGTTTAGGGTTGTTGTCCTGCTGGAAGGTGAATATCCGCCCCAGTCTCAAGTCTTTCGCAGACTCTTATGCCCTGTACACACAATAGGAATTTCCTATGGGCTAAAATCTGATGGAATTTTCTGTCAGACTTTCGTTCAGTCTTCCATCAGTCTTGCATACACACTGAAAGACTAAATTCCAACCATCCAAAGCGCGGTGACGTAAAACACTACAATGAGCCGAGAGAAGTTCAATGTGTCGACTTGATTCTGAGCATGCATGGGTTTTTTCTCCGACGGAGTTCCACACAGACGATCGGAATTTCCCATAGGATTTTTTTCCATCAGAAAAATTTCCAGCAGAAAAATTTAAAACATGTTTTATTTCTAAAAAAGTCTGATGAGCCCACACACGATAGGAATTTCTGATGAAAAAATTCTATCAGACTTTTTTCATCAGAAGTTCCTATCGTGTGTACAGGGCATAACAGATTTTCTTCTAGGATTTCCCTGTATTTGGCACCATCCATATTCCCATCAACTCTGACCATCTTCCCTGTCCTTGTCCCTGAAGAAAAAAAAGCATCCCCACAACATGATGCTGCCACCACCATAATTCACCGGGGGATGGTGTGTTCAGGGTAATGTGCAGTGTTAGTTTTCCGCCGCACATAGCGTTTAGCTTTTAGGCCAAAAAGTAACATTTTTGTCTCATCTGACCAGAGCACCTTCTTCCACATGTTTGCTGTGTCCGCCACATGGCTTCTCACAAAGTGCAAATGGGACTTTCTTTCAACAATGGCTTTCTTTTTGCCACTCTCCCATAAAGGCCAGATTTGTGAATTGCACGACTAATAGTTGTCCTGTGGACAGATTCTCCCACCTGAGGTGTGGATCTCTGCAGATCCTCCAGAGTTACCATGGGCCTCTTGGCTGCTTCTCTGATTATTGCTCTCCTTGCCTGGCCTGTCAGTTTAGGTGGACGGCCATGTCTCAGTAGGTTTGCAGTTGTGCCCCACTCTTTCCATTTTTGGATGATGGATTGAACAGTGCTCTGTGAGATGTTTAAACTTTGGGATATTCTTTTATAACCTAACCCTGCTTTAAACTTCTCCACAACTTTATCCCTGACCTGTCTGGTGTGTTCCTTGGCCTTCATGATGCTGTTTGTTCACTAAGGTTCTCTAATAAACCTCTGAGGACTTCACAGAACAGTATTTATACTGAGATTAAATTACACACAGGGGGACTCTATTTACTAATTAGGTGACTTCTGAAGGCAGTTGGTTCCAATAGATTCTAGTTAGGGGTATCAGAGTAAAGGGGGCTGAATAAAAATGCACGTCACACTTTTCAGATATTTATTTGTAAAAAAAATTGAAAAACATTTATCATTTTCCTTCCACCTCACAATTATGTGCCACTTTGTGTTGGTCTATCACATAAAATCTCAATAAAATACATTTACATTTTTTGGTTGTAACATTATTATTATTATACACCATTTATATAGCGCCAACAGTTTATGCAGCACTTTACAATGTAGAGGGGGGACAGCACAATTACAGTAGAGTTCAATACAGAAGGTACAGGAGTGCCCTGCTCATAGAGCTTATATTCTAAAGGGAGGGGAGGGGGTGGTACAAAAGGTAAAAGCTGCAGAGAATGATTTGATGGGGTGGCTTGGGGACAGTTGTTAGGTGGATATGCTTCCCTGATTAAATGAGTTTTCAAGGATCTCCTAAAGGGTAACATGACAAAATGTGGAAAATTTCAAGGGGTGTGAATACTTTTTCAAGGCACTGTACACTTTACTATTGAAATAAACACATTGACACACACCTACACAGTTGAATTGGATGGAATTATTAATGCTAGGGGTAAAATGCCTTTCCCTAAACCAAAATCTCCCAAGGCTTTTTTATTCATGTGCATGTGTAAGTTAAGGCACATGCATGTCATCTTATGCATGTGCTGTACAACCTTTTTTTTTTACGTTAAGAAATTATACCTTGCTTAAAAAACCTGGTGGTGCAGCCTTCCCAGGGGGCATCTGTTTGACCCTGAATATGTTCCTAGTGCCTCTAAAGATTAGGAAGTGTGAAAACTTTAAAGGTAAGTAATAGTGAATAAACAGTTGCATTTAATAAAAGAAATGGCTATAAAATTATTTCACATTTGCTTGCAGTTCAGATTTTTAGTGATGGGGTACAGGTCAATTTTAATGCTATTTGAGCCTTGCCAGTTAAAGTGGACATGAACCTGAAGTGACAATTTGTTATGTTTTAGGGAAAATCTACAAATTTTATTTGGGCCTAAGCAGTATCCTGAAAGGTTTACCATTTGTCTTTTGTTTCTGAAAAATTTAAGTGCACATCCTGTGCCTAGGCACTCCAGTTCTCCTATTAGACCATCTCAACCAGTGCAAAAGGTCAAGTTGTCACACTGAGGAAACATTATTCACTTGCCTTATTATAAAAACAGTTTAAAGCCCAGATAAGATGTGGAAATGAGAGTGTAAGGTGGTTGAGCTGGCGAGGAAGGACACTGCGGGTTTTCCAAAATGGGGGAACAGGATCAGCTGATCATTACGAACTAGAGGCAGGAGAGCCGCTGAAGGACTTGTGGTGTAAAGATAAAAATGGGGGACAAGGGGAACCAAGCAATGAAAGCTGAGGAGGTAATGTATGAAGGAGGGGAGGTTGTAGTGAGGTTAAGAGGTAAAGCCTTGACTAACAGGTCAACCCCTAACTAAGCCCCTGGTTACACCGGTGCGACTTGTCATGCAATTTGACAGTTCCAAAAAGGTTCCTGCACTACTGTTTACCTATTTCATTGTGACTTGCATAGACTTCTGTTAAATGAAGTCGTGAGCTGCAATGAAATTGGCAGTGCAAATCACACTGATGTGCGGCTTTGAAATTGCGCTGAAGTATCGCGATTTCAACAGTGCACCAGTGTGAACCAGGGCTAACAGTGCTGCGCCTTAAGGCTGGCTGTGTACTGTCAGGAGAAAGGAGCTTCTGGGAAAATGTGGACTGAAAGCTGGCAAATGCAAGGATAAGGGCTGTGCATATTATTTTTAGGTTGCAGTATAAAGAATGAGAACATTGACTTGACAAGGCAAGCTTTAGAGTTGCTTCCAGCAACCCTTGAGTTTGAGCGCTGCACTATTTTCTATATATCTGTTTATACTTTGTTTGTTTGAGTGCCAGAAGCTTTGTTGTATACATTGGTTTAGCGCAGTTTTTTTCACTATATATTTTCAAGCTTTACGAAGTGAAAAGTTACTGGGAAAGATTGGAAATTTTGAATTAAGACATGTGTAGCGGCCTCACCCCTCTCTCCCCTTCTTATTCTCGGCTTGGCTTTCTTTGTCTAGGGGTGTTAGTGCTGGGGGAGGGATGAGATACACTATGGCCCATCTCCTCCATAGTGACGAGGTGAAGACCAGAAAGATCGGGCTTTGTGTAGGTGTCCTAGAGTCAAGTCCTGTACTTCGTCCCTGACTCCTTTGCTCCTAGTAACCAGAGTTCCACACAGTGAATAGGTCCAACACAGTTTTATTCTTCTCAGCGAATAAACACACAGCACGGGTAAGTTGGATTATTTTGCAACAACTTAGTCTTAATGGGAATAGGTCGAGGCACAATCCTTTCCCTTCTCTTGCCAACCACTGTGGTATCACCAGTGGCGAATAGTCACTGCCACTGACTATGTGAAGTAGAACGTGAATTACCTTCGCTAGCAAGGCCCCTGTCAGGGGAAGGATATCTGTCCAAGGGAGATACCGGAGGCCTCTCTGTCACCAGCGATGCTGCGCTGGACTCTCCAGAGAAGTTCTGCTCACCAGACCTCACGAACTCAGACACGGGCACCCAAGGAGTTAGGGCCCCCTCGGATTCCTCCACCCTCGCGGAACTCAGTCGAAGGTACTGAGCCCCAGGCATCCGCCATAGTACCTCACCCCAGGCTAAAGGTGCCTGAGATGGATTCAATCTACACTCCGGCCAGGTCAAGGGCACCTGGGCCCGGAGCACTGGAACGCCAGCACCCAAGCTGAAGGTGCCTGGGTGCGGCCGCGTCCTCCGACTTCAACTCTGAACCCCGTGGTCAGGGCGTCCGCCCCTTTTATCCCCTCTCCCTTCGTGTCACAGCGGGTTTCCCGCCCTGCTGTACCAGCTCCAGGGTAGGACAAAAAGGCACAGTCTTGCGATGTGAGTTCAACTCCGGCCCAGGGCAACAACGCCACCTGTAGGCCGCAGGGAACCTCACATCACCAGAGTCCTCCAAGAACCATAAAAGGGTCTCAGATTCCCTAGCAATCAGTGCATCTGGGTTACACTACCACCCACCCACTACCACCCAGATGCTTCCCCTAAATTCAAATACCCGCTACACTTGTATCACTGCTAAAATGCTACCATTTATTTTAGTAGCCTTGTGAAAAAATAAAACACAGGATATAAGAAACTGTAGGCTTCAGAGCCCAGCTCTATATTAGCACAGGGCTTAAAAAATCTAAAAGCAAACCCAAATTCAGGATCTAAAGAATCAGCTGGTAACATTGTGGAGCACTGGCAACTTGAAATTGATCCACACAATCAAAAATGCATGTTTGCATTATGTTGGGAAGATCATCCCAGGGTTAGCACTGTTGGAACAGAACATTTCCCATACCTGCCAAGAGAAACAACTGCCCTAGTAAAGATGTGAGAAGGTGTACATGCAAGGATACACAGGTACTAATGGCAAGGGGCTCAGTTATTAGGAAGGAAGACAGGGTGATGTCACAAAGACTGTGATTGCCAAACAGCCTGTTTACCTTGCGCTCAGGTGCGACACATTACCGATTGGGTATAAACATTGTTGAGAGGGACTGGGGAAAACCTAGCTGTCATAACACATACTGGTACAAATGACAAAATTAGAGAAACATGCTAAAAAAACATTTCAGGGACTTAGGTACTACACTCCAAGATAATATTTTTAAAATACTTATTGTACCATGAGCTGCATCATAGAGGGAACTCAAAGATGTAAATAAATGACTGAGAAAATAGTGTAAAATTGAGAGGTTTGGGTTCTAAGATGAATTTTTGGTCGGCTATTGGTTCTACAGAATAAATGCACCTAAATGCATTTTAAAACATGTTCTATTTTTTTACACCGATGGAAAAAAGTCCGATGGGGCCCACACGCGATCGTTTTTTTCCGATGAAAAAAGTCAGTGGGAACACATATTAGTTTAAAGAGTGTGTAGCACACCCATCTCTATTGTCTTGTTGAGTACCTGTGTATTGTCTTGTTGAGTACCTGTGTATTGTCTTGTTGAGTACTTGTGTATTGTCTTAAATAGTTGTGTCAGGAAGATAGTTGTTAGGTAATTTGGACAGGGTATAATCTCTAATCCTCTTTAAATTAAAAGGTACGATGCCCGGCGGGTGTGGCGAGGCGACTCGGTGTACATCTTGCGGCATGTAAGCGTTCCTTGATCATCTGATTGAGGGCGATTACTGCTGTGCAAAATGTAAGCACATTGTTTCCCTGGAAGCCCAGGTTCTGAATCTGGGGAAGCAACTGTCAGCACTGGGAAGACCGTCCACATTAAAGGAGAGCCAGCAATGTACCCGGCAGGTGATGGCAGGGGCCAGCACAGAGGTGGGTGGAGACAAAGAGGTGCAGGCACTAGAAAATAGTAGATGGGTGACAGTCAGGAAGGGTAGAGTGGGAAGTGCCAGGGAGGCCGATCCAGGGCTGGAGCATCCCAATAAGTATGCTCCATTGAGTGACATTGGTGAAACCAGTCAGGGACCAGCACTGCTGGAGCTGAGGGACTCTCCTAGCTGCTGGGGGAAGAACTCCTCCAGTGAGAGTGGGGGGGAAACAAAGGGAAAGGAAAGACAGATTCTGGTGGTAGGGGATTCAATTCTTAGAAGGACAGAGAGGGCAATCTGTAACAAAGACCTAAAGCGCCAAACTGTATGTTGTCTACCAGGCGCTCGGGTTCGGCACATCACGGATCTGGTGGACAGATTACTGGGAGGGGCTGGGGAAGACCCAGCTGTCATGGTGCACGTTGGCACCAATCACAAAGTCAGAGGCAGATGGAGTGTCCTAAAGAACGATTTTAGGGACTGGGGAGCTAAATTGAGGAACAGGACCTCCAAGGTAGTATTCTCAGGAATACTACCGGTACATTGAGCCACGCCAGAAAGGGAGATTAGGGAAGTGAACAAGTGGCTGAAGAGCTGGTGTAGTAAACAGGGGTTTGGGTTCCTGGAGGACTGGGCCGACTTCTCAGTCGATAACCAGTACTATAGAAGGGACAGACTGCACCTAAATGAGGAGGGTGCAGATCAGCTGGGAATAAGGATGGCCAAAAAGTTAGAGGGGTTTTTAAACTAGGCGACGGGGGGGGGGAGGGTCCAGAGATAGTGAGAGTCAGCGTGGAACATATTCCAGAGGGTAGTATTAGGGGCATTAGTGGTAGGGTAACCAAAAGCACATAAACCCAAGGTAAGTATAGTAGCAAGTCCTAGTTGCAATCTCGGAACACCCAAGAGGATAGTATGTGACCGGTCAAAATATATTAATGCATTAAAGTGTTTGTTCACCAATGCCAGAAGTCTGCCAAGCAAAATTGGTGAGTTGGAAGCTCTGGTGCATGAGGAGAGCTATAATGTAATCGGTATTGCTGAAACTTGGCTTCATTCCTCACATGACTGGGCTATTAATATTCCTGGCTATGCACTCTTTCGGAAAGACAGGGTAAAAAGGAAATGTGGAGGGGTATGTGAGAAGTGATCTCAAAGCGAGTGTGAAAGAGGACCTGGTGGATGGAGAGTGGGATGAGTCTGAAGCATTATGGGTGGAACTGCATACAGATGTGCGTAATTCAAAGTTAATCATTGGAGTTTGTTATAGACCACCCAATGTTAATGAGGAGGTGGAGACTCAGCTCCTTGCACAGATGGAAAGGGCTGCAAGGGCTGGGGCGGTGATAATAATGGGGGACTCCCCTGATGAAGTCACGAGGTACGTGACGTAACGCTGTAGGAAAATCGTGAGGCACCTCAAACCGTAAATACCCGGAAGAACAGTAAGACGGCATATTGCGCTGTTCTGGTTATTTACAAGCTTTCTCTATTTTAATTTATGTACAAGCATTACTTTTATCAATAAACTCATATTCTTTTAAATACTTAAATACTACACTATTGGAGACCTTTCTCTCTCCCCATCCCTGATCCGGTATCCCCATTGGAGTTGCCCCCCCCCCCCCCTCCTCTAGGAATATTAACATCAGTGTTACCGGTGGAGACGTGAAGGAGATCGTTAGAAACACACATTGTAGGGGCCAGTGCAGAGGGGGGAGACATTACTGATCATGCTCAATTATATCTATATGGAGGTGAGAGTTCTGTGAGACCATTGCTTGGAGATATCAGTGGTTATCACTATAGCAGGGGATCTGGATCTGCACTAGTTCACTTTATTTTCATCAAGATAGTCGGATTGAGAGACTATTTGTTGCACTATATATTTATAATATTTGTATATTTTTATTTTTATCCTTATTTGATTGCTGCTAAAAAAAATTGGCACTTCCTTTAGACTATTTAATACCTATGCCCTATTTTTCACTTTTATCACATTTGCACTAGCGTGGATACTTTTTAATTTTTTGCACAGTTTATTTTTGCACAGGCACTTTGTATTATTGCTTCGTATCTATTGTTAGATACTTATGCATATTTTTGATTGTACTTGATTCACTGATTAATTTATTTACACTGATTTTTATCACACCAGATGTAGTTTGTGTGTTGGCTTTTAGCGCGGAAACATTTCATTTATTTAATAATGGGGGACTTTAACTACCCAGAAATTGACTGGAGTAATGACACTGCTGGGACAGTTAAAGGGCAAACATGTATAAACCTATTGCAGGACAATTTTATGGTCCAGTTTATTGAGACCCCAACTAGGAATGATGCTCTGTTGGACCTGGTAATCTCAAACCATGAAGAGCGTATTACTAATGTTCAGATAAAGGAACACATGGGTAGCAGTGACCATAACATGATTTCATTTGATGTTAGCTGTAAGCAAAAATCACATACAGGAAAGATAAAAACACTTAATTTCAAGAGAGCAAATTTTCCAAGGATGAGGGCTGCTCTCCAGGACTTAGACTGGGAGAGAATATTGGCATCAATGGGCACAGAACAGAAATGGGAATTCTTCAAAAAGACTGTTTGTGAACTCACTGCAAAGTATATTCCCATGGGTAATAAGTTTAAAAGGCTAAAAATAAAATCTATGTGGCTCACGGCCAAAGTTAAAAAAGCTATAAACTACAAGAAAAGAGCTTTTAAAAAATATAAAAATGAGGGAACACTAGTGTCATTTAAATGTTACAAAGAATATAACATGATATGTAAAAAGGAAATCAAGGATGCAAAAATTCAAAACGAACGACAGATTGCAAAAGATAGTAGGACAAACCCCCAAAAATTCTTCAAATATATAAATAGTAAAAAGGTCAAGTCTGAGCATGTAGGCCCTTTACAAAATATTCTAGAGTGGGTGACTGGGGACAAAGAGAAGGCTAATTTATTAAATAATTTCTCCAGCTCTGTGTATACAAAGGAGCATGGGGGAGCTCATGTCCAAAATGGGGGTGGTAGTGACACAGCCCCAAATCCACAATGGCTCAAAAGTGATATGGTCCAGAAATATTTAGACAGAATAAAGGTGGATAAAGCACCTGGACCAGATGGTATACACCCACGGATCCTAAAAGAATTGAGCTCTGTAATTTCAAAGCCATTGTATCTAATTTATAGGGACTCATTAATGACAGGAATAGTACCACTGGATTGGCGCAGGGCCAATGTGGTGCCTATATTTAAAAAAGGAACAAAGTCTTTACCAAGTAACTATAGACCTGTTAGTTTAACTTCTATAGTTGGGAAGACACTGGAGAGATTAATAAAAGACCACATACTGTAGATGAGTTCTTGCTGGAAAAAAATATGTTAAGCAACAGACAGCATGGATTCATGAAAGACAGAAGTTGTCAGACAAACCTGATTTCTTTTTATGAAGAGGTAAGTAAAACCTTGGACAGAGGGGTGGCGGTGGACGTGGTATACTTGGATTTTGCAAAAGCGTTCGATAAAGTTCCCCACACACGGCTCATGTGCAAGGTAAAGTCTACAGGATTGGAAATATCAGTTTGTAAATGGATAGAAAACTGGCTAAAAGACAGAATTCAGAGAGTTGTGGTTAATGATTCTTACTCTGAATGGTCTAAGGTTACCAGTGGTGTACCCCAAGGTTCAGTGTTGGGACCCTTACTTTTTAATATCTTTATAAATGATATTGGGTCTGAGATCAAAAGTAACATTACTGTCTTTGCAGATGACACTAAGCTATGCGGTGGAATAACGTCCTTACAGGATGTCGCCAATTTACAAGCCGACCTCAATGCTCTGTCTAATTGGGCGACTATGTGGCAGATGAGGTTTAATGTTGATAAATGTAAAGTTATGCACTTGGGGGCTAAGAATATGAATGCATCATACATACTAGGGTGAGTGCAACTGGGGGGATCCGTAGTGGAGAAGGATCTGGGGGTTTTAGTAGATCATAAGCTCAATAATGGCATGCAATGCCAAGCTGCGGTTTCCAAAGCGAGCAAAGTCCTTTCTTGTATTAAGAGAGGTATGGACTCCAGAGAGAGAGATATCATTGTGCCCCTGTACAAATCATTAGTAAGACCCCATCTGGAATATGCAGTTCAGTTTTGGGCCCCAGTTCTCAAAAAGGATATTGGGGAACTGGAGAGAGTGCATAGAAGGGCAACCAAACTGATAAGAGGCATGCTCAGCTATGAGGAAAGATTAGAGGACTGAATTTATTCACTCTTGAGAAGAGGAGATTAAGGGAGGATATGATCAACATGTACAAATATATAAGGGGTCCATATAGTGAACTTGGTGTTGAGTTATATACTTTACGGTCAACACAAAGGACAAGGGGGCACTCTTTATGTCTAGAGGAAAAGAGATTTCACCTCCAAATATGGAAAGGTTTCTTCACAGTAAGAGCTGTGAAAATGTGGAATAGACTCCCTGCAGAGGTGGTTCTGGCCAGCTCAGTAGATTGCTTTAAGAAAGGCCTGGATTTTTTCTTAAATGGACATAATATAACTGGGTACTAACATTTATAGGTAAAGTTGATCCGGGGAATATCCGATTGCCTCTCGGGGGATCAGGAAGGAATTTTTCCCCTGCTGTAGCAAATTGGATCGTGCTCTGCTGGGGTTTTTCGCCTTCCTCTGGATCAACTGTGGGTATAGAATTAGGTATATGGGATTGTATGATATTATTATTTTATTTTTTTATGGTTAAACTGGATAGACTTGTGTCTTTTTTCAACCTGACTGTGACGGATCTCGGATACCCCAGGTGGGCACATCCGCCAGACCTGTGTCTCCTGTCCTCCAAACGCACCCGCAGCCTGCAGATTCGCCATAACCAGCCCTTAACCCCTCAATCACGAGACAATCCACATAGGTGTTGAGGGTTAAACATGCAGAGCATCAACAGTTTATTAAATCCAAACCATACACTTTTACATACAGTTAGGGACACTCCCCTTAGCCTTGTCATAGAGGGGGGGGTAGGGGACAAGGAAGAACCAATGGGAACTGAACATTGAAACAGAGACTACAGTTAAACATAAAGGGATTATGGTAAGCAGGCAGCCCTTCAATACACATCCCCTGCGGAAAGATGTCTGCAGTCTGGACCATTGTCTATGTGCCATGAACCAACACAATTAAACACAGCCACAAGAGGGGGGGCGGATGGGGGAGAAGGGATGTAGCATTACATTACATTATCTCAATGCCAGCTTTCCCCAAGTCTCTGTCTCTTCTGGGCCATAATCTGTGGGTAAGCGGCCAGCCCACAGTCCCTTCCAAAACACACAGTGACAGTGGGTTCTGTCACACTGACTAACTATGTAACTATGCTGAATTTTTTTTTTATCTTGTTTGTTGCTGTGACAAGGAATGTGAACATCCTTGTGGCAGCAATAGGCATGTGACAGATATTCTTTATGGAGAGCTATGGGGTCTATAATGTCCCAAATCCCTCCTCTGCCCTTAAAAGCATTCAAAATACCAAGATCAGTGTTTTCGAATGCTTTTTTTTTTTTTTTTAAATGGCACTGTTGATATCTGGGTAAACCAGAAGTAATGTCAGGTCATCATTTATGGGTTACCATAGCCGAGAGTTAAGCTAATCCGGGCTTTGTTCGGCTTTCTGATCATTCGGCAGAAGCACCCATTAGTCGCTCAGGTCAGGTCTCCCTGTGGGATGGGAGAGCCAGAGAAAGCCACAGAAGTTGGTGGAGGGAGTCCAGTTAGCCACTAGGATTGCTATTACAGGAGAACAACCCACCGGCTCTAAAAATGGCACCGGGAACATGCCTGTAGCTTCAGGCATCAGCCCGGTATGACCAATTGAAGTCAAGCAACGTACAGATATGTCGCTGGTCTGGAAATGTTTAGAGAAATAAAAATGTGGAACTCACTTCCCCAGGTCTCAACTGGCAGTGTTATCAAAAATAAAAATAAAAAATTGATGTCTTCCCTAATGAGCACAATATACAGGGGTATGTATATTCATAGAAGGCTACAATCAACACATACATGCACATACACACACATTGGACCTGATGGACCTGTGCGTTTTTACAACCTTATTCACTATGTACAGTATCATGAAGTAAACTTGCTACCAATGAGTCAGCAGGAGACTCCAATTGAAATCCAAGCCAATTGAATGCCAACCTAAGGAGCCCGCCCTCACTCCATGAAGATGCATCTCTTATATTTTCAGCTCAGTAAATTTTCATTCTGCCATAAAATCAACACAGCTCATCCTTGTCTGGAGAATACCCATCTCTGAAATGTTTTACCATAACAGATTCTCTATGACTAAGCAAGCAAAGGTGAAACATACCAAAGAGTGATGGTCTCTACTCACCAGACAGGGTGTTGCTTTGATGGCTGAATAAACGTTTACTAAGTGATGTCATCGGTGTGCAGCTTCTTTTTTTCTGTCAATTGAAACCAAATAGGTAATGACTTCAGGAAGCTGGAAGGAACAGAAACATTTATTTTTACATAAAGGATCTCCCAGGTGTCTTATTTTTGGTTTTATACTTTTCCAGACAACTTTTCATCAAAAGAGTCGGCATAACAGTGAATTCTGACAACATGTCAATTATATCTGGATCGAACCCTGTAAGATATCCATATCATTACAAGGCTGCAACTGGATGAATCTAAATGTATTTCAATTTGTCTCTACTTTGCTTCTATCGTTAATATTTCCATATCACTGAAAAGTCACAAACCATATCTTAGTATTTCATGCACCGGCAGGTCCCCAGCTGTACAGTGATACTCCTTTGCACAGATGTGTCCCTGCTGGGAAGATAATGATGCACAGAATTCCTCGATGTAATGTTTACATTTTACATCTAACATTGATTCTGATCACTACCGACTCCTGCTACAAGTCATGACTGACTAATCTAAAAAATGGTGTTGTGGGTTGTGCACCTACCAATATTCTACAGTCTATGAGAAAAATGAATGACAATGGGCGTTTGAACAGGTTGCTGTGGATTTGCTGAAACTTTGAATCATGGGAAGCATCTCTTGAAAGCAATCTGGAAGCTTCGAAATAAACTTATTACTATGTGACCTTTCGTAAAATAACATTTACGGAAAGAAAAACAGTCAGCGGCTTTGGAAATGTTTTATGTTTGTCCAAATATGGGAAAGCAGCAAAAAGAATGCAGAAAGGATGTTGTGGTTTAGGACTAAAACATGATGTAATGGGTATAGATTGCCTAAATGACAAAAATTGGAGATAGCATTCAGGGACATTTTTCTGCCTGTTGCACGTATGTACAGTATACATGTGAATAATACAAAGAACACATAGGCTGGTCTATATATATTCATGAGTTCAAGCTGTGCCTACGTGCACAGAAAATGGTATGTGATGGAATCAATTGTTAGTTCTTTATTACTTGCCATTTTCATTTTTATTCACAAAAAAACACACTAAAATCTAAAAATTATAAGACATCATGTATTCTTTATGTAAAGAAAAAAAGAAGCAAAACAGATCACTTAAACACTTTAATGATGATAAATTGCAAAACAGGCTACTAATTAAAAATATATGTAAACCATTAGATATATATACAGTGCACTGTGCTTCCCAAGTGTGCAATAATTACCCCTGATAGGTGGGTAACCTCAAACTAAACAAGTGCAATGTTTCTAATCAAATATCAATCAAATGTATAAACCAATTCATTAATTATATATTAAATATATATTAAATAAAAATAAATATAGTCCATAAACATGAAAATCCACTGTGTGTAGATTAAAGTGACCAGTACTTCATGGCATTCAGTGTTCATGGTGAAATCACTCCATGCCCCCCCCCCCTCCTTTTTCATCACACTCACCAGAATATGGTGACATAAGCACTTTATTTTAAACAGCTTCCTTTCTCTGTCCCCACTGCTCTTGTTCTGAGTGGATGGGTACTCCGCTATTGTACTCCATCATGTGTGCATGTAAGGGGAGATAAAGTCAGGCAGCCTCCAATAGCGTGATACCATTTTATTTTTGAATTGTAAAAGTATTTAAAATGTTACTCACACAGCATAAATGCTGGCATTACACAAACCAAGAAAACTCAGTGGGCTTCTATCAGGAGGAATACGGTGTGCCCGCTCTATTGCAAAGAAGGGTGAGAACTTAGGCAGGAGTGTTTTGAGCAGTTTCATTAAAAAAGGTTTGATCAGTACCTTCAGAACCCTAAGGCAGAACCAATATACGCAAGTTATTGCACCGATTTCGGTTTTTGGTGTCCTCTGCCCTCGTTACCAAGTACTTCACTTTGATCTTTAAAGTATAGAGATTTACTAAATGATCCCTCTGCATGTCCACCACTGAGGTGATGCGTTGCTCCGCCTCCACCATGCGGCCCTAGAATATATTTTCCTTATCAGACCAATCTCGAGGTGGACATGGTTCATCTTATCTGTCAAGGTGGATTATCAGGCAGTGATCACCTACATCAACACAGCAAAGTCAGGAGAGGCCATCGTAGCCGAGTCCATCTCCTCCATCTGAATTGCCATGCTGTTTGTGGTAATGGCGGCGGGCTCTGCTTCCACCTCCCGCGAATCCACGGGGCTGCTGGCCTGGCGAGAAGGACCCATACTCTTGGATCTATTCATAGCCAGCAGCCAGTGTCCCACAATGATGGAGTGCCAAGCGAAGCCAGTTGGAAGCTACCTGCACTGATCTCACCACAGGATAAAGGAACCAGACAACGGAGCATCACAATTAAGCATCTGCTCCCAGCGCCATCTTGGACATGCCTCCGATGACGATAACTTTAGTGATACATTAATGATAATCTTACAAATAAAGAGAACTTCAGGGCTGTAAAAGACATACATTATTACAGTTCTGTATTCCTTGATATATCCTTAAATGTATTGTTCATTGCAAGCAGTGTAAGTGCCTTTATTATAAGTATATTGCAATATTATTGCACAAGAAGTCAATATGTGTGCTGCAATCAAGGAGCATGTTGACAGGAGGAGAGAGACATGAGCTCACTAGTGTGCTGCTTCACCTTTCACTGTCCGATCATAGGTGGGGGTGGGAAGGAGATCTGTAAGTGTTCAACTGCAGGTCTCCTACCTTGTCAGACTGGGCTGTTCTGTGTTAAAACAGCTCCCATATGCAACGTATGTATTTTGTCTGTGTATGTATCTCTTTTCATGGAGTTCAGCTTTAATAACATACAGTACTTTTAGGAACAATAAAATTGCTCCCAGGTTCTTGTATTTTCAATAAAATACAAAAATGACCAAGATACATCTCAGCAGGTTGTCTATAATATTAGAGATGCAATTACCGTATATTTTATAAAAACAAACAATATGGCTCAAAAAAGGAGAAGGGTGAGATTTTTAAAAGGGTACATAAGGATGGAAAGTGTATAATAGGGATGAAAAGCAATAGGTGCTCGAAATACATGATATACAAGCCTTTCAGAAAAACACACTAATAATGTAAATGTTTTTAGTTCATAAAAAATAACTTGTTAGCTTACAAAGGTCTTTTGTTATCACTGAGGCATCAGGCACTGTGTCTAATAGTACTGCTTGCAATTAGTATGATGCTCCTCGCAGAACATGATAGTCTAGTAACCGCAGAACGCCATGTAAAGAAATTTTTATTGTCCAACTTTCCTGCCCTGTGCTTTCAAACACACAATTTCCCAGACCCAACTGCCTTTACACAAATAATTATAGTTCTCAACTCCAAAAAAAAAATGCTTTTATGGGAGAACGCTATATCGTTTGTTTGTTTTTTAAATGTTCCCCTGAGGAAAGAGAGCTGTATTCATTGTTTACTGTGGAGGAGTAAGTTAGGAGCCAGGTGGAAAGGAATTATTATAATAAGAGCTCTGGAGTGCTGATGAGGCTGACATTAACCTATAATCTAGAGGTCAAACATCTCTGGTGAGCTTTACGTGACACTGGGTGTCTGAAGTGGTATACAACACTGATTAATGAAGAGATTGCTCAAGATTTGCAAAAGATTTGAATCTCACCGTATATGAGAACACATTTGCATATTAAAAGCGGAGGTCTGCCCACCGCTGCAAAAATTAAAAGCCAGCAGCTGCACATACTGCAGCTGCTGACTTTTAATAATCGGACACTTACCTGTCGTGGAGTCCAGCGATGTCGGCACCGCAGCTGATGTTTCCGCCTCCATTGCGAGTAAGGGAACCTGACAGTGAAGCCTTACGGCTCCACGCCAGGAACCCTACTGCGCATGCTCTCCACTCCGCTCCTCTCCTCTTTCCTACTGGCCCGGCGTCAGGAGGAGGGAGCCTCATCGGTGACGCCAATACCCGCGGCTGCAGCTCCCAGAAGTGGGGAACGCATACCTGTGAAAGACAGGTATGCTGTCCCCCTCCCCCTCAAAAGGTGCCAAATGTGGCACCGGAGGGGGGAGGGATACAATAAGTGGAAGTTCCCCTTTTGGGTGGAACTCCGCTTTAAGATTTAAGTGTGTTTTGCACTGAAGTATTTTGGACTTTTTATTTGTGAATATCACAGACTATATAAGCCCACAGGTACAAATGTTTAAAGGCTACTAATTTATAATTATAAGGAGTTTTAGGGGGGAAAAAAATTTACTTTATTGGAATTTGTCTGTGTATTTTGTATGGTACAATATGCCACATTTTTTCGCATACAGTAATTGTTATATATTTATAGTAGATAAGCACAGCACATTATTTTAATTTCATATTTTAGCAATGACATTAATATAGCCATGGCCATATTTGGTCAATGATGCTATCCCTATCTGTTCACTTATATGGCCGATGACAGCTTGGGAAGCTGTCATTCGGCTAGTGTCACCGCCGGGATCTGTCTCATGTGCCAGGTAGTCGGGATTTTATTTTTTGCTAACCATTGTGATTGATGATGAATTTACAAAGAATGATTTTTGGGGATTTTTTTTTTTTTTTAAAGGACTTGTCAAACAATTTGGGTGTCTTTATCTCTATGTTTCAACTTTTTGTGAATGAGTATGGTTTCTACATTAAATGCACCCCTTACCAGTATCTGGTAGTCCTTTTATTATTAAAGGGGGTTTCTAGATTCTGATAGGCCCTCCACCTGCAGACCCCCACAAACACCAGCCAAGGGTTGAAAGGAACATGCCATTGTCTTCATCAACAAGGCACCCTCTCAGGTTTAGGGCATGTGGCCTGCACCCCTTTACAGACTGGGTTAGGGCAGCTCCCCAATTTGAATATGACATTTTTAATGTTCCACTTTAAGCATTTAAAAAATCACTGCTCCCATCCAAGTGGATTTAGAAATGTTTTTTTTTTCTTTTGCATCGATACATGTTCCCCAGGGCAGTTCCCACTCCCCCATGTTATTTTTTGACTCCCCTTGCCTATAACCCTAGAAAATTGTAATTTTTAACTTGACAAATTTAGCCCCTTATTGATTTCAGTGGGGTTTGAGTTCAGCAAAATGTTTTGAAGTTCACAGCACACCTGCTGAACTGAACCCAGGGCAGTTCCCCCCTGTTCAGCAGGAGCTAAACATGATACAGTATATAGAAGTAGGATTTTTTACTGCTTCTATATATGACAGCTTCCCACTGTCAATGGTTCCTGAGGAAGCAGTGGGTGTGGGTGCCTGTTGCATCCCTAGTAACCGCTCAAATCACATTTGCTTACATAGCCAGAAATCCCCAGCCACATAAGCAAAAGGGTGGGTGTAGTGGTGACATCACTGTTCAAATGTGGTCACTGGCCAATGTGATTCAGCATTCTTAGGATTTCTTTCTTCTACTTTTGAATGTCTGGATTGACATTATTTAAAGAGTAACTAAATTTTTGTTGAGAAAAAAAATCAAATCCCCACTGGGTGATCAATGTACATGGCAAGAAATTGAAGAAATTCTGTTGCATATTCCTACCTGTTTCTGCTCTGAAGGAATAGCTGTTTGTTAGACAATGTCTTGGGCATAACTATTTATGACTAATTCATTTGAATCAGCTGATGCATTTTCAGTGCTCTGATTAGAAGAGTTGCAGTGTCTGCATTCCTTTAGAAGTTATACATCCTTATTTTTGGTGTAGGGAATGCCTAAAATCCAACTTGCATCTTAGTACAGGGTTCTTCACGCAAGTAGTAAATGACCTAGGCGATTTTGGGGGCCAACAGTTCCATGTTAATGATTTCTAAATGCACTTCCTGAGTTTTATTCAAATATTGGTTCTGGTGGACATTACCTCAATCCCCACAAGTGTTAGAAATTTCTCTAAAGAATTCTACAGGAATGACATCTTGTGGCATGGTATCAAGACGTTGACTGAAGGGATCCAGAAGTTACCCCTACCAGTATTTCCAAAAAGCACCTTTTTTCATTGCACCAATTTCCTCTTATTGAATTTCTCTGGTTTCAGGATCTAGTACAACTTTAGTTTCAAATGTTTAATAAGCAGAAGAAATGTAATCTTATATAACGTAGTTCGTGTTTCATTTTATCAGGCTACCTTTAGGGGACGTGAAAAACGCTCCAAAAAACTTTGAAACATGACTTCTACCAGACTGTTATTGAACACTGGCTTACTGCATTGGTTATAGTATAACCTGATGTTTTGCCTTCATTTCCCTATAGGGATAAATATTTATACATTTGTCATAGCAGCATTTGTTCATTGCCATTTTATTATGAACATATGGAGCCAATTATCCTTCAATGGCTTAACTTGTAAGTCTGTCTGATTTTGTGCAAAATTTCTTAAAAGGAAATCATGTGCTTACATTTTTTAGAGTTTGTATTCATTGACTAAAATATCTATTTCATTATATAAATAGCTTCATTTGGTACATGCCCTGTCAATCTATAGATTTGCAACACACAAGTCAGTTTTTTCCATCATCTCCCAGGTAGGAAGAATTTTAAATATGCGGTACCTCTTTTTTATCCACATAAAAACTCTATATTACTGGATGTGAACTATATACTTACTAATCAGAGGTCATAGTGAGAGTAGATTCAGGACTAAAACCTAATATCTACTAACTCTAACCATTTGGCTATCAGGCAATGCACTCCACTTTTATGCCGCGTGCACACGATCATTTTTTTCGATGGTGAAAACACAGTCGAGAAAATCGACGTGAAAAATGAGGAACAGCTTGTTCCCCCCACACACGGCCGTTTTAAATGACATTTTTTTTTTTTGTCGAAAAAAACGACCGTGTGTGGGCTCCCCGGCAGTGTTTCCCTATGGGAAAACTGCCGCGGAAAAAAACGACGGGAATCACGACGAGAAAAATTAGAGCATGTTCTAATTTTTCTCGTCGTGATTAATGTCGTTTTTCCTGTCGGGAAAAATGACAAAAAGCCCACAGACGATCGTTTTTCCCGTCCAAAGGAAAAAATAAAAATTTTCCCGATGGGAAAAATGATCGTGTGTACGCGGCATTAAACTAAGGTGGCTAGACCATTTTTGCAATTTTCCATAGTTTTTTTATTTTGTAAAAGACCCCCCAAACCATATATTTTCTGAAAGCACATGGCCAGTAGAATAAAAATAAGCTGCTGCTGATTTTTAAGGCCCAGTAATATTTGCGCAAATGTTTATTAAAACAATATGTTTGCTAAAATTACAATAAAATCATTATTAGCAGATATAAAACACAGCAAATTGTGCACCTTTTTGCGAAATGGTGAAAATTGAACACAAGCAAAAATGTAAATAACCCAATGTCTCAAAATCTGGAGGTTTTAAATTTTCTCTTACAGCTTTCAGGGTTTGTAAAAGACCCCCGCCCCAAACCAGATATTTTCTGAAAGCACATGACCAGTAGAATAAAAATAAGGTGCTACTCTTTTTTAAGGTCCAGTATTTGTGCAAATTTTTATCAAAACAATATTTTCTCTACAAATACACTAAAATCATTATTAGCAGATACAAACACAGCAAATTTTACAAAATTATTGCTAAATTCCTACTAAATATAAAAGCTTAACCTGTATTGAGTTAATAAACGACAAATATTTGCAAATGTTAAATTGCGCCTTTGCAAAATGGTGAAAATCGAACATACGCAAAACTGTAAATAACCACATTTTTTTAAAAATCTGAAGGTTTTCATTTTTCACTTACAGCTTTTAGAGTTTGTAAAAGACACCCTGAACCATATATTTTATGAAAGCACATGACCAGTAGAATAAAAAGAAGGTGCTACTGATTTTTAAGGCCCAGCATTATTTATACAAATGTTTATCAAATCGCAATTTTCACAACAAAAACATTGGTGTTCTTTGCATCCCTGTGCAGGCAGTCCTATTTTTGTCAGTTGGGATGCAGCAGCTGCAAGGACAGATCTGACATTTGTATGGGTGTAGGTGCATGGCCCCTAATGCAGACAGTGTGAGTTCAGGAACATGCACGCACATGAATGTCAAGTTGAGAGCAGTGGCTGTGTTCATGCAGTTGCTGCCTCCCAATTGATATGGATGGGACTGCCTGCACAGGAATGCACAGAACACCTGTGCATTCCCATGCAGCTGCTGTGTCCTAATTGACATCAATGGGACAGCCTGCATGGAGATGCACGGAACACCTCTGCAGCTAAACACGGCCTCACTGTAGTATGACACGATTAAATGAACCTTTAGGACTTGTTTACACTTGTGGTTGAGGGGCAGCAAAAACACGCAGATGAGCTGTGTTTCTGCCACCCCCCAACCACCCCTCCTTAACCTGCAATAGGTAGCAGATAAGGTGTTTACATGCTCTGGCTGCAATGCTCCGCTTTGCACCCATGGCAAAGTTGCCCCGACTTGTAGTAAAGCCATCTTCTGAATGCTGTACATTCAAGTCAATAGGTGAAGCGTCACAAGCGCCCTGCAACTACATGCAATGCACATGGTTGCAGCACATTTGTCGACAAAAATGGGGTTAAAACAGGTGGTGATGAGGCATTGCATCGCTTCCTCACTGCCTCTCAGTAGCCTCTGGAGCGCAATCCAAAAGACGCAATGTCTAAATCTACCCTTACTATGTTTTTTTTAGGGCTGTGGAAATTAACTATTAATTCCTCGATTAATCGATTAATTGCTTTGATCGATCAAAATTCTTTTGATCGATCAAAATTCTTTGGGCTTGCCATGTCCATCTGAAGGGCTCCTTTGCTGTGCCTTCATATCTGCATGCCGGCTGGACCTTACTATCTGCCACACGCAAGGGCTGTTACACTTCCCTCTATCAACCTGGGATTCTACAGCCATCCACTGGGAGTTGTGATAGTTCCCTTCACGGGACATCTACATCCCCATGGACTGATGTTAGCCCCTCCTCATCTGGATTCAGCAGTGGTATCGTTGTACACATTTTTATACCAGTATCATACTTAGCTACATGTTTTTATGACTGCTTTTGCTTCCGTTTGGTATTACTCGCACCATTTTTACAGTTTATGTAGCTACATAGATTTTATCTCCAGTGCAATATTTATTTTGTTACCTACTGGAAGACTATAAAAGTTTTAATGCTATTCCCATCGAGCGCTGCCTTTGTGTGTTTTTTGTATCCTGCTATCCATTTTTCCAGTGGTTGGTAGCTGCACTGGGAATCGGCCTGCAAGGAGATCAGCTAAAAGTAGTTGGATATCCATGTGCGTTATAATTAATCAAAATTAGTCGATTAATCGATTAAAAAAAATTTTGATTAATCGAACATGAAAATTTTAATCAGTAACAGCCCTAGTTTTTTTCTTTTTTATTATTATTAACTACATTAGATCCGTACTATAGCCGAAAGACGGCTACAGCGCGGACCTAATTTGCCGGGAGGGCATCCATGGACGTCCTCCTGTGCTCGAGTGGCCTGTGCGCCCTGTGATCAGCGAGTCAATGAGACTTGGCTGATAACAGATCGGAGTAAGGGGTTGATCCCGGCCCTTACCACATGATCAGCTGTCAGCCAATGACAGCTGATCATGTGATGTAAACAGAGCCAGTAATCGATAGCGTGAGGAGAAAAAAAAAAGCCGAACACCGGCGGATGTCAGAGGGACAATGGTCCCGATCAAGGAGAGCAGCCGCTGCTCATCTGTTCCACCTACCAGTGCCCATCAGTGTCACCTACCAGTGCCCATCAGTGCCACCTATCAGTGCCACCTATCAGTGCCCATCTGTACCATCTGTCAGTGGTACCTATCAGTAACACCTATCAGTGCCCAACAGTGCTCCCCATCAGTGCCACCCATCAGTGCCTATCAGTGCCTATCAGTGCCATCTTATCAGTGGCCATCAGTGACGCCTTATCTGTGCCCATCAGTACCGCCTTATCTGTCCCCATCAGTGCTGCCTTATCTGTGCCTATCAGTGCCGCCTTATCTGTGCCTATCAGTGCAGCCTATCAGTGCGCACCAGGGCAGCCTATCAGTGCCCACCAGTGCCACCTCATCAGCGCATATCTATGAAGGAGAAAAATTACCTGTGATCAAATACCACCAAAAAAACTCTATTTGTGTGAAAAAAATTATAAAAATGTAATTTGGGTACAGTGCTGTATGACCGCGCAATTTTCATTCAAAGTGCGTCAGCTGAAAGCTGAAAATTGGTCTGGGCAGGAGGGGGGTTTAAGTGCCCAGTAAGGAAGTGGTTAATTATAATAATATTATTATTTTTATTTTTTTAATTGGGGGGGGGGGGCTGTGGTGAAACATCAGGGGTCTAAACAAACCTAATGTCTCTTTTTTGAATCAGAGAAAGGAATTGCAGACAGTCCCTTTCTCTGCAGCTTCATCTGCACTGTAGATGAATGAATAGCAGTCTGTATAGAGACTCCTATTCATTCACAAACTGAATACTAGTTTACTATACTTCATTGATGAATGAACACAGTGATCGGTACCAATAGTTATGTTCATTCAGGAAAAGAAGGGTTAATGTTTTGTTTACTGGTCCACATCATTTGGTGGAGCGGGGATGTGGGGTTGTTTTTCAGGGGCTGGGCTTGGCCTTTTAGTTCCAGTGAAGGAAACTCTTAAGGTGTCAGCATACAAAGACATTTTGGACAATTTCATGCTCCCAACTTTTTGGGAACAGTTTGGGGATGGCCCCTTCCTGTTCCAACATGACTGCGCACCAGTGCACAAAGCAAGGTCTATAAAGGTCCATAAAGACACGGATGAGTGAGTTTGTGGTGGAGGAACTTGACTGGCCTGCAAAGAGTTCTGACCTCAACCCGATAGAACACCTTTGGGATGAATTAGAACGGAGACTGCAAGCCAGGCCTTCTCATCTACATCAGTGCCTGACCTCACAAATGCGCTTCTGGAAAAATGGTCAAACATTCCCATAGACACACTCCTAAACCTTGTGGACAGCCTTCCAAGAAGATTTGAAGCTGTTATAGCTGCAAAGGGTGGGCCAACTCAATATTAAACCCTATAGACTAAGACTGGGATGTCATTATAGTTCATGTGCGTGTAAAGGTAGGTGTCCCAGTACTTTTGGTAATATAGTGTATATTGTGCCATCAAACACTGGCAATGCTGCAAAATTTTTTTCTAAGAGTTTCAGTTCTTAACAGACGAGATGAATGGCTATTTGGTACAGTACACATTATAAAGCACTGCTTCAGAGCATTTCCTTTTTTTTTATATCCTAAATATGCAAACACTTCAATATAAGATTGATATAAAAATGGTGCCACATCAAGTTAAATTATACCTTTAGCAAATGACTTCCCACGCATATGCTTAAGTGTGCATAAAAATAGCACGTGAGTGTCGCTTCCTAGGATTTTTGATCCAATTCAGCAGCCATCTAATTACTAACTTCAGGATATGGTTTGTCTCACTACCGCTTGTATATTACTAGCAGTATAATGCTTCTCACAATTGGATTTCAGTGAACAATTATAACTGACTTTGAATACACTTTGACTCGTGGTGCAGGTTTTTTTTATTTATTTTTTATTGATCTATTGTGGAGTAATTATGTTCAGTAGCAGTGATGCAGGATGCATGTGTTTTTTTTTGTTTTTTTTGTCTGGTTATTTTCTGTGGATTACTGACCACTCTATTTTTTGTTAGGGAATGGAAAATTACAGAAAAGGACCATTATAATTATATAAAGAAAGATTCAATTGTAAGGCTATGATGATAAAATAATACAATCCTGTCAACACACATTCATGAGAAATTTGTTTTTTACATAGTGTTTTAATTTGTGAGAAAATTTAAAGTGACAATAAACAATTTTCTTATTCTCCAAAAATAATGTATACACGTCCACTACTTAATGTTTTTCTAGTATATTGTTTAATATATTATTCAGTGGTACAGTAGATGGTAATTTTTTGAGTTATGAATATATAGGTGAATAGAATTTTCTAAACCAGAGTTTAGTGTCACTCTAAGGTATACACTAGTCAAATATTAACACAGGCTGTCTATTAATTTTAGTCCCGTGGCCTAGCTATCCAAATCCCTCTCCTGGTATTGTTATCTCCAGAATGGTCCTGAGTCTGAGGCTACCAAAATGCAGGTTGTTTGTTTACCGATTCCAGCATCACTAGCAAGGCATGTAATCATATACGAAGAGACTGCAGGAAGAATGATGAAGCTGCAAGGGATTATATAAAAACTCACATTAAAGATAAATTGAGTGGAATTTAAAGTGACCCTCTACTTAAAAGTCCTGAATACAAGAGAATTGCCTGCCTGAGATGCCTGATATTATCTTTAGTAGCCAGAAAATTCATTTTCTGTACCCCTCTGATTTAGTTTCACTCTGTCACTGGACCATGACTCTCCTTGCCATCTTAGTTAAGCCCCGTCAACTGTCCATTGACATTGCCTAAGTGGCCAATAAAAACCACTTAGGTGGTTTTTATTGGCTAATAAAACCACTTATTGAACAAATGAAAAGCAGAAACGTTGATCTCTCTCTTCCTCCAGTTAAGCATTCCCCCACACAGTTAGAAAGCACTCCCTAGGAGCACACTTAACCCTTTGATCACCCCTGATGTTAACCCCCTCCCTACCAGTGTCATTAGTACAATGAAAGCACATTTTTTTTAGTACTGATCACTGTATTGGTGTCACTGTTCCCCAAAAAGTGTCACTTAGTCCTGTTAGCTTAACTTTTATAGATGGGAAGATACTGGAGAGTTTAATAAAAGACCACATAGATGAGTTCTTGCTGTAAAAAAATGTGTTAACCAACAGACAGCATGGATTCTTGAAAGACAGACGTTGTCAGACAAATCTGATTTATTTTTATAAAGAGGTAAGTAAAACCTTGGACAGAGGGGTGGTGGTGAACGTGGTATACTTGGATTTTTCAAAAGCATTTGATACAGTTCCCCATGCACGGCTGTGTAAGGTAAAGTCTACAGGCTTGAAAATATCAGTTTGTAAATGGATAGAAAACTGGCTAAAAGACCGAATTAAGAGAGTAGTGGTTAATGATTCATATTCTGAATGGTCTAAGGTTATCAGTGGTGTACCCCAAGGTTCAGTGTTGGGACCCTTACTTTTTAATAACTTTATAAATGATATAGGGTCTGGGATTAAAAGTACTAGACTTGTGCACAATGGAAAAATTTGTTTAGTTTTGGTTAGTTTCTTTTTGGTCTTGTTGATTCGTAATCATTCGTAATTTTGCTAGACGGGATTTTTCGTGTTCGGACTAATTCGTATTTTCGCAAGCGACATTTTTCGTTGAATTTTTAGTTGATTTATAATTCATACTTTCGGTAGGGTACATTGTTTTTAGTTGATTCTGGACACAACTCCTACTTTCGTAACTTTTTTTGGGTTCGTTATTTCTTAATTTTCCGTATCTCTCTCACAACGATGCTGCCTATTATGCCTAATGTGCTTCGAATGGATTTGTACTTTTCTAAATACATAGCGGTTATTTGTAACGATTCGAAATCTCGTATTTTACTTTCGTTTTTTACATGCGGCTATAGCCTCCGCCCCTGTACACCATTTTGAGAGGGTTCAGCATGGTGAGGGAGAAGCAGAAAGCAGAGCAGAGTGTTATTGTGCTTCGAATGGATTAGAAATCTCGTATTTTACTTTCGTTTTTTACATGGGGCTATAGCCTCCGCCCCTGTACACCATTTTGAGAGGGAGTTCAGCACGGTGAGGGAGAAGCAGAGAGCAGAGCAGAGTGAGTGTTATTGTGCTTTGTATGGATTCGTACATTCGTAACTTTTTTCATAACGAATTATGCCGAAGACATTCGGGCATTCGCTATTTGCGGTATAATTTATTTCGGATTCGGTTTTATTCGTAATTACTTTGTTCGGGAATTCGAATGCTTCCGAATGTCCGAAAGTTGCTAAATTCGGACGAATTTTGATTCGTTATGAAACGAATTGCACAAGCCTAAAAAGTACCATTTTAGTCTTTACAGAAGATACCAAACTATGCAGTGGAATAACGTCCTTACAGGATGTCTCCAATTTACAAGCCGACCTCAATGCCCTATCTAATTGGGCAACTATGTGGCAGATTAGGTTTAATGTTGATAAATCTAAAGTTATGCACTTAGGGGCTAAGAATATGCGTGCATCATACATACTAGGGGGAGTACTAGGGGGAGTACAACTGGAGGGATCTGTAGTGGAGAAGGATCTGGAGGTTTTGGTAGATCATAAGCTCAATAATAGCATGCAATGCCAAGCTGTGGTTTCGAAAGTGAGCAAAATCCTCTCTTGTATTATGAGAGGTATGGACTCCAGACAGAGAGATATAATTTTGCCCCTGTACAAATCATTAGTAAGACCTCACCTCGAATATGCAGTTCAGTTTTGGGCACCAGTTCACAAAAAGGATATCGGGGAACTGGAGAAAGTGCAGAGAAGGGCAACCAAACTGATAAGAGGCATGGAGGAGCTCAGCTAGGGGGACAAGGGGGCACTCTACGCCTAGAGGAAAAGAGATTTAATTTCCAAATACAGAAAGGTTTCTTCGTAGTAAGAGCTGTGAAAATGTGGAATAGACTTCCTCCAGAGGTGGTTCTGGCTAGCTCAGTAGATTGCTTTAAGAAAGGCCCGGATTCTTTCCTATATGTACATAATATAATTGGGTACTGACATTTATACGTAAAGTTGATCCGGGGAACATCCGATTGCCTCTTGGAAGGATTTTTTTCCCCTGCAGTAGCAAATTGGAACATGCTTTGCTGGGGTTTTTCGCCTTCCTCTGGATCAACTAGGATATATGGGATTGTATGATATTATTTATTTTTTTTGTTGTTGAACTAGATGGACTTGTGTCTTTTTTCAACCTGACTATGTAACTATGTAACTAAAGCCCTGTACACACGATCGGATTTCCTATGGATTTTAAACCGATGGATTTTTCCATCGGTAATCCGATGAAGCTGACTTCCATCAGTCTTGCCTACACACCATCAGTCAAAAAACCGACCGTCCCAAACGCTGTGACGTAAAACACTCCGAAGAGCCGAGAAAAATGAAGTTCAATGCTTCTGAGCATGCGTCGACTTGATTCTGAGCATGAGTGGGTTTTTTCTCTGATGGAGTTCTCCACAGACGATCGGAATTTGCTATAGTTTGCTATAAGACCGATGGGGCCCACACACGATCGGTTTGTCCAATGAAAAAAGTCCATCGGACTGTTTTCATCGGTAAAACCGATCGTGTGTACACGGCTTTAGTGTCCAATTTGTCCGCTGCAATGTCGCAGTCCCTCTAAAAATCGCTGATCGCCGCCATTACTAGTAAAAATAAAAAATGCCATAAAAATATCCCAAAGTTTGTAGACACAATAACTTTTGCGCAAACCAATCAATATACGCTTATTGGGATTTTTTTTTACCAAAAACATGTAGCAGAATGCATATTGGCCTAAGTTGATGAAGATTTTTTTTTTTATTGGATATGTTTTATAGCAGAATGTAAAATATATAGCTTTTTTTTTTTCGAAATTGTCGCTTTTGTCGCTTTTTTTTTGTTTATAGCCAAAAAATAAAAACCGCAGAGGTGATTAAATACCACCAAAAGAAAGCTCTATATGTGGGAAAAAATGACATTAATTTTCCTTGGGTACAGTGTCACATGACCGCGCAATTATTAGTTAAAGTAACACAGTATTGTGTCGCAAAAAATGGCCTTGTCATGAAGGGGTGAAACCTTCCAGGGCTGAAGTGATTAAAATACGCAGTGTATTTTTACAGATAAGATTTTGGATTAAAAAAAATTGTTTACCAAATTAATATGAATTTTAGATACGTTCACACTACATTTCTATTACAGTGAAAACTGACAATGAACAAGTAAATTACCCAGTGTTTTGCAAACACAGCAATGCCTCAAGCCTTAATGAAAATTATTTCCATATGGCTTTATATGAGATAACGGGCATTACAGCAAAATTTTGAAGAAAATGTGACTTCAAACTGAAATACAACAGACAGTGTCCAGATGTTAAAATATAAAACTAAGGCCATGGAATTACTTAGAAGGGGGAATTCGTCTTCTCTAGAAATACTTTGAAGAAAAACCGAGTTGTCATTATGGGTAAGTGCCACGAAAAACACCAGTGAAATGAGAACAAGATCATTTGATATGCTTCCCTTTTTATAAAAAAAAGATACAATTTTTTTATGTTTGTGGCATGTTCTGAAAATGATATGTGGACAGACATAAAGTAAAATAGTGATACGATACTGTGATGATATTGTAATCTTCCAAGCAATTCCGATGTGGTCATTGACATGCATTAGATATGACGTTGAATATGTTTTCACGGTTCAGTATAAAGATTCCATGCAGCTGAACCAGGCAAAAAAGTCACGGTGCTAAGCCACCATTCTGCCTCAATACGTTTTGGTTTCCTTATGACCAAGCAATACAGATATGGTTTTAATAAATATTGTTAAACTTATACCATGAGCAAAGTGCTGTAGGTCTGCTTTTAGGTACTGTATATTTGACTGCAAGTTCAGTAAAATGTATAGAACAGAGCACTGAAGCTAATTATTGCAACTTTATATTTAATGAAAGGGAATAGTGTATTTATGACATGTATGTGTGAGACAGGATGCATATTTAGTATAATTACTAATAATATAATTATATAATATAATTAATAATTAGTATAATTATTAGTTAGTATAATTACTAAGTATAACTATTAATTATGATTTATGGTGACAGACAGGATACGTGACATTATCTGTGTGTAGCAGAGGCATAACTATAGGGGTCGCAGAGGTTGCAACCTGGCCCCCCGTTACATTTGTCTACACCTGTATTTGGATGAGAGGGGCAACAGGGGTGGTGGCATATAGCGGAACCTATGCCCTGCATTTTGCTCCTGTAGCCACTGAATGCCTGTGGGAGGCAGAAGAGGAAAAGTGGGCATTCAGTGGCTGCAGTAGAAAATTAAGGGCAACGGTTCCATGATATGCCGCCCTTGTCACCCCTCCTAACATTTTATGTTTTGTATTATTGTTCAACCAAGTGATGTGATTCTATTCTAGCAACATTTGTGAATACATAGTATTTTTAATTTTACTATCTTGTTTTCAATAAACTTTTTAAAGGATATATGCATCAGGCCACGCGCCTTCCATTTCTTATTTTTTTTTCTACCCCTCCTATCTGGCCTGGTGCTAGGTGTTCCTGGCAGTCATCAGTTGCTAGGCCAGCTGGCTCGGCTCCTAGCTCCGCCCCCTGACTCCGACACCCACTTCTTGCCTCTATGCTTCTCCTGTTGGGTAAGGTAAGCCCAGGACCTGAGTGTCTTACAGTAACAATGCCCCCTCACTTACCACACTGCTTCCTCCAACTGTCACACTGCCCCTCTTTTATCACACTGCCCCCCACCTTTTACACTGCCCCCCAACTGTCACACTGCCTCCCTCTTATCACACTGCTCCCTTCTTATCACACTGCCCCATCATACTGTCCCCCTATCACACTGCTTCCCCAATCACACTGCCCCGTTGTCACAATACCCCACCTGCCATATATTTAAACCCTCTTGTCGCACAGCTCCTCTGTCATTCCGCCCCCTCGTCACTCTGCTCCTCTCTGTCATATTTCCCCCTCCCGTCACACTGCCCCCCCCATACTGCCAACTTCTTGTTACATTGCCCCCTTCTTTCACAGTGCCCCACTCATCACACTCCCCCTTCTTATCAGACTGCTCCCCTCCTTTTACACTGCCCCCCTCTTATCACAGTGCCCCCTCCTGTCACTCTTCCCAGGTACCCTTCTCCTGTCACACTACTCCTCCTCTTATCAAACTGCCCCACTCTTATCACACTGCCCCCTGTCATAATCCCCTTCCTGTCACACTGCCCCCATCATACTGCCCCTTCTTGTTACACTGCCCTCTTCTTTTCACAGTGCCCCCTCTTATCACACTCCCCCCTCTTGTCACACTTCCCAGGTACCCTTCTCTTGTCACACTGCCCCCCTGCCTGTCACACTGCCCCCCTCCTGTCACACTACCCCCTATCATACTGCCCCACTCCTGTCACACTACCCCCTATCATACTGCCCCACTCCTGTCACAATACCCCCTGTCATACTGCCACCCTCCTGTCACACTGCCCCCTCTGTCAATCTGCCCCATCATCACGCTTCCCCCTTCTGTCATACTTTCCCCCTCCTGTCCCACTGCCCCCTCTTGTTACACTGCCCTCCTCCTTTCACAGTGCCCCCTCATCACACTGCCCCCCTCATGCCACAATTCCCATGTACCCTTTTCCTGTCACACTGCCCCCCCCACTGTCACACTGCCTCCCTGTCACACTGCCCCTCTCTTGTCACAATAAACCCATGTCATACTGCTCCCTTCTTTTCACACTTCCCTGTCACACTGCCCCCCTCCTGTCACAATACTCCCATCATACTGCTTCCCCCCGCCATACTACCCCCTTCCTGTTACACTTCCCCCTCCTTTCACAGTACCCCCTCTGGCCCCTCCCTTTTCTGAATGCACACAGTTAGTGATCGGTACCACAATCACTGTGTCCTTTTTTATAACCCAAGCATAGTAACGGTTTAGTATGCTTCAGTTTCTGAATGAAGGGGAAGCTTTGTACAGAGCTATTCCTGTCCATTAATTCTGTGCAGCTGAGGCTGCAGAGATGGAGATTGAGAGTCCCGGGCTCGGAGGAAAGGGCTCCTGACAGGGTCGGGGGGCCCTTCATGGTTTCTTGCACCGGGGGCCCTGAAGATTCAAGTTACGCCTCTGCTGTGTAGCACTCAAACCTGCTGAGTATAGACAGGTTCTCCCAAAGTATTACAGAGGCTGCTAGTCACATAAGTGTTTTTTCTAACCCCTGTAACCAGGGGTTACACTAATATGGGGTACAAGCAGCCCTATTGTAAAGGACCTGGGCCTCATCGACTCAGCAAAGGGGCCTACAAACAGACCTGGCTGTATTAAAAATTTAGTGAGAAAGAGAAGTGAGCGATATCATGCCAGGGTTTCCTCTGCACTGGAACCTGGCTGTGCATGCAATATCCTGTTGATAGATGGTAATATAGAGACAGATCATGGTGGCAGAGCAGCAGGTATTAGGTAAACTAGTCTCATGCCCACTGGTAATCTGTATATATTTGTAGATGGTTATAGAAAAACAATTATCAAAAACTGTCTGTTGTGGTTTTTACTTTTTAAAACAGTTTTTGGTAAATAGTTAGGGGTACAATGTACCCGATACCCATTCACATATGGGGGGACAGGACCTGTGGGCCCCCTTGTTAAAGGGGGCTTCCAGATTTTGATAAGCCCCCCATCCATAGACCCTGACAACCAATGGCCAGGGTTGTTGGGAAGAGGCTCTTATCCCCATCAACATGGGGACAAAGTGCTTTGAGAGACCCCAAAGCACCCTCCCCATGTTGAGGATATCTGGCCTGGTATGGTTCAGGAGGGGGGCGCTTGCTCATCCACCCCCTATTATGACCTCCAGGCTGCATGCTCGGATAAGGGTCTGGTATGGATTTTGGGGGGGACCCCACGCCAATTTTTTTTTACATTTTGCCGTGGATTTTCCCTTAATACCCATACCAGACCCAAAGGGCCTGGTATGGACTGGGGGGGGGGGACCCTACGTTGCTTTTTTTCTTGATTTATAATTTATATTGCCTGCAGCCGTCAATATATTACAGCCGCAAGCAAGTTTAAATAAAAAAAATTCCTTTAGAAATGTCATTATTGCTGTGACACTGTTCTAAACATCACACAGATGCACCACTTTACAGGCAGACTAAGGGGACCCCCCAGGCACGATATTTAAAACAATATTTCATTTTTATTGTTTCACTTCAAGCATTATTAAAATCACTGCTCCTAAAAAAAATATTTTGCATTGATACATGTCCCTTAGGGCAGTACCTGGGTCCCCATACACTTTTTATGGCATATAAGCCTTTAAAATTAGCACTTTTGATTTTTCATATTCGTGTCCCATAGACTTTAATAGGGTTCTCATGTTTGCTCAAATTTTTTGCCTGTTCGCATGCTCTGGTGCAAACCGAACCGGGGGGGGGGGGCGGTGTTTGGCCTATCCCTACTAGTCAATGGAGTCCAGCATTTTCTTGGTTGTGCACACAAGTTCTGACATGTCAAAGGTAACTTTCCAAGACTTCCGGACTGTCTGTACATGCACTGGATTCCCCCATGCATGCACAGAAACACTGTGGGCCCAGCAAGTATACAAGATGCCTCCTGGGATACATCAAATAGCAATCCCAGAAGGCAGTTTTTGGAACCTTAGCACATGCAGAAACTCCACAAGGGCTTTTCAAGTGACCCATGGTGTTACTGTGCATATATATGTGGGGTCTGGGTACTTCATTTTCGCCTAGGCAACAATGAAGAACATGGATTTTAGAAAAAAACATTTACCTTATTCTTTTTTGCAAATGTGTAATAGATATGTGGAGGAGGCAGGAGAGAGGAGCATTAGAAAAGGGGTGAAGATCCACCTTAAGACCTACTAAATGTAAATGTTAAAGAATCAGTTGCGCACATGGCTTAAGGGCATATCCCAAGCATGGAATGAAAGAGCTTGATGTTTTTCTGCCATATTGCCACCTTCTGCTGTACAGTATTTATTTATTTATTTGTTTATTTTGTTTATTTTTTTATCGCTTTATTAAATATCACATATGTCAGTGCCCAGCTCCTTATGCTTTTTTTCCTTTCTTTTCTTTTTTTTTTTTTACAATAGCTTGCCTATTTACCTTGAAATGGCTAGAATTTAGTATCATGATTCACCCCCCATAGACCTTAATGGGACTCCCTGCTTCAGGATCTATCTGTTTAGTTCAGGATCCATGGCAGCATGGACTCAGAGAAAGTGGGTTGAATGATCTTGGCCATCCTTCATCCGGGAAGACTGAGGACATATAGTGGCAAACAAAAGAAGTACTGTTGCGGTCAGTATTGCAGCAAAAGCCATTTCCATATATAAACTTTTTATGGGCTATTATTCCTTTTATTAATATTTTTGGCTGGAGTTCTACTTTAAGGCTGGGTTCACACAATCTCCGCATCCGGCTCACAGAAGGGGTCCGGTGTGTCCTGATTCATCGTTTCAGGTCCGATTTCAGCCTCGAATTTTGGGCTGAATTCGGACCTGAAACTGACCAAAATACGCACAGTGTTTTTGTGCAAAACGCACCTGACCGGCTGCGGAGATATGTAAACGGTCTCCATAGAGAGCCAGTCAAAATCTTCTGCTAACTTTGAACCTAATCCATGAAATAAAACTTAAGGCTGGGTTCACACCATTGAGAATTGGATGCGGCTTCCCCGCATCCAATTCTCAATGGTGTGAACCCAGCCTAAAGGTTTATTTTATGGATTAGGTTCAAAGTTAGGGCTAGGATTAGGGTTTACATTAAGGTTAAAGTAACTATTCCTTTTTTTTGTTGGTGTGATAAATTGGCATGGTCATTTTTACTTTTTTTTTGTTTGTTTCATTAATGTACAATATATGCCTTTTTTTTTTTTTTTACTTTCAAAGCAACCAATCCCATTGTTGGAAGATTAAAGCTAAAAAAAATTTGCTACATAGTAAAAATAAATGCAATAGGAATGTCTATCACCCATTAAGGAAGTACTTTGACATTGGTAAAGACTACAGAGGAAGCCAACTATGAAAGTTCAGCAGCTGTATTCTCCAAAGGCAATGTCAAGTGGCTGCATTCTTTTCTGAAACAAATTGTAGTTAAATCCATTAAATTATTGTTTTAAAGGTCAATTACATCAGTTTAACACAACTACTATATAAAGGCTCCTTCTGATAGGAAAACTGACGCCTCTTGTCTGACACATCCTCTTGCCCAGAGCTGCCAGCAACTTGAATTGAGTCTCTGCTGTTGATCCATTCTCCATGCGCTTACAGCCATCATTTACTACAGAGTTCATCGCAAGCTGTTAAGCACTTGCAAATGCATGTAATACAGCAGCTGGCATAGTAGAACTATCCAATGGAGGAAAATGCTAATAACTGTGTATTTATAGAAAGTGTATCACATAACTAGCTTTCTTCATTAGAGGGTGATAATGTTTTATTTACAGGGGATGGACACAATAAATGAATTGCCTATAATTTAATAATACTAAAGGGATATTCCACCTTTTGCAAAAAATAATACCCACATTGATTAAAAAAAATGTGAAGTAATATTTTTTTGCATTGAAGCCTGCAAAGTGTTGCAACCGCGATTAATGGATCAATGCACAGACTCTTAAGGCACAGAACTTCAGTTACAGAGCTGGAGGAAGCATTAATGGACTACAAGTGACATCATTGCACTTATACTCCATTGAAATCTACAAGTCCCTCTGCTGTGGTCAAAAATGGGACTTGTATTCTTTTAATTCTCTGATCCCTATGAATGCATGCTGCACAGTTGCACTGAATTACTAAAATTAAAGGTGCCTTGGAAGAAGAACCCCTGGATTCAGTGAGGGGGGTGGTTAGGGAGTGGGGGGCTGCAGATTGTGGCCATGTTTCATGTTACATGAAACGTGGTCAGAAGGGTAGTCTATAAAAACTTAAAAAATAGAGCCTCCATCCAGTGGTGTATTTGGGTTTTGTGCTGCCCTAGGCCTGACTAAACTCATGCACTGTGTTGTGTAGTGCTCTCTCTGGTGGCGCTGGGCAGCGTGGCGCTCTCTCTGGTGGTGCTGGGCAGGGTGGCTCTCTCTGGTGGTGCTGGGCAGCGTGGCGCTCTCTCTGGTGGCGATGAGCAGTGTGGCACTCTCTCTGGTGGTGCTGGGCAGCGTGGCGCTTTCTCTGGTGGTTCTGGGCAGCGTGGCTCTCTCTCTGGTGGTGCTGGGCAGCGCTGCTCTCTCTGTGGTGGTGCTGGGTGGGATGGCTCTCTCTGGTGGCACTGGGCAGGGTGTCTCTCTCTGGCAGTGCTGTGCAGCGTGGCACTCTCTCTGGTGGCGCTCTCTTTGGTGGCGCTGGACAGCGTGGCTCTCTCTTTTTGGTTGTGCTGGGCAGGGTGGCTCTCTCTAGTGGCGCTGGGCAGGGTAGCTCTCTCTGGTGGTGCTGGGCAGTGTGGCGCTCTCTCTGGTGCCACTGGGCAGTGTAGCTCTCTCTGGTGGTGCTGGGCAGCGTGGTGCGCTCTCTGGTGAAGCTGGGCAGAATGACGCTCTCTCTGGTGGCGCTGGACAGCGTGGCTCTCTCATTGGTGGCGCTGAGTAGGATGGCTCTCTCTGGTGGTGCTGGGCAGCGTGGCACTCTCTCTGGTGGCGCTGGGCAGTGTGACGCTCTCTCTGGTGGCACTGGGCAGCGTGGCTCTCTCTGGCTTCCCCAGCACAGACCTGTCTTTTTCCTGTCTCTTGTAATTGGCTGCTGCAGTGTGGCACTCACTCCCTCAGCTGGTTCCCGGGATCTCTCTCTCTTCCCCCAGCAGAGTGCATGCTGGGGGGTGTAGCTGGCTCCCTCTGGAGAACAATGAAGAAGACAATCTTCTTGGACTACATGTCCCATGATGCTCCCCTAGTCTCTTGATTGGCCTCCGTTGTGGCCAATGGGGAGGGGAAAAATCTGGGTGATGAAGCTGAAGCTTATCCTGCGGACAGGAAAACAGGAAAAGGGGGGGGCGAGTGGGGGAAATCTTCCGACAGTCCGCAGCTCGCCTCTTCCCTATGTTAATTGACACACCTCTTTTATGACTTTGCTACTATTTGCCAGTCAACTTAAAATACCTAGGTTTGTAGGTGAGTTTGTAATTTTAGTTAGTTAAAAAAAAAAAGGAATCGATTAAGTCTCATACAAGCCGTAACATGCTAATTTTAAAAGTAATTTTTCACATTTTTAAATCTGCAGCTTTTATTAACCACTTAAGGACCGCCGCACGACGATATACGTCGACAGAATGGCACGTACAGGCACATGGGCGTACCTCTACGTCCCTGCCTTGCGCGGGTGGGGTGTCCGGCCGGACACCCCCTGATGCCTGCGGCGGTCCGTTTCGCTTCAGGAACGATCCATGATGAGGGGGCGCCCATTGATTTATGGCCACCCCCTCACGATCACTCCTGGCAAAATGAGAAGCTTCCCCTGCCTGTGTAATGTAAACACAGGCAGGAGGAAGTGATGTCACCTCTCCTCGTGGCGGTCTTTATGTCCGGCGCTCGAGGAGAGAAGACATACAAGTAAGTGCACCAACAGTACACTGACACCAGTACACGTAGGCACAGTTTTCACCCCCCAGTCACCCCCCGATCACCCCCCAGATCACCCCCCAGCCCCCAGTCACAGTGTCACTGATTGCAGTGGTCATTTATTTACTGATCACTGCATTTAGTGTCATTTATGACAGTAAAAAGTGTCAGGGCAGTTAGCTTTAGGCTCCTTTAGGTCCAGGGTAGCCTCCTATCCCCCCCATATAAAGGTTTAACCCCCTAATCGCCCCCCAGGTAACCCTTTCACCCCCTATCGCCAGTGTCACTAAGCGATAGTTTTTCTGATCGCTGTAGTAGTGTCGCTGTTGCCGCTAGGTAGCCAGTTATTTTTTTAGGTTCACCGCCAGGTTTTAATAGTATCAGGTACCCCATATATTGCCTAATAAAGGTTTTAACCCCCTGATTGCCCCTAGAGTTAACCCCTTCACCAGTGATCACCGTATAAGTGTCACTGGTGACGCTGGTTATCCAGTTAGATATTTAGTTATTTAGGTTCACTGTCAGGTTTTTATATAGCGTCAGGTACCCCCATATATTACCTAATAAAGGTTTTAACCCCCGATTGACAATAGTTAACCCTTTCACCAGTGATCACTGTATAAGTGTTATGGGTGGCGCTGGTTTGTTAGTTTGCTTTTTATAGCATCAGGGCACCCACCGTATATAACCCAATAAAGGTTTAACCCCTGATCACCCGGCGGGTGATATCAATTAGGTTTTATTGTCAGATAGGGTCTGCGTTACCCCAGGCAGCGTCAGGTTAGTGCCAGTAGTGCTAACACCCACGCACGAAGCATACACCTCCCTTAGCGGTATAGTATCTGAACAGATCAATATCTGATCTGATCAGATCTATACTAGCGTCCCCAGCAGTTTAGGGTTCCCAAAAACGCAGTGTTAGCGGGATCAGCCCAGATACCTTCTAGCACCTGCGCTTAGCCCCTCCGCCCAGCTCACCCAAGTGCAGTATCGATCGAAAACACAACACACAAAACTGCAGCGTTCGCAGAGACAGGCATGATCCCTGCGATCGCTAACAGTTTTTTTGGTAGCGTTTTATACAGTCGCTGACAGTCAGGTGCTTTTTTACCTGTGAATCCTTACTAGTGTACCAGCAAGTTTAGAGCCCAAAATGGAAAATTGAAGGTACACTAGTAAAGAGGCCTACGAGTTTCTGAGCATGACAGATAGTGAAGAGGAGGTCACGCATCTGTCAGATTCAGGCTCAGAATACGATCCCGTAGACGACAGTGGCTACATGACAGATAGCTCTGGCGACAAAGGTGAGGTCTCTGCTAAGGTCAGGCGTACCCGACCCCATTCTGGTGTTGTTGAGGTGCAAGAACCGCAGGTCCTTCGTATTATGAAGCAGAGAAGCACTAGCGCCGCTCATCCTCCTGGTGAACTGGCAAGCACCAGCGGCCTAGTAAACCCTGGACGTACATCCAGCACTGCAGTAACACTTGGTGACGTGGCGAGTCCCATAAGTGCAGTTCAAGCTGGCCAGGTGGCAAGCACAAGTAGTGTCCCGCTGCCACCAAGAAGAAGACAAAGACAGGCCCGTCATGCCCATAGTGCCCTTCCTGCTGCATTTGCCAATCCTGATTGGGTCCCCACCACTTCTGCAGCACCCGTATTTCCCCCATTCACTGGCCAACCCGGAATTCAGGTGGAAACAGCTGATTTTACGCCACTTGATTTTTATTCACTGTTTTTCACAGAAGATCTCTATAGATCTATTGTGGACCAAACTAATTTGTATGCTTAACAATTCATCGCCATTTGTCCCCAGTCCGCCCTTGCCAAAGAATGTAAACCAGTTACAGTTTCCAAATTTAAGATCTTTCTGGGCCTTTCCCTCAACATGGGCATACATAAATTCACGAAGTTGCGGTCATATTGGTCCACGCGCCCAATTGACCATATGCCTGTGTTCTCTGCCTCCATGTCCAGGAAACGATACGAGCAGATCTTGCAGTTCATGCACTTCAACGACAATGAACTTTGCAATCCTCGTGGAGACCCTGAATACAATCGGCTCTACAAAATTCGGCCCCTCATAAACCACTTCAACAAAAGTTTTGCAGCCTTGTATACTCACCATCAAGTTGTCTGCGTTGATGAGTCCCTGATTAAATTTTCTGACCGCTTGTCTTTCAAACAGTACCCTCCCAGCAAGCGTGCCAGATATGGGGTCAAGCTCTATAAGTTCCGTGACAGGGCAACAGGCTATGTATGGAGCTTTATGGTTTATGAGGGAAAAGATAGTCACGTAGAGCCGGAGAACTGCCCAGATTACATAGGGAGCACTGGCAAAATAGTGTGGGACAGGGTGTCACCCTTGTTCAGAAAGGGGTACCACTTGTATGTGGACAATTATTACACGAGCGTGCCACTGTTTAGTCACTTGTTTGATCATCAGATTGGAGCATGTGGCACCATGCGACCTAATCGCCGGGGCTTTCCCCAGCGGCTTGTAGATGCCCGTCTTAGGCTGGGGGAGAGAGCCTGCTTGAAGTGTAATAACTTGCTCGCTATGAAGTGGAGGGACAATAAGAATGTTTTCCTTCTTACCTCCCTTCATGCAGACACGACAGTCCAAATTCGTACGGCGACTGGTGTTGTGAAGAAACCCCTCTGTGTCCACAAATATAACCAAAATATGGGAGGGGTGGACCTCAACGACCAGTTGTTGGCGCTGTATCTAATTGCCCGTAAGGCCAGACGCTGGTACAAAAAAAGTGTCTGCATACATATTTCAATTGGCTTTGCTGAACGCTCATGTGCTATACAGAGCTTCAGGCGGGACTTTATCCTTCCTTGACTTCCAGGAAGAGATTGTCACAGATCTCCTGTATCCAGGCGGTTCTGCACCTCACCATTCCAAACCAAATGCAGTAAGCCGGTTGCATGAGAGGCATTTTCCGTATGTCCTCGAGAGTACCCCTACCCAACGAGCCCCCCAAAGAAAATGTTGTGTCTGTAGAAAGCACGGATATAGGCGTGACCCCCGTTATTATTGTCCTTGCTGTCCTGACAATCCTGGTCTTTGTATTGGTGAATGTTTTGAACGCTACCACACACTAGTGCAGTTTTAGCGTAGGGTACAGCAATGCACAGAATAGGACACACTTACACAGGGTCTCCCAATATGCCATCGAATTTTGAGAGACCCAAACCTGGAACCGAAAAGTTGAACAGTTACAGTTACAAAAAAAAAAACTGTTAAAAAAAAGTAAAAAATAAAAAACACAAAAAAAAAAAAATTGTTGTTGTTTTATTGTTTTCTCCCTCTCTATTCTCTCTCTATTGTTCTGCTCTTTTTACTGTATTCTATTCTGCAATGTTTTATTGTTATGTTTTATCATGCTTGCTTTTCAGGTATGTAATTTTTTTATACTTTACTGTTTACTGTGTTTTATTGTTAACCATTTTTTTGTTTTCAGGTGCGCCATTCAGCTGCAGCACAGATTTATTTATCTTGACAGCAGAAGCATTTGCTCCCACGATACATAAAGCCATGACTCCAGTGCTGTAGGAGGTGATTTCACCACTACAGTTAAAAAAAAGAGCATATATGCCGAAGCATGGGGGCAGCAGTACATACGGTCGAAATTCCGACGGAAGCTTGACCGTGGAAAAGTCAGACTGTGTGTACGCGGCATAACTTTTGCGGGAGGATGCCCCCATGCTTCGGCATATATAAATGGTGCATGTATGCCCATCATTAGAAGTGAGTGTATGAAGGGAGGTATTCTAATGGTGGGCATACCCACCAATCAATCTCTTTTTTTCATTCAGTCAACATGCTGCATGAAAAAAAAAGATTACAATATAAGGTACTGGTTAGGGATGAGCTTCGAGTTCGAGTCAAACTCATGTTCGACTCGAACATTGCCTGTTCGCCCGTTCGCCGAAAAACGAACAATTTGGGGTGTTCGCGGCAAATTCAAAAAGTCTATGGGAGAAATCTAAAGTGCTAATTATAAAGGCTTATATGCAAGTTATTGTCATAAAAAGTGTTTGGGGACCCAGGTCCTGCCCCAGGGGTCATGTATCAATGCAAAAAAAAGTTTAAAAAACAACAGTTTTTTTAGGAGCAGTGATTTTAATAATGCTTAAAGTGAAACAATAAAAGTGAAATATTCCTTAAAATTTCGTACCTAGGGGGTGTGTATGATATGCATGTAAAGTGGCGCATGTTTCCCGTGCTTAGAACTGTCCCTGCACAAAGTGTCATTTCTGAAGGAAAAAAAGTCATTTAAAACTCACTCGTGGCTATTAATGAATTGTCGGCTTTTATCAATACATACAAAAGTCATTGATAAAAAAAAAAAAGCGTGGGGATTCCCCCAAATTCAAGTACCAGGCCCTTCAGGTCTGGAATGGATATTAAGGGGAACCCCGCCGCAAATTTTAAAAAAAAATGGCGTGGGGTTCCCCCTAAATATCCATGCCAGGCCCTTCAGATCTGGTATGGATTTTAAGGGGAACTCCACCCCAAATTTTAAAAAAAATGGCGTGGAGTCCCCCCAAAAATCCATACCAGACCCTTATCCGAGAACGCAACCTGGCCGGCCGCAGGGGAAGAGGGGGGGACAAGAGAGCGGCCCCCCCTCCCTCCTGAACCGTACCAGGACACATGCCCTCAACATGGGGAGGATGTCCCCATGTTGATGGGGACAAGGGCCTCATCCCCACAACCCTTGCCCGGTGGTTGTGGGGGTCTGCGGGTGGGGGGCTTATCGGAATCTGGAAGACCCCTTTAACAAAGGGGACCCCCAGATCCCGGCCCCCCCCATGTGAATTGGTAAGGGGTACATTGTACCCCTACCATTTCACGAAGAAAGTGTCAAAAAATGTAAATAAAAACACACAAACACCTTGGAAAAGTCCTTTATTAAAAAAAAAAAAAAAAAAAACATTCCAGCGATGAAATCCAGTGTCCCGCGGCGATCCCGATGTCCAGCGCTGTCCGTCATTGGTTGTGCCTGGGCGGACCTGATGGGGAACTTCCTCCGCAGTGTTTTAAATGTATAGACCCGCCCCTTCTAAAGTTCCCCATCAGGTCCGCTCAGCGGACCAGATGCGGAACGCGAGAAGGGGCGGGTCTATACATGAATTACACAGTGAAGGAAGTTCCCCATCAGGTCCCCTCTACGAGGGGGCGGACCTGATGGGAACTTCCTTCACTGTGTAATACGTGAATAGACCCGCCCCTTCTCATGTTCCGCATCTGGTCCGCTTAGCGGACCTGATGGGGAACTTTAGAAGGGGCGGGTCTATTCACGCATTACACAGTGAAGGAAGTTCCCATCAGGTCCGCGCCCTCGGTATGTCAGACCCCGCCTACGTCATTGGCCTGAGCGGGGAACTTCCTTCACTGTGTAATTTAAATTTACACAGTGAAGGAAGTTCCCCATCAGGTCCGCTCAGGCCAATGACGTAGGCGTGGTCTGACATACCGAGGGGGCGGACCTGATGGGGAACTTCCTTTACTGTGTAATTCATGTATAGACCCGCCCGTTCTCGCGTTCCGCATATGGTCCGCTGAGCGGACCTGATGGGGAACTTTAGAAGGGGCGGGTCTATACATTTAAAACACTGCGGAGGAAGTTCCCCATCAGGTCCACTCAGGCACAACCAATGACGGACAGCGCTGGACATCGGGATCGCTGTGGGACACTGGATTTCATCGCTGTAATGTTTTTTTTTACTATTTTATTTTTATTTTTTTAATAAAGGACTTTTCCAAGGTGTTTGTGTGTTTTTATTTACATTTTTTGACACTTTCTTCGTGAAATGGTAGGGGTACAATGTACCCCTTACCAATTCACATAGGGGGGGGCGGGATCTGGGGGTCCCCTTTGTTAAAGGGGTCTTCCAGATTCCGATAAGCCCCCCGCCCGCAGACCCCCACAACCACCGGGCAAGGGTTGTGGGGATGAGGCCCTTGTCCCCATCAACATGGGGACATCCTCCCCATGTTGAGGGCATGTGGCCTGGTACGGTTCAGGAGGGAGGGGGGCCGCTCTCTCATCCCCCCCTCTTCCCCTGCGGCCGGCCAGGTTGCGTGCTCGGATAAGGGTCTGGTATGGATTTTTGGGGGGACTCCACGACATTTTTTTTAAATTTGGGGTGGAGTTCCCCTTAAAATCCATGCCAGATCTGAAGGGCCTGGTATGGATATCTAGGGGGAACCCCACGCCATGTTTTTTTTTTAATTTGCGGCGGGGTTCCACTTAATATCCATTCCAGACCTGAAGGGCCTGGTACTTGAATTTGGGGGAACCCCCACACTTTTTTTTTTTTTATCAATGACTTTTGTATGTATAGATAAAAGCCGACAATTCATTAATAGCCGCGAGTGAGTTTTAAATGACTTTTTTTCCTTCAGAAATGACACTTTGTGCAGGGACAGTTCTAAGCACGGGAAACATGCGCCGCTTTACATGCATATCATACACCCCCCCAGGTACGAAATATTTCACTTTTATTTTTTCATTTTAAGCATTATTAAAATCACTGCTCCCGTAAAAACGTCTATTTTTTTAAACTTTTTTTTGCATTGATACATGTCCCCTGGGGCAGGACCCGGGTCCCCAAACACTTTTTAGGACAATAAATTGCATATTAGCCTTTATAATTAGCACTTTAGATTTCGAACGTTCGAGTCCATTGTAATTAATAGGGTTCTAAAGTTCACGTGAACATTCTGTCTGTTCGCAGGTTCTGGTGCGAACCGAACAGGGGGGTGTTCGGCTCATCCCTGGTACTGGTATGTTGCTGGATTTTGAATGGTTATACCAGAATGATGCCTGCGGGTTTAGGTATCATCTTGGTATCATTCTTTTCAGCCAGTGGTCGGCTTTCATCTAAAAGCAATCCTAGGGAATGTCCCTCCCCCCCCCCCCCGGATATGAACAGCGCCATTGGGAAATTGGGAAAGCATTTTATCACACCGATCTTGGTGTGGTCAGATGCTTTGAGGGCAGAGGAAAGATCTAGGGTCTAATAGACCCTAATTTTTTCAAAAAAAGCGTACCTGTCACTACCTATTGCTATCCTAGGGGATATTTACATTCCCTAAGATAACAATAACAATTATAAAACAAATATAAAAATGGAAGGAACAGTTGAAAAAAAAACCCTGTCCCCCCCTGCTCTTGCGCAAAGGTGAACGCAAGCGTCGGTCTGGCATCATATGTAAACAGCAATTGCACCATGCATATGAGGTATCACCGTGAAGGTCAGATCGAGGGCAGTAATTTTAGGAGTAGACCTCCTCTGTAACTCTAATGTGGTAACCTGTAAAGGCTTTTAAAGGCTTTTAAAAATGTATGCTGTTTGTCGCCACTGCGCGTTTGTGCGCAATTTTAAAGCATGTCGTGTTTTGTTTGGTATCCATGTACTCGGCCTAAGATCATATTTTTTATTTCATCAAAAATGTGGGCAATATAGTGTGTTTTAGTGCATTAAAATAAAAAAATGCAACACCCACCATTTTAATCTGTAGGGCCTTTGCTTTAAAAAAAATTAGGGCTGTTACTGATTAAAATTTTCGTGTTCGATTAATCTATTTTTTTTTAATCGATTAATTAACTAATTTCGATTAATTATAACGCACATAGATCCAACTACTTTTAGCTGATCTCCTTGCAGGCCGATTCCCAGTGCAGCTACCAACCACTGGAAAAATGGATAGCAGGATACAAAAAACACACAAAGGCAGCGCTCAATGGGAATAGCATTAAAACTTTTATAGTCTTCAAGTAGGTAACAAAATAAATATTGCACTGGAGATAAAATCAATGTAGCTACTGTGACAGCAGGAAGGTAAAGTCACCTGGTTGCATCCAGGGGGGTAGATATATTTCGCCCAGATTCAGGCTTTACGCCGACTTATACAACTAGGTGGAGAGTTGTATAAGCCCAGCTAAGGCTAGTGGGCTCATGGATGACTCATACCTCTAGGGAGAGTGCTGGGCGTCGTGCAGACAGGGAGTTGATGAGACCAGCTGAAGCTTGTCAGCTCATTTAGGCCTCTATAAGAACTCCCAGCTTCATTAGGGGTTAGCTCATGCCTGGAACCAGACCTGTGTGGACTGTCTAGGGAGAGTGAACCCCTGTGCGGTGAGACAAAGCCTGTGTGGCTATTTGCTTGGACATTTAAAACCAGGGACTTAGGGACTAGGACAGCCCTAGGCTGATCCCAGTTGTTAGTTAGGAAACCTGTATGTTTAGTCAGAGGTCAACTTGACCAGGATTTATTTTGTTTATGTTTCTTTTGCTTTGCTGTGTTTTGTCACTGTAAATAGAAAATAAACCGCACCTTTTTGATTTTGAAAACCACAACCTCCGTTTGCTGGGCCTGTTTTGTGTGGGGAGCCCATCCCGGGGGTCACACACACCCGCTGCCGAGCTAACCCCCTCACACTACATAAACTGTAAAAATGGTGCGAGTAATACCAAACGGTAGCAAAAGCAATCATAAAAACATGTAGCTAAGTATGATACTGGTATAAAAATGTGTACAACGATACCACTGCTGAACCCAGATGAGAAGGGGCTAACATCAGTCCGTCGGCATGCAGATGTCCCGTGAAGGAAACTATCACAACTCCCAGTGGATGGCTGTAGAATCCCAGGTTGATAGAGGGAAGTGATAGAGGAAAGTGTAACAGCCCTTGCGTGTGGCAGATAGTAAGGTCCCGCCGGCATGCAGATATGAAGGCACAGCAAAGGAGCCCTTCAGATGGACATGGCAAGCCCAAAGAATTTTGATCGATCAAAAGAATTTTGATCGATCAAAACAATTGGAAATGATTATAAGTGCAATATTAGCAATTATATATAGGGGGCGCTAAAGCATATAAATAATATGAATTAAATAAATTACTTACATTAAATTATATATTACGTGAATAAATTGTGAACACCAGCCTACCTGTGTGAACCGCAATAGCTAGTCTATGACTATCCAATCATAATGACCAGCCTCTATGCAGTCCCCTTAATGGGTGAAATAACTTTGCCAAACAGATTATGATACAATCACAGATAAATATGTGACAACAAATGATCAAACATGCAATGTCAATCGTGTGAGACTCAATGTCCCAAAAATAAATAAATATTTGTCAAAGGAACAAATGTTAGTCCATAAATTCCAAAACAGTGAAGTGAATCCTGAGAAACGACTCTGTCAAACAGACAAAAGAATTTGCTTGAAGTGATAGCCTTCACCACCTTAATACAGGACACCCGATAGTGCTCGTGGTAATTTATAGCAGCTTACCAGATATAGTTGACTCTTTTGGTTAAAAAGGAGTCAAATGCGCTTTGTGCAAGTTCCACTTGCTAGCATGGATATTGATGTCAAAGAGCAGGCATAAGGAATCCCTGCCTCCTGGAGGCTCGGATGGAGCAATGCGAACCACAAAAAAGAGAGCTAGAGCGGAAAATAGTGTAATCCTGTTTTATTAAAACATGATAAAATATGACAGCCAAATGCCCCCTTACTTGGTTAGTGCCTTGAGCCCGGCACTGAGGCTGTAGAGCATGGACTAGTAGGGCTAGTGACCCGTATGGAGATAAGCCGGCGTGCGTTCCACCTGTGTCAGAGGAAGAGCCAGCGGGACCGGAAGTGTCGTCAGAACGTAGTCTGGCGCCTCGACAGCTGTTTCGTGTAAGCACGTCGTCAGGAAGCGTACCAGGCTACGTATGTCTGACTATTATATGCGGTTGTCAATCACAGTTGTGGGAGGAGTTACCGGACTGCGTCCAGCCTAAATGCCGTCTCTCCACACAATATGACCACAGCATTGATATAATCTAAAAAAACTCCATATCAGGTTAACAATACAAAATAAATTATAAAATGTGAAAATGTGTCATACTAGCAGGCAACCCGCTTCGGTAGCACATTAACATAGAACAATATTGACATATCCACATATCCCTATCTACCAATACATCCAACTGTGTCGTACGCGCTACCGCGCCAACCCAGTGGATACATGTGGTACTACACTTGCTGAAACTACTATACATGATAAGTTGAAAATGTATATTGATACAACAATCTCTCCATGATAAATATTTTCATAAATCGAAATAAATTAATATTAAAATTAAAGTTAAGTTTATATGTTCTCTGCACCTATGTATCCTCCTATAGAAAATATCTAAACAGTGGAATATATAATTAATCATTGGTGAGGAAGCAATTTAAGTCCAAATCGATGTTGAGGCCCTGTGGCTGCATTGTGGATAATCTATACAGCCACTGAGTCTCGTTCTGGGATACAGCCTTGGTGAGATCTGTCCCTCTCCAGTTATATGTGACCCTATCTATACCATAAAATACCAACTGGCGGGGGTCTCTGTTATGATATTGGAGGAAATGGCGTGACACACTGTGATTAGGAAAACCCTTGGCTATATTAGCTACATGTTCGTTAATTCTGATTCTAAGTTCTCTTGTGGTGCGCCCCACGTACTGCAGAGAGCATGGACATTCCAACACGTACGTCACATGTTTGGAATAACAGGTTATCAAGGGTTTAATGCTAAATTCCTCTTGTGTCACCAAAGATTTGAATTTCGTTACCTAATTTGTACGTCGAAATGTAGTACGACAGGCTTTGCATCTGGTGCAGTAATGAAATCCAGAGCTATCCAGAAAGGTGGGGGGTTTTTCAGGGGGGTCTGGGACATTGGGCGCGATAATGTTTCTCAAACCCAATGCCTTTCTGTAGATAAATCTGGGCTTGGGAGGTATGACCAATGCCAGGTCTCTATCTTTTTGAAGTATAGGCCAGAACTTTTTAAAAATCTTCTCAATGCTTTTATATTGTCTATTAAATCCTGTAATGAATGGCAGTGTACCCATAGTTGTTATGGTTTTCTTTTTAGACTCTAAAAGAGAATGTCTGTCCATAACTGCCACTTCATTCTTTGCTCGGGCCAATTCAGCGTTACAATATCCCTTCTCGCGAAAACGGTCTTTAAGGACTGCAGCCTGAGCATTGTAATCACTATCCTCAGCGCAATTCCTTCGAATGCGCATAAACTGGCCCTTGGGTATGGCCCCAAGCCATTGGGGGTGGTGACAGCTATTGGTTGGCACAAAGGCATTCCTGTCCGTTGCCTTAAAGAATGTCCTTGTGCCAATCCTATCGTTTTGTTTGACCAAAGTGAGATCCAAATAATTTATAGTTGTTAAACTGAACTCTGCCGTAAACCTTAATCCATAATGATTGGAATTGAGGTCCTGTAGGAAGCCATGTAATGTAGTTTGGGATCCCTCCCACAACAATACTACATCATCGATGTACCTTTTATAATAAAGTAGGGATAATGGTTTATCTTTATAAATGGTTTCTCCCTCCCATTTATTTAGTACCAGGTTGGCTACACTTGGGGCATAACGAGCCCCCATTGCAACTCCTTTTATCTGATTATAAAATTCCCCCTGGGCCCAAAAGTAGTTGTTCCCCATTGCAATCTTAAGTCCCTCTACTAAAAAGCTGATTTGAGCTTTTTTTAGGTGTGAGTCGGCAGTTAGAGCCACCTGCACTGCGACAAGCGCATCCTCCTGTTTAATGTTTGTGTAAAGGGACTCTATGTCCACTGTAACCATAATGGTTGCATCTGTTACACATACATTAGAGAGGGATTTTATCAGTTCACGACTGTCCTTAAGCTATGACTTTCCTTGTATAACCAAGGGTTGCAGGAATATATCCAGATATTCCCCAACTCTGGAATAGAGTGAACCTATCCCACTTATAATGGGGCGGCCTGGGGGTTGTTCCTTGTTTTTATGGATTTTTGGTACCACATATAGCACCGTAGTGCGAGGTACTTTTGGTAAAAGATACTGTGCTTCCTTAATGTCCAGAATCTTTTGGTTAACCCCTTTGTCTATCCAATTATGGAGTTCAGTTTTTAGTTTAGTCAATGGGTTGGATGCTAATGGTTTATATGTGCTGGTATCCCTTAATAACCTTTGGATTTCTCCATAGTAGTCTTCCTTGGTGAGTATGACTACCCCCCCCTTTATCCGCTGGACGGACTACTATGTTTTTATTTTGTTCTAATTGTTTGATCCCCTCAACTAGGGACCGTTTAGTTCTGGCCTTTTTAATTTCTAAAGATTTGATTTCATCCTGCACCATATGTTTGAACACCTCTATATGATGATGTGTTCCCTTTTGCGGGTTAAATATAGAGTTGTTTCTCAATCCACTGTGTTGATACTTGTCTAATTCTACAGTAGGAGGTTGAATAACCTTTTGAGAAGCAAAGAATTTTTTGATGTTGAGCTTCCTCACATATTTTTCCACGTCAATGAATAATTAGAATTTGTTAAGGTTCTTATCAGGTGCAAATTTTAAACCTTGCGTTAAAACCTTTAATTCGTCTTCTGAAAACGATGCACCTGCTAGATTAAAAATACCCTCCTTTAGTTGTCCCTGGGTCTTTTTCTTTCTGGTTCCCCCTCTTCTGCCTCTTTTTCTATATATTCTTTGGAATATTGGGGCATGGTGGATGGAATTTTGTAGGGCTCTTTCCATCCCCTCCATTCCCCCCATTGTTGGTAATTATTTTGATAGGGCGAAGGTCGTCCTCTATAGTTGCCCATAAAATTACCCCTGGGGGGCCTGGGTGGATAATGATTGGGTCCCTGGTAGTGATAGGGATAACCATAGTCACTTGATCTATTATCTAAGGGTCCATACCTATTATAAGTGGGTACTGGATAGGAAGTTGAATAGTAATCATTGGACGGGGGATAATTACCTCCACTTTGTGGTAGTGGGGGGTTCCCCCTATTGCCTTGTATAGCTTGGCCCTTAGGATTGGCTAAAGCTTTTGATTTTTTTGGAGTATGTGTCTTGTTTTTGTTTTTAACTAGCTGTGTTACCGCATTACGTGCTTCCGTATCCCTATCCATCGGAGATTCTTTGGAATTGTCTAAATCCAAATTATCCTGCCATTTGTATACCTTATTTTCCTCGTAATCTTTAATATCTCTCTGATATTTTTTCAATTTTTTCTGTTTGATCTCTCCATCATATTTGGACAGGTGAGTCTGAAGGCTCTGTGCCCTGTCCAAATATTCTTTGGTTCCCATAAAGGGCTCCATATTGTTTTTGAGATCAACTATATTGGCTTCTACCAGCAAATTTTTTGCTTTCCGCCTCCTTATCATTAACTGCATAAGTTTTTGTTCGCAGCCATTAAAAAACTGGAACCACTCGTCCAATAGGGTTAAATTATCCGCACTATCAGTTGGATTAGCCTCCGGGGGGTAAGATTTTTACCAATATACATCTCAAATGAGGCTATATCCCACCACAGCCTTATCTGTTTCTCCATGTCATATTGGAGTTGTTGAAACCCTCTTTCAATATCCAAATTTGGGCTAGGTGTTTGCTGGAATATTTCTTCAATGTTTGTCTGTCGACCCTTCATGAAGTTAAATACATCCATGGCTGCGTAGATTGAAAAGTTTGAAGTGAAACCTCTAAAAATGTGTAAATTAATGATCTCGCGCCCAAATAAATTGTTAAATTAATTAAGCTGCTATCCCCTAATTTCAAAGGTTGAAACTGTGATTGGAAATGGTTATAAGTGCAATATTAGCAATTATATATAGGGGGCGCTAAAGCATATAAATAATATGAATTAAATAAATTACTTACATTAAATTATATATTATGTGAATAAATTGTGAACACCAGCCTACCTGTGTGAACCGCAATAGCTAGTCTATGACTATCCAATCATAATGACCAGCCTCTATGCAGTCCCCTTAATGGGTGAAATAACTTTGCCAAACAGATTATGATACAATCACAGATAAATATGTGACAACAAATGATCAAACATGCAATGTCAATCGTGTGAGACTCAATGTCCCAAAAATAAATAAATATTTGTCAAAGGAACAAATGTTAGTCCATAAATTCCAAAACAGTGAAGTGAATCCTGAGAAACGACTCTGTCAAACAGACAAAAGAATTTGCTTGAAGTGATAGCCTTCACCACCTTAATACAGGACACCCGATAGTGCTCGTGGTAATTTATAGCAGCTTACCAGATATAGTTGACTCTTTTGGTTAAAAAGGAGTCAAATGCGCTTTGTGCAAGTTCCACTTGCTAGCATGGATATTGATGTCAAAGAGCAGGCATAAGGAATCCCTGCCTCCTGGAGGCTCGGATGGAGCAATGCGAACCACAAAAAAGAGAGATAGAGCGGAAAATAGTGTAATCCCGTTTTATTAAAACATGATAAAATACGACAGCCAAATGCCCCCTTACTTGGTTAGTGCCTTGAGCCCGGCACTGAGGCTGTAGAGCATGGACTAGTAGGGCTAGTGACCCGTATGGAGATAAGCCGGCGTGTGTTCCACCTGTGTCAGAGGAAGAGCCAGCGGGACCGGAAGTGTCGTCAGAACGTAGTCTGGCGCCTCGACAGCTGTTTCGTGTAAGCAGGTCGTCAGGAAGCGTACCAGGCTACGTATGTCTGACTATTATATGCGGTTGTCAATCACAGTTGTGGGAGGAGTTACCGGACTGTGTCCAGCCTAAATGCCATCTCTCCACACAATATAACCACAGCATTGATATAATCTAAAAAAAACTCCATATCAGGTTAACAATATAAAATAAATTATAAAATGTGAAAATGTGTCATACTAGCAGGCAACCCGCTTCGGTAGCACATTAACATAGAACAATATTGACATATCCACATATCCCTATCTACCAATACATCCAACTGTGTCGTACGCGCTACCGCGCCAACCCAGTGGATACATGTGGTACTACACTTGCTGAAACTACTATACATGATAAGTTGAAAATGTATATTGATTCAACAATCTCTCCATGATAAATATTTTCATAAATCGAAATAAATTAATATTAAAATTAAAGTTAAGTTTATATGTTCTCTGCACCTATGTATCCTCCTATAGAATATATCTAAACAGTGGAATATATAATTAATCATTGGTGAGGAAGCAATTTAAGTCCAAATCGATGTTGAGGCCCTGTGGCTGCATTGTGGATAATCTATACAGCCACTGAGTCTCGTTCTGGGATACAGCCTTGGTGAGATCTGTCCCTCTCCAGTTATATGTGACCCTATCTATACCATAAAATACCAACTGGCGGGGGTCTCTGTTATGATATTGGAGGAAATGGCGTGACACACTGTGATTAGGAAAACCCTTGGCTATATTAGCTACATGTTCGTTAATTCTGATTCTAAGTTCTCTTGTGGTGCGCCCCACGTACTGCAGAGAGCATGGACATTCCAACACGTACGTCACATGTTTGGAATAACAGGTTATCAAGGGTTTAATGCTAAATTCCTCTTGTGTCACCAAAGATTTGAATTTCGTTACCTAATTTGTACGTCGAAATGTAGTACGACAGGCTTTGCATCTGGTGCAGTAATGAAATCCAGAGCTATCCAGAAAGGTGGGGGGTTTTTCAGGGGGGGTCTGGGACATTGGGCGCGATATTGTTTCTCAAACCCAATGCCTTTCTGTAGATAAATCTGGGCTTGGGAGGTATGACCAATACCAGGTCTCTATCTTTTTGAAGTATAGGCCAGAACTTTTTAAAAATCTTCTCAATGCTTTTATATTGTCTATTAAATCCTGTAATGAATGGCAGTGTACCCATAGTTGTTATGGTTTTCTTTTTAGACTCTAAAAGAGAATGTATGTCCATAACTGCCACTTCATTCTTTGCTCGGGCCAATTCAGCGTTACAATATCCCTTCTCGCGAAAACGGTCTGTAAGGACTGCAGCCTGAGCATTGTAATCACTATCCTCAGCGCAATTCCTTCGAATGCGCATAAACAGGCCCTTGGGTATGGCCCCAAGCCATTGGGGGTGGTGACAGCTATTGGTTGGCACAAAAGGCATTCCTGTCCATTGCCTTAAAGAATGTCCTTGTGCCAATCCTATCGTTTTGTTTGACCAAAGTGAGATCCAAATAATTTATAGTTGTTAAACTGAACTCTGCCGTAAACCTTAATCCATAATGATTGGAATTGAGGTCCTGTAGGAAGCCATGTAATGTAGTTTGGGATCCCTCCCACAACAATACTACATCATCGATGTACCTTTTATAATAAAGTAGGGATAATGGTTTATCTTTATAAATGGTTTCTCCCTCCCATTTATTTAGTACCAGGTTGGCTACACTTGGGGCATAACGAGCCCCCATTGCAACTCCTTTTATCTGATTATAAAATTCCCCCTGGGCCCAAAAGTAGTTGTTCCCCATTGCAATCTTAAGTCCCTCTACTAAAAAGCTGATTTGAGCTTTTTTTAGGTGTGAGTCGGCAGTTAGAGCCACCTGCACTGCGACAAGCGCATCCTCCTGTTTAATGTTTGTGTAAAGGGACTCTATGTCCACTGTAACCATAATGGTTGCATCTGTTACACGTACATTAGAGAGGGATTTTATCAGTTCACGACTGTCCTTAAGATATGACTTTCCTTGTATAACCAAGGGTTGCAGGAATATATCCAGATATTCCCCAACTCTGGAATAGAGTGAACCTATCCCACTTATAATGGGGCGGCCTGGGGGTTGTTCCTTGTTTTTATGGATTTTTGGTACCACATATAGCACCGGAGTGCGAGGTACTTTTGGTAAAAGATACTGTGCTTCCTTAATGTCCAGAATCTTTTGGTTAACCCCTTTGTCTATCCAATTATGGAGTTCAGTTTTTAGTTTAGTCAATGGGTTGGATGCTAATGGTTTATACGTGCTGGTATCCCTTAATAACCTTTGGATTTCTCCATAGTAGTCTTCCTTGGTGAGTATGACTACCCCCCCCCTTTATCCGCTGGACGGACTACTATGTTTTTATTTTGTTCTAATTGTTTGATCCCCTCAACTAGGGACCGTTTAGTTCTGGCCTTTTTAATTTCTAAAGATTTGATTTCATCCTGCACCATATGTTTGAACACCTCTATATGATGATGTGTTCCCTTTTGCGGGTTAAATATAGAGTTGTTTCTCAATCCACTGTGTTGATACTTGTCTAATTCTACAGTAGGAGGTTGAATAACCTTTTGAGAAGCAAAGAATTTTTTGATGTTGAGCTTCCTCACATATTTTTCCACGTCAATGAATAATTAGAATTTGTTAAGGTTCTTATCAGGTGCAAATTTTAAACCTTGCGTTAAAACCTTTAATTCGTCTTCTGAAAACGATGCACCTGCTAGATTAAAAATACCCTCCTTTAGTTGTCCCTGGGTCTTTTTCTTTCTGGTTCCCCCTCTTCTGCCTCTTTTTCTATATATTCTTTGGAATATTGGGGCATGGTGGATGGAATTTTGTAGGGCTCTAAAAAGAAAACCATAACAACTATGGGTACACTGCCATTCATTACAGGATTTAATAGACAATATAAAAGCATTGAGAAGATTTTTAAAAAGTTCTGGCCTATACTTCAAAAAGATAGAGACCTGGCATTGGTCATACCTCCCAAGCCCAGATTTATCTACAGAAAGGCATTGGGTTTGAGAAACATTATCGCGCCCAATGTCCCAGACCCCCCTGAAAACCCCCCCACCTTTCTGGATAGCTCTGGATTTCATTACTGCACCAGATGCAAAGCCTGTCATACTACATTTCGACGTACAAAGAAGGTAACGAAATTCAAATCTTTGGTGACACAAGAGGAATTTAGCATTAAACCCTTGATAACCTGTTATTCCAAACATGTGACGTACGTGTTGGAATGTCCATGCTCTCTGCAGTACGTGGGGCGCACCACAAGAGAACTTAGAATCAGAATTAACGAACATGTAGCTAATATAGCCAAGGGTTTTCCTAATCACAGTGTGTCACGCCATTTCCTCCAATATCATAACAGAGACCCCCGCCAGTTGGTATTTTATGGTATAGATAGGGTCACATATAACTGGAGAGGGACAGATCTCACCAAGGCTGTATCCCAGAACGAGACTCAGTGGCTGTATAGATTATCCACAATGCAGCCACAGGGCCTCAACATCGATTTGGACTTAAATTGCTTCCTCAACAATGATTAATTATATATTCCACTGTTTAGATATATTCTATAGGAGGATACATAGGTGCAGAGAACATATAAACTTAACTTTAATTTTAATATTAATTTATTTCGATTTATGAAAATATTTATCATGGAGAGATTGTTGTATCAATATACATTTTCAACTTATCATGTATAGTAGTTTCAGCAAGTGTAGTACCACATGTATCCACTGGGTTGGCGCGGTAGCGCGTACGACACAGTTGGATGTATTGGTAGATAGGGATATGTGGATATGTCAATATTGTTCTATGTTAATGTGCTACCGAAGTGGGTTGCCTGCTAGTATGACACATTTTCACATTTTATAATTTATTTTATATTGTTAACCTGATATGGAGTTTTTTTAGATTATATCAATGCTGTGGTTATATTGTGTGGAGAGACGGCATTTAGGCTGGACGCAGTCCGGTAACTCCTCCCCCAACTGTGATTGACAACCGCATATAATAGTCAGACATACGTAGCCTGGTACGCTTCCTGACGACGTGCTTACACGAAACAGCTGTCGAGGCGCCAGACTACGTTCTGACGACACTTCCGGTCCCGCTGGCTCTTCCTCTGACACAGGTGGAACGCACACCGGCTTATCTCCATACGGGTCACTAGCCCCACTAGTCCATGCTCTACAGCCTCAGTGCCGGGCTCAAGGCACTAACCAAGTAAGGGGGCATTTGGCTGTCATATTTTATCATGTTTTAATAAAACGGGATTACACTATTTTCCGCTCCATCTCTCTTTTTTGTGGTTCGCATTGCTCCATCCGAGCCTCCAGGAGGCAGGGATTCCTTATGCCTGCTCTTTGACATCAATATCCATGCTAGCAAGTGGAACTTGCACAAAGCGCATTTGACTCCTTTTTAACCAAAAGAGTCAACTATATCTGGTAAGCTGCTATAAATTACCACGAGCACTATCGGGTGTCCTGTATTAAGGTGGTGAAGGCTATCACTTCAAGCAAATTCTTTTGTCTGTTTGACAGAGTCGTTTCTCAGGATTCACTTCACTGTTTTGGAATTTATGGACTAACATTTGTTCCTTTGACAAATATTTATTTATTTTTGGGACATTGAGTCTCACACGATTGACATTGCATGTTTGATCATTTGTTGTCACATATTTATCTGTGATTGTATCATAATCTGTTTGGCAAAGTTATTTCACCCATTAAGGGGACTGCATAGAGGCTGGTCATTATGATTGGATAGTCATAGACTAGCTATTGCGGTTCACACAGGTAGGCTGGTGTTCACAATTTATTCACGTAATATATAATTTAATGTAAGTAATTTATTTAATTCATATTATTTATATGCTTTAGCGCCCCCTATATATAATTGCTAATATTGCACTTATAACCTTTTCCAATCACAGTTTCAACCTTTGAAATTAGGGGATAGCAGCTTAATTAATTTAACAATTTATTTGGGCGTGAGATCATCAATTTACAGATCAAAACAATTAATCGATTAATCGAGGAATTAATAGTTAATTTCCACAGCCCTAAAAAAAATATATAATGTTTGGGGGTTCAACTAAATTTTCTTGTAAAAAAAAATATGTTTTCATGTAAACAAAAAGTGTCAGAAAGGGCTTTGTCTTCAAGTGGTTAGAAGAGTGGGTGATGTGTGACATAAGCTTTTAAATGTTGTGCATAAAATGCCAGGACAGTTCAAACCCCTCCCCCCCCAAATGACACCATTTTGGAAAGTAGACACCTCAAGCTATATACTGAGAGGCATGTCGAGTCCATGGAATATTTTATATTTTGGCACAATTTGCGGGAAAAAAATATATATTTTTTTTTTGCACAAAGTTGTCACTAAATGATATATTGCTCAAACATGCCATGGGCATATGTGGGATTACACCCCAAAATACATTCTGTTGCTTCTCCTGAGTACGGGGATACCACATGTGTGAGACTTTTTGGGAGCCTAAGCCGCGTACGGGACCCCAAAAAACCAAGCACCGCCTTCAGGCTTTCTAAGGGTGTAAATTTTTGATTTCACTCCTCGCTGCCTATCACAGTTTCGGAGGCCATGGAATGCCCAGATGGCACAAACCCCCCCAAATGACACCATTTTGGAAAGTAGAAACCCCAAGCTATTTGCTGAGAGGTATGGTGAGTATTTTTCAGATCTCGCTTTTTGTCACAAAGTTTTGAAAATTGAAAAAAGAAAAAAAAAGAAAAATGTATTTTCTTTCTTCATTTTCAAAAACAAATGAGAGCGGTAAAATACTCACCATGCCTCTCAGCAAATATCTTGGGGTGTCTACTTTCCAAAATGGGGTCATTTGGGGGGGGGGGGGTTTGTGCTATCTCTGCATTTTATGGCCTTCAAAACTGTGATAGGTAGTGAGGAGTGAAAAAAAATTGCGCCCTTAGAAATCCTGAAGGCGGTGCTTGGCTTTTGGGGCCCTGTACGCGGCTAGGCTCACAAAAAGTCCCACACATGTGGTATCCCCGTACTCAGGAGAAGCAGGAAAATGTATTTTGGGGTGCAATTCCACATATAACTATGGCATGTGTTAGCAATATATCATTTAGTGACAACTTTTTGTAAAAAAAAAATTTTTTGTCATTATTCAATCACTTGGGACAAAAAAAAAATATTCAATGGGCTCAACATGCCTCTCAGCAAATAGCTTGGGGTGTCTACTTTCTAAAATGGGGTCATTTGGCGGGGGTTTTGTGCCATCTTGCCATTTTATGGCCTTCAAAACAGTGATAGGTAGTGATAAGTAGTGAGGAGTGAAATCAAAAATGTATGCCCTTAGAAATCTTGAAGGCGGTGTTTGGTTTTTGGGGTCCCGTACGTGAATTGGGGTGCAATTCCACAAAAAAACAATGGCATGTGTGAGCAATATATCATTTAGTGACAACTTTTTGTAAAAAAAAAAATATTTTATTTTTTTGTCATTATTCAATCACTTGTGACAAAAAATAAATATTCAATGGGCTCAACGTGCCTCTCAGAAATTTCCTTGGGGTGTCTACTTTCCAAAATGGGGTCATTTGGGGGGGGGTTTGTACTGCCCTTCCATTTTAGCACCTCAAGAAATGTGAAAAGCTGTGTAAATTCCAGAAAATGTACCCTAGTTTGTAGACGCTATAACTTTTGCGTAAACCAATAAATATATACGCTTATTGACATTTTTTTTACTAAAGACATGTGGCTGAATACATTTTGGCCTAAATGTGTGACTAAAATTGAGTTTATTAGATTTTTCTTATAACAAAAACTAGAAAATATATATTTTTTTCAAAATTTTTTATTTTTTTTTTCCTTTTATCTCACAAAAAAAAATCGCAGAGGCAATCAAATACCATCAAAAGAAAGCTCTATTTGTGGGGGAAAAAAAAGGAGACAAATTTAGTTTGGGTACAACATTGCATGACCGCGCAATTACCAGTTAAAGCAGCGCAGTGTGAGGACAAAGTGGCCCTCTATGCAGATGACGCTCTTATTTTCTTGGGGGACACCTCAAATTCATTATCGGAACTTATGAGCCTTATCTCCATATTTGGATCATTCTCTGGTTTCCAGATTAACTGGGATAAATCCTTACTTTTACCATTGGATCAGTTAAAAACTCCATTGTTAAACCAAGTGTCTAAAATTCAAATTAAGGATACAGTGAAATACCTGGGGATAGAGATCTCTCGGGATGTAAAAGATTATATTAATTTGAATTTGAAGCCACTATTAGCAAAATTTAAAGATAAATGTCGAAGCTGGTGCAAACTACCTCTGACGGTGATAGGAAGAGCAAATCTAATTAAAATGATTTGGGCCCCGCAATTGCTTTATGTGTTTAATAATTCACCTGTATGGATCACAGCTTTTTGGTTTAGGAATTTAGAATCTCTTTTCAGGGAACTGATTTGGAGGAACAAACGACCACATATAAAGTTAACAACCTTAATGTTAAATAAGGAAGAGGGCGGCCTTGCAATTCCCCATCCCAAAAATTACTTTTTAGCCTCACAAATTCAACATTTCAGTGGATGGACAAAAGTATTACCTTCTGATCCTATACAGAATCTACTACTATCAGTATATGAAATTTACCCATTAATTTCATTATTAGAATCGAGAAATCAACTGAGCGATAAAAGATTCCATACGGGTAAATTATTTGACATGGTATGGCAAGAGATGAGGAAAATCACTGAGATAAAGGGATTTACTACATATACACCAATTTGGAATAACTCCAGCTATGCGGAATTGGGGAAATTGGAGGGGTTTGAGCTTTGGAGGCAGAAGGGAATAAGATATATGCCACAGCTATTTGAGGAAGATCAGATGAAGTCCTTTAGTGCACTAAGCAAAGAATATAATATTCCAAATCAAAGATTTTTTTCAGTTTCTCCAGCTTAGGCACGCGATAAAAACACAGGGGCGTACACAGGAACTTAAATTCAATAAGTCAGTGGTGATAGCCTTGTTAGACAAGATGGGACAAAAAAAAGGGTTTGATATCACAATTATATGACATATTATTTGATAAATTTAAAAAAACGGTGGACATACCAGCAAGATTAGCCTGGTCGGGGGATATTGGGACAATTTCAGATGAACAGTGGGCACAGGCACTAACAGCAATACCTCAGGCCTCTTTATCCCCAACACAAAATTTAACACAACTATTTATTTTACATAGGGCACATTATACACCAGAGAAATTATTTAAATGGAAATGTAGAGACACAGATCGATGTCCTAGATGTAAAGGGAGAGCAGCCAACCTAATACATATGATGTGGAGATGCCCCAAACTTCATCGTTATTGGTCCGGGGTGGTATCTATGATTAATAGGGTACTTGAGAGTGGGATCCTCAATGAGCCTGGAGGATGTCTTCTGGGCATATTGGAAGAATCGACAATCCCAGTAGAATGTATGATTTCAATAAATAGAAGTTTATTTCAGGCTCGTAAGCTTATTGCGCAAAAGTGGATTTCACAATATCCTCCCACCGTAGAAGAGTGGAAAATACAAATAAGGGAAACGATAATTAAAGAAAAATATTTTTTTTTACGCAGAGGCTCCCCAGAGAAATTTGTAAAAATATGGAGAGGGTGGTGTGATATTTTGGAGATATGAGAGGAGGTGGGACGGGGGGGGGGGAGATGGGTGGGAGGGGGAGGGTGGGAGAGCTGGGGGTAAGGAGGAGGCAGTTTATTAAAAAAAAAAAAAATTTGTTTTGTTTTTTAATTATTTTTTTTTCTTCTTTCTCTCCATTCACCCTCATAACGCGGGCATGGGTTGTATGTTGTACTGTATGTTTTTGGTTGTTTTTGTTTTTTGTATGTATGTAAGAAATTGTAAAAAGACCTCTGTCCTTAGGCTGACAAATGGTCCGGGGCTTAAGTGGTTAAAATTATATCTGGTGATCCTGCGATGAAGGTCCTAGCTCACATATCCTCTGATTCTGTCTCCCAACTGTCCTCTTCTATTGTCACCCTGTCACACAGGCTTCCAATGGAGACAACAAATGGTAATTTCAACATATTTCACAAACATGATCCTCTATTTTAAACGCCAGGGGACCCTTCTTGGGAAATCTGTGCAACCTCATAAAAGCAGCACTGATCTTCAAAAAGGATGAAAAAATTAAATAAAAAGTATTTTATTACTTTTTTTAAAGGAAAATTTGTGATACACAGTGCTTTATTATGCTACACGTTATAAAGTTTACTTTAAGCTGTTTTCGCAGGTAGAGTTCTTCACTTGTTTTTAAGTTTGTAATGTATAGCATTCAATACATAAAGTGCTGCACTCATAAATAAATAAAGTCCTTAAGTCAAAACATAAAATAAAAGGGATCTGAAAAAGTCCCACTTCTGCCTTTGGAACCAATAGTTGAGTAGTGAATCAACCGTCACCTCCTAAAAAGAAACCCACCACCAAAGGGAATCAGGTGTGCTCTTACCAGAACACGGGGACCTTCTGATAAAAGTAGGGTCAAACAAGCTGGTTAACATTTAGTCCTCCAAACCATCTACAGACAAACCTGTACAAACTCCAGGCCATTTCCCCAAACATCAGCAATTGGCATAAGGTGAAAAAAACTTAGGAACCCAAGAGTGTAAAATCCTTTTTAAAAGTTTTATGGAATCTTAAAAGGTCACTCACAGTGTTAAAAGATGGTTTGCGCAATCAATACAAACTGGCCTAGTGATGAAGATGTCTTTTGCTGCCACTTCCAGTACACATGGACGCAAGCACGTCCCTCCGGAGCACACCTGATTCTCTTTGGTGGCGTTTTTTTCCTTAGGAGGTGACGGTTGATTCACTACTCAACTATTGGTTCCAAGGCAGAAGTGGGACTTTTTCACATTCTGGAAGACTTCCTTTTTTTTTTTGTCAACATATTTATGTTTGTATTTTTCACTTAAAGACTTTATTTATTGGCGCAGCACCTTATGTATTGATGCTTAAATAACCATGATAAATATCTCATGGTGTGTCTGCAGCACATTACCTCAGGGAGTGTTCACATGTGTTACACAAGCACCATTTCCTTTTTAGTTTTAATGTATAGAATTGCTTGGTGCTGGTTACAAAAAGTCCAGAGGTTTCTAATGTAGGAGAGGCCCCCATTGGTGGTTTCATTAATACATGGAATGGGATGAGGTTAGAAAAGAGAATAACATTTATATTAATATTATTGATAAGGAAATATTTGTTTGAACATCAACGCTACATTTTCTGACTAACCATCACTTCCTTGGATTACAGGTCAGGATTTGGATGGCTGATGTGCAGCAAGCAATCAGCAGTGAGTATCCATGTGAAGACACATCAGCACAGCCATCCAAACAGTGTCCCACCTGTAATATGAAGAAGTGACATCAAATCACAAAATGTGTCATCTATGTTCAAATATTTTCTTATCGAGAACATTAATATTGGATTTCCTTTCCTAATATTATAATATAGTTGTCATTATTACTGAATACACCAATGGGTGTCTCTGCTACACAATTTTTTTTGCACTTTTGTAACCTTTTGTATCTTTTGTAAGCATATCAAGCTGTTCTTACCAGCCTTACTTTCATTTTCCTTTCCGTGCAAACAGATACAGGGCCATTGCAAGGTCATATGTGCAGTAAACCTATGGCAACATCCCCAGATATTAGTCAGTGTCACACTCTCCTATTTTTACTGAATACTCCTAACGTTTTTTGCTATCTCCAATTATCCAGTACAACATTTTAAGGGCTCTTCCAACTTCCCTCTTTCTTTTTTCTTCTTCTGTGGATATCTTTGAGTGTCCCTATTTTTCTTTTTCACTCTGAGTACTACCACATACTGAAGAAAATAGACGAATGTGTAGAATTGCTTGGAAGTAGCTTTTGAGTTAAATCCATTGGGGAAGGATTGCCAGAGCATGAACTTCAGCACATTAGACCATACATTATCCCCAAGAAATTTTTATTTTAGACACATAGTTTTGTTCTCCAAATATTACAAGACTCTTTACCTCTAATAATTTTTATGTGATTAGTTAGTAAAGCTGATTCAGGAAATCAGATAAACACACAGTTGAAACACATATACAGGGACTTTTTTACCTGCTAAAGTATGGAACTCTGTGTGGCCAGTCTTATGATCCAATCACTTTTGCTAAATATCACAGTACAGGTCCTCTACCTCCACTGTAACATCAGTAAAACTTTGTTTAAAAATTCACATTCAGTTTGCTAAGTGGGCGATAAGGAAACAGTAGCACACAGAGGCGTCATCAGTTCTGCTAACTCTGCTGTCTTCTACAGTGAGCACTTGTGCATGCAGCATGCCTAATTGAATAAGAAAATGTGTATGCCTAATTGGCTCAAAAAGCTGGCCACTCTAAAGCTGGCAATAGATGGGTAGGGTTTTTAAACTAAAATTCTTGGGAAAAGAAGGTTCTAAAAAATTTTGTAAATTTTTCTGAATGCTAGAGGGTCAAACTGACGTCTACTTTCAACCACAGTGATGAGAAAATTTGAAGGAGAAGGTTGGAATTTTTTCTCAAACTAATGAATTTCTAACAATATATTTGGTTTTTGTTCGGTAAAGTCCATTCATTCCAAAATCAAATGTTAAAAGTAAACAAAATCCTTTGAATGGCATACAAATGTTTTGCAAATTCTCGTACAAATTTTCCTAAGACTTTTCCTAAGAATTTCTGTTTGAAATTCTATTCATCTATGGCCAGCTTAAAGTAGAACTATAGGCAAAACATTGTTTTTAATTTTGGAAAGAGCAAGGGAGGGTTATAACCCCTGTCAATTTTTTTTTTTTTTGCCATCTGTGTCCCATTGCAGAGATTTCTCTTCACTTCCTGTCCCATAGCCAAACAGGAAGTGAGAGGAAATCCCTGCAAATTAAGGAAATCCTCTGGGGACCCCCAGGTTACCAGAACTAGTGTTCTCATTCAAAGATTTCCCCTCTTACTTTTCTGGGGACAACTTTTACTTTCACTTTCAATGATAATTGTAAACAGGACAAACAGAGAGAGAGTGAATTTCCCTAACGAGGGCACAGACAGTAATAAGAACCCGACAAGTGTTCTAATCCCTCTCCACCCTATCCAAAACAAAAACAAAAAGGTTTTGCCTTTAGTTATACTTTAAGTCCTGCTTGGCTGGAGAGTAAAGGAGCCTGATGTCAAGACCAATTTAATTATTTACACTTTTTTACATTTAAAAAGTAATCATTAAAGGCTAATAAATGAATCCATATTTGCGGGAAAAAAATATGTATTTTTTATTTATATATTTTTTGCATAGAAGCCTGAAAAGCATTGCCATCATGATCAATGGATCAAGGGTGAAATGCACAGACACCCACAGGCTTTTCTTGCAGCCGCTTAGTATGGACCTTTGGTTACAGGGCTGCAAGAAGTAACAATGGATTACAAGTGCAATGATCACCAAATTTGTGTTCCTGTTCCTTTTTTAAATTAGGTGCAGCCGTGTGGGCGGAGATCTGTAAATTAATAAATTACAAATCCCTTCCACCGGGATCAGTAGATCATGGATGCAAAACACAGACTCCTGCAGGCTCTTCTACTTCTACTGAGGTACTAACCTTTGGTTACAGGGCTGCCGGAAGTATCAATGAATTACAAGTTCATTGATCACAAAACATGTGTTCCATTAAAGCAGAGATCCACCTAAAAAAAAATATTAAAAGCCAGCAGCTACAAATACTGCAGATGCTGACTTTTAATAAATGGACACTTACCTGTCCAGGGTGCCCGCGATGTTGGCAGCCGAAGCCGATCAATCGCTCGGCTCTCGGCTGCCCCGTCGCCATCCTCGGTGAGGGAATCAGGAAGTGCTTCACTTCCAGGTTCCCTACTGCGCATGCTCGCGTAGCGCTGTGTGTCCTCACTGGTCCCCGCTGTGTTCTGGGACCTGTGTGTTTCCCAGAATACATCGGGGGAGGACAGTGTAGGCGCCGGTCATGACATAGGTCACCACAATCACTGCAGTGATCTATGTCAGGAAGTGGGAGCAAATACCTGTATCACACAGGTATCTGCTCCCCCCTCCCCCCTGAAAGGTGCCAAATGTGACACCGGAGGGGGGGAGGATTCCAAAAAGTGGAAGTTCCATTTCTGGGTGGAACTCCACTTTAACCCCTTAACGACCGTTCACGGCATATATACGTCGGCAGAATGGCTCGTACAGGCACAATCACGTACCTGTACGTCCCCATTAACTGCCTGCCGTTTGGTCGCGCACGCGCCGCCGGCGGCGCGCTCGCAACCCTGCAGTCATCCCTGTGAGTCGGACCGCGGGTCCCGCAGACTCGATCGCCGTGGGGATCCCCGCGATCGTCTCATGGAGGGATGGAGCGGGGAGATGTTAGTATAAACACAACATCTCCCCGCTCGCCTACTGACACTGTCAGCGATCTCCGCTCTGCGTAATCAGAGCCTAGATTGGTGATGTGTCACTCGTAGCCACACCCCCTAACAGTGAGAAGCGCTCCCTTAGGCATACTTAACCCCTTCAGCGCCCCTCGCTGCCAGTGTAATTTTTGCAGTAACCAGTGCATTTTTATTGCACTGATCGCTGTAAAAATGACAATGGTCCCAAAAATGTGTCAAAAGTGTCCGATGTGTCTGCCATAATGTCGCAGTCACGAAAAAAATCGCTGATCGCCGCCATTACTAGTAAAAAAAAAATGTATAAAAATGCCATAAAACTACCCCCTATTTTGTAAACGCTATAACTTTTGCGCAAACCAATCAATAAACGGCGATTGCCATTTTTTTTTACCAAAAATATGTAAAAGAATATGTATCGGCCTAAACTGAGGAAAGAAAAAAAATTTATATGTTTTTTGGGGATATTTATTATAGCAAAAAGTAAAAAATATTGCATTTTTTTCAAAATTGTCAGTCTATTTTTGTTTATAGCGCAAAAAATAAAAACCGCAGAGGTGATCAAATACCACCAAAAGAAAGCTCTATTTGTGGGAAAAAGGACGTCAATTTTGTTTGGGAGCCACGTCGCACGACCGTGCAATTGTCAGTTAAAGCGACGCAGTGCCAAATCGCAAAAAGGGGCCTGGTCTTTATGCTGCATATTGGCCTGGGGCTTAAGTGGTTAATGACTACAAGTCCCTCTGACATAATGGAAGGAACTTGTAATGTATTAATTGGCAGATCTCCACCCACACAGCAGCACTAAATCTAAAAAGTGTCACCAGGAAAAAGATCCCAGCGATTCTGCAAGGGGAGGGAGGGGCCTGGCACTATGTAAATATAGGTGTAACATGTAAAATAGTAAGAAGGGTGGAGTTAGCCTTACTGCATATTTTAGTGTTTTAGTCTGGATCTGGAGTTAAAATTGAAATAGTAATTTTATGATTTGCCATGTGGGGATCGTTTTTCACCTCCCACACTAATTTTGAGCACTTTGCATTCCTTTCCCCTTATCTTTTGCACTTTAACTTCAAAGCTTTCTTTAAAGCAAAACATGTAGGTTTTTTTGGGCTTTCCGTTCATTTGGGGAGTCTTTTGCTTTGTGGGTTTACATGGCTTCAGTGGGGGTATAGCACCTTGGTTTGATGAGAGATGAATGGTGGTCACTAGAGAGGAGTAGGACATATTATCTACAACAAGGTAGCAATAGTAGTACTACCGATAAAGATAGATTGGCTGGAGCAGAGCTGTAGATTGGATACTAAGCAGATACTACAGATAGAACTAATCATAAAATTGTCTGAGCTGAGCTGTAGAACTGTTGAAAGATATTTATTTTGGACAGCTTATAGGCATCTGTCAGGTTATCTATTGTATTGACAGGTAGGGTATTAAAGTAGCCTCCTGCAGATAGGCAGTTTTCCGCAAAGCCAGCAGATCAGTTAGTTCTACTATACAGCCAGAGAGATCCTGTTCAGATTAGAAGCAGGGAAGAGATTTGCAGTATTAAAGACCCATGGTTAGATAGTGACCACCGTGGTAATCTCTCATCTTTAATTTTTTGAGGTGACCCCTTTAAGTAAAAACACATGTAGCGGCCTCACCCCTCTCTCCCCTTCTCATGCTTGGCTTGTCTTTCTTCGTCTGGGAGTCTCAGTGCTGGGGGGAGGGATGAGATACACCACGGCCCATGTCCTCCATAGCTAAGAGGTGAAGGCCAGAAGATTGGGTTTTGTGTAGGTGTCCTAGAGTCAAGTCCAGTACTTCGTCCCTGACTCCTTTGCTCCTAGTAACCAGAGTTCCACACAGTGAATAGGTCCAACTCAGTTTTATTCTTCTTGGCAAACAACAAACAGTTTCTTCTACTGAGTAGTAATGGGGGATAGATCGAGGCACAATCCTTTCCCTTCTCCTGCTATCCACTGTGATATCACCAGTGGCGAATAGTCACTGCCACTGACTATGTGAGATAGAACATGAATTACCTTCGCTAGCACCACCCCTGTCAGGGGAAGGAAATCCATCCAAGGGAGAAACCGGAGGCCTCTCTGTCACCAGCGATGCTGCGCCGGACTCTCCAGTGAAGTTCCGCACACCAGATCTCACAAACTCAGACACGGGCACCCAAGGAGTTAGGGCCCCCTCGGATTCCTCCACCCTCGCGGAACTCAGTTGAAGGTACTGAGCCCCAGGCGTCCGCCATAGTACCTCACCCCAGGCTAAAGGTGCCTGAGATGGACTCCATCTTCGCTCAGGCCAGGCCAAGGGGCACCTAGGCCTGGAGCCCTGGAACGCCAGCACCCGAGCTGAAGGTGCCTGGGTGCGGCCAAATCCCCCGAACTATCAACTCTGAACCCCATGGTAAGGGCGTCCGCCCCTTTTATCCTCTCTCCCTTTGCGTCACAGCGGGTTCCCCGCCCCGCTGTACCAGCTCCAGGGGAGGACAAAAAGGCACAGTCCTGCGGTGTGAGTTCAGCTCCGGCCCAGGGCAACAGTGCCACCTGTGGACCGCAAGGAACCCCACACCACCAGAGTCCTCCAAGAACCAGAAAAAGGTCTCGGATCCCCTAGCAATTTGTGCATCTGGGTTACACTACCACCCAGATGCCTCCCTTAAATTCAAACACCCGCTACACACAATACATTCTTTCACACACTTTTTCAATATTTTATTTGTAAACTAATAAAACTTAGGTTCTAAGATCAGTTGGCCTAGGTGCGGTGGGACTAGCACCCCGTGTTGTAGCTAAAATTTTTATTCAAATAGACACAAAATTGAAAACCAACACTTGAGATGCATATAGGAAGCACAGCCTACCTACTTAGTATTTTAGCTTTTCATCCAGGCATTGCTTTATTACAGCAATCCTCCCTAGATCCTTTCGTCAGTTATCTGGTGGTCCGGGAACATGCTTACTTACGATGCTGGAACACACACTGCAGATTTCTTTCTTTGTCCCACATACAGAAGGCTTGACATAATAAATGCTGGGTTTTTCATTGACATCAACATATTCAAACATCTTTTAAGCTGGAGTGTGATATTGAGAACTAGAAAGTAGAAAACACATCACAGAACATGCTCTCTTACTTACCTTTTACCTAATGATTCTGTTAGATGGTCTGTAAAAATCCCACTGCAGTAGATTCAATGTTAAGTTAAATTGAAGAGACTTTTTAATTGAAGCTTGGTTATACTGTTTACATTAGCATTAGTAGCTCATTGAATGCATTCACTTGTTTTTCTTCACATTTTGAAACCAAATCTTAAATTCAGCTATTTTTACATTTAGATTCCCTTTGAGACATCTTTAAAAATGTTGGGTAGTGAACAGACATAATGTGAACTTATTTACAGAGTTTCCTTATTTTTTTATTAAAGGCATTTATAAAGCACTCAATTTTTGCAGCTCTTTACAGGTTGTAGTACCAGTGGCGGACCGTCCATAGGGGGCGCACGGGCGCCGCCCCCCCCTAAGCTATTGTCAAAAAAATAACAATATATATATATATATATTTTTAAAGTTCCTTAAATTCAATGGGCTTGGGCGCCGGCCCCAGTGCACTATGAGAGCGTCATCCCAATGCAATCCTGTGATTGCAGGCGAGACGCTACATTTGCGGGGTTTTGTGTTGCTTTGGGGCGTACAGGTAATAGCCCCAGCACTCTCATTGGGTCAATCTTCTGTCCGTCTATCTATCTGACCATTAACAGCCGCTGTAGGACTTATGAGGTGCTTTCCCGGGCAGCCGTGTCACTTTCACTTCCTGTTCTAGTGGGATGTCGGCTCTATGAGGATCTGATGGGATGTACTGTGATCTGAATGTGTCTTTCCTCCACATACCAAGGCTTACAGTAAGTGCCGTTATTTCCCCCCATTTACAGGAACAATCTCTCCAGTAAGGACAGTCAGTCACAGAGTACTGGAGTCTGTATCTCACCCTGCTCTTCCCCTCCCCCCCCATCCCCTTTAGGCAGACTGCTTCGGCTGTCTCTTATGCACATACAGTAACTAATGGCATTGCAGCTATTGTGTGGGACTCTGTGATAAGAAGATGTGTGTGTTTTACAGCAACAGGTTGTTTTAAAATATGTCAAAAACGGACATTCAGGCAGGGAAGAAGTTACAAAACATTACTGTATGGGAGGAGAGAGAGAGAACATGGTCTGTGGGGGAAGGTGAGAACATGCCAACTCATCACATTACAGGAGAATTCATCCTCAGGTGCCAATAACTAATGTGCTGCTGGATCCCCTCCACCTCTGTATATAGTGTGCTGTGTCCTCTGTATGTATTGTATGTAATGTGTGTTCTCTGTTTGTAATTGTATGTATTGTGTGTTCTCTGTATGTATTGTATGTATTGTGTGTTCTCTGTATGTATTGTATGTATTGTGTGTTCTCTGTATGTATTGTATGTATTGTGTGTTCTCTGTATGTATTGTATGTAATGTGTGTTCTCTGTATGTATTGTATGTAATGTGTGTTCTCTGTATGTATTGTATGTTCTCTGTATGCATTGTATGTAATGTGTGTTCTCTGTATGTATTGTATGTAATGTGTGTTCTCTGTATGTATTGTATGTAATGTGTGTTCTCTGTATGTATTGTATGTAATGTGTGTTCTCTGTATGTATTGTGTGTTCTCTGTATGTATTGTATGTTCTGTGTATGCACGGTGTGATCTGTGTGTGTACGGTGTGTTCTGTGTATGTATGGTGTGTTCTGTGTGTGTACGGTGTGTTCTATGTATGGTGTGTTCTGTGTATGCACGGTGTGTTCTGTGTATGTTTTGTGTATGCACGGTGTGCTCTGTATGTATTGTGTGTGCTCTGTGTATAGTGTGTTCGGGTATTGGGAGCCGTAACAGCAGAGGGTGGGCAGGTAAGGACCTGGAGGGGTTTTCGCCCCCCAACATTTTTTAGCACCAGCCGCCACTGGGTTGTACATTCATAGCTACATAGTTAGTTAGAAAAAAGACACAAGTCCATTGAGTTTAACCAAAAATAAATAAATAAATAAATACATTCCCATATACACATATACACAAACCTACACCCACAGTAGATCCAGAGGAAGGCAAATAACACCAGCAAAGCATGCTCCAATTTGCTCGCAAAAGTAATTGTGTCTACAAACTTTGGGATATCTTTATGGCATTTTTATTTTTACTAGTAATGGCGGCGACCAGCGATTTTTAGTCGGACTGCGACATTGCAGCTAGCAAATCGGACATTAAATTACATAGTCAGGTTGAAAAAAAGGCACAAGTCCATCTAGTTCAACCAAATAAATAAAAAATATCATACAATCCCATATACCCAATCCTATACCCACAGTTGATCCAGAGGAAGGTGAAAAACCCCAGCAAAGCATGATCCAATTTGCTACAGCAGGGGAAAAAATTCCTTCCTGATCCCCCGAGAGGCAATCAGATTTTTCCTGGATCAACTTTACGTATAAATGTTAGTACCCAATTATATTATGTACATTTAGGAAAGAATCCAGGCCTTTCTTAACCACTTTAGGACCCCCTGCACGCCGATGTACGTCGGCAGAATGGCACGGCTGGGCACATGGGCGTACAGGTACGTCCCCTTTAAGAGCCCAGCCGTGGGTCGCGAGCGCGCCGGCGCCGGCCCGCTCGCGACCCCGTCCTCTTCTCCGTGACCATCCCTGCGGGAACAGCGGACCCGATTGCCGCTGGTGTCCCGCGATCGGGTCACATAGAGGAAGGACGGGGAGAGGTAAGTGTAAACAAACCTGTCCCCGTGCTTCCTAGTGAGCCTGTCACTGATCGTCTGTTCCCTGTCATAGGGAACGACGATCAGTGATGTCACACGCTAAGCCACGCCCCCACAGCAAGTAAAACATATCAGGGCACACTTAACGCCTACAGTGCCCCCTCCTGGTTAACCCCTAAACTGCCAGTGTCATTTTCACAGTAACCAGGGCATTTTTATAGCACTGATCGCTGTGAAAATGACAATGGTCCCAAAAATGTGTCAAAAGTGTCCAATGTGTCCGCCATAATGTCGCAGTCACAAAAAAAATCACTGATCGCCGCCATTACTAGTAAAATATATTTTTTTTATAAAAATGCCATAAAACTATCCCCTATTTTGTAAACGTTATAACTTTTGCGCAAAGCAATCAATAAACGCTTATTGCGATTTTTTTTACCAAAAATATGTAGAAGAATACATATCGGCCTAAACTGAGGACATTTTTTTTTTTTTTATATATTTTTTGGGGATATTTATTATAGCAAAAAGTAAAAAATATTGAATTTTTCAAAATTGTTGCTCTATTTTTGTTTATAGCGCAAAAAATAACGCAGAGGTGATCAAATACCACCAAAAGAAAGCTCTATTTGTGGGGAAAAAAAGAACGCCAATTTTGTTTGGGAGCCACGTCGCACGACCGCGTAATTGTCACTTAAAGTGACTCAGTCCTGAATCGCAAAAAGGGGCCTGGTCCTTATGCTGCATATTGGTCCGGGGCTTAAGTGGTTAAAGCAATCTACTGAGCTGACCAGAACCACCTCTGGAGGGAGTCTATTCCACATTTTCACAGCTCTTACTGTGAAAAAACCTTTCCGTATTTGGAGATGAAATCTCTTTTCCTCTAGGCGTAAAGAGTGCCCCCTTGTCCTCTGTGTTGACCGTAAAGTGAATAACTCAACACCAAGTTCACTATATGGACCCCTTATATATTTAAACATGTTGCTCATTTCCCCTCTTAATCTCCTCTTCTCAAGAGAGAATAAATTCAGTTCCTCTAATCTATCCTCATAGCTGAGCTTCTCCCTGCCTCTTATCAGTTTGGTTGCCCTTCTCTGTACTTTCTCCAGTTCCCAATATCCTTTTTGTGAACTGGTGCCCAAAACTGAACTGCGTATTCCAGATGAGGTTTTACTAATGATTTGTACAGGGGCAAAATGATATCTCTTGCTCTGGGGTCCATACCTCTCTTGATACAAGAAAGGATTTTGCTTGCTTTGGAAACCGCAGCTTGGCATTGCATGCTACTATTGAGCTTATGATCTACCAAAACCTCCAGATCCTTCTCCACTATGGATCCTTCCAGTTGTACTCCCCCTAGTATGTATGATGCATGCATATTCTTAGCCCCCAAGTGCATAACTTTACATTTATCAACATTAAACCTCATTTGCCACTTAGTTGCCCAATTAGACAGTGCATTGAGGTCAGCTTGTAAATTGGAGACATCTTGTAAGGACGATATTCCACTGCAAATTCCACGTTATTCTGTCATCTGCAAAGACAGAAATGTTACTTTTAATTCCAGACCCTATGTCATTTATAAATATATTAAAAAGTAAGGGTCCCAGCACTGAACCTTGGGGTACACCACTGATAACCTTAGACCATTCTGAATACAAGTCATTAACTCTCTGAATTCTGTGTTTTAGCCAGTTTTCTATCCATTTACAAATTGATCTTTCCAAGCCTGTAGACTTTATCTCACACATGAGCCGTGTGTGGGGAACTGTGTCAAACGCTTTTGCAAAGTCCAAGTATACCACGTCCACATCCACCCCTCTGTCCAAGGTTTTACCTACCTCCTCATAAAATCAGGTTTGCTTGACAACTTCTGTCTTTCATGAATTCATGCTGTCTTTTGCTTAACATATTTTTTCCAAAAAGTACTTGTCTATGTGGTCTTTTATTAAACTCTCCAGTATCTTCCCGACTATAGAAGTTAAACTAACAGGTCTAAAGTTATTTGGTAAAGACTTTGATTCCTTTTTAAATATGGGCACCACATTAAATTACCATTCCAGTTATTAACGAGTCCCTAAAAATGAGAAACAATGGCCTTGAAATGATAGAGCTCAATTATTTTAGGATCTGTGGGTAGATGCCATCATTTGGGGCTGTGTCAATATTACCACCATTATGGACATGAGCTCCCCCATGCTCATTTGTAATACATAGAGCTGAAGAAATTATTTAATACATTTGCCTTCTCTTTGTCACCAGTTACCCACTCTAGATTATTTTGTAAAGGGTCTACAAGCTCAGACCTGACCTTTGTACTATTAATATATTTGAAGAATTTTAGGGGGTTTGTCCTATTCACATCACATGCCCCATTCACATCAGTCCCTTTTGTCAAGAGATCACTCCAGATCGGATGCCTAAAAATTTCTCTACCTACAGTTTGGCCATCATACCCGAGGCCTTGTGAAGTAAAGAATTTCTACTCACACATACATCAGAACCTATACCGGGGCATGTGAAGACATCTTCCCTATTGCGACTAATAGAGTCCCAACAACTCTGGAGGACAGTACCCGCTGCTGTATTTAGCAGCCTTTACCCGGCAGTATACCCAGCTGTCATCTATTGTGATTTTTATCATGACTGGCTAGTCGCTACCGACAAATAGCCACTCTAACTTTACTCAGGAGTGTGCTGCTATCGGCAACACAATATCCTATTTATTACTGTGCTCCTGAAGAAGCGATAAAATCGCGAAACTAGTAGAGCAAGCCTAAACCACACATGATACATTGGACCTCTGGCTCTCGCTAATGTGTTTTATACGATCACCTTTTCTCCAACCCTTGGTGTGTTGGGATTGATCTCCAACTAAGGTGGAATGCCTGTATGGTATATTTTGAAATATTGTTAAAACATGAGCACAAGTCCTGTATCTAAGTATAAACAAACTGTTATTGTTTTAATGTTTATATGTATTTTTTCAATACTCTGTTTAAAAAATAAATACCCCTAGTTTTTTACAAGATTTATCCATGTGCCGCCTAAAGTCCATTTTTCTAGTTCAATGATGTTTCTCCTTTTGTCAAGGAGCCTTCAGTCCAAGATCCTTATCTCATTTACATACTAGGCCCAATTTAGGCAGCAGCCAGATATTCTTCCAACATGAAGTGTGGAAGGAAACCTATACAAGCACAGTGACAACATGCAAACTCCATGCAGATAGTGTCCTTTATTCATTGGTGTCATTCACTCTGCAGTGCAGTGTGAGGGGGCTGTGTAAGTCCTTGGACTGTTATCAAACCACAGACCCAGTACCTCCCAACTTTTGAACCTGAGAATGAGGGACATTTCAGGGAAGTAGTAACCTGCGGTGTGCTTTGCACCACAGCAAAAAGTGGATGTTGCCAAACATGATAGTGGGAGAGTCATGTGGTTAAACAAAACTTAGGCTTCCTTCTACCTATAATATTTATTGCCGTGCCACAAGCTGGAGTCTCCAGTGTGAACCAACCCTCAGAGAGAGAGATTGGAGAGAGGGAAGGATCACTGTTATATGGAAGGAAAGTTCACTATTGTATATGGAAGAAAGGAAGGAGGGATCACTATGATACATGGAAGGCAGGAAGGAAGGATCACTGTTATATGGAAGGAAAGATAACTATGGAACATTGAATGCAGGAAGGATCACTATGGTACATGGAAGGTAGGAAAGATCACTATGACACATGGAAGGCAGGAACGATCACTCTGGTACATGGAAAGCAGGAAGGATCACTATGACACATGGAAAGCAGGAAAGATCACTATGATACATGGAAGGCAGGAAGGATGACTATAACACATGAAAGGCAGGAAGGATCACTATGACACATGGAAGGCAGCAAGGATTACTATGGTACATGGAAGCCTGGAAGGATCACTATGACACATGGAAGGCAGGAAGGATCACTATGGCACATGGAAGGCAGGAAGGATCACTATGACACATGGAAGGAAGGATCACTATGGCACATGGAAGAAAGGATCACTATGGTACATTAAAGGCAGGTGAGAGTGAGGTTGGCTGTTCTCCAGAGTCTCAGGCAGTAAAATTGTGTGCACTGCTTTAAAATCCCTGTCCACACAACCCCTTCACAGCCACAGGATTGCTGCATGCTGGGGTTTGTGGGTGGAAACAGGGGGACATGGAAAGGAGGTGGAGCCGATCTAGTCTCCCCTCCTCTTCAGTTCTGTGGGCGGGTGACCTGGCAGGCAAGTGAGCAAGCAGGGGAGGTGGGGGATTGTGTAGGCTGGGCATTGAGCACGTTTTAGCTACAGTGCAGCACACACTGACAGGTGGAGTCAAGTGCCAGGATTCAGCCCGGAACATCGGGATTTACTTGAAATCCCGGGACAGTTCCCTGCAAATCTGGGATGATTGGGAGGTATGATGGACCCTGTGCTACAGATGTGCTAAGCTCCAAAACACTTTGCAACTGGAGTATGTGGTAACAAAAAAACTAATTAAAGGATCATTCAATTTAGGTAAAAATATGCAGGATTTAGAAAGACCCTGTTAGCCAGCTCCCACTTTTTAAAGATGAAAAAAGCTAAACACATAGAAATAATAAATAACAAAAAAGTTTCTCAAAGCTCATTTTTTTATCTTCTTTCTTATCTTACATAGATGAAATGCATTTAAAGGCTAAGATCACTTTTTTTTCTAAATTCCAGCTTCCCTATGTACCAATATACTAATAATGTACCTCTGTTGCAGAATTTTTTTTATTCCAGACTAGGCATTACCTCAGCCTCCAGGTTATTCTGTAGAAAATTCCTTTATTACTTCCTTGTAAACTTTTCTTGGGACAGGAAACCTGTTAAGCCGGCCATAGATTGATCAAAATTTGGCTGGTTCAACAGGAATAAGGATATATCGATCAACTTTAGTACACCGAGGTTATTGTTTTTTTTTCCATTCAATCACTGCCAGCAGCTACAGTTTGGAAACATCCTATTGTCAAAATACAATAGCGCAGCAGGAGGAATTCCACATGACTAACTGTGCAAATTACTTTCTTTCAACTCATTTCTAAAGAATAGAAAATTGCATAATGTATGGTATGACTTCATTAACACACACCCTGCACCTGCCCTTCCCTCCAGAAGATTGCTACTGTCCACCTCTGCATTTACATGAAGACATTGTCAGTGAGCACCATTCTCACTGAATACACAGCCAGTGTCTTCCTCTACTGTTCCATTGTTTTATACCTTCTTCATACATAGATTGTTCAATTGACAGAGTGTACAGGAGCTGAGTGATCACATACCAGACTACGTGGAACAGATATGTAGTATTGAAAACAGGAGAGGAGTCTGTAAAGCTCACCATACACTATACAATCTAGTTGTACAATCTCCTTTAGTTCTACCATCAACTATGTAGTGCAGGGGCCTGCCTGATTGCATACAGAGTGATTAGGTAGATAGGTGTGTCCTCCTATTGTATAGTTTTGGTAAATTTAAAAGAGATTGTATAATCAGATTGTATAGTTTATGGTCACCTTTATACACCTAAAATGAACTAGTAACAGTTTCGGTGCCATTAATTGGTAATAACACTCCAACAGCAAAGCAAATGTGCTTTTTGTCGAGTGCGAAAACGCACAACATACATGTGGTAAAAAATTTGCAAACTGCACTGCATCAAAATGCCCCATGAGCTACTTTGTTGCATTTATCATGCGTAGAGCAACTCATTGGGATCAATGGGCTGCCCATTGCGTGCCTCAGGAAAAACGCACCAAAAAAAGTGTGCTCCCACTACGCTGTGTGAATGGAGCCTGTATATGAAATTGGTGTGTTTACACCCTCCCCCTCCCTGAGATGGACCTGGATTACAAGAACTTTTACAGCTGAGTGTCTCTGTCCCATGTGCTTGAATAAAGCTGGCTATACACTATGCAAACTAAATGTACAATCTCCGAACAATCTATTCAATTTGTAACAAATCACACAGGCCCTTGCACTACTTAGTTGATGGTAGATTTAAAGATTGTACATTGTATGGCTATCTTAAAGGAAGAAGTAGGAGAGTGGGTGGAATTAAAAAAGAGGTGCTATATTATTGAGGGAGGCGTGGTCCAGAGTGGTAAAACACACTCTATTCTATGATGCAATAAGCAGTGCATTATGGGATATAACATTTCATCCATGTTCTCATAATAAAACAGAAAAAATGGTCTCAGAATGCATTTTTTTTTATTTTGAATTCAGAAGTAAAGATTCAGGCTGGGTTCACACCGCAGCATGGAGTGGCTCACAGCAGGACTCCGGTCTGTCCCCGTTCACAGTTTCAGGTCCAATTTCAGCCTGAATGTTTGGCTGAATTCGGACCTGAAATGGACCAAAAGACGCACAGGACTCCTGTGCAATACGCACCGGAGCTGCTCCGGAGATGTGTGAACCGGCTCCATAGAGAGCTGGTCACAATCTTCTGACATGCTAATTGGATGCCGGGAAACCCTCATCCAATTCGCAATAGTGTGAACCCAGCCTCAACGTTGCCATGGATTAGATAAGTGAGAGATAAGCTCATTCGGATGGCTTGCGTAGAAACAACATTAGAAAAGACTTCTAACTATTACGATAAGTGAAATTCTGCCTGAAACGGTCACTTTAGCCTATAATGGAGCTGATTTACCAGCCAAATCATTTATTTATTTCTTATATTTATATATAATATTTATATTTCTCTTCATCCAGTTCAAAAACTTACAGAGCCCCCCCCCCCCCCCCCTCGCCCCAAAACAGTACTGCCAGGTAAATGACAAAGCTTATAGTTAAAGTATAAGTAAATATTTCTAACAATTAACTTATCTTATTAGCTCCCTATTTGTTTTTTTATACATACATTTGAAAGTGTTTTGTTATATCTGTTTGATAAGTGCAAAAAGTACAATACTAATTATTTAATGATTTAATAATAAACACAAAGTTGCATTAGCATGTGTCTACATATCAGCGTTAAATTCAAGAGTGACTTGAATTTTTTTTATTCCATTCTCGTTCAATATTTTTATTGAAAAGTTTCATCATTAAAACAAAACATCATAATAACAAATATCCCCATCCGGGGGCCAACATGGCCCTTCGGTAGGGTTTAATAAAAGCAAAATTTAACAAAATGACAATCTATTAATGTAATGATAAATATATATGGTAACATTCATCAGTGAGACCTGATCCCCTGAAGGCGTGTAATATCCCATTGATCTGGGCATTTGAGCAACAATATACTCTTTGCATGCCACAGATCTGTACTGTTGCGCAGGGGTCGGCAGTGGACCAATGTTTGATTTAGTTCCAGTTGGTTAAAGGGGGTACACACTCGCCACCCCAACAGGGAACATGCTGTGGTCCGTTTTTTATACCATTCCTTACTCACTAGCACTACCTTGTCTTTTATTAAATTGTTTACATGTAAGTGCAAATTAGTCCATCTGACTTTCGAACCTTCAGTAATTTTTTTTTAACTTTACATCTATTAAATCTTCTGCCCTTGTTGTTTTAACTTTGGATAGTAAAACATTTTTTTTTTCTGCCAGTAAATACCTTATACAGCCCACTTCCTGTTTCTAGTCTGGTTTTTAGCCTAGGCTTATGACATCATGCACAGCTCTCTCTCACTCTCGTGAGAGTTTGCCAGGAAGAAAGGGGGATGAGTCATGAGAGGGCCAATGAACGCTGCAGAGCTGTAGAGCTGGAGGTGTGCCTCTGTGTGTCGGTGTAAATCCAGGAAGTGAACAGGCAGCAGCTTCAGCTGCCCACAGTTAAAATGGATGCAGCCAGACTTAGTGGACGGAGATTTCTGCAGCATATTTAGCAAGTACAGAATCACAGTAGATATAAAATAATATGAAAAGTGGTTGGAGGGAAGCTTGAGAATGGCAAAGATGTTTTTATAAGAAAGTATGTGAGCAGACTACAGTTCCTCTTTAAGATGTCAGCAGCATACAACTTCTAAATATTAATAATAAGATATTCATGACTTGCCCGAAAAGAAGCAAAATGTAGGTGTTCATTTAGACCAGGCATGTCCAAAGTCCGGCCCGCGGGCCAATTGCGGCCCGCGTTCCGGTTTTGAATGGCCCGCTTGGTTATCTGGGCATATATATCTTTTGTGGCCCCCAACAATCTCCCAGCTCCGGGACCACAAAAGATATATATGTGGCATCACTAATTAGTGGATCTCGGGCCGAATCCGGACCCAGTAGTGGCCCGCAGCTTTGCTAAATTGTCAGTGTTCTCTCCCCTCTGCCGACTCTCGCATCACTCCCCCTTCCTCCCCCTCCCCACACAAGCCTGGAAGTGCTGCAGGTCCGGACAAAGGGCGGGATCTTTCAAGTTACAAAGCAGGTGATTGGTTGCTAGACAGTGGGGCGGTCCCAGCAACCAATCACCCGCCTTTAACTTGAAAAGTCCCGCCCTTTGTCTGGACCTGCCATGCCATGTGTGCTTCCTGGCTTGTGTGATTAAGGTAGGGCAGTGTGGGGAGGGGGAATGCTGCATTGATAAAAGTGACAGTCTGACTCTAATATGGAGGGAGTCTTTAAGGGGGGGGGTCTGAGATGGGGTCTATGAAGTGGGCTCTGCGATGGGGAGGGGGATCAGTGATGGCCTGGGGATCTGTGATGGACTGGGGCATTCCCCAATCCCTCACAGATCCCCAGCCCATCACAGAGCCCCAGTCCCTCGCAGAGCCCCAGTCCCTCGCAGAGCCCCAGTCCCTCGCAGAGCCCCAGTCCCTCACAGATCCCCAATCCCTCACAGATCCCCAGTCCCTCACAGATCCCCAATCCCATCACAGATCCCCAGTCCCTCACAGATCCCCAATCCCATCACAGATCCCCAGTCCCTCACAGATCCCCAATCCCATCACAGATCCCCAGTCCCTCACAGATCCCCAGTCCCTCACAGATCCCCAGTCCCTCACAGATCCCCAATCCCATCACAGATCCCCAATCCCATCACAGATCCCCAGTCCCTAACAGATCCCCAGTCCCTCACAGATCCCCAATCCCATCACAGATCCCCAGTCCCTCACAGATCCCCCGCCCCTCACAGATCCCCAGTCCCTCACAGATCCCCAGCCCCTCATAGATCCCCAGCCCCTCACAGAGCCCCAGTCCGTGATGGACTGGGGATGGTCTGGGGATCTGCTTCACATACCTTTACTTAAAAAAAAAAAAAATACATTTTTTCCTGAAACTTCCCTCTTTAAAGTGAAACACACAGAGCTCACCTCTTTACTCACACACAGCCACAAAGGCAAGATAATTCTTGTTGGGTAGTGTATCAGTGCTCGGACAAACACACTTAGACCAAATTTTAATGGTTCACAGAATGTCAGGCAAAATGGTCGGTCCTCGAGCATGTTCACTTCATCAAATATGGCCCTCTTTGAAAAAAGTTTGGACACCCCTGATTTAGACTGTGTGAGTTATGATACTTAATTGTATGAATACTTTTTGCACTTTTGGCTACTGTTAGCATGTGGGCTTTTGTATTCAAATTATATTTGACATTATTCCAAAATGGTAAACACACTGTAAACAAAACACACTTTCAGTAGAGTATCATTTAAATTCAAAATCCTCACATAAAGAACAAAAGTCTTAATATTATACCACACGAACAATTAGTATTAAAATAGCTTTCTTGGTTGGCTTAAAACTTGAGAGTGGGTGAAATTTTATCAAGTGCCTTTGTTGATCCATTATGACCTTCTACAAAATCTTTTTGCTTATAAAAATGAATGTGCATTCATAAATATGAACAATAACATGCATATCCCACTAACAATAGGCTTATTATTATGTAATATTTGATGATAGTGTATGATTCGAACTAAAAATCTATTCCAACACAATTTCACTTTTTCTATATGCTTGGAAAGTAATATGCTCAACTCTAAAGTTTTCCCTTTTCTGTAATGCCGCGTACATACGACCGTTTTTAATGTCATTGAAAAAAACGACGTTTTTCTCGATGTGATTCTTCTCAAGCCTGCCTTGCCTACACACGATCATGAAAAAAAATGCTAGAGCAAAGCGCAGTGACGTACGAAATGTACGATGGCACTATAAAGGGAAAGTTCCATTCGGATGGCGCCACCCTTTGGGCTGCTTTTGCTGATCCTTGTGTTAGTAAAGTTTGGTGAGAAACGATTCTCGCTTTTCAGCCTCATGCTCTTCAGTCCGTTACAGTGTGACGAATGTGCTATCTCCATTCCGAACGCTAGTTTTACCAGAACGAGCGCTCCCGTCTCATCACTTTCTTCTGAGCATGCGCGACGAGAAAAATTAGAGCATGTTCCAAATTTTTCATGGCCATTTTTCACGTTGTGAAAAATGCTCTGAAGCCCACACACGATCGTTTTTAATGACCATTTTAAAAAATGGCATTTTTCTCATCATGAAAACGGTCGTGTGTACGCGGCATAAGAATTATACTTGAATACTCCATTGTTAGATATGAAATCTCTCTTATCTAATCAGAGTTACGGATAGGCTACCTATCAGGTCTGCAGGAGACATGCACAGACTTGACAAGATGTCCAACAGCTAACAGAATGAGTGCGCACAGCAGGCTGACCACACTGCTGCTAATTGCAAGGCAGGAGCTTGGCATTGTCAGCCTTAAACACTGTGAACACATTACCATATAGATTTGGGGTTTACAATACACTTCACTTTATTTATTTTTTTCAATTGTATATCTATACATATACTGTATGTATATATATATATATATATATATAATTCTATCAAACCCACTTTTGTACTTTTTATTGATTTGTAGGTAGCATGTGTTTTTCTTTTTCTTTTGCTGCTTAGCATGCTCCATCAGATTGCGCTTAAGAATTTTACAGCTATTTTGTGAATATTTAATAAACCGCCCAATTGGATTTGGGGCCTGGTGATATGTGGTTTGAAGGTATCAAATATCTGAGACAAGTGCTGCCACATGTTCCCATTAAGGAAGATCATTTCTGCAGCATCCACAACCCTTGGCCTCCCCTCCTTGGAGGAATTCTCAAAATGTTGGTTGCAGAAAGTTGATTTATCTGACCTAGATGAAGAACTTGCAACTGTCCCCCACAAAAGAGCTGGTGATTGACTGGCATCCACACATGAACATTCTAAGCTGTCCTTCCTTGGAACACAAGGTTACCACTAGAACCTTAAAGTGGTTGTAAACCCTTTGCATCGACTTCTACCTATAGGTAAGCCTAGAATAAGGCTCACCTATAGGTAGTGGAAATATCTCCTAAACGTGCGCCGTTTAGGAGATATTTCACTTGAAGTCCACCGAAAAAGTTAACGGCGCATGCGCGGGGAAGAAACAAAACGAAGTGCCGTTTCTTCCCTAGCCTGTGCCGTTAATGGCTGCTGCCGTGTGCATGCGTGGGAGTGACGTCACGCGGCTCCGGTGAATCACAGAGCCGGAGTCCGCGGCCCGGTAGGAAGAGGGGCCAGAAGATGGACGCTGCCTAAACAGGGGACATCGCTGGATTATTTTGCAGGTAAGTGTCACATAATGGGCTAGTATGCGATGCATACTAGCCCATTATGCTTTTCATTTGCAGGCTTTGCAGAGAGCAAAAGAGGAAGTAAAAAGCAGAAGAATACACAGAAGAAAATGCTTGTTGACAAGGGGAGTGTAGAGGTGGGCGGGGAGTCTACCGACATCACGACTCCACCCACCGAGCTCCAGACAACAGATCCACCCACAGAATCTGCAGTTTTTCAGGTCTCATAACAGACAGAGGGGAGACATTTGACAGATAAGGATACATACAGGAGGCATCTATATCCTTATAGATCAGCACTATGGCAGTAGTTTAGAAAGGATGAGACTGGGTTTACATCCACTTTAAGAATCAATTAAATAAACTAGGCTGCAAATTGAAAAGAATGACCTTCAAGGTTATATTCTCTGGAATATATCCTGCAGCATGCACAACACGGGAAAGACAATGATAGCTAAATTCTTTGCAAAAGACCTGGCAAAAGAGAAAAGATATGGGCTTCCAGAAGGCTTGACTGACTTTTTATAGCACCTGAATAGGGATGAGCTTCGAGTTCGAGTCGACATTGCCTGTTCGCCCGTTCGCCGAACAACGAACAATTTGGGGTGTTCGTGGCAAATTCGAAAAGTCTATGGGAGAAATCTAAAGTGCTAATTATAAAGGCTTATATGCAAGTTATTGTCCTAAAAAGTGTTTGGGGACCTGGGTCCTGCCCCAGGGGACATGTATCAATGCAAAAAAAAGTTTTAAAAACGGCCGTTTTTTTAGGAGCAGTGATTTTAATACACTTCATCCTTCATCCATGTATTCATCCTTTTTACACTTTCTTCGTGAAATGGTAGGGATACAATGTACCCCTTACCAATTCACATAGGGGGGGGATCTGGGGGTCCCCTTTGTTAAAGGGGTCTTCCAGATTCCGATAAGCCCCCCGCCCGCAGACCCCCACAACCACCGGGCAAGGGTTGTGGGGATGAGGCCCTTGTCCCCATCAACATGGGGACATCCTCCCCATGTTGAGGGCATGTGGCCTGGTACGGTTCAGGAGGGAGGGGGGGCCGCTCTCTCGTCCCCCCTCTTCCCCTGCGGCCGGCCAGGTTGCGTGCTCGGATAAGGGTCTGGTATGGATTTTTGGGGGGACTCCACGCCATTTTTTTTTACATTTGGGGTGGAGTTCCCCTTAAAATCCATGCCAGATCTGAAGGGCCTGGTATGGATATTTAGGGGGAACCCCACGCCATTTTTTTTTAAATTTGCGGCGGGGTTCCCCTTAATATCCATTCCAGACCTGAAGGGCCTGGTAATTGAATTTGGGGGAACCCCCACGCTTTTTTTTTTTTATTAATGACTTTTCTATGTATTGATAAAAGCCGACAATTCATTAATAGCCGCGAGTGAGTTTTAAATTACTTTTTTTTCCTTCAAAAATGACACTTTGTGCAGGGACAGTTCTAAGCACGGGAAACATGCGCCACTTTACATGCATATCATACACACCCCCCAGGTACGAAATTTAAAGGAAAATTTCACTTTTATTATTTCATTTTAAGCATTATTAAAATCACCGCTCCCGTAAAAACGTCTATTTGTTAAACTTCTTTTTGCATTGATACATGTCCCCTGGGGCAGGACCCGGGTCCCCAAACAGTTTTTAGGACAATAAATTGCATATTAGCCTTTATAATTAGCACTTTAGATTTTGAACGTTCAAGTCCATTGTATTTAATAGGGTTCTAAAGTTCAAGCGAACATTCTGTCTGTTCGCAGGTTCTGATGCGAACCGAACAGGGGGGTGTTCGGCTCATCCCTGCACCTAAATAGAAGGGGCTCTGCTGTTCTAGGGATGAGGTTTGTTGTAAGATTGGAAGAGTATCTAAACTAGTATTTGGAGGGGGGAATTTGAAAATAATGGGGAAGAGCATTGGTAATCGGTATTGCTGAGTCTTCGCTGATTAGGCTGCTAATATTTCTGCCTACGCTTGCTTAGTGTAAAACAAAAAGGTGAAGGTGTGTGTCTTTAAGTTAGAAGTGATCTAAAAGTGAATGTGAAAGATAACCTTGTTGATGGAGAGTGTGATGAGGCTGAATCATTAGAGGTGGAGTTACATATGGGTGGCATGCTAAAAAGTCAATTATTAGAGTTTGCTACAGTCGCCCCCCCCCCCCCCCTGTGTTAATGAGGAGGTAGAGACTCAGCTCCTTACACAAAATGGAAGTGCTGCAAGGGCTTGGACAGTGATAATAATGGGTGATTTTACTTACCCTGTAATTGACTGGTGTAATGGCACTGCTGGAACAGTAAAAGGGTGGACATTTTTACATTTGTCACAAGAAAATAGTATGGTTTACAGAAGCCCCAACTAGAAAGGATGCTTGCTGGACCTATTAATGTCAAACAATGCAGAGCTTATTACAAACATTCATATAAAGAAAATATGGGTAGCAGTGACCATATTATGATTTAATTTAATTTAAATGCTTGCAGCCCACCCACAGTACATTTATTACGGCAGGGTGGCAGCTACAGGCTAGGTGTACACAGCGGATCACAGTGTTCGGTACCCAAATGTTTTGCAATCATAGCGATCACATGATATTATGTAAGCAAACTTTCATTAATATCTTTCATTTATGAACAGCTTGCTTACTGTTGTGATGCTGTGATTGGCCCAGGTACCATGTGATAGCTGTGGGTCAATCACAGCAACCTGTACCATGTGATTAGCTGTGGCCAAACACAGCATTGCAACAGTAAGCAAGCTGCCATGAATGGAAAGCCAATTATGACTGTTAACTATGACCTTTAACAGTAATCATCACTGTTATAAGCAATAACAGTGTAAAAAACAGTGTAAAAAAAAAAAAATCCATGATCACCCCCCCCCCCCCTAGAGTACTATGGCGAACCACTCTGATGACAGGATGTAAAAAAAAATGTAAAAAAATTAAGAAAAAATGAAATATATATTGTCACCAATCAGTTTTCCTGATCATCTCCACCCATGTGATGGTGCTGTACTGCACTGGTGACAGTATGTAAAAAACAAAGATTGTGGGGGGGGGGGGGGGGGGGGGGAAACACATTTTATTTTGTTTATTTATTTTTCAAAAAAAGTGACAAAAAATGACAACTTTAAAAAAACTGGCCATGCCTCTTACTAAATACTTTGGATTATCTACTTTCCAAAAATGGGTCATTTGTACTGTCCTGGCATTTTAGGGCCTCAAGAAATCAGGCAGTCAGTACATCAGGACTGATCAATTTTCAAATATATATACCGTAGTTTGTAGACACTATAACTTTCATACAGACTAAATAATATACACTGATTTGGGTTATATTTACCAAAGAAATGTAGCACACAAAATTTTGGTCTAAATTTCTCAAGAAAGATTATTTGTTTGCAAACTTTAATAACAGAAACTAAGAAAAACTTTTTTTTTTTTTATAAATTTTTGGTATCTTTTTGTTTATATATATATATAAAAAAAAGGAATGATATAAATGTAATTTGCGTACCGTGTTGCATGACCAAGCAATTGCCAGTTAAAGTAGCATAGTGCTGAATAGCAAAAAATGCCCTCGTATCGAGGATCAAGTGGTTAAGTTGTTCACAATTAGCACGTACGGAAAAGATTAAAACACTTAATTTTTAGGAGAGAAAATTTTCCAGTGCTAGGAGCTGCTCTTCAAGACTTAGACTAGGAAAGATATATTTTCATCAAAGAAGAGAAAACCGAAATGGCAATGTTTCAAATTGTTTAGGCTGTGGATGAGGAGCTGTACTCTTTGGCCAAAAGTAGGCCTCTGCCTGTCGAACCAACCATTTTCAGCCGATTTTTAGCCCGGGTGTACCCCACTTTCGTGACCGGGAAAAAAAACATGGCAAATCTTTTAAAGCGGAGTTCCGCCCGCCCCTTTAAAAATTAAAAGTCAGCAGCTACACATACTGTAGCTGTTGACTTTTATCATTAGGACACTTACCTGTCCTGGAGTCCAGCGATGTCGGCACCGTAGCCAATGTTTACATTGGCTGGTCAGGTGCTGCCGCTGCCATTGCAGGTAAGGGAACCTGGCAGTGTAGCCTTTCGGCTTCACAGCCAGGTCCCTACTGCGCATGCGCGGCAGAAGGGGTGGGAGGAGAAGGGGAACCGAACTGCTGACGTAATTTGCCACGGCCCAGTCTCCCAGATGTGAGAACAGGGAACCAAATGTGGCACCGGAGGGGGGGGAGGAATCAGATAAGTGGAAGTTCCACTTTTGGGCGGAACTCCACTTAAGTACCTACTTCAGCTTGTGTATACAAAGAAAAAAAGGTGAGGATAGTATTGCCCCAGCCTCAAATTAATCACAATGGGGTTCATTTATTAAAGGCAAATAGGATGTTCACTTTGCAAGGGAAGTTGTATTGTGTAAGGGAATTTTCTTCAGAGCTAAGTGAATTTCATTTCACAAAGAATACCCAATCAAATGCAAGCAAAATAAAAAAAAAACTGCATTTTACTTCTGCATGATTGGAGGATAGACAGAGTTTCAACTCATTCACAAATTTCCTTGCAAAGTGAAAAGCCTTCTTACCTTTAGTAAACCAACCCCACAGAGTCTCTTCTGCAAAAAAAGCATACCTAGCAATCCCCAGGCAAATTCCCATTGCATATAAAACCAAAAAATGCAGCGCTTCAATGTGAAAAATCAGTCCATGTATTTCATAACAGAAGAAATGAATGCAGGAAATTGAAGAACTCCACCACCAAAGACTTCAGTGTGAACAGGTAACACACCACCCGAAGAAACATGCTCACTGTCTGCTTACCAGAGAGCGAACATCATGAGCATTGTAGTGGAATGCAGAGGGTCACAGATGGATACAGCTCTCCAAACAGCGAAGTATCCGATATCACCAGCATCAAAGGAACTTCCAGGACTTAGGTAATGTTTATGCAGACCTCAGCAGGAGATGTTAACCCATATAGAAAGAAAGGCAGCATAGTGAAGCCCGTAAAGGTCAAATAAAGGTTTATTTAAAATTCTACTTACAGGGTAAAAAGATCATCAAGGCAAAAAGTATAATCCGCGGTTCTTAGCGTGCTCACATCGGTCAACCTGACATGTTTCATCCAACAGGATATCATCAGAGGCGTGGCCAATATTGTGAGCACGCTCATATATATACAGGAAGTATCAGTCACATTTACCTGTGATAGGGCAACATGAAAGGTGCACAGCTTTTCCTCATTGTCGTCATCCATGCAAGTTCCCATTGCACCCATTGCAAAGTGAACTTTTTTGCCTTTAGTAAATCCACCCCAAATACTGGAAAACAGACAAAATAAAGGTGAACAAGTGCTTGAACCAGATGACTTACACCCACATGTCCTCAAGGCCTTAATTTCTAATTTTAAAGTCTCTTTAGCGACTGGCTTGGTATTGGTGTAAGGCCAATGCGGTTCCTATATTTAAAAAGGGATCAAAGTCAATATCAAATAACTACAGATTTATAAGGTTAACTTCTATGTCGGGAAGATATTTTGAGCGTTAAAAAGATAAAAGACCACTTAGATTAGTTTTTGCTAGAAAACAATATTATAAGTGATTGTCAGCATGAATTCACAATTGACCAAAGTTACCAAACACATTTACCGTATATACTCGAGTATAAGCCGAGTTTTTCAGCACATTTTGGTGTGCTGAAAATGCCCCCCTCGGCTTATACTCCAGTCATCATTTTGCGCCTGATCTCCCGGACTTTGGGGACCCGGTACCGGTACAAACTTGGCACGCATGTAGCCCCACTATTCCTCTACAACTGTGCAAAGTTTGTTGTCCGGGGGACATACGGCCGGGGAGCACCGATTTTTCAAAGCTGGGCACCCCTTCCATAGACTCCCATGTTAAACGTCAGTCTAGTCATGGACACAGTGAGGCATGGGCACAGTGAGGCATGGGCACAGTGAGGCATGGGCACAGTGAGGCATGGACACAGTGAGGCATGGACACAGTGAGGCACAGTGAGGCATGCACATGGACACAGTGAGGCAAAGTGAGGCACAGTGAGGCACAGTGAGGCATGCAGATGGACACCCTAGGCTTATACTCGATTCAATACGTTTTCCCAGTTTTTTGTAGTAAAATTAGGTGCCTCTACTTATATTCGGGTCTGCTTATATTCGGGTCGGCTTATACTCGAGTATATACGGTACTTTCTTTTTATGTGGAAGTAAGCAAAAACCTAGATGTGGCTGTAGAAATAGTATACTTCAACTTTGCAAATGCATTTGACATGGTTCCGCAGAAGACAACTAATGTGTAAGTTAAAATGTTTAGGCTGAGAATATTCAGTCTATAAATGTCTAAATTACTGACTGGCAGACCATAATCAGAAAATTGTGATTATTGATTCATACTCTGAATGGTCTAATGTGGTTAGTGGTGCACTGCAAGATTCATTGTTGGGACTCATACATTTTAACCCATTTATAAATATATAGGGCACATTTTCACCAGATGTATTGGGGCTACACTGTCAACTATTTACAGTGCAGGTCCAAAAAATGGAAAAGGCACAATGACTTGTTTCTTGTGCTGTCAGATCCCACCACAGTATGTTTTCAGCTGTGGTTTGTGCTGAAAAAAGTACTACAGTCATACAGTATTTCTTTTTGCCGCAGTGGGTTGCAGTGTAAACTGTATTGAACTGTCACTCCAAATTTTAATACAGTTCTGTACAAAAAGGGAAACAGTGGCACATTGGCGCTGTGTCTCCCAGCAAACCCCAGTGACAGTGTGATAAGCATAGCTAGCTGGTGTGAATGAGCCCAAAGAGTTTGAATTGAACATGCCATTTCTGTGTTTGCAGCTAATACCAAGTTACCAAGCTATGTAGCGGAATAAAGCCCTTACTATATGCTCATGTAGCGGGTATTTGAATTTAGGGGACGCATCTGGGTGGTAGTGTAACCCAGATGCACTGATTGCTAGGGTTTCTGAGGCACTTTTATGGTTCTTGGAGGACTCTGGTAGTGTGAGGTTCCCTGGGCCTATAGGTGGCGTTGTTGCCGGTGTCTATTTGAATTAAATTTTTAGCTACAACACGGGGGTGCTAGTCCCACCGCACCTAGGCCAACTGATCTTAGAACCTAAGTTTTATTAGTTCACAAATAAAATATTGAAAAAGTGTGTGAAAGAATGTATTGTGTGTAGCGGGTGTTTGCATTTAAGGGAGGCATCTGGGTGGTAGTGTAACCCAGATGCACAAATTGCTAGGGGATCCGAGACCTTTTTCTGGTTCTTGGAGGACTCTGGTGGTGTGGGGTTCCCTGCGGTCCACAGGTGGCGCTGTTGCCCTGGGCCGGAGCTGAACTCACACCGCAGGACTGTGCCTTTTTGTCCTCCCCTGGAGCTGGTACAGCGGGGCTGGGAACCCGCTGTGACGCAAAGGGAGAGGAGATAAAAGGGGCGGATGCCCTTACCATGGGGTTCAGAGTGCAGAGTCGGAGGACGTGGCTGCACCCAGGCACCTTCAGCTTGGGTGCTGGCGTCCCGGTGTTCCGGGCCCAGGTGCCTTTGACCTGGTCGGAGCGGAGATGGAGTCCATCTCAGGCACCTTTAGCCTGGGGTGAGGTACTATGGCGGATGCCTGGGGCTCAGTACCTTCGACTGAGTTCCGCAAGGGTGGAGGAATCCGAGGGGGCCCTAACTCCTTGGGTGCCCGTGTCTGAGTTTGTGAGATCTGGTGTGCAGAACTTCTCTGGAGAGTCTGGCGCAGCATCGCTGGTGACAGAGAGGCCTCTGGTATCCCCCTTGGATGGATATCCTTCTCCTGACAGGGGCCGTGCTAGCAAAGGTAATTCACGTTCTACCTAATATAGTCAGTGGCAGTGACTATTCGCCACTGGTGATACCACAGTGGTTGGCAAGAGAAGGGAAAGAATTGTGCCTCGACCTATTCCCATTAAGACTAAATTGTTGCAAAAGAATCCAACTTAACTGTGCTGTGTGTTTATTCGCTGAGAAGAATAAAACTGTGTTGGACCTATTCACTGTGTGGAACTCTGGTTACTAGGAGCAAAGGAGTCAGGGACGAAGGACAGGACTTGACTCTAGGACACCTACACAAAGCCCGATCTTTCTGGCCTTCACCTCTTCACTATGGAGGACATGGGCCGTGGTGTATCTCATCCCTCCCCCCAGCACTAACAACCCTAGACAAAGAAAGACAAGCCAAGAATGAGAAGGGGTGAGAGGGGTGAGGTCGCTACACTTACAACTTGCAAGAGCTCAATGCACTGATTGTTTAAGCAACTATGTGGCAAATAAGGTTTAATGATGAAAAATTTAAAGTTATGCATTTTTATTTATGCACCATACATTCTATACATTCAGCTGGGAGGGGGGGGGGGGATATAATCCAGAAGGATCTGTGAGCTCTGGTAGATCATAGACTAGCATGCAATGCCAAGCTGCAGTATGTGAAGCATACAACAATATTTATTGTATTAAAATAAGTATAGACTCCAGAAAGTCTCCATCTCCATGTTATATGGGATGTGGTGGGTTGTGAGCTGTTTTTCACTATATGCCCATTATCACGTGTTTATAATGAGTTAACATGGTATTGAAGTAGCAAACAGGGGTATATTTTAGTGTCACTTTATTTTCTTTAAAAAAAAGAAAAAAAAGAAGATGTTATACATTTTTAATATCATTATTCTGGTATGAAAGATTTTTTGTATTTTAAACACGGTTGTCTCTTCATCCTGCCCTATGCAAAAGGAGTGGGCTGCTTTCTGCCTGCCTTTTTTGGGTTGGGTCCCTTTAAGGTGTGTGGAGGAGGTGGCCCTTTGCTTCCTATATGATACATGGCTTTACTGTGGTGGATTGGACTTGAAAAATGAGCCCACTCTGAGGGAGTGTTTGATTTTCCAAGGCTACATTGCAGCACACATGGGCATCTCCTCCGTGGACCAAGAGCACCACCATCCAGGAGAAGCAGCCAGGAACCTTGTGATATGCTTACTTTATGCTTACTTTATGCTACCTAATGTGAGTGCATTAAATTAAAGTGATTGTAAGCCTTTGTTTTTTATTTTATTTAAAATAACAAACATGTCATACTTACCTCTACTGTGCAGCTTGTTTTGCACAGAGTGGCCCCGATCCTCGACTTCTGGGGTCCCTCGTGATTCTCGTGGCTCCTCGTCGCCTCATATAACCCCCTAGGAGAAGTGCTTTCCCTGGGGGTTACCTTGCACGTGCACTCTCGAGTCCAGCATTCGGCGTCCATTGACATGAATGCCAGACTCGGCCCCGCCCCCGGGCGGTCGCATCAGCCAATGGATGTGCTGATATCAATATATCCAATCAAGAGCCGGGAGCCCATGCAGAGAGGAACAGCGCGTCCCAGCCGAGGGAAATACGGGGCTCAGGTAAGTAAAACCGGGGGGCTGGGGGGCCGGTCACTGACAGAAGTTTTTTCACCTTAATGCATAAAATTACATTACTACAGAATTTCGTTCATTAAAACAGCCAACATTAAATTAAGTAAATATTAAAAGGTAAATTAGCCATACCAAAAACGTTTCCTAATGTTATTCGGTTTGATGTCCAAGTTAGATTATACCAAAAAAAAAAAAAAACATAACCCTCAGATAGGGAGTAAAACACAGGCAGGGCCCCAGAGCATGGGGCAGGGTGCCGAGGAAACACACAAACCACACAGAGAAGTTAAAACGGACACTATATGGTGTGTATATATATATATATATATATATATATATATATATATATATATGTATATCTACATGATATCTATAAGGAGGGCTTTTTTTCACAGACAATAGGTGCAGGAACTCCCCCTTTCAGAGTCACCCCTTTTCTCCGGCCCTACCCACCTCCCAGTACCATCCCTTTTAGACAATATAGGACCAAGTATCATTTTGTGGTGCTAAGTAATTTGTATGGAATTTGGTAATGATATCAAGAAAAGCAGTAAAATAGATCCCCTGCAGTCAGCAACAATAGATCCCCCTAACAACAATTTACTACCCACAACAAAATTTCCCCACCAGCAACAATAGACTCCCGACATCATCAACAGATCTCCGCACAGCCAGCATTAATAGACTCTCTGGCTGCCATCAACAATAGATCCCTCCCCAACAGTAAATCTCTTTCAGCAACAACTGACCCCCCAGCAACATAAGACCCCCTCAGCAACAATAGGTCTCCCACCAGCAACAATAGACCTCCCCAGCAACAATAGACCCCCCTGCAAAAATAGATCCCCAGCAGTGAGCATCAATACCCTACAGCACACCCCAGCACCCCTTGTCATTACATACAGTCAGTCCAGGAGGTGCCAGAACTGCGTTGCCCCGCATTCCCACTGAAAAAAAGCCCTGTCTTTAAGAGTAAATGAAAGAGAAAGAGGATTGTCTATAAGTAAGGCTAGATCATTAACTATGTCCGTATTATCAAATAATAGATACTCAAGAGTAGAGATGAGCCGAATACCCCCCCCCCCCCCCGTTCGGTTCGCACCAGAACCTTCGAACGGACCGAAAGTTTGCGCGAACGTTAGAACCCTATTAAATACAATGGACGCGAACGTTCGAAATCTAAAGTACTAATTATAATGACTTATATACATGTTATTGTCCTAAAAAGGGTTTGGGGACCCGGGTTCTGCCCCAGGGAACATGTATCAATGCAAAACGAAGTTTTAAAAACGGCCGTTTTTCGGGGGCAGTCATTTTAATGATGCATAAAGTGAAAAAAAAAAGTCAAATATTCCTTTAAATATCGTACCTGGGGGTGTCTAAAGTATGCCGGTGAAGTGCCATGTGTTTCCCGTGTTTAGAACTGTCCCTGCACAAAATGACATTTCTAAAGGAAAAAAAGCCATTTAAAACTGCTTGCGGCTTTAATGTAATGTCTGGTCCCGGTAATATGGATGAAAATCTTTGAGAAAAATGGAATAGCTACCCCATCACCCTCCCGTCCCCTACCCCAGCCCATTGCCAGCCCCTTTGGGTCTTGTATGGATATTAAGGGGAACCCCGCACACAAAATAAAAAAGGCCCTATATACTCTGAACTGCAGTATACAGGCGGTGCAAACAAGACAGGGACTGTAGGTTTGTTCTTATGTAGAATCAGTTTTTTAATTTTGAACAGGTACATTGTTTAAGTGTAGCTCCAGCCAAAAAATATATTTTTAAGCTTTTTGGAAAACATAGGGAAGGGTTATCACCCCTGTAACATTTGTTTTGCTGTCTGTGCCCCTGTTCAGAACATTTCACCTCACTTTCCGTCCCAATGACAACTGTTTTTGAAAAGTGGGGTTTTTATTGAAACAAGGATTGGTGATAAAGCATCAGTAGAGAGGAGACACCTTTTTCCAATATTAACTCTTACAGGAGAGAATTTCCCTTCCTAGGGGTAGATTTCCTCTCACTTCCTGTTGTCTCCTTCCGTTTGCAAGGAGGAGTCGTTTGTAAGTTGGATGTTTGAAAGTAGGGGCCTGCCGTATATACTCTGCTGAAATTTGCCCCTTACATGTTGGTGTTGCCACAACACTGTGAGCCCTCACAGTTACTCTTGGTGGGCGCTGGAACGCCCTGCTGTGAACTATTATATCAGGAATTGTATTTAAGGAAAAAATAAGATAAAAGAGGACAGCCGCACTCCAATCCAACGTGTGTTTAATGAACAGGCACTACAAAAACCAGCTAGAACAGGATACTGATGCGTTTCGCACAAAATCAGTGCTTACTCATAGCTAACTTAAACCAAAATGAACCACAATATATATAACACTCTTAAACAAAACATGTGATCAAAAACAAGTGTGTGTTAAGTGACTCTTAATTGAAAAGACAATTGAAAAAAGCAATTATTTAGAATAGGCAATTAGACAATTATAAAAGAGTGATGGAATCAGTGCAATCAGTAAAGTACTTGAAATTAACAGATGTCATACATATATATATAACTATTGCTATACTTTGTTTGACCCCGTTCAGAATTGAAATGCAACTGATGCATTATAGTGATCACATAGATAAAAAATAATAAATTAAATAATGTAGTGATTTAATGACCAGTGCATAATCATAATCTAATTGAAAAAAGGGGGTGGGGGAAATAGTGCTAATCATGGTGTGCAATGTGAAGCAAAAATTAAATATATTGTGAATATTATAAATATGATGACATATGAAAATGACAGTTTATATATGCATAGTGACATTTCTGAAATAATTTTATGTATTGTTTTTTCTTTTATTCTTTTTTCTTCTTTTTTCTATTTTTCTTTTTTCTTTCTCTCGTTTGAGGAAATATGTTTTGTGCGATATTATTTTACTATATTTGTATGTGTTGTGTTGCTTATTTTATAATGAAATAGATTGATTATTAGTGTACAAATTTAGTCCGATTATGTTAGACAAAGTATAAATGAATCAATCAAAAAAATAATAAGTAGGTGTGAAATAAAATGTAAAGTCAAAATTAGTGAGTGTGTCGCGCATCAATGTGCGCTGATATATAGTGTAAAGATATAGTGTGAAAATATAAAGTGTAAGAATGCACCAATAAAAATATAAATAAAGATAAAGGAATGTGCAGATCAGATAGGGACATAAGGTATGGATAGAGATATACACAATTGTAATCCCCTTAATGCTGGAAAATTACTGAGATACGATCAATAAAATGGTGCAAGCATATGTATATTTAGAAGGTCAAAATTCAAAATTCAATACCGATATAGACAAAATCATATCTTCATGGGTCATCATTTTAGAAACTGGTTCCGTTGGATACTGAACTAAAAAAAAAGTCCATGTGTTTCTTGGGACTGTAAATCATCCTTAAAAGACTGCTGCTGTTGATGCTGAGTGCCAGGCTCCACCTCCATGCTGACACAATCCTCCTCCTCTTCCTATGGGATGGGTGGGACAGAAGGAACACTGTCTGGGTAAAGGGGGCCTTGAGAGGCAAGGAAGTCCTCCTCTTCTTGCCTCTGTTCTGCCTCAAGTGCCCTGTCCATTATTCCATGCAGCGTATGCTCCAACAGGTGGACAAGAGGTACAGTGTCATTGATGTATGCACTGTCACTGCTCACCATCCTCGTGGCCTCCTCAAATGGTGCCAGGACAGCGCATGCATCCCTGATCATGCCCCACTGGCGTGGTTAAAAAAACCTGAGCTCCCCTGACCCTGTCCTGGTGCCGTAGTCGCACAGGTACTCATTGATGGCCCTCTGCCGCAGTGCAGCTGCTGCAGCATGGCCAATGTTGAGTTCCACCTGGTGGGCATGTCACATATAAGGCGGTTCTTGGGCAGGTTCAACTCCTTTTGCAGCTCAGCCAGCCGAGCACTGGCATTATATGATCTGCGGAAATGCACACAGACTTTCCTGGCCTGCCTCAGGACATCCTGTAACCCCGGGTACCTGCCCAAGAACCGCTGCACCACCAGGTTAAGGACGTGAGCCACACAGGGCACATGGGTCAGTTGTCCCTGTCGGAGGGCGGAGAGGAGGTTGGTGCCATTGTCGCAAACCACCATTCCTGGCTTAAGCTGGCGTGGCGTCAACCACCTCTCGGCCTGCCCCTGCAGAGCTGACAGAACCTCTGCCCCAGTGTGGCTCCTGTCCCCCAAACACACCAGCGCAAGCACGGCATGGCATCTTTTTGCCTGCGCACTTGCGTAGCCCCTTGAACGCCTACGGAGCACCGCTGGTTCCGAGGACAAACCACAGGAAGAGGCCATGGAGGAAGAAGAAGAGGAGGGGGTGGAGGAGAGAGGTGTGTCACAACAACCAGTAGTAGCATTTTGGAGGCGTGGCGGCAGAACAACCTCCAACACTACTGCACCTTGTCCTGCATCCTTCCCAGCTGCCAAAAGAGTGACCCAATGGGCCGTGAAAGAAAGGTAACGTCCCTGTCCATGCCTGCTGGACCATGAGTCAGTGGTAATATGCACCTTACCGCTGACCACCCTGTCCAGCGAGGAATGGACATTGCCTTCCACATGCCGGTAGAGAGCCGGAATTGCCTTCCGTGAGTAAAAGTGGCGTTTGGGAACCTGCCACTGAGGAACCACACATTGCATAAACTCACGGAAGGGGGCCGAGTCTACCAACTGAAAAGGCAGCAGTTGAAGTGCTAGCAATTTAGCCAAGCAAGCATTCAACCGCTGGGCATGTGGATGGCTGGGAGTGAACTTCTTTTGAGGGTCCAGCAGCTGGGGCAGCGAAATTTGCCTGCTAGACTCGGACGTCGGTGTACTGCTAGCAGAGTGCCCGCAAGTACTTGGCTGTGACACACCTAATTCTACACCTTCATTCCTCTCAGTGCAGGTTTCAGAGAGGACTGAAGGTATAGTGGGGTTGGAGATCCCAGCTGATGCGGAGCAAGGAGAGGTCCGCTTTGTTCTTTGGTGTGGGTCTTTAAGTTAGGCTTGCCAACGAGCTGCATGGCAGGTCAACGTATGTCTGGTCAAGCATGTGATGCCCAAGCGGCTGATGTTTTGGCCACGCGAGATACGCTTGAGACATATGTTTGCAAACAGCAGTGGTGCGATCTGATGCACTCGACTCAAAAAAGGCCCACACCAAAGGACTTTTGGAATAACGGGCAGAGGCAGCGCCCTGCACAGGCGGAGCTCTGCGGTGTGATTCAGTCGGTGTGCTGCCCTTACGCTGGCCCCCGGAGGGCATCCTGCCTCGTTGGAGATGTTCCTCCTCCTCATCCTCCTCCTCCTCCTCCTCTCTCCTATCAGGCAACCACGTGGAGTCAGTGACCTCATCATCCACTCCCTCCTCATCACTGGAACCAATCTGGCAGTATGCTGCAGCTGCTGGAACATGACTGCCAGATTGGTGTCCTTCTTGAGCATCCCCTCTCTCTGCTCTCATGCTACTGCCTTCATCTAGCTGGGTATCATCTTCAGACCCTTCGAAACGCTGGGCATCCTCCTGGAGCATGTACCCAACACTGTGCTCAAACAGTTCGGGGGACTCCTCAGGAGGACACGGTGGGTCTAGGGAAGGAGTGACTGATGATGTCATTGAGGATGCTTTGGCAGCTGCTTTGCCAGTACCCTAAGCCTGGGTGAGAGAGGATGAGGAGGATGAGGAGGGCTTGGTCATCCACTCTACCAAGTCTTCGGCATGATGCGTCTCAACCCGTCCAGCTGCCGAAAATAAGGACAAGCGTGTCCCATGGCCACGTGCTGATGACGATGCACCGCGTCCACGACCAGCACTGTCGTCTCTAGACACAGAGCCTGCTTGCCCTCTTTTATTGGCTCCTGACTGTCTGCCTCTCCTTGTTTGCCTTTCAGATATTCTAAAGGCCTGCAGGGAGATGGAAAAACCAGCAATAAGGGGTAGCTTCAGGTGTATATTTTGCAAGAAGCACACTACGCCTGCTGTAAGTGCTGCAGATGCCTGCCTGTGTTACACAACAGGAAAACACAGCAATAAGGGCTAGCTTCTGGTGTATATTTTGCAAGAAGCACACTACGCCAGCTGTAAGTGCTGCAGATGCCTGTTAGTGTAACACAAAAGAAAAAAAAATACGAGCAATAAGGTGTAGCTTCAGGGGTATTATGTGCAGGAGGCACACTACGCCCGCTGTAAGTGCTGCAGATGCCTGCCTGTGTTACACAACAGGAAAACACAGCAATAAGGCCTAGCTTCAGGTGTATATTTTGCAGGAGGCACACTACGCCTGCTGTAAGTGCTGCAGATGCCTGCCTGTGTTACACAACAGGAAAACACAGCAATAAGGCCTAGCTTCAGGTGTATATTTTGCAGGAGGCACACTACACCTGCTGTAAGTGCTGCAGATGCCTGCCTGTGTTACACAACAGGAAAAAACAGCAATAAGGGCTAGCTTCAGGTGTATATTTTGCAGGAAGCACACTACGCCTGCTATAACTGCTGCAGATGCCTGCCTGTGTTACACAACAGGAAAACACAGCAATAAGGGCTAGCTTCTGGTGTATATTTTGCAAGAAGCACACTACGCGCGCTGTAAGTGCTGAAGATGCCTGCCTGTGTTACACAACAGGAAAACACAGCAATAAGGGCTAGCTTCAGGTGTATATTTTGCAGGAAGCACACTACGCCTGCTATAACTGCTGCAGATGCCTGCCTGTGTTACACAACAGGAAAACACAGCAATAAGGGCTAGCTTCAGGTGTATACTGTGCAGGAGGCTTAGCAAAAATATCACTGACACTGTCCCCTGCCTATCCTTCTCTCTCCCTGCACACAAGGTTTAGCAGAATATTACTGACACTGTCCCTGCCTATCCTTCTCTCTCCCTGCACACAAGGTTTAGCAGAATATCACTGACACTGTCCCTGCCTATCCTTCTCTCTCCCTGCACACAAGGTTTAGCAGAATATCACTGACACTGTCCCTGCCTATCCTTCTCTCTCCCTACACACAAGGTAAATAAACAAATATCACTAACACTGTCCCTGCCTATCCTTCTCTCTCCCTGAACCGGAACACACTACACAAGGCCGCCGCGCTGGCAGCCTTTTATAGTGTGGGGCGTGTACTAAACCCCCCTGAGCTATAATTGGCCACAGGCATCCTGCCTGTGGCCAATTATGGCTCTCATCGCTGCCGGCGCTGGGATTGGCCAAGCATGCGGGATCACAGTGCATGCTTGGCCAATCACAGCGCCGGGATTGCACTGCGATGGCGCAGAGTATTGTGGGCCGTTCGCGTCACTCGAATTTGGCGCAAACGGCCCAAAACGTTCGATCTTCATCGAACAGCCGATGTTCGAGTCGAACGTATGTTCGACTCGAACACCGAGCTCATCCCTACTCAAGAGATATTTTAGGCTTTATTTTACTTGTAAGATCCAGAGTATAGCTTAATATTTCTATAGATCCAAACCGACCTCCTAATACTTTGAATCTACAAAATATAAATCCAGATGACTGTTAAGAACATACTGTTCTTAATTGTGGACTCCAATCCTAATTGAACAATAGAGTCAATGTGTATGATAGTGTAGCTATAAAATAGTAGAAGTATATATCAAGGCTGATTGCCCATGCATTTTATAGTAGAATCAATATAGATAATAGTATAGCTATAAATGGCAACGATATATACCGGTATATATAAACTGTATGCCAGTCCGTTATATAATCAAGTCAGTATGGACGGTAATATGGCTATAAATAGCAAACGTATATATTCAGGCTTTATGCCAGTCCATTATATAGATTGTGTCAATATGGACAATAATAGAACTATAAATGACATAGATATATATCAAAGCTGCATGTACTGGTAATTACAGGCATACCCCACTTTTAAGTACACAATGGGGTTTATTTACTAAAGCTGGAAAGTGCAAAATCAGGCTCACTTCCGCAATGAGATTCTAAGCCTGGCTTGTTCAATTAAGCCTGGTAATAAAACCTGGAAGCTCGTTGGTTTATATGCTCTGTCAGATTGGATGGAGAGCGTCTGTGTACAGCAATTTTTAAGTCTTGCCACAGATTCTCAATTATATTTAGGTCTGGACTTTGCATCTACAGGAGGCGACAATGGTGGTCCTGGTGGCTGGAGGTGCGCACATATGAACTTACTATACCAATTCTGATGGGATATGAAGACCAACACATGTTCTAGTGTTTCTCCATTATGAGTCTGGTCTAAAGTTATTCAAGGGGGGGGGGGCTTGTTGGTTTTGGTGTATCCTAAAAGAACCTGAGTCAGAAAATGCACTGTAGGGTATGAAGTAACAATGTTACAAAAGCGTTAACTCGGTAAGGCAAGTAGAAGAGGTGTGTAGTTGCTATGGGTAGCCAAGTGAGGAAACTTTGCACTTTATTACTACACACAGTGAAGGCTCATCTCTAAGTCAGGGAACTGCCTTAATGTTATATTTTTTTACATGACTGCAGTCTCTGCCTAGTCCTGGGCATTGATGAGCGTGTTCCACATGAGAGGTACCCCCATGTGCACGGGCGCAGATGACCCAGCCTACAACTTGGCTTTGACAGGAAAATATTTGTGGTTATCTAGGGCTAGTATAATATTGCCACTATAATATAACAACTAGTAATTTTACAAACAAGCCATCATCCAGGCGGTCCACACCTACACTGAATTTTGTGAATTATACAAAAAAAAGATAAAAAATGGCGTAAGAAATGAATTTCAGAAATGCAGGTCTTAAAAAATAAAATTGAAAGGCTGACCAAATAAATATTATACTTTTCTTTTTGAATAACCTGAAAGAAAAAAAAAAGTAATAGGATTTTTTTTTTATGGCATTGATCCTTTAAATGAAGTATAAAGCTGAAAGATGTATGAGAACCTTCGTGATTTAATGCAATGTATCTAAAAATCTGTGAAGTGGCTTCTGAATTTGATGCAGAATGAAGCAAACAGAATAATAAAGTTTGACATGCATCATGGAGCCTCGATAGAGCTCGTCCAAAACACCATTCTAGATGCTTCGTAAAGCAGTAAAAGTATGGAGCATGTTTTTTTTTTCTCTGCTTAAGTCTGTGTAGTGCTGATATCAACTTGTAAAATGATTGATGACACCAACAGATTTATTCATGAGATGTCGTGAATGTGCTTTTGGAAAAGTACAACCCAAAGCTAAATTTTGCCATCACTTTATTTACATATCTATTAATGAAAAAAAGTAACTAAGAATATAAAAACTAATATTCGTGGTAGCAACTACTACTGTATATGTATATATATTTATTTAAAAAAAAATGGATAACAAAGAAACATTTGACAATAGAAGAGAAACGGATTTGCAACAACGACCTGGAAAATATGAAGAATTTTAAGTGAGCTGTGTCACTTGACAATGGGTCACCACATGTTCTTCTTAAATGTAATGCATAGTTATTTTCCCTAATGCACAGATAGATAAAATACCCATTTAGCTTCAAAAACACAGAGCAGCATTGTTCACCCCCTCAAGACTTCCATACGACACTGCTGATAAAAATATATTCCCGCAATAGCAATTGCTGATGTGCTTTCAGGTACCATTACTATTGCTCAGTGAATAGTATGTAATGAAAACCAGCTGTGATGATAACATTCCACCAAGCATTGTTATCAGTTCTGAATCCTTTCTTGAAGCTTTCCATAAAAAGAACATGTAATGTTATAAAAGACTAAATATTCTACATCTAGAGTAGTTATGTGCAGCAATATAGTTAATAAACTTGTGCAAAGTATTTTGAGAACAATGGCAACTATGCAAGGTATTGTAATGTTAAGATGCTACATATATTGCTAATGGTGCTCCAGGAAAATGTGCAATTCTTTAGCTTTGCATACATCACAGTATCAAGGGCAAAAAATACATTGAAGTCAGGACACCTAAAATATAAAACAGGATAGAGCATAAATGAAAAACATAACATGTTAAAACAGCACCGTACATAATATGGGTGTACTAGGGTAAGAGACACTGCACATGAATGTTTTACAAATTGTCACTAAAGCTGGACTTGGAGATAAGAAAAGCACTGTAGTCTAAATATAAGAGTCATGTAAATTTTTACTGGAATTATATAGTTACATAATTAGTCAGGTTTAAAAAAGACACAAGTCCATCTTGTTCAACAAATAGAAAAAAAAATAACTATGCTGTTAAAGAAAACCTCCATATACACAATCCTTTACCAACATTTGACCCAATGGAAGGCAAATAACCCCAATAAAGAATGATCTAATTTGCCCCAGCGGGAGAAAAAAATCCTTCCTGATCTCAGAGGAGGCAATTGGATATTCCCTGGTTCAACTACCCCTGGTGTTATTACCTATAAATGTTAGTATCTGTTTACATTTTGTGCATTTAGGAATGCATCCAGCTTTTTTAAAACACTCTACTGAGCTGGCCAGAGCTATTTCTTAGCCACTTGCTTACAGGGCACATAACCCCCTTCCTGCCCAGGCGAAATTTCAGCTTTCAGCACTGTCACGCTTTTAATGACAATTGCGCGGTCATGCGACATGGCTCCCAAACAAAATTGACGTCCTTTTTTTCCCCACAAATAGAGCTTTATTTTGGTGGTATTTGATCATTTCTGCGGTTTTTATTTTTTGCGCTATAAACAAAAATAGCGACAATTTTGAAAAAAAAACACAATCTTTTTTACTTTTTGCTATAATAAATATCCCAATTTTTATTTAAAAAACTATTTTTTTTCTCAGTTTAGGCCGATACGTATTCTAGGTAAAAAAAAAAATCGCAATAAGCGTATAGTGATTGGTTTGCGCAAAAGTTATAGCGCCTACAAAATAGGGGATAGAATTATGACATTTTTTTGTATTTTTTTTTTTTACTAGTAATGGCGGCGATCTGCGATTTTTATTGTGACTGCGACATTATGGCGGACACATCGGACACTTTTGACACATTTTTGGGACCATTCACATCTATACGGCGAACAGTGCTATAAATATGCACTGATTACTGTATAAATGTGACTGGCAGGGAAGGGGTTAACACTAGGGGGCGAGGAAGGGGTTAAATGTGTTCCCTGCTAGGTGATTGTTACTGTGGGGGGAGGGGACTGACTGGGGGAGGTGACTGATGGTTGTCCCTATGTACAAGGGACACAGCATCGGTCTCCTCTCTCCCTGACAGGACGTGGATCTCTATGTTTACACACAGAGATCCACGTCCCTGCTCTGTGACAGCCGATCGCGTGCACCTGGCGGACATCGCAGAGGCCAGGCACGCGCATCGGCACTCGCGTGACACAGCGGGCACAGCTTTTCCCCGATTCGCGTCCGCGGCGGCGCGCATCGCAGAAGTAAACAGGAGGACGTCCATGGACGTCCTCCCGGCAATTGAGCGCCGCAATGCGGTCGTCTTTTGAGAATGGCCCGGGCGCAAAGTGGTTAAGAAATTCTATTCCACATTTTCACAGCTCTTATGCCCTGTACACACAATCGGATTTCCGATGGAATAAAAACCGATGGAATTTTCCGTCGGAATTCCGATGAAGCTGACTTTCATCAGTCTTGCCTACACACCATCAGACAAAATTCCGACCGTCCAAAACGCCATGACGTAAAACACTCAGACGAGCCGAGAAAAATTAAGTTCAATGCTTCTGAGCATGCGTCGACTTGATTCTGAGCATGCGTGGGTTTTTTCTCCGTTGGAGTTCCACAGAGATGATCAGAATTTCCGATCGTTTTTTTTTCCATCGGAAAAATTTAAAACATGTTCTATTTTTTTAACACCGATGGAAAAAAGTCCGATGGCGCCCACACACGATCGTTTTTTCCTATCAGACTTTTTTCATTGAAAAAAACAACCGTGTGTACAGGTCATAACTGTTAAGAAGCCTTTTCATATGTGAACTTTAAATACTTTTAACTCCAGACATAAAGCCCCATTGTCCTCCATATTGACCTGAAAGTGAACCACTCAACATCAAGGTCACTATATGAACCACGTGTGTATCTTGGTGTGCCTCATGTATTTCTTCCAAATCTGTGAAATAATCCAGTATGGAACTTTGCTTCTGTGTAGGAACTTCCTGTAATAAACACTGGTCACTACTGCTCTCCCATCTTGTGTGGGGTACCTTCATCCTGTCCTGTAGTTTTCTGCAGGCAGCCTTTAGTGGGTGGAGCTACTTGGCCCAAACCACAGCTCTGCTATTTGAACAGGATATGTGCAGTATAGTGATAATATCACTGCTAATTTTACAGGGAAATATCTGGGTTTTCAAAGACACTTGGTGTTAACAAAGTGGGTTTATATCCTTGTTGCTATTATAGAATATATTGAAATAAATGTATTTGTTCTCGGAGTTCAGCTTCAGTGTCCTAAGTTATGTCAAGAGAGGGGCTCTTTTCAACATCGTAGTATATTGCCATCGTACACTTTCCTGTATAAGGCTTTTGATGTAGCAGGTGCTGCAGCAAAAGACAGCTGGAACTGAAGACATCACAAATTCCTCAACAAAAGCAGCATTATTGTGTCCCACTATAAGCACATAACTTCTTAAAGCAGACCAATGTTTTAAAAGATCAAATGCACATATTCACCAGCTCACCGCAGATCGTCAAATAACATCCAAATATTGAAGAAAGTGCAATGTTTTGGAGCCACGCAGGACCCCTTAATCAAGCATGCCTGATGAAAGGGTCCTGCGTGGCTCTGAAACGTTGCACTCATGGGCGTCCACTCCATAGGGCAAGGGAGGGCATTTGCCCCCCGCTGGAATCAAGAGTAAGGCCCCTTTCACACTGAGGCTTTTTTCAGGCGTTTTAGCGCAAAAAATAGCGCTGTAAAAACGCCTGAAATAATCCTGCCTCAGCATTCTCAATGTGAAAGCCCTGAGGGCTTTCACACTGAGGCGTTGTGCTGGCTGTGCGTTGGAAAAAATCCTGCAAATAGCTTTTTTGGAGCATCTTTGGGGCGCATAAAATAGCGCTGTAAAAACGCCTATCCCCATTCAAATTAATGAGTACCGCTGTAAAACCGCGGTAAAAACGCATAGACGTTAGCGCTATTTTTAAAAATAGCGCTAACCCCTATGCGTTTTTACCGCATTAGCGCTAAAAATAGCGCTAGCGCAGTAAAAATGCGGTAAAAATGCATAGTCGTTAGTGCTATTTTTAACGCTAACGGTAATAACGCTAATCGTTTTTAGCGCGTTATTGCAACGCCTCAGTGTGAAAGGGGCCTAAGACACCACATTCAGCCGCGGGCCAGGGCCGCCGGTGCCGCCAATTGTCACTTTCATGTCTGTCAGTGTCATGTGTTGCATTGCATTTACTATCACTCTCCGCTCCCGCCCCTGTTTGCCGCCAGCCAATAGATGATCATCACGCTGCTCGCTCCCCCTAAGTTTACAGCCCCGCCCGTCCTGGCGGCGTGACGTCACTCACGCCGGGAGAGGATTATCATTATCATGGGACTGATCGGAGGAGCGTAGAGAGCTGCCCTGCTGCACCAAGAGGAGCCAGCGCCGCCGAGGAGGAACAACTTGATCTTCATTACAATTTCAGACAGTACAGCACAGCAGCATCACAGTCAGTAGTGTACACTATCTATCGCAAGTAAGCACTAAACAAACTAAATTAAGCCGATGGCATGCCATACAGAATGATGCAGTCTGTCTGAAGATTATTAACTGTGATGTCTGTGTTTTTTTTAATATGCAGCATGGCGGCAGGGGGGGGGGGGGTAAATTCCTACACTGGTCATAGTAACACATGTATTAATGTCCTGCACTGTGCAGGACATTAATACATGAGTTACCATGACCAGTGCAGGACATTTACCCTCCTCCCCTCCGCCGCCATGCTGCATATTAAAAAAAATTACAGACAGTCATCACATTCACAGTTTATAATCTTCAGACTGCATTCCGTATGGCATCATGCTATTGCTATACGTAATGATGCAGTCTAAAGATTATTAACTGTGATGACTGTCTGTGATTTTTTTAATATGCAGCATGGCAGTGGGGGGAGGGGGGGTAAATGTCCTGCACTGGTCATGGTAACTCATGTATTAATGTCCTGCACAGTGCAGGGTGCTGTGTAATGTAAAGGGGTCCAGTCATGCAGGGTGCTGTGTAATGTAAAGGGGTGCTGGTGCTGTGTAATGTAAAGGGGTCCAGTGATGCAGGGTGCTGTGTAATGTAAAAGGGTCCAGTGATGCAGGGTGCTGTGTAATGTAAAGGGGTCCAGTGATGCAGGGTGCTGTGTAATGTAAAGGGGTCCAGTGATGCAGGGTGCTGTGTAATGTAAAGGGGTCCAGTGATGCAGGGTGCTGTGTAATGTAAAGGGGTGCAGGTGCTGTGTAATGTAAAGGGTTCCAGTGATGCAGGGTGCTGTGTAATGCAAAGGGTTCCAGTGAGCGCAAGGTGCTGTGTAATGTAAAGGGGTCCAGTGATGCAGGGTGCTGTGTAATGTAAAAGGGTGCAGGTGCTGTGTAATGTAAAGGGTTCCAGTGATGCAGGGTGCTAAGTAATGTAAATGGGTCCAGAGATGCAGGGTGCTGTGTAATGTAAAGGGGTCCAGTGATGCAGGGTGCTGTGTAATGTAAAGGGGTCCAGTGGTGCAGGGTGCTGTGTAATGTAAAGGGGTCCAGTGATGCAGGGTGCTGTGTAATGTAAAGGGGTCCAGAGGTGCAGGGTGCTGTGTAATGTAAAGGGGTCCAGTGGTGCAGGGTGCTGTGTAATGTAAAGGGGGCCAGTGATGCAGGGTGCTGTGTAATGTAAAGGGGTCCAGTGGTGCAGTGTAATGTAAAGTGGTCCAGTGATGCGGGGTGCTGTGCAATGTAAAGGGGTCCAGTGGTGCAGGGTGCTGTGTAATGTAAAGGGGTCCAGTGATGCGGGGTGCTGTGTACTATAAAGGGGTCCAGAGCTGTGGGGTGCTGTGTAATGTAAAGGGGCCCAGAGGTGCAGTTGTGGAGAGGGGGTACACAGTAGTGACAAAGAGATATTGAAAGATGCAGGGGGCACAGTGGGGTGTTTTTACATTTTGGGGGGCGCTTTTAACCCCCACTAGCGGTCGAAGAAATGGTTAAATGCGACTGTGTATCGCCGCTGCGGACGCCCATGGTTGCACTGTCTTCTCTAATCATTCTTCAATGAAGACATAGACGTTATTTGATGATTTGTGGTGTGCTGGCGAATATGTGCATTTGATATTTTCGACATTGGTCTGCTTTAAGAACTTATGTGCTTATAGTGGCAATAATGCTGCTTTTGGGAATTGCCAAAAATCAAATGGACCATTATTGTGCTGTTACAGTCCTCAAAATGGGGAAGAATGAGTTTGTGTAATGTAAAAATAGTTATGAGAACCTATTTTATTAATTAATTGGTTAAAATTATGCTTATTATCATCATTACATTTTTTATTTATATATATATATATATCTATATATATATATATATATAGATATATATATCTATATATATGTAACAGTGCGACTCTGTGCGACCTTAACCACTTAAGCCCCGGACCATTTTGTAGCTAAAGGACTAGAGGTGATTTCAGAATTTTGCACTGCGCTGCTTTAACTGTAAATTGTGCGGACATGCAATGTTGTACCCAAACAAAATTTGCGTCCTTTCCTTCCCACAAATAGAGCTTTCTTTTAATGGTATTTGATTGCCTCTGCGATTTAATTTTTTTGCGATATAAACGGAAATAGACCGAAAATTTTGGAAAAAAATGATATTTTCTACTTTTTGTTATAAGAAAAATTGAATAAATTCAATTTTAGTCATACATTTAGGCCAAAATGTATTCAGCCACATGTCTTTAGTAAAAAAAATGTCAATAAGCGTATATTTATTGGTTTGCGCAAAAGCTATAGCGTCTACAAACTAGGGTACATTTTCTGGAATTTACACAGCTTTTAGTTTATGACTGCCTATCTCATTTCTTGAGGTGCTAAAATGGCAGGGCAGTACAAAACCCCCCCAAATGACCCCATTTTGGAAAGTAGACATCCCAAGGAAATTGCTGAGAGGCATGTTGAGCCCATTGAATATTTTTTTTTGTGTCTCAAGTGATTGAATAATGACAAAAAAAAAATTACAAAAAGTTGTCACTAAATGATATATTGCTCACACATGCCATGGTTATATGTGGAATTGCACCCCAAAATACATTTTGCTGCTTCTCCTGAGTACGGGGATACCACATGTGTGGGACTTTTTGGGAGCCTAGCCGCGTACGCGCCCCCGGAAACCAAGCACCGCCTTCAGGATTTCTAAGGGTGCAAATTTTTGATTTCACTCCTCACTACCTATCACAGTTTTGAAGGCCATAAAATGCCAAAATAGCACAAAACCCCCCCAAATGACCCCATTTTGGAAAGTAGACACCAAAAGAAAATTGCTGAGAGGCCTGTTGAGCCCATTGAATATTTTTTTTTTGTCCCAAGTGATTGAATAATGACAAAAAAAAAAGAAAATTACAAAAAGTTGTCACTAAATTATATATTGCTCACACATGCCATGGTTATATGTGGAATTACACCCCAAAATAAATTTTGCTGCTTCTCCTGAGTACGGGGATACCACATGTGTGAGACTTTTTGGGAGCCTAGCCGCGTACGGGACCCCGAAAACCAAGCACCGCCTTCAGGATTTCTAGGCACAAATTTTTGATTTCACTCCTCACTACCTATCACAGTTTCGAAGGCCATAAAATGCCAAAATAGCACAAAACCCCCCCCAAATGACCCCATTTTGGAAAGTAGACACCCCAAGCTATTTGCTGAGAGGCATGGTGAGTATTTTACAGCTCTCATTTGTTTTTGAAAATGAAGAAAGTAAATATATATATATATATTTTTTTTTTCAATTTTCAAAACTTTGTGAAAAAAAGCGAGATCTGCTAAATACTCACAATACCTCTCAGCAAATAGCTTGGGGTGTCTACTTTCCAAAATGGGGTCATTTGGGGGGGGTTTTGTGCCATCTGGGCATTCCATGGCCTCCGAAACTGTGATAGGCAGTGAGAAGTGAAATCAAAAATTTACACCCTTAGAAAGCCTGAAGGCGGTGCTTGGTTTTTGGGGTCCCGTACGCGGCTAGGCTCCCAAAAAGTCTCACACATGTGGTATCCCCGTACTCAGGAGAAGCAGCAGAATGTATTTTGGGGTGTAATTCCACATATGCCCATGGAATGTTTGAGCAATATATCATTTAGTGACAACTTTGTGCAAAAAAAAAAAAATTGTCTTTTTTCCGCAACTTGTGTCAACATATAAAATATTCCATGGACTTGACATGCCTCTCAGTATATAGCTTGGGGTGTCTACTTTCCAAAATGGGGTCATTTGGGGGGGGTTTGAACTGTTCTGGCATTTTATACACAACATTAGGAAGCTTACATCCACTCTTCTAACCACTTGAAGACAAAGCCCTTTTTGACACTTTTTGTTTACATGAAAAAAAAATTTTTTTTGCAAGAAAGTTATGTTGAACCCCCAAACATTATATATATTTTTAAAGCAAAGGCCCTACAGATTAAAATGGTGGGTGTTGCATTTTTTTTCTACACAGTATTTGCGCAGCGATTTTTCAAACGCATTTTTTTGGGGGAAAAATACACTTTTTTTAATTTTAATGCACTAAAACACACTATATTGCCCAAATGTTTGATGAAATAAAAAAGATGATCTTAGGCCGAGTACAAAGATACCAAACACGACATGCTTTAAAATTTTGCACAAACGCGCATTGGCGACAAACTACATACATTTTTAAAAGCCTTTAAAAGCCTTTACAGGTTACCCCGTTAGATTTACAGAGGAGTTCTACTGCTAAAATTACTGCCCTCGATCTGACCTTCGCGGTGATACCTCACATGCATGGTGCAATTGCTGTTTACATATGACGCCAGACCGACGCTTGCGTTCGCCATTGGGCAAGAGCAGGGCAGGACAGGGGTGCTTTTTTTATTTTTTATTTTTCATTATTAATTTTGCTATTTTATTTTATTTTTAAATTGTTCATTCCATATTTTTTTTTTTATCATTTTTATTGTTATCTCAGGGAATGTAAATATCCCCTATGATAGCAATAGGTAGTGACAGGTACTCTTTTTTGAAAAAACTTGGGTCTTATAGACCCTAGATCTTTCCTCTGCCCTCAAAGCATCTGACCACACCAAGATCGGTGTGATAAAATGCTTTCCCAATTTCCCAATGGCGCTTTTTATATCCAGGGGGGGGGCATTCCCTCCCACTGCTTGTAAAAGCAGTCCAGAGGCTAATTAACCACTAGGATTGCTTTTACATGAAAGCCGGCCGCTGGCTGAAAAGAATGATACCAAGATGATACCTAAACCCGCAGGCATCATTCTGGTATAAACATTCAAAGTCCAGCAACATACCAGTACGTTGCTGGTCCTTGTTGGACATGTATTGTAATCTTTTTTTTTCATGCAGCCAGTCGGCTGAACGAAAAAAGAGATTGATCGGTGGGTATGCCCACCATTAGAATACCGCCCTTCATCCACCCACTTCTAATGATGGGCATACATGCACCATTTATATATGCCGAAGCATGGAGGCATCCTCCCGCAAAAAAGTTATGCCGCACACACATGGTCGGACTTTTCACGGGCAAGCCTCCGTCGGAATTTCGACCGTATGTACGCGGCATTAGGAGCAAAATCGCTCCTCCGCTCCTCCGCCCCTGCTGCCCCAATGCTTCGGCATATATGCTTTTTTTTAAAAACTGTGGTGGTGAAATCACCTCCTACAGCACTGGAGTCGCAGGGATCAGGCCTGTCTCTGCGAACGCTGCAGTTATGTGTGTTGTGTTTTGTAAGTGACAGTGATCGATCGATACTGCACTTGGGTGGCCTGGGCTGGACGGAGGGGCAAAACGCAGGTGCTAGCAGGTATCTGGGCTGATCCCGCTAACACTGCGTTTTTGGGAACCCTAAACTGCTGGGGACGCTAGTATAGATCTGATCAGATCAGATATTGATCTGTTCAGATACTATACCACTAAGGGAGGTGTATGCTTTGCGCATGGGTATTAGCGCTAATGGCACTAACCTAACGCTGCCTGGGGCGACGCAGACCCTCTCTAGCGCTAAAACCTAATTGGTATCACCCGCTGGGCGATCAGGGGGTTAAACCTTTATTGGGTTATATATACGGCGGGTGCCCTGACACTATAAAAAGCAAACTAACTAACCAGCGTCACCCGTAACACTTATATGGTGATCACTGGTGAAAGGGTTAACTAGGGGCAATTAGGGGGTTAAAACCTTTATTAGGTTAAATATGGGGGTACCTGACGCTATATAAAAACCTGACGGGTAACCTAAAAAACTAAATAACTAACTGGCTAACCAGTGTCACCAGTAAAACTTATACGGTGATCACTGGTAAAAGGGTTAACTCTAGGGGCAATCAGGGGGTTAAAATAATATATGGGGGTACCTGACGCTATAAAAACCTGCGGCGAACCCAAAATAAATAACTGGCTATCTAGGGCACCAGCGACACAAATACAGCGACCGGAAAAACGATCGCTTAGTGATGCTGGAGTTATGGGGTGAAAGGGTTACCTGGGGGGCGATCAAGGGGTTAAACCTTTATTAGGGGGGGTTAGGGGGCTACCCTGGACCTAAAGGGGCCTAAACCTAACTGCCCTGCAACTTTTTACTGTCACAGATGACACTAAATGCAGTGATCAGTAAAATAAATGATCACTGCAATCAGTGACACTGTGACTGGGGGCTGGGGGGTGACCTGAGGGGTGATCTGGGGGTGACTGGGGGGTGAAATGTGTGCCTATGTGTGCCTACGTGTCAGTGGACTGTTGGTGCACTAACCTGAGTCTTCTCTCCCAAAAATGCAGTGTTAGCGGGATCAGCCCAGATACCTGCTAGCACCTGCGTTTAGCCCCTCCGCCCAGCCCAGCCCAGCCCAGCCCACCCAAGTGCAGTATCGATCGATCACTGTCACTTACCAAACACAAAACACATAACTGCAGCGTTCGCAGAGACAGTCCTGATCCCTGCGATCGCTAACAGTTTTTTTGTAAGCGTTTGATACATTTGCTGACAGTCAGGTGCTTTTTTACCTGTGAATCTTACTAGTGTACCCCTAAATTTAGAGCCCAAAATGGCAAATCGAAGGTACACTAGTAAAGAGGCCTACGAGATTCTGAGCATGACAGATAGTGAAGAGGAGGTCACGCATCTGTCAGATTCAGGCTCAGAATATCTTCCCGTAGAAGACAGTGAAGTCAGCGGCTCCACGTCAGATAGTTCTGACGACGAAGGTGAGGTCCCTGCTAAGGTCAGGCGTACCCGATCCCAATCTTCTGCTGTTGTTGAGGAGCAAGAAGGTCTCTCGTATCATGGAGCAGAGTAGTACTAGTGCCGCTATTCCTTCTGGTGAATTGGCAAGCACCAGCGGCCTAGTACAGCCTGGGCGTACATCCAGCACTGCAGTATCACGTGGTGATGTGGCGAGTCCCATAAGTGCAGTTCAAGCTGGCGAGGTGGCAAGCACAAGTAGTGTCCCGCTGCCACCAAGAAGAAGACAAAGGCAGGCCCGTCGTGCCCATAGTGCCCTTCCTGCAGAATTCGCCTATCCTGATTGGGTCCCCACCACTTCCCCCATTCACTGCCCAACCCGGTATTCAGGTGGAAACAGCTGATTTTATGCCAATTGATTTTTATTCGCTGTTTTTCACGGAAGATGTCTATAGATCTATGTGGACCAGAGTAATTTATATGCTGGTCAATTCATCGCTGCTAATCCCCAGTTGCCTTCAATTGCCAAAGATTGGAAACCAATTACGGTTTCCGAATTTAAGACCTTTCTGGGCCTTTCCCTCAACATGGGCACACATAAATTTCCGTCATTGCGTGCTTATTGGTCCACACACCCAATTGACCACATGCCCGTGTTCTCTGCCTCCATGCCCAGGAAACGATACGAGCAGATTTTGCGGTTCATGCACTTCAACGACAATGAACTTTGTCGTCCACGTGGAGACCCTGAATACGTCCGGCTCTACAAAATCCGGCCCCTCATAAACCACTTCAACAAACGTTTTGCAGCCTTGTTTATTCCCGATCAAGTTTTCTGCGTTGATGAGTCCCTGATTAAATTTTCTGGCCGCTTGTCTTTCAAGCAGTACCTTCCCAGCAAGCGTGCCAGATATGGGGTCAAGCTCTATAAGTTCTGTGACAGGGAAACAGGCTATGTATGGAGCTTTACGGTTTATGAGGAAAAAGATAGTCAGGTTGAGCCGGTCAACTGCCCGGATTACATAGGGAGCGCTGGCAAGATAGTGTGGAACTTGGTGTCACCCTTATTCAGAAAGGGGTACCACTTGTATGTGGACAATTATTACACGAGCGTGCCACTGTTTAGTCACTTGTTTGATCATCAGATTGGAGCATGTGGCACCGTGCGACCTAATCGCCGGGGCTTTCCCCAGTGGCTTGTAGATGCCTGTCTTAGGCTGGGGGAGAGAGCCTGCTTGAAGTGTAATAACTTGCTCGCTATGAAGTGGAGGGACAATAAGAATGTTTTCCTTCTTACCTCCCTTCATGCAGACACGACAGTCCAAATTCCTACGGCGACTGGTGTTGTGGAGAAACCCCTCTGTGTCCACGAATATAACAAAAATATGGGAGGGGTGGACCTCAACGACCAGTTGTTGGCGCCGTATCTAATTGACCGTAAGGCGAGACGCTGGTACAAAAAGTGTCTCTATCATTCTTCCAATTGGCTTTGCTGAACGCTCATGTGCTATACAGAGCTTCAGGTGGGACTTTATCTCTCCTAAAATTCCAGGATGAGATAGTCACAGAACTCCTGTATCCAGGCGGTTCTGCACCTCACCATCCCCTACCAAATGCAGTAAGCCGGCTGCATGAGAGGCATTATACATATGTCCTCGAGAGTACCCCTACCCAACGAGCCCCCCAAAAAAGATGTCGTGTCTGTAGCAAGCGCGGATTTAGGCGTGACACCCGTTATTATTGTCCACACTGTCCTGACAAGCCTGGTCTTTGCCTTGGTGAATGTTTTGAACGCTTCCACTCAAAAGTGAAGTTTTAGCGTAGGGTACAGCATTTCACAGACTAGGACACACTTACACAGGGTCTCCCAAGATGCCATCGCATTTTGAGAGACCCGAACCATTACAGTTGTTAAAGTTACAAAAAAAAGTGTAAAAAAGAAAAAAAAAACGTAAAAACAAAAAACACAAAAAAAATATAAAATAAAAAAAACAAAAAAAGTTGTCGTTTTATTGTTCTCTCTCTCTCTCTCTATTTTCTCTCTATTGTTCTGCTCTTTTTTTACTGTATTCTATTCTGCAATGTTTTATCATGCTTGCTTTTCAGGTATGTAATTTTTTGTTTTCAGGTGCGCCATTCAGCTGCAGCGCGGAACTATTTATCTTGACAGCAACAGCGTTTGCTCCCACGATACATAAAGCCGTGACTCCAGTGCTGTAGGAGGTGATTTCACCACCACAGTTAAAAAAAAAGAGCATATATGCCGAAGCATGGGGGCAGCAGGGGCGGAGGAGCGATTTTGCTCCTAATGCCGCGTACATACGGTCGAAATTCCGACGGAGGCTTGCCCGTGGAAAAGTCCGACCGTGTGTACGTGGCATAACTTTTTTGCGGGAGGATGCCCCCATGCTTCGGCGTATATATATATTTTAGGCACAGGTTGCGTTAAAAAAATGTTTTATTTTTTACTAGGTTTTGTTTTGGTATTTGCTTTGCAGGTATGGTATGGTAAGGTCTTACTGTTATACTGTAATGTTACTTTGTTTTAATGTTAACCATCATTTGCTTAGCAGGTACGCCATTCAGTTGCAGCGCGGATCTATTTATCTTGACAGCAACAGCATTTGCTCCCACGATACATAAAGCCGTGACTCCAACGCTGTAGGAGGTGATTTCACCACCACAGTTAAAAAAAAGAGCATATATGCCGAAGCATGGGGGCAGCAGGGGCGGAGGAGCGATTTTGCTCCTAATGCCGCGTACATACGGTCGAAATTCCGACGGAGGCTTGCCCGTGGAAAAGTCCGACCGTGTGTACGCGGCATAACTTTTTTGCGGGAGGATGCCCCCATGCTTCGGCATATATAAATGGTGCATGTATGCCCATCATTAGAAGTGGGTGGATGAAGGGAGGTATTGTAATGGTGGGCATACCCACCGATCAATCTCTTTTTTTCGTTCAGCCAACAGGCTGCATGAAAAAAAAAATTACAATACATGTCCAACAAGGACCAGCAACGTACTGGTATGTTGCTGGACTTTGAATGTTTATACCAGAATGATGCCTGCAGGTTTAGGTATCATTTTGGTATCATTATTTTCAGCCAGCGGCCGGCTTTCATGTAAAAGCAATCCTAGCAGATAATTAGCCTCTAGACTGCTTTTACAAGCAGTGGGAGGGAATGTCCCCCCCCCGGATATAAACAGCGCCATTGGGAAATTGGGAAAGCATTTTATCACACCGATCTTGGTGTGGTCAGATGCTTTGAGGGCAGAGGAAAGATCTAGGGTCTAACCCCCCATTTTTTTTCAAAAAAAGAGTACCTGTCACTACCTATTGCTATCATAGAGGATATTTACATTCCCTGAGATAACAATAAAAATGGTAAAAAAAAAAAAAAAAAAAATATGGAAGGAACAGTTTAAAAATGAAATAAAAAAGCAAAATAAATAATAATAAAAAAAAGCACTGCTGTCCCCCCCTACGCAAGCGTCGGTCTAGCGTCATATGTAAACAGCAATTGCACCATGCATGTGAGGTATCACCACGAAGGTCAGATTGAGGGCAGTAATTTTAGCAGTAGACCTCCTCTGTAAAACTAACGTGGTAACCTGTAAAGGCTTTTAAAGGCTTTTAAAAATGAATGTAGTTTGTCGCCGCTGCGCGTTTGTGCACAATTTTAAAGCATGTCGTGTTTGGTATCCATGTACTCAGCCTAAGATCATCGTTTTTATTTCATCAAACATTTGGGCAATATAGTGTGTTTTAGTGCATTAAAAATAAAAAAAGTGTGTTTTTTCCCCCAAAAATGCGTTTAAAAAATCCCTGCGCAAATACTGTGTGGAAAAATAAAATGCAACACCCACTATTTTAATCTGTAGGGCCTTTGCTTTAAAAAAAAAAGACATAGTGTTTGGGGGTTCAACATAATTTTCTTGCAAAAAATTTTTTTTTTTCATGTAAACAAAAAGCGGCAGAAAGGGCTTTGTCTTCAAGTGGTTAGAAGAGTGGATGATGTGTGACATAAGCTTCCTAATGTTGTGCAAAAAAAGCCAGGACAGTTCAAAACCCCCCAAATGACCCCATTTTGGAAAGTAGACACCTCAAGCTATTTGCTGAGAGGCATGTTGAGCCCATTGAATATTTTTTTTTTGTCCCCAATGATTGAATAATGACAAAAAGAAAAAAAAATGTACAAAAAGTTGTCACTAAATGATATATTGCTCAAACATGCCATGGTTATATGTGGAATTGCACCCCGAAATACATTCTGTTGCTTCTCCTGAGTACGGGGATACCACATGTGTGAGACATTTTGGGAGCCTAGCCGCGTACAGAACCCCGAAAACCAAGCACCGCCTTCAGGATTTCTATGGGTGTAAATTTTTGATTTCACTCCTCACTGCCTATCACTGTCAAGGTCACCTGTGGCCAGGTGACAGATGCACACCGTAGGGGGACAGGAGTGCACCGCAAGGTAGTGAACCCTATGGCTGACTGCTGCGGATAGGAAACTGGGTGGTTGTGGAAAGCGGGACCAGAGGAGCACAACCGGGATCCTAACGGAAGCTAGAGCCAAGATTCCCCAGGGCGCGGAGTCTAAGACCCAACAGGTCTTCTCCAGGGCCTCCAGTGGTGAGGATGTTATGCTGCAGGCTGGGACCAGGTCGCTGCCCCTGGAGTTTCCTAGCTCACGCCCCGTAGGATAAGGGGGAAAGAGGGGAAGCAGCAGCACAAGATATGAGAGAACCGAATAACAAGCTGAAGGTCAGGGGCCACAAGCAGACAAGGATAACGAAAGAACGAGCCGAAGGTCAAGGGTCACGAGCAGACAGGGATAGTCGGGGACAAGCCAATAACGTAACAGAGAGACAGACGTAGCACACGGCAGGCAGGAACCCAAACACACAATGCCTAACAAACACGTTGATCAGCAAAGCAGGCTTGCAGTGCACAGGTTAATATAGTGTTCTGTGATAGGGCCTGGGGTGGAGTCAGGCTGGGAGGAGATTATAAAGGAAGCCAGGTGAAAGGGCTCAGGCCTCTAAGATGAACACATGGGAAGGAAGGTAAGCTGACAGACAAACACTACTGCATATCCATGACAGTACCCTCCCTCTTATGGGCCCTCCCCCGCCTGGGCCCAGGCTTAAAGGGAAATCTCTGATGAAACCTTCTCAACAGATGAGGTGCAGCGATATCAGATGCAGCAATCCAAGACGCCTCCTCAGGACCAAAACCTCTCCAATGCACAAGGTACTGAAGAATGCCTCTGCAGAGCCGAGAATCCAGAACTTGTCTAACCTCGTACTTAAGATTATCCTCAGAGACCGAAAACGAGGTAGGGAGATGACAAGAAGATCTATTGAGGACCAAAGGCTCTCTAGGAATAAGCAAGGGCATAAGAGGATCAACAGGAATCTGAGGAGGGTCCCCTAGACCCTTAAAGGGGAACTGGTCATCTTGCACAGGACCATCAGACTGGGCAGATGTCAGTGGAACCCTGAAGTCAGGTTGGTTAGAAGGTGACATGTCGCCGGAGTCAAACTGAATAGCTGAAGGACAAGCAGAATGTCCCGAACAAGAAAAAGTAGGAGGCTCACTGGGCATGGGCTGGACTGGCATAACTAGTACAGAGGCAGAGTGAATAGCTGAGTCAGGTGTAGCGACTACCTGAATCGCATCGCAAGACGTAGCGACTGCAGGACTTGTAGACAAGCTAGCCTGGCTGTGCGTCCAAGGGTGGTTAGGGACAGAGAAATGTAAATGGTTATGCAACCTGGAATGAATGACCGGCTCAGATTCACAGGGGGCAACCTTGGGTAGGCAGGACGAGGAACAGGAGGGACCCCAAGCCAGGATCTGTCCAGTAGTCCTGTCCACATGAGGAGAATGGAGCTGTAACCATGGGAGACCCAAAATTATAGGCGTTGAGGCCTTGGGTAAGATAAGGAAGGATATCCATGGTGGAGTGTCCCTACCAACATCTTAACAGGGAGGGTCTGGAAGGGGATAGGTCCCCCTGGGAGAACAGTACCATCAATCGCCAAGACCACCAATGGTGTGGTGAGGGGCAAAAGAGTAAGTCTCATGGACGATGCGATTTCCCAGTCCATAAAATTACCAGCGGCTCCGGAATCCAGATATGCTGAGACCGAATGAGAAGAAGCACCAACATGAAGGAACACAGAAAGCAGAAGACGAGAAGGGGAAGGTGATATTTCTGGGTCCAATACTCCACTTTCCAGATGAAGTGGACCCGAACGTTTTTCTGGACAAAGAGAGCAAGTGTCACGAAAATGACCTTTGCCCCCACAGTAAAGACACAGACCAAGAGTTCTGTGCCTAGCACGTTCCTCGGGGGATAGCCTGGTCCGACCCAGCTGCATGGGTTCCTCAGCTGGTAGGAGATGCTCTACGGGTCGAAGAGAGGGGAGCTCAGGCTGACTAAGAACCAAGGAGTGCTGGCGTTGCTTTTCTAAAGTCCTCTCCTGAAAGCGAATATCGATCTGGTTACACAAGGAGATAACGCCGGCCAGATCAGTGGGGATGGTTCTTCCTGCTAATTCATCCTTCACTCTATCAGACAGGCCATGCAAAAAGGTTGCGACTAAGGCCTCATTGTTCCAGCTCAACTCAGCCGACAGTATGCGGAAATGAAGGGCATACTGTCCCACAGAAGCAGACTCTTGGCGGAGACGTAAAAGGGCGCTGGCCGCTGAAGAGACACGAGCCGGTTCTTCGAAGATATTCCGAAAAAGTTTCAAGAAGCCAGACAGGCTAGAAACCACTGGATCATTCAGTTCCCACAAAGGGGCTGCCCAGGCTAAAGCTTCACCAGAGAGGAGGGAAATGATATAGGCTACCTTAGCCCGATCAGACAGGAAGTTTTGGGGCTGGAGCTCAAAATGAATTGTGCATTGGCTAAGGAACCCCCTGCAAGCCTTGGAGTCCCCAGAGAAACGGGACGGAGCTGGCAGTTGTAGTGAGTGTGTGGCTGCGACTGGTGCAATAGGTGCAGCCGCTGGTTGTATTTGAGGTTGCGGATTCAGGTTTCCCAAGGAGGCCTGAAGCTGCTCAAAGCGAGAGGCCAGATCCTGGAGGAATCGCATCACCTGAGTCTGATTCGATTCCTGGGTTTCAAGTCTGCAAACTATGCCCTGCAACGGATCATCCACGGGTAACGGGATGTCGGCCGGGTTCATGGCTGATCAAACTGTCAAGGTCACCTGTGGCCAGGTGACAATCACAGTTTCAGAGGCCATGGAATGCCCAGATGGCACAAACCCCCCCCAAATTACCCCATTTTGGAAAGTAGACACCCCATGCTATTTGCTGAGAGGTATGTTGAGTATTTTGCAGATCTCGCTTTTTGTCACAAAGTTTTGAAAATTGAAAAAAAAAAAAAATGTCTTTCTTCATTTTCAAAAACAAATAAGAGCTGTAAAATACTCACCATGCCTCTCAGCAAATAGCTTGGGGTGTCTACTTTCCAAAATGGGGTCATTTGTGGGGGTTTTGTGCTATCTTGGCATTTTATGGCCTTCAAAACTGTGATAGGTAGTGAGGAGTGAAATCAAAAATTTGTGCCCTTAGAAATCCTGAAGGCGGTGCTTGGTTTTCGGGGCCCCGTACGCGGCTAGGCTCTCAAAAAGTCCCACACATGTGGTATCCCCGTACTCAGGAGAAGCAGAAAAATTTATTTTGGGGTGTAATTCCACATATAACCATGGCATGTTTGAGCAATATATCATTTAGTGACAACTTTTTGTAAATTTTTTTTTGTCATTATTCAATCACTTGGGACAAAAAAAAAAATATTCAATGGGCTCAATGTGCCTCTCAGCAATTTCCTTGGGGTGCCTACTTTCCAAAATGGGGTCATTTTGGGGTTTTTTGTGCTATCTTGGCATTTTATGGCCTTAAAAACTGTGATAGGTAGTGAGGAGTGAAATCAAAAATGTATGGCCTTAGAAACCTTGAAGGCGGTGCTTGGTTTTTGGGGTCCCGTACGCGGCTAGGCTCCCAAAAAGTCCCACACATGTGGTATCCCCGTACTCAGGAGAAGCAGCAGAATGTATTTTGGGGTGTAATTTCACATATGCTTATGGCATGTGTGAGCAATATATCATTTAGTGACAACTTTGTGCAAAAAAAAAAAGTTTGTCATATTCCCGCAACTTGTGGCAAAATATAAAATATTCCATGGACCCAATATGCCTCTCAGTAAATAGCTTGGGGTGTCTACTTTCCAAAATGGGGTCATTTGGGGGGGTTTTGTGCTATTTTGGCATTTTATGGCCTTCAAAACTGTGATAGGTAGTGATAGGTAGTGAGGAGTGAAATCAAAAATTTACGCCCTTAGAAATCCTGAAGGCGGTGCTTGGTTTTTGGGGCCCCGTACGCGGCTAGGCTCTCAAAAAGTCCCACACATGTGGTATCCCCGTACTCAGGAGAAGCAGCAGAATGTATTTTGGGGTGCAATTCCACATATAACCATGGCATGTGTGAGCAATACATCATTTAGTGACAACCTTTTGTACATTTTATTTTTTTTCTTTTTGTCATTATTCAATCATTTGGGACAAAAAAAAATATTCAATGGGCTCAACATGCCTCTCAGCAAATAGCTTGGGGTGTCTACTTTCCAAAATAGGGTCATTTAGGGGGGTTTTGTGCCATCTTGGCATTTTATGGCCTTCAAAACTATGATAGGTAGTGAGGAGTGAAATCAAAAATGTATGCCCTTAGAAATCTTGAAGGCGGTGCTTGGTTTTTGGGGTCCCGTATGCGGCTAGGCTCCTAAAAAGTCCCACACATGTGGTATCCCCGTACTCAGGAGAAGCAGCAGAATGTATTTTGGGGTGTAATTTCACATATGCCCATGGCATTTGTGAGCAATATATCATTTAGTGACAACTTTGTGCAAAAAAAAAAAAAGTTTGTCATATTCCCGCAACTTGTGGCAAAATATTAAATATTCCATGGACTCAACATGCCTCTCAGTAAATAGCTTGGGGTCATTTGGGGGGGTTTTGTGCTATTTTGGCATTTTATGGCCTTCAAAACTGTGATAGGTAGTGAGGAGTGAAATCAAAAATTTGCGCCCTTAGAAATCCTGCTTGGTTTCCGGGGTCCCGTACGCGGCTAGGCTCCTAAAAAGTCCCACACATGTGGTATCCCCGTACTCAGGAGAAGCAGCAGAATGTATTTTGGGTGCAATTCCACATATAACCATGGCATGTGTGAGCAATATATCATTTAGTGACAACTTTTTTGTAATTTTTTTAATTTTTTTGTCATTATTCAATCACTTGGGACAAAAAAAAAATATTCAATGGGCTCAACATGCCTCTCAGCAATTTCCTTTGGGTGTCTACTTTCCAAAATGGGGTCATTTGGGGGGGTTTTGTACTGCCCTGCCATTTTAGCACCTCAAGAAATGAGATAGGCAGTCATAAATTTAAAGCTGTGTAAATTCCAGAAAATGTACCCTAGTTTGTAAACGCTATAACTTTTGCGCAAACCAATAAATATATGCTTATTGACATTTTTTTTACTAAAGACATGTAGCTGAATACATTTTGGCCTAAATGTATGACTAAAAATGAGTTTATTCGATTTTTCTTATAACAAAAAGTAGAAAATATCATTTTTTTTCAAAATTTTCGGTCTTTTTCCGTTTATATCGCAAAAAATAAAAATCGCAGAGGCAATCAAATACCATTAAAAGAAAGCTCTATTTGTGGGAAGAAAAGGACGCAAATTTCGTTTGGATACAACATTGCATGTCCGCACAATTTACAGTTAAAACAGCGCAGTGCAAAATTCTGAAAACACCTCTGGTCCTTTAGCTACAAAATGGCCCGGGGCTTAAGTGGTTAAAGAGGAGGTAAACCCTGGCCTATTTTTTCTGTTTTTGAATTTTTATGTTACACATGTGTATCGCAATGCATACTACATAGATAATTTTCCAAAACGAGTCCCGCAAATACCTTTTTTCACCCGTTTGTTTGCTCTATTTCCGGGTACTGAAATCGCCATTCTTTGTCCTGTTTGTTGAATCCTTATCTGACGTCACTTCCGCCCTTACCGAGTCCCTCGTCGAAATATTGCGCATGCACCGTAGCGCAGTAACCAAGCCTCGATGTCGATAGCTGTTACCGCGGCAACCAATGATACACGGCAATGAATCTGGTCTGTGTATGCCGCTGCTGTGTTCTTTCACTCCCCCTTGTGACGTCTTGTTCAGCCACACGGGGGAGTATCAGGAAGAGAAGAAGTATAACAACGCAAGACTTCTCCTCCGTGCCGGACAGAGAGGAAGTTCGCTTACAGTCAGTGGCGGAAACCATGAAAATGAAAAACCAGCTTTAGATCCCTGTTTTCAGGGTGAATAGTGCGCAAGCGCGGTGACGTCATCATAAAGAAAAAGACGATTTTACAGTTAATTACAGGGGTGAGTACACTTTCACGGGCAGCGATCAGCTGCCTGTGTTAAGGGCTCATTTTTTTTAAATAATGTTGTGTCCGAGGGTTTACAACCACTTTAATAGCACCAGCAATTCTGAGAACCTTAGTTATGCACTGTCATACACACGTTAACAAATGTATGCATCAGATTTGCCAGAACCTAATTAAAATATGTATAACACCAATCAATTATTTATTAATAATATGTATAATTTAAAAGAAAAAGTGATACTGGCTATATAGATATTACCAAATTAGATGAAGAGCAGGTGGAGAAAATTCCCGCAGCTTGCACGTTAAGTGGAGCACATATCAGAGCTGTAGATGATTTGGTGTTAGACTTACTGAGAGTGCATATTTCTTTTGGCAGCTTTAGAGGACATCTTCTTTAATGATAACAAGACACAAGATTGACATATTCATTAAAAGCATCATGATGTCATGGACTTTGCTGATGCTTTAAAAATATCAGCGTTATAAATTTTTGATGTGCTTTTAAAAATAAAGTCCAGACAAAATGCAGTCTGTAATGTGTATTGCAGCTGTGTCTTGCTCTGTCTGCAAAAGCCTGTGACTAAAAAAACTAAATATTTTTAGTGAAGTGATTTCAAAACTTTTGTGAGAACATATCGGCAGTTGACAATAAAATAGAAAACCAAAATGTCTGAATATAAAGTACTGTAGATGCAAATCCCCCATTTAAAAAATAACTTTACCTTCCTTAAAAAAAAATCTTGTGAGCAGTCCTTTTATTGCAGAAGAGGAATACTATGTATCGTCTCAAACAGGGATGAGCCGAACACCCCCCTGTTCGGTTCGCACCAGAACCTGCGAACAGACAAAATGTTTGTGTAAACTTTAGAACCCTAATAAATACAATGGACTCGAACGTTCGAAATCTAAAGTGTTAATTATAAAGGCTGATATGCAAGTTATTGTCCTAAAAAGTGTTTGGGGACCCGGGTCCTGCCCCAGGGGACATGTATCAATGCAAAAAAAAGTTTTAAAAACGGCCGTTTTTTCGGGAGCAGTGATTTTAATAATGCCTAAAATGAAAAAATAAAAGTGAAATATTCCTTTAAATTTCGTACCTGGGGGGTGTGTATGATATGCATGTGAAGTGGCGCATGTTTCCCGTGCTTAGAACTGTCCCTGCAAAAAATTTCATTTTTGAAAGAAAAAAAGTATTTTAAAACTCACTCGCTGCTATTAATGAATTGTCGGCTCCCGGCAATACATACAAAAGTCATTGATAAAAAAAAAAAAAGGTGGGGGTTCCCCAGAATTCAATTACCAGGCCCTTCAGGTCTGGAATGGATATTAAGGGGAACCCCGCCGCAAATTTAAAAAAAAATTGACGTGGGGTTCCCCCAAATATCCATTCCAGGCCCTTCAGATCTGGCATGGATTTTAAGGGGAACTCCACCCCAAATTTTAAAAAAATGGCGTGGAGTCCCCCTAAAAATCCATACCAGACCCCTTATCCGAGCACGCAACCTGGCCGGCCGCAGGGGAAAAGGGGGGGACGAGAGAGCGGCCCCCCCTCCCTCCTGAACCGTACCAGGCCACATGCCCTCAACATTGGGAGGATGTCCCCATGTTGATGGGGACAAGGGCCTCATCCCCACAACCCTTGCCCGGTGGTTGTGGGGGTCTGCGGGCGGGGGGCTTATCGGAATCTGGAAGACCCCTTTAACAAAGGGGACCCCCAGATCCCGGCCCCCCCTATGTGAATTGGTAAGGGGTACATTGTACCCCTACCATTTCACGAAGAAAGCGTAAAAAAATGTTTAAAAAAACCACACAAACACCTTGAAAAAGTCCTTTATTTAAAAAAAAAAAAAAACATTCCAGCGGTGAAATCCAGTGTCCCGCGGCGATCCCGATGTCCAGCGCTGTCCTTTATTGGTTGTGCCTGAGCGGACCTGATGGGGAACTCCCTCTCAGTATTTTAAATGTATAGACCCGCCCCTTCTAAAGTTCCCCATCAGGTCCGCTCAGCGGACCAGATGCGGAACATGAGAAGGGGCAGGTCTATACATGTATTGCCAAAGTGAGAGCAGTTCCCCATCAGGTCCGCCCCCTCGGTATGTCGGACCCGCCTACGTCATTGGCTTGAGCGGGGAACTTCCTTCACTATGTAAATTTAAATTACACAGTGAAGGAAGTTCCCCGCTCAAGCCAATGACGTAGGCGGGTCCGACATACCAAGGGAGCGGACCTGATGGGGAACTTTAGAAGGGGCGGGTCTATACATTTAAAATACTGAGAGGGAGTTCCCCATCAGGTCCGCTCAGGCACAACCAATGAAGGACAGCGCTGGACATCGGGATTGCCGCGGGACACTGGATTTCAGCGCTGGAATGTTTTTTTTTTTTTTATTATTATTTTAAATAAAGGACTTTTTCAAGGTGTTTGTGTGTTTTTTTAAACATTTTTTTACGCTTTCTTCGTGAAATGGTAGGGGTACAATGTACCCCTTACCAATTCACATAGGGGGGGGCCGGGATCTGGGGGTCCCCTTTGTTAAAGGGGTCTTCCAGATTCCGATAAGCCCCCCGCCCCCAGACCCCCACAACCACCGGGCAAGGGTTGTGGGGATGAGGCCCTTGTCCCCATCAACATGGGGACATCCTCCCCATGTTGAGGGCATGTGGCTTGGTACGGTTCAGGAGGGAGGGGGGCCGCTCTCTCATCCCCCCCTTTTCCCCTGCGGCCGGCCAGGTTGCGTGCTCGGATAAGGGGTCTGGTATGGATTTTTAGGGGGACTCCACGCCATTTTTTTAAAATTTGGGGTGGAGTTCCCCTTAAAATCCATGCCAGATCTGAAGGGCCTGGAATGGATATTTGGGGGAACCCCACGTCAATTTTTTTTTAAATTTGCGGTGGGGTTCCCCTTAATATCCATTCCAGACCTGAAGGGCCTGGTAATTGAATTCTGGGGAACCCCCACGCTTTTTTTTTTTTTTTATCAATGACTTTTGTATGTATTGCCGGGAGCCGACAATTCATTAATAGCCGCGAGTCAGTTTTAAAAGACTTTTTTTCTTTCAAAAATGACATTTTTTGCAGGGACAGTTCTAAGCACGGGAAACATGCGCCACTTCACATGCATATCATACACACCCCCCAGGTACGAAATTTAAAGGAATATTTCACTTTTATTTTTTCATTTTAAGCATTATTAAAATCACTGCTCCCGAAAAAACGGCCGTTTTTAAAACTTCTTTTTGCATTGATACATGTCCCCTGGGGCAGGACCCGGGTCCCCAAACACTTTTTAGGACAATAACTTGCATATAAGCCTTTATAATTAGCACTTTAGATTTCTCCCATAGATTTTTCGAATTTGCCGCAAACACCCCAATTTGTTCGCTGTTCGGCGAACGGGCGAACAGGCAATGTTCGAGTCGAACATGAGTTCGACTCGAACTTGAAGCTCATCCCTAGTCTCAAATAAAACATTTGTACTTCTACTTTCAAACTTCTTTTGAAAGTACACTTGCACAATGTGCTCTTACGGTACATTGTCAGCATACGTCAGTGTTGGGATACATGAACTCCTGTGGGAATGTGCAGGAGTTATGTCATTCCAGCCTCATTATTTAAGATGGCCAAAGTTTCCGATCCCAGAAAACAAAACAAAGGAAGATGTTACTGCAGAACTTGGCAGGTAACTATAGGTGACTTTAGTTCTGTCTTAACCACTTAAGGCCTGGACCAATACGCAGCATAAGGACCAGGCCCCTTAGCGATTCGGCACTGCGTCGCTTTAACTGACAATTGTGCTTTTTTTCCCACAAATAGAGCTTTCTTTTGGTGGTATTTGATCACCTCTGCTGTTTTAATTTTTTGTGCTATAAACCAAAATAGAGCGACAATTTTGAAAAAAATTCAATATTTTTCACTTTTTGCTATGTAGCGGGTATGTACTTTCCCGGGTGTGAATTTGAACCTGACAGAGACATTGGTGATGTGTAATTCCCTGCAGCCCCAGTGGGTGGCGCTGTCACCCTGGGCTGGGGTTGAATCATTGCTGTGTGTCGTGCCTCCTTTTTGTCCTCCCTCGGCAGCGGTATGGTGGGGCGGGGAACCCGCCGTGCTTGCTGGGAGAGGGTATAAAGGGGCCGGCCATCTTTGTCACAGGGTCGGAGTCCAGGGCACCTTCAGCCTGTGGACAGTGGTTCGTGTCGGTTCTCTAGGCGGGCTTAGGCATAGAGGACAGCCGGAGGTCGTGTTCCATCCCAGGCACCTTTAGCCTTCCTCGGCAGCGGGATGGTGGGGCGGGGAACCCCCTCGTTCGGAGACCGCAACCCACTTTCAGGGAGGAAAGTGGAGAATACGTTGTGTCTGGGCCTATTCGCATCCACACCTCCTTTTCTGTTCTGTTTCTACCAAGGGAGTTCAACTGATTGTGTTCATTCAGGAAGAATAAAGGAGTGTTGAACTTTAACGGTGTGGGGCTCATTTCCTGACAGACATTGTTCAAGGTAACTCTCGGTGGAGGCTCCAGGTGCACAACACTGACCCGAAGGTAAAAGAACTTTGCTTGCATTACACTGACACCTGTGGTGAAGGCCAGGCGTAGTGTCCCCGCTCCCTTCCCCTCTGAAAGATACCCCTAGACAAGAGAAAGACGAGCTGAAGAAAGAGAGGGGAGTGAGGAGGGCACTACAGCTATAATAAATATCCCCAAAAAATATATAAAAAAACATTTTTTTCCTCAGTTTAGGTCGATACGCATTCTTCTACATATTTTTGGTAAAAAAAATCACAATCGGCGTTCATTGATTGGTTTGCACAAAAGTTATAGCGTTTACAAAATAGGGGGTAGTTTTATGCCATTTTTATAAAAAAAAATTTTTTTACTAGTAATAGCGGCGATCATCGATTTTTTTCATGACTGCGACATTATGGCGGACACATCGGACACTTTTGACACTATTTTGGGACCATTGTCTTTTTTACAGCGACCAGTGCTATAAAAATGCACTGGTTACTGTAAAAATTACACTGGCAGTGAAGGGGTTAACCAGGAGGGGGCGCTGTAGGGGTTAAGTGTGCCCTGATTTGTGTTTCTTACTGTGGGGGGGCGTGGCTTAGCGTGTGACACCACTGATCGTCGTTCCCTATTACAGGGAACAGACGATCAGTGACAGGCACACTAGGAAGCACGGGGAGAGGTTTGTTTACACTTACCTCTCCCCGTTCTTCCTCTCTGTGACCCGATTGCGGGACGCTGTTCCCGCGGGGACGGTCAAGGAGAAGAGGACCGGGTCGCAAGCGCTAAGCCGGCGGCAAGCTCGCGACCCACGGCTGGGCTCTTAAAGGGGACGTACCTGTACGCCCATGTGCCCAGCCATGCCAGTTTGCCGACGTACATCAGCGTGCAGCGGTCCTCAAGTGGTTAAGCATTATTTAAAAAAAATCAAGTCTAAACTTTTTTTTATTTCTGTATATTCTAATGCAGAATTGTTAAAAAAAATAAGAAAAAAAATGTGTTTATCTGTATATAAAAATGTTTGCATCACATAGATTTTCAGTAGCTACTAACTAATCACATGTATTTTCTCATTTTTTACTTGTAGGAAAACTAATATAAAAAAATTATTCCTACCCTTTTTTCGTGTCATGTTTGTTGCCCAAATCAAACTCTCATCACATTCTCCTATTTTTACCGATTCCAAGAATACTAATTAGCTAATACTAATTAGCTAGCTATTATTCATATTTTACCCAACCCTTGTCATGATAACGTAAGTGCTCCTTCTCCCTATTCCAGCAGCCGGGTGTTGCATCCTCCCTGTCTGTGTTCACCTGTTAGGTGATTGATCTGCTCAGTCACCTGATATAAGCAAACGGAACACTCTATCCCTTGCTTGTGATAGAGACAGATCTACCTGTATTCTTCTAGACCAAGCCCTTGTTAGTCTGCCTTGTTTGTTGTTGGATCCCCTGTGTTTGACCCGGATTGGACTGGATTATCCCCTGAACGCAGCCTGCCCTTCTACCTGGAACGGATACTGGATTATCCCATGAACTCAGCCTGCCTCCACCTGGACTGTCTTTGAACCACGCTGTCTGCTAACTGCAAGTAACCTGTTTGCTCTGTTCGTGTCTGCCCGGCTGGGCTGGCCAGACACTATATAGCATTGTGTTTAAGTCCTGGGGGGCAACCAAGTACCGGTAGGCCTGCTTGTCTTAAGGGAAAGGGGGCTGCTATAGGTGAAGTGCACAGTAGCCAGCTATAGTGTCTGACCACCTACGTTGGGGTAGATGTAACATTCGTGACAACCCTAACAAATAATATCCAAAGGTAATTTGTGTTTTCTGTATGTATTCAGTAAACTACTTTGTCACATGATCATTTATAACCCAATTATTACCAGCACTCTGCTAACATGCCAATATCAGTGCAGACAGGGCATGGTGAAACAGGGTCCCGGGGGACTACATCTTTTTTGAGAAAGCTCTGCAGATTAGATTGTATATTTACTGTCTGTGGTATTTAAAGTTTATCTATACCCAATAAAACATGCAATATATTGAAGCTTGCCAGTTCTTAGATGTGGTGGTCATAATACTTCTCTTTTTTTAGTCTTTTTTTCCTTTATTTTCACCTGGTGATCTGGCCAGTAGCACCTGCCTGACACTCACTGTACTGTATCAATGGAGGAGCAGTGTAGCCACTCTTGGACAGTATCATTGTCAACCTGCAAAAGGGTAGTGTAAGGATGGACTGGTAGAATTAGGTTGACATTCTAAAGAAGTAAAAAATTTAAACTTAAGACAGCCCAAGCATTAATCTTTTTTTTATTTATTTAACAAGAGGGTTCAAGGAAAATAAAAAAAATCCAATTCCTCCGGCCGTGATGTTGTATTTTGACAGTGGGGGGGCCGGAAGATCGACTTCTGTAAAACCAGGGTGCCCAAATATGGATTGAAATTAAGCTGGTCCTTGCTGAACCTGATGAATTTTGATTCATGTATGGCTGCCTTAACTCCAGCTAACATCTTTTAAAGTGATACTAAACCCAGCACCATGCATTCACTATATCTGGTCTTCCACAGTACACAGAACATAGAGATGCAATTGTTTTACTAAATATAAACTGCTAAATGCCTTTTCTCATAAGCAGTATATAGCAGTCTTGTGACTTCTATCGGTGTCTGGTTAAAGCTTGTAGGAGGAGTTTTTTAATCTACTCTGACTGTCCTATGAGGCTGCAGGACCCCTGACCCTCTGTCTAGACAGTGCTAATAAGACTTGTGCTGATCATATGCACCCTCCCAAGAAAATAAAAAACTCTCTAGCAATACACACCAAACCGAGCATGTGCAGAGTGCCATCAAGGCTCTGTACTATTAACAGATGGGTTGAGGACTGTGGAAGAAGAAGAGGATCAGAGAAGACAGGATCGCACAGACTTTTTACACAATGCGCATGATTAACCCCTTAGGTTCCACAGTGAGTACAACAAGTATGCTTTACTGCATATACTTACTGATTTTACTGTTGTGGGTTTAGTAACACTTTAAGCAGTTACAGCAACCTTTTTTTTTTTTTCGTTTCATAACGGTTTGATTATCTCAGTGGTCTCCAAACTGCGGCCCGGGGGCCAGACGTGGCCCTTTACTTGCTTATATCAGGCCCTTGGGACACTATTCCTTCCACTGATACAAGGCACAATTCCTTCTACAACAACAATGGGGCATAATTACTGTCACTGATACCAACAATAACATACTATTCGTACCACTGACCCCAACAATGGGGCACTGTTCTTCCCACTTACACTAATGATGGCACACTATTCCTCCCACTTACACCACTGCAGGGCCCTATTCTTCCCACTGACACCAATGATGGGGCACTATTCCTTCTCCTGATACCAACAGTGGGACGCTAGTCCAATAGTTCATTGTAAATACATGTTACAGAATTCAATGAAATGTGGGTATCTCCATAAAGTAGAAATTATATATGATTTAAAACTTTGATCATAGATACTCTTTTAATGGTTTGTCTTAGTTATTTAATTCAAACTTTACAGTTAGAACAGTTAGGTTTAGAACTTGAAAAATAATAGACTTACTGGCAGGATCAACAAGTAATAGCACTATGTTACAGGATGGGGTGTTAATGCTAGCGACAGACTGCATGATATATGTCATCTTTTATTTTGCCCATAGTTACACTTTAACCACTTGACCTCTGGAAGAACTACCCCCCTTCATTACCAGGCCTTTTTTTGCAATTATTTTAACTGACAATTGCACGGTTGTGCGATGATGTACCTAAACAAAAATGATGTCCTTTTTTTCCCACAAATAGAGCTTTCTGTTGGTGGTGTTTGATCACCACTGCGTTTTTTTTTATTTTTCACGCTATAAACAAAAAAAGGGCACCAGTTTTTTTTAAAAAACTCAATATTTTTAGTTTCTGCTATATAACATACCAATAAAAAAAATCTAATTTCTTCATCAATTTGGGCCAATATGTATTCTGCTGCATATTTTTGGTAGAAAAAATCCCAATGAGCGTATATTGATTGGTTTGCGCAAAAGTTATAGCAACTACAAACTATGGGGCATTTTTTTTTCCTACTAGTAATGGCGGCGATCAGCGACTTATAGCGGGACTGCGATATTGCAACAGACAGTCGGGTCACTAACTGACACTTTTGACACTTTTTGGGGACCAGTAACACTAATACAGTGATCAGTGCTAAAAAATATACACTCACTGTACTAATGACACTGGCTGGTAAGAAGTTAACATCAGGGATTACCAAAGGGTTAACTGTGTGCCTGACCAGTGCTTTACTACTGTGGGGGAGGTGCTTGTACTAGGAGAAGGCGTGGACCAGTGCCCCTGCATAGCAGAGACACTGGATCCATGCCTTCTGTACTGACAGAATGGCAATCTGCCTTGTTTACATTGGCAGACCGCTGATCTGCCTGTGTTCTGAAGCATCGGCGGTGTCTAATCACAGCAGAAGCAGGCTGACGGCGGCACGTGTGGCCCAGACCTGAAAATTCAAGATCACGTACTAGTTACGAGATCCTGCGCAGAAGAGCTGCCTTGCTGCTGGATATATACAGTATACGGTTGGCAAACGGTTAAGACATTAAGGCCTACAGATAACCCTATACATTTAATAATGATAACATTAACAATAGCATAAGTATAATAATAACAGAACAAAGCATTTATAAAATGATGACTGTCCCAAAGCTTACTGGCATATACAATATATATCCTCTGATTTTCAGGGAGCAAACTAATATCATTCTTGCATTTCAGTGAACCTGATGCTTTGGTGTTGAGCAATAAGCCATGGTGATTATTTAAAGGCCAACTTTTATTAGTTTATAGGCTCAGAGATCACCTAAGCATTCCTAGATTTATTTCAGACATATTACAAACTTGGGCAACTCAAACTTGGGAAACTCTTCATATTGAAATGACCTACTAAAAAGATAGCAGTGCGTGGGGGTTAGCTTATGAAAAGTCATAACATGCATATAATTTTAGCTGTCCAGACCAATCAATCTATTGATCTTATTGCAACTGAAGGTGACTTCTGTTTATGCATGTGTAGCCCCTTTTTTTTTGGGGGGGGGGTTATGACAAATGTCCCTCCCAAAACAGGATATTATGCTAATCCTATAGGTAAATAAGAAAGCCAGAACCTTTGCTAAATGGAAGAGTGGGATTGATAATAAAGTTGGCAGTGCCTCCAGCCTGGACAGGGCCTCTGTGAACAGAAGAGATTCCCCTTCTGGGAAATTAACCAGTAATGTAATCAAAGTAATTGGGAGCAGGAGAATGACCACAACACTACTCAGCTGCCCACAGCAATGTCTGCACTAGGATAACAGCTGACAGTGGCACACTTCAACTGCAGCTTGTTACACAAGCTGGTCTAAGTACACAAACGCAGCCTCCTCCTTATCTCATTCCACAAGTGCTATCTATCCAAGCTAATTCAGCTGATTTAACCCTTCCTAATCCTCCCCTACAATCTATTAAGCGGCCAATGCTTCCAATATAACCCTTTCTAATCCTCTCCTACAATCTATTTAAGCCAATTCAGCTAATCAAATTTAACCCCTTATTATCCATAATCTAGTCAAGGCAATGCTGCTGTTTAACCCCTCCTAATCCTCACCCACAAAACAATAGTTTGACAGCTGATACAGTATGTCAGCTGCTTTGTCACAATGACAAGAAAATGTATTAACTTCTGCTAGTCCCTGTGTCTCTAGTCCAAGTGAGTTGATTTGAGTTGAGAGGTATCTTAATATAGCGTGGTTTTACCCCGAAGGGTCCCAAAGCGCATGTCCTCTTACCTCTAGATCTTACAGCTTTAAGCAACATAGTGCATTCTGGCATTCTTGCATTAACCATTCAAGAAGCTAGTGCCTTATCCTGGTCCTAACCTACAAAGGTTCCCAGTGCATCTGCAGCCACAGAACCTGAATCATTAAATACTTCAAGAATGACATCTGTGCTCAGCTCATGAGGAACCTGCTCAGCCCAACAGCGAACAGCGATCTACAAACAACTTCAGTGAGTATGACTGTAGACAGGTTTGAGATAGAAGTGCAGCTGCTTCATCATATTAAGGCCATTCTTATGCAAATGAGCGTATCGTCTTCTGGGAGTGGCTCTGTGTCAAGGACTATCTCAATTAGGCAACTGTGGTCAGTTTTACCTTTAGGTTTACCACCAGAGGTTGAGGACAAAATATGGAAATATTGTTGATTTACTGTCATTAATACAGCCTGACAAAGAAACTATTGTCAAATCTAGGCAGATACACGTGCAAACCCAAGGTAAAAAAAATGAAGCAGTGGCCAGGAATGTTTGGCAACTGGCTGCAAGGCTTCTTTTCCTACGCTAGTGTTCTGTGTGCTTCCCAGAAATGAGAACTTCCTTGTTTTGCTTCCTTAATTTAATTTGGGATGCTTACAAAGTATACAGGAGTCAGTGCTGGTACAATTATGATATACAATAGATGGTAATTTATGGTTACTACATATGTGTCCTCCTAAGGCTACCCCTTTTAAATCCATTGCTGACACTTCCACCTGGGTGTTGGCAATTCCCAAGAAAGCAGTCTGTTGGCTTTTTAACAGAAGCCACTGTAGATGGTACACAGCCTGTAGATTTAAGCATGAATGCTCCATATGTGGAGGAACACACCAATCCAATGTTTCAAAAAGATCTTCCAAATGTGAACAACCTAAATCAGAGGACTCCGGAGAATGTGATAAGGACGGAACCATAGTTAGACCAGTATCCTCTTAAAAGGGAAGCTAGCATGTTGCGCAAAGAATTTAAAACAGGTTTCAGGATCCCTTTTACACCCTTTGAAAAACTTTCATGTCAGACAAGCTGAAATTGCTTAAACAACACGAGGCAATAATCACTGATATAATTCAAGAACGATAATTAGACCATATAGCAGGACCGTTCTCCTACCCTCCATACCACAATATTAGAATACCACTGGGTATAATTTCTAAAATGTATCCTGGAAAATACAGTTTAATCCACCATCTTTCCCATCCCAGTGGCTCCTCCGTAAATGATGGCATTGACAAAGAGAAATCTAGAGTTTAATATGCATTATTTGACAAAGCCTTGTCACTGGTTAGGGCAGCAAGGATAGGCTGATATTCAATTTGCAGTTTGTCTCTTATTGGTCCACCCAGAATGCTTTTACCTCCTAGGGTTTTAATTTCAGCAGGATATTTACTATAATGAAAAAAGGACACCCTGCACAATTAAAGAAATATAGACTAGTGACACCAAAAACTAAACTAAATCATATGCATATATAATAATTTCATATAACTAAATAAATAGATATCAAAAACATTATTTCATTATTTATCATCAATAAATATAAAGTGCAAAGTCCATAATTCAGTGTATAATCCCCTTCTATGTGAATAATAAAAGAAATTGGAAAAAAATGATATAAAAATAGTCCACCTTTTATTCCACCTCAGTATAAGTCCAAAATTAAACGTGCACAAGTGAATAATCTAACGCATCACCACCACAAAAAGTGCCTTTTCCACCTTCCAAACAGGCCACTTATGTCAGATTTTGACTTACTGAAAATAGGTCAATATGCGCCTTGCTTTTAAAAAGGGCTCTGTCTCCATGCAACTTTAATCTGTATTTTATCTGCATGTATACACCATTCCTCCTTATATAGCTATAAATTTATTATATATGCATATGATTTTTTTTTAGGTTTTGGTGTCACATCTCTATACTTGTTCGATTGCATGGGGTTTCCTTTTTTCATCACATTTTGTGGTGTGGGAATACATGACAATAACTGCTGCAATCATTTATATAATTTATTGATTTGTTTCACTTTTTTGTGTAGCAGCACAGGAGATTTGGGTATAGTATAGGATATTTACTATGATACGTGCCTTCCCATGGGCTGCTCTATATCCTGCTACTATTTTGAGATGTTCAGCCCATTCTTTGAATGGGCAGTTCAAGAGAGTTCAGGTTCAGTATCTACATTGCATTACCTTGATGACTTTCTCTTTGTTGATCCTCAGGATAGTGTTCTTTGTCAGCATCTATTGTCTCTTTTTCAATCAGTATGTTCAGAATTCTCCGTTTCCTTAGCAGCAGACAAAACAGAGGGTCCCACTAAAATTTTAACTTTCTTGGTTATTGAAATAGATATGGTTTCCATGGTTTTTCGTTTACCTCAGGATAAGCTGTCTAACCTTCAATCATTGCTTAAAAAGCAATAATTTCCAAAAAAGCTAAAACTTTGTCAAAATCAATCGCTATTGGGTCATTTAGTCTTTGCCGGTAAAATCATTCCTATGGGTAAAACATTTTGCAGATAAATAAGAAAAGAAGTTAAATCACCTCCATATAAGCATAACTAAAGCTATGAGAGATGATTTTTCAGTTTGGTTATCATTTTTGGAGGACTACAATAGTCAAACGTGTTGGCAGCTAGAAGCAGTACCCAATTCAGTTTTATACTGATGCTGCTAGATTCTGTGAATATGGTGAATTTTCCGTAGAATCTTGACTGGCTTCATGGGCCCAAGCAGATTTTATATGTAACTTGACACTGTTGAAGCTATTTCCCATCACATAGGACATCATCAGATGAGCATGTAACAGTTCCAGCTGACCCCTTGAGAACTTTCCTTTGGATGAAGCGCGTCAACCCAGCCTGTGCTTCACAAATTTGGGTGTTCGCCGAACGGGCGAACAGGCGTTTTTCTGGCCAAACTATTGCTCGACTCAAACTGTTTGCCCAACTCTAGTGGTTAAACTCACTTGGATATATAAACGTTAAATATTTTAACTTTATCTATTTGCACTATTTGAGTGATGGTGAAGCTTATTTTGACACACAAATCTCACATATATGGACTTTATTTGAGTATACCGTTTTAATGGTGGTGGAAGCCACTTGAATCTTTTGTTTTAGGATTTTCTGTGATTATATACAATGCTGTTCGGTTTGCAGCAGAACTCCCAAACAGGGGAAAAGTTCTAACCCAAATGGCGAAACCCATTGAAATCCATGGGAGCCAAATAAGAAAAATCTAAAGTCCCCATTTTGAAGGCTTATATGCAAGTAATTGGCCATAAAAAGGATATGGGGGTCTGGGTACTGTCCTGGGGAACATGTATTAATGCAATTTTTTCTTTTTTTTAAACAATCGATTTTTCAGGAGCAGTGATTATAATGATGCTTAAAGTGCAATAATAAAAATGAAAATCTTTAAATATAGTGCCTGTGGGGTCCCCTTAGTCTGCATGTAAAGTGGCGCATCTGTAGCACATATAGAACATGCTGCAACAAAAATTATATTTCTAAAGTGTTTGCAATTTCTGGCACATGGCTATTGAAAGAAAAAGAAAGAAAAAAAGGCCAAATTTAAAAAACAAAAACATATGAGGCCCCCCAAAATCCATACCAGACCCTTATCTGAGCAAGAAGCACGGCAGGTCAGAAAATGGGGGGCCAACCCCCCTCCTGAACCATGCCAGGCCACATTCCCTCGACATGGGGGGGTGGGTGCTTTGGGGAAGGGGGGCTCTGCCTCTCCCACCCCAAAGCACCGTGTCCCCATGTTGATGGGGACAAGGGCCTCATCCCCACAACCGTGGACGGTGATTGTGGGGTATGCAAGCTGGGGGCTTAAGGGAGCTTATCGGAATCTGGAAGCCCCAGATCCCGCCCCCCCCCATGTCGAGGGAATGAGTATCGGGTACATAATATCCCTACCTATTCACCAAAAAAGTGTAAAAAAGTTATAAAAACACTGACAGTTTTTGACAGGTTCTTTATTATACAATCAAAAACCAGTGTTCCCCAATGTAAATCCATCATTAATCACACCATCCGCCAAACCTGGAAAATAGAAAAAATAAAGACACTCCCGCCGACATGAAGGCTGGCTGCCTACTGCAGGCTCCGCTGTTTGACATTTCTTATATAGGTAAGAGGCGGGGTCACCTGTCTACATCACCTGGTGGCACCGCCCCCTTCTAATGTCACTGACCCAGCATGCACTGGTCCGTGGGATCCCATGCTGTTTTTTTTTTTTATACCAGCCATTTTTTTTTTTACTCAACTGTCAGCAGGGAAACCCATTGACAGCTGATAAGTCATCGGTTGTTAAGGACGCCATGGTCAGCTTCCGGACCCAACTCCTTAACAACCAGCTTATATTGCAATCTGATTGGGCAAAGCTTTGCCCAATCAGGGTGCAAACTGCCCTGTGCATTGCAGGGCATTCGGCTGGGCGAACACCTGCTGAACACTCTGCAAATTCAGGTGTTCCCCGAATGGAGCGAACAGCCAATGTTCAGCCTGAACTGATGCTCAGGCCGAACCATTCCCTCAGCTCTACTTATGGTTAGGACAGGCATGATTTGTACATTATGGTGCTCAGTGCTCACAGCTAAGCTGTGACTGGCATGGTCTGTCCTCTTAAATCTTGATGTTTATGGCTTTGACTTCTTATTTAATGTATAAAAATGGTTTATAAATAAATCTGTGGCTTCACCCTTCCAATAAAGAGTTTCAGTGTTGTTTATTATACAAGAAAGAGCAAGGTATTCATGATGCCAGTTGTGAGACTTTACGCCTACACTTCTGAGCAGTCATAAGTTTCCTTTCACACAGGTGTCATCAGTTCAGTCATGTTTTTTTTTGCTAAGAAAAACTGATGAATGCTGATTCAGGTTGCATCAATTTGCACATCCATCTTTAGTTCAGTGATCCCCTCACGGACCTGTGATCCAATACGCTCATCAATAACAAAAAGTATTGATATGTAACAATGATGTAAAGTTCATTATTAGACTGACATATACCATGCACACTGCATGGATTATTGGATTTATTGTTTTTTTGGTCTGTTTTTCTACACACGATACTGGATATATGTTTTTTCTTTAACAGACATGTTATTTATGCCTCTAACTCCTGGGATTCCTCACCATATACCCCCCTTGATCATTGGTCAGTATGTATATACTATTCATCTACAATACTATGATAGGCACCATCAGGGAGATGTCTTATCTACTTATACATTTCTTAGTATATTCTAACCTGGATAGTATATACAGTAATTTTGTATGCACACAAACAACATATTACACAACAGAGCGTCTCTTTCCCTGCACACTTTGCTCCCTGTGAGTGTGCTTCATTGTAGGGTCCTCTGTGGGCGCCCAGGGGCAATCATCAGAACGGCCCAGCCAGCACTGAATCCACGCGGAGGCATGGATGCTATGATTGTCCAGCCTTTGACGTCAATGCAATTGGCTAGCAGCCACACACACTGTCCAGCGGTGTTTTCATTCACCGCTCTGTTTATGATTTGTGTCATCTGCCATCTCCCGCTGGCCAGTGCGCATGCGCGTGCGCCAGTCGCATATCTGGTGTTTTTTCCACTACTCACGTCAATACAAAGCGTCCGCAGATACGCCGCTGATGTCATACGCAGCGCCGCCATTCCACCTCCATATGAGGATATAAAAGGACACAAGAAGCATTAGCAGCTGTCATGGGGCCAGTCCTGGGAGCCTAACCAACCGCACTTGCATATACAGGTATGTCAGCCACAAGCAGTGAGACTGTTTTTGTCCCTCTGCATCACTCTCTTTTAAATATTGAAGGCTTGTCCTTCTTATTCTGCTATGCCATAATGTACCCACACGATTGTTTGCTCACACAGATCCACAAGGTCTGGTGACCTCATATGGTCCTTTTCAACATACTTTGACCACCAACACCATGGTATGGTGCATGCAACCTCAGGTACCTATTGGCTATAGGTTTTGATTCTTTATATTTTCTCAGACCTCATTTATGTCTATCTATAAACACTTACCTGTGTTTGTATTCCAATAGATCGAATTGCATTTATTGTTCTCCATTGTGAACTGAATATCCTATGCTATGTGCACTCAAGGCTCCCAGGTTATACAACAAACGTTTTTTTCAAACATGTAAGCGTATTACTGTATCTAGCCATATACATATATTCTTATTAGAAGATATTTGCGGTCAGATGCTGACCACATCCTTTCCTATTTATTATTATTTATTTATTTGTTTTCAGGCTAGACTCCCATTAGCATTTGTCCTGTTATCTTCATTTACGGACACTCTTTGTCAACCCACACACACATGGTTGAGCATTGATGCATGTGAACTTAGATGCTCTGTCTTCATACATTTATGACCTCTGCCTCGTGTCAGGTGACACTCTTCGTTGCCAATGAGGATCTCCAGGAGTTTGGAGGTATTAGCTCATGTCTTCAATAACTCTTGTATTCTCTCAATGTAATTAGTGTTCTATGTAAAAATGCAATATTATCTGTATCTTTAAACTATTCATATCTATTTTAGATAAATTTAATTCCCTGTGCGTCCCTGAAGAAGCCTAATCTAGGCGAAACATGTAGGACTGCAAGCCTGTGACTTTCAAGGAAGGAATGCACTGCGTTGTATTTTCTTTCCTTTCCATTTTTATACCATGTATTTCATGAATTAAATATAGATATTTTTATGAACTCTTTTCTCTTCTATTGTTTGTTTGTTATACTGCATAAATCCCAATGAGCACCCTCATAAAATCCCATACTTTTTCCCCAAAAGGTTTTTTTTCATACATTTTTCTACCGGGATATAGGTGCCATTGAATAATAACTCTACAAGAGTGCTTGCTCTGTATATTATTTATCTATATAGCTCAGGGTGGATTTAAACACCCATCCATTCACATATAGAGTAAACACATAAGTAAAATACCTTTAAATTATTTTTCTTTGAGTAATATGTCTATCTCGTCAAATTTGATTGTTTATGGTTTTTGTCACTATTTATAGAATACAATCACCATATCTAATTTTTCTTTTTCTCTTCCTCTTTTTCTTCTGTTTCTAGTAAAATAATTTGTGTTGATTTAGTCCCAACAGGGGAGAAACACTATAGCATTTGGCACCACATCCCATATAAGTATAATAGAAAAAGGGAAAGAAAAAATAGGATTTTGACGGTGCAATAATGAGCCAAGTAATGATGAGAAAGAAATAACATTGATGCAAATTTGTATTTTTATATTTTATTAAAGTAAATATCACATTATAAAAAGATCCTTAATGGATATGTAATAAGGGTGGTGGTCACAGCTAATGAGTTATAATCAGATACATCAAAGAAAATCGCATATACCCGGTGCGGTAGTGTGGTACCCCACCAGTGAATGAATACAGGATTCTCAACCAGGCAGGTTGAGGGGCTCCAGGGTATTTGCTTGTTTTGGGGGAAACTGGCTTTTCAGTTTCCTCATGATTTACTAAAGTCCACTTTGGGACCTGGAGCCTGGGGATTTCTTAGAGATCCGGGTGGGATGAAATCCCCAGTCCTGAATCCGGGATTTGAGACTCAACGGCACACTGATTGTTCAGGTGTGTGTGGGCCTGATAGTAGAGTCAGGACCAGCATTCTGGGCTCCACCCTCCCGACGAGTGCAGGTGTGCACTGGGGAAGCCATAGAGTGCAAGTGTGCACTGGAGAAGCCAGAGAGTGGTTGTCTACACACTGGAAGCCAGAGACCCAGGTCTGAGGGTCAGAGCAGTGAGGAGCTGCTATCTAAAGGGATGGTGTAACCAATGGAATAGTCTGTAGGAGACAGACAAGAGCCTGAAGTGGAAGGCCTGAGCAACACTGCTGTATGTATAAGCCAGGAGGCTGAATGTCATGTTATTGATGAAAAGGAGTGTTGAAACCCCTGCGAGGGAAACCTTTGATTTTGTTTGAACTTCTTTTAATAAAAATGGGCAAATAAAGCCCTCAAAAAGAAGACCCAGTGATTGGCGGTGTCCTTCAAGCTCTACCTTTGATGCTAGTCCTTCACACGTGGTGGAGAATTTTGGCACAATCTGAGATCCCTACAATCAAGTAAGTTCATCTGTTATATGAACTGTGTTTTTATTGCCAGAAACTGCATAATCTGTGTGTGTGCAGGTGAGGAGAACCTGCAAGAGAAAGGTAACTAGCCTTAAAGAGACAGTGCTCCAATTTGTTGCTGAACTGTGCAAAAAATTTTTTGGAGTGATTGTGAGTATGGGGCGATCAAAACGCCTAAAAGAAGCAAGGATGGCTGAGATGATAGATAGAGCTCTGTGGCTGGAGGGGTTGTTACCGCCTGATTGAACCCCATACATGCCTAAACAGAGTTTTCCAAGGGAAAAGAGGGCTGCTTTTGTCCCTAGCAACCCTGGTGCAATGAGTGCACAGATGACGGTTAGTGTGGAGAGTCCACCAGCGTTTGAATCTGCAGTGGATTGGTGCAAGCGACACCTGGCAGGATTGGACCAAGCTAAAGTGGAAGGCAAGCCAACCTTCAATACAAAAAGAGAGCGGCGGGATGTCCATGCCTGGGATAGGGGTGTTGTTGCTCCTGGCAACGCTGCTGCAGTTAAACCAGCAGCTTTTGCGAAAAGTGTGAAAGTGACACAGCTTGAGACAGGGTCCAGCAGAGGCAGTGTGGGAAACCCTGACAAGACATGGAACCAAGTGCGCTGTTTGCGGTGCAGTGAGTGGGGGCATGCAGTCTCCAAGTGCCTTTTGTCCCTGGCTCCAGTGCAAAGCTACCTAGCAAAACAAAGGTCTGAGAAGCCTGTGTTATATGCCAGAAGAGAGGCTGATCAAAGGCCAGGACAGAGAGTAGTTGCCCATAGCAACACAGAGGAGGCCAGTCGGGCTGTCTGTGGACCATGGGGTGTGCCTCCCAAGGGTCGTGACAAGTGGCTTCCGGAGGAGCCAATACAGCATGTTGGAGAGAGCCAGCAAAGCTCTGCTGGGAGACTGCGATCTCCCATGGCAACAAGAGTGGAAGTTGTGCCTGGAGGGAATCATCAGGAGAGAAATGCACTGGGGAAAAGTCGTCCAGTATCATGCCTGGAATGTGGCCAGCTGGGGCACGAAATATTGTCTTGCCCTAGATTCTGGGGTGCACCTGGAGGTAATGTTGCTAAGCAGAACTCTTTACCTGTGGGCCAAGATTCCTTTGCAAATATGTTTGTAGTCACCCCTTGCAACAAGGAAGAGTTTTCTGTGGTGTCTGTAGGGGGTGCTAAACAGTGGGAGATGCCTGCTGTGATTTCATCCCATGGCCACCAGGGGGAGTTGGCCAGTAAATGTGCAGCTGAGGACTGGTTCTTTTTTTTGTTTTATTATCTTTTTTATTAATTTTCCAAAAACATATATAACACACATTACAATACATAAAACACATATACAGTCTCAATATTTCCCATTACAGAAAAAATAGAAAAGAGTAATAATGCTATTAATAATAATCGATAATCTACCCTCCCATATAAAAAGCCCAGCCATAAAACCCCACAATCCGTAGTGACTAGGGGAGTCCGGGCCGGGCGGGAGAGAGGGAGAGGAGTGCACAGAGAAGAAAGAAAAAGGAGGGAAAGAGAGAGAGATGGGGAAAGAGAGAGGGAGAGAGAAAAAAAAAAGGGTGGGGATGATTTGAGGGGGGGGGGATGGGGGAATACAGTCCCCCATACTCTCCCCCAGGTATATTATGTGCTATCACTCTAGTGTTGGTGTCTTTTAAAGTGAAAGTAAATAATAAGGAGTGACAAAAAGTGATTTCAAAAACTACTACAAACTGAAAAACAAGTGTTAAAGTCTAAAAGTGGACTGTATAGAGGACTGGGGAATGAGTTTGCGAGTGACTGTATTGATGGAGTGACAAAACATGTATGTAGAGAGAAAAGTGAAAGGGAAAGGTGACCTCACCTATGTAAAAAAAAAAAAAAAAGAAAAGGGGGGGGGGGGGAATGCTCCCCCTTCCCTCTGTGTGTTGATTTACAGTATGTGTCTCTTATCACAATTAGTAAACGCTAGTGTCCCGTGAATTATTTATCCTAAATTCATTAAGATCCCTCTCTTAGTGTATCTATAAGGAGAGAGAGAGAGAAGAAAAAAAAAGGGAGGGGGGAAGGGGGGGAGCCTCAGGAATAACAAGTCTAATCCCCCTCTCTCACTCTCTCCAAGAGAAGAAAGAAAACAAAAATAGGGGAGTAAAGAGGGAAAGAAAGGGGAGGCTGGCATGCATGGTATCCAGTAGAATATATGTCACAGTACATTTTAGTCTCTTGAGGGATAAGCCAAAGAATAACCACAAGGAATCAACCTTAAGATATAGATAGCTTATTCAATAGATGTAAACTGGGTCTCAGTGGGATTGTACAAGTATCTCCCTATAGGTTGTGGTGTCCTTGAACTCCATCCACTGAGTCCAAGTTAGGGTGTGTCGTTGAAATGTGTCCTTGTTACAATGAGTGATATCTTCCATGAGATGGACCTCTGAAATTTTTTTAAAACACTTTTTCACGTATGGAGTCTCAGGCTGACCCCAAAGGGTAGGTATAAGTGCTTTAGCCGTATTAAGCAGATGTGGAACTAAAGAACATTTATATTTTCTGGCAGGTTCCTTGGTAGCATGGAAGAGAATGGTCCATGCATCAGCAGGGAGATTAATATTGGATATTTGTTGGATGATTCGAATAATGCTAGACCAGAAGGGGCGGATGAGTGGGCACGACCACCATATGTGAGCGTGAGTTGCTCTGTTCCCACAATTCCTCCAACACAACGGGGAGTTGGCGGGGAGCATCTGATGAAGCTTTGATGGGGTATAGTGCCATCTGGTTAGTAGTTTGTAATTGACCTCAGCCATCTTTGATGCAATTGAAGAGATATGAGTCAGCTGTAGGACTTTATCCTTTTGGCTGTCTGAGAGGCAGGATTCCAGGTCTGCCTCCCACTTAGCGAGGAAGGGAGGATAAGTATCTCCTTGGAGCTTGATGAGTAATTTGTAGAATACCGAGATACAATGTTCAGGTGGATCCATTGAATTAAAAACGTCCTCAATACTGTTTAAGTCCTGTATCCCTCTAAGCGGCTGAGGCAGAGTTCTGAGGAAACCTTGCAATTGATTATATCTCCATTTGTCAAGAAACGTAATGGGCTTGAGGCCGATAATTTCCTTAAGAGGCTTAAGAGCATTTGCTCGGAGAACATGATGTAGTAAAATAGGTTCTTCTGGCAACCACGTCCTACTACCAGGGTCTAATAGACCAGGTAAGAAATAGTCGTGGTCCAAAAGCGGTAACAGAGGAGAAGCATATGACCACGAGAACTTCCTATGTAAAGCATCCCATACATCAAGGGTGGAAGTGGTTAAAGTAGAGGTTCTTGAGGCGAGGTGTCTGTGTAAGCGTGGCAGCCAGGGTGTAGTTGCTAGGTCTGTGTTACTAAGAGCATGTTCTAAGCTCACCCATAGTTTGGAATTAGCAGCATATTTCCATTCGGAAATTCTAGACAGAATCACAGCATTATAATAAGCCTTAAAATTTGGAAGGGCCAGTCCCCCAGCATCCTTGGAGCGAAATAATACTTCCTTGGATACTCTGGGGTGACTGTTCCTCCAAATGAAGCGGGAGACCATGGTCTGTAATAGGGAAAAAAATCCTATAGGCACACCCAATGGGATCATTTGAAAGAAAAAAAGAACTCTAGACAGAATGTTCATTTTAACTATACTCACTTTACCCAGCCATGAGTGTGTCAGCGTGTTCCACTTTTGTAGATCCCTTCTAATATTATTCAATAATGGGATGTAGTTATATTTAAAAAGGGACTGAATGTGAGGCGTAAGATTCACTCCCAGATATTTCATGCTTCGTTGGACCCATCTAAAAGGGAAGAGGGGTTTTAAATTTTCCACCTCCCTTCCAGGTAGATTAATATTTAGGATTTCAGACTTAGAAAGGTTAATTTTAAAGTTGGAGAGTGTCTGAAAAGTAGAAAATGCTGACATTAAATTAGGAAGCGAGATACGGGGCTGCTGGATAAAAAATAAAATATCGTCCGCGTATGCCGCATATTTGTGCGTTTTATTACCTACTCGAATCCCATGTATATTTAAATTACGTCTTATGGTTGCCAAAAAAGGTTTGAGGGTAAGGGCAAATAAAAGGGGAGAAAGAGGGCAGCCCTGTCTGGTCCCATTAAATAGTTGGAATGAGTCACTCAAAGTGCCATTTATGCGAATTTGTGCCGTGGGGTTAGAATAAAGGGAAGTAATGCGGTAGAACATTTTGGGTCCCAGCCCAAGATGTCACAGGGTCAATTTTAAGTAATCCCAGTCCACCCTATCGAACGCTTTTTCAGCATCTGTGGATACGAGTAGGGTGGACTGGGAAGACTTTTGAGCGTGTTGTATAAGAGATATCGCCCGGAGAGAATTATCCTTGGCTTCTCTGTGTGGCATAAAGCCCGTCTGATCCGTAGAAACCCAACTGGGTATAAGAGGGAGTAGTCTGTTGGCCATTACCTTAGAATATAATTTGATATCGACATTTAATAGGGAAATTGGCCTATAGCTACTGCATTGGGTGGAGTCCTTGTCTGCTTTAAGGATAACTGAAATATGGGCTGTAAGAGATTCCGGGCGCAGTCCCGAGGTCTGTGAGATTGAATTGGCATAAGCCGTGAGGCGGGGCAAGAGAACATCACTAAATGTTTTATAGTACCGGGTAGTATAACCGTCCGGTCCCGGGGCTTTACCTGTCGGTGAAGATTTCAGGGCTGCCTGAAATTCCTCAACCGAAAGTTCAGATTTAAGTTCCCTGAGAGTCGAGTTTGAAAGTTTGGGCAAATTTGCTTCTTTTAGGTATGTAAGCATAAGGCTACGTCTCTCCTTCACAGTCAGAGATGGGGAGTCACACTGCACTTTGTACAGATCTGCATAATAATCCCTGAAAGCCTTAGCAATGTGAGGAGTCGCGTGGACTAAATTTCCGTTAGATAGTTTTATTTTAGGGATAAACGATCTAGTCTGTTTTTCTTTAAGGGATCTTTCTAATTGTCTGCTAGGTTTGTCCCCCCACTCATAGAATTTTTGCGAATAACATTGGGATTTCCGAGCTGTATCGAGATTAAGAAGATTTTTTAGTTCCTCTCGTTTCAACGTAAGAGCTTCTAGCTGGGATGTGTGTAAAGTGAGTTTATGTTGTTTATCAAGTTCTGTTATTTGGTGCAGGACCTGTTCAAGTTGTTGACCATGCTCTCTTTTTTTCCTTGCCCCAAGTTCTATGAATTGGCCCCTCATAGTTGCCTTGTGAGCTTCCCATACAATAGCAGGGGATGTCTCAGAAGGTTTATTGTCTTTAAAATATTGCGATATATGAGAGGCAAACATAGAAACTTCTGTTGGGTTAGAAAGAAGAGAATCATTGAGTTTCCAATTATTGGAGCGCTGAGTCAAAGTGGGCATGGTCATACTCATCGACACAGGTGCATGATCTGACAGTGTCGCAGTACCTATATTCGCAGATTGTAATAGTGGGAGGTGATGGTGGTCTAAAAAGATATTATCTATTCGGGAATAAGACTGGTGAGTCTTCGAAAAGTGGGAAAAATCTTTTTCTTTTGGGTGTAAAATGCGGCATACGTCTATCAATTGTCGGTCTATAAGTCTCTTTTTAACAAAGGACAGGCGCTTAAAAGAAATGTTAGAGCGACCGTGGGATGTGTCCAAAACAGGATCTAGAGACATATTTATGTCCCCTGCCAGTATGATTAAACCCTCAGCAAAGTGTGATAAATCAGTAAGAATTTGAGAAAAAAAGGTAGGTTGATTTTGGTTCGGGCAGTATATGTTTGCTAGAGTACATTGGGTGGTACCTAGAAAGCCCTTTAAGAAAAGAAAATGACCATGGTCATCCGCTTGCATATCTAAAAAACGAAAGGGTACGCTACCACTAAAACCAATGGCCACACCCTTAGCTTTATTCGTATCTGAGAGGCTATAGTACCACTAGGGAAAATAAAGCAAGGTCAATTTGACCTGCGTAGTATGGGTTAAATGTGTTTCCTGAAGAAACACAATAGAAGAGGCAAGTTTCCGTAATTCACGGGTGATCTGATGCCGTTTAGCCACAGCATTTAAACCCCTAACGTTATAGGAGGTGACTTTAAGTGTGGCCATTATCACAGTAGAGCATAACCCTTAAACCTACTTAGCCATGCATGCCAGCCTTGATGGGGAAAATAAAATAAGAAAGAAACGGGCAAGTATTGAGAAAAACAAGAAGACAAATTTACATAAACAACAAAAACGTCCATCCGGACGCATGTGGGAGACCTTAATTTGTCACGCAGATTTCTGCGGTGGTCCCTATGGGGGGAGAGAGAACGGGCAGCCGTCCAGAACTCCCGTAGGAGAACGGATAAGAAAACTTGAAGGCTACCCGCTCTCCCCAACCCCAAAAGGAAAGAAGGGGAGGGGAACGTGTCGTATAAAAGACACATGGGAGCATTGTGCTCCACCAGCATTCAGCTGTGCGTCAGATAATGTGCGGAGAAATACTTTTTGCTCCAACAGTAAACAATAAACCTTTTTAAAACAAATATACTTTAACGGCCAAGTCACATCTCATTAGATATAATAGCTTACAGGCATACTCAACCAAAAAGAGAAAAGCACATAGACATAATCACCCTTTACTCGTCTATGTTATTATGCAGGGCCTGACGTTGAAGAGCACCCTTTTTTAGTAGGAGATTTTTGCCAATGGGAGTCCTGAATATACGAGAACTTAGGGACCAGATCGTGCCAGCCCGGGAGGTCCACTGAGGGCAGATTAAGGTCCTTTAGAAATTGTGACAATTCCTCTGGGAACCGGAGGGTGTGGGAGCGACCATTTTTGGTGGCAATAAGGCACGCCGGGAAACCCCATCTATAAGTAATCTCATTAGAACGTAAATGTTCCAAAAGTGGTCGAAGTCAATGTTGGGAATGCTCCTCAGCTTGACCATGATGGCGTTCTTATCTGTGAAGTAATGTAGACGGCATATTACGTCTCTGGGTTGCTCAGTAGCAATGGTACGAGGCCTGAGAGCCCGATGAACCCGGTCAAAGCTCAGCGGATCAGTGGATGCATTTCCCAATACTGAATTAAATATACCTCTAATCGGCGACTCCAAATCATTATCGCCAGTCGCTTCGGGCAGACCTCTAATTCGCAGGTTGTTTCTGCGATTTCTATTCTCGAGGTCCTCAAGCTTATATAGTGAGGCACGTTGAGCAAGGGCTAGCTGTGTGACAGTCTTTTGTAGTTCTCTTATAGCTGTTTCATGAGTATCTTGTCTCTGTTCTGTGCCCTCCACCCTATCGAGAATATGCACCATATCTGTTCTTACCCCTGTTATTTCCTTTTTTATTGATTTTTCAAGTCCATGGAACATCCCGGCTAACTCTTTTCTAATGCCGCTCAGCAGAGACGACATATCTGAACCTGTGGGAGACTCAGGTTCTTCCATGAAATCTGAGCAGTAAGATGATGCAGGCAAACTTTCTCTTACAGAGGTTGCTAATGAAGCAAGAGATGCGTTGAATTCGTGCATCTAGCTTGACTGCTACATGCGCTGGGGCCGGTTCCACTGGCAACCAGGAAGGGCTGTATAGAGCTAGAGGTGGCTTAGTTAATCGCCGTTCCTTTACTATGTGTCTTGGAAATTGTAGAGCGGATTTTGTTTGTCTTTGCTGGCATAGTTGGAGCTTCAGAGCTGAATGCTAAGTGGAGCGCCCCTCAGTCTCATTCGCTTAACAGCATGTGTACAGCGTAGTATGGAACATATGGTTATTCAGGCCCATGTCAGACATACAGTCTTTCTGATCAAAAATGGTATAGTAGCAGAGGGTGGTGGCTGTGATTCTGATTCTGGGCAGTAGGCAGCAGAGGAATAGCCAAATTCTGGTTTATTAGTGATTGCAAGCAGGGCTAAGTGCAGTAGGTGTAGCAAGATGGCCGCCACGCTCCGGGAGTAGGCCGAAGCCGCAGACTTTCCTAGTAACAGCGTCCGGCCGCATAGTACATTAATTTGGCTCTCCTGACTCCACCTAGGGCCTACTGCCGTCTTTTGGGAGTGCTCTGGGGGTAGATGATAGCAGGGTGGGGTAATAGGTGGGCAGGGGATTTGTCTAGCAGTGTCTCTTACTAGTCCCCACTTCCCCAGGCACTCACCCGCTCAGGCCCGTGGATGTAGCGGCCAACCGATGACTGTAGAGGTTGATGATCGCGTCTTCCGGGGTCGTATCCGGTCTCACAAACCCCCCCGCTGGGCTGCCGACCCTCTATGTGTTCCGGGTGGGTCCGGCGGCTTTCCGAAGCGGTATAGGCCGCAAAAATGGCGGCCGGAGGCCTGTAATGCCGGCCTCCACGTGTGTCTCTGCTGGGTGTAGCGGCGGGCTGGATGCCTCAGCAACACTTGTAGAAGTGGGCCAGATAGCCTATATGTTTCTCCACACAGCAGGGGGATTGCTGTGTGATATTTGGCCGAGAATGGCTCTAGATTAGGCCGGATGGTGAGAAGCTCTGGCTCAGCACGTCTGCTCTCTCTCCCTCTTCCTCCAAATATGTCAGGACTGGTTCTTAAGACAACGTACTCAAATGAAGATGGTGACCCCAACTACTGTGGTGGGTAAGACTATCTTTAATAAAATGATGCCTGAAACTGCTGATTTCAGGACAGGTATAAAAGAACTGGCTACGAGACTGTCCATGATGATGTGAGAGTGACCCCAGTTAGTGGGGCCACAGAATGTGCGCTTGAGAATGACTTTTTCATACCCAGTGGGAATGCAGGGGTTAAAGTCCAAACAGAACCTGTGTTGATGACTAAAAGTGTTGTGTCTAATGTCTGCCAGCCTCAAGTTGGCAGTGGGCTAGGACAGCCTGCAAAAACTAAAAATGCTATAAGTGTTACTGTTAATGAAATGTTTGCTGCTGTTGGGAAAACCCCAGGTTCTTCCAGAGCAAAAGCTGTTGTCACAAATGGGTCATTGCCTGTAGCAATTGGTGGTAAGACAGCACAGTTGTCCCCAGAAATCTCCAGGGAACTTCATGTATTAGAGTCAGAGGTTGCCATGGACAACTGCGATGTCACTCTGGTGGGACAGAGTGGAACTGTACCGTGTAATGGTAATGTGTTAGTGCAAGCTGCTAGTACTAAAAATGTGCTGGTAAATGGTGGGTTAACACAATCTGTGAAAAATGCAAAGGTGTGTGAGGCTTATGAAGCACCGCCCGAGCAAGGTGGTGGTTGTGGTGTATTGCAACCTGTGGTGCTAAAACATGTGTTACTGAAGTCTGCCATGTTTTGTAATTTGGGTGATGAATCTGCAACTAAACCCGTCTGTTCTAATGTGTCTCCTTGGGCGGATGGGTCAGGGCTGAGGAGCGCCGGTGAATGGAGCACAGCTACTGTCCCTGATAGATGAGGCTTTCATGCACAAAAATAAGGCGGACAAAGTTTCTGCTGTGCCAGCAGGAGGGACGGCAGAACAGCTTATACCTGAGGGCGTGGTGGCTGCTGCAGGGGTTAACACTCGTGAGAAATATGGACCATATAAGGGCGAGCACACAGCAGACACTTTGTCCGTAACCTACAAAAATGATTCTGACATGGCGTGTCAAAGTGACGTTGTCACTGGAAATGTGAAGCAGTTCATTGGTGCTGAACCTGAGAAGTTGGGTATGAGTCAAGCACCTGGCAGCGCTCTGGTAGAGCACCAGGCTGTGGTTGTCTCCAGCTGGGAGAAGGTTCCATTAAACCTTGCAACCTCTCACGGCTCAGCAAGTGAGTCTGTCTGCATCCCCAGTGTCAGGAAAGTCCCCAGGAAGGACTTGGGTCTGGAGCCAAGGGTATGGTTTCTAACAAAAGTGTTAAAGGAGATGCTTAAACTTTGGGATGTACAGCCAGTCTATACTGGGGTGTCTCCACCACAGTCAGACAGTCTGGTACTGCGGAGTACCATTAGGTGGACCCCTGAGTGGCAGGTGGTACAGCACAAAGGAAGACAAGACAGAAATGGGCTATTTATGACTGTATTACTAGTGTTAAAAATCGCCTCTAGGTATGCTGATGGGTTACTTCCTGTACAAGAGGTATATGGGAGAGCAGTGGCGGCTGGTGCTCAAAATTTTTGGGGGCGCGCAAACAAACTGAAAAAAAATAAAAAATCAATTGCCGCCACAGTGCCCATTAAACGCAGCCACTGTGCCCAAACGCCACCAGTTTGCCCCCTCAAATACAGCCAGTTTGTTTCCATATACAGCCAGTTTGTTTCCATATACAGCCAGTTTGTCCCCATATACAGCCAGTGTGCCCCCATATATATAACCAGTGTGCCCCCATATATACAGCCAGTGTGCCCCCATATACAGCCAGTGTGCCCCCATATACAGCCAGTGTGCTCCCATATACAGCCAGTGTGCTCCCATATATATAGCCAGTGTGCCCGCATATACAGCCAGTTCCCCCCATATTCAGCCAGTTTGCCCCCCAAATGCAGCCAGTTTGTCCCCCATATACAGCCAGTTCCCCCCAAATGCAGCCAGCGTGTCCCCCATATACAGCCAGTTCCCCCCATATTCAGCCATTTCCCCCCAAATGCAGCCAGCGTGTCCCCCATATACAGCCAGTTCCCCCCATATTCAGCCAGTTTGTCCCCCATATACAGCCAGTTCCCCCAAATGCAGCCAGCGTGTCCCCCATATACAGCCAGTTCCCCCCATATTCAGCCAGCGTGTCCCCCATATACAGCCAGTTCCCCCCTAAATGCAACCAGCGTGTCACCCATATACAGCCAGTTCCCCCCATATTCAGCCAGCGTGTCCCCCATATACAGCCAGTTCCCCTAAAATGCATCCAGCGTGTCCCCCATATACAGCCAGTTCCCCCCATATTCAGCCAGTTTGTCCCCATATACAGCCAGTTCCCCCAAATGCATCCAGCGTGTCCCCCATATACAGCCCGTTCCCCCCATATTCAGCCAGTTTGTCCCCCATATACAGCCAGTTCCCTCAAATGCAGCCAGTTCCCCCCATATTCAGCTAGTGTGTCCCCCATATACAGCCAGTTCCCCCCAAATGCAGCCAGTTTGTCCCCCATATGCAGCCAGTGTGTCCCCCATATACAGCCAGTTCCCCCCATATTCAGCCAGTTTGTCCCCCATATACAGCCAGTTCCCCCCAAATGCAGCCAGCATGTCCCCCATATACAGCCAGTCCCCCCAGCCCTGCACTTACCTTCCTCGGTCCGCGCCGTCCTCGACGTGTCCTCCTGCCCTCGATGTCGCTTCAGCCAATCAGGTTACCGGTAACCAGATCCGGTGAACCTGATTGGCTGAAACCTCCACACAGTCTTCTCCAAGGAACGCACCCCCGTGCATACCTGGGAGGAGTTTTTGGAAGCCGAATACAGCGTGAGAGCTGTATTCGGAAAGCCTATCAGAGCCGGTGGCTCTGATAGGCACTTCCAAGTTACACCCACCGCCGGCCGCCGCTCTAATTCATATGGCCGGCGCTCACCAGGAGGCCGGCCATATGAATAGTGGGCAGCGCGGCAGCGGTGACAATACACAGATTCATGCAATGCATGAATCTGTGTATTGTCTTTCAGTGGCGGTGCGGGAGCGAGAGGGGGCGGCGCTCCGGCGCCCTCTATGGACGCACCGCCACTGTGGGAGAGGCTTTGGCGAAAAGAAAGTGTCTGAGGTAATCTTCTTGCTGCTGAGTGTCACAAAGGAGCAGGGTAGAATCTACTGTTGGACATTATAAGAAGTGTAACCCAACAATTGAGGTATCTTTGACTGCCTTCAGAGGGTCAAGGACCAGATTTATTAGAGAAAGATCCACTGCTCCTCAGGAAAGAGTTTGTGCTTTCTGTGTTTGTGTTTTCTTTTAAAGTGACAAGGGCACTGCATTTATGGCAAGATCAATTATAATAAAAATAATGGTGTGCATACCACCTAAATAAATTCAATACCTCATTATTGTGTTCTTGTACAGATATTAAATAAATCATGTGCATCGAACATGTGAATATCAAATGTTTGAATAAACAAATATAAACCAAATTAGAAAGTCTCTGTGTAAGTTGCTGCAATTTTTTCTTCACCAAATTCATACACCACATGCTTTATATATCCATCTTTTACTATAACCATATACAGATTCCACCAAATGTGCAAGAGAGTCCTACCACCTTTCATATATTGCTCTCACCTTCCACCATGGACCTGCTTTTCAGTCAGGTCAAAAATTATTTTCCTTTCAGGGATCGATTATATTTCACTGTGATGGCAGACTCAGCTGTCTCCACTTCTGTATGTTCCAATTGTAATGGTATCAGTCATGCAAATTTTCACTGTGTGTGGCCCTTTAAGAACTCGAATATCCACTTGTGCTCCTCTATAAAGAATCTCATAAAACCATAAAGCATTTGTATTCATCCCCTTAACTTTGATACCCCTAACTAAAATCAATTGGGACCAATTGCCTTCAGAAGTCACCTAATTAGAAAAAAGAGTCCACCTGTGTGTAATTTAATCTCAGTATAAATATAGTTGTTCTGTGCAGCCCTCATAGGTTTGTTAGAGAACCTTAGTGAACAAACAGCATCATGAAGGCCAAGGAACACACCAGACAGGTCAGGGATAAAGTTGTGGAGAAGTTTAAAGCAGGGTTAGGTTTAAAAAAAATATCACAAGCTTTGAACATCTCATAGAGCACTGTTCAATCCATCATCCGAAAATGGAAAGAGTATGAGTAACCTACCAGGACATGGCTGTCTACCTAAACTGACAGGCTGGGCAAGGAGAGCATTAATCAGAGAAGCACCCAAGAGGCACATGGTAACTCTGGAGGAGCTGCAAAGATCCACAGCTCAGGTGAGTGTCTGTCCACAGGACAACTATTCGTTGTGCACTCCACAAATCTGGCCTTTATGGAAGAGTGGCAAGAAGAAAGCCACTGTTGAAAGAAAGCCATAAGAATTCCTGTTTACAGTTTGCGAGAAGCCATGTGGAGGACACAGCAAACATGTGGAAGAAGATACTCTGGTTAGATGAGACCAAAATTTTACTTTTTGGCCTAAAAGCAAAACAAACACTCCACATCACTCTGAAAAAAACCATCCCAACCGTGAAACATGGTGGTGGCAGCATCATGTTGTGGACAGGGAATCTGGTCATAGTTGATGGGAAGATGGATGGAGCCAAATACAGGGCAATCCTAGAAGAAAACCTGTTAAGCCCTGTACACACGATCGGATAACCTATGGATTTTCGTCCGATGGATTTGTCCATCTGAAATCCGATGAAACTGTTTTTCATCAGTCTTGCCCACACACCATCAGTCAAAAAACCGACCGTTCCAAACGCGGTGACGTAAAACACTCCGATGAGCCGAGAAAAATGAAGTTTAATGCTTCTAAGCATGCGTGGGTTTTTTAACCGATGGACTTGCCCATAGACGATCGGAAATTTCCATCGGTTTTTGATCCATCGGAAAATTTTAAAACAAGTTCTATTTTTTAAAACCGATGGGAAAAAGATCGATGGGTACCATACACGATCGGTTGGTCTGATGAAAACCATCCATCGGACGGTTTTCATCAGTCAAACCGATCGTGTGTACAGGGCTTCAGAGTCTGAAAAAGACTTGAGACTGGGGTGGAGACTCCAGCAGGACACAACTCTAAACATACAGCCAGAGCTACAATTAAATGGTTTAGATCAAAGCACATTCATGTTTTAGAATGGCCCAGTCAAAGTCCAGACCTAAATCCAATTGAGAATTGAGAATCTGTGGAAGACTTGAAAATTGCTGATCACAAACACTCTCCATCTAATCTGACAGAGCTTGAGCTATTTTGCAAAGAAGAATGGGCAAAAATATCACTCTGTATATGTGCAAAGGTGGTAGAGACATACCAAAAAAGACTTGCAGCTGTAGGTGGTTCTACAAAGTATTGACTCAGGGGGGGGCTGAATACAAATGCATGCCACACTTTTCAGATATTTAGTTGTAAAATAAATTGAAAACCATTTATCATTTTTCTTCCACTTCACAATTATGTGCCACTTTGTGTTGGTCTATCAAATAAAATCCCAAAAAAATACATTTACGTTTTTGGTTGTGACATGACAAAATGTGGAAAATATCAAGGGGTATGAATATTTTTTCAAGGCACTGTATGTATTCCATGTACTTATTTTGCTGTGTGCTGGGAATTTGGCTCTAATATTGTACGTAAGGTAGAAACATCTACTGTACATATTAATATTCTAAAACCCGTTCTTTTTTATTTCATGAAAATTTGCATAGTATGAAAGAAATGTTAATACATTTCATATAATTTCTAAGTTTTAGGGGCACTTCCTCCTGTAATGACAAGCAAATATTATGACAGCAGGTGAACTATTGTATGTGGTAAGTAAGTGAACTAAGAGTCATTGACTTGTGTCATTTTACTGCAGTTTGCAAGATTTTATTGAGCTGTATTCAGAGCTGTCTTAACACCTGGGCACTGCCCAGGGGCCCCAGGTGCATGGGGGCCCCATGATAATCTTTCATTGCATAAAACTTGCCAGCTGTCCTGGATTTGCTGGGATAGTCATGCGTTTTACTGTACTAAACTGTACCGTTATGGCTGTGTCCCAGGAAGCATCCCAGAACCTGTACTGGGCCCTCCTGATCCCCCTGTACTGTGCCCTCTTTTTCCCAGTATTGTGCCCTCCTGATCCCCTGTACTGTGCCCTCCTGTTCCCAGTATTGTGCCCTCCTGATCCCCTGTACTGTGCCCTCCTGATCCCCTGTATTGTGTCCTCCTGTTCCCAGTATTGTGCCCTCCCGATCCCCCTGTACTGTGCCCTCCTGTTCCCAGTATTGTGCCCTCCCGATCCCCCTTTACTGTGCCCTCCTGTTCCCAGTATTGTGCCCTCCTGATCCCCCTGTACTGTGCCCTCCTGTTTCCAGTATTATGCCCTCCCGATCCCCCTGTTCTGTGCATTCCTGTTCCCAATATTGTGCCCTCCCGATCCCCCTGTACTGTGCCCTCCCGATCCCCCAGTACTGTGCCCTCCTGTTTCCAGTATTGTGCCCTCCCGATCCCCCTGTACTGTGCCCTCCTGTTTCCAGTATTGTGCCCTTCCGATCCCCCTGTACTGTGCCCTCCAGTTCCCAGTATTGTGCCCTCCTGATCCCCCTGTACTGTGCCCTTCTGTTCCCAGTATTGTACTCTCTTGATCCCCCTGTACTGGGCCCTTTGTGTTTATCAGTCTTTGGTTTTTTACATGTTTTCTTATTGTTAAAAATCTATTATTGAAAGTACTAATGAATATATGTTTATTTCTATCAACTATTTATACTTTAATTTTTGAGAGTAGGTGTGCAAATTTGGGCAGGCTGGTAGGAGTCCCAGTGCATTACTTTGCCCAGGGGCCATGATGCTATTTTGACTAGACATGTGCACACTGAAATATTTCGTTTCGGAATTTCGTTTTTGTCCGAAAAATTAATTTATTTAGTTACTCCCGAAATTCGTTTTTATTTATTTTGTTTTTCGTTAGAAATTGCATTCGTCCGAAAATCTGAATTAATTAAGGTCGAATCTGTCATTGAAGGCTTATGGTGTCTGTCGAATGTTCAAAGAAGATTCGACGGAGCAGTGAAACTGTACGACGCTGCAATCATACATTTCCGGTCGAATGTTCCGCCCACAAGCTATAGAAGAATTCTAATGTTGTATGACTAGTAATAATTATATTTATTCATTACTATTACTAGTCAACCAACATTAGAATTCTTCTATAGCCTATGGGCGGATGCATTTGACCGGAAATGTACGATTGCAGCGTCGTACAGTTTTGCTGCACCGTCGAATCTTCTAACTTTCGATGCTTTGTCGAATCTTCGTCATTCTAGCTATTTTACTGCTCCTCCTCTTTGGTTACAATCAGCCAATAACATTCATCATCAACTTTATTTTTATTTTACTTCCCCCACCCAATTCCAGCAGTGATCTTTTCTCTCTATGTCGAATCTTTTCTCTCTATAATAACAAATCTTTTCTCTCCTATTCGAATCTTTTCTCTCCTATGTCGAATCTTTTCTCTCTATAATGTCAAATCTTTTCTCTCCTATGTCGAATCTTTTCTCTCTATAATGTCGAATCTTTTCTCTCCTATGTCGAATCTTTTCTCTCCTATGTCGAATCTTTTCTCTCCTATGTCGAATCTTTTCTCTCCTATGTCGAATCTTTTCTCTCCTATGTCAAATCTTTCTCTCCTATGTCGAATCTTTTCTCTCTATAATGTCGAATCTTTTCTCTCCTATGTAGAATAATCTTGGACTAATAGAGTTAAGGTTAGGCACATTCGACCACAGGTTCGATAGACACAGATTGTTATTGTCAGCGTCACGTCGAATCTCCTATCTATATCGAACTGTTGTAGCAACGAAAACGAAAATAAAGCATTTGTTTATGTCGGATCTTTCGGTTTTCGGATTCTGTGCTTTCGTTTTCGTTTGTTAAAACGATAACGAAAATAGCTGAAATTCGGACGAAAATGCATTCGGACGAAAACGAATGCACATGTCTAATTATGAGGACCCTGGCTGTATTGAATGCATTTTTAGGATTACTGGAAAATCTAGACCTGCTATAAATAAACAAATGCATATTTTCCACAAATAAATGAAAAAAAAAGTACTTTAAAAAATGAAGGTCACAGAACTTTGAAAAAAACGGGAATAATATATTTTAAGGTTGTTTCTTTTTTCCCCTATAAACAGACTCGTTAAATTTAGAACTTCATATATTCATATGTTCTTATTTAAATTCCTTTCTGATTTAGATTTAGAATTCTTACTCCACCTGCCTGAAATTATTCACATAGCAGAACTGGACTGTGATCTGAGTCATTCAAGTAAATTACCAAACAGACCAATAATATGAAAAACAGAAATTAAACTTCAAACAGCTAGTGTCTCATATGATATATAAATAGACTAATACTAAACATACAGCAGTGATTTGATGCACACTTGGTTGTTTTTAAGGTCTAAAATAACGTTTAAATCAAATCAGCATAATGAAACAGTTCATCTGTGGTTATGATAAAAATTGTTAATTCACTGTAATGCATTTCAGCTTTTATTATAGAGACAGGAAATGTCAGTGATCCTGGCTTAAAAATGGAGAATGCACAATAGATACTTTACATTGCATTTACAAGATTTTATTTTTCCGTATCAGCCAATAAGAGAGTGACACCAGGGGAGAACGTGAGTGGACTTTTATCAACTTGCCAGAGACAGAATGGCAAATGACAAAGGCTTTAGGAAGTGCAGGGGATTATGGGAGGATAAAAAAGATAGGTTTTTGGATATTCTAGCAGTATTTGAAAACACATTCACTGATATTTAAAAATACATTACTGGAATAAAAAGGGGATAAATACACAGATATAATACATGTATGTCAAGTATATAATTTAAATATAAAAAACTTAAACTCAAAGTGTATCTAAATCCACAAAAAAGAAACATGTAATAGATTGCCGTTTGCCATTTCTTAGATGTGATGGCTGCATTAATTGACCTTTTAAGTATTTTTCCCCTTTATTATTAGTGGTTAATTCTGACAGTAACACACTTTATGATCTAGAGTAGCTACGCTCATGGGACTGTATTTATGGATGAACAGCATTGTCACCCTAGGTGGCTAACTCCTGATCTGGCTACAAACGCCGTCTGATCTTCCAAAAGACAGCTTGCAAAGCTGATGAAATTGTTTCAATTTCATTTATTGTCTTAATTGTTTATTTATTTATTTTTAAATGTTATCCAAGTAATTGATAAAATCAGTGCAGCGCACAAGTGCACAGCTAATTGCCAGGATTAACAGGTATTTTCTATACCTTGAGAAAATCTATTTAGCCTGAAAAAATAAAATGAGCCCTTGTGGACTTTCTCTCTCTCTCTCTCACTACTCTTTTCTTTTCTTTATTCTCCCTATTTATTATAGATATATTGTTCTTCACTACAATAAGTATAAGTTGTTAGGTCACAACTCATGTAGTTAATATGACGGTAGTTTAATTATACTTTAAGGCGCGGTAGTCATGTATACAATGCTACTCACCCGCTATCTAGTTAGTGAAGATCTTATTAATTCTCTTTAAATATTCTATGTTATCGATTATTTATTTTAAAAAATCCTTTATGTAAACATCATTATCTGTATCCTTGCATAAATAACCAATGTATGTACTTATTATTGTGTAATCAGACAAGGAATAAATAAAATGAATGCAGCCACTACATTTAAGGACTGGTAAGCTGCAATTTATGAAGTTTTTGTTTTTAAGTGTAGATACACTTTAACCACTTCAGCTCCGGAAGAATTTACCCCCTTCCTGACCAGAGCACTTTTTGCGATTCGGCACTGTGTCGCTTTAACTGACAATTGCGCGGTCGTGTGAAGTGGTTCCCAAACAAAATCAACGTCCAGCTTTCCTGACTCCTCCTCTTTGGCTAGTGCACCCAATAGGAAGCCGCTTCCCATGGGGGCACCCGTGCAGGCTTGATCCTGAGCCCCACTGCTGCGTTCATTGACACAGACAATGGGACTCGGCCCTGCCCCTCCTCGGCTCCTTCGTTACTAGCTTTGATTGACAGCAGTGGGAGTCCATGGCTCCCACTGCTCCAGCAAAGCCTGTGAGACCTAGAAGTGATTGGAGAGAAGAGCTGAAGACATGCATGTTGGATCAAATGAGACCCCAATGTCTCCCCTGCCTTTCAAAGCATCTGATCAAACACAATTCTGTTTGATCAGATGGTTCCCTGACTGTACTGGCTAAAACCAGAAGTATCTGCAGCCATAATCCCGGTATAACCGCTTGCTGCAAAGGCTCTATATATACAGCATCTGCAGATACGGATATAAAGCTGCCATTGTTGATCTCTGCATCTGAAAATACTAGTTCCCTGGCTGACATGCTGATCCACTGGTTTCAGTCCTTTCTCAGTCACTGGCCTGGAAAAGGTATGCAGGTTAGGATTTCCAACTTTACTCTGACTTTCCAAAACTGCAGGGCTCTAGTGGAGAGATTTACCCTCACTTCCTGTCCTGCTGACAATGCTTTCACTAGAGAGGAAGTAAGGGTAAATTTGTGGGACACAGACAGAAAAAATATCTGACAGGGATTTTACCAGTACCCAAATCTACTAAAGAGAAGTATATCTACAGTATTTTAGTTGTGTTGCTGTTAGAGAGTTCACCTTACTTCTCGTCTGGTAGGAGGTTATTAGCAGGACAGAAAGTGTAAACTGTACCCCAGATATTAACCAGTAGCCGACCAGCTACAATCGTTATACTGTGGCAGGTTGGCTCTCCTGGGCAAATCGCTGTAGCTGTACATTGGCCCTTTAAACAGCAATAGCAGGCGGGTGCACACACTATGCACAGCAGGGGACCCGATGCGTGTGGCGATCGCCGGCACGAGAGACAGAATTGGGATGTATGTGTGTTTTGTCAGGAGAGGAGAGACAGATTGTCTGTTCCTACTAATCAGGAACAGCAATATGTCTCCTCCTCTAGTCAGTCACATCCCCCATACAGTTAGAAAGACTCACGAGGGAACACATTTAACCCCCTAGTGTTAACCCCTTCCCTACCAGTGACATACACACAGTAATCAGTGCATTTTTATAGCACAGATTGATGTATAAATGTCAATGGTCCCAAAAATGTGTCAAAAGTGTCCGCCACAATGTTGCAGTCCCGCTAAAAATCGCAGCTCACCGCCATTACTAGTAAAAAAATTAAAATAATAATAAAAATGTCAGAAATCTATTCCCTATTTTGTAGACGCTATAACTTTGGAACAATCATCAACTCCCGACTTGACTATGCAAACTCCCTCTACATAGGACTACCTAAATATCAGATCTCGTGCCTACAAGTCATCCAGAACACGGCAGCCAGACTGGTAACAGGGAAAAACCCTGGGAATCGATCACCCCTTCACTGAGGACCCTGCATTGGCTAACCGTAAAGGATCGAGTCACATTCAAGGCCCTCTGCCTCACCCACAAGTGCACACAAGGAAACGCACCTCAATATCTATGCGAGAAAATTAAACACTACTCCCCCAAACGCATTCTCCGGTCAACCAATCAAAACCTCCTTCACATCCCCAAATCCCGCTACAAATGGAAGGGAGAACGAAGATTTGCAGTCCAAGGACCACGGCTATGGAACGCTCTACCCACGGACATCCGCATGGAAGAAAACCATCGAGCCTTCAGGAAAAAACTTAAGACCCACCTCTTCTGATGGATAAGGACGTCACTGGATGCCAAGCGCCTTGAGGCGATTCAGTTCGCATTTGTAGCGCTATACAAGTTATTCACTCACTCACTCACTCACTCACTTTTGCACAAACCAATCAATATACGCTTATTGCAATTTTTTACCACAATTATGTAGAAGAATATATATCGGCCTAAACTGAGGAAGAAATATGATTTATATTTTTGGGGGGACATTTATTATAGCAAAAAGTAAAAAATATAGCTTTTTTTTAAATTGACATAAATTTTTTGTTTATAGCGCAAAAAATAAAAACCGCTGAGGTGATCAAATACCACCAAAAGAAAGCTCTATTTGTGGGAAAAAAAGAATGTCAATTTTGTTTGGGTACAGCATTGCACAAACGCGCAATTGTCAGTTAAAGCAATGCAGTGCCCTATCGCAAAAAATTGACTGGTCATTAGAGGGGAAATCCTTCCGGGGCTGAAGTGGTTAATGAATGTTGGTAGGGGTTCTATTCAAAGCAAATAAAAATGTTTTGACTGGACATACATTTTAACCACTTCAGCCCCGGACCATTTGTCAGCTTAAAGACCAGAGGTCTTTTTACAATTTGGCACTGCGTCGCTTTAACTGACAATTGCGTGGTCGTGCGACGTGGCTCCCAAACAAAATTGACGTCCTTTTTTTCCCACAAATAGAGCTTTCTTTTGGTGGTGTTTGATCACCTCTGCGGTTTTTATTTTTTGCGCTATGAACAAAAATACAGTGGAAAAAAGCAATATATCCCCAAAAATATTTAAACAAACATTTTTTTTTCTCAGTTTAGGCCCATACGTATTCTTCTACATATTTTTGGTAAAAAAAATCACAATAAGCATTTATTGATCGGTTTGCGCAAAAGTTATAGCGTCTACAAAATAGGGGATTTTTTTTACTAGTAATTGCGGCGATCAGTGTTTTTTATCGTGACTGCAACATTATGGTGGACACATCGGACACTTTTGACACATTTTTGGGACCATTGTAATTTTTCCAGCGATCAGTGCTATAAAAATGCACTGATTACTGTTAAAATTACACTGGCAGTGAAGGGATTAACCACTAGGTGGCACTGTAGTGGCTAAGTGTGCCCTAGTGAGTGATTCTTACTGTAGGGGGGATGGGCTGTGTGTGACATGACACTGATCTCCACTCCGATTACACGTCACTAGGCAGAGCGGGGAGATGCTTGTTTACATTAACATCGCCCCGCTCTATCTCTCCGTGAGACGATCGCGGGTATCCCCGCGGCGATCAAGTCCGCAGGAACCACCGTCGGGCTCGCGGCACGCGCGCGACCACACGTCGGCATTTTAAAGGGGACGTACCTGTATGCCCTTATGCCTGTCCGTGCCATTCTGTCGACGTAAATAGGCATGCTCTGGTCCTAAGAGCATGGTTAACTAGAGGCGGTTAACTAAGAGGGGCACTGTTGACCATAAGGGCACCAACACAAAAAAATGCTAAGCCATCCCATTGGCAAGCATCCATTTCCTCCTGATAAATTAACCATTTTATTGTTATTGATTAGAATGGTTTTCAACAAGTAGAGAGACGGTATTGAAGTAAATCAACTTCCACAACATAAGAGCAGTTCATTGTGTTTCTTTACACCAACGGAGAGTGTCAGTATTTGTCAGCTGCATTATGTCAGTGTTCAAACTTGTTGAGTTTTTTGTCCTTTTTGTTGCCAACTTGGTGGAAACCAGGGAAGCCCTGCCAGCATTCCAGATTCCTATCTCAGAAACTGTTATACATTTCTCTTTATCTCCGTCCAACACTTCTCAGACTGACCATTCACACATGATGAAATTGGCACAGCTCTAGGGCATCTGCAGTCCAGAGATGTGCTGTATTTGGCTGCAGCATTTTGTCCTTACAACACCAACCAACAGCTCTGCATAGAAGATGAAGAATACTTGAAGCTGGAAGATTTGATTTTAAAATGTGGTAGTTTTTGCAAGCACAGAATAAAATGATGATCTGTTGAAGTTAAAAGTTCAAGCATATATCAACTTAGCTCATAGTATTGATTTTTATGGCAGTCTTTTTTGGCAGCAGAACAGGTGACGCTTGGTAATTTTAGGGTAGTAGTTTAGTACAAGTTCATATTAGTATTCATATAGTGTTGCATATGCTTGTATTTAACTACACCTGTGTTAAGAATTTCTAAATGTGTTTGAAAGATTTAAACAGGTAATTGACTAAAGTTATAGTCAATATATCACTAGCCAATGAAAATCAGTATGTACTGATGTACTAATAATGGCTTTGAAAATCGGCATAAGACAGCTTTGGAGTGTCAGCGTAAAAAAAAGGGCAAAACAAATGCTAAAAAAATCTAGTTTGCAAATCTTGCACTCTTCTACTGATTTCAGTTGTTCTCGGGGCTGGAAGTTTTGTGCAGTTAATTGTGGTGTGAGGTTTATATGGTTGAACTAGATGGACTTGTGTCTTTTTTCAACCTGACTTACTATGTAACTATGTAACTATGTTTCATTGAGTATAAATCAAAAATCTTGGACTCCCTGCTCATTTCTTAGATCAGTGGGGAGGATTCCCTCATCCACATCCAATGCGTGGATGGGGGAATCAAGTCAGTTTTCTTTCGCTCAACCCCCTTGTTGAATTAAAAAAACTGACTGTATGGGCTGCGTAAGTCTGTCCCCACCCAAAGCAAGTGACTGAACAGTGAAGGGGCAATGACAGACTGATAAGGTTATATCCCTGCACTACACAAATGTCAGCATGTCCCTATTCAGCACATGTGAATGCAGTACTCCTGATTCACCCCAAGTACTGCCCCTCCCATTTCTATTATGAGTGATGTTGCAAATGTGATTACAAGAGACCCAAATTAAGTTTAATACATGTTTTTATAATAGTTGCATTTTAATGGTTTATTCTTCAAATAAATACTATATGATTTTTTTTTTGTTTTGTTTTTTATCTACCTTCAGCTTGGCTTTAACTTTTAACCTCCATCCTAAGGCCCCTTTCACACTGAGGCGTTGAAAAAACGCAAAAAAATTATGAGTTTTTTTACCGCGTTCGCGGTAAAAATAGCGCTAACGCATATGCGTTTTTACTGCGTTTTTGCGGTAAAAAGGATTATTTGGTATCCCACAATCCTCCACTCTACTGCGGTCATGTGACCTTCCCATAGCTTCTGGGTGTTTTTTACCGTGTTTTTACCACGATTTTACAGCGGTACTTATTCATTTCAATGGGGATAGGCGTTTTTACAGCGCTATTTTTTGCGCCCCAAAGATGCTCCAAAAAAGCTGTTTGCAGGATTTTTTCCAACGTACAGCCAGCAAAACGCCTCAGTGTGAAAGCCCTCAGGGCTTTCACATTGAGAATAATGGGGCAGGATTATTTCAGGCATTTTTACAGCGCTGTTTTTACCGCGAAAACGCAGTAAAAACGCATCAGTGTGAAAGGGGCCTAACTCTTAACCTATGGTTAACCACTTCAGTACTGGGCACTTTCACCCCCTTCCTGCCCAGGCCAATTTTCAGCTTTCTGTGCTGTTGCACTGTAGGCCCCTTTCACACATACGGATCGTTTGTCCGTTTTTCATCTATCTCTTAACGGATGAAAATCAGACATCAATGCATTCCTATGGAAAAAACTAATGTAAATGGATGATCATCCATTTACATTCGTTTTCATCCGCTTCCATGAACATCTATTTTTTTGAACGTCCTATTTTTCATCTGTTAAAAAATGGATTGGATGAAAAAGGGATGTAAGTGGACGAACGGTGCGTTTTTGCATGATAAAATGGCTCCAGGACTCAAGTGGTTAAGGACTCTAGCTGGCCGATGTGAAAAAAACGGATGAAAAATGGATGAAAAACTGATGTAAACTTCATACGTTTTTTCTTTGAAAAAAAGTGACTGAACTGATCAAACAAATGGTCCGCATGTGTGAAAGGGGCCTTAAATTACAATTGTGCGGTCATGCAATACTGTACTCATATGACATTTTTATCATTTTTTTCACACAAATAGAGTTCATTTGGTGGTATTTAATCATCACTGTTTTTTCTTTGCTAAAACAAATGAAAAAAGATTGAAAATTTTGAAAAAAAAGGAACATTATTCTTAGTTTCTGTTATACAAATTTGCAAATCAGTAATTTTTCTTCTTCACTGATGTGTACTGATGAGGCTGCACTGATGGGCACTAATAGGTTGCATTGATGGGCACTGATGAGGTGGCACTGATGGGAACTCCTGAAGAGGCACTGATAGGCAGCACTGATGGGCATTTATAGGTGGCACTGATGGGCCCTGATGGGCACTGCTGAGGAGGCACTGATAGGTGGCACTGATGGGCACTGATAGGTTGCAATGATGGGGCTGCATTGATAATCAAGTGCCCTGATTATCAGTGTAAACAATGTGTTGACAGGCTTGCCAGTTAATGGATTTCCTTTCCTCAAACAGACACAGCGTGGAAGGAAAGGACTGTCAATAACCAGCAAGTCTGTTTACATGTGACACAGCTGATCACATGGTAAAGGTCCACTGTGATCAGCCCTTTACTGTGTGCAGGAAACGGGGTTCTGAGAGAACGTCCATGGATGCCCTCCCAGAACTGGAAGCCCACACTGTAGCCATTTTTTGGCAATAGCGCGGGCGTGGAAGAAGTTGATAGAGAATTACACATAGCTGATCTCCTGGCTCTGGGAGGATCTCAACAATATTATTGGGATCCACCCAGCTGCGTGATTGACAGCTGGTTCCACCTCTCCGTTTGCGTCTGAGAGCTGAAGTCAGCTGCGCCTAGCTCCTCTCCTGCCCGGTGCTCCAGTGAGTGCTGAAGGGGTGTGACTGTAAATAAAGTCTGTTAAAAATGTGAAAGACCTCAAGGTTGGGCAAGTGTGTTGGGAGAAGACAGAAAAATATGTACTGGCATCCTGGTATACAAGAAGCAGTCTGGAAAGAGAATTGGATTAGCTCCAAAATGATGTCTCATTGAAAATGTATCAGGACTGAGAATTTCTCTGGCTGTTTAATTTAACCTCCATATCAGAGTAAGCACACTTTAAGAACCTCTGTGTGGTTCTCACTACCGTCTGTGCCAACTGCCCATGTTAGAAAATTTGCCCTCACTTCCTGTTTTGTTGACTAGCTGTGCCTGGGAAAAGAAGTGAAAAGAAATGTCTCCAACAGGGATAAAATATTAAAGTGTAAAAATTATATCTTACAAACAGATTGTTCACCCCATGGGCAATGGAGCTCACACGGCACTGGATACCAACCAATGTTATTTTGTTCATTATTTTCTCAAATACATGCATATCAATATATGATACCGGTGTTAACTGTTGAAGTTCTATCTATCTAATGTAACTGTATTTTTATGTACAGTATATTTCTGTGATTCAATTTAAAGCTAGCAATAGACATTAAGGCTGGTTGAATGTGTGAACACAATGAGGACACAGACAAATTGAGGTAAACTGTACATTCCTATTGTTTGGCATTGCCTGAAGAAGCAGGATACACTTGTGATTAGGGATGAGCTTCGTGTTCGAGTCGAACATACGTTCGACTCGAACATCGGCTGTTCGATCGTTCGACGAAGATCGAACGATTTGGGCCGTTCGCGCCAAATTCGAGTGACGCGAACGGCCCACAATGCACTACGCCATCGCAGAGTCATCCAGGCGCTGTGATTGGCCAAGCATGCACTGTGACCCCGCATGCTTGGCCAATCACAGCGCCGGCAGCGAGGAGAGCAATGATTGGCCACAGGCAGGATGCCTGTGGCCAATTATTGCTGATGGGGTTTAGTACACGCCCCACACTATAAAAGGCCGCCAGCGCGGCGGCCTTGTGTAGTGTGTTCCGGAGCAGGGAAAGAGAAGCATAGGCAGGGACAGTGTCATTATTTTTCCTTTACTATTCCTGGATTCCTTGTGTTTAGGGACAAATAAGGATAGGTAGGGAGAGTGTCAGTGACAGTGTGCTATTCTGTGCTAATCCTTGTTTGTAGGGACAGAGAGGTACAGTGAGGGAAAGTGTCAGTGTGCTATTCTGTTCTAAAACTATTTTGCTGAACCATATTTTCAATCCTTGAGTTTAGGGACAGAGAGGTACAGTGAGGGAAAGTGTCAGTGTGCTATTCTGTTCTAAAACTATTTTGCTGAACCATATTTTCAATCCTTGAGTTGAGGGACAGAGAGGTACAGTGAGTGAAACTGACAGTGTGCTATTCTGTTCTAAACCAATTTTGCTGTTCCATATTTTCAATCCTTGAGTTTAGGGACAGAGAAGGACACTCGTAGCAATTATCAGTGTGCTATTCTGTGCTAAATCTTGTTTGTAGGGAGGGACAGAGTAGGACAGTGAGGGAAAGTGTCAGTGTGCTATTCTGTTCTAAAACTATTTTGCTGAACCATATTTTCAATCCTTGAGTTGAGGGACAGAGAGGTACAGTGAGTGAAACTGACAGTGTGCTATTCTGTTCTAAAACAATTTTGCTGTTCCATATTTTCAATCCTTGAGTTGAGGGACAGAGAGGTACAGTGAGTGAAACTGACAGTGTGCTATTCTGTTCTAAACCAATTTTGCTGTTCCATATTTTCAATCCTTGAGTTGAGGGACAGAGAGGTACAGTGAGTGAAACTGACAGTGTGCTATTCTGTTCTAAACCAATTTTGCTGTTCCATATTTTCAATCCTTGAGTTGAGGGACAGAGAGGTACAGTGAGTGAAACTGACAGTGTGCTATTCTGTTCTAAACCAATTTTGCTGTTCCATATTTTCAATCCTTGAGTTGAGGGACAGAGAGGTACAGTGAGTGAAACTGACAGTGTGCTATTCTGTTCTAAACCAATTTTGCTGCTCCATATTTTCAATCCTTGAGTTGAGGGACAGAGAGGTACAGTGAGTGAAACTGACAGTGTGCTATTCTGTTCTAAACCAATTTTGCTGTTCCATATTTTCAATCCTTGAGTTGAGGGACAGAGAGGTACAGTGAGTGAAACTGACAGTGTGCTATTCTGTTCTAAACCAATGTTGCTGTTCCATATTTTCAATCCTTGAGTTGAGGGACAGAGAGGTACAGTGAGTGAAACTGACAGTGTGCTATTCTGTTCTAAACCAATTTTGCTGTTCCATATTTTCAATCCTTGAGTTGAGGGACAGAGAGGTACAGTGAGTGAAACTGACAGTGTGCTATTCTGTTCTAAACCAATTTTGCTGTTCCATATTTTCAATCCTTGAGTTGAGGGACAGAGAGGTACAGTGAGTGAAACTGACAGTGTGCTATTCTGTTCTAAACCAATTTTGCTGTTCCATATTTTCAATCCTTGAGTTGAGGGACAGAGAGGTACAGTGAGGGAAAGTGTCAGTGTGCTATTCTGTTCTAAAACTATTTTGCTGAACCATATTTTCAATCCTTGAGTTGAGGGACAGAGAGGTACAGTGAGTGAAACTGACAGTGTGCTATTCTGTTCTAAACCAATTTTGCTGTTCCATATTTTCAATCCTTGAGTTGAGGGACAGAGAGGTACAGTGAGTGAAACTGACAGTGTGCTATTCTGTTCTAAACCAATTTTGCTGTTCCATATTTTCAATCCTTGAGTTGAGGGACAGAGAAGGACACTCGTAGAAATTATCAGTGTGCTATTCTGTGCTAAATCTTGTTTGTTGGGAGGGACAGAGTAGGACAGTGAGGGAAAGTGTCAGTGTGCTATTCTGTTCTAAAACTATTTTGCTGAACCATATTTTCAATCCTTGAGTTTAGGGACAGAGAGGTACAGTGAGTGAAACTGACAGTGTGCTATTCTGTTCTAAACCAATTTTGCTGTTCCATATTTTCAATCCTTGAGTTGAGGGACAGAGAGGTACAGTGAGTGAAACTGACAGTGTGCTATTCTGTTCTAAACCAATTTTGCTGTTCCATATTTTCAATCCTTGAGTTGAGGGACAGAGGTACAGTGAGTGAAACTGACAGTGTGCTATTCTGTTCTAAACCAATTTTGCTGTTCCATATTTTCAATCCTTGAGTTGAGGGACAGAGAGGTACAGTGAGTGAAACTGACAGTGTGCTATTCTGTTCTAAACCAATTTTGCTGTTCCATATTTTCAATCCTTGAGTTGAGGGACAGAGAGGTACAGTGAGTGAAACTGACAGTGTGCTATTCTGTTCTAAACCAATTTTGCTGTTCCATATTTTCAATCCTTGAGTTGAGGGACAGAGAGGTACAGTGAGTGAAACTGACAGTGTGCTATTCTGTTCTAAACCAATTTTGCTGTTCCATATTTTCAATCCTTGAGTTTAGGGACAGAGAAGGACACTCGTAGAAATTATCAGTGTGCTATTCTGTGCTAAATCTTGTTTGTAGGGAGGGACAGAGTAGGACAGTGAGGGAAAGTGTCAGTGTGCTATTCTGTTCTAAAACTTTTTTGCTGAACCATATTTTCAATCCTTGTGTTTAGGGACAGAGAAGGATAGGCAGGGGACAGTGTCAGTGTCATTGTTGCTAAGCCTCCTGCACAATATACACCTGAAGGTAGCCCTTATTGCTGTTTTTCCCATCTCCCTGCAGGCCATCCATTAAAATGTCTGGAAGGCAACCAAGGAGAGGCAGACAGTCAGGAGGCAAAAAAAGAGGGCAAGCGGGCTCTGTGTCTGGGGGCAACAGTGCTGGTCGTGTACGCGGTGCATTGTCATCAGCACATGGCCATGGGACACGCTTGTCCTTGTTTTCGGCAGCTGGACATGTTGAGCCACATCATGCTGAAGACTTGGTAGAGTGGATGACCAAGCCCACCTCATCCTCCTCATCCTCTCTCACCCAGGCTCAGGGTACTGGCAAAGCAGCTGCCAAAGCGTCCTCTTCTCTGGTATCATTATCTTCATTAGTCAATCCTTCCCTAGACCCACCATGCCCTCCTCCTGAGGAGTCCCCCGAACTGTTTGAGCACAGTGTTGGGTACATGCTCCAGGAGGATGCCCAGCGTTTGGAAGGATCTGATGATGATACCCAGCTAGAGGAAGGCAGCAGCGTGAGAGCAGAGAGAGGGGATGCTCAAGAAGGACACCAATCTGGCAGTCATGCTCCAGCAGCTGCAGCATACTGCCAGATTGGCTCCAGTGATGAGGAGGGAGGGGATGATGAGGTCACTGACTCCACGTGGGTGCCTAATAGGAGAGAGGAGGAGGAGGAGGAGGATGAGGAGGAGGCACATCTCCAACGAGGCAGGATGCCCTTGAGTGGCCAGCGTATGGGCAGCACACCGACGGAATCACACCGCAGAGCTCCGCCTGTGCAGGGCGCTGCCTCTGCCCGTCATTCAAAAAGTTCTTTGGTGTGGGCCTTTTTTGAGGCGAGTGCATCAGATCGCACAGCTGCTGTTTGCAACATATGTCTCAAGCGTATATCGCGTGGCCAAAACATCAGCCGCTTGGGCACCACATGCTTGATCAGACATATGTTGACCTGCCATGCAGCTCGTTGGCAAGCCTACCTTAAAGACCCACACCAAAGAACAAAGCTGACCTCTTCTTGCACCGCATCAGCTGGGATCTCCAACCCCAGTATACCTTCAGTCCTCTCTGAAACCTGCTCTGAGAGGAATGAAGGTGTAGAATTAGGTGTGTCACAGCCAAGTACTTGCGGGCACTCTGCTAGCAGTACACCGACGTCCGATTCTAGCAGGCAAATTTCCCTGCCCCAGCTGCTGGACCGTCAAAAGAAGTTCACTCCCAGCCATCCACATGCCCAGCGGTTGAATGCTAGCTTGGCTAAATTGCTAGCGCTTCAACTGCTGCCTTTTCAGTTGGTAGACTCTGCCCCCTTCCGTGAGTTTGTGCAATGTGCGGTTCCTCAGTGGCAGGTTCCCAAACGCCACTTTTTCGCAAGGAAGGCTATTCCGGCTCTCTACAGGCATGTGGAAGGCAATGTCTTGGCCTCCCTGGACAGGGCGGTCAGTGGTAAGGTGCATATTACCGCTGACTCATGGTCCAGCAGGCATGGACAGGGACGTTACCTTTCTTTCACGGCACATTGGGTCACTCTTTTGGCAGGTGGGAAGGATGCAGGACAAGGTGCAGTAGTGTTGGAGGTTGTTCCACCGCCACGCCTCCAAAATGCTACTACTGGTTGTGACACACCTCTCTCCTCCACCCCCTCCTCTTCTTCTTCCTCCATGGCCTCTTCCTGTGGTTTGTCCTCGGAACCAGCGGTGCTCCGTAGGCGTTCAAGGGGCTACGCAAGTACGCAGGCAAAAAGATGCCATGCCGTGCTTGCGCTGGTGTGTTTGGGGGACAGGAGCCACACTGGGGCAGAGGTCCTGTCTGCTCTGCAGGGGCAGGCCGAGAGGTGGTTGACGCCACGCCAGCTTAAGCCAGGAATGGTGGTTTGCGACAATGGCACCAACCTCCTCTCCGCCCTCCGACAGGGACAACTGACCCGTGTGCCCTGTATGGCTCACGTCCTTAACCTGGTGGTGCAGCGGTTCTTGGGCAGGTACCCGGGCTTACAGGATGTCCTGAGGCAGGCCAGGAAAGTCTGTGTGCATTTCTGCAGATCTTATAATGCCAGTGCTCGCCTGGCTGAGCTTCAAAAGGAGTTGAACCTGCCCAAGAACCGCCTTATATGTGACATGCCCACCAGGTGGAACTCAACGTTGGCCATGCTGCAGCGGCTGCACACGCAGCAGAGGGCCATCAATGAGTACCTGTGCGACTACGGCACCAGGACAGGGTCAGGGGAGCTCGGGTTTTTTTCACCACGCCAGTGGGGCATGATCAGGGATGCATGCACTGTCCTGGCACCATTTGAGGAGGCCACGAGGATGGTGAGCAGTGACAGTGCATGCATCAGTGACACTGTACCTCTTGTCCACCTGTTGGAGCACACGCTGCGTGGAATAATGGACAGGGCACTTGAGGCAGAACAGAGGCAGGAAGAGGAGGACTTCCTTGCCTCTCAAGGCCCCCTTTACCCAGACAGTGTTCCTTCTGTCCCACCCATCGCACAGGAAGAGGAGGAGGAGGAGGATTGTGTCAGCATGGAGGTGGAGGCTGGCACTCAGCATCATCAGCAGCAGTCTTTTAGGGATGATTTACAGTCCCAAGAAACCAGTGGACTTGTACGTGGCTGGGAGGAGGTGGCTGCGGATCATGTCGTCCTTAGTGACCCAGAGGACTCCGGACTGAATGCCTCAGCTAACCTACGCTGCATGGCCTCCCTGATCCTGCAAAGTCTGCGGAAGGATCCTCGTATTCTTCGGATCAAGGAGAGGGACCATTACTGGCTGGCCACTCTCCTTGATCCACGGTACAAGGGTAAGGTTGCGGACCTTATCGTACCGTCGCAGAGGGAGCAGAGGATGAGACAACTCCGGGAGGCCTTGCAGAAAGGTCTGTGCAACACGTTCCCAGAGACTGTGAGGTTACAAACTCCTGGTCCTGGACAACGAGTTGCTGAGGCTTCGGGCAGTCAAAGAAGGAGCGGTGGGGAAGGTGGCCGTCTGACCGATGCGTTCAGACAATTCTTTAGTCCGCAGCCCCAAAGTATGATCGGTTCCAGCAACCATCGCCAGCGTCTGATATACATGGTCCAGGAATACCTAGGGGCAAGGTCAGACTTGGACACCTTCCCCACCGAAAATCCTCTGGCTTACTGGGTCTTGAGGATGGATCACTGGCCAGAGCTTGCACAGTATGCAATTGAGCTACTGGCCTGTCCTGCATCCAGCGTTCTTTCAGAACGCACATTCAGTGCTGCTGGAGGATTTGTCACGGATCACAGGGTGCGCCTGTCCACCGACTCGGTTGATCGACTGACTTTCATCAAGATGAACCAGTCTTGGATCACCACCAGCTACCACACACCAGATGCTGATATAACAGACTAATTGATTTTAAAATGTCACATCCCTTCAAGACTGATGCTGATGCTGAGTGCCTGTGCTGTTATGTTGACTGGCTATCCTCCTCCTCCTCCTCAATGATACGATTAACGATGATAGCTTGGAAGATCATTTTGGTTTATGGGTGACGCCACCAGTGGCTAAGGCCCAATTTTTCAGCCCCTGTTTAACAGGGGCGTGTAATTAAAATTTTTGATGCAATACTTTGCAACAGGCCTCATTGCTGTGCTCCAAGTACAGTATCTGTGAGGGGTTGCAGTGTTGTGCCACCAGTGCCTAAGGCCCAATTTTTCAGCCCCTGTTCAACAGGGGCATGCAATTATAATTATTGATCTAATAATTCACAGCAGGGCCCATTGCTGCGCCCACCAAGAGTAACTGTCAGGCCTTACAGTGTTGTGGCACCAGCACCACCATCACCACCACCACCAAAGGCCCAATTTTTCAGCCCCTGTTCAACAGGGGCATGCAATTATAATTATTGATCTAATAATTCACAGCAGGGACCATTGCTGCGCCCACCAAGAGTAATTGTCAGGCCTTACAGTGTTGTGGCACCAGCACCACCATCACCACCACCACCACCACCAAAGGCCCAATTTTTCAGCCCCTGTTCAACAGGGGCATGCAATTATAATTATTGATCTAATAATTCACAGCAGGGACCATTGCTGCGCCCACCAAGAGTAACTGTCAGGCCTTACAGTGTTGTGGCACCAGCACCACCATCCCCACCACCACCACCACCAAAGGCCCAATTTTTCAGCCCCTGTTCAACAGGGGCATGCAATTATAATTATTGATCTAATAATTCACAGCAGGGACCATTGCTGCGCCCACCAAGAGTAACCGTCAGGCCTTACAGTGTTGTGGCACCAGCACCACCATCAAAGGCCCAATTTTTACTACCACTGATCAACAATTATATGTTATTACAATTCCTGATATTATACTTGACAGCAGGGCGTTCCAGCACCCACCAAGAATAACTGTGAGTGCTTTCAGTGTTGTGCCAACACCAACACCTAAGGGGCCAATTTCTGCAGAGTATATACGGAAGGTCCCTACTTTCAAACATCCAACTTACAAACTACTACTACTTGAAAACGGAAGAAGACAACAGGAAGTGAGAGGAAATCTACCCCTTGGAAGGAAAATTCTCTCCTTTAAGAATTAATATGGGAGAAAGGTGTCTCCTCTCTACTGATGCTTTATCACCAATCCTTGTTTCAATAAAAACACCACATTTCAAAAACAGTTGTCATTGGGACGCAAAGTGAGGTGAAATGTTCTGAACAGGGGCACAGACAGCAAAAAAAATGTGACAGGGGTGATAACCGTTCCCTATGTTTTACAAAAAGCTAAAAAAAAGGAATTTGCCATGGAGCTCCACTTAAACAATGCAGTTGTTCAAAATTATAAACAGATTCTACATAAGAACAAACCTACAGTCCCTGTCTTGTATGCACCGCCTGTATACGGCTGTTCAGAGTATATAGGTCCTTTTTTATTTTGTGTGCGGGGTTCCCCTTAATATCCATACAAGACCCAAAGGGGCTGGTAATGGGCTGGGGTAGGGGGGGGGGGGGGGGTCATGGGGTAGCTATGCCATTTTTCCTAAAGATTTTCATTCATATTACCGGGACCAGACATTACATTAAAGCCGCAAGCAGTTTTAAATGACTTTTTTCCCTTTAGAAATGTTATTTTGTGCAGGGACAGTTCTAAACACGGGAAACACGTGGCACTTCACAGGCATACTTTAGACACCCCCCAGGTACAATATTTAAAGGAATATTTGACTTTTTTTTTTTCACTTTATGCATCATTAAAATGACTGCTCCCGGAAAACGTCCGTTTTTAAAACTTCTTTTTGCATTGATACATGTCCCCTGGTGCAGAAGCCGGGTTCCCAAACTCTGTTTCGGACAATAACATGGATAACAGTCGTTATAATTAGCACTTTAGAATCCGAACGTTCGCATCCATTGTATTTAATAGGGTTCTAATGTTTGTGCGAACTTTCGGTCCGTTCGCGGGTTCTGGTGCGAACCGAACCCGGGGGTGTTCGGCTCATCACTACTTGTGATCAACAGAAAATATCCAGCACAGTAACATTTTAAGATAGAAGTAGTAAAGAGGGTGAACATATAAAAGAGCATTGGTGTTACTTCATTTGTTACTGCCGGGGAGTCTTATAAAGGCAGCAAAAAGCTGGGATTTGTTTCTTATGTAATTACTGGGGACCTAGGCTGCATTCACACCTGAGCATTGCATTTTTGCCCTTTTCTAGTTAAAAAAAAAAAAAAAAGCTCCAGAACTTTTTGGAGCTTTAGACGTTGGGCTTCAGGCAACTTGTAGTGGAGATGTGAACCACCTCCATAGAGAATACCGTATTTATCGGTGTATAACATGCGCCGGCGTATAACACGCACCCCAAGTTTAGAAGGGAATTTTAAGGAAAAAAACATTTAGGAGGGAAGATTAAGGATAAAAACTTACATTTAAATGCCTATCAATGCAGCCTTATCAGTGTCCACCTGCAGCCTTGTCTATCATTGCAGAATAATCAGTGTCCATCTGCAGCCTTGCCCAGTGTCCATCTGCATTCTTGCCCAGTGTTCATCTGCAGCCTTGCCCAGTGTCCTTGCAGCCTTGCCCAGTGTCCTTGCAGCTTTGCCCAGTGTCATTGCAGCATGATCATTTAAATTTTACCGCCGCATCGCCGAGATATACAGAGCCAGATGTCCTGTGTACTCGGCTGTACTCGGCTCCTCTCGTCTCCTCTCGCAGTCCCGCCCAGTCCCGCCCCTTGGCCAGGTTCCTATGATGGACATAACACAGGTCCAATGGCGGGACTGTGCGTGACTGCGAGCGGAGCCGAGCTTAGCCGAGTACACAGTACACTCGGCTATGTGTATATCGGCGGCACTCGCTCCTCTCTTCCCCTCACAGACAGCGGGGATCGGCGTATAACACGCACCCACGATTTTCACCTGATTTTAAGGGGAAAAAAGTGCGTGTTATATGCCGATAAATACGGTAATTAAAATTTTCTCCCCCAGCGTTTTGGAGCTTTGAACTTCAAGCTACAAAATGCTGACGTGTGAATGGGGCCTCAGGGACTAAACTTTCACTGTACTGGATACATTTACATGGAAATAGTCACCCAACACTGCAGAAAGAAGACTGGCATGTAAACTAAATCAACTGTGATTTCTCAGTACATAGGTTGCTTATGCAGATAACAGTATCCATTCCACATATGCTTGAATGTAATTAATTCAAGCACTAGTTTTGCTGAGCCTGGAGTATAGCTTAAAGCAGAGAGACTGTTTTATCCTGCTGATATTCATATGTAGCGATACCCCAGTAAGGGCTGCTAATAGACTCTGTACCCCACTGATTACCTCGACTCTGCAAATCCTCCCTTACCTCTGACACCCTGGGTTCCATCATGTCACCAGCTGTGGTAGTAAATAGAGACTCACACATTATTAACCACCTCGCGCCCGCCGTACGACTATGTACGGCCGCAAGGTGGTTCTTAAATGCCGGGAGGCCACTGGGGGGCGCGCACACGTGCCCGGCGCGTCACTGTAATGCCGATGCGCGTGCCTGGCGGCCGCGATGTCCGCAAGGTACCCGCGATCGGCCGGTACAGAGACAAGGACATGGATCTCTGTGTGTAAACACATAGATCCATGTCCTGTCAGGGAGAGGAGACCGATGCTGTGTCCCTTGCACATAGGGACAGAGATCGGTCACCTCCCCCAGCCAGTCCCCTCCCCCCCACAATAGTAATCACTCCCAGGGCATACATTTAACCCCTTCCTCGCCCACTAGTGATAACACCTTCCCTGCCAGTCACATTGATACAGTAATCAGTGCATATTTATAGCACTGTTCGCTGTATAAATTTGAATGGTCCCAAAATAGTGTCAAAAGTGTCCGATGTGTCCGCCATAATGTCGCAGTCACGGAAAAAATCGCTGATCGCCACCATTACTAGTAAAAAAAATAAAATTATAAAAATGCCATAAAACTACCCCCTATTTTGTAAACGCTATAACTTTTGCGCAAACCAATCAATAAACGCCGATTGTGATTTTTTTTTTTACCAAAAATATGTGGAAGAATACGTATCGGCCTAAACTGAGGAATTATTTTTTTTTTAAATTGGGATATTTATTATAGCAAAAATCAAAAAATATTGTGTTTTTTTGAAAATTGTCGCTCATTTTTGTTTATAGCGCAAAAAATAAAAACCGCAGAGATGATCAAATACCACCAAAAGAAAGCTCTATTTGTGAGAAAAAAAGGACATCAATTTTGTTTGGGAGCCACGTCGCACGACCGCGCAATTGTCATTCAAATTGTGACAGTGCCGAAAGCTGAAATTTCGCCTGGGCAGGAAGGGGGTATATGTGGCCAGTAAAGAAGTAGTTAAGGAAACAATTCAAATATGTTTACTGTATTATCAAAACACAAGATACATATACATATATCAACTTTGTCAGTAATGGCAACACTCCTGTATACGCCACCCTTTATCTCAAACTTATCAACTGAACACAATGGGGCTGATTTACTAATAACAGTGCGCTGCGCCGGTTCATACCTTAATTGGTGCGCCGGATAACTCCTTCATTGGCGCAGGAATCAGCGACGCACTGTTATAGTAAATACAAATGTCAGCGGCGCTCTATTGAAAATGAATGGTTCTCTATGGGAGCCCATTGATTTGAATAGAGGTCGCCCGGGAAGTCGGATGAAGCCGATCCGACTCACGGGGCGACTTGTGTGCCGGCTGACACAGGGACAGTGTGACTTTGCGAGGCAACTTGGACACGACCTGAGCGTGAAGCAGCCTCTCAAGTCGTGTCCTAGAGACGACTAGCTGGCCGAGAATGTCTCCAGCGCAATGCCATCGCGCTGGTTCTCGGCAGCCTCGCTGTCCCGTGTTTGGTATGAATCATGAAGGGGAACTCCAGGCCAAATTTTTATGAAAAAACCGGCATGGGTTCCCCTTCAGGAGCATACCAGGCCCTTAGGTCTGGTATGGATTTTAAGGTGAACCCCTGAAGCCGAAAAAACGGCGTGGGGGTTCCCCCAAAATCCAAACCAGACCCTTATCCGAGCACGCAACCTGGCAGGCCGCAGGCGAGAGAGCGCCCCCCTCCCTCCTGAACCATACCAGGCCCCATGCCCTCAACATGGGGGATTTGGTGCTTTGGGGCAGGGGGGCGACCTGCGGCCCCCTCACCCCAAAGCACCCTGCCCCCATGTTGATGAGGACAGGGCCTCTTCCCGACAACCCTGGCCGTTGGTTGTCGGGGTCTGCGGGCGGGGGGCTTATCGGAATCTGGGAGCCCCCATTTAATAAGGGGGCCCCCAGATCCCGCCCCCCCCACCCTATGTGAATGAGTATGGGGTACATCGTACCCCTACCCATTCACCTGGTGGAAAAAAATGGCAATAAAAAAACACACACAGCTTTTTAAAGCAATTTATTGCACAGCTCCGGGGTCTTCTTCTGACTTCGGGGGTTTCCGCGCTCTCCGGTTCTTCCTTCCTTCTGCCGGGCCTCCGCTATCTTCTTCCAGCTCTTTTGCTAGCGGGGCCCGGTCTTCTCGGTCGCCTTCTTCCCTCGCTCTTCGGTTTACATTTACATTCTTCTCATTACGTCACAGTCACATGCTCCCATGATGTCACAGTCGGGGCCACCCGGAGCATGTGACTGTGACGACATGAGAAGCCTATAATAAATTGCTGCGGAGCGAACAGCCAAGCATTACTGCGGGAGGAAGCGACGAGTCAACATCGAGGAGGAGAAGAGGGAAGAAGACGGCGACGGAGAAGACCGGCCCCTCCACTAGCAAAAGAGCTGGAAGAAGATAGTGGAGGGGCTGGCAGAAGGAAGAAAGAAAGAACCGGAGAGCGAGGGAAAAAGGCGACAGAGAAGACCGGGCCCGCTAGCAAAAGTGCTGGAAGAAGATAGCGGAGGCCCGGCAGAAGGAAGGAAGAACTGGAGAGCGCGGAGACGACACCGGAGACCCCCGAAGATGGAAGAGACCCCCTGAGTCGGAAGAAGACCCCCGGAGCTGTGCAATAAATTGCTTTAAAAAGCTGTGTGTGTTTTTTTATTGCCATTTTTTTCCACCAGGTGAATGGGTAGGGGTACGATGTACCCCATACTCATTCACATAGGGTGGGGGGCCGGGATCTGGGGGCCCTCTTATTAAAGGGGGGCTCCCGGATTCCGATAAGCCCCCCGCCCGCAGACCCCGACAACCAATGGCCAGGGTTGTCGGGAAGAGGCCCTGTCCTCATCAAAATGGGGACAGGGTGCTTTGGGGTGGGGGGGCCGCAGGTCGCCTCCCTGCCCCAGAGCACCAAACCCCCCATGTTGAGGGCATGCGGCCTGGTACGGTTCAGGAGGGAGGGGGGCCGCTCTCTCGTCCCCCCCTCTTCCCCTGTGGCCTGCCAGGTTGCATGCTCAGATAAGGGTCTGGTTTGGATTTTGGGGGGACCCCCACGCCATTTTTTCGGCGTAGGGGTTCCCCTTAAAATCCATACCAGACCCAAGATCCTGGTATGCCCCTGGAGGGGGAACCCATGCCGTTTTTTTATTTAAAATTTGGCGTGGAGTTCCCGCTCAGGTTTCATACCAAACAGTGCCTGGTATTGGCGGGGATCCAAGTCGGATCCCCGTTCATTGAAAGTCGGACATATGTCGGCTTCATGTCGCAGGGCAAAGTCGGATCCAAAGTAGGACAGCTGTTGTGTCGCACAAGTGTGAACCCGGCCTCACTTGAAATCCAGATATCTTCAGCTAGCCTCTTTATGTTGAAATAAAGTAATCCAAAATGGCAAGGTGTAGCAAAGTTAGCAAAGCTGTGATTTATCCTGGTAGTATTATAACTTCCTTCTTTTATGATTCTAAAGATGTCATCTGATGTGACCACTGAAATCAGTGATGTGTACTGAGCATAGGCATCTGCTTGCTGTGTCCGTTATAGAATAGGGTTTAACTTCTGTGGGACTACAAGTACCACCAGCTAAACTGTGTAGGTGATGTGTAACAGGAGTGTCCTTAACCACTTAACCACTTAAGCCCCGGACCAATATGCATTATAAAGACCAGGCCCCTTTTTGCGATTTGGCACTGCGTCGCTTTAACTGACAATTGCGCGGTCATGCGACGTGGCTCCCAAACAAAATTGACGTCCTTTTTTTTCCCACAAATTGAGATTTCTTTTGGTGGTATTTGATCACCTCTGCGGTTTTTATTTTTTGCGCTATAAACAAAAAATGTTTTACTTTTTGCTATAATAAATATCCCCAAAAAATACTTTTGGTAAAAAAAATCGCAATCAGTGTTTATTGATTGGTTTGTGCAAAAGTTATAGCGTTTACAAAATAGGGGATAGTTTTAAGGCATTTTTATGTATTTTTTTTCTTTACTAGTAATGGCGGCGATCAGCGATTTTTTTCGTGACGGTGACATTATGGCAGACACATCAGACACTTTTGACACATTTTTGGGACCATTGTCATTTTTACAGCGATCAGTGCTATAAAAATGCACTGGTTACTGTAAAAATGACACTGGCAGTGAAGGGGTTAACCACTAGGGGCGCTGAAGGGGTTAAGTGTGCCTAAGGGAGTGATTACTACTGTTAGGGGGCGTGGCTACGAGTGACACGTCACTGATCTCCGCTCTGATTACACAGAGTGGAAATCAGTGACAGTGTCAGTAGGCGAGCGGGGAGATGTGTTTACACTAACATCTCCCTGCTCCATCCCTCCGTGAGATGATCGCGGGGATCCCCGTGGCGATCTAGTCTGCGGGCCCCCCAGTCCGACTCACGGGGAAGGGAGCGGGGTCGCAAGCGTGCGCGACCCCCACGTCGGGCAGTTAAAGGGGACGTACAGGTACATAGATGTGCCTGTCCGTGCCATTCTGCCGACGTATATCTACTGGAGGCGGTCGTTAAGTGGTTAAGCCCCGGACCAATATGCAGCTAAAGGACCAGGCCCCTTTTTGCGATTCGACACTGCGTAGATTTAACTGATAATTGCGCGGTCGTGCGACGTGGCTCCCAAACAAAATTTACGTCCTTGTTTTTCCCACAAATAGAGATTTCTTTTGGTGGTATTTGATCACCTGTGCGGTTTTTATTTTTTGCGCTATAAACAAAAATAGAGCGACAATTTTGAAAAAAATGCAATATTTTTTACTTTTTGCTATAATAAATATCCCCAAAAAATATATATAAAAAAAAATGTTTTCCTCAGTTCAGGCCGATACGTATTCTTCTACATATTTTTGGTAAAAAAAAATCGCAATCAGTGTTTATTGATTGGTTTGTGCAAAAGTTATAGCGTTTACAAAATAGGCGATAGTTTTATGGCATTTTTATGAATTTTTTTTCTTTACTAGTAATGGCGGCGATCAGCGTTTTTTTTTGTGACGGTGACATTATGGCGGACACATCGGACACTTTTGACACATTTTTGGGACCATTGTCATTTTTACAGCGATCAGTGCTATAAAAATGCACTGGTTACTGTAAAAATGACACTGGCAGTGAAGGGGTTAACCACTAGGGGCGCTGAAGGGGTTAAGTGTGCCTAAGGGAGTGATTACTACTGTTAGGGGGCATGGCTACGAGTGACACGTCACTGATCTCCGCTCTGATTACACAGAGTGGAAATCAGTGACAGTGTCAGTAGGCGAGCGGGGAGATGTTGTGTTTACTCTAACATCTCCCCGCTCCATCCCTCCGTGAGATGATCGCGGGGATCCCCGTGGCGATCTAGTCTGCGGGGAAGGGAGCGGGGTCGCAAGCGTCGGGCAGTTAAAGGGGACGTACAGGTACGTTGATGTGCCTGTCTGTGCCATTCTGCCGACGTATATCTACTGGAGGCGGTCGTTAAGTGGTTAAGCCCCGGACCAATATGCAGCTAAAGGACCAGGCCCCTTTTTGCGATTCGACACTGCGTCGATTTAACTGACAATTGCGTGGCCGTGCGACGTGGCTCTTAAACAAAATTGGCGTCCCTTTTTTCCCACAAATAGAGCTTTCTTTTGGTGGTATTTGATCACCTCTGCGGTTTTTATTTTTTGCGCTATAAACAAACATAGAGCGACAATTAAAAAAAAAATGCAATATATTTTACTTTTTGCTATAATAAATATCCCCCAAAAATATATAAAAAAACTTTTTTTTTCCTCAGTTTAGGCCGATACATATATCAAAAATCGCAATCGGCGTTTATTGATTGGTTTGCGCAAAAGTTATAGCGTTTACAAAATAGGGGGTAGTTTTATGTCATTTTTATAATTTTTTATTTTTTTTACTAGTTATGGCGGCGATCAGCGATTTTTTTCGTGACTGCAACATTATGGCGGACACATCGGACTTTTGACACATTTTTGGGACCATTGTCATTTTCACAGCGCTCAGTGCTATAAAAATGCACTGGTTACTGTGAAAATGACACTGTCAATAAAGGGGTTAACCACTAGGTGGCGCTGTAGGGGTTAACTGTACCCTAAGAAGTGATTCTCAGGCCTTGTACACACGGCCGAGATTCTCGTTGAAAAAAACATGTCCTTTTTTTCGACGAGATTCTTGGACAAGAAACTTGTCCCGGCCGAGTGTACACACGCTCGTTTCAAAGAACCCGCGGTTCTTTGAATGGAGCGTACGCGGTGACGTCATCGACTACGACAAGCATGCGCTCATCACATTCGATGCCGTCGCCGCCATCTTGGTGTACCCTACGTATGCCTATGAAGCTACCGCGCATGCGTCAAATTCATTTCGAACATGCGCGGGCTTCCGGGAGGACAGGTAAGTGTACACACACTCACTTTTCTCGTCGAGAAACATGCCGAGGAGAATCTCGACGAGAAAATAAAGAGCAGGTTCTCTATTTTCTCGTCAAGGTTTCTTGTCGGTTTTCTCGACGAGAAACCCGATAGCCGCGTACACACGACCGATTTACTCGGCAAGACCTCTCTGCCAGCAAGTTTCTTGCTGGTTCTTGCCGAGAAAATCGGCCGTGTGTATGAGGCCTTACTGTAGGAGGGGCGTGGCAACACATTACACGTCACTGATCGTCTGTTCCGATAACAGGGAACAGACAATCACTGACATGTCACGGAGAAGAACGGGGAAAGGTTTGTTTACACTCACCTCTCCCCGTTCTTCAGCTCTGTGACCCAATCGCGGGACACTGGCGGCGATTGGGTCCGCGGGTCCCGCAGGAGCGGTCACGGAGCTCAGGACCGGATCGCGAGCGCGCAGCTGGCGGAGCGCGCGCGACCCATGGCTGGGCTCTTAAAGGGCAGCGTACCTGTACATTGATGTGCCCAGCCGTGTCATTCTGCCGATGTATATCGGCGTGAGGCGGTCCTTAAGTGGTTAACCATAACATGGGCTATATGCCCGCTCACCACTCTGGAACTCAGATGGATTAGATAACGGTGCAGATGATGAGAAGACTCCAGCCGTAAAAAAAAATAATTGTATCTTGGCTCTGGATAATGGCGCCACACTGCAGCCCACTGGAATCTGAATTGTAGGTGCCTCTAGAAGACCTGGAACACACTCCGGTCCACTGCACTGAAGAAGCGATGCTGTCCGCAGAGATCCCTCTGGATATAGCTGTCCGGCTCGCCGCTGTGTAGGCCATGAATCATCAGCAAACTCCCTGTCACACACAGGGCCGGATTTCCCACAAGGCCAACAAGGCCAGGCCTCGGGGCGGCACTGTGTGAAAGGGCGGCGCCGCGGAGGAGACAAGTCCTCCTAAAATTCATTTACTGTGTCCCCGGCCGCCTGAAGCTCCGGCCGCCATTTTTCAAAGTCCGGCGCACTGTGATTGGGCCATGGGGGTCATGTGCGGTGTGGGCCTGGCCTGTCCATGATCCTGAACTCCCCCCTCTGCACATGACCTCCATACGCCCAATCGCAGTGCCCGGGACACTGAACAAACATGGCGGCCGCCTCCTCCTATCCTCCGGACCTATGTCCATGATGCAGGAAGAGCAGGTGAGGAGGAACACAGACTGGGGAGAGAGACGGAGGCAGAGACAGAGCGGCAGAGGCAAAGAGAGAGTGAGGCAGAGAGACAGAGGCACTGAGAGAGAGAGACAGAGGCACTGAGAGAGAGAGACAGAGGCACTGAGAGAGCGAGAGACAGAGGCACTGAGAGAGCGAGAGACAGAGGCACTGAGAGAGCGAGAGAGGCACTGAGAGAGCGAGAGAGGCAAAGAGAGAGCGAGAGAGGCAAAGAGAGAGCGAGAGAGGCAAAGAGAGAGCGAGAGAGAGGCAAAGAGCGAGAGAGAGGCAAAGAGCGAGAGAGAGGCAAAGAGCGAGAGAGAGGCAAAGAGCGAGAGAGAGGCAAAGAGCGAGAGAGAGGCAGAGAGAGACAGAGGCAAAGAGAGAGAGAGAGACAGAGGCAGAGAGAGAGAGAGACAGAGGCAAAGAGAGAGAGAGAGACAGAGGCAAAGAGAGAGAGAGAGAGAGAGACAGAGGCAAAGAGAGAGAGAGACAGAGGCAAAGAGAGAGAGAGAGACAGAGGCAAAGAGAGAGGCAGAGAGAGGCAAAGAGAGAGGCAGAGAGAGGCAAAGAGAGAGGCAGAGAGAGACAAAGAGAGAGGCAGAGAGAGACAAAGAGAGAGGCAGAGAGAGACAAAGAGAGAGGCAGAGAGAGGCAGAGAGAGACAGAGGCAGATGGAGAGTGAGAGACGGGGGCAGAGAGTGCAAGTGACATTCCCATGTAGTGGCAGGCAGCATGGTAAGTGACATTCCCATCTGGTGACAAGCGACGGTGGCAAGTGACACGCTCAGGGCTCCCACCCATTCTGCTTTATGGTGAGTTGAACTATTTCTTTTTATATTACAATGTAATGATAGAAACAATGCATTTCATCCTGACACCATAACAACCATGGTGCCGGAATGATTGAAGCACCAACACCAGTCATTGTCTGCGAATAATCGATTACCGCCCCCCGCGCGTCGCCCCCCGCCCCCCCCTATGTGATGGTGGGGGGGGCGGCATTGAAGGACCCGGCCTTGGGGCGGCAAAGGGAGTAAATCCGGGCCTGGTCACACAGACCTACTGCTGGCAGAGTCAATACAGGGTCCAAAGAGGCTGATCTAGGTCACGCCAGCCCCTTTTATATCTTCTCCCAGCAGTCTGTTCTGTTCACTCAGCATTATGTTCTTTGCAGTTTAGATCAGTCATGCTGGCACAGTCACTTCAGCATTCTGAACTAAATGTCCCATGATGCTTTGCTCTACATCCTTACACAGGAAAAAGGAAATTAACACATAGAGTCCAGCAAACACTAGAGGGAGCCAACCCCACATTAACAACACAGAAAATGTCTCTAAATTATAAGTATAATAGCCGACCCTGGCTACACATACTTGATATGAAGACTCTAATGCATTTGTGTACATTAACCACTTAACGACCGCTCACTGTATATGTACGTCGGCAGAATGGCACAGACAGGCACAATCACGTACAGTGTACGTGATTGTTTTTGTACAGTTGGGGGGTCCGATCGGACCCCCCTCCTATACAGTGAGTGGTCGGTATTCGTTGGGGAGCGATCCGAGATGAGGGGACGGCCGTTCGATTCCGGCCACCCCCCCCCCCCCCGCGATCGCTCCCGGCGAATGAAAATGCTTCCTCTGTCCTGTAATGTAAACACAGGCAGAGGAAGCAGGAGGAAGTGATGTCATCTCTCATGCGGCACTCACATATACCGAGCGCCGTACAAGAGAAGACATCAGGTCAGTGCACAAAACACTACACTGACACCAGGACACATAGGCACACAAATCGCCCCCCCAGGCCCCCCCAGATCACCTCCCAGCCCCCAGTCACAGTGTCACTGATTGCAGTGACCATTTATTTACTGATCACTGCAATCAGTGACATTTGTGACTGTAAAAGTGTCACTAAAGTTAGTTTTAGGTCCAGTGTGTCATGGATATGCATTAATGTCTGTCTGCCATCTTACCTTCCTCCTCATGTGTTCATCTAGAGACCAGACCTCCTTCACCTGGCTTCCTTTATAATCTCCTCCCAGCCTGACTCCACCCCAGGCCCTATCACTGAACACTATATTAACCTGTGCACTGCAAGCCTGCTTTGCTGATCAACGTGTTTGTTAGGCATTGTGTGTTTGGGTTCCTGCCTGCCGTGTGCTACGTCTGTCTCTCTGTTACGTTATTGGCTTGTCCCCGACCATCCCTGTCTGCTCGTGACCCTTGACCTTCGGCTCGTTCTTCGTTATCCTTGTCTGCTTGTGGCCCCTGACCTTCGGCTTGTTATTCGGTTCTCTCTATCGTGTGCTGCTGCTTCCCCTTATCCTACGGGGCGTGAGCTAGGAAACTCCAGGGGCCGCGACCTGGTCCCAGCCTGCAGCGTAACATCCTCACCACTAGAGGCCCTGGAGAAGACCAGCTGGGTCTTAGACTCCGCGCCCTGGGGAATCTTGGCTCTCGCTTCCGTTGGGATCCCGGTTGTGCTCCTCTGGTCCCGCTTTCCACAACCACCCAGTTTCCTACCCACAGAAGCCAGCCATAGGGTTCACTACCTCGCGGTGCACTCCTGTCCCCCTACGGTGTGCATCTGTCACCTGGCCACAGGTGACCCTGACACAGTGTAGCCCCCTAACCCCCCCCAATAAAGGTTTAACCCCCTGATCACCCCTCAGATAACCCTTTCACCCCCTAGCACCGCCATTGCTAAGCGATCATTTTTCTGATCGCTGTCTTAGCGTCGGTGATGCAGATCAGTAGCCAGTAATTTTTTTTAGGTTCGCCGCAGGTTTTTATAGCGTCGGGTACCCCCATAAATTATCTAATAAAGGTTTAACCCCCTTGATCGCCCCCCAGGTAACCCTTTCACCCCCTATCACCACTGTCGCTAAGCGATCATTTTTCTGATCGCTGTCTTAGCGTCTGTGATGCAGATCGGTAGCCAGTAATTTTTTTTTAGGTTCGCCGCAGGTTTTTATAGCGTCAGGTACCCCCATATATTACCTAATAAAGGTTTAACCCCCTGATCACCCCCCAGATAACCCTTTCACCCCCTAGCACCGCCGTTGCTAAGCGATCATTTTTCTGATCGCTGTCTTAGCGTCGGTGATGCAGATCGGTAGCCAGTAATTTTTTTTAGGTTCGCCGCAGGTTTTTATAGCGTCAGGTACCCCCATAAATGATCTAATAAAGGTTTAACCCCCTTGATCGCCCCCCAGGTAACCCTTTAACCCCCTATCACCACTGTCGCTAAGCGATCATTTTTCTGATCGCTGTCTTAGCGTCTGTGATGCAGATTGGTAGCCAGTAATTTTTTTTAGGTTCGCCGCAGGTTTTTATAGCGTCAGGTACCACCATATATTATCTAATAAAGGTTTAACCCCCTTGATCGCCCCCCAGGTAACCCTTTTACCCCCTATCACCACTGTCGCTAAGCGATCATTTTTCTGATCGCTGTCTTAGTGTCGGTGATGCCGATCGGTAGCCAGTAATTTTTTTTAGGTTCGCCGCAGGTTTTTATAGCGTCAGGTACCCCCATATATTACCTAATAAAGGTTTAACCCCCTGATCACCCCCCAGATAACCCTTTCACCCCCTAGCACCGCCGTCGCTAAGCGATCATTTTTCTGATCGCTGTCTTAGCGTCGGTGATGCAGATCGGTAGCCAGTAATTTTTTTTAGGTTTGCCGCAGGTTTTTATAGCGTCAGGTACCCCCATAAATGATCTAATAAAGGTTTAACCCCCTTGATCGCCCCCCAGGTAACCCTTTCACCCCCTATCACCACTGTCGCTAAGCGATCATTTTTCTGATCGCTGTCTTAGTGTCGGTGATGCCGATCGGTAGCCAGTAATTTTTTTTAGGTTCGCCGCAGGTTTTTATAGCGTCAGGTACCCCCATATATTATCTAATAAAGGTTTTAACCCCCTAATTGCCCCTAGTTAACCCTTTCACCAGTGATCACCATATAAGTGTTACGGGTGACGCTGGTTAGTTAGTTTGCTTTTTATAGTGTCAGGGCACCCGCCGTATATATAACCCAATAAAGGTTTAACGCCCTGATCGCCCGGCGGGTGATATCAATTAGGTTTTAGCGTCAGAGAGGGTCTGCGTCACACCCCAGGCAGCGTCAGGTTAGTGCCAGTAGCGCTAACACCCACGCGTGAAGCATACACCTCCCTTAGTGGTATAGTATCTGAACAGATCAATATCTGATCTGATCAGATCTATACTAGCGTCCCCAGCAGTTTAGGGTTCCCAAAAACGCAGTGTTAGCGGGACCAGCCCAGATACCTGCTAGCACCTGCGTTTTGCCACTCCGTCCAGCCCAGGCCACCCAAGTGCAGTATCGATCGATCACTGTCACTTACAAAACACAACACACATAACTGCAGCGTTTGCAGTGACAGGCCTGATCCCTGCGACTCCAGTGCTGTAGGAGGTGATTTCACCACCACAGATAAAAAAAAATAAGCATATACCCGTATGCCGAAGCATTGGGGCAGCAGGGGCGGAGGAGCGATTTTGCTCCTAATGTCGCGTACATACAGTCGAAATTCCGACGGAGGCTTGCCCGTGGAAAAGTCCGACCATGTATGTGCGGCATAACTTTTGCGGGAGGATGTCCCCATGCTTCGGCATATATAAATGGTGCATGTATGCACATCATTAGAAGTGGGTGGATGAAGGGCGGTATTCTAATTGTGGGCATACCCACCGATCAATCTCTTTTTTCGTTCAGCCAACTGGCTGCATGAAAAAAAAAGATTACAATACATGTCCAACAAGGACCAGCAACGTACTGGTATGTTGCTGGACTTTGAATGTTTATACCAGAATGATGCCTGCGGGTTTAGGTATCATCTTGGTATCATTCTTTTCAGCCAGCGGCCGTCTTTCATGTAAAAGCAATCCTAGTGGCTAATTAGCCTCTGGACTGCTTTTACAAGCAGTGGGAGGGAATGTCCCCCCCCCGGATATAAAAAGCGCCATTGGGAAATTGGGAAAGCATTTTATCACACCGATCTTGGTGTGGTCAGATGCTTTGAGTGCAGAGGAAAGATCTAGGGTCTAATAGACCCCATTTTTTTCAAAAAAAGAGTACCTGTCACTACCTATTGCTATCATAGGGGATATTTACATTCCCTGAGATAACAATAAAAATGATTAAAAAAAAAAAAAATATATGGAAGGAACAATTTAAAAATAAAATAAAAAAGCAAAATTAATAATAAAAATAAAAAAAAGCACCCCTGTCCTGCCCTGCTCTTGCCCAATGGCGAACGCAAGCGTCGGTCTGGCGTCATATGTAAACAGCAATTGCACCATGCATGTGAGGTATCACCGCGAAGGTCAGATCGAGGGCAGTAATTTTAGCAGTAGACCTCCTCTGTAAATCTAACGGGGTAACCGGTAAAGGCTTTTAAAGACTTTTAAAAATGTATGTAGTTTGTCGCCAATGCGCGTTTGTGCGAAATTTTAAAGAATGTCGTGTTTGGTATCTATGTACTCGGCCAAGATCATCTTTTTTATTTCATCAAACATTTGGGCAATATAGTGTGTTTTAGTGCATTAAAATAAAAAAAAGTGTATTTTTTCCCCAAAAAATGTGTTTGAAAAATCACTGCGCAAATACTGTGTAGAAAAAAAAATGCAACACCCACCATTTTAATCTGTCGGGCCTTTGCTTTAAAAATATATATAATTTTTGGGGGTTCAACATAATTTTCTTGCAAAAAAAAAATATGTTTTCATGTAAACAAAAAGTGTCAAAAAGGGCTTTGTCTTCAAGTGGTTAGAAGAGTGGATGTAAGCTTCCTAATGTTGTGTATAAAATGCCAGAACAGTTCAAAACCCCCCCAAATGACTCCATTTTGGAAAGTAGACACCCCAAGCTATATACTGAGAGGCATGTCGAGTCCATGGAATATTTTATATGTTGACACAAGTTGCGGAAAATAGACAATTTTTTTATTTATTTTTGCACAAAGTTGTCACTAAATGATATATTGCTCAAACATGCCATGGGCATATGTGGAATTACACCCCAAAATACATTCTGTTGCTTCTCCTGAGTACGGGGATACCACATGTGTGAGACTTTTTGGAAGCCTATCCGCGTACGGGACCCCAAAACCAAGCACCGCCTTCAGGCTTTCTAAGGGTGTAAATTTTTGATTTCACTTCTCACTGCCTATCACAGTTTCGGAGGCCATGGAATGCCCAGATGGCACAAAACCCCCCCAAATGACCCCATTTTGGAAAGTAGACACCCCAAGCTATTTTCTGAGAGGTATTGTGAGTATTTTGCAGATCTCGCTTTTTGTCACAAAGTTTTGAAAATTGAAAAAAAAAAAAAAATTTGCTTTCTTCATTTTCAAAAACAAATGAGAGCTGTAAAATACTCACCATGCCTCTCAGCAAATAGCTTGGGGTGTCTACTTTCCAAAATGGGGTCATTTGGGGGGGTTTTGTGCTATTTTGGCATTTTATGGCCTTCAAAACTGTGATAGGTAGTGAGGAGTGAAATCAAAAATTTGTGCCTAGAAATCCTAAAGGCGGTGCTTGGTTTTCGGGGTCCCGTACGCGGCTAGGCTCCTAAAAAGTCCCACACATGTGGTATTCCCGTACTCAGGAGAAGCAGCAAAATGTATTTTGGGGTGTAAATCTACATATAACCATGGCATGTGTGAGCAATATATCATTTATTGACAACTTTTTGTAATTTTTATTTTTTTTGTCATTATTCAATCACTTGGGACAAAAAAAAATATTCAATGGGCTCAACAGGCCTCTCAGCAATTTCCTTGGGGTGTCTACTTTCTAAAATGGGGTCATTTGGGGGGGGGGTTTGTGCTATTTTGGCATTTAATGGCCTTCAAAACTGTGATAGGTAGTGAGGAGTGAAATCAAAAATTTGCGCCCTTAGAAATCCTGAAGGCGGTGCTTGGTTTCCGGGGGCCCGTACGCGGCTAGGCTCCCAAAAAGTCCCACACATGTGGTATCCCCGTACTCAGGAGAAGCAGCAAAATGTATTTTGGGGTGTAATTCCACATATAACCATGGCATGTGTGAGCAATATATCATTTAGTGACAACTTTTTGTATTTTTTTTTTTTTTTTAGTCATTATTCAATCACTTGAGACAAAAAAAAAATATTCAATGGGCTCAACATGCCTCTAAGCAATTTCCTTGGGATGTCTACTTTCCAAAATGGGGTCATTTGGGGGGGGGGGTTGTACTGCCCTGCCATTTTAGCACCTCAAGAAATTAGATAGGCAGTCATAAATTAAAAGCTGTGTAAATTCCAGAAAATGTACCCTAGTTTGTAGACACTATAACTTTTGCGCAAACCAATAAAATATACGCTTATTGACATTTTTTTTACTAAAGACATGTGGCTGAATACATTTTGGCCTAAATGTATGACTAAAATTGAGTTTATTCGATTTTTCTTATAACAAAAAGTAGAAAATATCATTTATTTTAAAAAATTTCGGTCTTTTTCCGTTTATATTGCAAAAAATAAAAATCGCAGAGGCAGTTACAGTTAAAGCAGCGCAGTGCAAAATTCTGAAATCACCTCTGGTCCTTTAGCTACCAAATGGTCCGGGGCTTAAGTGGTTAAAAACAGATTAATTGAAAACAAATGTGTTGGTCTTGTGTTGTTGCTGACAAGATGAATCACATGTTGACCTCTCTTTCTCTGAGACTGTGAAGCATTGAAATATCCCCAGTAGAATTCCCCAGTTCAAGCAAACAGTCATGCTATTACAAAGCCATGTGATGGTACCATGCTCCCTCCTCAAATTTTCTACATTGCAAAAAAAAAAACATTTCAAGGAGTCCAGCTGTGAGACATTGATACCCTCATTAGACCTTCTTGTCAGGGAGGGAGAAGAAAAATACTATGAGGAAATCTCTCCCAGAAAATATGGAAATGGTTGATACAGTCTAGTCCAATTCTTATTTGGCTTAAAAGCTGACCAGCACAAAAAGAGGATTGCTGTAGTCAATTATCTTGTGATCAGTGGAAGAAAGTAATTAGGGCAGGCTGGCTATGGTCAATCTTCTCATAGTTTATTAATACCTTGTTACCATCCTATCTTTCATTTGTCTTCTGTCTATAGCTGTACATCAAACTTAGCTAACATAACGTTAATCTGAACAATTAACTATGTCCCTGTCATTTCTTCATTAAAACACATTACACATTACTCAGTTTACAGCTGGCGATGCCTCTGTCACATCTTACACAGAGTAGTCTTTGACTGTTACAAAAAAGAAACATAGATAATAATTATTTCATAACAGTCCTTCCTCAGACTCTCCTCAAAGTCCTTATAATGATCAGATATACATTTCCACATTGTATTTCAATTATTTGTAGCCTACTCCTATTAATCTGATTGATCTTGAAGTTTGTAAACTTACTTTGTGTAGATCCCCACCATAGGCGTCGTTAAGGGGGGGCTATTGAGGCTGGAGCCCCAAATGTGGGTTCAATAGCCCAAAGTGTCCAAGCGGGTCCAGATTTTTGTGTAAAGAGAAAGGGAGAAAGGACGGACAGCAGCGGCGTAATCCGGCCATTGCGGCGCCGCCCACTGCACTCCGGCGGAGTAATATGCCGTCTGAGGAAATCAGCAGGAGATCAGGAGAATGGCGGTGGTGCTCAATTTTCCTTGTATGGAGCCAGCGCTATGACGCCCCCTTCTCTCTCCAGAGTCACGCTTCTGTGTTTATCCCTAAGGGCAGCAGGCAGCAGGAGAATAGAATGGCCGTGGTGGCTGGGACAGAAGAGAAGATTAAAGGTATTAAAGTGCTTCTGGTGTCTCGGTCTCTCTCTCTTTCCTCCCTCTCTCTCTCTCTCCTCTCCCTCTCTCTCCTCTCCCTCTCTCTCTCTCTCTCCTCCCCCCACCAAATAATGATTTTCTTGCTTTTCATGGGCACAGTGGCTGCATTTGACGGGCACAGTGGCTGCATTTGACGGGCACAGTGGCTTCATTTGACGGCACAATGGCTGCATTTGACGGGCACAGTGGCGGCATTTGATGGGCACAGTGGCTTCATTTGATGACACAGTGGCTGCATTTGACGGGCACAGTGGCTTCATTTGACAGGCACAGTGGCTTCATTTGATGGGCACAGTGGCTTCATTGGACAGGCACAATGGCTTCATTTGATGGGGCACAGTGGCTGAATTTGACTGGCACAGTGGCTGCATTTGACGGGCACAGTGGCTACATTTGATGGGGCACCGTGGATGGGCACAATGGCTGCATTTTACAGGCACAATGACTTCCTTTGATGGGGCACAGTGGCTGCATTTGATGGGGCACAGTGGCTGCATATGACAGGAACAGTGGCTTCATTTGACGGGCACATTGGCTGCATTTGACGGGCACAGTGGCTACATTTGATGGGGCACAGTGGCTTCATTTGATGGGCACAATGGCTTAATTTGATGTGGCACAGTGGCTGCATTTGATGGGGCACAGTGGCTGCATATGACAGGCACAGTGGCTTCATTTTACAGGCACAGTGGCTGCATTTGATGGGCACAGTGGCGCCATTTGACGGGCACAGTGGCTTCATTTGATGGACACAGTGGCTTCATTTGATGGGCACAGTGGCTGCATTTGATGGGGCACAGTGGCTGCATATGACAGGCACAGTGGCTTCATTTGACGGGCACAGTGGCTTCATTTGATGGGGCACAGTGGCTGCATTTGATGGGGCACAGTGGCTGCATATGACAGGCACAGTGGCTTCATTTGACTGGCACAGTGGCTGCATATGACGGGCACAGTGGCTGCATTTGACAGGCACAGTGGCGGCATTTGACGGGCACAGTGGCTTCATTTGATGGGCACAGTGGCTTCATTTGCTGGGCACAGTGGCTGCATTTGATGGGGCACAGTGGCTGCATATGACAGGCATAGTGGCTTCATTTGACGGGCACAGTGGCTTCATGTGAAGGGCACAGTGGCTTTATTTGATGGCACAGTGGCTTCATTTGACGGTGCAGTGGCTTCATGTGACGGGCACAGTGGCTTCATTTGACAGGCACAATGGCTTCATTTGATGGGGCACAGTGGCTGCATATGACAGGCACAGTGGCTTCATTTGACGGGCACAGTGGCTGCATTTGACGGACACAGTGGCTGCATTTGACGGCCACAGTGGCTACATATGATGGACACAGTGGCTGCATTTGATGAGGCAGAGTGGCTTCATTTGACGGGCACATTGGCTGCATTTGATGGGGCACAGTGGCTTCATATGATGGGCACAGTGGCTGCATTTGATGGGGCACAGTGACTTCATTTGATGGGCACAGTGGCTTCATTTGACGGGCACAGTGGCTTCATTTGACGGGCACAGTGGCTTCATTTGACGGGCACAGTGGCTGCATTTGATGGGACACAGTGGCTTCATTTGACGGGCACAGTGGCTGCATTTGATGGGGCACAGTGGCTTCATATGATGGGCACAGTGGCTGCATTTGATGGGGCACAGTGGCTTCATTTGATGGGCACAGTGGCTGCATTTGATGGGGCACAGTGGCTGTATTTGATGGCACAGTGGCTTCATTTGATGGTAGGTCAGTGTATGTCAGGTAGGTCAGTGTATGTCAGATAGGTCAGTGTGTCAGATAGGTCAGGTAGGTCAGTGTATGTCAGATAGGCCAGTGTGTGTCAGGTAGGTCAGTGTATGTGTCAGATAGGTCAGTGCGCATCAGGTAGGTAACACCCCCCAGGTGCCTGACTCGGAATTCGGGCTGAAGCCCCTGGTCTTTTTGCCACCTAGCAATGCCCCTGATCCCCACACATTTACTTCCTCAAATTCTGTGACACATATTCACTATGTAGGAAGGGACTGCTGTGTCACAGAATTAACAGAGCCTGCCTTCTGAACTAAAGAGGTGCTGAGAGGAGGTTTTTCAGGAGGCAAAGTTAATGGAGGAATCACTATATGCAGGCATCAAGGTAACATGGGATATGTAGTCCTTAGGAATTGAAAGTAAACAGCAGAGGAGAAGCTGGCAAGCATGCAGGGAATCCAGTTAGTTGTGGAAAGAGATTATGTAAGGGCTTGGACTTGAACCTGGAACCTCTGTTGAGTTGGGCAATGACTCTTCTCGTTGAGCTACCTAAGATGCTGGATTGCACCCTGCCAAACCTTGAACTCTTTGCTCCTCCTATGAACTTCCTGACTCAAGCCATGTCTCTGCACTTCCTGATTACCAGATTATTGTGCTTCACACATTATCCTATATAAAACAGGGGTATGTGCAGCGCATACATGGAGCAAAAATTTAATATAATATCACAATATCAACATTTCAGGCAAAACATCCTATAAGAAAAAGATCCTAAAAATGTCCCAGAATGGTATAACAGGAAATGGGATAAGATTCCTCATGTGATGGAATAGGGATATGATCCTCTGCCCGAAAAGTGCTGATAGAATCCTCCACCATATATAGATTGAGCTTACCAGATTCGGTGGACCTCTCAATTAAGAGCAGGTCATAAGAGCGTGTATCCCCCCAGGGATGATGGGATGTGCTAACTGCTACTAGGATCCTTCCACAGCGAATCAGGATAATGACCAAAGCGTAGTTAGATGAAAAACCTCCTTTAAGTAGTGCTGGATGTGATGGCAGTAAAGTCCATATGCCCAAAAAAAGATAGGAGACAGCCGTAAGGTTTATTTAAAAGATATGAACAATAAAAAGTCCAACGTTGGCGCTATAGCGCATATAAGAACCGGTATAAAGACCAGAGATGACAGCATGTAAAAGCAGGCTGGAACACTCGTCCAGCACGGAGATTACATCCAGCAGGACTTCGCTGACGAAGTCCTGCTGGACTTAACGCCGCGTACGGGGGGAGGAGCTAACGCACGGACGTCACCCGCTGCCATCTCTGTGCTGGACGAGCGTTCCAGCCTGCTTTTACATGCTGTTATCTCCGGTCATCATCCTGGTTCGCTGTGGAAGGATCCTAGTAGCAGTTAGCACATCCCATCATCCCTGGGGGGATACACGTTCTTATGACCTGCTCTTAATTGAGAGGTCCACCGAATCTGGTAAGCTCAATCTATATATGGTGGAGGATTCTATCAGCACTTTTCGGGCAGAGGATCATATCCCTATTCCCTACCTTTATTGCTATGTGGTTTTGACCTTGACTTGTGACCCCGATTCTGAAACTCTTCTCTTGCACCATACTTGCACCATACTTGGCTTGTAATCCCTGAGTATGAAACTCTTTTCCTGCATCGATCTTGGCTTGTTACTCCCGACTACAAAACTCTTCCTCTGCACCGTCCTTGGCTTGTGACTTTGACACTGATCATTGGTCTAACGGATCAAACTCCACTCATTACAGGTATTCTCCTAATAGACAGCCAATAGACAGGCAGAACTCAAAACACGAAAGGAGATTTTTTAAGTAAACCTATATTGGATTGTCAAAAAGAACTACTGTTTCTATTGATATTACAATGCTGATGATATAAAATGAAAATGTATGCTGTGACTATAGTCCTTTAAAAGCATAATTTTAAGAGATAGCTACACATTTTTTTTCTAATATAATTATTTTGGTACACTGCGCTAATGTTCTGTAAGGACCTATGTACACCTCTGCTCTTTAGACAAGATTTAGCGTACCTTAAACTGCACCTAAAGCGCATGAAGGATTTTGTATCACTGTTTTCTGAAGTAAAGGTGTCATCTTTGACAGCTCATTTTAATTTTACTTACTTTTGTAAAATTGTGCTTTTTACATGTGTATGAAAAGTGTATGAAAATGCACTGCAGATGTTAAAAAACGGCACTTAAAAATGAAAAAGCATATGCTTATTTTAGCACAAAGCTGGGAACAAGTCCTAAAAGTCACAGCTGTCACATTGCAATATAAAATGATATTTCCCAGCATAAGCAACACAAGTGCTAAAAGATACTATTTGCTTTTCTGTCTGCTGCCTCAAAGCACAACTACAGCATTGCTGACTTTATGAAAAAGTTGCTATTTGCATATGGCTAGGCACTGCCCCCTCAAAGTGATAGTGCTTTTTGAGTCATGGGTCACCATGGCACTGAGTACTGCATTGACAGTAAGGAGAGATTGTGTGCATTCCCTGACAGCCATTGACCATCTAGGCTCTGAGGAAAAGGGTACGCCCTTGAAACGCGTCAGCCATTTGGGGTGCCATCCGATCCCCTCGTCATCAGGTCCTGTCTGCAGGTGTCAAGGGATGCAGTCCGACTAATTGAAAAGCCTTTTTTATGCTCGTTTGTGAGTACAAATATTGCTTTTATACTTTTAATAAAACATTTTACATTGGTAATGCACTAGGTCAGTGCACCCTCCTTTCTTTTCTTCTTGTAACACTGAAGGGTGCATCTCTAGAGTTATCTATATATTTATGTATGATGATGTGACTGGTGCTATTTGACTAACACATTTATCTAAGTTTCCAGATATAGAATTCAATGATTTCATGATGCAAATGATTGCGTTGGAACCATGAGACAATATGGAATCTTTCACTGTTTGCTTTTGGATTTAATATAATCCTATGTACATTTATTATATTGAAGTTAACTCATTCTTAGATGTGGTGGCTGCATTGACTTTATTTGTATTTACATCTGGTGATCCTGAAAGTAAGCCTGTTGTTTTACAAAAGAACAAGCTCTCTTGCAGATATAACAGTTACCGGGTCTGGTTGAAAAAAGACACAAGTCCATCTAGTTCAATCAATAAAAAGGGGTAAAAAATGATACAATCCTATATACATAACCCACAGTTGATCCAGAGGAAGGCAAAAAACCCAGCAAAGCATGATCCGATTTGCTCAGCCAGGGGAAAAAAAATTCTTCCTTACCCCCTAAGAGACAATCAGATATTCCCTGGATGAACTTTACCTATAAATGTTAGTATCCAGTTACATAACCATTTACTATTGCCAGGGGTGCTTACAATTATCAGCTCTTATTTATGTGAAACCTTTATCCCAAAAGGAAAAAACTGTTTGCTGTAATTACTTATACATTATTAGCTGGAGTTTGGCTATGTTAGAATTTGCTACTGTATTTAAATCTGCTAGTACATCTAACACTCTCCTCCTCCCACACTGACAATGCTGCTGTCCAAATGTGCCCCCCTCTGCTCTTTCATCCAGAGTGTGTTATTGGCCAGATCACTAGTTGAAAACAGTGGCGAAAGTGCCTAAAAAAGAAAATGAATGCAACCACCACATCTAATGATTGCTAAGCTGCAATATATTACATTTTTGGTTTGGGGTTTAATACTGCTTTAATAGGGACATGTTAGAAAATTAGAGTCCAAAATTATGTTTGTGATTGAAGTATACATTAGCTTAGATTGCTATTATTGCTACTATTGTTTTACTTTCTGGTGCATACATTCATTAGAAATTTTGATAATAAAAATAAATAGCAATAAAACGCTACTGTGACTAGCTCTACTTCCACAACAACCCTTACCTAAGTCTTTTCCTTCTTCCACTACTATTAATAATATTGTGAACACCCATAGCAATAATAGGCATTATTATAAAAAATAGGTATTTTTGCCTTTGATGCACAAATGTAGAAACACAGTACTATGACTAATGTAGCTTTTATTCATACAGAACAAAAATATAAGAAACAGATTTGGCCCTTCAGTAGACATATGACCATCTGGTCAATTAGATATAATTTTTGTACAACATGCAGGGCTACAGATAACAGCTGTTTTATTATGTGGGCTGATACAAGACCAATAGGTGGCTTATTATCCTAATGTACAAACCTCCTTTGTGCTAAAAATACGACATGGTAAAAATAGATGAAAATATTATCTGTTCTACAAGGTGCTACTTTTTTTTACTTTATATGTGTAGCGGGTATTTGAATTTAGGGGAGGCATCTGGGTGGTAGTGTAACCCAGATGCATTGATTGTTAGGGAATCTGAAACCCTTTTATGGTTCTTGGAGGACTCTGGTGGTGTGAGGTTCCCTGCGGCCTGCAGGTGGCGCTGCCGCCCTGGGCCGGAGCTGAACACTCACCGCAAGACTGCATCCCTTTTTGTCCTTTCCTGGCGCTGGTACAGCAGGGCGGGGAACCTGCTGTGACGCAAAGGGAGAGGAGATAAAAGGGGCGGACCTTGGGGTTCAGAGTTCGGAGCCAGAGGACGCGGCCGCACCCAGGCACCTTCAATGTTGTTGAATTAATTTCTAGATAATAAGGAGTAAACAATATAATAAATAAACACTGATCTCCAGTGGGCGAATCATCAGGCAAATTCCATCGATTGAGTTGCTCTATCTGTATACAGTGTGTAAAGATTTATTTTAATTTTTAACATCACTGCATGACGGGCATGCATCAAAAATATTAATACATATTTTATACAGCTGGCATAGTACATAGATATTGAAAAAAAAAAAAAAAACATATAGATGGGTATATCCAGCTTGTTTGACTCAGTTTAACAGATCCCTGTCAAACCTTCCAGATGTAAATCCAGGTAAAAAAGGTTTAAAGTTTATAGCCTGGTTCAAGCCAGGCGGTGAAGTGGCGTTGAGGGTCAAGATCCACCTCAGCTCCCTTTGAAGTAGGTGCTTATTAAAGTCGCCACCACGGGGGCTGCGGTGGACCCTGTCCAAAACTAGCACCTCAAAACTTGGTACACTATCCCCATGAACTTGGGCAGCGTGTCTGCCGAGTGGGAGATCAGGATCTTTATCCCTCATCCCTTTCAAATGTCGGTAGACTCTCTGCCATAGTTTTTGTATGGTTTTTCCCACATAAAAGCAATTACAACTGCAAATAATGAGATATACTACATCCGTAGTTTGACAATTCGCATAGTGTTTTGGACGAAATTTTTGGCCATTCGGTAAACGAATATTCCTTCTAGTATTCATATACTTGCAGTATGTGCAATTGCCACATTGAAAAGTTCCCAGGTCCCTACATGGATCTCCCCTAATAGTATTCTGGAATTCACTCTGTACGAGCATGTCCTTTAGGGACGTTGCTCGTCGATAGTTGGTCTGGGGGGTACTAGTGGTCCTATCACAGGGTCTGCTGTAAGTAGGTGCCAGTGTTTTTGGTAAATTTTAAAAAGTTGGGCATGATCATCAGAATAAGTGTTAATGATCCGATGATCATTCTCACTTTTTTTAGGTTTAAACATTAACGATTCATGTCGATTTAAATTTAGGGTGCGTTTAAAGGCCTTTTTGAGGCATTTATGGCTATACCCACTTGCCAAAAGTCTTTGCCTTAAGTTGTTTGCTTCTCTTTTATAATCAACTTCATTAGAACAGTTTCTTTTTATTCTTAAGTATTGTCCGTAAGGGATAGATTTGACTAGAGGCTTAGGGTGAAAGCTAGAGGAATGTAAGATTGTATTGCCTGCACTCGGTTTACGAAACAGCTTACATGATAACATGTTTTGCTTATCTCTAAAGATCTCTACGTCAAGAAAGGTTATGGTATTTGGATCTGATGTCATTGTGATTTTCAGATTGAAAACATTTGAATTTAGGGCAATGAGACACTCATCCAGGCATTGCTGGGAGCCCGTCCAAACAATAAAGATATCATCAATGTACCTGTGCCATAGAGCCACATGGCACAGGTACATTGAGAGATCCTTGCTGGAGAAAATTAACTGGTTTTCCTGCCCTCCTGGTGGCGCCATTTGGCGTGGTGCATATATTGTTGCCTCCGCGCTGGCCTCTTTTTTGGCCTGACGCGGACACCGTAGTAATCTATTCCGAGTCACTTCGCCCTTCCTATTGTGCTGGCGGTCGGGTCGACGTCTGACGTCACCGCGCCGACATTCTGACGTGTTCTGTACGCCGACGTGGGTGCGTGGTGACGCCGGACGCCGCCTAGACCGAGGGCGCCCCTTGCGCGCGGCGTCTCGTCAGGTAAGAGCTTCTCTGCAATACATGATTAATTTGTTTCTTCTAGTTGGACGTACTTTTTAGCCCTGTTGTGGCCTCCCACCCTCTATCTCATTGGCTGAGCTCCTTCTGTTCCTCCTGTTGGCGCCACTTGAGCTGATTGGCTGTAACACAAGCCACAGCCCTATATAAAATCCCACCGGGCTTTGTTAGTTTCTGCACAGCCAGAGTGTGGATGCTCTCGCGTCACTCTTACAGGTATGAAGTTTGCTCAGATACTAGATTATAGTTGTGGGATAACTGTCTACAGGGTTAGTATGGGATCCTCAAATTATAACTCACATATGTATGTCTTTGCAGAGAGACCGGTGGCGAGTCCCCGCTACAATTTGGGGCTTCCTTGTGAGCTTTGAGGGGCTTTTTTGGGCTGGCCCTGCTATATATCCCTGGCTCTGTTATCACGGTTGCTGTGTTTTTATGGTCGCTGGATTTCTTCTATGCGACCATTAAATTTGCACCATATCCATTTGGGCTTTACATCATCGGGACAATCCCTCCAAGCGGCTGATGCTTGCGTTACCATTTGAGATGTATGTATGCAATACTATGGATAAATTTATTATAAATGTAATGTATCCTATAAATATATAATTATGTACTTTATATGTGCATTTATGCATCTCCAATGAACATTCATATATATTTTTTTTTCTTATTTTTTCTTTGTTTTCCCCTCCCCCTTTTTTTTTTTTTCTGCAGCACTATTTATCCTTTAGCTGCCCACATATGGGAGATTTTCAAAATATTGGAACTATGTTAATGCTCGACATTGTACTATATAACCATTATACATGATGTTGTTTTTCTCTCTTCTATAGAGACCAATCTGCTTTTTAATCATTGTATGAACCTTGAAGAAGGAAATAATGGAAGCTATCACAGATATAGCTCTAGTATCCGAAACATGTCGGTTTTGTCACCACTAGTTATATGACTTGTAGGTGCCCTCATGCAAATTGGTTTCAATGATTGTGTATGTCTTTTCTCTCGTTGTTTTTAAACAATTTTGATCCATATGTCAAATATGTACAAATAAAATTCTTTATATTTTTCTATATACACTTGGTGGCAATCCATAATTTATTCCAATCCACACTATCCCAGGGGCATCCCTTGTTCAATTTTTCAAAATTTACCGGGATGTGATTGGAAAGTATGGTAACTTGCCCTATGTTTGCTGGTCAATAGCTTCATCTTTCTAAATTAATATATCTAAAAGAATTGTGCCTTGACCTACTCCACACAAATACTGAAGTGTTCTCTGGGTCTCAACCTGTCTGTGCTGTATGACTGTTTATTGCTGGAAGAGAATAAATACGAGTTGGACCTTATCAGTGTGTGGAACTCTGGTTACTAGGAGCAAAGGGAGTCATTTCGAAGAAAGGATTTGACTCTGGGACACACACACAAAGCCCGATAGTTCTGGCCTTCACCTCTACGCATTGGAGGACATGGGCTGTGGTGTATCTCATCCCTCCCCCCAGTACTAACCCCTAGACGAGACAAACAAGCCGTGAATGAGAAGGGGTGAGAGGGGTGAGGTCGCTACATATGGTTGCACCACTAGACACTTCATGGAATATATGTTTACATCTGAATCAGTATTTAATACTATTACAGACAAACCAATTCATATATCCATGAAGCCTGCATTAAAGTGGTTCTAAAGCCTAAAGTGTTTTTACTCTAAAATAGATCTAAGGGCAAAACTTTTTTTTTTTTTTCATTTTGGATAGAGTAAGGCTCCATGCACACTGGGCTTAAGGGGGCTGTAAAGGTTTTTTTTTTTTTTTTAAATAACAAACATGTTATACTTACCGTATTTTTCGCACCATAAGACGCACCTGACCATAAGACGCACCTAGGTTTTAGAGGAGGAAAACAAGAAAAAAAATATTCTGAACCAAATGGTGTACTAAAATATTTTCCAGTGCCCATGAAATGCAGCCTGACCATTGCCATAGTAAACGCAGAGTGACCATTGTCATAGTAAACGTAGAGTGACCATGCCATCAGTGGTGGGACACCCTGGGAAGAGGACAGAGGGGATGCCGTGGGAAGAGGACAGAGGGGACGCCGTGGGAAGAGGACAGAGGGGACGCCGTGGGAAGAGGAGAGAGGGGACGCCGTGGGAAGAGGACAGAGGGGACGCCGTGGGAAGAGGACAGAGAGGGACGTTGTGGGAAGAGGACAGAGGGGACGCCGTGGGAAGAGGAGAGAGGGGACGCCGTTGGAAGAGGAGAGAGGGGACGCCGTTGGAAGAGGAGAGAGGGGACGCCGTGGGAAGAGGAGAGAGGGGATGCCGTGGGAAGAGGAGAGAGGGGACGCCGTGGGAAGAGGACAGAGGGGACGCCATGGGAAGAGGACAGAGAGGGACGTTGTGGGAAGAGGACAGAGAGGGACGTTGTGGCAGTCAATAAGGCCTAGAGGATATCAGGTTAGGCACTTCCTAATGGCTCAGACCCTGGGAATAGTAATGGATAATGGCCAACAGGCCCTCTTACCAGACCCAGCGAAATCGCAACAGTGATCCCTCTGGCTGGACGTTCGCTCACTCTGGGTTGCCCGGGGTGACTCTAGTCAGTAGTGTAGCATGTCTGTATCCTGGCAGCGGCTCGGTCTTTCTCCCTCTCTGGTGATGCGGGAACAGTGTGGCTCCCTCTCTGGTGGTGCGGGTACAGCATGGCTCTCTGGCGGTGCGGGGTACAGCGTGGCTCTCTAGCGGTGCGGGGTACAGCGTGGCTCTCTGGCGGTGCGGGGTACAGCGTGGCTCTCTGGTGGTGCGGGGTACAGCGTGGCTCTCTGGTGGTGCGGGGTACAGCGTGGCTCTCTGGTGGTGCGGGGTACAGCGTGTCCCCTAGCAGAGTATACTCTTTTGCTCCTCTTCTAACACCCCTTCCCCCCCCCCTCCAGCAGAGTGTTTGCATGCTGGAGAAACTGGTGCCAGAACTCTGCAGGGACTTTATTTCCCATGATGCCCCCACTGTCTTCTGATTGGTCCTCTGCTGTGGCCAATCATGGGGAGGGAAACAGTGGGCAGTAAGCTGGGTGGCGGCCAGCAAATCCAATTAGAGCGGCTCTCTCTTTCTCTCTCAGACAGCCCGCAGCTCTCCTCTCCCTGTCACAGCGCCGCTGCTCTATTTGCCAGAGAACTTGGCAGCGGCGCTGTGACAGGGAGAGGAGAGCTGCGGGCTGTCTGTACATCCCCCGCCGCCCCCTTCCCTTTCTGTAACCCGAAGGGAGAAAAGAAAGAGAGAGCGGCTCTAATTGGATTCGCCGCAATGCAAGCAATGTGTAAGGGGCGGTGGTCAGGGGATTCCAGCGGCTACGGGAGCAATGAGAGCGGATGACGGGCGGTGCCAGCGGCGGCGGGGGGGGGCGGAGCCAGTGGCCGTGGTCAGGGGATTCCAGCGGCTACAGGAGCAATGAGAGCAGATGGCAGGGGCGGTGCCAGCGACGGCGGGGAGCGGGGCCTGTCATGTATTCGGACTATAAGACGCAGGGACATTTTCCCCCATATTTCTGGGGGAAAAAAGTGCGTCTTATAGTCCGATAAATACGGTACCTCCTCTGGGCAAAGGTTTTGCACAAAGCGGCCCCAATCCTCCTCTTCTGGGATCCCCCAGCAGCATTCCTGACTCCTCCTCTTCTTGACTGCCCCCACAGGGAGCCGCTTTCCATTGGGACACTCGTGCGGAAGCGCTCCCGAGTCCTGTTGCTGTGTCAATTGACACAGACAGCAGGACTCCGCCTGGCCCCCTGGTCATTGGATTTAATTGAGCACAGCGGGAGCCAATGGCTCTTGCTGCTATTAGTCTATCCAATGAGGACCAAAACAAGGGCCGGAGTTGCTGTGCTCGTCCCCTTCGCTGAAACAATCGGGTTCAGGTAAGTAAAAGGGGGGCTCTGGGGGGCTGCTGCACTACAGGAGGTTTTTCACCTTAATGCATAGAATGCACTAATATGAAAAACCTTGAGGGTTTACAACCCCTTTAAAAAAATGACAGTTCCCTTGGCAGAAAAAAACACTCATATAGAGTGTTTTTTGTACAAAGTTTAGGAGAGATTTGCATTTTTTTCTGCCAGAAAACTCCAATCAGAAACGCAGACCAGAAGGTTTTTTTTCCCTGCCTCTAAATATTGAGCTTAAAATGTGCCTATAATTGTCCTAATGTGCATGGACACATAGGATAACATTGAGCTGCTTCTACGGACAAAACACAAAACTCCTGTAGCAGCAGTGATTTTTCAGCCAGTGTGCATGGAGCCTAAGGGAGGGTTTTAGCCCCTGTCAGTTTTTTTCGCCATCTGTGTCACATTGCAGAGATTTCACTTCACTTCCTCTCCCATAGCCAAACAGGAAGTGAGAGGAACTCCCTGCAAATGAAGGGGATTCCTTGGGGTCCCCCAGGTCACCAGAACTAGTGTCCCCATTGGAAGATTTCCCCTCTATTACTTTTCTGGGGACAACCAAAAATGTTGGATTTTCTTTTTCTTTCACTTTCAATGATAATGGTGAACAGGACAAATAGAGAGCATGAATCTCATTGACAGGGGCAGAGACAGCAATAAAAACTGACAGGTATTCTAATCCCTCTGCACTCTATCCAAAACAAAACAAAAAAGATTTGCCTTTAGTTATACTTTAATGCATTCTATGCATTAAGGTGAAAAAACTTGTGTCATAGGATTCCCCCTTCCCCCTTATACTTACCTGAACCCGATTTTGATCCAGCGCTGTGCATGAGAGCAGCGGCTATCTTCGTTCTCTCCATCCTCACAGGGCAGATTAATAGCAGCGGGAGCCATTGGTTCCTGCTGCTCTCAATAAAATTCTGTGATGAAGGAGTGGGGGGTGGGGCTGAGTAGCGCTGTCTGTGTCAATAGATGCAGACAGGGTGGCTTGGGAACGAGCCTGCATGAGTGCCCCTATAGAAAGCAGCTTTCTATGGGGGTACTTGCCAAAGAGCGCTGGCATGGGGCCCCAGAAGCCAAAACTATTGCACAGAGAAGATAAGTATGACATGTTTATTTTTTTATTTAAAAAGAGCTGACAGTTGTGTGTAGGCATGGATACTGTTTTTTTTTTTGTTGTTGTATTTTTAATTTACAGGCATGTGCAAAATTAAGCACACTTTGTTGAAAGCATTGACTTTTTTTCCAACACATTTGAATAGGCAAACAGTGTTTACAAAAAAAGTTGATATCCTTGGATAAAAACACAAGAAAACTTTGCCTTTCCACTCATTTATTCAATAAAAATATCATGACATGTAATGGTGCACTGTGAAACAAGTAGGTACATTCTTAGTATCAGAAGCTAGTATTGCCCCTTAGCAGGCCTGACTTATTGTAAGTGTTTTACATAACTGCCCACCAGTTTTGATATTTTTGACCACCTCTCTGTGCCAAATTCCTTCAGGTGCCTGCAGCGTGGCTGGCAGCCGGAGGTTATGGCCGCTTGTTAGCTGGGCTCCAGCTCCACAGGATCCATACTGTGGTTCTTAGCAGCAGGGAGCGGTTTGTTTTCCTCCCCACACCTCTACTAGACCCAGGAAGTGGCAATGTCCTCATGGGAAAAAGAAAAAACAGGGAAGGGCCCCACAAGCTGACCGATTTCTTCGGTCGGGCAGGAGCCACAGACTTCCAAGATGGCGCCGGTGCCTCGGTTATGGCACCCAGACACAGAGAGACAGCCGCTGCAGCTATGAGAGGAATGCAGAGACACAGTGCAGGTAGCAAGGACCGATCTCTGCCCTTCTACATCCACAAGCCCCGTTAAGCAGAAGAGGCGGTTGGAGGCTGAAACCGACAATGTAAGTGTTTGCCAATCTGACCCTGAATCCTTATGTGACCATAATGGTTTTGGTGAGCAGCTTGATTCCTTTTCCATAGTGAGGCAACCTTTACTGGACACAACACTGAAGGGCATGTTTTATGGCCACTTTTATGAAGCAAACTAAAGTGGACCTGAAAACGCTGGGTGACAGGGTCGACCATATAGAGAACAGGATGGGAGACTATGCACAGGCTCATAACGAGGTAGTCAACGCCCACAATGACCTGCCAGAGGAAATACGAAATAGCAAAATTAAAATGGCGGATCTAGAGGACCGGTCCCGCCGCAAGAATGTTAAGTTATGGGGTGATTCAAAATCTGTCCCTGCCACTGAACTTTGTCTATTCCTACAAAAAATTATAGTGGAACTACTCCTTTCAGTGAAACACTGATTTTATCATTGACAGGGCTCACTGCCTCCCTAAGTCAGCTTTCCTCCCTGAACAGGTTCCCAGAGATGTAATTGCGAAGATTCATTTCTTCCACATCAAGGACCAGCTCATGTACTTTGCTCACCAATGTAACATACTTCCTGAACCTTATGCAGGAATTTCCTTGTATGCTGACCTTTCTCAAGTGACTGTATTAGCTCGTAAGAACTTAAACTCTATCACCAAAATTCTTTGCAACAATAGCATTCCGTATAAATGGAAATTTCCTAATAAACTATCCATAGAAAGAAACAACACGTCCCACCTTGTTTCTACTCTGGAAGATGGCCTTAAACTGATGAGAAGTTGGGGACCTCTCCCCCAGGAGGAGGAAGACATATCTGACCGAACCCTCCCATCGCCAGGATACATCACTGTGGCAAACAAGCCATACCAGATGAGACAGCATTTTCGCCCATCTACATAAAGAAACCCTTGTTAGTCGTACTGTTTTCCACCATGGCCTTTCAACTTGAAGGCACTTCTTCCAAGCCTACTCCTACACTCACCATCGAGGATCCTGTCCAGCTGGACATTATTTCCTTTATCTATTATGTGTACAGGATACACCTGTACCCTGGAGTTGCTTGATAACCCTTTCTTCCTTTCTGTTTGGGTTTGTACCCTTTTGTTATGTCTGTTTTTTTTTTACATTTTTGGTTATGTTTTTGAATTGTCCCGAACCAGTACAAATGGTTAATTCGTACTTCAGATACAAAATTGATCGACCCACTGCTTTTTGTTACACCTCCACGATGGTACTCAAGCTATTGTGACTAAATGCCACAGGGATAAATAGCCCTTATAAACACAGAGCACTCTAGAAGGAACCTCTGAACATACACTGCAACATTTTATGTGTACAGGAGACACATTTCTCAGCCCTCAATCCTCCGCGATGTACACATAAACACTTTCTCCATTTGTTCCAGGCTAACCACCAAAAGAAAAAATGAGGAGTAATGGTGGCAATTAGGGTCACAATCTCGTTCAAATAGCTTGACTCCAAAATGGACGAAGGGGGCAGATATATCATTCTCGTTGCCTAAGTGAACAATGTCACCTACACCCCACTTGTTGACCGACCTCTGACACACGTTATCACATGTCTCATTTCAGATGTGAGTAATCAACTTTTCGCTATGGCCAGGAACCCTTTAGCAATTTTAATAAATTGTTCATGGTATTGATATAATAGACTGCAATGATCATTCATATATATATTTTTTGATCCTTTTTAGAACATGGATGCATGGCCCCTGATGAGTGGATGCAGTCCACGAAACGCGTCGGGTCTATCTTGATGCATCCAATGTATATTTAAATGGTTCTATCAACATATGTTTTCTTTTTGATCATATTCTGTTTCATATCCAATATGCATATTTTTATCATGAAGTGCCATGCGTTTTATCATCATTCTTTGCAAGTCTGTTAAACTGTAGCATGCATGTTATGTTTACCATGTCATGCCAATGTATGTTTTAGAAATAAACAAATTATCTTTTTGGTCTGTACAAACACACCTCATTCAAAGTCCCAAACCTTCCCCCCCTTTTTATGTTGCATTCAGCATAGGGATGGAGGTGTGAACTTTTCCTCACGTTTCATTGAGGCGTGGACTTTTTGTTTGCGCCTCATTCAAAGTCCCAACATTTGTCCCCCTTTTTTTCCCACTTGTTCTTTACACCCTGAATGTTTATCAGCAGTGATTCATACAGAAAACAGTGGACAAAGCACAGAAAATCCAAAAAAGGTTTTTCCTGATATGCAGAGACTTTAATGCACCTATGGACCCTGCACTGGATACAACAGCAAAAAACACTTTGTGGAAAATAGGCCTTAAATACTTTTTTCTGCAAGAGGACTTGCATGACCCCTGGAGATGCCTGCACACATCGAAGAGAGACTATACTTTTTTCTCAAACTCTCACAATGCCTATTCCAGGATAGATTTTTTTTCTTACCGGCAAGCATTGTGTTGGCAATGTTTATACCTCACTTAAAGTATTAATGATACATAAAAATGATTGATTAAACCTTTGGTCTATATAAAATTAACGCAAACGATAGCGGTACGAAAAAGGAAAAAAAGTAGTTTATTATACAGGAAAGAAGAAACTTGTATTAATCCAAAACTTGTGACTATAACATAAATTATATCACCTTTGAAACAAAGAGGTTACTCATATAATATTACATAAGAATATGGCTATTACACAATAATATTACATAAGAATATGGCTATAAGGGAGACAACTGTGTATCAGCACAAGTTAAAGGAAGATTAGAGTTACAGGAGAGATAAGGAAATTATTTTTCTATATTTACAGAGTACTTCACCATGCTCCTCCGGTCAGGACATCATTCACAAGGGCCTACCCCCCCCCCCCATCAACCAGGTTCCAAAATCTCGTGGTCTCATTGATTTAAACCTGACCACCTGATTGGTTGAAATCTCAAGCCATTTTTGCCTAGCACATTCAGATCTGCCTTCAGAACTAAGGTGTGTGCCTTTGATGTACAGTTTAACCACTTCCCACATTAGCATGCTAAGGGCCCCTGCGGTGATGGAGTCTTGCTGTCTATACTGGCCCTTTCAAGACAAAGGATTATTTAACATATTTAAGTATCCCCTGAAACCTAATTTGGGTTCTCAACTGACAGGAGATGATCAGACCTTTGAAAACAATATGAGGGGGGCTCTCCCTCACAGATAATATATATTTCAGTAAACTCATAAACAGATTTTACCAGTCCACCTACATATATATATATATATATATATATATATATATATATATATATATATATACATATACATACACATGCAGCGCCCTGTTCCCAATGTCTAAATTCAGTGAAACCAACAGCTCCTACGGGGGTAGTGCTACATAGATACATATATACATGTGTCCGTTGGGGGCATGGTGGGTTATTTAGAGTCCACAATATGAAATATTCAAAATATCCACCACAGCATTTACTACAAAAGGTAGCTATGGCCCGTATCCACAATATCTCATGGTCAGACCACACGCCAATTTCGCTGGATATTGTGGATGGAAAAGCTGGAACAAATACCCCCTGTGGAGCAATAACACCTATATCTTGGCAAACCCTGCCTATGTAAGTGAATTAAAGAAGCAGTTAGCGGAATTCTTTTAATTTAATAAGGATGGCTCTAGCAGTACCTTTAATTTGTGGTGCTCTCATAAAACCTTTATTAGAGGTGTATTGATCCACCTGGCCTCTAGGGAAAAAAATAGAAGAACTATTACCTACTGTCAGAAATTGCTCATTTGGAGGGCTTGCACAAACAAAATCCACAAGATTCTATCTTCCCAAACTTAAAGAGATGAGCTCAAAACAGCCCTAGTGGTTGACCATGACAAATTAATCGAAAGACTACAACTATCCTCCTACTCCCCAAGAAATAAAGCAGGGACAAATGTGGCTTCCTAACTTGAACAAAAACAAGCCAAAACGAGAATAGCCCTTTTAAAACACCATAGTACAGGTAAGATAGCTTTAAGCCCTCATGACAATCATCAGCGTAATCATTCTGTAATTTAGCGCAATACTGTGATTATTACGCCTCACTATATAATTTAAAAGAAGACCCGAACAACCACCAGCCATTTGTGGAGGATATTACATCCTTCCTAAATAGATTACACCTACCATCATAAGATCCTGGCTCTTTGGGTCAGATTAATTGGCCCATTGAGTTATTAAGGTTATTTTGGCTCTACCACACAAACAAACTCTCCTCCGAATATTACAAAACATTTTCATCGCTGTTGAGCCCGAATTTAGTTAATGTCTATAACACAGCTCAGCTTTTCCCCCAGGAAATGCTTGAAGAAGTCATTGTTAGTGATGTCGCGAACATAAAATTTTCCGTTCGCGGGCGGCGAACGCGAATTTCCGCAAATGTTTGCGAATGGGCGAACCGGGCGAACCGCCATAGACTTCAATAGGCAGGCAAATTTTAAAACGCACAGGGACTCTTTCTGGCCACAATAGTGATGGAAAAGTTGTTTCAAGGGACTGGACTGGAACACCTGGACTGTGGCATGCCGGAGGGGGATCCATGGCAAAACTCCCATGGAAAATTACGTAGTTGACGCAGAGTCAGGTTTTAATCCATAAAGGGCATAAATCACCTAACATTCCTAAATTGTTTGGAATAACGTGCTTTAAAACATCAGGTATGATGTTGTATCGATCAGGTAGTGTAAGGGTTACGCCCGCTTCACAGTGACAGACCAAACTCCCCTTAAAACGCACCGCAAACAGTCCATTTGCACAACCGCAAGGCTTTAATGATCACCTTAGATGATCACAAAGAAAATTAATGTTTTTTCTATGCAAAATTATCCAGCCGATCGCTTTTGGTCTGTTCACAATGAAGCAACGACCTTATCATCTGGGGTGTGCCAACATTGCCATTGCCAACACACTCATAGAGGTGGTCACTTCATTGTGATACGCAAGCCCCTTCACCACAACAAGCTAACGATCACGAAGGGGAATTGACACATGTATGTGCTTTTTTTTTGTTTTGTTTTTGCAGCCACAGTGCAGCACCAGAGGCCAGAAAAATTAGGCATGTACACATGCCTGAAAAATTAGGTATTGTTGCAGCCGCTGCTGTAGCAGCGGCCAGAAAAATTTATGTTTTCCAGGCAGAAAGTGCCCTAAAACATTGCGGCTTGAACCCTAGTTGGTGGCGGATAAGTCACGCAAGTCATCCGGCATGCAGAGATGAAATACAGCAGCGTGTGGACCATTTTTAGCCCAAGGCAGCTCATCTCATCAGGCCTTTTTTAGTCAAATGTATCGCCAACTGTCAGTCCCTTCGGGATCCATGCCTCATTCATCTTAATAAAGGTGAGGTAATCTAGACTTTTTTGACCTAGGCGACTTCTCTTTTCAGTGACAATACCTCCTGCTGCACTGAAGGTCCTTTCTGAAAGGACACTTGAAGCGGGGCAGGCCAGAAGTTCTATCGCAAATTGGGATAGCTCAGGCCACAGGTCAAGCCTGCACACCCAGTAGTCAAGGGGTTCATCGCTCCTCAGAGTGTCGATATCTGCAGTTAAGGCGAGGTAGTCTGCTACCTGTCGGTCGAGTCGTTTTCTGAGGGTGGACCCCGAAGGGCTGTGGCGATGCGTAGGACTTTAAAAGCTCTGCATGTCCTCCATCAACAACACATCTGTAAAGCGTCCTGTCCTTGTCGGCGTGGTCGTGGTAGGAGGAGGATTACTTTCACCTCTTCCCCTGTTAGATTCCCGTTGTGCTGTGACATCACCCTTATACGCTGTGTAAAGCATACTTTTTAATTTATTTTGGAACTGCTGCATCCTTTCCGACTTCCGGTAATTCGGTAACATTTCAGGCACTTTCTGCTTATACCGGGGGTGTAGTAGCGTGACCACCCAGTACAGGTCGTTCTCCTTCAGCCTTTTTATACGAGGGTCCCTCAACAGGCACGACAGCATGAAAGACCCCATTTGCACAAGGTTGGATGCCGAGCTACTCATGTCCCGTTCCTCGTCCTCACTAATCTCAATGAAGGTCTGTTCTTCCCCCCAGCCACTTACAACACCACGGGTACCAGATAGGTGACAACGAGCACCCTGGGATGCCTGCTGTGGTTGGTCTTCCTCCTCCTCCTCAAAGCCACATTCCTCCTCTGACTTCTCTTCCTCAGACTCCTCTTCCAGCATTGCCGCAGGTCCAGCAAGTGATGCTGATAAGGCTGTTTCTGTTGGTGATGGTGACCACAACTCTTCCTCTTCCTCTTCACGCTCATCTATGGCCTGATCCAGCACTCTTCGCAGGGCACGCTCCAGGAAGAAAACAAATGGGATGATGTCGCTGATGGTGCCTTCAGTGCGACTGACTAGGTTTGTCACCTCCTCAAAAGGACGCATGAGCCTACAGGCATTGCGCATGAGCGTCCAGTAACGTGGCAAAAAAATTCCCAGCTGCGCAGAGGCTGTCCTAGCACCCCGGTCATACAAATACTCGTTGACGGCTTTTTCTTGTTGGAGCAGGCGGTCGAACAATAGGAGTGTTGAATTCCTATGTGTCGGGCTGTCGCAAATCAAGCGCCTCACTGGCATGTTGTTTTGCCACTGGATATCTGAAAAGTGCGCCATGGCCGCGTAGGAACGCCTGAAATGGCCACACACCTTCCTGGCCTGCTTGAGGACGTCCTGTAAGTCTGGGTACTTATGCACAAAGCGTTGTACAATCAGATTCAACACATGTGCCATGCACGGCACATGTGTCAACTTGCCCAAATTCAATGCCGCCAACAAATTGCTTCCGTTGTCACACACCACTTTGTCGATCTCCAGTTGGTGCGGAGTCAGCCACTGATCCACCTGTGCGTTCAGGGCGGACAGGAGTGCTGGTCCGGTGTGACTCTCTGCTTTTAGGCAAATCAACCCCAAGACGGCGTGACACTGTCGTATCCGGGATGTGGAATAGCCCCTGGGGAGCTGGGGGGGTGCAGTTGATGTGGAGCAAGACACAGAAGCAGAAGAGGACTTAGCCGAGGAGGTTATCGAAGAGGATGGAGTAGGAGGAGTAGAGGAGGTGGCAGCAGGCCTGCCTGCAAGTCGTGGCGGTGTCACCACCAAATCCTCTGCAGAGCCACGCATTACATGCTTGGCAGCCATCAGCAGATTTACCCAATGCGCAGTGTAGGTGATATACCTGCCCTGACCGTGCTTTGCAGACCAGGTATCAGTGGTCAGATGGACCCTTGCCCCAACACTGTGTGCCAGACATGCCATGACTTCCTTTTGCACAATAGAGTACAGGTTGGGGATTGCCTTTTGTGAAAATAAATTTCGGCCGGGTACCTTCCACTGCGGTGTCCCAATAGCTACACATTTTTTGAAGGCCTCAGACTCCACCAGCTTGTATGGTAAAAGCTGGCGGGCTAAGAGTTCTGACAAGCCAGCTGTCAGACGCCGGGCAAGGGGGTGACTCTGTGACATTGGCTTCTTACGCTCAAACATGTCCTTGACAGACACTTGACTGTGGGCAGATGAGCAGGAACTGCTCAAGGCGAGAGACGGAGTGGCGGATGGTTGAGAGGGGGCAAGGAGGACAGCAGTGCTTGACGTGGCTGAAGATGCTGGACCAGGAGGAGGATGGTGGCTTTGAGCTTGTGTGCTGCTTGTACTCGTCATCATGTGTTGATCCCATAGGCGTTTGTGATGTGTGATCATGTGCCTTCGCAAAGCAGTTGTACCTAGGTGTGTGTTGGATTTCCCACGACTCAGTTTCTTTTGGCACAGGTTGCAAATGGCATCACTGTTATCAGAGGCAGACACACAAAAAAAATGCCACACTGCTGAGCTTTGCAATGATGGCATTCTGGTGGTGGCAACAGCATGGGTTGATTGGCGTGCTGTCTGGCTGACCCCGGGTGCCGATACATGCTGTCTGACTGTGCCACTAGCTCCTTGCGACGACCTCCCCCTGCTTCCAACTCGTCTCCTCCTCCTCTCTGTCTCCCCATCTGAACTTTCCCCCTGTTCTTCTTCTCTTCGAGCGGGCACCCACGTGACATCCATGGACACATCGTCATCATCAACCGCTTCACTTGTATCTGACAACTCAGCAAAGGAAGCAGCATCGGGTACAACATCATCATCATCACACCGTACGTCCATGTGTGTAATGCTGCCTAACTGAGACATATCCCTTTTATCTACATCCTCTGGCAATAATGGTTGCGCATCACTCATTTCTTCCAACTCATGTGTAAATAACTCCTCTGACAGATAAAGTGAAGCAGCTGTGGTGTTAGTGTTGGTGGTGGCGGCAGGCGGGCGAGTGGTAACTTGAGAGGTGCCCGAAGCTGAGCTGGAGGAGGATGGTGCGTCAAGGTTCCGAGCGGAAGCTGTAGAAGATTGGGTGTCCTGTGTTAGCCAGTCAACTATGTCCTCAGAACTTTTTGAGTTCAGGGTACGTGGCCTCTGAACACTGGCCATTATTCTAGGGCCAAAGGGAATCACAGCAAAACGACCACGACGGCCCCTGCGGGGTGGCCTGCCTCTGCCTGTCATTTTTTTTAGATTAGTTTAGTTGTACTATGCGTGCAAGCTACTGTGACACCAGATATGAGTGGAACTGTGCACTGGCAGAAGTTGGCAGAGTAGACGCTGTAGGCCTGACACACACGCTGGCAGGCAACTGACTGCTATTCTATTGCAGTCAAAATTGTTGTTTTTTTTTTAAATGTAATCTACTGTGCCACCAGATATATGAGTGGTGCCACTGGGCAAGTGGGCACAGTATACGCTGTGAGCCTGTCACACACACGCTGGCAGGCAACTGCAATTAGATTACAGAGAAAGAAAAAAAAAGGCAGACTGATGTATGTACTAGCCCTAAAAAGGGCTTTTTGGGGTGCTGTCAGGACGCTGTCCTTACAGCAGAGATCAGATGAGTCTTTCAGGACTGGAGTGGACACTGAATACACTGGCCTAGCCATAGATTTCCCTATTAAATCAGCAGCAGCTACACTGTCCCTCCTCTCACTAAGACTGCAGCTTCAGAATGAATCTAAAATGGATGCTGATTGGCTGGAATGTGTCTGCTGACTGTGAGGTACAGGGTCAAAGTTTGCTCAATGATGACGAATAGGGGCGGACCGAACATTGCATATGTTCGCCCGCCGCGGCGAACGCAAACAAGCTATGTTCGCCGGGAACTATTCGCCGGCGAATAGTTCGGGACATCTCTAGTCATTGTGGCTCTCCCCAAGTCAGGCAAAGAACCCAGCCAACCTTAGAACTTCAGGCCGATATCACTCCTTAATTCAGATCTAAAAATCTAGCAAACAGACTCCTTAATTTGACGCCCCACCTTATTGGCCCTGAACAAGTAGGATTTGTTAAAGGGAGATAGGCCCTGGATGGAACGCGAAGGATGATTAACCTAATTCATCATGCAGAAACCAGCTGTGTGCCTTCCCTGCTCAACAGGGTACACTGGGGATATTTATCTCAAGTTCTTCTTAAATTTGGCTTCTGAGGATTCATTCACTCAAAAATGATGTCCTTGTATAATAATCCTTCTGCAAAATTGGGTGTATTCCTGCGCTACTATGGAGAGGGCTAGCTAGTGATATAAAACTGCTGCAAGCACCAGGGGGGGTCAGATCATACCCATGGAAATTAAGTGTATAAAGAGGGGGGTGGTGCTGCGCTGTTTAGTGAAATAAATTAAGTGAAATTCTTCTAAAACTTTGTGTAAGATAATAAAACAAATGCAAATAAACAATTATTGCAAAACGCACATAAAATAGCAAGATCTTCCAAGATGTGAAAAACGCACAATAAATAATCTTCAAGTGGTGACCATAAAATACTATCTTCTAAAATAGTAAACAATGTGCAACAGGTCTAAACACTGTGTCAAGAAATCAAGATTGTGCAAATCCCAAAATAAATAATGAACTGTGACAGTAAATCATAGACAATGAAATCAAAAATGTAAAATGCAAAGCACACGTGCAACCAGTGCAAAAGATGCATAAACGCATAAATCAATCCGAGGGGATGTTGCACTTTAAAAAGTGCATGGTGCGACAGGTCTCTGAATATCCAAATGAACTCTACCTGCACTTGATATAGTCGCATATACTGCAATTTTTGTGCGATCGCTTTGCAATTTTCTGTGCGATCGCCCTGCAACATTTATAATTTAAAGACGCATGTTACAATTCACCTGGTTATCCTAGCTCGTGAGGATATTCAGAGACCTGTCGCACCGTGCACTTTTTAAAGTGCAACATCCCCTCGGATTGATTTATGTGTTTATGCATCTTTTGCACTGGTTGCACGTATGCTTTGCATTTCACATTTTTGATTTCATTGTCTATGATTTACTGTCACAGTTCATTATTTATTTTGTGATTTGCACAATCTTGATTTCTTGACACAGTGTTTAGACCTGTTGCACATTGTTTACTATTTTAGAAGATAGTATTTTATGGTCACCACTTGAAGATTATTTATTGTGCGTTGTTCACATCTTGGAAGATCTTGCTATTTTATGTGCGTTTTGCAATAATTGTTTATTTGCATTTGTTTTATTATCTTACACAAAGTTTTAGAAGAATTTCACTTCATTTATTTCACTAAACAGCGCAGCACCACCCCCCTCTTTATACAATCCTTCTGCAAAGGTGTTTGTGTTTCGGACACACTGTCCAAGGCACTTAATCTAACTAATGGGACAAGGCAGGAGTGCCCTTTATCCCCTATAATATTTTTCTTGGTTATAAAACTATTTATGGAGGCCATTAGATGTAACCCACTCATAAAGGGGTGGAACATTGGTAATTATGGGCACAAAATAGGACTTTTTGCAGACGACATAATATTATCCCTTTCCGACCCAGTTCAGTCACTTACAAATGTACTAGAGCTAATTGATATATCTGGGCGTATATGATATTATAAAGTAAATACTAACAAATGTCAGGTCCTTTCCATGGGTATTCCCCCCAAAAAGGCACAGCAATTGAAGAGTAAATTCCCTTTTAATTGAGATTCACACTCAATCACATACCTGGAAATTCAACTTGCTTTCCCTACTAAGATACTTTATGAGACAAATTTTCCACCTCTGTTACGTAACATTACCGAGGCCTTGAACCGCATCAGCAAATTACAATTGTCCTGGATATGCAAAGCGGCAGCCTTTAAAATGCAAGTGCTTCCCAAAATCTTTTATGCTTTCAAAACTCTGCCGATACCCCTACCAGCTGCATTCTTTGCTAAATGCAACACATTAATACAAACTTTCCTATGACATGGCAAGAATCCTAGAATAGCCTTCGCTACCCTGATCAAACACAGGTAAATGTACTAGCTTATTATAGAGCATCTCTGCTTGATCAGTTAAAGTTTTGGATGACACCTTCTGAGGATAAATTATGGGTTTTCATTGAACAATCTCTTTTGCAGGCACCAGGACCTAACAGCTCTTATGGTGGCATCTCTGAAATCCCCATCTGTGTGTAAGTTACCCCACCCGACAGTAGCAGCTTCGTTAGAAGCCTGGCATATGTTACTTTGCTCACAATGGTCAGACACTGATCTTTGCTATTTAGACATTCCTGTAAGGGCATATGAGTGACTAATTCCATTCTTTTCAGTATGAGACTGGTCAACTCAGGGTTACAATTTGTGGAGTAATATTAGAGATAACCCTCTCCCCCAAGATGTCTATAGATCCATACAGATCCAACATTTTTGTAAAGACAACATAGCAACCCCTAAATCTATTTGGTTTTACCTGGTAGGTAGGAACAAAAGGAACACACGTGGTATATCATACTTTTTTACTACTTTAACCAGTACCTTAGAAACGGCTAAGGAACTGGATATGCTGAAGTGGGAGCAAGATTTACCTAAAACCTTCCCCCTGGCACAATGGAGAAGGCTATCCAACTGAGATACCAAGTCTCTTCATGCAGTAACCAATTGGATATGTTCCAAAAAATATACCACAGAAGATATAAGACCCCTTATAAATGATCCAAAATATATTTGATCTATGCTGGAGGCTTTGTAATCAAGTGGGCAGCCTACACCATATACTGTAGCTGTACCTGAATTTAGGAATGGAAAGATACTCTGCTCCACTCAGAATAGTACTTGAGCACATTCTTTTTGCGGACAGAATAACCATTACTAGCCATTGGTAGTCTCCCCCCCCCCCCTAAACTTGAGGAGGAAATATCTCAATTAAATGTGCAGTGTCATTATGAAAAATTACTTGCCTTTAAAGAGCTTTAAACCTCTGCATTTCATAAATCCTGAAATTTATAGTTATCCCATCCTAAAGCCTTTGCAAGACTTACAATGTAAAATGGTTCAGAGAACTATCTGTAGAGGTATATTTAATGTCTACTAACTTTTACATACTGGTCTCGGTCTCTGAATAATTGTTTTTTTTGGTGCCTTTAGTACATCGCTACTAGAAAAGCTATCTGGCGGCCTTCCCTCTACCCTGACACAGTTTGTTCCCATTAGGGGTGTCGGGGGGCCTGAGGGACAGTCCACTATCTCTATTCTGCTATGTTGCCCCGTACCTTTTTGTTATTTTCATTTTATTGTGCTATCCAAGTCATTTGCCTTTGTATTCTTCCTCCTCTCAAGAGAAATGGCTAATGTCTTGGCTGTTGCATCTTTGTCTGATAAATTGCAATAAAAATATGTTAAATAAAAAAAAAACACCAACATTTTGCAGACTCTTCATAGTTTAGAGATAAAGATACTGTTTCCTGTAGGAACCCAGAAAACCCTTAAGCCTCGTACACACGATCGGATATCCTATGGATTCTAATCCGATGGTTTTGTCCATCGGAAATCCGATGAAGCTGTCTTCCATCAGTCTTGCCTACACACCATCAGTCAAAAAACCGACCGTTCCAAACGCGGTGATGCAAAACACTCCGATGAGCTGAGAAAAATTAAGTTTAATGCTTCTGAGCATGCGTCGACTTGATTCTGAGCATGCGTGGGTTTTTTATCCGATGGACTTGCCCATAGACGATCGGAATTTGCTATCGTTTTTTGATCCATCGGAAAAATTTAAAACATGTTCTATTTTTTAAAACCGATGGAAAAAAGACAGATGGGTCCCATACACGATCGATTTGTCCGATGAAAAAAGTCCATCGGACTGTTTTCATCGGTAAAACCGATCGTGTGTACAGGGCTGTAACCCCCTTCCCTCCAACCCAATCTTTCAGGTGAAATCTCTCAGGCATTAAATGTGTTTCTTTAGTAGAGTGGGGAAGAGTAAGTACCTCTGTCCTACTGAGTACGTCCCCATTGGGGATATCTCCCCTCACTTCCTGTCCCAGAGACATATGAAGGGGAAGTCATTTTCAGAGGATGTACTGTGACCTTTTTGAGAAACACAACATGTCTATACATACTACAGACTGCTCTGTAAATGAAAAAATACTTCTGATGGTTGATTTGTTTCAGTATTTACTGTACATACTATTTAGTATATACATTGCAAAGTAGTAGTTTTGGAACTTTGCATTGTTTGTAAATAATATGATGTGAATTGAAATTCAATTAATCATTAAAACTAAACCATTGGCTTAATTTATTTTTATTTTTACGATGATGTAAGAAGCTTGGAAATAAACATTTATGTGCAAGTGAAAATTCAGAATTCTCTTTTCCCTTACAAGGTTAGATTGGAATTGAATACTGTCTGTACTGTGCACTTTCAAAGCCTTTTCATAATGTTGTGATTCTGTCCATCTGTCAACTCAGTAGCATCCAGCAAGCCATTGAAACAAATGGAGCTAAATAGATTCGTCCTGAAGGTGCAAGTTGCTTGTTTTTGGAGGTTAAACTGAGAGACCCTTAAGAAGGATTTTGTCTGGAGTGTCATTTGGCTGAAATAATACACACCAATAGAACAAGCATTAACATATTTCAACTTAAATCCATCACTAACGTCATAAAAACACTGTTCTGCATTGATAATTTGCTTGTCTGTATTTATGTAGTCTTCTTCATTCAGTATTCATACGTAAACAAATGCCTTGCTATTTCTGTCATAGGAGATTCACCTCTGTTGCATGATTAAAAAAAAACAAAAAACAACAGGCTGAAGAAACTACAGTAATTGAAATCCGCACAGACTGCTTTTTCTATAATATGTAGAACATAACATTGCACATTTTCTTCATTGTTCATACAGTATAAAACGTCTTTGAATAGGTATTCTGATATTTACTCACATGCTAATTGTTTGAGATAACGGATACATAAAATAAGACCTTGAAATGTAAAAAGTGAATTGTAAAGATTTTTTTTTAAATATATACAAGTACTGGAAATACCTAAATCTGACTTTATATTATCTTCCTGTAAGCAACCCTACAACAGGGATAACAGCAAGACTAGTAGTGGGAGCGACAGTAGTGTTAGTCATTCATTGCCTACTACAAAGTGTTGGTAATCTAACTCTAAAGCCTCGTACACACTACAATTTTTATTTTTTTCAACCCAGCGGGCTGAAGGGAAAAAAAACTGACAGCTCAGGTTGGAGCCGCTGTACTAACTATGCAATGTTAGTACAATGAGTCCCAGCTGTTCTATTGTGTTCTGACAGGGGGGTCGACCCCCCACCATTGGCTGAGAGCACTGATCGGTAGGAATGGGTGAACGGTTCGGCCCGAGCATAAGTTCTTTCGACCGTTTGTTCGCCCCCCCGAACCGACCACAGTGTATTTCAGTGCTGAACAATGCATTGCAAGCCCTGATTGGCTGAAGCAGTGAAAGCTTCAGCCAATCAGGGAACAGAGCACTGTCAGAGTCATGATTGGACACTTTCTCTCACCCCCCCTCTCTCTCTCACCCCACCCCCTCTCTCTCTCAACCCCCTCTCTTTCACCCCCTACCCCCTCTTTCTTACCCGCACCCCTCTCTCAACCCTCCTCTCTCACCCCCTCTCTCACCCCACCCTCTCTTTTACCCCCTTTCTCTCACCCCCCCCTCTCTCATCCCCACCCCTCTCTCAACCCTCTCTCTCTCACCCCCGCCCCTCTCTCTCACTGCTCTCTCACCAACACCCCCTCTCTCCCCTTCACCCCCACCCCTCTCTCTCTCTTAACCCCCCTCTCTCTCTCCCCTCTCTCACCCCACCCCTCTCTCTCTCTCGACCCCCTCTCTTTCTCTCTTTCCCCTCTCTCACTCCCCACCCCCTCTATCTCTCAAACTCTCTATCTCTCTCTTTCTATCACCCCCACCCCCTCTCTCCCTCAACCCCCTCTCTCTCACACCCCTACCCCCTCTTTCTTACCCCTCCCCCTCTCTCAACCCTCCTCTCTCACCCCCCTCTCTCTCAACCCCCACCACCTCTCTCTTACCCCCACTCCCTCTCTCAACCCTGCTCTCTCACCCCCTCTCTCTTAACCCCCCCCCCCTCTCTGTCACCCCCACTTTCCTCTCTCCTACTTTCCCATCTCCCTCATCTCTCTCCCTTTCTTTTCCTATCTCTCCTCCCACTCCCCCCTTCTGTCTCTATCCCTCCACCCCCTCTTTCCTTCTTAGGGCAAATTTACACTGAAACAGCATGAAATTGCAGAGCAGCTGGAGCAATTTGGCACTCCAGCCGCTCTTGCGCTGCAGGCTGCTAGGGGGAAGTGTGATACACAATTCAGTGCATTGCATTGTACTGCCTCCTTTTTTTTGTACAAGCTTTGTTTGAAGTGTACAAAATGTACATTTCATTCTCCACAATGTCAGGCAGCACGCTGTAATTTCTCAGGAAAAAAATGCATTCTGTCAGTAGATTTTCCATGTGTTCTCAGTATATAAAAAAAGGTGTGTGGGGTTGGCAACACTGTTGGGGGGGATGTCCAGTGCCTATAGGCTCCTGCAACGTAAATCTGGCCCTGGAAAGAGAGGCGCGGGGGGGCGACAGGAACAAAGAAAAAGGGAGAGAAAGAAGAAGAGATAGGAAGAACAAGAAACATGGATAGAGAGAGAGAAAATGGACAGATAGAAAGAGCAAAAAAGATGGATAGAGAGAGAGAAAAGGGGAAGGAAGGTGAATATAGAGAAAACAGTAGGGTAAAAATAATGTATATTGGGAAAAGGTTATTGTGGGGGGTGTGACACCATGTTTTACCGCACCACGTGACACCAACCCTAGTGACGCCACTGGCAGGGAAGGGCCTGCCACTCTGCAGTGGCCCTTACCTTGGTGACGGGTACTTTGGGTTTCTGGTCCCAGGAAGTAGAGACAGCAGTTGGGGGGGAATCCTTAGGGCTGATATCATTCGGGCCCTGGCCAAGATGTATAGCTATGACTAAGCACTGTTGAGAGTGTGAAACGCGTCAGGTTTTATCCTGTACCCTGCTGTGGTTTGTACTTTTGTTATTTTGCACAATAAAGGTGTATTTATTGGAGTGCGGCTGTCCAGATCTTCCTTCTTCTAATCCCTGGCCAAGATGTATCAGGAAATTTTATTGCAGAAGCAGCAATAGTCCCAGCCATGTGCCTGGCCAAGGCAATGCTATACTCGGTCACGGTCCTATGGTTGAGACCCGGGGCTGTGTATTGCTTCCTGGAAACAAAATAGAGAGTCACTTTATGGCACAAGATCTCTGTTTGGTAAGAAACCAGAGACAGCCATATCAGAAGTGACGGGAGGTAGGTCTGATCTTCTCCCATAACACTGAAAGCGGAAAAGTAAAAGTAAAAATAAAAATTTGTTTCTCCCGGCAGGTTCCGCTCCTCTAGGGGCAACCTTTCACAAGGTGCATAAATGAAAATACTTGGGTATACTGCAGGTACCCACAAAATCCTTTTGCAGAGCGCATTCCCAGACTTTTGAGGTAAGAGCCAGTGGGCACGCTTCACGGGTTGCTGGACAGCATATTGTACAGACCCTTGGAGGATAGGCACTCATGGTCACTTCGGGGGATTCCTCATTGTTCCTCCACCGGACCTCTTTCTCCCCCACGGAGCTGCCAAATCCACCGCAACAATGGGCGGGCTGCTACAATACTTACAGAGACTTCAGACTCAGGAGGGAGTTGTCCTGGTCCCATTCACAGGAGAGATTGCAGGTTTCCTACCCAGCCCTGTTTGTATTTCGCAGGGAGTCGGGGGCTAGCATCCACTTGCAGCAGACGGCTGGAGGCTATCGCTGGATCGTCAGGATTCCTATCCTTACATCCCAAACTTTTTATTTTCCTTTTCTTTCCAAAATAAATAAGTTTGGCGATTGGTTAGATGCATCTCCACTTTATCAGCCTACCTTTTAGCCTATAAATATCTCTAAGAATGTTCGCAAAGGTCTCTGTGCCATGTCAGTTCCACTCGGAGAACAGGGTCTCCAGGTTCGCCACAACCTTGGCGTCATTCCTCTTCTATCCAGGGGGCTAAAACAATTGCTGCCACACCAACAGGTCCTCATATATACCCCCCAGAGATATGACTGAGTTATCAGCTTTCAAAAAAAAAGAAAGGGGAAGAAAAGCCAACTTAATGCAATGCAACAGTTAAAGTGCCTGTGGGGGCTCTACTAGTTCATCTGTTTTGCTTCCATCTGAGAAGGGTGGTGACAGTCAGGAAGAGAATTCTGAGGACAGATACCTCTATTTCTTGGATGACTTCTTAGTGTCTTAGCCTTCTGGGTGCAATGTTGTCATGCATACTGATAATTCCTTGGGTGCATGGGCACCTGTGCCAGTTTCAACCACAACGGAGGAAACAGGATCTGGCACACAGTATGTATAGCGGTCTGCAGTGATGGAAAGACCTTGAGGATGTCACAAATCGTTATAACCGTTGGAGTGGATCAATGTAATAAATTATATCAGCAAGACAGCCTGGAAGGCGCACTGCGAGGGACTGTCGGTCAAGGCAAGCAGAAATTCCCAGCCAAGGAGGGTAGTCATGAAAGTTCTAGAAGTTCGAACAGCCTTTTTTATCACTTTGGCCTTGCTACACAGAATCAAGGGAAGACCAGTCATCTTGCGGTTGAGGAACAGGACAACAATTGCATATATTCTGCTCCAGGGGGAACATACGGCAAAATGCTATTGAGAGATGTATAACCCATAACGTCTGGGTCGGAAGATCACCAGCAAGTTCCGGAAGCAGTTTACCTCCTAGGGGACTTGGATACATGGACAGACTGTCCATCATGCAAACTTACCAGAGCACGAGTCGGAAACTGGTCCACAGGTGGCCTACCACAGACAGACTTCTTTGCTTCACACAGCAATTACCAACTTAAGAAGATGTCTGACTCGGTTTCTGCACCTCAAGGCAGAGAGGACAGAGGCAGATTTTTTCCATGAAACTGCAATCAAGCCTACTGTATATGCATTCCCCCCAACTTCTCTCGTAATGAAATTCCTCTTAAAGCTGTCAAGAGAGAACACGGTAGTTACAACCACTCCTCCATTCTGACCATGGGAATCTTGGTTCTTCCTGGCCATTCATTTCAGAATACAGAAGCCAATTCCCCTTCGTACATGCGCAGATCCGAGATACAAGCATGGCAGCTGGAAGGGGAAGCTGGAGAACCTAGCTTGCTCCAGAGTTGCTCCAGAGTGATCTCTACTAGGGATGAGCTTCGAGTTCGAGTCGAACTCATGTTCGACTCGAACATTGCCTGTTCGCCCGTTCGCCGAACAGCGAACAAATTGGGGTGTTCGCGGCAAATTCGAAAAATCTATGGGAGAAATCTAAAGTGCTATATATAAAGGCTTATATGCAAGTTATTGTCCTAAAAAGTGTTTGGGGACCGGGGTCCTGCCCCAGGGGACATGTATCAATGCAAAAAGAAGTTTTAAAAACGGCCGTTTTTTCGGGAGCAGTGATTTTAATAATGCTTAAAATAGGGCTGGGAAAAAAATCGATTTTAATCTTGAATCGAGTTTTGAGCTCAAATCGATTCAGTTTTGAAGAAAATCGATTTTTTTAGATTTTTTTTTTTTTTTGAAAAAAAAAAAAAAATTAATTTTTTTTTTTTCCCTTCAAAGTTTCCATAGCAGGACTTCAGGGGGCGTATCCGGAATGGCACTGGGCAGCGTTACCCCAATTACATCTACTCGCTGCAGCCGCCGTCTGCCTACCTGATCAGCGTGTCATGCAGACAGACGGCGGCCATTGCAGTGTTCAAAAGCCGCGCCTCCCGAGTCCTCGTCGTCTGTGATAGGCGGAACACTCAATTTCACAGCAGGCAGTATTCAGCCTATCACGGACATCCTCTCATCCTCGTCTGTGTTATGAGGATGACCATGATAGGCAGAACACTGAATGCTGGGAAATTGAATGTTCCGCCTATCACAGATGAGGAGGAGGCGCGGCTTTTGAATACTGGAATGGCCACCGGTGTAGCAGTAAAATCTGTATACCATGAAAATCTGCATCAGGTACGGGCACAGTGATTGAAGCATGGGCACAGTGAAGCACGGGCACAGTGAGACACGGGCACAGTGAGACACGGGCACAGTGAGACATGGACACAGTTCAATTCAACTAAGAGTAACCTCAGGATTTTTTGTTGTTTTATTAGCTAAATCCAAATACAGTATTAATAATTTGGATGTTTAACAATCTTTGTTGCACACTGCAAAAAACAACAAAAGGTCACAAGCGCTAAATTGGTGGATAAAGAAAAAAATATAATGGATGATAATAATAATAAGAAAAAAATACCAAATATTTTGGGAAGTACAAAGTATCCAAAAAGGGGGAAAAAACAGGATCCAGCGCAGCAAGAAAAAATCCGTACCCAGAAGTACAAAATACACAACATGCACACAATATAATCCAGTGCTCATGGAACATACATTATTAACTATTGAAAACTCTTGAAGAATTGATAAAAAAGCTTAGTCCATTTATCACAATAAAGAGAGGGATCCAATCCCAAATGTGCAGAGGGCAAATGAATCTTAACTCTCCAGTTGCCAGTGGTGACAAACTTGTTAAACTTGCAGTGACATCCGTGGAGCAAGGAGGGGTTAAAAAAGTCAAAACAAAGCCTGTGGCATGATCTCCGTGTGAGCACAGTACCTTGAATGATGGACAACAGGCAGACCAGCGTGTGGAGGGCCCTCCAACCCAAAAGGATGCAGAGCCAGGATCGCAGCAAGGCTGGGACAGAAGGAATCACACACAGAGTTTCAAGAGTTTTCAATAGTTAATAATGTATGTTCCATGAGCGCTGGAATATATTGTGTGTTTGTTGCACACTGACTTTGCAGTTAGAGAAAGGGTTTGCCTTTGCAATTTTGTTTGTTGATGCACTTTAATTAATATAATAAAAAAAAAAAATCGAATCGAATCGTAAATCGAGTTTTTTATAAAAAAATCGCAGATTTTTTTTGGGGGGAAAATCGCCCAGCCCTAGCTTAAAATGAAAAAATAAAAGTGAAATATTCCTTTAAATTTCGTACCTGGGGGGTGTGTATGATATGCATGTAAAGTGGCGCATGTTTCCCGTGCTTAGAACTGTCCCTGCAAAAAATGTCATTTTTGAAAGAAAAAAATGCATTTAAAACCGACTCGCGGCTATTAATGAATTGTCGGCTCCCGGCAATACATACAAAAGTCATTGATAAAAAAAAAAAAAAAAAAAGCGTGGGGGTTCCCCAGAATTCAATTACCAGGTTCAAGGTCTGGAATGGATATTAAGGGGAACCCCGCAGCAAATTTAAAAAAAATTGACGTGGGGTTCCCCCAAATATCCATTCCAGGCCCTTCAGATCTGGCATGGATTTTAAGGGGAACTCCACCCCAAATTTAAAAAAAAAATGGCGTGGAGTCCCCCTAAAAATCCATACCAGACCCCTTATCCGAGCACGCAACCTGGCCGGCCGCAGGGGAAAAGGGGGGGACGAGAGAGCGGCCCCCCCTCCCTCCTGAACCGTACCAAGCCACATGCCCTAAACATGGGGAGGAGGTCCCCATGTTGATGGGGACAAGGGCCTCATCCCCACAACCCTTGCCCGGTGGTTGTGGGGGTCTGCGGGCGGGGGGCTTATCGGAATCTGGAAGACCCCTTTAACAAAGGGGACCCCCAGATCCCGGCCCCCCCCTATGTGAATTGGTAAGGGGTACATTGTACCCCTACCATTTCACGAAGAAAGCGTAAAAAAATGTTTAAAAAAACACACAAACACCTTGAAAAAGTCCTTTATTTAAAAAAAAAAAAACATTCCAGCGGTGAAATCCAGTGTCCCGCGGCGATCCCGATGTCCAGCGCTGTCCTTCATTGGTTGTGCCTGAGCGGACCTGATGGGGAACTCCCTCTCAGTATTTTAAATGTATAGACCCGCCCCTTCTAAAGTTCCCCATCAGGTCCGCTCACCGGACCAGATGCGGAACATGAGAAGGGGCGGGTCTATACATGTATTACCAAAGTGAGAGCAGTTCCCCATCAGGTCCGCAACCCTCGGTATGTTGGACCCGCCTACGTCATTGGCTTGAGCGGGGAACTTCCTTCACTGTGTAATTTAAATTTACATAATGAAGGAAGTTCCCCGCTCAAGCCAATGACGTAGGCGGGTCCGACATACCGAGGGGGCGGACCTGATGGGGAACTGCTCTCACTTTGGTAATACATGTATAGACCCGCCCCTTCTCATGTTCCGCATCTGGTCCGCTGAGCGGACCTGATGGGGAACTTAAGAAGGGGCGGGTCTATAAATTTAAAATACTGAGAGGGAGTTCCCCATCAGGTCCGCTCAGGCACAACCAATGAAGGACAGCGCTGGACATCGGGATCGCCGCGGGACACTGGATTTCACCGCTGGAAAGTTTTGTTTTGTTTTTTTAAATAAAGGACTTTTTCAAGGTGTTTGTGTGTGTTTTTAAACATTTTTTTACGCTTTCTTCGTGAAATGGTAGGGGTACAATGTACCCCTTACCAATTCACATAGGGGGGGGCCGGGATCTGGGGGTCCCCTTTGTTAAAGGGGTCTTCCAGATTCCGATAAGCCCCCCGCCCGCAGACCCCCACAACCACCGGGCAAGGGTTGTGGGGATGAGGCCCTTGTCCCCATCAACATGGGGACATCCTCCCCATGTTGAGGGCATGTGGCCTGGTACGGTTCAGGAGGGAGGGGGGGCAGCTCTCTCGTCCCCCCCTTTTCCCCTGCGGCCGGCCAGGTTGCGTGCTCGGATAAGGGGTCTGGTATGGATTTTTAGGGGGACTCCACGCCATTTTTTTTTTAAATTTGGGGTGGAGTTCCCCTTAAAATCCATGCCAGATCTGAAGGGCCTGGAATGGATATTTGGGGGAACCCCACGTAAATTTTTTTTTTAATTTGCGGCGGGGTTCCCCTTAATATCCATTCCAGACCTGAAGGGCCTGGTAATTGAATTCTGGGGAACCCCCACGCTTTTTTTTTTTTTTTTTATCAATGACTTTTGTATGTATTACCGGGAGCCGACAATTCATTAATAGCCGCGAGTCAGTTTTAAATGACTTTTTTTCTTTCAAAAATGACATTTTTTGCAGGGACAGTTCTAAGCACGGGAAACATGCGCCACTTTACATGCATATCATACACACCCCCCAGGTACGAAATTTAAAGGAATATTTCACTTTTATTTTTTCATTTTAAGCATTATTAAAATCACTGCTCCCGAAAAAACGGCCGCTTTTAAAACTTCTTTTTGCATTGATACATGTCCCCTGGGGCAGGACCCAGGTCCCCAAACACTTTTTAGGACAATAACTTGCATATTAGCCTTTATAATTAACACTTTAGATTTCGAACGTTCGCGTCCATTGTATTTAATAGGGTTCTAAAGTTTACACGAACATTTTGTCTGGGGGGTGTTCGGCTCATCCCTGATCGCTACTTTGTGGAGTGCAAAAAGGCACTCTACTAACAACTTCTATGCCAAGATCTGGAACAAGTTTTCTTTTTTTCTTTTTAGCAGGGCAAGATATTGATCCTACTGTGCCTCCGGTGGCAGCTATTTTGGACTTCTTGTAGGCCAGATTAGACATGAGCCTTACCCTATACCCTTTTGAGGTTGCAGGTGTCGGCTATGTTGGCAATAACAAGGTTAAATAGGCCGAAGGTCCTTTAGTTTTCACAAATTTTGAAGACAGTCATGAGGATTCGTCAACCGCAAAAGAGAATCTTTCCCAGTAAAGTCTATCGATGTTGCTGGTCTTTATATAAATTCAACCATTTACTCCAACAGAGCAGTGTTCAGTTTTAGACATTGCTTACTAAGCAGTATCTAGCGCAAAATCTTTCCTGGTCCGCCGATGATAGCAAATCAGGGCCACTGGAGGTGTTCACAGGGCTGGAGAAGTTCCGGTGCCATACGGGTTTTTGGGGTGGAAGTCATGTCAGCTTGGGGGAAAACCACCTCTACATCTCCTCCAGCCCTGTGAGCACCTCCAGCAGCCATGATTTGCTGTCAACGGTGGACCGGGACACCTATGTAAATAATTTTGCATGTGGCCAGATATGTACTGTGAGTTTTAACATTTTTTAAACTGCCCACTAAATGGCACGTTTCCCTTTCTACACACACATAGATGCAATTCGGACAGAAATCCCACCGCATTCCTGTTCAAATTGCATGCAATTCTTTGCAGTGCGATTTGCGCCCATTAATTTTGTATTGGCACAAATCACACTGCAAAGTATTGGTTTCCCGAGCTGGAATGTTAAACAGTGTTCATAGCTCACTGTAAGGTTCATCTGAGTCTGAATCCGAAATATTAGGAACCAAGGAACCTATACACTTATGGAGGATCATTAATCTAGCAGTAAATAAAGTGTGAATTACCACAGGCTTGAATTCATCAGGGAAAGCATCGCTCCTATGCTGTGTAGAGCTAGTGCAGCATTTGGTTTAGTCAAGCAGCCTGTGACTTCAGAAATAAGTGTGAAAAAATCCAGAAGCTTTTGAGACGCAGGCATTCCCACGGTATATGAATCAGGGTGCCCACTCCCTGACAACCTCTCCAGCACGAGTTGTCATTGATGCTTATAAATTTTGCTAAGCGTACTGGTGTTAGATACCACATGTGAAATATTTTCTGGGAGATTTCCCAGTAGTTTATGCATTTAGTGAATTTTGAGTTGTATTATATGGCCTTTTGCCAACTTGAGTCTGGGAATACAGAGCCCAATTCTTGTTTTCACTTCTGTATAGAGGAAGATTTTACAAACATGGTTTTAGCTTGAGGGAGATTACATAGGATGGAAATGCCCTTCATAGTGATGAGCCGAACACCCCCGGGTTCGGTTCGCACCAGAACCCGCGAACGGACCGAAAGTTCGCACGAACATTAGAACCCTATTAAATACAATGGATGCGAACGTTCGGATTCTAAAGTGCTAATTATAACGACTATTATCCATGTTATTGTCCTAAACAGAGTTTGGGAACCTGGGTTCTGCACCAGGGGACATGTATCAATGCAAAAAGAAGTGTTAAAAACGAACGTTTTCCGGGAGCAGTCATTTTAATGATGCATAAAGTGAAAAAAAAAGTCAAATATTCCTTTAAATATTGTACCTGGGGGGTGTCTAAAGTATGCCTGTGAAGTGCCACGTGTTTCCCATGTTTAGAACTGTCCCTGCACAAAATAACATTTCTAAAGGAAAAAAGGCCATTTAAAACTGCTTGCGGCTTTAATGTAATGTCTGGTCCCGGTAATATGGATGAAAATCTTTAAGAAAAATGGCATAGCTACCCCATCAACCCCCCCCCCACCCCGCAAGTAGTAGTCGTTTGTAAGTTGGATGTTTGAAAGTAGGGACCTGCCGTATATACTCTGCAGAAATTGGCCCCTTAGGTGTTGGTGTTGGCACAACACTGTAAGCACTCACAGTTACTCTTGGTGGGTGCTGGAACGCCCTGCTGTCAACTATTATATCAGGAATTGTAATAACATATAATTGTTGAACAGTGGTAGTAAAAATTGGGCCTTTGATGGTGGTGCTGGTGCCACAACACTGTAAGGCCTGACAGTTACTCTTGGTGGGCGCAGCAATGGGCCCTGCTGTGAATTATTAGATCAATAATTATAATTGCATGCCCCTGTTGAACAGGGGCTGAAAAATTGGGCCTTTGGTGGTGGTGGTGGTGTTGACACAACACTGTAAGGCCTGACAGTTACTCTTGGTGGGCGCAGCAATGGGCCCTGCTGTGAATTATTAGATCAATAATTATAATTGCATGCCCCTGTTGAACAGGGGCTGAAAAATTGGGCCTTTGGTGGTGGTGGTGGTAGTGTTGACACAACACTGTAAGGCCTGACAGTTACTCTTGGTGGGTGCAGCAATGGGCCCTGCTGTGAATTATTAGATCAATAATTATAATTGCATGCCCCTGTTGAACAGGGGCTGAAAAATTGGGCCTTTGGTGGTGGTGGTGGTGGTGGTGTTGACACAACACTGTAAAGCCTGACAGTTACTCTTGGTGGGCACAGCAATGGGCCCTGCTGTGAATTATTAGATCAATAATTATAATTGCATGCCCCTGTTGAACAGGGGCTGAAAAATTGGGCCTTTGGTGGTGGTGGTGGTGGTGGTGGTGTTGACACAACACTGTAAGGCCTGACAGTTACTCTTGGTGGGCGCAGCAATGGGCCCTGCTGTGAATTATTAGATCAATAATTATAATTGCATGCCCCTGTTGAACAGGGGCTGAAAAATTGGGCCTTTGGTGGTGGTGGTGGTGGTGGTGGTGTTGACACAACACTGTAAGGCCTGACAGTTACTCTTGGTGGGCACAGCAATGGGCCCTGCTGTGAATTATTAGATCAATAATTATAATTGCATGCCCCTGTTGAACAGGGGCTGAAAAATTGGGCCTTTGGTGGTGGTGGTGGTGGTGGTGGTGTTGACACAACACTGTAAGGCCTGACAGTTACTCTTGGTGGGCGCAGCAATGGGCCCTGCTGTGAATTATTAGATCAATAATTATAATTGCATGCCCCTGTTGAACAGGGGCTGAAAAATTGGGCCTTAGGCACTGGTGGCACAACACTGCAACCCCTCACAGATACTGTACTTGGAGCACAGCAATGAGGCCTGTTGCAAAGTATTGCATCAAAAATTGTAATTACACGCCCCTGTTAAACAGGGGCTGAAAAATTGGGCCTTAGCCACTGGTGGCGGCACCCATAAACCAAAATGATCTTCCAAGCTATCATCATTAATCGGATCATTGAGGAGGAGGAGGAGGATAGCTAGTCAACATAACAGCACAGGAACTCAGCATCAGCATCAGTCTTGAAGGGATGTGACATTTTAAAATCAATTAGTCTGTTATATCAGCATCAGGTGTGTGGTAGCTGGTGGTGATCCAAGACTGGTTCATCTTGATGAAAGTCAGTCGATCAACCGAGTCGGTGGACAGGCGCACCCTGTGATCCGTGACAAATCCTCCAGCAGCACTGAATGTGCGTTCTGAAAGAACGCTGGATGCAGGACAGGCCAGTAGCTCAATTGCATACTGTGCAAGCTCTGGCCAGTGATCCATCCTCAAGACCCAGTAAGCCAGAGGATTTTCGGTGGGGAAGGTGTCCAAGTCTGACCTTGCCCCTAGGTATTCCTGCACCATGTATATCAGACGCTGGCGATGGTTGCTGGAAACGATCATACTTTGGGGCTGCGGACTAAAGAATTGTCTGAACGCATCGGTCAGATGGCCACCTTCCCCACCGCTCCTTCTTTGACTGCCCGTAGCCTCAGCAACTCGTTGTCCAGGACCAGGAGTTTGTAACCTCCCAGTCTCTGGGAACGCGTTGCACAGACCTTTCTGCAAGGCCTCCCGGAGTTGTCTCATCCTCTACTCCCTCTGCGACGGTAAGATAAGGTCCGCAACCTTACCCTTGTACCGTGGATCAAGGAGAGTGGCCAGCCAGTAATGGTCCCTCTCCTTGATCCGAAGAATACGAGGATCCTTCCGCAGACTTTGCAGGATCAGGGAGGCCATGCAGCGTAGGTTAGCTGAGGCATTCAGTCCAGAGTCCTCTGGGTCACTAAGGACGACATGATCGGCAGCCACCTCCTCCCAGCCACGTACAAGTCCACTGGTTTCTTGGGACTGTAAATCATCCCTAAAAGACTGCTGCTGATGATGCTGAGTGCCAGCCTCCACCTCCATGCTGACACAATCCTCCTCCTCCTCCTCCTCCTCTTCCTGTGCGATGGGTGGGACAGAAGGAACACTGTCAGGGTAAAGGGGGCCTTGAGAGGCAAGGAAGTCCTCCTCTTCCTGACTTTGTTCTGCCTCAAGTGCCCTGTCCATTATTCCACGCAGCGTGTGCTCCAACAGGTGGACAAGAGGTACAGTGTCACTGATGCATGCACTGTCACTGCTCACCATCCTCGTGGCCTCCTCAAATGGTGCCAGGATAGTGCATGCATCCCTGATCATGCCCCACTGGCGTGGTGAAAAAAACCGAGCTCCCCTGACCCTGTCCTGGTGCCGTAGTCGCACAGGTACTCATTGATGGCCCTCTGCTGCGTGTGCAGCCGCTGCAGCATGGCCAACGTTGAGTTCCACCTGGTGGGCATGTCACATATAAGGCGGTTCTTGGGCAGGTTCAACTCCTTTTGCAGCTCAGCCAGGCGAGCACTGGCATTATAAGATCTGCGGAAATGAACACAGACTTTCCTGGCCTGCCTCAGGACATCCTGTAAGCCCGGGTACCTGCCCAAGAACCGCTGCACCACCAGGTTAAGGACGTGAGCCATACAGGGCACATGGGTCAGTTGTCCCTGTCGGAGGGCGGAGAGGAGGTTGGTGCCATTGTCGCAAACCACCATTCCTGGCTTAAGCTGGCGTGGCGTCAACCACCTCTCGGCCTGCCCCTGCAGAGCAGAGAGGACCTCTGCCCCAGTGTGGGTCCTGTCCCCCAAACACACCAGCGCAAGCACGGCATGGCATCTTTTTGCCTGCGTACTTGCGTAGCCCCTTGAACGCCTACGGAGCACCGCTGGTTCCGAGGACAAACCACAGGAAGAGGCCATGGAGGAAGAAGAAGAGGAGGGGGTGGAGGAGAGAGGTGTGTCACAACCAGTAGTAGCATTTTGGAGGCGTGGCGGTGGAACAACCTCCAACACTACTGCACCTTGTCCTGCATCCTTCCCAGCTGCCAAAAGAGTGACCCAATGGGCCGTGAAAGAAAGGTAACGTCCCTGTCCATGCCTGCTGGACCATGAGTCAGCGGTAATATGCACCTTACCGCTGACCGCCCTGTCCAGCGAGGCCAAGACATTGCCTTCCACATGCCTGTAGAGAGCCGGAATCGCCTTCCGTGAGAAAAAGTGGCGTTTCGGAACCTGCCACTGAGGAACCGCACATTGCACAAACTCACGGAAGGGGGCCGAGTCTACCAACTGAAAAGGCAGCAGTTGAAGCGCTAGCAATTTAGCCAAGCTAGCATTCAACCGCTGGGCATGTGGATGGCTGGGAGTGAACTTCTTTCGACGGTCCAGCAGCTGGGGCAGGGCAATTTGCCTGCTAGAATCGGACGTCGGTGTACTGCTAGCAGAGTGCCCGCAAGTACTTGGCTGTGACACACCTAATTCTACACCTTCATTCCTCTCAGAGCAGGTTTCAGAGAGGACTGACGGTATAGTGGGGTTGGAGATCCCAGCTGATGCGGTGCAAGAAGAGGTCAGCTTTGTTCTTTGGTGTGGGTCTTTAAGGTAGGCTTGCCAACGAGCTGCATGGCAGGTCAACATATGTCTGATCAAGCATGTGGTGCCCAAGCGGCTGATGTTTTGGCCACGCGATATACGCTTGAGACATATGTTGCAAACAGCAGCTGTGCGATCTGATGCACTCGCCTCAAAAAAGGCCCACACCAAAGAACTTTTTGAATGACGGGCAGAGGCAGCGCCCTGCACAGGCGGAGCTCTGCGGTGTGATTCCGTCGGTGTGCTGCCCATACGCTGGCCACCCAAGGGCATCCTGCCTCGTTGGAGATGTGCCTCCTCCTCATCCTCCTCCTCCTCCTCTCTCCTATTTAGCACCCACGTGGAGTCAGTGACCTCATCATCCCCTCCCTCCTCATCACTGGAGCCAATCTGGCAGTATGCTGCAGCTGCTGGAGCATGACTGCCAGATTGGTGTCCTTCTTGAGCATCCCCTCTCTCTGCTCTCACGCTACTGCCTTCCTCTATCTGGGTATCATCATCAGATCCTTCGAAACGCTGGGCATCCTCCGGGAGCATGTACCCAACACTGTGCTCAAACAGTTCGGGGGACTCCTCAGGAGGAGGACATGGTGGGTCTAGGGAAGGATTGACTAATGAAGATAATGATACCAGAGAAGAGGACGCTTTGGCAGCTGCTTTGCCAGTACCCTGAGCCTGGGTGAGAGAGGATGAGGAGGATGAGGTGGGCTTGGTCATCCACTCTACCAAGTCTTCGGCATGATGTGGCTCAACATGTCCAGCTGCCGAAAAGAAGGACAAGCGTGTCCCATGGCCATGTGCTGATGACAATGCACCGCGTCCACGACCAGCACTGTTGCCCCCAGACACAGAGCCTGCTTGCCCTCTTTTTTTGCCTCCTGACTGTCTGCCTCTCCTTGTTTGCCTTCCAGACATTTTAATGGATGGCCTGCAGGGAGATGGGAAAAACAGCAATAAGGGCTACCTTCAGGTGTATACTGTGCAGGAGGCTTAGCAACAATGACACTGACACTGTCCCCTGCCTATCCTTCTCTGTCCCTAAACACAAGGATTTGCAATATGCTTCAGCAAGATTGGTTTAGCACAGAATAGCACACTGTCAGTTTCACTCACTGTCCTACTCTGTCCCTACAAACAAGATTTAGCACAGAATAGCACACTGATAGTTTCCACGAGTTTACTTCTCTGTCCCTAAACTCAAAGATTTCAAATATGGTTCAGCAAGATTGGTTTAGCACAGAATAGCACACTGTCAGTTTCACTCACTGTCCTACTCTGTCCCTACAAACAAGATTTAGCACAGAATAGCACACTGACACTTTCCCTCACTGTACCTCTCTTTCCCTAAACTCAAGGATTTCAAATATGGTTCAGCAAGATTGGTTTAGAACAGAATAGCACACTGTCAGTTTCACTCACTGTACCTCTCTGTCCCTACAAACAAGATTTAGCACAGAATAGCACACTGATAGTTTCCACGAGTGTCCTTCTCTGTCCCTAAACTCAAGGATTTCAAATATGGTTCAGCAAGATTGGTTTAGAACAGAATAGCACACTGTCAGTTTCACTCACTGTCCTACTCTGTCCCTACAAACAAGATTTAGCACAGAATAGCACACTGATAGTTTCCACGAGTGTCCTTCTCTGTCCCTAAACTCAAGGATTTCAAATATGGTTCAGCAAGATTGGTTTAGAACAGAATAGCACACTGTCAGTTTCACTCACTGTCCTACTCTGTCCCTACAAACAAGATTTAGCACAGAATAGCACACTGACACTTTCCCTCACTGTACCTCTCTGTCCCTAAACTCAAGGATTTCAAATATGGTTCAGCAAGATTGGTTTAGAACAGAATAGCACACTGTCAGTTTCACTCACTGTCCTACTCTGTCCCTACAAACAAGATTTAGCACAGAATAGCACACTGACACTTTCCCTCACTGTACCTCTCTGTCCCTAAACTCAAGGATTTCAAATATGGTTCGGCAAGATTGGTTTAGAACAGAATAGCACACTGTCAGTTTCACTCACTGTACCTCTCTGTCCCTACAAACAAGATTTAGCACAGAATAGCACACTGATAGTTTCCACGAGTGTCCTTCTCTGTCCCTAAACTCAAGGATTTCAAATATGGTTCAGCAAGATTGGTTTAGAACAGAATAGCACACTGTCAGTTTCACTCACTGTCCTACTCTGTCCCTACAAACAAGATTTAGCACAGAATAGCACACTGACACTTTCCCTCACTGTACCTCTCTGTCCCTAAACTCAAGGATTTCAAATATGGTTCAGCAAGATTGGTTTAGAACAGAATAGCACACTGTCAGTGTCACGTACCTGACGGTGACGAGCCCGGTTAGCAGAGGGAGGCCTCCCTTACGGCTCCCACCGGCGGCCCCTGGTGGTATAACAGGAAGCACGGAGGTGGAAGGGGTACGAGTGCCTGGCAGGATCAAGAACTACCGCAGGTGATCAGGAACCAGCAGGTGAGGAGGCAGGAACCAGGAACTACAGCAGGTGAGTGGACAGGAACCAGGAACTACAGCAGGTGAGTAGACAGGAACCAGGAACTCAGAAGATGACCCGGACCGGGAGGCACAGCAGGTAGACTGGAACCACTGGGCAGCAGCAGATGAACAGGAACCAGCAGATGAGCAGACAGGAACCAGCAGATGAGCAGACAGGAACCAGGAACTGCAGCAGGTGAGTAGACAGGAACCAGGAACTCAGCAGATGACCCGGACCGGGAGGCACAGCAGGTAGACTGGAACCACTGGGCAGCAGCAGGTGAACAGGAACCAGCAGATGAGCAGACAGGAACCAGCAGATGAGCAGACAGGAACCAGTAGATGAGCAGACAGGAACCAAGAACTCAGCAGATGACCCGGACCGGGAGGCACAGCAGGTAAACTGGAACCACTAGGCAGCAGCAAGTGAACAAGAGCCAAGGTCAGGCAGGATCGTCAGACAAGCCGGGGTCGGGTAAACTGGCAGGCAGCGAGGCACAAAAGGATCAGGCAATACCAAATTCAGAAAACAGGCCGATGGTCAGGTACAGGCAGATAGCAGGAGGGTCACAGGAAGCCGGGTCAGATACAGGTAAACAAGGCAGATCAGGTCACTTGGGATAAAACGCTGTAGAGCAGACAGCAGGGACTGTCTGCAAGTGAGGAGTTTAAATAGCCCTTCGGGCGTCACCTGTGGGGGCGGGAACCAGGAAGTCCAGGGCGTCTGTTCCTGACAGGGTTTCCATGACATTGCCCCCCCCCCCAAGGGGCAGCCTCCGGATGCCCCTAGGAGCAAACTTCTCGGGGTGAGACCTCCTGAAGGCTTGTATCAAGTCTTTGGCGTGAATGTTCTTTTCGGGTTCCCAGGAGTTCTCCTCTGGTCCGTAACCCTTCCATTTTATTAAAAATTGACTCTGGCTATTTCTTCTTCGTGCGTCTAAAATAGCTTCTACCTCGAATTCCTGTTCCCCGTCTATGATGACGGGATCAGGGCGAGTCGGGGTCCGACCTGGGAATGGGTTGGAGACTGATGGTTTCAATAGAGAAACATGAAAAACAGGGTGGACCCTCAGGGAGTCGGGGAGCTCCAGCTCGTAGGCCACCTCGTTGATTTTCCTTTTGATAGGAAAAGGCCCTAGAAACTTGGGGCCCAATTTCTTGGACGGGCAAGCCAATCTTAGATTGATGGTGGAAAGCCATACTTGGTCGCCCGGTGCCAGCGCTAATTCACCCCGTCTCCTCCTGTCGTAGACCGTCTTGTTATACTCCTGAGTTCTTGCCATGGCTTCGCGTAGAAGCTGGTTGTTAGAGGAGAAGAAATTCACTTTTTCCATAACTGCGGGCACTGAGCACTCAGGGAGAGAGTTGGGCAGAAATGTGGGGTGAAACCCGAAGTTCGTAAAAAATGGGGTCTGGTTAGTTGCGGAGTGGATGGAGTTATTGTAGGAGAACTCCGCTAGCGGAAGCAGGGAGAGCTAGTCATTCTGAGCAAAGGAGGAGAAACAACACAAATATTGCTCGAGGGTCTGATTTGTTCTCTCAGTCTGTCCGTTGGTTTGAGGGTGGTAAGCCGAAGAGAATGATAGCTCTATTCCCAGAGTCTTGCAGAGGGACCTCCAGAACCGGGAGGTAAATTGTACCCCCCGATCGGAGACTATATTAGCAGGTACCCCGTGGAGCCTGACGACTTCTTTAATGAACATTTGTGCAGTTTCCGGGGCCGAGGGGGTCCCTCTCATAGGAACAAAATGTGCCATCTTGGACAGACGGTCCACAATCACAAAGATGGTGGTGTGATTCTCAGCCGGGGGGAGTTCAACTATGAAGTCGATAGAAAGCATTTTCCACGGTCTCTCTGGAACGGGTAAGGGCTTCAGTAGTCCCCAGGCTTTGGATCTGGACCCTTTATTCCGGGTACATGTAGTACAGGACTCCACGAACCTCCTGCAATCCTCGCGTAGTCGAGGCCACCAGAAGGTACGTTGTACCAACTCAGTGGTCTTAGCCACGCCAAAGTGCCCAGCAAGGGCATGATCGTGGCAGAGCTCTAGCACGGTTATCTTTAGTTCTTCTGGTATGAATATCCTGTCTTGGTGCCAGAGTAATCCATCCTTGGTTTGCAGATCCAGTTCAGGAGAGGGTTCCTGTCTAGTGGTGGCTTGTCTGATCCGGTAGAGTAGGTCCTCCTGAAGTAGGAGAAAATTCCCAGGAGCGAGGATTGTATCGGGTGAGGAGAGTTCTTTGGATCCATGAAACATTCGGGACAAGGCGTCAGGTTTAGTGTTCTTGGCACCGGGGCGGTATGTCACATGGAAGGAGAACCAGGAAAAAAACAGGGCCCATCTGGCTTGTCGTGGTTTTAGTCTTTTTGCAGTTTTCAGGCACTCTAAGTTCTTATGGTCGGTGAATACTAAGATCGGGTGAGCAGCACCTTCAAGTAAGTACCTCCATTCTTCCAGGGCGGACTTAATCGCCAAGAGTTCCCGGTCTCCCACGTCATAGTTCTTTTCTGCCGCAGATAATTTGCGAGAAAAGAAAGCCACCGGATGAAGCAAAGCCTTGGTTCCTTGCCTCTGTGACAATATTGCCCCTACTGCAACCTCAGAAGCATCTACCTCAAGTACAAATGGTAGGGAGGAATCTGGGTGTTTTAAGATGGATGCAGAGGTGAAGAGCCCTTTGAGATCCTCAAAGGCCTTTTGGGCCTCAGGGGACCAGTGGAAGCGGGTACCTTGCTTGGTTAGCTGAGTAATGGGTGCAATGATGGCGGAGAACCCCCGGATGAATTTACGATAAAAGTTGGCGAATCCAACGAACCATTGGATTCCCTTCTTATCCACTGGCGCTGGCCAGTCCAAGATTGCGGTGATCTTCTGTGGGTCCATCCTGATGCCTTCGCCAGAGATGATTAATCCCAGAAATGCTATGCTCTCCCGCTCAAACTCGCATTTCTCAGCCTTCGCATATAGTTTATGCTGCCGAAGCCGGTCTAACACACTTCTGACATGCCTGCGATGAGAGTCAAGGGAGGAAGAGAAGATTAGTATGTCATCTAAATAAGCAATCACAAAGAGATCTAAAAAGTCCCGAAGAACATCATTAATTAAATACTGGAAGGTGGCAGGGGCATTGCACAGCCCGAAGGGCATCACTAAATATTCGAAATGTCCGAACCGGGAGCAGAAGGCGGTTTTCCACTCATCGCCCTCCTTGATTCGGACCAGGTTATAGGCTCCCCGGAGGTCAAGCTTAGTGAAAATAACGGCAGCTCCCAATCTTTGGAACAACTCTGGTACCAGAGGAAGAGGATAACGATTTTTAATGGTGACCTTATTTAGTTCACGGTAGTCCACACATGGCCTGAGGGTATGGTCCTTCTTTTCTACAAAGAAAATGCCTGCGCCTGCTGGCGTCGTAGAGGGGCGAATGAACCCCTTTAAAAGGTTCTCATCGATGTAGTCCTTCAGGGCCCCCTGTTCCACCTCCGTTAAAGGGAAAATCCTACCGAAAGGAATAGCTACTCCGGGAAGTAGATCAATGGGGCAGTCGTAGGCTCGGTGGGGTGGTAGTGTCTCTGCCCCCTGTTTACTAAACACATCGAGAAAGTCCAGGTAAGCGTCAGGGATGGCCTGACGTATTCCGGCCTCAGTGTCGGTACACATTAAGGTGGCAGGCCCAGGGGGTTTGTGTGAGCCACAGGACCGTTGGCAGTAGGAGGAAGGAAACGTGATCACCCCCGTGACCCAGTTAATGGTAGGATTATGGGCTTGTAGCCAGGGCATACCGAGAATTATGGGGAACAGTGGAGAGGAGATAATATCCAGCCGTAGATATTCTCGGTGCACCCCGGTAGAGGAGAAGACAGTGACAGGTAGGGGAGCCGTCTCTTCGACCACGGGCCCCGACTTGATAAGGGACCCATCAGCCAGGTGAACCCGTAGTCCATGGGTCTTGGGAAGTAGAGGAATAAGTTGAGTACGGGCAAAAGTTGAGTCCATGAAGCAACTACAAGCCCCAGAGTCAATAATTGCGACGACTTGCAGGGTCCTTCCTGGGAGCTGCAGGGAGATAGAAAGAGCGAAGTGAGAGGAGGATTTAGTCTGAGGGTTGATCACAGCAGGGAATACTGACAAGCACTTACGGAACTTCAGGGGACAGTTCCTAACGAAGTGACCGGGCTCCCCGCAGTACAGGCACAGGTTGTGCGCGCGTCGGCGTTCCTCCGGAGTAAGGGAAGGGCGGAGGACCCCAAGCTGCATGGGTTCAGGAGCATCGTACGAGGGGGTCAAGGGTGCTGCAGAAGCTGGGTGCGGATGACTGGGGACCCGGGGAAGCATCCAGGTCGGCCGGGTGAAGCCCGTGGCCCTCTCAACCCTCCGTTCCCTCAGGCGTCGGTCGATCTGAATTGTCAGATTGATCAGTAGGTTCAAATTTTCTGGTATTCCTACCCTAGCCAGTTCATCCTTCAATGGGTCAGAAAGGCCTATGCGAAATTGGTGACAGAGGGCAGCGTCATTCCAGCTGGTGTCTGCCCTCCAGCGCCTGAATTCAGCTACATAATCTTCCGCTGCTCTGCGTCCCTGCTGAAGGGTCCGCAGGGCGTTCTCTGCAATGACCGAGAGCTGAGGGCCCTCGTACAATTGGGCAATGGCGTCAAAAAAAGTGTAAGGCTGTCCAAGGACGCATCTTTGCGTTCTAGCAGGCGGTGGGCCCAGTTCTGTGGGTCTCCGGAAAGCAGCGAAATTACAAAGCCCACCTTGGTAGCTTCTAAGGAAAAGGTGCGGGGCTGTAAGGCAAAGTACAACTCACAAGAGTTCCGGAAAGCCCTGAACTTGCTCCGGTCCCCGGAGAATCTTTCGGGTGTAGGGACCCTGGGTTCAGGGGGAAGCATGACCACCGTGGGCGCAGCTCCTGCCCCGGCGGAAGAAGTGGAGGCACGTGGACCCCCTTGAGCTCCATCGGGGTTGGTGAGGGCCTGCACTTGTCCTTCCAGGTGAGTGTAGCCTTGCTGGAGGCTCTTAACGGCCTCGGTCAGTCCCGCCAGGTGTCGGCATAGTTCCTCCATAGGTGAGGCTCCCTGCTCGGGCTCAGACATGGCTGTCTGCTACTGTCACGTACCTGACGGTGACGAGCCCGGTTAGCAGAGGGATGCCTCCCTTACGGCTCCCACCGGCGGCCCCTGGTGGTATAACAGGAAGCACGGAGGTGGAAGGGGTACGAGTGCCTGGCAGGATCAAGAACTACCGCAGGTGATCAGGAACCAGCAGGTGAGGAGGCAGGAACCAGGAACTACAGCAGGTGAATGGACAGGAACCAGGAACTCAGAAGATGACCCGGACCGGGAGGCACAGCAGGTAGACTGGAACCACTGGGCAGCAGCAGATGAACAGGAACCAGCAGATGAGCAGACAGGAACCAGCAGATGAGCAGACAGGAACCAGGAACTGCAGCAGGTGAGTAGACAGGAACCAGGAACTCAGCAGATGACCCGGACCGGGAGGCACAGCAGGTAGACTGGAACCACTGGGCAGCAGCAGGTGAACAGGAACCAGCAGATGAGCAGACAGGAACCAGCAGATGAGCAGACAGGAACCAGCAGATGAGCAGACAGGAACCAAGAACTCAGCAGATGACCCGGACCGGGAGGCACAGCAGGTAAACTGGAACCACTAGGCAGCAGCAGGTGAACAAGAGCCAAGGTCAGGCAGGATCGTCAGACAAGCCGGGGTCGGGTAAACTGGCAGGCAGCTAGGCACAAAAGGATCAGGCAATACCGAAGTCAGAAAACAGGCCGATGGTCAGGTACAGGCAGATAGCAGGAGGGTCACAGGAAGCCGGGTCAGATACAGGTAAACAAGGCAGATCAGGTCACTTGGGATAAAACGCTGTAGAGCAGACAGCAGGGACTGTCTGCAAGTGAGGAGTTTAAATAGCCCTTCGGGCGTCACCTGCGGGGGCGGGAACCAGGAAGTCCAGGGCGTCTGTTCCTGACAGGGTTTCCATGACAGTCAGTTTCACTCACTGTCCTACTCTGTCCCTACAAACAAGATTTAGCACAGAATAGCACACTGACACTTTCCCTCACTGTACCTCTCTGTCCCTAAACTCAAGGATTTCAAATATGGTTCAGCAAGATTGGTTTAGAACAGAATAGCACACTGTCAGTTTCACTCACTGTCCTACTCTGTCCCTACAAACAAGATTTAGCACAGAATAGCACACTGACACTTTCCCTCACTGTACCTCTCTGTCCCTAAACTCAAGGATTTCAAATATGGTTCAGCAAGATTGGTTTAGAACAGAATAGCACACTGACACTTTCCCTCACTGTACCTCTCTGTCCCTACAAACAAGGTTTAGCACAGAATAACACACTGACACTCTCCCTACCTATCCTTATTTGTCCCTAAACACAAGGAATCCAGGATTAGTAAAGGAAAAAAAATGACACTGTCCCTGCCTATGCTTCTCTTTCCCTGCTCCGGAACACACTACACAAGGCCGCCGCGCTGGCGGCCTTTTATAGTGTGGGGCGTGTACTAAACCCCCTCAAAAATAATTGGCCACAGGCATCCTGCCTGTGGCCAATCATTGCTCTCCTCGCTGCCGGCGCTGTGATTGGCCAAGCATGCGGGGTCACAGTGCATGCTTGGCCAATCACAGCGCCTGGATGACACTGCGATGGCGTAGTGCATTGTGGGCCGTTCGCGTCACTCGAATTTGGCGCGAACGGCCCAAATCGTTCGATCTTCGTCGAACGATCGAACAGCCGATGTTCGAGTCGAACGTATGTTCGACTCGAACACGAAGCTCATCCCTAGCCCTTCACTTTAGGCGAGGACGAAGTCAAATAGGACCAGGCTGATTTAGGTAATGCAAGGGAAGGAAATTGAGTTCCTGCAAAGGTAGGCCAAAATTTGCATTGCATTGCAATTTGCAAGAGGGAATTGATCCAGGTGTGAGACGTTGTATGATTCTTTTATGGTGCTGAAATTAGCATTTTACCATTGGACAATAGGTCTTGGAGGGGGGTCGAATTCAGGGGGAGCCTTGCCTGAGGGACAGATTTGGTCTTAAGAATCTGAATATCTCCAGGGGGATGGGAACTGATGATGTAGGCAAAGAGTAATGCCCCGTACACACGATCGTTTTTCATGCCGTTAAAACTGCCATTTTAAAAAATGGCCCTGAAAAATGATCGTGTGTATGCTCCAGAGCATTTTTAACGACGTGAAAAACGGCCATTAAAAATTCCAGACATGCTCTCTTTTTTCACGTCGTTTTTCATGTCGTTTTTTTTAACGACGTGAAAAACGATAATGTGTATGCTTTCACGACGTGAAAAAAAACGCGCATGCTCAGAAGCAACTATGAGACGGGAGCGCCCGTTTTGGTAAAGCTAATGTTGGAAATAGAGATGGCACATTCGTCACGGTGGAATTAATAGCATCGTTTTAATGCTGCACATTCCGTTCTTCTTTTGATAATGCTTTAAAATTACCCTCTTTTGATAATGACATTGAGAGTTATGCCAAACTTGTTTCTAAAGTAATTCCAAATTGCTCTAATGATTGTAAAATATTATTTATAAGCCGCACCTCCTTCCTAAATAATACTAATAATAATAAAATAATGTAATTCTCCTTTTTTCTTTAAATTATATTTTACTATTGTGTTTTTTTTTGTGGCCTTTTTTTTATTATTTAGGCTTAAATTATTCTTGTGTAAAGTTACCACAACAACCTTCCAAATGTGTCTCATTTGGCCTCAGGGAGGTTTGTGTCCCCTGATAATAACAATAATATAATTTGAGATGTCCCTGCCTGCTCCCTAGCAAGCCTTCTTTTGAAATACAAATCACATAGTCAAGTATTTTAAGGGCACTAAAATTTTTTTTATTTCAGAACATTAACAAATTAAAGTGGAAGGCAGCACTGGAGGAGAGCCTGCTTGCATTTGTGCATCCCTTTGACCCCACAACAACCATACAAGATGTCCAAACCAAAATAGAGATTAGATCCCCAAAAAAAAGGAGCCCAATCTTGTCTTGAGCTCCCAGAGGTCAGGAGCCACAGCAGATAAGTCCTATATGTCCCCAGTCTGTGGTACTACAGCAGGCATTATTTTCTCCTCTTCCTTGTAGCCTTCTCTCCAGCCTTCTCTGCAGCCTTGGTTGGTTTCTTCCTTGGAGGCTGGGGATCAGGAGGAGAGGTTGTGGCAGGAGGAGTAGTAGGAGGAGGAGGTGGAGGAGTAGGGACAACCTCCGTTATGTCCGTGTACCTAGTGAGTTCACCCAGCACGCCCTTATTGATGACTTTCAATAGCAGGGTCTCACTGAAATTTTTTTGCTGCAACTCCATTTGCCCTAGTTTGTGGGCGAGGACTGCGGCAAATCCCTCATCAACAGAGGGTGCCTCTCTGAGGGCCGCTGTTGCCTCTCTGAGGAAGGCCCTGGTTTCCTCCTCCACCTGCCTACCTCTTCTTGGCCCTCGTGGTTTAACTACCAGGGGAGGCATCTGGGCTCTTGTGCTGGGCCAAGCCTCCTCCTGGGTGCCACTGGGCCCAGCCTCCTCCTGGGTGCCACTGGGCCCTGCCTCCTCTTGATCCCCAACATCACCCTCTTCCTGGCTCTGCTCTGGCTGTAAAAAAAGAAAGGGACATTATTTATTTTGCCACATCATCATTCACAGACATTGTTCACCTCTAGACATTGTTGAAATCAATGCCAAAAGCTATGTCATTTTCATTGATTTCGCATCCTGGTTTTGTTGTCTTGTGCACATAAAATTAGGCCACTACTGTATCTTGCTCTTCACAAACTTTATTGGTAGAAGTGTACATACCTTCAATACTAACATCTATTTAAATTCTTCAATTTTGTAAGATATAAATATAGATATCAATACTTTACCTGGCTCCATATCTCCAAATCTGCCTCCTCAAGGCCCTGATCTTGATCCTCAGAGGAAGCCAGAGCAGGGTTGACAGGAAGGCTGGAGGACTGGCTGCAGGGAAGGCTGGAGGGTTGGGTACAAGGAAGGCTGGATTGACCTCTGGGGGGAAGGGTGGAGAGAGATTCCCACACTTCCAGCTGGTCATCCAGAAAAGCAAGCTTACTGTAGTACCACAGACTGGGTTTATAAACCTTATCTGCTGGTGCACCTGACCTCTGGGACCTCAGGACCATAGTCCTCTGGGTCCTGTATGTCCCTCTGATGGTCGCAATTTTGTTTTTGACATCTTGGAGAGTTGTTGTGGGTATCTTTGTTTGCACAAATGCAAGCAGGCTCTCCAGTGCTGCTTTCCTGGCGTCTTTATTTTTATTATCGCCACTTTTTGTTTGCCATAATATAGGGAGCTCTTGCCATTTGTCGATGAACTCCCCCATGAAGTCTGGGTTTTTAAAAGTATTCATGATATCTGTAAAAGTGAGAAACCAAAAAAAATATATATTTCAGGCAACATTCCTCAACTGTGCATTGTCTACATATTTTGAGCACACAAATCTCCTCGTCTGATGAACCTCAAAAAGTAAAATTGTTAGGTACCTTCGTCACGACGTTCGTTGCTAACTCCCTCTCCCGACAAATGAACGTATTTCCCAGACATGGATCTTCACTTGATATACACAGCACATGCGTGAAACTCCGCACGCTTTCCCCGCCCCTGACGTTCGATATTGTACTTTCCCCGCCCCTTCTCGCTCGTAGTGCTGAACAAAACATGGCGGAGACACAGGTGGCTGAGATTACCTCTACAGAGGATGAAATTACAGAGGAGCCCAAATCAAGACCCAGGAGATATAAGGCATCCAACATGTCATTCGAGGAAATGGTGGAGATGGTCGCCATTTTAAAGAAGGAGGATTATGATGCCAAGCATGGTCCATATAAAAGGCCTAATCTGGTCAAGTCCAGAATTATGGGCAAAGTGGTCAAAAGTCTTCACAAAAAATTTGGGGTGTGCAGAACGAAGGAACAGCTCAGAAAACGATGGTCAGATCTGAAGTTGCGGGAGGCCGACCAATATAAAAGAATCAAGAAAGTTATATTAAAAAGTAAGTAATTTTTTTTTAGTTTCCATGGTACATATTATTTTCTTGTATTCTGTCGTGTATTTTTAACTTTCATATAGTACACTGAAAGATACCATCTTTCAGGTTCGTCCGCACAGTAAACGGACGTATTAAACCTCTTTCTCCGTACAGTTCCTCAAACGATGTTTTAGGATCATCCAGTGTGAACACCCAGGTATTTTGGTTTATTTGGGGGAGTAAATTTGGGCCTCACTTATTTTTTGGGTGCTAATCCAAAGGACATTTGTTCGTTTGAAAAAACGATATGCATGGTAATGTTTTAAGGGAGTGAATGCTCAGCAGCTGATGAAACATCTGAACGCAGTAGTACAAGTGTGGGCCTAAAGCCAAAAAGCTTGAGGGTGTCACACACAGGTGATCCTGTGTAGATACTTTGGGGTGTTACAATGTGTCAAATTTGTGTTCAAAATGTATATGCTCTGGTTTGGGCTATGTATCCAATCATTTGGATAAAATTTAAAATTTAAAATTTAAAATGGAGCATGCTTCAAAGAATGATTACAAAGTATTTTTTCATGTTTCTTATTTTAGCAAAATTGAGTCGCTACTAATGAAACTATTCCTTTTATTTCAATCTCCCTAGGGATTCGAAAAGCTACCTCAGATGAGACGAGAATTGCAACACCTACAACAATACCCCCAGAACCCCAGGATGGAGAGGAATGTGATGTTGTGGAAGTGGAAAGTGGCACCACCACAGGTCAGAGAGAAACCAGACACATGCATGTTAAATAGATGTAGGCCTACATATTCTATCCTACATATTTCTTTTTACATTTAGGTGCAGTTCTGGCCGAAGACCCCAATAAGTTGACACATCACAGTGCCCAGATCCTGATCCAATATCTGATGGTCTGCTGTCGTGACCTCGAAAAAATTAAGGGAGACTTGCTAGAGATCAGGGCAAATACAAAGCGGGTGGAGGAAAGGCTCCAAAATATCATGGCTGTGCTTGGGCGTGTCTAATGTTTTTACACCAAATAACGTTTTACTAGCAGAGTTTTATAAGTTTTTTTGTTATTTTACACTTTAATGACTAGCACATATTTAGCTTTTTCAAAATTTAGACGAATATAGTTTGTTTATGCATGGCTGGTCATGTGTATTAATACACCCGAAATTAAGGGAACATCCACATTTCTAAGGAAGTTTCCCACCTAAAAAAAGAAATAAAGGTATTTTTACATAACAAATCATTGTGGCTTCATTATGTAAATGTGGTGCTGAGTGAACTAATCAATGTTTGGTGTTTACACTGACAATGAAGGCTAATTAAAAGATTGTTTAATCCACATGGCAAAACAAGTGCACTAGGTAAACCTACCAGAAACATCAAACATTATACAATAAAAAATCCAAACCAATCTTTACTCAAGAAAAAGTTTTATTTTTTTGGTATAAAATTATTATAGATTGTCTGGCATTTCAATGGCCCCCCTACCCATAAAATAGTCCACATATTGGTTACGGACCTCACGTTCGGTTGGGGGGGCCAAGCCAGGACGGCCAGGTTCCAGGGCCACCAAAGTTTCTGCATTGATTAAAGAGGCCTCAGGCCCACTCAAAGATATATAACTCGTTGAATGCACCCTTAGGAAATTATGCAGCACACATCACGTCATAACCACATGGTTCCATTTGTATGGGGCAAGGTGGATGGAGGTAAGGAAGAGGCGAAATCGGCTGGCCATGATCCCAAACGCATTTTCCACCACCCTTCTGGCTCTGGCCAGCCGATAATTGAACACCCTCCTCTCAGGGGTGAGGGTGCGTTGCGGGAATGGCCTCATCAAATGGGGTCCCAGGCCAAACGCCTCATCCGCCACAAACACAAAAGGTAGTCCCTCCACATTCTGCTCCGCTGGTGGCAAGGCCAGCAGATCCAAAAGGAGCCGTTCTCCAAACTCCGTCTTGGCAAAAACTCCTCCATCAGACATCCTGCCATTCTTGCCAACGTCCACATAGAGGAACTCGTAGGTGGCCGACACCACTGCCATCATCACGACGCTGTGGAACCCCTTATAATTATAAAAAAAGGATCCCGAATGGGGTGGTGGGACGACCCGAACATGTTTGCCGTCGATGGCTCCTCCACAGTTCGGAAAGTTCCATCGCTGGGCAAACTCGGAAGCCACATTCTGCCATTCATGTGGCGAAGAAGGGAACTGTTGGATTAAAGAAATAACAAATTAATACTTGGAGCCAGAAACATTGAAAGCTGATTTCATACACACATTCATGGCCAACATTGGTAGAAACTGTTCAAAACATAAAAAATTGGAAGCAAGAAAAAAAAAAAAAAATTATGGGGGGGGGGGGGGGGGGGTTGAAGATGAGTTGGGAATATCACACATGAAGGCTGTAGCACTCTGTATTGAAGTTAACAAAAATGAAACATTCCTAGGCAAAATTTAGGGTGTGTTTTGGGTAAAGCACTACGATGGAACATAGAATAAAAAACATGGAAATGACTAGGCAAGGTAGGTATGGCCCCAGGATAGCATGCTGGAGAGGTTAGGTAAGCCAAATTTACAGGTAGGCCTCAAACCCCAAACTTTAACTAATAAAACATGGGGAGAAAGGGGACATTCCCTGCAGCTAAGAATCATGTGAATTAGGGACTGCAAATAAAGCAAATTAAAAATATCCAAAAATAAAAACCATACAATGTGAATTTTTGAAGAAGAACACTTACCTTAATATAGTCCTCCTGCAAAACTTGAAGGATGGCAGAACAAGTCTCTGGTATAATGATCCCCAGAGCCTGGGGGGATATGCCTGTGGAGAACTTAAGGTCCTGCAGGCTTCTCCCAGTAGCCAGGTATCGCAAAGTGGTGATGAGCCTCTGCTCAGCACTGATGGCTTCCCGCATAACGGTGTCCTGCCTGGTAATATAGGGGGACACCAAAGCCAACAGCTGCTGAAATACGGGGTCAGACATCCTGAGAAAATTCCTGAAATCATCAGGATTATTCTCCCTGATCTCCCGCAACATAGGCATGTGACAGAATTGGTGCCGCTGGAGCAACCAATTCTTGGTCCATGAACTCCTCCTGACCCTGCTCATGGCATGGAGTCGGGATACAGCATGAACCCCTGCACCAACTACAGCACAAACTCTACGACGAGTACGTAGCCGCAACATGGCTAGATAACGGTCGGCTGAACAGAACGAACTAGAAGAACGCACGGAAGAACAGCAAGGCCTATGAAGAACAAGCTGAAAAACACGAACGTGCAGAGCAGGCCGCACTGAATAAACAGATACGAACTGACTACAAGCAGTGCTAAACAGATACGAACCCACAGGCGCAAACTGAACTCCCGAAAACGATCTTCAAAGCACGAAGACTGAAAAGCGCGAATCGTCTCTCACCAAACTTTTACTAACACGCGGTAACACGGAATTAGCAAAAGCGTCCCAAAGGGTGGCGTCATTCGAACGGAACTTCCCCTTTATAGTGCCGTCGTACGTGTTGAACGTCACTGCGCTTTGCTTGATCGTTTTTTTTAATGATGGTGTGTACGCAAGGCAGGCTTGAGAGGAAACATGAAAAAAAAACGAGGAGAAAAACGTCGGTTTAAAAAATGACATTAAAAACGATCGTGTGTACGGGGCATTAGGAATAGCTTTGATAAAGTATTGCCAAGCTTCTAACGCAGCTAGCTTGTATAGTAGGGTGATTGATCTTGGGGGTATTTCTGTTGAAGAATTGGACATTGAGAAAGGATCTTAGTAGACCCGATGGGATCAAGTATTGCTCAATATCATTCCAGTGCTTGGCAGTGGATGGAGTGAACCAGTGTCTTAGTTGGCCCAGTACTCCTGCCGCATGGTAGTCCTTCATATCTGGGAACTCCATCCCACCCACTTTTCTGTGACTAATGAGTATATGATAGGGACACCTTGGTCTTTATCCTAGCCACACATAAGCACCTAAGGCGCGTTTCACAGCCGTTAAAAAAGAAGTTGGGATGTGGATGGGCAAAGCAAGGTATAAGTATAATAGCTTTGGGAGCAGTAGCATTTTGAAGGCTGCGTTTCTTCCTTCCCATGTTAGATTGAATTTGCTCAGTCTGTTCATCTCCTCTTTAGGGGGCGAGCATCGGAAGGTAGTTGGATTGAAAGAGTTTGGAAGATGGAACTGTTAAAGAGATCCCTAAGTAGGGTATAGAGGATGCAACCCAATTAAAAGGCAACAACCTTTGTAGTTGGGATCTAGTTGCTTTGGTAAGATTTACACTTAGGATATTGGATTTGGCTTAGTTGATTTTGTAGTATGATATGCAGTTAAACTCATTCAAAACATTGTACAAGGGAGATAGAGAAGATGCCGGATCTGTGATAGTCAGGATGATATCATCTGTAAAGAGAGTTGTTTTATATTCTTTTTCCAATATTGAAATTCCTAGAATAGATCAGTGTGTTCTTATTTTTTGTGCTATGGGCTCCATTAGAAGAGTAAATATAATAGACGACAGAGGGCACCCCTGCCTAGTACTGTTGGTAATCTTATTTTCTATTTTTTAGAAAGTATGCCCTCTGTCAGGACCTGTGCCGCTGGGGTAATGTATATGGCCTTGATTGAAGACAGTAAATTGCCTTGAAAGCTGAATTTGGACAGTGTGAGGTGTAGATATCCCAGTGAATCATATCAAAGGCTTTCTAGGCATTGAATGTTAGGAACATGGTAGGGGTTTTAGTAGTTTTGGCATGGTGCATTGCGTTTATAATTTTCCTGGTGGCATCAGGGGCTTGACGGCCTGATATGAAGCCCACCTGGCCAGGGTCTCTAAGTGTGGGCATAAGGTTTGATAACCTGCTAGCAATGGCCTTAGTATATATTTTTAAATCCACATTCAGTAGAGAGATATGGGGTGAAAATTTTGGGGAAATACCAGCTCTTTCCCAAGTTTTGACAAAGTGACAATAGTTGCGGATAACATTTCAAATGGAAAATCGCCAGAGGACACAGCAGAGTGATAGGTCGACATTAAATGTGGAGACAGAGAGGCTGATAATAGCTTTTAGTATTTGGCTAAAAAGCCATCAGGACCTGGGGGTTTGTTGTTTGGAAGAGATAGAATAATTTTTTCTAATTCATCAGTTGTGAAGGGTTTGTTAAGGTCTTGTAATTGTTTATCGGACAATTTAGGTAGGGTAATACTGTCAAGGAATTTGGAGATAAAAGTTTCAGGAGGTTGTGATATTAGCGGGTCATCCTTCAGATTATACAGGGAGCTATAAAAATTACTGAAGGCATTGGCTATATCTTTTGGATTTTGCACTTTACCTCCATGGGTGGGACATATGAGGTGGAATATTCTTTGTTTAGCAACCCATTGTTTTAGTTGACATGCCAACAATTTGCCCGTTTTTTTTCCCGTTAGCATAAAAGTGGGAACGAAGTTTGCGTAAATGTTTTGCATGCTGTGCTGAAAGAAAGGTGCATAATTTATTTCTGTATTGAGGCAGCTGATTACTCGTTGCCATGTTGGGCCTAATTTTGTTTTCATCTTTCAATGGTGTCTAGAAGTGAGTCTAGCTGCTGTGTCTTTTGTCGTTTGTCCTGTGAGCTAAGCTTCAGCAATACCCCCCTCATGAAGACCTTATGGGCGTTCCATGTGTGGAAAGGGTTCATAGCAGAAGGTGCATTGTTCTCAAAACATTATTGGATTTGACTTGGTGTGGTCAATAAAAATACATCATTACGCCACCTGTTCATGCACCCTGTTGCATTCTTCCCTCCTACGCATATTGAGATGGGAGTGTGATCTGACCATGTAATGTTATGGATGTCAGAGGACGTAATGTCCTGAAGCAGGAATTTGTCAGTTAGGAATAAGTCTATTCTTGAATACGAACAATGGGGTTTGGAGAAAAAGGAGAAGTTGTTGTTGACAACTCAAAATGTCATACAGGGCATTGGACTTGAGAAACTTGTTTAGGGTGGATGTCCTTATACTATTTGGGGTTGGTCCTGAGGTATCCAGGGAGCCATCTGGGGCCGCATTTAAATCCCCACATATCAGCAGGCTACCCTTCCATTTCTTTTAGATCTTCTTCCAGATCTTATTGATAAACGAGATTTGTCTCGTATTTGGTGCGTAGATGTTGAGGATCGTATACACAACTGTTTTATTTCGCATACCAGAATAATGAACCTACCCTGGTGATCAAGGGTGGTGTCAAGTGGTTTGAAGGGTGCAATTAGTACTCCTCTTTTCTTCTGCGGCGCATTGGCAGAGTAAATGTGTGGAAAATGCTTGTGGGTAAATGATGGGGGGTTGTTGCTGGAAAAATGTGTTTCTTGAATGCACAAAACATTGCATTTTCGTTTGTTAGCTTCAGTTCATAAAGAGTACCTTTTGTTTGGGCTTTTCAGCACTTTGACGTTGAAGAATGTGACTGCGAATGGCATTTCTGCGTGAAGATGTGGACTTTAAGACCCTCCGAGTGTCCCAGAAGAAGTGGGTATAGGAAGAGGCAAGTGTTCTTCAACCCAGCCAGAGAATTTTATAAGGTGGAGAAGTTCCTTTGTCCCGGGGTAATTTGACAGACAGTGAGGGGCGCTGTAAAAATTGTGCACTCTGAGAGTGTGCTAAAGACTCAGATGCTTATCAAAGCTTGTGTAGTTGAGCATAAAACGATGAAAAATAAAGAAAAAATAAAAGATAAAACACGGATGACTCCGTAAAAAAGGTGAGTCCCTTACAAGGACTAAAATGTGTGGCGAACCACTACTACTAATCTGAGGGTAAACAGCTAGGCCCATACTCAGGGCAGCATTCAGGGCTAGAGTAGGAGTGTATTCGCCAGGAGTGTTGCTTAGGTAATCATCTCATCTGGTCGATCAGACTTATACCAATGTGTATCAGCGTGATTTTGGTGAGACGCACGGTTGCGTCGCTGAGGTAAAGGTTCAATGATGTTCCATTGACGCAATAGGGTCAATCCCTCCTCAAGGGAATGGATATTGTGCTCTTACCCATCTTTGGTAACCTCATTTGTCACCTCGTTTTGTGATGCTTCTTCTGCAGTCAGTCTGGGTCTTGATTTCATTGGACTGCTAGATGTGGATGATGCTGGAGAGCAGGATTCAATGTTTGCTGGTGCTTGTAAGTGTCCTCTGGCACTGTCTCCTTCCTCTCCTGTCACGCTGCCTCAGAGCATGGTGCCTATTTGGCTGTGAGCACGGGCTGGCAGGGGAAAGAGTTTGGTAATTTTTCTGGGCGCTCCCCTCTCCTTCCTCCATTTGGACATTCTCCTGGCGACGTGGATGTCTGGTAGGGTAAGTACGCCTGTATTAGGCGATCGTTACTCGCGCTGTAAGCCCTGTGGAGCCGGTGAGAGCCAGAGCTGTATTAGTGAGCACCCATCATGAATGGCATCCAGCCACGCCCACAGGAGCTTTTGTGAGAGTACTGATACTTGCACAAATGCTTGGTATCGGCAAGTTTTTTTTTCAGCTAGAACGCAGTTGAACACAGTTCCGGCACCTCCAACAATGAATGTATGTAATTGCAAGGAGTGCTGGGGTTTGCTGGAGGGTCTATTGATGCTGGCTGCTGGCGGGGATCTATTTTTGCACAGGGGTCTGTTGTTGCTGGGTAGGTCTATTGTTGCTGGTGGGGGTCTTATGTTGTTTGGGGGTGTCAATTGTTTCTGGGAGAGATCTACTGTTGAGGAAGAGGTCTGTTGTTGCTGGCTGCTGGGAGATCTGTTATTGCTGCTGGGAGTCTATTGTTGCTGCTGGGAGTCTATTGTTTATGGGGTGTTATTTTGTTGCGGGGGTCCATTGTTGCTGGGGGAGAAGTCTCTTTTTCTTCCCTTTTTGGCAGGTTTTTCCTATTAAGCATCTGGATTGGGTTGTTTGTTTTCTTTCATTTTGTTCACACATTTTGTGGCACAGCAGCAAAATAAAATAGCAAATAAAAAAAAAAAAAACTCAAGTGCTATTACTGACCATTGCTCTGTGCATGTATTAACAAAAAAGCCATGTATCCATCAGTAAGAACTGATCAGTCAGTTAAAAAAATTACTACCTTATACATGTTATACAAGTACCGTATTCAAACTCTGCCCCAGCTGCACTTGCAGTTGTTCTGTTTACCTGTGAAATACTGTTTTCACTAATATGAAAACTGGAATCCATTAAATTAAAAAGACTGCATGACTGAGCAGCAGTAACAAGTTGTTAAGAATCCAGTAAACCTAAATTATAGCCTGACTTATTAAAGAACGAATACAAAAAAAATTATATTTAATACCAATTACAGTATACTGTATAGGGCATGTACAATTTTCTGAAACTTGTTAAAATTGATGCTAAGGAGGAATAGGGATGAGCTTCCAGTTCGAGTCGAACCCATGTTCGACTCGAACATCGTCTGCTCGGCCGTTCGCCGAATTTCGAACAATATTGACCGTTCGCGCCAAATTCGAGTGCCGCGTCACGACCCGCATGCTTTGGCCAATCACAGTGCGGAAAAAACGGAGAGCCATAATTGGCCAAAGCCAGCTTTGCTTTGGCCAATTATGTCTCAGGGGGTTTAGTACACGCCCCACACTATATAAGGCCGCCTGCGTGGCGGCCTTGTGTAGTGTGTTGCGGCGGTGGTTAAAGACAGACAGAGAGAGAGAGACAGTGCCATTTAATTTGAGTTAGCTGCAGTTACAGTGTGTAGAGGATATATATGCATCCTAGGTGTTGTATATATATTTATACACTGTCTTCAGTTTAGCTAGATCCGTTCCTGTTATTCTCTTCCTAATATACTGACAGGCAGGCAGGCAGGTGATTGTGCTAGCTGCAGTATTTTCACTTAGTGTACTGTGTCATTTGCACAGTGTGCACCTAAAGCTTACCTGAATACAATTGCTGGTGTTCTCATACTAATACAGGCAGGGAGCTGCAGTATTTTGATTTAGTGCCCTTTGCACAGTGTGCACCTAAAGCTTACCTGAATACAATTGCTGGTGTTCTCATACTAATACAGGCAGGGAGCTGCAGTATTTTCATTTAGTGTCCTTTGCACTGTGTGCACCTAAAGCTTACCTGAATACAATTGCTGGTGTTCTCATACTAATACAGGCAGGGAGCTGCAGTATTTTCATTTATTGTCCTTTGCACAGTGTGCACCTAAAGCTTACCTGAATACAATTGCTGGTGTTCTCATACTAATACAGGCAGGGAGCTGCAGTATTTTCATTTAGTGTCCTTTGCACAGTGTGCACCTAAAGCTTACCTGAATACAATTGCTGGTGTTCTCATACTAATACAGGCAGGGAGCTGCAGTATTTTCATTTAGTGTCCTTTGCACAGTGTGCACCTAAAGCTTACCTGAATACAATTGCTGGTGTTCTCATACTAATAGAGGCAGGGAGCTGAAGTATTTTCATTTAGTGTCCTTTGCACAGTGTGCACCTAAAGCTTACCTGAATACAATTGCTGGTGTTCTCATACTAATACAGGCAGGGAGCTGCAGTATTTTCATTTAGTGTCCTTTGCACAGTGTGCACCTAAAGCTTACCTGAATACAATTGCTGGTGTTCTCATACTAATAGAGGCAGGGAGCTGCAGTATTTTCATTTAGTGTCCTTTGCACAGTGTGCATCTAAAGCTACCTGAAGACAATTGCTGGTGTTCTGATCATATTAATACCACAGGCAGGCAGCTTCAGTATTTACAGTTAGTGCACTGTGTCCTTTGAACAGTTTGCACCTAAAGCTACCTGAAGACAATTGCTGGTGTTCTCATACAAATACCACAGGCAGGGAGCTGCAGTATTTTCAGTTAGTGTACTGTGTCCTCTGCACAGTGTGCACCTAAAGCTACCTGAAGACAATTGCTGGTGTTCTCATACAAATACCACAGGCAGGGAGCTGCAGTATTTTCAGTTAGTGTACTGTGTCCCCTGCACAGTGTGCACCTAAAGCTACCTGAAGACAATTGCTGGTGTTCTCATACTAATACCACAGGCAGGGAGCTGCAGTATTTCCAGTTAGTGTACTGTGTCCTTTGCACAGTGTGCACCTAAAGCTACCTGAATACAATTGCTGGTGTTCTCATACAAATACCACAGGCAGGGAGATGCAGTATTTTCAGTTAGTGTACTGTGTCCACTGCACAGTGTGCACCTAAAGCTACCTGAAGACAATTGCTGGTGTTCTCATATTAATATCACAGGCAGGGAGCTGCAGTGTTTTCAGTTAGTGTACTGTGTCCTTTGCACAGTGTGCACCTAAAGCTACCTGAATACAATTGCTGGTTTTCTCATACTAATACCACAGGCAGGGAGCTGCAGTATTTTCAGTTAGTGTACTGTGTCCTTTGCACAATGTGCACCTAAAGCTACCTGAATACAATTGCTGGTGTTCTCATACTAATACCACAGTCAGGGAGCTGCAGTATTTTCAGTTAGTGGTCCATATTGCTGGGACCACGCATTGCATTAAAGCCGCAAGCAGTTTTAAATTACTTTTTTTCCTTTAGAAATGTCATTTTGTGCAAGGACAGTTCTAAACACGGGAAACACGTGCCACTTCAAAGGCATACTTTAGACACCCCCCAGGTACGATATTTAAAGGAATATTTCACTTTTTTTTCACTTTAAGCATCATTAAAATCACTGTTCCCGAAAAAACGGCCATTTAAAAAAAAAAAAATTTGCATTGATACATGTCCCCTGGGGCAGGACCCAGGGTCCCCAAACCCTTTTTAGGACAATAACCTGAATATTAGCCTTTAAAATTAGCACTTTTGATTCCGAACGTTTGAGTCCCATAGACTTTAACGGGGTTCTAAAGTTCGTGCAAACTTTCGGTCCGTTCGCAGGTTCTGGTGCGAACCAAACCGGGGGGTGTTCGGCTCATCCCTACTAAGGAATAGAGTATCTTGTTTTCTGGAAAGACGTAATCCTAATCACAGCCAACTTCCTCCCTGGCGGTATGATTCTGTCAGATTTTAGGTGCTGAAAGCGGTACAATTATTTTGTATGGAAATTTGGAATTTTATATTGTAGTTCTTAGGAAAAACTCACTTAAATCTGCCCAAACCAGAGTCTAGTAGACATCCCGGGTATGATAAAGTTTGAAACACAAAATCATAAATTTTAATATAATAAATAACTATAAATAATTATAACAAATAATAATATAATAATAATTAAAAATTATTCAATAATGTAATCAAATCAAAAACACTGAAATTTGCTCAGTTTCAGAATTGTCGCTGTCATTAGATTTAGTGTTTGATGACGAATTTCACCACATATCACTATCGCTCAATTCTGCAAGTGATTCTAATTTATTATCGCTGTTTTCTAGCTGGTCTAAAACCACTTTTGACATAAAGGGACACTTTTTGGTTGCTATGGACAATCTCCAAATTCCAGGCAGAAAAAACTGTATTTATAATATAAAAGTGCATGCAGGGCACTGGACAGACCACTAGGGACAAAGGGGATGTGTAATTATTTTATACAGTACTGTAATCGGTAAGATTACAGTATACTGTATGTGTATTGTGTTTTAACTTTTTTGAATTTGGCGCCTATCTCCGCCCCCGTGCGCCGCAACGTCACAAGGAACGAAGCTTGGCACTTGGCAGTGTGAATCGAGTGAGGAGACAGCTTGCACACACAGCGGGGAGACATCGCAGGATCCAGGGAACAAGGTAAGTAGCTCTCCCTGTATCCTGCGATGCAGCCTGAGTCTGGCTCGGGGTTACCGCTAATGGTACTGAAATCTTACCCCGAGCCAGACTCAGGAATACCGCCAGGGAGGTTAATAACCTAACTGAGAAAAGGGGGGATTTACTAAAACTGGTGCACACAGAATATGGTGCAGCTGTGCATAGTAACCAATCAGCTTCTAACTGCTGGTTGTTCAATTATTCTTTAGGCTGGGTTCACACTAGTGCGACACGACATCTGTCCTACTTTGGATCCGACTTTGCCCTGCGACATGAAGCCGACATATGTCCGACTTTCAATGAACGGGGATCCGACTTGGATCCCCGCCAATATCAGGCACTGTGTTTGGTATGAATCTTGAGGGGGAACTCCAGGCCAAATTTTAAATTAAAAAAACCCGGTGTGGGTTCCCCCTCCAGAGGCATACCAGGCCCTTGGGTCTGGTCTGGATTTGAACGGGCGCCCCTACGCCGAAAAAACGGTGTGGGGGTCCCCCAAGGTCCACACCAGACCCTTATCCGAGCACACATCCTGGCAGGCCGCAGGGGAAGAGGGGGGACGAGAGGGCGGCCCCCCCTCCCTCCTGAACCGTACCAGGCCGCATGCCCTCAACATGGGGGGTTTGGTGCTCTGGGGCAGGGGGGCGACCTGCGGTCCCCCCACCCCAGAGCACCCTGCCCCCATGTTGATGAGGACAGGGCCTCTTCCCGACAACCCTGGCCGTTGGTTGTCGGGGTCTGCGGGCGGGGGGCTTATCGGAATCCGGGAGCCCCCTTCAATAAGGGAGCCCCCAGATCCCGCCCCCCCACCCTATGTGAATGAGTATGGGGTACATCGTACCCCTACCCATTCACCTGGTGGAAAAAAAATTGCAATAAAAAAACACTACACAGGTTTTTAAAGTAATTTATTACACAGCTCCGGGGGTCTTCTTATGACTCCGGCGCTCTTCTTCCGACTTCCGGGGGTCTTTTCCGACTTCGGGGGTCTCCGGTGTCGTCTCCGCGCTCTCCGGTTCTTTCTTCAGCCGGGCCTCCGCTAACTTCTTTTTAGCTCTCTTGCTAACAGAGGCCCGGTCTTCCCGTTGTCTCGTCCGGCTCTCCGTTGTCCTTCTGCCGGCCCCTCCACTAACTTCTTGCTAGCTCTTTCGCTAGTGGAGGGGCCGGGCTTCCCGTCGCCGTCGGCTTCTTCTTCCCTCTTCTCCTCCTCGATGTTGACGCGTCGCTTCTTCCCGCTGTAATACTGGCTCTCCGCTCCGCATTAATATAGGCTTCTCATGACGTCACAGTCACATGTTCCCATGACGTCACAGTCACATGCTCCGGGGCCATGTGCCCCGGAACATGTGACTGTGACGTCATGAGAAGCCTATATTAATGCGGAGCGGAGCGGAGAGCCAGTATTACAGCGGGAAGAAGCGACGCGTCAACATCGAGGAGGAGAAGAGGGAAGAAGAAGCCGACGGCGACGGGAAGACCGACCCCTCCACTAGCGAAAGAGCTAAAAAGAAGTTAGTGGAGGGGCCGGCAGAAGGACAACGGAGAGCCGGACGAGACAACGGGAAGACCGGGCCTCTGTTAGCAAGAGAGCTAAAAAGAAGTTAGCGGAGGCCCGGCGGAAGAAAGAACCGGAGAGCGGGAGACGACACCGCAGACCCTCGAAGTCGGAAAAGACCCCCGGAAGTCGGAAGAAGACCCCCGGAAGTCGGAAGAAGAGCGCCGTAGTCGGAAGAAGACCCCCGGAGCTGTGTAATAAATTACTTTGAAAACCTGTGTAGTGTTTTTTTATTGCAATTTTTTTCCACCAGGTGAATGGGTAGGGGAACGATGTACCCCATACTCATTCACATAGGGTGGGGGGGCCGGGATCCGGGGACCCCCTTATTGAAGGGGGCTCCCGGATTCCGATAAGCCCCCCGCCTGCAGACCCCGACAACCAACGGCCAGGGTTGTCGGGAAGAGGCCCTGTCCTCATCAACATGGGGGCAGGGTGCTCTGGGGTGGGGGGCCGCAGGTCGCCCCCCTCCCCCAGAGCACCAAACCCCCCATGTTGAGGGCATGCGGCCTGGTACGGTTCAGGAGGGAGGGGGGGGGCGCTCTCTCGTCCCCCCCTCTTCCCCTGCGGCCTGCCAGGTTGTGTGCTCGGATAAGGGTCTGGTTTGGACTTTGGGGGGACCCCCACGCCGTCTTTTCGGCGTAGGGTGCCCGTTCAAATCCAGACCAGACCCAAGGGCCTGGTATGCCTCTGGAGGGGAACCCACGCCGGTTTTTATTTAAAATTTGGCCTGGAGTTCCCCCTCAAGAGCAGTACAGCACAAGTCGCATGCCATAGTCGGACCATGCAAGACTGCGGTCTGACTTTGATCCGACTTCAATGATAGTCAATGGGCTGAAGTCGGATCAAAGTCGGACCAAAGTAGTACAGGGAGCATTTTCAAAGTCGGACCGACATGTGTCGGACCAGTTAGGACGGCTCCCATAGGGAAACATTGATTTTCACACGTCATGCGACATGAGCTCCCAATGTCGGAGCATTTGTCGCCCCAGTGTCAACCAGGCCTTAACAATAAAACCTAGAAGCTGATTGGTTACTATTCACAGCTGCACCAGATTCTGTCTGCACCAGTTTTAGTAAATCCTGCCTGTAGTAGACAGCTTTAGAGAACAAACAAATAGAAATGCTTGGTGTATTCCTTGCTGACATCTGCTAATCATTGAAGGGTTAGCCTCCCACTATGTTATGACTCATGGAAATAAATTAAAGGAAATAGATGCAGGCTGCATCATCAGTTGGTGCTAACACAGCACTCTCTATTCATATATATTATGTCCCCCAAGCTCCCTCCACCTTTCCCCAGTGGAAATGCTTGGCAAACTCTGTCATTTTCAGGCATGCTTTTCTGCATGTATTTGATGTTAATTAATTTATAATGTACAGTTCCAGTGAACTTGTATCCTCTACATTAGCTGCATTAACAGTAGCAGTAACAGAGCTGTGCACAGAAGTAAATGTGCCTTCATAAGCCACTAGACACGTGCAATTTATTTCGTTCCGAATTAGTTTTTCGACAACATTCTACAAATTCATTAAGTGGGAAATATTCGAATTAACGAAAACAAGATTTTTTTCTGAAATGTCAAAAATATAAAAAAAAGAAAATATAAAATTCTAAAATCCAAAAATTTGAAAATAAGAACGAAAATCCGAAAATTCTAAAGAACGAAAATGCAAAATTAAGAACGAAAATTCGAAAACCTGAAAATTTGAAAATCCGCAAACCTAATAACTAATTAACGAACTAACTAATAATAACTATTACTACTATTAAATTATAGGTGTTGTCATTTCCTTTCATTTGGCTGTTAGTGAACGTAACGACTACGGATTTATCCGAAGTTACAAATTAACCGAAATAACGAATACTGCATCTAAACGAATGGAACGAAACAAATGAATAATAATAAATAATAATAATAAAAACATTTTATTATTATTATTATTTATTATTATTATTTGTTACTTAGCATTCGTTTAGATGCAGCATTCGTTATTTTGGATAATTTGTAACTTCGGATAAATTCGTATTCGTTACATTCACTAACAGCCAAATTTGAAAGGAAATTCATATACCTATAATTTAATAGTTTTTTTTATTATTAGTTAGTTATTATTTTGGATTTTAGAATTTCCAGATTTTAGAATTTTAGAATTTTGGTTCTTATTTTTGGATTTTCGTTCTTATTTTTGGATTGTTTGGACTTTTGTTCCTATTTTTGGATTTTCTAATTTTCCGATTTTCAGATTGAATTTTTTTGAATTTTAGAATTTTCTAATTTTTATGAATTTATTCAAAATAAAGAAGTTCGATCATAACGAGTGACCCGAAAAAAAAAAAGAATAAAACTTAAACGAAAAAGAACAAATTTTTCGGCAGTGCACATGTCTATAAGCCACAGGAGTTAACCACTTAAGCCCCGGACCATTTGGTAGCTAGAGGACCAGAGGTGATTTCAGAATTTTGCACTGCGCTGCTTCAACTGTAAATTGTGCGGACATGCAATGTTGTACCCAAACGAAATTTGCGTCCTTTTCTTCCCACAAATAGAGCTTTCTTTTAATGGTATTTGATTGCCTCTGCGATTTTTATTTTTTGCGATATAAACGGAAAAAGACCGAAAATGTTGAAAAAAAATGATATTTTCTACTTTTTGTTATAAGAAAAATCGAATAAACTAAATTTTAGTCATACATTTAGGCCAAAATGTATTCAGCCACATGTCTTTAGTAAAAAAAAATGTCAATAAGCGTATATTTATTGGTTTGCGCAAAAGTTACAGCGTTTACAAACTAGGGTACATTTTCTGGAATTTACACAGCTTTAAATTTATGACTGCCTATCTCATTTCTTGAGGTGCTAAAATGGCAGGGCAGTACAAAACCCCCCCAAATGACCCCATTTTGGAAAGTAGACACCCCAAGGAAATTGCTGAGAGGCATGTTGAGCCCATTGAATATTTTTTTTTTTTGTCCCAAGTGATTGAATAATGACAAAAAAAATAAAAAAATACAAAAAGTTGTCACTAAATGATCTATTGCTCACACATGCCATAGTTATATGTGGAATTGCACCCCAAAATACATTCTGCTGCTTCTCCTGAGTATGGGGATACCACATGTGTGGGACTTTTTAGGAGCCTAGCCACGTACGGGACCCCGGAAACCAAGCACCGCCTTCAGGATTTCTAAGGGCGCAAATTTTGGATTTTACTCCTCACTACCTATCACAGTTTCGAAGGCCATAAAATGCCAAAATAGCACAAAACCCCCCCAAATGACCCTATTTTGGAAAGTAGACACCCCAAGCTATTTACTGAGAGGCATTTTCAGTCCATGGAATATTTTACATTTTGCCACAAGTTGCGGGAATATGACAAACTTTTTTTTTTTACACAAAGTTGTCACTAAATGATATATTGCTCACACATGCCATGGGCATATGTGAAATTACACCCCAAAATACATTCTGCTGCTTCTCCTGAGTACGGGGATACCACATGTGTGGGACTTTTTGGGAGCCTAGTCGCGTACGGGACCTCAAAAACCAAGCACCGCCTTCAAGGTTTCTAAGGGCATAAATGTTTGATTTCACTCCTCACTACCTATCACAGTTTTAAGGCCATAAAATGCCAAGATGGCACAAACCCCCCCAAATGACCCCATTTTGGAAAGTAGACACCCGAAAATATTTGCTGAGAGGCATGTTGAGCCCATTGAATATTTTTTTTTTGTCCCAAATGATTGAATAATGACAAAAAGGAAAAAAAAAAATGTACAAAAAGTTGTCACTAAATTATATATTGCTCACACATGCCATGGTTATATGTGGAATTGCACCCCAAAATACATTCTGCTGCTTCTCCTGAGTACGGGGATACCACATGTGTGGGACTTTTTGGGAGCCTAGCCGCGTACGGGGCCCCAAAAACCAAGCACCGCCTTCAGGATTTCTAAGAGCTGAAAAGAATGATACCAAGATGATACCTAAACCTGCAGGCATCATTCTGGTATAAACATTCAAAGTCCAGCAACATACCAGTACGTTGCTGGTCCTTGTTGGACATGTATTGTAATCTTTTTTTTCATGCAGCCTGTTGGCTGAACGAAAAAAAGAGATTGATCGGTGGGTATGCCCACCATTAGAATACCTCCCTTCATCCACCCACTTCTAATGATGGGCATATATGCCGAAGCATGGGGGCGTCCTCCCGCAAAAAAGTTATGCCGCGTACACACGGTCGGACTTTTCCACGGGCAAGACTTCGTCGGAATTTCGACCGTATGTACGCGGCATAAAAGGTTATGCTGCGTACACACGGTCGGACTTTTCCACGGGCAAGCCTCCGTCGGAATTTCGACCGTATATACGCGGCATTAGGAGCAAAATCGCTCCTCCGCCCCTGCTGCCCCCATGCTTCGGCATATATGCTCTTTTTTTTAACTGTGGTGGTGAAATCACCTCCTACAGCGTTGGAGTCACGGCTTTATGTATCGTGGGAGCAAACGCTGTTGCTGTCAAGATAAATAGATCCGCTCTGCAACTGAATGGTGTACCTGCTAAGCAAATGATGGTTAAAATTAAAACAAAGTAACATTATAGTATAACAGTAAGACCATACCATACCATACCTGCAAAGCAAATACCAAAACAAAACCTAGTAAAAAATAAAACATTTTTTTAACGCAACCTGTGCCTAAAATATATATATGCCGAAGCATGGGGGCATCCTCCCGCAAAAAAATTATGCCGCGTACACACGGTCGGACTTTTCCACGGGCAAGCCTTTGTCGGAATTTCGACCGTATGTACGCGGCATAAAAGGTTATGCCGCGTACACACGGTCGGACTTTTCCACGGGCAAGCCTCCGTCTGAATTTTCGACCGCATGTACGCGGCATTAGGAGCAAAATCGCTACTCCGCCCCTGCTGCCCCCATGCTTCGGCATATATGCTCTTTTTTTTAACTGTGGTGGTGAAATCACCTCTTACAGCACTGGAGTCACGGCTTTATGTATCGTGGGAGCAAACGCTGTTGCTGTCAAGATAAATAATTCCGCGCTGCAGTTGAATGGCGCACCTGAAAACAAAAAATTACATACCTGAAAAGCAAGCATGATAAAACATTGCAGAATGGAATACAGTAAAAAAAGAGCAGAACAATAGAGAGAAAATAGAGAGAGAGAGAGAGAGAACAATAAAACGACAACTATTTTTGGTTTTTTTATTTTATATTTTTTTTGTGTTTTGTTTTTGACGTTTTTTTTTTCTTTTTTACACTTTTTTTTTATAACTTTAACAACTGTAATGGTTCGGGTCTCTCAAAATGTAATGGCATCTTGGGAGACCCTGTGTAAGTGTGTCCTAGTCTGTGAAATGCTGTACCCTACGCTAAAACTTCACTTTTGAGTGGTAGCGTTCAAAACATTCACCAAGGCAAAGACCAGGCTTGTCAGGACAGAGTGGACAATAATGACGGGTGTCACGCCTAAATCCGCGCTTGCTACAGACACAACATCTTTTTTGGGGGGCTCGTTGGGTAGGGGTACTCGGGAGGACATACGTATAATGCCTCTCATGCAGCCGGCTTACTGCATTTGGTTGGGGATGGTGAGGTGCAGAACTGCCTGGATACAGGAGTTCTGTGACTATCTCATTCTGGAATTTTAGAAGAGATAAAGTCCCGCCTGAAGCTCTGTATAGCACATGAGCGTTCAGCAAAGCCAATTGAAATAAGGATAGAGACACTTTTTTGTACCAGCGTCTCGCCTTACGGTCAATTAGATACGGCGCCAACAACTGGTCGTTGAGGTCCACCCCTCCCATATTTTTGTTATATTCGTGGACACAGAGGGGTATCTCCACAACACCAGTCGCCGTAGGAATTTGGACTGTCGTGTCTGCATGAAGGGAGGTAAGAAGGAAAACATTCTTATTGTCCCTCCACTTCATAGCGAGCAAATTATTACACTTTACGCAGGCTCTCTCCCCCAGCCTAAGACGGGCATCTACAAGCCGCTGGGGAAAGCCCCGGCGATTAGGTCGCACGGTGCCACATGCTCCAATGTGATGAGCAAACAAGTGACTAAACAGTGGCACGCTCGTGTAATAATTGTCCACATACAAGTGGTACCCCTTTCCGAATAAGGGTGACACCAATTTCCACACTATCTTGCCAGCGCTCCCTATGTAATCCGGGCAGTTGACCGGCTCAACCTGACTATCTTTTCCCTCATAAACCATAAAGCTCCATACATAGCCTGTTGCCCTGTCACAGAACTTATAGAGCTTGACCCCGTATCTGGCACGCTTGCTGGGAAGGTACTGCTTGAAAGCCAAGCGGCCAGAAAATTTAATCAGGGACTCATCAACGCAGACAACTTGATCGGGAATAAACAAGGCTGCAAAACGTTTGTTGAAGTGGTTTATGAGGGGCCGAATTTTATAGAGCCGGTCGTATTCAGGGTCCCCACGTGGACGTTGAAGTGCATGAACCGCAAAATCTGCTCGTATCGTTTCCTGGGCATGGAGGCAGAGAACACGGGCATGTGGTCAATTGGGTGCGTGGACCAATAAGCACGCAATGACGGGAATTTATGTGTGCCCATGTTGAGGGAAAGGCCCAGAAAGGTCTTAAATTCGGAAACCGTAATTGGTTTCCAATCTTTGGCAATGGAAGGCAACTGGGGATTAGCGGCGATGAATTGACCAGCATATAAATTACTCTGGTCCACAATAGATCTATAGAGATCTTCCGTGAAAAACAGCGAATAATAATCAATTGGCATAAAATCAGCTGTTTCCACCTGAATACCGGGTTGGGCAGTGAATGGGGGAAGTACGGGTTCTGCAGAAGTGGTGGGGACCCAATCAGGATAGGCGAATTCTGCAGGAAGGGCACTATGGGTACGACGGGCCTGCCTTTGTCTTCTTATTGGTGGCAGTGGGACACTACTTGTGCTTGCCACCTCGCCAGCTTGAACTGCACTTATGGGACTCGCCACATCACCACGTGATACTGCAGTGCTGGATGTACGCCCAGGCTGTACTAGGCCGCTGGTGCTTGCCAATTCACCAGAAGGAATAGCGGCGCTAGTACTACTCTGCTCCATGATACGAGAGCCCTGTGGTTCTTGCTCCTCAACAACCTCAGAAGATCGGGATCGGGTACGCCTGACCTTAGCAGGGACCTCAACTTCGTTGTCAGAGCTATCTGACGTGGGGCCGCTGACGTCACTGTCTTCTACGGGAAGATATTCTGAGCCTGAATCTGACAGATACGTGACCTCCTCTTCACTATCTGTCATGCTCAGAATCTCGTAGGCCTCTTTTCTAGTGTACCTTCGACTTGCCATTTTGGGCTCTAAATTTAGGGGTACACTAGTAAGATTCACAGGAAAAAAAGCACCTGACTGTCGTCAGCAAATATATCAAACACTACAAAAAAAACTGTTAGCGATCGCAGGGATCAGGCCTGTCTCTGCGAACGCTGCAGTTATGTGTTTTGTGTTTGGTAAGTGACAGTGATCGATCGATACTGCACTTGGGTGGGCTGGGCTGGGCGGAGGGGCTAAACGCAGGTGCTAGCAGGTATCTGGGCTGATCCTGCTAACACTGTGTTTTTGGGAACCCTAAACCGCTGGGGACGCTAGTATAGATCTGATCAGATACTATACCACTAAGGGAGGTGTATGCTTTGCGCGTGGGTGTTAGCGTTACTGGCACTAACCTAACGCTGCCTGGGGCGACGCAGACCCTCTCTGGCGCTAAAATCTAGTTGATATCACCCGCCGGGCGATCAGGGGGTTAAACCTTTATTGGGTTATATACGGCGGGTGCCCTAATGCTATAAAAAGCAAACTAACCAACCAGCGTCACCCGTAACCTTTATATGGTGATCACTGGTGAAAGGGTTAACTAGGATCAATCAGGGGGTTAAAACCTTTATTAGGTTAAATATGGGGGTACCCGACGCTATATAAAAACCTGACGGGTAACCTAAATAACTAACTGGGTAACCAGTGTCACCAGTGACGCTTATACGGTGATCACTGGTGAAAGGGTTAACTCTAGGGGCAATCAGGGGGTTAAAATAATATATGGGGGTACCTGACTCTATAAAAACCTGCGGCGAAACTAAAAATAAATAACTGGCTATCTAGGGCACCACCGGCACTAAATACAGCGATCGAAAATACGATCGCTTAGTGACGCTGGCATTAGGGGGTGAAAGGGTTACCTGACGGGCGATCAAGGGGTTAAACCTTTATTAGGGGGGGTTAGGGGGCTACCCTGGACCTAAAGGGGCCTAAACCTAACTGCCCTGACACTTTTTCTGTCACAGATGACACTAAATGCAGTGATCAGTAAAATAAATGATCACTGCAATCAGTGACACTGTGATTGGGGGCTGGGGGGTGACCTGGGGGGTGATCTGGGGGTGACTGGGGGGTGAAATATGTGCCTATGTGTACCTATGTGTCAGTGGACTGTTGGTGCACTAACCTGCGTCTTCTCTCCTTGGCGCTGCGGACGAAAAGACCGCCGCGAGGAGAGATGACATCACTTCCTCCTGCTTCCTCTGCCTGTGTTTACATTACACGGGCAGAGGGAGCATTTTCATTCGCCGGGAGTGATCACGAGGGGGTGGCCGGAATCGAATGGCCGTCCCCTCATCTGCGATCGCTCCCCAACGATAAACGGCTGCTCACTGTATAGGAGGGGGGTCCGATCGGACCCCCCAACTGTACAAAGGCGATCATGTACACTGTACGTGATTGTGCCTGTCGGTGCCATTCTGCCGACGTACATATACAGTGAGCGGTCGTTAAGTGGTTAATTGTGAATCTGTTTTCTGTTCAGTGCAGTAAAATGCCCTGTTGCTTCCTTTTGGGTTCCTGGCCATCCAACTCTCAAAACAACAGCAGAATTCTTACCTCCAGCACACAGGGGGCCACACACGGATCAAATTTTTGGTGATTCAGCAGTCCACATCTAGCTTTAGTCTAGCATGGTATTATTCTTACAGCTATGGTGTTACAAATAATCCCCTTTTAGAGAATTGAGACACTATATTTATACCCCCTATAGGGAGGTTTTCATCCATGATAGACTGATATGTTCACATGCATTCTGATGCTTATGATGATTAGACATGTGCATTCGTTTTCGTCCGAATGCATTTTTGTCCGAATTTCAGGTATTTTCGTTATCGTTTTAACAAACGAAAACAAAAGCACAGAATCTGAAAGCCGAAAGATCCGACATAAACAAATGTTTTTTTTTTCGTTTTCGTTGAGACAACAGTTCGATATAGATAGGAGATTCAACGTGACGCTGACAATAACAATCTGTGTCTATCGAACCTGTGGTCGAATGTGCCTAACCTTAACTCTATTAGTCCAAGATTATTCTACATAGAGAGAAAAGATTCGACATTATAGAGAGAAAAGATTCGACATAGAGAGAAAAGATTCGACATTATAGAGAGAAAAGATTCGACATTATAGAGAGAAAAGATTGCTGCTGGAATTGGGTGGGGGAAGTAAAATAAAAATAATGATGATGATGAATGTTATTGGCTGATTGTAACCAAAGAGGAGGAGCAGTAAAATAGCTAGAACTAACTTGACAATTCAACATGAACAACGAAGATTCGACAAAGCATCGAAAAACATACAAATGTCGAATCTGTCATTGAAGGCTTATGGTGTCTGTCGAAAGTTAGAAGATTCGACGGTGCAGCTTAACTGTACGACGCTGCAATCGTACATTTCCGGTCAAATGCATCCGCCCATACGCTATAGAAGAATTCTAATGTTGGTTGACTAGTAATAGTAATTAATAAATATAATTATTACTAGTCATACAACATTAGAATTCTACTATAGCTTGTAGGCGGAACATTCGAACGGAAATGTATGATTGCAGCGTCGTACAGTTTCGCTGCTCCGTCGAATCTTCTTTGAACATTCGACAGACACCACAAGCCTTCAATGACAGATTTGACCTTAATTAATTCAGACTTTCGGACGAATGCAATTTCTAACGAAAAACTAAATAAATAAAAACGAATTTCGGGAGTAACTAAATTAATTAATTTTTCGGACGAAAACGAAATTCCAAAACGAAATATTTCAGTGTGCACATGTCTAATGATGATTACCTATCCAGCCACATAGGGAAGACTGGGGACATTTATGGTTTTAATGGGTTTTCTATTATGGTTTTTATTGGGTTGCTTGGTATGAGCAATAGAGAAAGTGATGTTGATAAATGCAGTTTCCTACATACAGTTTATTTTATTGCTTTTTGTAATTTTTTATTCGAAAATAGTCTGTTGAAGTCTGATAGTAAAGATATTTTTCCCCTTTGCTTATCTATTTAACCACCCTGGCAGACATGGGTACATTTTGTAGCCAAGAGTTTTTAAATTTGTTAATTGGTCATTTATGTACTGGTGCTTAGAGCTTCATAGCAAATAGAAATACAATATAACAATATTTTATACACATTAGGGCAATGTCCAGGTGTTTATTTGTGACAGCATTGACACGACACAAAGTAAAAATTTAGTTTTCATGGCCCTTTAAATCATAGAACGCTTCCATTTTATAGATAATAGTCTATGTAGAAAATCATAGCCCCCAACAATATAGGAAGAGTTTTTCTTATGTTATCATTTCTCACTATATGCTTCCAGGACAATTTATAGCCAATATTTACGTATCACTTCCTTCTCTCTGCGCTCATCTCATTTTACCGTCTCTCTGATTTTCTGGTTCTTATCTTCCTACTTTCTTTAGCATTTCTCATGAATATAGATTCAGATTAGATGGGTTCATAGCACAGCCTATATGAAATAATTCTATAGAATGTTTCCTAGATAATGCATGGCAAGAAAAATGCATTTACATTCTCCATTGTATGTTCAATGTGGTTGTGGACGTTAGGCGAAGGCTTCTGTTGAAAGTACTTTATAGAGTATAATTAATCTTTAAAACACTAATTTATTCTAAATCTGAGAACATTGCATTCATGATTTAACAGACTTTCTCTTATTTCTCATCATAACCCATTTATATAAGTCTGTGTTATAATGAAATCCCCTTCTAATCTATTTTACACTTCAAAAATAAGTCCTGTTCTTTGCAAACTTCTTAGAGCAATGTTAACTTAAGATCAAAGCAAAGAATAGTTACTCAACACTTTAAAAGCTATAATAGCCAACAAAGGGCAAAGACCAGGGATGAGCCGAACACCCCCCTGTTCGGTTCGCACCAGAACCTGCGAACAGACAAAATATTCGTGTAAACTTTAGAACCCTATTAAATACAATGGACTCGAACGTTCGAAATCTAAAGTGTTAATTATAAAGGCTAATATGCAAGTTATTGTCCTAAAAAGTGTTTGGGGACCCGGGTCCTGCCCCAGGGGACATGTATCAATGCAAAAAGAAGTTTTAAAAACGGCCGTTTTTTCGGGAGCAGTGATTTTAATAATGCTTAAAATGAAAAAATAAAAGTGAAATATTCCTTTAAATTTCGTACCTGGGGGGTGTGTATGATATGCATGTGAAGTGGCGCATGTTTCTCGTGCTTAGAACTGTCCCTGCAAAAAATGACATTTTTGAAAGAAAAAAATGCATTTAAAACTGACTCGCGGCTATTAATGAATTGTCGGCTCCCGGCAATACATACAAAAGTCATTGATAAAAAAAAAAAAAAAAGCGTGGGGGTTCCCCAGAATTCAATTACCAGGCCCTTCAGGTCTGGAATGGATATTAAGGGGAACCCCGCCGCAAATTTAAAAAAAAATTGACGTGGGGTCCCCCCAAATATCCATTCCAGGCCCTTCAGATCTGGCATGGATTTTAAGGGGAACTCCACCCCAAATAAAAAAAAAAAATGGCGTGGGGTCCCCCTAAAAATCCATACCAGACCCCTCCTGAACCGTACCAAGCCACATGCCCTCAACATGGGGAGGATGTCCCCATGTTGATGGGGACAAGGGCCTCATCCCCACAACCCTTGCCAGGTAGTTGTGGGGGTCTGCGGGCGGGGGGCTTATCGGAACCCCCCTTAACAAAGGGGACCCCCAGATCCCGGCCCCCCCCTATGTGAATTGGTAAGGGGTACATTGTACCCCTACCATTTTACGAAGAAAGCGTAAAAAAATGTTTAAAAAAACACACAAACACCTTGAAAAAGTCCTTTATTATAAAAAAAAAACATTCCAGCGGTGAAATCCAGTGTCCCGCGGCGATCCCGATGTCCAGCGCTGTCCTTCATTGGTTGTGCCTGAGCGGACCTGATGGGGAACTCCCTCTCAGTATTTTAAATGTATAGACCCGCCCCTTCTAAAGTTCCCCATCAGGTGCGCTCAGCGGACGAGATGCGGAACATGAGAAGGGGCGGGTCTATACATGTATTACCAAAGTGAGAGCAGTCCCCCATCAGGTCCGCCCCCTCGGTATGTCGGACCCGCCTACGTCATTGGCTTGAGCGGGGAACTTCCTTCACTGTGTAATTTAAATTTACATAGTGAAGGAAGTTCCCCGCTCAAGCCAATTTGGTAATACATGTATAGACCCGCCCCTTCTCATGTTCCGCATCTCGTCCGCTGAGCGCACCTGATGGGGAACTTTAGAAGGGGCGGGTCTATACATTTAAAATACTGAGAGGGAGTTCCCCATCAGGTCCGCTCAGGCACAACCAATGAAGGACAGCGCTGGACATCGGGATCGCCGCGGGACACTGGATTTCACCGCTGGAATGTTTTTTTTTTTTTTCTTTTTTTTTAATAAAGGACTTTTTCAAGGTGTTTGTGTGTTTTTTTACGCTTTCTTCGTGAAATGGTAGGGGTACAATGTACCCCTTATCAATTCACATGGGGGGGCCGGGATCTGGGGGTCCCCTTTGTTAAAGGGGTCTTCCAGATTCCGATAAGCCCCCCGCCCGCAGACCCCCACAACCACCGGGCAATGGTTGTGGGGATGAGGCCCTTGTCCCCATCAACATGGGGACATCCTCCCCATGTTGAGGGCATGTGGCTTGGTACGGTTCAGGAGGGAGGGGGGGCCGCTCTCTCGTCCCCCCCTTTTCCCCTGCGGCCGGCCAGGTTGCGTGTTCGGATAAGGGGTCTGGTATGGATTTTTAGGGGGACTCCACGCCATTTTTTTTTAAATTTGGGGTGGAGTTCCCCTTAAAATCCATGCCAGATCTGAAGGGCCTGGAATGGATATTTGGGGGAACCCCACGTCAATTTTTTTTTAAATTTGCGGCGGGGTTCCCCTTAATATCCATTCCAGACCTGAAGGGCCTGGTAATTGAATTCTGGGGAACCCCCACGCTTTTTTTTTTTTTTTTATCAATGACTTTTGTATGTATTGCCGGGAGCCGACAATTCATTAATAGCCGCGAGTCAGTTTTAAATGCATTTTTTTCTTTCAAAAATGACATTTTTTGCAGGGACAGTTCTAAGCACGGGAAACATGCGCCACTTCACATGCATATCATACACACCCCCCAGGTACGAAATTTAAAGGAATATTTCACTTTTATTTTTTCATTTTAAGCATTATTAAAATCACTGCTCCCGAAAAAACGGCCGTTTTTAAAACTTCTTTTTGCATTGATACATGTCCCCTGGGGCAGGACCCAGGTCCCCAAACACTTTTTAGGACAATAACTTGCATATAAGCCTTTATAATTAACACTTTAGATTTCTCCCATAGATTTTTCGAATTTGCCGCGAACACCCCAATTTGTTCGCTGTTCGGCGAACGGGCGAACAGGCAATGTTCGAGTCGAACGTGAGTTCGACTCGAACTCGAAGCTCATCCCTAGCAAAGACAACAACACAAGCAATGCAAATTTAAAAACACTTAGCTGTAACTTTCAGTGAATGATATACTGTATATGTATATATCATTAGGAAGTAGGCATGTAAATGTTTGCTTTTGGATATTTTAGGTGGCAGTACAGTAAATTTCTAATTTGTACAGATCAAATGGAGACTGAACACTTTGCATTTAACACTTTTTAATATTTACAAAAAAATCTGAATACAGCATAGTGTAAATATGGTTGGCACTAAAACTAATTTTGTCACAATATGCTATCGCAAATATGGTTTTCAGCAATTTGGTAGCGCATGGTATACTATAATTGGATTGGGTACCCAGCTATGAAATCCCCTACTGCCCCAGACGCTCTGACCTAAACTAACCCCTCTTCTCCACCCCAGATATATACCTACCTAATTGGGATGTCTGTGGGCAGAAGTTCTCAACCACACTGGCTGAAATTTATTTGGTTTTACCTACTTAATAGAACCACACAGACTTCTGTAGGGCCTTCTCCAGACTCCTGTATAGGGAGATAATAATAATAATAAACTTTTTTTTATATAGCACCTTTGGCTTCTCAAAACGCTTTACAAGGAAAACACAAGAAATACACAGGGTAACATAAAAGAAAAGGGACAATTACATTTTCTAAAGAAAAATGTTTTTAGATTTGATTTGAATGAGTTTAGAGAAGATGACTCTCTGATGTTCTTTGGAAGTGAATTCCAGAATTTGGAGCATAGCAGGAGAAGTGTCCCTTTGAGTGTAGGTGAGTAGGGGACACACAGCAAACCAGAATTTGAGGAGCAGAGGTTACAAAGGGGGGAGTAAGTTGATAAAAGTTCAGAGAGATAATGGGGTGCCGAGTCATGAAGTGCCTTATAGATGAGCAAGAGGATCATAAGGTCTATGCAAAACCTGACAGGTATCCAGTGCAAGGACTCCAGGACCGGAGTAATATGATCACTTGTACCAGACCTAGTCAGGGTCCTGGCTGTAGAATTTTGAACATATTGAAGTTGATTAATAGTGGATTTAGGTACACCATCATGTAGAGCATTGCAGTAGTCAAGTCGGGAGAACACAAATGTATGGATCAGCTTTTCAGCTGCAGTGTATGATAGCATAGGACACAGCCAAGCAATGTTTCTCCCAGAAGAAAGAAAATACTTTTGTTGGAATAGCTGAAGATTCCTCTGTTCCGCAGCTGTTCAATTCATATAAGTATATTGTACATCTGGGGCAGGGGGTTCGTTTAGGTCAGAAAGTTGGAGGCAAAAGGATACCTATATGTAGCGGGTATATGCTTTCAATTTTTTTTTTATCTGGTGGGGAAAACTGTGATGTATGGTTCCCTGGGGCCCACCAGGTGGCACTAACGATTTGGGCCCGGGGTTGAGTCATCGTTGCGGTGGCGTACCTCTTTTGGTCTCTCTCAGTGGTTGTATGGTGGGGCGGGAAACCCGCCGTGCTTGCTGGGAGGGGGTATAAAGGGGGCGGCCATTTTCGGTGGCGGGAGTCGAGCCCGGGCACCTTCAGCCTGAGGGCGGTGGTTCGTGTCGGTCCCCTAGGCGGGTCTAGGCCTAGAGGGCATTCGGAGGTCGTGTTCCATCCCAGGCACCTTTAGCCTGGGGTGAGGTACTCGAGAGGAGGTCTGGAGCTCAGTGCCTACCACTGAGTTCCGCGAGGGAAGGAGGTCCTAGGGAACCCCGGGAGTGGGTACCCAAACCCGGAAGGCGTAATGGACCGGTGGGAGATACTTACTTGAAGACCCGGTGCAGCATATTGCCAGTGACAGGTGAGCCTCCCATTGGAGACCGCCTGGAAGGAAATCCCCCCTCGCTCGGAGACCGCAACCCACTTTCAGGAAGGAAAGTGGAGAGTTCATTGTGTCTGGGCCTACTCGCATCCACACCTCCTTTTCTGTTCTGTTCTACAAGGGAGTCTAACTGATTGTGTTCATTCAAGAAGAATAAAGGAGTGTTGGACTTTAATGGTGTGGGGCTCATTTTCTGGCAGACATTGTTCGAGGTAACTCTCATTAGAGGCTCCAGGTGCAGAACACTGACCCGAAGGTAAAACAAGAACTTTGCTTCCACCACACAAACATCTGCAGTGAGGGCTTGGCGTGGTGACCCCGCTCTCTCTCCTCTAAAGTACCCCTAGACAAGAGACAGACGAGCTGATAGAATAGAGGGGAGAGAGGAGGCCGCTACACGTGGGGGCTCGGGTCCGGTATAGTGTTCGTGTACCACGGAATTGAACGTGTCTGCCCGGAGTTACGAGTAGGCAGGCCTTCATTGGCCGAAGTGCATCCCTGTTTGAAGTCGTGGACATGACCCAATGAAGGGAAAGGCCCGCGCAGAAGAGTGGAAAAAGGGTGAAGCTCAGCCGTGTGAAGTAGTACACGTGGGGGCTTCTATTGCACTGCGCCACCAGGCACACCCCCACCGCTTAGTTCGTGGGCGTGACTCAGAAAGAGAAAAGAAGGAAAGCCCACGAACTGGAGCAAAGGGGAGGAGTCCAATACGTGTGAAGGACTACACGTGAGACGTTGGCGCAAAACCCTGGCAGTGTGCGATGGATCAGCAACAGGTCCACATGTTCGGACATACATCGTGGATTCCGGTTCACCCTTCTACCACGACACTGACTGCTGCTGCTCCGGTAACAGATACGGGGATCCGGCTAAAGCAAAGGGGTCGATTCGCCCTGTATTCGTGCATGGACGTTGAGGCCCTGGGTGTGATTTGTCCCGGTTGTTCGGGACTGGTGTGCCAACTGAAGCCGTTCGGGCAATGCGAGGCCTGTGGGGAGTTCCTTTTTGAAGTGGATCCAGCGGTTGAGAAGCCGAGAACCATTTACCCCGGCCGGGCTGCAGGCAACACCACTCAGAGAGGAGGAATCACTGCTTTGACAGCCATCCCTGCGCACACTGCAACAACCGCGGAGGAGGTCGTGAGTACTCAACGGGAGAAATCCGAGGATGCTGACTCGGTCACCACTGTCTCGCAGCGTCCACCACCGAAGAGAAAGACCGGTATGGTAGCCCCGACCAGCGGTTGTGGTGGACCGTCTCGCCCGCTTACACCCGGCCCGGATGGATCTGTCGATAAGAGTTCCGGACGTCCTGCTTCAAGTAAAGGCCGAGGTAAGCCAGGCGGAGAGATTTGGTGTGTGGGAATAGGTGAAAACTCAGTCTCCACTACAGGCTACCTGCCCGCGGAGGAGTGTGACACCTCTGACCTGGAGTCGCTCTCGGATATGGGAGACGATGTTCCTATTGACGAACTGTTTGCAGAAAAGGGCTGGGACAAAGCACCTCTCACCTCATCCCGCAGAACCAGGGATCCACCCATGTCTACAGGGGAAAGTACACCCCGGGTGGAGGCACCAGCGCCTGAAGAGGGGTCCCGTTCCCAACCTGCCCTTACATCCCCGGTGTCACCTACACCCAGGACCGGGGAAAAGAGACTGTTGTTGCGGGCACCTATGCCCAGATCAGATGTGATCAAGGTCCCTCGCCACCCGGACTCGATAGTTTTACCTGGCGAAGGGGACAGAGCCACTATGCCTCCTCTGGCGAGACTACAATGCCTATTTGGTCAGAAGGTTGCTGCAGAGTATGGATGGGAGTACCCATACTTGTCCAAGGAGTTGTTGTACGAGGTGGAAGTTTGCCGGGAGCGCTGGTACAATGACTTTGTGTGGACTCAAATTCAGATTCCACACGCCCGCAGGTACCTGGTGTGTTCTCCCAAGGCCTCTCAGCATTTTAAGGACTGCAAGGCAGAGTGGATGTTGGGACGGCACATCCATGCCGACAAGGTGCTGATCCGGCACAAGGAAGGGGAAGATGTTGAGTATCATCTGGACACCATGGATCAGCACTTGAAGCCACTTGTTCTGCCGCATCCCCGTTTCTATTTGTAGGAGGAAAAAGACTCCATTCTTGTTTGTATGCTGCTGAACTTTCTGGGGCCTGTTGTCCTTGTTGCCCAGAGGGATGAAGGACTGTTCCTGTTGTTCTTCACTTTTCCAGCAAGAGATCATGGACTCTGGGGTAGATAGGGCTCAAGAGAAGAAGACAAGTTCCACGAGTGCAGTTACCGCGACGCTGTCACCAGGTGGCAGTGTTGCGCATCGTTAACACTTTTCACACGCTCACTCTTTGGAGAAAAGGGATTTCTTTATGAAGAAGTTTCTTTCCTCTTACACGAATATATGTGTCAGGGTTTATGTGTGATAATTTTCTTTTTTCCCTCTGCAGGAGAGCATCCCATCAAGACCACTGAGTATGGGTGGGTCTTAGTCAGGATGGGTGGGAAAGAAAAAAAAAAGCATGATGTGAATATGTGATTCGAACAGTTATGGTTAAAATGTTGTTGTTTCCCTTCCCTTTTATGTAAGGCTCAGACACAATTTCTTTAGTTGACCAAGTTTTTCAAAAAATTTTTATTTTTGTACAAATTATAGTTGGTTTCTGGATTGGACTATGTCAGCTGCTGAGGGCATGGTTTGCTCCAGACACTGGGGACCAGTGTCAAATCACCAGGGGGAGAGTGTAGCGGGTATATGCTTTCTATTTTTTTTTTATCTGGTGTGGAAAACTGTGATGTATGGTTCCCTGGGGCCCACCAGGTGGCACTGTCGCTTTGGGCCCGGGGTTGAGTCATCGTTGCGGTGGCGTACCTCTTTTGGTCTCTCTCAGCGGTTGTATGGTGGGGCGGGGAACCCGCCATGCTTGCTGGGAGGGGGTATAAAGGGGGCGGCCATTTTCGGTGGCGGGAGTCGAGCCCGGGCACCTTCAGCCTGAGGGCGGTGGTTCGTGTCGGTCCCCTAGGTGGGTCTAGGCCTAGAGGATGTTCGGAGGTCGTGTTCCATCCCAGGCACCTTTAGCCTGGGGTGAGGTACTCGAGAGGAGGTCTGGAGCTCAGTGCCCACCACTGAGTTCCGCGAGGGAAGGAGGTCCTAGGGAACCCCGGGAATGGGTACCCGAATCCGGAAGGCGTAATGGACCGGTGGGAGATACTTACTTGAAGACCCGGTGCAGCATATTGCCAGTGACAGGTGAGCCTCCCATCGGAGACCGCCTGGAAGGAAATCCCCCCTCGCTCGGAGACCGCAACCCACTTTCACGAAGGAAAGTGGAGAGTTCATTGTGTCTGGGCCTACTCACATCCACACCTCTTTTTCTGTTCTGTTCTACAAGGGAGTCTAACTGATTTTGTTCATTCAAGAAGAATAAAGGAGTGTTGGACTTTAATGGTGTGGGGCTCATTTTCTGGCAGACATTGTTCGAGGTAACTCTCATTAGAGGCTCCAGATGCAGAACACTGACCCGAAGGTAAAACAAGAACTTTGCTTCCACCACACAAACATCTGCGGTGAGGGCTTGGCGTGGTGACCCCGCTCTCTCTCCTCTAAAGTACCCCTAGACAAGAGACAGACGAGCTGATAGAAGAGAGGGGAGAGAGGAGGCCGCTACATATACTTATGATGAAAGTACTATTATGCTTTAAAACTCCACCATGACAGCAAGTCCTTGAAAATTTCATACCTGTTTGTTTCAATGCATAACAAGGTATGCATTTTGCTGTGTGAAAATGCATTTCAAGTAGAAATCCCATTCATTCCTTTGTGGCTAGCTTGCATTTATGCACAGCAGATTAGTGTGAAAGGCAAACTATATGGGCCCATTCACTCCTATGCGTGTGTGTTACCGTATCTGCTGCATACACATGGAGTCCAGCCTCAAAGACAATGCATAGTTGAATGGCTGCCATCTAATGGCACTCAGTAACAAGAAAGCTAGGTGATCCATATTAGTGATCCATGCTGTAAACTACAGGCATCTAAGGGTTCATGTTGACAGGATTTCTAGTCAAACATATGCAGTTGCATTTGAATATAAAATACGAACGGCAAATCGACTTTGTACTACATGTGCATTGCAAGTGGACTTGGAAGTGCAGTCTCTGTAGATCTGAGGGGGACATGCAAGGAAAATAAAAAACAGCATTTTTGCTTGTACATGATTGGATGATAAAATCAGCAGAGCTTCCCCTCATTTCGATCTTCCCCTCAGATCTACAGCGACTGCACTTCCAAGTGCACTTGTAGTAAAAAGTGGATTTGCCTTTAGTAAATAAACCCCACAGTGTCTGACAAGAAAGATCTATGTTTGACCTGCTTTGCCGTTAGTTAAAACGCAACATAAGGGGTCATGCTGTAGCCAAAGGAATATAGAAAATACAAAGCAGGTCTGAACTACTTTGTGTGCTGTTCAATCAAAGTCAATGGGATTTTGTTAAAACAAAACTGAGAAGAAGGTGCTTCTAAGTGCACTAATAAAACACTTTAATGACAAGGAAGGTTTTAAAACACTTACAAGATGGAAGTGAAAAACAGACATATCAATGAATCCATAATGTCCAGCGGACATTGTGAGTAAAGACAGCTGCAGGTGGAAGTTCCAGCTGGCCAGCGGTGGTAAACACTGTGTCTCCAATCCAGGATGGAAACCCCTGCTGTCATGCCCAGCATGGATTCCAGGCAACTGGAAGTGACGTCACAGTAGGCAGGACATGTTTTGAAGCATGCCCAGTTGCTCTTTCTTCAAACCCTGGAACTTCCACCTGCAGCTGTCTTTATTCCCAGGAGGCATCCCGATGGATGTTATGGATTAATTGATATTCCCTTTTTTACTTCCATCTAGTAAGTGTTTTAAACCCTTCCTTGTCATTAAAGTGTTTTATTACTGCACTTAGAAGTGCCTTCTTCTCTGCTTTGTTTTTCCTATAGAGTGTGCTTCCCTCTTATGAAGTGCTGCTGTGGTGCATTAATCACATTAATCACATTTCAAGAGCCAGTCATGTACTGTTTGTTAAAGTAAATTTTTTTATCCAGAGAGCCCTTTTCTCCACACTCCTTGAATGGTATTTTGCTGACCTGTATCTGAGGTGCATTCTAAATGCATGGCAAATGCAGAAAAATAATGCATATGGGCATGAGCCTTTTTTGGTTTGTTTGTGATCTTAATTAAAACGTGTACAGTGAAGTACAGATTACCTCTACTATTTAGGCAAGTTTAGTACATTTTAATTCTGTGTATCTGTAGCATGTCCTAAACCTGCATTATTTGCATCTAGCACATGAATGTTTAGTTTGTTAGTTCACCATAGTCACAAGATGATGGTCTGATGTTTAATGATGCTCTAAATTGTTCTAAACATAGACACATTCACTTTTACCACACAAGCATTTGTCTTAGCACATAAGAAACACTTCTAGAACTATTTTAACTCAACAGGATCAGCCTATCAAGTGAAATAATTCATTCAAATAAATAGGCTTTTTTGGGGGTTTTTGGATCTGTCAGTGGGATCTAGAGACTAACACCTCTATATGTCTTATATTACTGTAGCACTGACCCCCAAAGGAGCTGCTGAATTTGATTGGGCCTGTACTCTGCTTTTACACCCCCAATAACTTGGTTCAATCCCCTTGACATAGCTGTGGTGCAATGTTGGTGTGGAGCTAATGGTGAAGGATAACCCCACAATATACAATATAGTAACAGTATACTTTTGCTATTACCTGTGTATCCAATGGCTCCACCTGCTGCTGAAAAGGGAACAACACTCCACACCAAAGTACTTAACCAAGAACGTATTTTTACTAAAGTTAGTGTAAAGTAATAATTTCAGCAGTTGCACTGTCACATAAACATAACGTAACAGTACAGTAGGTACACACAACAGATTGTATCTGTACAGTTATCCTAGGTGACCTCTGAGAATGTGGCTCCAATTGGGACTAGTGCTCAGAGTAATTACTCCTTACTCTGGGCACCTTCCCAATTCCAGCACACCCTGGTGAATACAGAAATACAAATGATAAATATGGTACAACACAACTACAAGAGAGCTCCCCCTACTTTAATAAAGGTGCAAGGCCTTGCAATACAAGATTCAGTCTTTGATCTTCTTTCTTCTGCTAGCTATTTGAGTTTGTAACAATTTGTAATCCAACAGTGGAATAACAAGGGTTAACTTGAGATGAATATTGGAACTGTTCCTGTAGTGTGATCCACTTGTGTAACGGGAGCGCCCGGGGAACCCACAATCTCTTGGACAGTATGGGATACCCTTGCTTCAGCTTCCCCAATGCCTCTTATGTGTCAACCACCCTGTGTCTCCCTTAGGGGCACAGGGTGAATGAAAACCCCCACTATAATCTATGATAGCCACATTCAATGCTGTTTATACATTGTATCTAGATTGGGTGTGTACTGTGGTTGGGGGTTGTGTAATCCTTGCTGTGATGAGGTGTGATTGCATTCTATTGTCTATTATGAATTAAATCTGCTACTGTGGCGATGTGGATTGGAGCTGGTCGACCGTCTGGCTGCATATTATGGGATGTTGAAGTGTCTTCTGTGAGGAGGGGGGGGGGATCACCCCTCCTGCTAAGACTGTTTACTGAAGGAGAAGTTTGAACACACCTGACCTGTATCACCATTGTCATTGGACAGTTTAACCCGCCCTGTTCCCCAAGGATGGGAGGGAAGGGTTTTGAAGAGAAATGTGTTACCATGTGTTTTGAAAATAAAGTCATTCCCTGTTTTAGAACTTGAAGTACAGAGCGTTGTCTCATATCTCTGGAAGGATTAATCCTATGGGAAGTGGTCGCCTGGCTGTGGAGGATCGACAGCGAATGTGTGTCCAGGAGAGGGAAGATATTTAAACGGCGTTTAACCCCTTTCATATTGGGGGGTGCCGTTACATTGGTGGCAGCAGTGGGATATTCCCTCCAGTTACTGGGACACTCCAAACCACCGCAGTGAATGACCAGCTATGCAGCCTGCAGGAGAGCCACGCTGAAAGACTTACTTGAGAGCCGTGGAGGCACCGGTGGGACAAAGAACAAGGCCACCTTGATCAGGGAACTAGCGGAGATGGATCAGAGGGATGGTGATGCAGGACCCCGGTCAGTTGAAGACTTGTTTCAACAACGAGTTCGACAGCGGTTGGCATTATATGATGCTAGCCCATCAGAGACCGCCATACGGGAAGCCATTAGAGACATCCAGCGGCAGGATGAGCGGCAACATGAGCAGAGAATGGCGGAAATACGGCAATCGGAGACAAAACCTAAAGAAGCAGCACCAACTGAAAGGAGAGGAGAGATACAGATACCAGCCGCCATGGAAGAGGAATTCAGAAGGAGGTTGCGAGAGATGCAGATACAGCATAGAGGACCAGTATCAGAGGAGGTCCTGCTGGGATGGTCTGATTCGATCCGCTGCGAACTCTGGAAGAAAGCGCTAGCTCTCGAGCAGCAACACCAGGGAAAGGTTCTCCCCTCCATCCATGTAAGGTACTGGTCGCAGTATGAAGTACGAATGCTGTTATTGGGAGAACAACCGAAGCAGGAGTGGACAGCTGAATTAAGCAGGCTGATCCGGGCAGAGATGCGGTTGGACGAGAGCTACAGAGCCCTCCGGTGGTATGTAGCCCAAGAGTGCCCATGGTCAGCGGATGACAGCCCCACGGAAGGCTTTGACTATGATGGCCTGGGATTGTTGTATTGGAGGCTGTCCAGTGACCCTGACTTTGGGAGTGATCGGGAGTGGCGTTTGGAGGAAATAATGGAGCACAGAGAGCAAAGACTGAATGTCTCGGAAGGGCACTGGGCACAGGAAGATTTGGAGTTTCTGGCCATTCAGGAATGGGAGCTGGAGATTGCCTACAGACAGCTGCTAGACTCGGCTCAGCAGCAGGGTGGGGCTCCCTTTGCCTGGGACTATCAGGAAATACCAGTTGACAACTATGAAATCCTGGCTGAAGAATCAGCAGTGGAAAATCTGAAGATTGCCATCCCTAAAGCCGAAGTGAATGATACGGAGTTCCAGGGAGCTAGCCTGGCTGAAGAATCGGCAGTGGAAAATCTGAAGATTGCCATCCCTAAAGCCGAAGTGAATGATATAGATTTCCAGGGAGCTAGCCTGGCTGAAGAATCGGCAGTGGAAAATCTGAAGATTGCCATCCCTAAAGCTGAAGTGGATGATGTGGAGTTCCAGGGAGCTAGGGCAGTTGGCTCATCTCCCCAGCCACAGATTACAGAAGGTATGGACTTAATGGGCTGTTCAGAGGGTGTTATGGATTATGCATCGCCTGCTCAAGTACTGGCAGCAGGACAAAGTACTGCAGAACCCTGCTCTACACCCGTGGCAGTTTTGGAGGCCTGAGTTGAGAAGGTGATGGTTCCTCTTTCCGAGTGGATTTCAGAGATGCAGGGAGGAGAAGCAGCCATTTTCCCTCCCCAACAGTTAGCCAGAGCAGATGGTGTGGAGTCCCCAGCAGAAGTGCTGGCAACAGGGCAGAGTGCTAGCAACCTCTGCCCAGCACCGGAAACAACTGTGGAGTTTCAGGGAGCCGGGGCAGTTGGCCCCTCTCTCCAGCAACAAGCTGAGATAGTAAAGCTTTTAACCCCAACTGAATCACTGGCAGTAGGGCAGAATGCTACTGGCCTCTGCACACAATGGCAGCTTGAGCTGATATCAGTGGATGGGACTGCGGTCTCCACTCACAGCAACCCAGCAGAAGAGCTGGCAACAGAGCAGAGTGCTGCGGGCCTCTGCTCTCAACTAACAGAAGAGGGAGTTCCTGTGGTACTGGATGGGACTTCGGTCTTCACTGACCCAACCCCAGAAAATGATGTGACACTGAGACCGGAGGATGTCAGCCTTGCTTTGCAAACACTGGGGGATTTTCACCTACTACAAGTGGATGGGACTTCAGTCTCCACTTGTATACTCCAGGGAGGCTGGGCAGTAGGCCCAGATCCCCAACAGCATGACGGACTGAGCCCAGTCACCCTGTCTTCTCCCCAGCGGCGGGTATGTTCTCTGAGAGAGGCAGAGGTTGGCTGGGTAAGTAATGCTCTGCTTGGAGCAATTGATTTGGGGTACTGTGGGGATACCGGCATTAGAAGAATGGAACTATGGACTAACTTCGGAGTCAACCCGTCTGGGGTCCCCTCCTGTGTTCGTCCCCTGCCGAAAGGGGAGAGATGTAAGGGGAGCGCCCGGGGAACCCACAATCTCTTGGACAGTATGGGATACCCTTGCTTCAGCTTCCCCAATGCCTCTTATGTGTCAACCACCCTGTGTCTCCCTTAGGGGCACAGGGTGAATGAAAACCCCCACTATAATCTATGATAGCCATATTCAATGCTGTTTATACATTGTATCTAGATTGGGTGTGTACTGTGGTTGGGGGTTGTGTAATCCTTGCTGTGATGAGGTGTGATTGCATTCTATTGTCTATTATGAATTAAGTCTGCTACTGTGACGATGTGGATTGGAGCTGGTCGACCGTCTGGCTGCATATTATGGGATGTTGAAGTGTCTTCTGTGAGGAGGGGGGGGGGGGAATCACCCCTCCTGCTAAGACTGTTTACTGGAGGAGAAGTTTGAACACACCTGACCTGTATCACCATTGTCATTGGACAGTTTAACCCGCCCTGTTCCCCAAGGATGGGAGGGAAGGGTTTTGAAGAGAAATGTGTTACCATGTGTTTTGAAAATAAAGTAATTCCTTGTTTTGGAACTTGAAATACAGAGCGTTGTTTCGTATCTCTGGAAGGATTAATCCTATGGGAAGTGGTCGCCTGGCTGTGGAGGGTCGATAGTGGTTGTGTGTTCAGAGAGGGAATATTCTAAATGGCGTTAACCCCTTTCATATTGGGGGGTGTCGTTACAACTTGTAATTACCTCTGGTGTAATTGCTCAGGAATAACACAGTGTTAAAGTGAAGTGAAGGATAGGCTTGAGGCCTGCTTAAACTCAGTCTTTATTATATTCTCCTCCGTGGGACTACAGGTCCCAGCAACACTGTGTTAAAGTCTAAGTGTATGCAAGTGCGTAAGAAACTGTGGGCAACAGCCCTCTCACCAAACTGGGCCTGAAGGGATGGAACAGCTCCGCTCCACTGGTCACAGTCTTGCTTCTCACCGGCTGGCTTCCGTCACACCGCTCCGCTCTGCAAGATGAACCGGACCCTCTGATGGCTCCAACAGATGTCTCTGGATCCTTCCCGATCCAGTCACTCAGTTTCTTCAGCGATCAGATGAATGGCAGAGTCTTTAAATGTTCCGTTCCACAGTGGTAGTAGGCCTGGAGACCTCCTCACAGGTCCTTACAGGCAGGCCATGCGTCCAGAAGAGACCTAAGATGGCAGCGCAGGGCCTTTTTATATCCTACCCAGCATGCAATTCAGTACTGAGTGTCTCTGGGTAGGTCACTCTGCATTGTGGGTATGTCACTTGTATAATATAAACAAAACAGTAATTTGTATAATATTTCTCCATGTTCTTGAAAAACTGAAAATATTTTAGCCACTAGATGGTGCCAAATACCAATTTATAACATTAGTCATAGATTAACATTACATTAGAAAGCAAAAATGCCAGCGCTACATACTCCCCCTACTTTAACTCTTTGGTCCCCAAAGACATTCAAAATCTTGGTTCTGTTACACATTTTTGCCTCTAGGCGGTTGCATAAGACTGACAGAGGAGCCTCCCACCAATTCTCATGTGATGGGGAGCTGTTCTGTCCTCTCACAGCTGACACCATGGTGTCTGGTACAGATGTGTCAAGGGGTGAGATAGGGTTGAGTCTTTCTGAATCAGCAGTAGAGGGACCAGGCGTCTCAGAATTTCTTCTGGCAGTGAATTGAGTCCCTTCAGAGCATTCACCCAATGTATGATACGTTAGTCTTTTTGGCGGGTGAATTACTTTCTTGACTCTCTGTTCTTTTGGTGTCTCAGGTAGGCTGACATCTTCTTCGGTTTACTCATCCTCCTGTTCATCCAATTCTGTGTCCTGTATTCCAATTTCAACACCAGCAGGGGAATCCTCAGGAATTGTTTCCAACATGGGGGTTTGAGACTCCTCTGAATTTTCTGTTAACCTGTCCTGAGGTACGAACTCGGGGGCTTCAGGCCTAAGAGTTCTATTGTCTCCTCCTCTTGTCTGGGGCGAAACACCGGCTTCAGCTTCTGATGTATCAGATGGCAACGGCCAACTTATCTCCATTTCCTCTCCCTCTTCATCCTCAGTTGCTAAGGGTCCAGGTTGAGACCTAGTTACTGGTCGATGTACGGCAGTGGATGTAGATGGTAGTTCTTCCTCTGGAGTTATCCTGACTGCTTCTGTGAGAGGTAGGAGGTGGTTCCGATGCCAGGTCTTTAATGGTCCAGTGCTTCCTTCCGGTCTGATCTCATACACTGAGAGCCCTGGAAGTTGTCTGCATACTATATATGGCTGCGACCTTCAGCGTTCAGCCAATTTATGTTTGCCTGGGATGCCCAGATTTCTCAGCAGAACTCGGTCACCGGGCTGAAGGTCCTGAATTTGTACTGTTAAGTCGAAATTCCTTTTGTTCCTTCTTCCTCTGGTGTCTGATGTGGCTTGGGCCTTCTCATAGGCTATCTTCAAACTATCCACATACCCTCGATGAGAGGTCTCCGATGTGTGGTCCAGAGAGGTTCCGAAGGCCAAATCTATTGGTAACCTGGCTTCACGCCGAAACATCAGCCTTTAGGGTGAATATCCTGTAGCATCACTCTTGGTGCTGTACCAAAGCAGTGATGTGCTTGCTCCAATGTGGTTTTTGTTCAGAAGTCAAGGTCCCCAGCATGTTGAGAAGAGTTCTGTTAAACCTCTCTGGTTGAGGGTCTCCTTTGTGGGCAATAGGGAGTAGTTCTAGACTTCTGGATGCCTAGTAGATCCAACAGTCTTTTGATCAGAATGCTCTCAAAGTCTCTTCTCTGGTCTGAATGGATCCGTTGAGGTAGGCCATATTGGATGAAAAACTTCTAAACGAGAGTCTTTGTTACTGTGACTGCTTGCTGATCTTTAGTAGAGAACGCCTGAGCATAGCGGGTGAAGTGATCGGTGACTACTAAAATGTTTCCTTGCCCACTCAGGTCGGATTCCAAACACAGGAAGTCTTTGCAGACCAGATCCATTGGCCCTTGGCTCTCTAAGTGGCCCATTGGGGCGGCTCGCTGGGGAAAATCCTTCCGTTGTATGCACCTGAGGCAGGAATGACAGCAGCTCTCCACTTCAGTCCTCATGTAAGGCCAGTAGAACCTGTCCCTTACAAGTTGAAGAGTCCTTTCTGATCCCAGATGGCCATGGTGATCATGCAAGGTGATCAGTACTCTCTCTCTGTGTTTCTCTGGCAAAAACAGTTGCCACTTCTCTTCAGGATCTTCAGAGGGTCCCCTTCGGTAGACCACCCCTTGTTGTAGCTGCAACCGATCCCACTCTTTGTGTCGCAGCCAAGCTTCTTACCGAGTGCTCCTGAACAGTAGATCAGAATGTTGACTCTCCAACGCCTTCAGTACTAATCCACAAAGTGGGTCTTCCTGTTGGTCTCTCCGGAGGTCTTTTTTAGATAGTTTAGGTATACCTTCTTGTACGATCTGAGAGACATTACAGTAGCACCTAGGCACCCCTATGGCGAACACTCCAAATTCTTCATCTCTGGCTCTACCTTTCCTCCGATAATAGGAACAGAAGCCGAAGAAGGACCTAAGCTTGGTCACATTTGTGGGTCTGGGCCAGGAGGTGACAGCTTCTAGCTTCTTGGGGTCCGTTGCCACTCCTTCTGCAGACACAATGTGTCCTAGGTAGTTCACTGAGGGTTGGTAGAACTGGCACTTTTCCATTGAGAGCTTCAGGCCTTATTCGTGGAGTCTCTTCAAGACTTTCTCTAGGCGCTCTTCATGCTCTTCCAGTGTTTTGCCAAACACTATGACGTCATCCAAGTACACCAGCACCTCAATTTCATGTCGCCCATAGTCTTCTCTATTAATCTCTGGAAGGTTGCAGGAGCCCCAGACAGGCCTTGTGGCATCCGATTAAATAAAAAGAATCCTACAGGGGTAATGAAAGCGTTTTTTCTCCCTATCTTCAGGACACATGGTAATCTGGTAGTATCCGCTTTTTATATCCAGTACACTGAACCACTTCGCCCCTGACAGGCTCTGTAAGGCATCTTCTATCCGAGGTGTGGTGTATTGGTTGGGAATGGTCCTTCGGTTCAGTGTCCTGAAGTCAATACACAACCGTAATGACCCATTCTTCTTCCTTACTACCACTATTGGGGAGGCATATAAACTCAGAGACTCTCTGATAATCCCTGTCCTCTTCAGCTCAGCCAGCTGTTCCTTCAGGTCTTTCAGATCTCCCAGTGGAATCCGTCTGACCCTCTCTCAGAAGGGGTTGTCTTCTTCCAACCGAATCTTGTGTTCGGCACTCTTTGCAAGCCCCACATCAAACTCACTTTTTGAGAAAGCAGTTCTCCATCTCAGGAGCTGGATCTTGGCTCGCTCCATCCATGCAGGTGTGTTCTTTGGGAAGAACTCTTCCAGGGGAATCTCTCTGTCTTTTTCTCCCATGCTACCACACGGTGAGACTGGGGTTGCTTGACTGACCTGTCCCAGCAGCACTCTGGCAGGCACCTTCACAGGCAAGGCTGTTGTGTTGCGAACACTGACTGAGATTCTTCCTTTACTTCTCTTCAGTGCCTTGGTTGACAACACTTTAGGGATAACTTCCAGGCCCCTATCTTCTTTCTGCCTGTCCGTCTCAAGGACAAGGAAAGGGGCAGGCTGTGTCCAACTCAGCTTGATGGAGGCTTTTAGGCATACTACCTCACCCGGTTGTACCAGCTTTTCACTCTGGCCTAGGTGCCAGATTTTGCCCACTCCTTCTGGTGGGGCCTTCAGCTCGTGCACTAGATCCTGGTACACCTGTGTTAACATAGGGTGCACCTTCGGGGAAGAGGTGCTCTTCTTCTGCACAAGTGGTATGAGTAATCTTCGGACCAGGTCAGTATTGGTTCCAATAATGATAGAGTTTGTTTTAGCACCTGGAGGGCGAGGGCAAACCACTGCTAGGGTATCAAAGGTCTCTGCCTTCCTGGCTACACAGGGGTCAAAGGTCAGCTTGATTGGTAAGTACCCATCGTAGGGGAAACTATGAGTCCCAATGCCCCATATCTGCAGTTCCTCTAGCTTTTGGAGTGGCAGAAGTTGGAGGTGCTTATCATAGAAGTCCCTGTAGAGGAGTGTCACTTGGGCCCCAGTATTCAGGAGGCCCTTAGTATAAATTCCTTCCACCTGAATGGGGAAATCCGGAGGGTCCCACTAATCTGGGGGGTAGTTTAAAGGAGGTGACCGGTTTGACCTGTTTAGTGGTTTGTGCCTGAGCTTCTTTCTTGCTGGAGTTCGGGTTCCACTCTGCTTTCTGTGGGACTCTGTGGGCCTGGTGTGCATTGGCTCATCGATGCCTCTTATTCTGGGCAGAAAGGGCTGAGGTGCTGGGTCATTTTGAGACAATTCCAGGGGTCTTCTCTAAGGGTTTCCATCCCTCCTTTGGGGCTTTCTTCACCTCGTTATGTTTTTGGAGTTAACTAACACAACAGGGCACCCGGTTGGCTCCTTCACCGGGGCCCTCTGGAGTTTTCCCGCCGGCTTTTGACGTTGTGTCTCAGACTTCACCGGGCTTGGGCACATTTGTTGATAGTGTCCTTCTCCTCCACAATTGAAACAAACTTCGTCACCCATCGACCTTCGAGTTGAGGAAGTGGATGTAGCCTGAATTACTTTTGTCGTGGTTTCTCCTTCTTTATCTGTTTCAGAGACCTTTGCCATCAATGAAGTCAGCATCTCCATCACTCGTGCCATTTGAGACTTTAAAGTGGCTATTTTAGGGTCCTGTTTCACTGTTCTTGCAGGTCTGACTTCAGCTAGAGGGGTAGAGTTTGGTTGAATAGTTGCTTGCTGGTCATTTAACATTGCCTCTTCATCCCTCACCACTCTGATAAGGTCAGGGTACCTTAGTGACATGAAACCCACAGAGGTTTTCAAATGGAGCCAGACTGGATCAGAGCGCAGAGCACCTCTTAAGATTTGCTGCATCCTGGCTTGGTCTATGGCAGCGGGCGTCATTCCTTTCTTTAGCACAATCTGATATAAAATCTTATTTAGCCATCTGATGTATTCGGAAAGGCGCTCTCCTTGGTGTTGGAAGGTGTGTTCAAACTGGTAGATTAAATCAACTGCCTTCTCTAACCGCCCAAACTCTTCTTGTAACATAATTAAGTAATCGTAGGCTGTACAGGTGGTATTGCTGAACCTCAAGTTCCTGACAGCTTCTGCGGCAGCTCCTCGTAGGCTCTCACTTATACGCTGCTTCTTTTGGGCCTCTGGTAGTTCCCATTCTTCCAGAGCTTGTATGGCTTGCTCTATCCAGACATCAAATTCTTCCTCCCTAGCTGGCACAGGCTGTTTTCCTGAGAAGATCCTCAGCTTTCTGTACCCAACCTCCACGCATACTGTGTTGCTCTTCTGGCACTTTGACACAAAATCCCCCAAAGCTGTAAGGAGTTCTGGCCCTATCATGGTCAGGGGTGCTGAGGAGGTGGCTGTTACTCTAGCTGGCTCTACCAAACCAGTACTGAGGGGGCCCTCATCTGGAACTCTTGGGTGTACTACGTAAAACTTTGTCTTGTTTCCCAATTGTACGCTTTTTCCTTTGAAACTTTCGGGTACTCCCTCTCTCCATTCTAACAGTGCATGAGTGCCAGAGGTCCCTTGATCCGGCCTGATGGCAATCACCCATGCTTTTCTGTGTGGGGATAGTGTCTTTACAATTTTATTGACCTCTTCTTCTCCCCAGTCCTCGCCAGGGAGATCAATTGCTACACTCGCTTCTGAGCGAGTGCCTTCCGCTTCGCACCACTGGACCACGGTGAAAGGGTCCATACTGGCACCAATGGGGTGGGGCTTGATTGCAGAGTAACAGTATATCCCGGACTCAAGCCCCCACGTGTAGCACTGTCCCCCGAAGGAGATGCTGAATTTGATTGGGCCTGTGCTCTGCTTTTACACCCCCAATAACTTGGCTCAATCCCCTTGACACAGCTGTGGTGCAATGTTGGTGTGGAGCTAATGGTGAAGGATAACCCCACAATATACAATATAGTAACAGTATACTTTTGCTATTTCCTGTGTATCCAATGGCTCCACCTGCTGCTGAAAAGGGAAAAACACTCCACACCAAAGTACTTAACCAAGAACATATTTTTACCACGGTTAGTGTAAAGTAATAATTTCAGCAGTTGCACTGTCACATAAACATAACATAACAGTACAGTAGGTACACACAACAGATGTAATTTGTACAGTTATACTAGGTGACCTCTGAGCATGTGGCTCCAATTGGGACTAGTACTCAGAGTGATTACTCCTTACTCTGGGCACCTTCCCAATTCCAGCAAACCCTGGTGAATACAGAAATACAAATTATAAATATGGTACAACACAACTACAAGGGAGCTCCCCCTACTTTAATAAAGGTGCAAGGCCTTGCAATACAAGATGCAGTCTTTGCTCTTCTTTCTTCTGCTAGCTATTTGAGTTTGTAACAATTTGTAATCCAACAGTGGAATAACAAGGGTTAACTTGAGATGAATATTGGAACTGTTCCTCTAGTGTAACTTAATACAAATGATATCCGCGCTAAGTGAGAAAGGCTGCTGCCCCCCTGGAGAATCCTAAAAGGAAACTGAATATGGGCAAATTGTATAGGGGTGGTGGCGCTTCCTATTTAGACCAGTGAGGTGTGCAATTTATAAACAATATGCGGCTATATGCAGTTTATTGTAATAGTAATAAATGTGGATAATGTGAAAAATATCAGTTGTGGATGATCAGTGCGTTGAAGGTGAATCACAAATAATAATAAATGATTAAGCGTGGCAAGGAAAACCAAAAGGTGGGTAGTGTCCTCACTGAAGTGAGGATAATATTAATCCTGGGGCCTTACTTAGTCCCAGGATGTGATAATAAATAGTTGGCTGTGTATTATTGAACCTCCTCCCCAGTAAAGGCTAATGTATGTAGTGATTAGGTTAATCCTATTAGGCATGGGGCTTCAAAACGCTGGCTGTTGTTTCAACTAGCCACCTAAGGGATATACCTCTAACATGAATCACACCGCTAACAACAGAAAGGCTGAAAATGGACTTATTGATAATTGGACAGATAAGTAACAGTTTGGTTCAGGTCTGAAGGTGTATTTTTCATTCACTGGATGGTCCCTGAACCCCACAAATTAACCTGGGGTCAGGATCCCTCCCTGTTATGTTCAGACACCTGTTTTGTTTCAAAAGTAACAAACTACAGGTCAAGAGAGCAGATTATTTGTAAAGGTGACTTGGTGCGATTGCTGTCCATGCGATCCTGCAGCAATCTATGGTGACAGTCGTGCTCCCCCCCGGGTGTGATTGCACTCACCAAAAGGTTGCACCCCTACAGGGGTAATAGGCGTCTCAGGGGGTGTCCGGGTATTCCTCTGTTGTCGTCCGGGCTGTGCGGCCTGTGCGGCTCACTGCTCTCCCGCTGTGCTCTTTTAAAGACAGGTGACTCTCCTTCCTCTGGTTCCCACACCGGCTCCTCCAGAGATGTAAATAGGAAAAAAACATGGAGTGGGCTCCCATAATGTGTAAATCGGTGATTTATTAAAAAGGTATAACATAGACAAAAAATAAAAAATGTATATAAATAAAACTTCAGGCAAACCAGGACCCTCATGCAGCAAACAGACTTCACTGCATGCGATCCGGTTGCTGTAAAATCAATGCGCGGAGGTGACTCGCGTTGTTGGGTAACGAGGTAGTGGAGTCCAGGAATTGTCCGTAAGTTTCCACTGTGTTCCCGAACCCGGACGTGACATAGGCGTCCGCAGCAACCAATCACCTGACGCATTTGGACGTCAGTCGTTTTCAAAGGTGATGTCACCACGCTGCGTGTCAAGCCTATTTGTATTCAGCATCTGGGCTCCTCCCACAGTTTGTCAGAGTAGGGGCGGTTGAACTACACTACGAACCCACCCCTTCACTCCTCCTACTAATCCCTCCGAATGGGAAAAACCTGTGGTGACGTAGCCCGGATGCTCTCCACTATATACATAAAACAGTACACGTCATACACGCTCATTTAAAAACTAAAGATTGGATCAGTATTGTGAATGTGTAAAAATGAAATTAAAATTGTAAGATTACATCGAGGGACAGTGTCAGTCCGGGATTGGATGGTAATTATCTTATACTGTTAGTACATAACATAATTAACCCCAAAGAGGGAAGATAATAATAAGCTTCCTAAGGTGAAATTTACGTGTTAAATCAGGGTTCTAGCCTGGAAGGTGAAAGAATATTTATTATGTATGCAACAGCATGTGCTTTTGTTCCGCATAGTAGATTATGGGGTGTATATATATGTGTCTACTACAGAGGTAGCATCAGTCGTATTTCATACCTCCATATGCAAAGCTGTGAAAAACTGGAGGGTTGGATGACACAATTAGGTACCTTAAACCAGTGTCTGTATATCATCATCAAATCTTGTGCCAACACATGTAAATATATTTCAGAGCACTCAGTTTTATGTTAATAAGGGGTGGCATCCTCCTTCCTGGGATAACTAAAGGGCCAATATTAAGCCCACTTCTCCCTTATAATGTATACTTCCCGGGGGGGGGGGGGGTTTGTACATCCCATTCTCCATTTAAAGAGTGGGCAGGGTAACCCATCCCACGTGCATGGTGATTCCCCAAACCACAGGGTGACAGAGGAGGATTGGTATATGATGGAGGCTTAAAAGTTGGACAAGAAACCATTGAGATCTATGTCCAAATTTAACCCTTTAGGGGCTAAAGACCCCAACCTGTGGATCCATCTCGTTTCGTTTTGCGAAACCAAGATGGTTTTGTTGCTGCCCCTCCAATGGTCTTTAATCATGTCCACACCATAAAAGATCAGGCCAGAGGTATCTCTGTGGTGTACTTCATCGAAATGCCTTGACAGGCTGTGCTTGGGGATTCCCTTACGGATGTTGTTAATGTGCTCCCTTATCCTTACTCACAGGGGTCTGGCGGTCCGTCCCACGTATTGTAAGCGACAGGAGCACTCCACCACGTATGTGACGTGTGTGCTATTGCACGTTATAAGCTCTTTGATCTGAAACTCCTGATTGTACAGTACACATTTGATTTAAAGGAGGTCTTCTTCCTAGGTTGCTTCTTACTCTTTCTACAAGGCAAACATCTTTGGCATTTAAAAAAGCCTTTTAGGTCAGGGCAGATTTGGACTTGGGCAGGAGGATCTATGACATTATGTACCAGGTGACTTTTTAACCACTTAACGACCACCCACTGTAAATATACGTCGGCAGAATGGCACCGACAGGCAGAATCACGTACATATACGTGATTGCCTTTGTATAGTTGGGGGGTCCGATCGGACCCCCCTTCTTTACAGTGGGTGGTCGTTTTACCTTCGGGAGCGATCCGGCATGAGGGGACGGTCGTTCGATTCCAGCCCCCCCCTCTCGATCGCTCCCGGCGAATGAGAGCGCTTCCCCTGCCTGTGTACTGTTTACACAGGCAGGAGGAAGTGATGTCATCTCTCCTGCGGCGCTCACATATACCGAGCGCCGTACAGGAGAAGATGCAGGTTAGTGCACAAAACAGCACACTGACACCAGGACACATAGGCACATAAATCGCCCCCCCCAGGCCCCCCCAGACACCCCAGATCACCCCCCAGATCACCTCCCAGCCCCCAGTCACAGTGTCACTGATTGCAGTGAGCATTTATTTAGTGATCACTGCAATCAGTGACATTTGTGACTGTAAAAGTGTCACTACATTTAGTTTTAGGTCCAGTGTAGCCCCCTAACCCCCCCTAATAAAGGTTTAACCCCCTGATCACCCCCCAGATAACCCTTTCACCCCCTAGCACCACCGTCGCTAAGCGATCATTTTTCTGATCGATGTCTTAGCGTCGGTGATGCTGATCGGTAGCCAGTAATTTTTTTTAGGTTCGCCGCAGGTTTTTATAGCGTCGGGTACCCCCATATATTACCTAATAAAGGTTTAACCCCCTTGATCGCCCCCCAGGTAACCCTTTCACCCCCTATCACCACTGTCACTAAGCGATAATTTTTCTGATCGATGTCTTAGCGTCGGTGATGCTGATCGGTAGCCAGTAATTTGTTTTAGGTTCGCCGCAGGTTTTTATAGCGTCGGGTACCCCCATATATTACCTAATAAAGGTTTAACCCCCTTGATCACCCCCCAGGTAACCCTTTCACCCCCTAGCACCGCCGTCGCTAAGCGATCATTTTTCTGATCGATGACTTAGCGTCGGTGATGCTGATCGGTAGCCAGTAATTTTTTTTAGGTTCGCCGCAGGTTTTTATAGCGTCGGGTACCCCCATATATTACCTAATAAAGGTTTAACCCCCTTGATCCCCCCCAGATAACCCTTTCACCCCCTATCACCACTGTCACTAAGCGATAATTTTTCTGATCGCTGTCTTAGCGTCAATGATGCAGATCGGTAGCCAGTAATTTTTTTTAGGTTCGCCGCAGGTTTTTATAGCGTCAGGTACCCCGATATATTACCTAATAAAGGTTTAACCCCCTTGATCACCCCCCAGGTAACCCTTTCACCCCCTATCACCACTGTCGCTAAGCGATCATTTTTCTGATCGCTGTCTTAGCGTCGGTGATGCAGATCGGTAGCCAGTAATTTTTTTTAGGTTCGCCGCAGGTTTTTATAGCGTCAGGTACCCCCATATATTTTCTAATAAAGGTTTAACCCCCTGATCGCCCCCCAGGTAACCCTTTCACCCCCTATCACCACTGTCGCTAAGCGATCGTTTTTATGATCGTTGTCTTAGTGTCGGCGATGCCGATAGGTAGCCAGTAATTTTTTTTTTAGGTTCGCCGTCAGGTTTTTATATAGCGTCAGGTACCCCCATATATTACCTAATAAAGGTTTTAACCCCCTAATTGCCCCTAGTTAACCCTTTCACCAGTAATCACCATATAAGTGTTACGGGTGACGCTGGTTAGTTAGTTTGCTTTTTATAGTGTCAGGGTGTAAAGGTTTAACACCCTGATCGCCCGGCGGGTGATATCAATTAGGTTTTAGCGTCAGAGAGGGTCTGCGTCACACCCCAGGCAGCGTCAGGTTAGTGCCAATAGCGCTAACACCCACGCGTTAAGCATACACCCCCCTTAGTGGTATAGTATCTGAACAGATCAATATCTGATCTGATCAGATCTATACTAGCGTCCCCAGCAGTTTAGGGTTCCCAAAAACGCAGTGTTAGCGGGATCAGCCCAGATACCTGCTAGCACCTGCGTTTTGCCCCTCCATCCAGCCTAGGCCACCCAAGTGCAGTATCGATCGATCACTGTCACTTGCAAAACACAACACACATAACTGCAGCGTTCGCAGAGACAGGCCTGATCCCTGCGACTCCAGTGCTGTAGGAGGTGATTTCACCACCACAGTTAAAAAAAAAAAAGCATATATGCCGAAGCATTGGGGCAGCAGGGGCGGAGGAGCGATTTTGCTCCTAATGCCACGTACATACGGTCGAAATTCCGACGGAGGCTTGCCCATGGAAAAGTCTGATCATGTGTACGCGGCATAACTTTTGCAGGAAGATGCCCCCATGCTTCGGCATATATAAATGGTGCATGTATGCCCATCATTAGAAGTGGGTGGATGAAGGGCGGTATTCTAATGGTGGGCATACCCACCGATCAATCTTTTTTTTTCGTTCAGCCAACAGGCTGCATGAAAAAAAAGATTACAATACATGTCCAACAAGGACCAGCAACGTACTGGTATGTTGCTGGACTTTGAATGTTTATACCAGAATGATGCCTGTGGGTTTAGGTATCATCTTGGTATCATTCTTTTCAGCCAGCGGCCGGCTTTCATGTAAAAGCAATCCTAGTGGCTAATTAGCCTCTGGACTGCTTTTACAAGCAGTGGGAGGGAATGTCCCCCCCCGGATATAAAAAGCGCCATTGGGAAATTGGGAAAGCATTTTATCACACCGATCTTGGTGTGGTCAGATGCTTTGAGGGCAGAGGAAAGATCTAGGGTCCAATAGACCCCAGTTTTTTCAAAAAAGAGTACCTGTCATTACCTATTGTTATCATAGGGGATATTTACATTCCCTGAGATAACAATAAAAATGATAAAAAATAAATAAATATGAAAGCAACAGTTTAAAAATAAAATAAAAAAGCAAAATTAATAATAAAAAAAAAAATAAAATAAAAAAAAAAGCACCCCTGTCCTGCCCTGCTCTTGCCCAATGGCGAACGCAAGCGTCGGTCTGGCGTCATATGTAAACAGCAATTGCACCATGCATGTGAGGTATCACCGCGAAGGTCAGATCGAGGGCAGTAATTTTAGCAGTAGACCTCCTCTGTAAATCTAACGGCGTAACCTGTAAAGGCTTTTAAAGGCTTTTAAAAATGTATGTAGTTTGTCGCCAATGCGCGTTTGTGCGAAATTTTAAAGCTTGTCGTGTTTGGTATCTATGTACTCGGCCTATGATCATCTTTTTTATTTCATCAAACATTTGGGCAATATAGTGTGTTTTAGTGCATTCAAATTTAAAAAAGTGTATTTTTCCCCCAAAAAATGCGTTTGAAAAATCGCTGCGCAAATACTGTGTAGAAAAAAAAATTGCAACACCCACCATCTTAATCTGTAGGGCCTTTGCTTTAAAAATATATATAATGTTTGGGGGTTCAACATAATTTTCTTGCAAAAAAAATAAATGTTTTCATGTAAACAAAAAGTGTGAAAAAGGGCTTTGCCTTCAAGTGGTTAGAAGAGTGGATGTAAGCTTCCTAATGTTGTGTATAAAATGCCAGAACAGTTCAAAACCCCCCCCAAATGACCCCATTTTGGAAAGTAGACACCCCAAGCTATATACTGAGAGGCATGTTGAGTCCATGGAATATTTTATATGTTGACACAAGTTGCGGAAAATAGACAATTTTTTTTTTTTTTTTTGCACAAAGTTGTCACTAAATGATATATTGCTCAAACATGTCATGGGCATATGTGGAATTACACCCCAAAATACATTCTGTTGCTTCTCCTGAGTACGGAGAAACCACATGTGTGAGACTTTTTGGGAGCCTAGCCGCGTACGGGACCCCAAAAACCAATCACCGCCTTCAGGCTTTCTAAGGGTGTAAATTTTTGATTTCACTTCTCACTGCCTATCACAGTTTCGGAGGCCATGGAATGCCCAGATGGCACAAAACCCCCCCCAAATGACCCCATTTTGGAAAGTAGACACCCCAAGCTATTTGCTGAGAGGTATGGTGAGTATTTTACAGATCTCGCTTTTTGTCACAAAGTTTTGAAAATTAAAAAAAAAAAAAAGAAAAATATTTTTTTTTTCTTCATTTTCAAAAACAAATGAGAGCTGTAAAATACTCACCATGCATCTCAGCAAATAGCTTGGGGTGTCTACTTTCCAAAATGGGGTCATTTGGGGGGGTTTTGTGCTATTTTGGCATTTTATGGCCTTCGAAACTGTGATAGGTAGTGAGGAGTGAAATCAAAAATTTGTGCCTAGAAATCCTGAAGGCGGTGCTTGGTTTTCGGGGTCCCGTACGCGGCTAGGCTCCCAAAAAGTCCCACACAGGAGAAGCAGCAAAATGTATTTTGGGGTGTAATTCCATATATAACCATGGCATGTGTGAGCAATATATCATTTAGTGACAACTTTTTGTAATTTTTATTTTTTTTTGTCATTATTCAATCACTTGGGACAAAAAAAAAATATTCAATGGGCTCAACAGGCCTCTCAGCAATTTCCTTGGGGTGTCTACTTTCTAAAATGGGGTCATTTGGGGGGGTTTTGTGCTATTTTGGCATTTTATGGCCTTCGAAACTGTGATAGGTAGTGAGGAGTGAAATCAAAAATTTGCGCCCTTAGAAATCCTGAAGGCGGTGCTTGGTTTTCGGGGGCCCGTACGCGGCTAGGCTCCCAAAAAGTTCCACACATGTGGTATCCCCGTACTCAGGAGCAGCAGCAAAATGTATTTTGGGGTGCAATTCCACATATAACCATGGCATGTGTGAGCAATATATCATTTAGTGACAACTTTTTGTAATTTTTTTTTTTTTTGTCATTATTCAATCACTTGGGTCAAAAAAAAAAAATATTCAATGGGCTCAACAGGCCTCTCAGCAATTTCCTTGGGGTGTCTACTTTCTAAAATGGGGTCATTTGGGGGGGTTTTGTGCTATTTTGGCATTTTATGGCCTTCGAAACTGTGATAGGTAGTGAGGAGTGAAATCAAAAATTTGCGCCCTTAGAAATCCTGAAGGCGGTGCTTGGTTTTCGGGGGCCCGTACGCGCCTAGGCTCCAAAAAAGTTCCACACATGTGGTATCCCCGTACTCAGGAGCAGCAGCAAAATGTATTTTGGGGTGCAATTCCACATATAACCATGGCATGTGTGAGCAATATATCATTTAGTGACAACTTTTTGTAAAATTTTTTTTTAGTTTTTTTTTTTTTAGTCATTATTCAATCACTTGCGACAAAAAAAAAAAAATATTCAATGGGCTCAACATGCCTCTCAGCAATTTCCTTGGGGTGTCTACTTTCCAAAATTGGGTAATTTGGGGGGTTTTGTACTGCCCTGCCATTTTAGCACCTCAAGAAATGAGATAGGCAGTCATAAATTAAAAGCTGTGTAAATTCCAGAAAATGTACCCTAGTTTGTAGACGCTATAACTTTTGCGCAAACCAATAAATATACGCTTATTGACATTTTTTTTACTAAAGACATGTGGCTGAATACATTTTGGCCTAAATGTATGACTAAAATTGAGTTTATTCGATTTTTCTCATAACAAAAAGTAGAAAATATCATTTTTTTTCAAAATTTTCGGTCTTTTTCCCTTTATATCGCAAAAAATAAAAATCGCAGAGGCAATCAAATACCATTAAAAGAAAGCTCTATTTGTGGGAAGAAAAGGACGTTTCGGTACAACATTGCATGTCCGCACAATTTCCAGTTAAAGCAGTGCAGTGCAAAATTCTGAAAACCTCCTAAGGGTCAAAAACACCTATAAAAAACTAAAGGGTAACCCTAGAACAAGTCTTGACAACAAACTCAAAGCATATGTACAAAAGGGCAGAGACATGCAGATTCTCAACCAAAAGGAGGCAGAATATCTAGTATCCACCTCAACTAAGACCCCAGTGATCTACCAGGTCCCAAAGATACACAAAAGATTGAACAAACCACCAGGGAGACCGATTATAAGCGGGATCAACTCCGTGTTCTCTAGATTGGGCGAGTACCTAGACAAATTATTGAAACCATTAGTCATTAAAGGTACCTCTCATCTTAGAGATAGCACCCAGCTCATCACGGAACTACAGGAACTAATGGAGGTAAAGGATTGCCTGCTGGCCACCATTGACGTAAACTCCTTATATACAAGTATTGTACAACATGATGGATTAACAGGAGTGAAAAAAGCCCTACACACACACACAAGCATGAAACAAGAACAGATAGCCTTTATCCTAGAACAGGGATATGCAATTAGCGGACCTCCAGCTGTTGCCAAACTACAAGTCCCATGAGGCATAGCAAGACTCTGACAGCCACAAGCATGATCTCCAAAGGCAGAGGAATGATGGGACTTGTAGTTTGGCAACAGCTGGAGGTCCGCTAATTGCTTATCCCTGTCCTAGAAGGTTTACAACTAGCAATGCAGAACAACCACTTCTGGTATAAAAAACAATACTACATGCAAACGAAAGGGGTTGCAATGGGGGCTCGCTACGCACCCAGCGTAGCGAACCTATTCATGGACATGTAGGAGGAGTATGAATACCGAATAAATATACCTCAGATAAGGCTGTACAGATGCTATATTGACGATCTGATAATCCTGTGGGATGGTACAGCAGATTCCTTTGAAGCATTCCTATTGGAGTTTAATAACAACAGATACGGAATCTCCTTTACGGGTAAATGGCACGAGGAGCGTATTGAGTACTTGGATCTTGAAATTTTCAAGATAGGTGACAAACTACATACCCAAGCGTTCTTCAAAAAGACCGATAGGAACGGTTATATACCTACTTCCAGTTGCCACCATCCGAAGTGGAAGTCCAACATTCCAAAGGGGCAACTGCTCAGAATGAGACGTAACTGCGATCGGTTAGAAGACTATGACAAACAAGCTGACATCCTTATTGCAAGGTTTAAGGAAAAAGGGTACCAGGAACAAACCCTACTAAAACTCAAGGACCAGGTAAAGAATATTGAAAGAAGAACTTTACTCACCAAGAAAAGTAGAGACCAGAACAGCAACTATAAGGATGTAGCCTTTATCACAGGGTATAGCAACCAATACATGCAGTTAGAGCATATCTTTAAAAAGTATTGGCCTATCCTGAAAGAGGACTGAACCCTGGTGAAATTACTACCACAGAAACCCAGGTTTATATACAGAAGGGCCCCTACTTTAAAAAGTCACCTGGTACATAATGTCATAGATCCTCCTGCTCAAGTCCAAATCTGCCCCGACCTAAAAGGCTTTTTTAGATGCCAAAGATGTTTGCCTTGTAGAAAGAGTAAGAAGCAACCTAGGAAGAAGACCTCCTTTAAATCAAATGTGTACAATCAGGAGTTTCAGATCAAAGAGCTTATAACGTGCAATAGCACACACGTCACATACGTGGTGGAGTTACCACTGTCGCTTACAATACGTGGGACGGACCACCAGACCCCTGTGAGTAAGGATAAGGGAGCACATTAACAACATCCGTAAGGGATTCCCCAAACACAGCCTGTCAAGGCATTTCGATGAAGTACACCACAGAGATACCTCTGGCCTGATCTTTTATGGTGTGGACATGATTAAAGACCATTGGAGGGGCAGCAACAAAACCATCTTGGTTTCGCAAAACGAAACAAGATGGATCCACAGGTTGGGGTCTTTAGCCCCTAAAGGGTTAAATTTGGACATAGATCTCAATTGTTTCTTGTCCAACTTTTAAGCCTCCATCATATACCAATCCTCCTCTGTCACCCTGTGGTTTGGGGAATCACCATGCACGTGGGATGGGTTACCCTGCCCACTCCTTAAATGGAGAATGGGATGTACAAACCCCCCCCCCCCTGGGAAGTATACATTATAAGGGAGAAGGGGGCTTAATATTGGCCCTTTAGTTATCCCAGGAAGGAGGATGCCACCCCTTATTAACATAAAACTGAGTGTTCTGAAATATATTTACATGTGTTGGCACAAGATTTGATGATGATATACAGACACTGGTTTAAGGTACCTAATTGTGTCATCCAACCCTCCAGTTTTTCACAGCTTTGCATATGGAGGTATGAAATACGACTTATGCCGCGTACACACGATCATTATTCACGGCGGTTAAAAAACCGCTGTGAATAATGACAGGAAAAACGAGGGAACCGCTTGGTTCCCTACACACGGTCGTTTTTCCCGTCATTTTTTCTCTTGACGAGAAAAACGACCGTCTGTGGGCTCCGCGGCAGTGTTTCCCTATGGGAAAACTGCCGCGGAAAAAAATGCTGGAAAAAACGACGAGAAAATTTAGAACATGTTCTAATTTTTCTCGTTGTTTTTTATGCCGTTTTTCTCGACGAGAAAAACGACATAAAGCCCACAGACAATCGTTTTTCTCGGCGAAATGAAAAAATGCAGTTTTTCTCGTCGAGAAAAGCGGTCGTGTGTACGCGGCATGATGCTACCTCTGTAGTAGACACATATATATACACCCCATAATCTACTATGCGGAACAAAATCACATGCTGTTGCATACATAATAAATATTCTTTCACCTTCCAGGCTAGAACCCTGATTTAACACGTAACTTTCACCTTAGGAAGCTTTTTATTATCTTCCCTCTTTGGGGTTAATTATGTTATGTACTAACAGTATAAGATAATTACCATCCAATCCTGGACTGACACTGACCCTCGATGTAATCTTACAATTTTAATTTCATTTTTACACATTCACAATACTGATCCAATCATTAGTTTTTAAATGAGCGTGTATGACGTGTACTGTTTTATGTATATAGCGGAGAGCATCCGGGCTACGTTACCACAGGTTTTTCCCATTCGGAGGGATTAGTAGGAGGAGTGAAGGGGTGGGTTCGTAGTGTAGTTCAACCGCCCCTACTCTGACAAACCGTGGGAGGAGCCCAGATGCTGAATACAAATAGGCTTGACATGCAGCGTGGTGACATCACCTTTGAAAACGACTGACGTCGAAACGCGTCAGTGGATTGGTTGCTGTGGACGCCTACATCACTTCCGGGTTCGGGGACACAGTGGAAACTTACGGACAATTCCTGGACTCCACTACCCTGTTACCCAACAACGCGAGTCACCTCCGTGCATTGATTTTACGGCAACCGGATCGCATGCAGTGAAGTCTGTTTGCTGCACGAGGGTCCTGGTTTGCCTGAAGTTTTATTTATATACATTTTTTATTTTTTGTCTATGTCAGGGGTGTCCAAACTTTTTTCAAAGAGGGCCAGATTTGATGAAGTGAACATGCACGAGGGCCGATCATTTTGCCCGACATTCTTTGAACCATTAAAATTCGGTCTAAGTGTGTTTGTTTGAGCACTAATACACTGCCCAACAAGAATTCTCTTGCCTTTGTGGCTGTGTGTGAGTAAAGAGATGAGCTCAGACGTATTATTTGGATATACCGTATTTATTGGCGTATAACACGCACCTTCAGTTTAAGAGGGAAGTTTCAGGAAAAAAACGTAACATTTTAAATAAAGAACTGTGAAGCAAAATAAGGGTCAGTGCCCATCTGCAGACCCCCAATTGCCATGAATGAAGCACCCCCAATTGCCAGGAATGCAGCACCCACCATTGCTAGGAATGCAGCACCCACCACTGCCAGGAATGCACCCACCATTGCCAGGAAGGCAGCCCCCACCATTGCCAGGAATGCAGCACCCATCGTTGCCAGGAATGCAGCACCCATCGTTGCCAGGAATGCAGCACCCATCATTGCCAGGAATGCACTCACCATTGCCAGGAATTCAGCACCCATCATTGCCAGGAATGCACTCCCCATTGCCAGGAATGCAGCACCCATCATTGCCAGGAAATGCAGCACCCATCATTGCCAGGAAATGCAGCACCCACCATTGCCAGGAAATGCAGCACCCACCATTGCCAGGAATGCAGCACCCACCATTGCCAGGATTGCAGCACCCATCATTGGCAGGAATGTAGCACCCATTGCCAGGAATGCAGCACCCATCATTGCCAGGAAATGCACTCACCATTGCCAGGAATGCACTCACCATTGCCAGGAATGCACTTACCATTGCCAGGAATGCAGCAACCACCATTGCCAGGAATGCACTCACCATTGCCAGGAATGCAGCACCCACTAGTGCCAGGAATGCAGCACCCACTATTTCCAGGAATGCAGCACCCACCATTGCCAGGAATGCAGCCCCACCATTGCCAGGAATGCAGCCCCACCATTGCCAGGAATGCAGCCCCACCATTGCCAGGAATGCAGCCTCACCATTGCCAGGAATGCAGCACCCACCATTGCCGCCAGGAATGCAACACCTAACATTGCCAGGAATGCAGCACCCACCATTACAAGGAATGTACTCACCATTGCCATCAGTGCAGCCTTGGAGGGGACATGGAGGGGGCAGGACGAGCGCCAAAGATATCCTACAGGAGAATCTCCTGTTTACACAGCGGCCTCTTTAAAATAAAGTCCCGCCTCCTTTGATGGACAGAACAGTCATCCAATGGCAGCGCCGGAGACAGGACTTCCTATTACAGAGGCTGCCGTGTAAACAGGAAATACTCCTCCTGTGTGCACGGTACTCGTCCCGCCTCCTCCCTCCGAGGCAGCCAGCCTATGTATCTTTTGTGAAAAAACTAATAGAAAAGCGCCTTTGAGTAAACTGTTTAATATAGTAGCATAAATATGTAGCCAACACTTACATAGGGGTAAATGTAGAGATGCTCATATGAAGTGGGATCAATGCCATGTCAGGTGTATAGTCCAGGGTCTATTATTGCGTCCAGAGAAGTCCCAAATCCTGGCTATGAGAGCCGCAAGGTACCGGAGAGGAAGCCGGCTGAATCCATGAATGGAGATGGCGCCTGTGTGCTCGTGGAACAGCGTGTGACATCAGCTGGATCGAATGGATAGGAGAAACACAACGCGTTTCAGTGCATGTGCGGGTCTGGAATAGAACATACGTGCTCCTTTGTCAAGACACTTGAGCCGGCTTCCTCTCCGGTACCTTGCGGCTCTCATAGCTGGGATTTGGGACTTCTCTGGACGCAATAATAGACCCTGGACTATACACCTGACATGGCATTGATCCCACTTCATATGAGCATCTCTACATTTACCCCTATGTAAGTGTTGGCTACATATTTATGCTACTATATTAAACAATTTACTCAGAGGCGCTTTTCTATTTGTTTTCTCTACATGATTTCCTGAGCTGGCTTCACTCCTGAGAAGAGCTGCCCTGATTGTCTGTACACTCCAATTAGACCACTCATCTAGTATTTTCTTCCTTCAAGATTGATTATCAATGAACCATTTTACTTTATTTTATTGGACATCCGCCCTGCTACCTGGACTTGGTTCATAGAATTGTATTATTGCTTTTAAATAGAATTTGTGATTTACAATGCAGGCACCCTGAGCGCTAGCATTTGCTGTTTTTTCTATGTATCTTTTGTGGCCCCAGCTCTGGGAGATCGTCGGGGGCCACAAAAGATATATTTGTTTAGACAACCAGGCGGGCTGTTCAAAACCGGGACGCGAGCCGCGATTGGCCCGCGGGCCGGACTTTGGACATGCCTGGTCTATGTTATACCTTTTTAATAAACCACCGATTTACACTATGGGAGCCCACTCCATGTTTTTTTCCTATTAACATCTCTGGAGGAGACGGTGTGGGAACCAGAGGAAGGAGAGTCACCTGTCCTTAAAGGAGCACAGCGGGAGAGCAGTGAGCCGCACAGGCCGCACAGCCCGGACAACACCAGAGGAATACCCGGACACCCCCTGAGACGCCTATTACCCTTGTAGGGATGCAACCTTTTGGTGAGTGCAATCACACTCGGGGGAGCACGACTGTCACCATAGATCGCTGCAGGATCACATGGACAGCAATCGCACCAAGTCACCTTTACAAATAATCTGCTCTCTTGAACTGTAGTTTGTTACTTTTGAAACAAAATATCTGTCTGAACATAACAGGGAGGGACCCTGACTCCAGGTTAATTTGTGAGGTTCAGGGACCATCCAGTGAATGAAAAATACACCTGACTTCAGACCTGAACCAAACTGTTAATTATCTGTCCAATTATCAATAGGTCCAATTTTCAGCCTTTCTGTTGTTAGCGGTGTGATTCATGTTAGAGGTATATCCCTTAGGTGGCTAGTTGAAACAACAGCCAGCGTTTTGAAGCCCTATGCCTAATAGGATTAACCTAATCACTACATACATTAGCCTTTACTGGGGAGGAGGTTCAATAATACACAGCCAACTATTTATTATCACATCCTGGGACTAAGGAAGGCCCCAGGATTAATATTATCCTCACTTCAGTGCAGTGGCGGCTGGTGAAGTTTTAGGATGGGGGGGCGCAAGACCACGCCCCTCCATGTTTGTCCCCTCCCACTTCCCATAAGCCACACCCCTTATAGAATCCACCCACTCCGTCCCCTGTATTCCACTTGCTTCCACTCATAGTGTCAGGAGTATACAGCCCCAGCATCACAGGACATAGTATATAGCCCCAGCATCACAGGACAGAGTATATAGCCCCAGCAGGCCCGGACTGGGACAAAAAATAGGCCCGGGCATTTTATACTGGGCAGCCCAATTCCTGGGGGAAGTAGGGCAGAGATGTGGGGCGGGCATTCGCGGGGTGGTTGGTGACCAGATATTCATTCTGAGAGACATCCCAATACAGCAAAGAGACATCCCCAGACCAGCAAAGAAACGGGCCCATGCCAGTACAAATAGACAGCCCCATCATGCCAGTACAAATAGACAGCCCCATCATGCCAGTACAAATAGACAGCCCCATCATGCCAGTTAATAATAGACAGCCCCATCATGCCAGTTAATAATAGACAGCCCCATCATGCCAGTTAATAATAGACAGCCCCATCATGCCAGTTAATAATAGACAGCCCCATCATGCCAGTTAATAATAGACAGCCCCATCATGCCAGTAATAATAGACAGCCCCATCATGCCAGTAATAATAGACAGCCCCATCATGCCAGTAATAATAGACAGCCCCATCATGCCAGTAATAATAGACAGCCGCAAACGCACTGGAACATGTTTTTTTTTTCTCAGTGTGCTCACCTTGCTCCCTGTGTAGCAATCACTGTCTTGGCCAGTGTTAGGAGAGAGGAGGCCACCGGTGTTAGGAGAGAGAAGGAGGCTGCCGCTGCCGCCGTCTCCTTCAGTGCAAGTGCAGCTATACCTCCGGCCCACGAGGTGTCTGTCCAGCACCTGCACTTCCTGCAGGTCACAGGAGCCTTCTCTCCCGCCTCCTTCTGTGCCTCGTAAATGTGCTGGCACCGGCCGTTCTTTAGGAATGCCGTATAGCGGGAGGTGAGCGGCGGCCGCGGTCTGTGTTAACCCTGTCCAGACCGCGGTCGCCGCTTACTTCCCGCTGTGACCACTAACCCGCACACCACTACACTACACACTGACCACTAACCCGCACACCACTACACTACACACTGACCACTAACCCGCACACCACTACACTACACACTGACCACTAACCCGCACACCACTACACTACACACTGACCACTAACCCGCACACCACTACACTACACACTGACCACTAACCCGCACACCACTACACTACACACTGACCACTAACCCGCACACCACTACACTGCACACTGACCACTAACCCGCACACCACTACACTACACACTGACCACTAACCCGCACACCACTACACTGCACACTGACCACTAACCCGCACACCACTACACTACACACTGACCACTAACCCGCACACCACTACACTACACACTGACCACTAACCCGCACACCACTACACTACACACTGACCACTAACCCGCACACCACTACACTACACACTGACCACTAACCCGCACACCACTACACTGCACACTGACCACTAACCCGCACACCACTACACTGCACACTGACCACTAACCCGCACACCACTACACTACACACTGACCACTAACCCGCACACCACTACACTACACACTGACCACTAACCCGCACACCACTACACACTGACCACTAACCCGCACACCACTACACACTGACCACTAACCCGCACACCACTACACTACACACTGACCACTAACCCGCACACCACTACACTACACACTGACCCACCTGACCATTACACTAACCCACCCGACACCTACACTAACCCACCCGACACCTACTTCCTGCACTACTCTCACATTACACTGACCCCCCAACACCAACACTGACACCAACACTGACTATTACACTGACTGACACATACACTGACCCCCGACACCAACACTGAAATATGTAAAATGAGGTACAGCGCTAAATGAATAAATAAATGTCAAGAGGTGTAATGTGAAGAATTGGTGAAAAGGAAAACTAATGCAGAGTCTCATAATATCAGAAGGCTCTGATATAAGGGGGGGGGGGGTTGTGCCGCTGCTCCTGCCGGCCTGGTGATAGAATAAAAATTTGACTGATCTGATAAGCGGGGGGGGGAGTATAAATTTTTTATTACTGATAAGCGGGGGGGACGCCGGGGAGATTGGCCACTGCTTCTGCAGGCCTTCTGATAAAAAATAAATTGACTGATAAGCGGGGGGGATTGGGGATCCGCTGCTCCCGCCGGCCAGGTGATAAAACAATTACTGATAAGCGGGGGGTGGTGGGTGACGCTGCTCCCGCCGGCCGGGTAATAAAACAATTACTGATAAGCGGGGGGTGGTGGGTGACGCTGCTCCCGCCGGCCGGTTGATGTAGAATAATTTTTATTTTATTTTTTTGATAAGCGGGTTGGGGGCCGCTGCTCCCGCCGATCGCGCCGGCCGGGTGATATAAAAAAAAAGAGGCAGACTGATAACCGGACGCTGTGTTGTCTCCTACCTCCTCTTGCTGATTGGATCCTCTCAGGCACGGGCACGTTTGACGTCCTGACGTCGGGACTAGAGGAAAAGGGAGCACCGCCCATGTCCATGCCTGAGAAAAACTATGAGGCGTGCACCCGCCCAGCCACTCCGTCGCGCCAGAAGCTGTGGCGGCCTCAAATGCGCCACAGAGTGCGTTTTTTTCTGCAAATGAAGCGCCTCGTCTGCAATCTTGTGATTGCACAGACGTGGCGTTTCTCATATGCACTGCACCCGGCGCCCTGCGCCCGGATAAAGTGCACATAAGGACCTTTTTTAAAAAAAAAAATTCTTAAAGGGACATGTTTAAAACATTTTTTTTTTTTTTACTGCTTGGGGGGGGGGGGGGGGGGCGGCGCCCGGGCACCCCCTATGGACGGGCCGCCACTGCTTCAGTGAGGACACTACCCACCTTTTGGTTTTCCTTGCCATGCTTAATCATTTATTATTATTTGTGATTCACCTTCAATGCACTGATCAGCCACAACTGATATTTTTCACATTATCCACATTTATTACTATCACAATAAACTGCATATAGCCGCATATTGTTTATAAATTGCACACCTCACTGGTCTAAATAGGCAGCGCCACCACCCCTATACAATTTGCCCATGTTCCTGAAGTGTGAACCACTTGTAATTACCTCTGGTGTAATTGCTCAGGAATAACACAGTGTTAAAGTGAAGTGAAGGATAGGCTTGAGGCCTACTTAAACTCAGTCTTTATTATATTTTCCTCCATGGAACTACAGGTCCCAGCAACACTGTGTTAAAGTCTAAGTGTATGCAAGTGCGTAAGAAACTGTTGGCTACAGCCCTCTCACCAAACTGGGCCTGAAGGGATGGAACAGCTCCGCTGGTAACAGTCTTGCTTCTCACTGGCTGGCTTCCGTCACACCGCTCCGCTCTGCAAGAGGAACTGGGCCCTCTGATGGCTCCAACAGATGTCTCTGGATCCTTCCCGATCCAGTCACTCAGTTTCTTCAGCAATCAGATGAATGGTAGAGTCTTTAAATGTTCCGTTCCGCAGTGGCAGTAGGCCGCATCTGGAGACCTCCTCACAGGTCCTTAGAGGCAGGCCATGCGTCCAGAAGAGACCTAAGATGGCCGTGTGGGGCCTTTTTATATCCTACCCAGCATGCAATGCAGTACTGAGTGTCTCTGGGTAGGTCACTCGGCATTGTGGGTAGGTCACTTTTATAATATAAATAAAACAGTCATTTGTATAATATTTCTCCATGTTCTTGAAAAACTGAAAATATTTTAGCCACTAGATGGTGCCAAATACCAATTAATAACATTAGTCATAGATTAACATTACATTACAAAGCAAAAATACCAGTGCTACATTACCTGTGAAGATATTTTTTTCTGCAGTTGGAGGGTAAGGCCACTGATAGGAGGGTACAAGCTGTACTCCTGTATGTCCTATACTGACCCTGGTGGGCCCAAACCGCCTGCTGATCTGATGGATGGCCTGCAATAAAAGATAGTAAACCCAGTTGCTGACAGATGTGAATGGGACAAGATGTCAAACCTGGATGTCTAATGTGTTATAAATGCTACTTGCTAAGATGAGAATTTGATTTCAACAGAGCCTAATGAGCAGTGAATTGAACTTTTGCCTCTTTGCATCAGATATTGTTTTTTGAAAATGTGCATTTTTAGCTAAAGTCACTGGGGCAATTCTTATAACACGATTCATCATAGCAGGGTTCACTAAATTTTCATTATTATCATTAGAAAATTGTGCTAGGTTCTTGAACAGCGTGTTTTACTTAAACTTAAAAAGCGCAGCCAAAACTTTTTTTTTTCCTTTGTCTCCTACTGAAAATGATAAGATTAGTGAAAAGAAGAGGCAGAATTTTTATGAAAAAGAATTAGAATGTTTATATTTCAGATTATTATACCTACCCAGAGGCTTTGACAGCAGGATGTATCCACCCTCATTGAATATTGTTCTTTAAATTACCAGCAATCAAGTTTCATTTCCCCACGATACCTCTTGAAGTTATACTTTTGTTGACTAATGTTCATAAGATAGTCATAATATAGAAATCGTAGCAGAAGGCAAAGAAATGGCATCGCCAGGACAAGGAAAGGAACAAATATAGTAAAATGGGAATAGTACTGTAATAATAGTGAAATATTTTTTTCCAAATAAAAATCATGATTTAAAAAAAATAAGGGATAGGTTGATACCCTCAAATGACCCAATTAATCAGTTTTACCGACAAATTAGCAACTTTTTAGTATCTAACATCCTCACAAATGATGTATGTGCATATTCTTTTTAATGCAGGATTAAACCCAAAAGCAAACATTTATTATATTGCAGGTTACCAACTCTTAACATTTTATTAATATACTGTTAAAACTGTGTATTACCTTTATGAATTGAGAGGCAACATATTCTGCCAATTACACTTCACCAACCATTTCTTGCAACACTGGACCCTATGGTGGAATGTTCCTACGTTAGTCACAAATGAAAGTATCACTAAAAGCAAAACTTTTTTTTAGATCTAATTTGATTAGTGAGGGTTAAGCCCCGTACACACGATCGGATAACCTATGGATTTTCGTCTGATGGATTTGACCATCGGAAATCCGATGAAACTGTTTTTCATCAGTCTTGGCCACACACCATCAGTCAAAAAACCGACCGTTCCAAACGTGGTGACGTAAAACACTCCGATGAGCCGAGAAAAATGAAGTTTAATGCTTCTGAGCATGCGTCGACTTGATTCTGAGCATGCGTGGGTTTTTTAACCGATGGACTTGCCCATAGACGATCGGAAATTACCATCGGTTTTTGATCCATCGGAAAATTTTAAAACAAGTTCTATTTTTTCCATCCGATGGAAAAAAGACCGATGGGTACCATACACGATCGGTTTGTCTGATGAAAACCATCCATCGGACGGTTTTCATCAGTTAAACCGATCGTGTGTACGGGGCTTTAGATGTGATAGTTGTATTAGTATCCCTTTTTTAGGCTTTATTTCTTCTATTTTAATCTGGTGATCCAGACAGCAAAGTCTTTTGTTTTTCAACAGAAAAGCTCACTTGCAGTTACAGGGATGAGACAGGCCATTTAACAGTGGCAGGGGTGCTTAAAATGATCAGATTTTACAACTGTATTTATGTGGATAGGGGAATCATTTTTATTTATTTTTTTCATTCAACCTGCTGGTGGAATTAAAAATATTATGAATTTATGGGCTGCCTTAGTGTATTTAAAGCAGAGGTTCACCCTAAATCTAAACATTTGCTCATCCCAATCAGTATAATATTTATGTCAACATTTGGCAAATAATTATCTTCTTAGTTTTTTTATTTACCTTGAATATCGTATTAAATAGGGACACTTAGTGGGCGTTCCTTTACTTTTCCCCAGCGCCCCAATGCCTCCTGGGAGTGCAGTGTCATGCTTTCCCAGGAGACAATTCACCACCTCGTCATCAGCTTGACAGCTTCAGAGCGCTCGTTCTGAGCTGCAGCTGATGTTAGCACACAGGCCAGGAGCCAGAGTATAGGAGACAGGAAAAACACATCTCGTAGCGGCACCCCCCCCCCCCCCCCCGCTGATGAACTGTAGAATGTGAAAGGAAAACACATCTCGCGGCGGCAGAACCCTGCCCCCCCCCCCGCGATGAACTGTAGAATGTGAAAAGATAAAGAAAACACATCCCGCGGCGGCTCCCCCCACCCCCCCCCTCAACAACTTTACAGTATGTGTCCGTTGTGATGGCAACAGTGCAGTGGGAGAAAAGCATTCACGCTTCCCGGAAGTATTTGCTTGTGGGCTTCACAATGCCCACAAGCAAAATGGCAACTTACAAAGGGGAATTTTATAAGTTCTAATTTAGAACTGATTCTGACTGGGGAGACTGGGAAACATCTGATACATGAGTAAATACATGAGAAAGTAATACTCAACCAATGCAATGTAAAAAAAAAAAAAGGATATACCGCGGAACCTCCACTTTAAATCTGCTAGTACTTCTAACACTCCATTCCCCTTCCTGATCTACAATGCTGCTGTCTAAATCTGCCCCTTGTGCTCATTCATCCAGAGTGGTGTCTGTATAAGACAGAAGGTGTGTTACTGGCCAGATCAACAGGGGAAAACACAGGGGAAAAAGCCTAAAAAAAGAAAACAAATACAGCCACCTCATCTAATGACCGGTTAGCTGCTATGTATTACATTATTAATTCTGGTTTTCATATTGATTTATTACACGACACAACTAACATTGAGCAAAGTCGGGGGTGTGGCCTGCATGTGAGCGGCTGTGTCTCACGAGGCTTCCGTCTTATATCCTGCTGTGATCCTTTACTCCTGCAATTACCGGCTCAGGGTCAGCTCTGCTTGCTGCCCTGTGTCCCTGGAAGCCCTGAGCAGTGTTTCACTGCATTGACCGCCCGAATTATGACCCACAAGAGCCAGGAAGTCACCGCGCTTGGAAATCCAAGATGGCGCCCTGCAACGGCTCCCTCATGGAGGGGACAAACTTAAGGGAACTGTGAGTACCCCTAAACTCCCTAAATACTCTGGAAAGGATCCCCAGAGGGACATGCTTTATTACGAACAGAAGCTGTCTGCTGTCCCAGGTCAGCCTTCTGGGGAAGATAGTGAGCTTTCACCTGCTCAGGATCCTATGACTTATGCTGGGGTTGTTACATGGGAGGAGGGTGATCCACATGAGGAAACCATCCTGCACTTGGCCAGAAAAAAGACAAACATCCAATGCAATGGTGTGAGAGGAGTTTCTTTCTACCCAGACTTCTCCGCAGAGGTCCAGCGCAAAAGGGAATGTGAAAAAGCATTTGCTGCGCCTTCAACTACCATTTGCCATGCCATACCCGGCCAGGCTGAGGGTAACTGCTACAGGCCAAGCTTACTTCTTTGAATCTGCCTCTGATGCGGCCTCATGGCTGGATCATAATGAGCAAAGCCTACAAAACCGTCGAGATGCCATTGACGAGGGCTGATTTGTCTTACCACAAGCCATGTCTGGGGATGGCCTTTTTCCGGATGCCCACTCTTATTACCCATTCTACTTGGAGGACCGTTTCTCAGCCCTAAACATGTGAGCTAGACCAACATCAGAAAAGTTTTCTACCGCATAATGTTCCTGAGGGGCTACCGCCTCTTTGGCATTAAGTTCTCCCATTTGTTCCAGTTCATCCAGTTGATGGAACTAGTCCCGGTGTTCTTGGTCTGCCTAGACGGGCTCACCATTATTTCTACCGGTCCGGTCTGGGATATTTCAGATTTGCTGTCATCATCCCCTTTTGGTATAGGTCCCAGTTTGGTACTCAATGCAGCCATGTACTTGAGTTTCTTTGGCTCCCTCAGACCAGGGGAGGTTTCGCGCATCAGTCGTCATGCGCCTTTCCTGTCCAAAAGCAGTCTCAGCAGGTGTGCGGATCATTTCACCCTGCAGCTTAACAACAACAAAACCAGACAGGTGAGCCAGGGTTTCGTGGTCAAGTTTTACGGTACCAAAAGCAGGTGGTGTCCGCTCGAGGTACTTGACTCACTTTCCAAGTTTCTGGCCACATCCCCGCTGGACAGCCCTTTGTTGCCGTTTCCCTCAGATCGGCTAACTTCCAAACAGTTCATGGTACATGTTAGGATCCACGATCGGAAATTCCGACTGGATTTTTTTTCCGACGGAATGTTGGCTCAAACTTGTGTTGCATACACACGGTCACACAAATCTTGTCGGAAATTCCGAACGCCAAGAACGCGGTGATGAACAAGACGTACGACGAGCCGAGATCAACGAAGTTCAATAGGCAGTTCGGCTCTTCTGCTTGATTCTGAGCATGCATGTTTTTTTTGTGCGTCGGAATTGCATACAGACGATCGGAATTTTTCTTGTCGGAAAATTTAAGAAGCAGCTCTCAAATTTTTGTTGTCGGAAATTCTGACAGCAAATGTCCCATGGAGCCTACACACGGTCAGGAATTTCCAAAAAAAAGCTCACATCGAACATTTTTTGTCAGAATTTCCGATCGTGTGTACACGGCATTACTGTGCTTGGGTGCGCAGTCTGCTGGCTCTTTCTTTTTTCCCTCTGTGGTTATTTACTCAACATCTTTACCCCCACCACATGGAATACCAGATCAACCGTCCTATCCCCAGGCAGCTGCTTGGGGAGAAAGATGCAGCTATGTTCTTACCTCCACAACTGACTTGACTCAGATTTACAGTATGAGGATTACCCACGTGAGTTCCTGTTTGCCCTTATTTATACCTCCACTTTGCCATGGCTGACATTCCATTGGTATCTGGAATGTCCGGGGCATGCATGACCCACTGAAGAGGACTATGATCTCCTCCTGTATCAAATGATTCCAGCCGGCAATAGTGTGTTTCCAGGAAACCCACCTTACTCAGGACTGTGTCTCTTGCCTTAATTATTCTTGGTTGCTGGGGAGCTATCAGTCCACACACACAACATATTCCCGTTGGGTCAGTGTCCTGATTCACGGGGCCCTGGCCTTCCGGGAATTGGGTTCCAAGGTGGACTCTAATGGCCGTTTTGTTTTTTTATATTGTCAACTATTTGCTGTTACTATTATACTTGCTTTTGTGTATATACCGCCTCCTTTTTCGGGGGCGGCGCTCAGGGTTCTGCTGTCAAACCGGATACTCCATTGCTTATCCTTGGCAATTTCAACTGTTATCTTGATCCATTGTTAGATAGGCACCCGCCCGACCTTCGGCCAAACGGGAGCAGAACTATGGCTCTGGGCAAAGTAATTTCTAAGGTGGGCTGACTTGACCTGTGGAGATTTAAATATCCATTGGACAAACAGTTCACATGTTTCTCTAAATCATATGGGTCCCTGTCTAGAATTGATCTCTGTATTTGGAACATTACTCAAACAACCCTCTGGTAGCACATACAGTATCTATGGAACTTCACTCACCATACAAACATGATTAGCAAAAAAAGATTTATTGGTGTCAAAAATAAGAAAAATACATTAAAAAACATCATACATACATTAGCATTGAAGCTATAAAAACAAAATGACCATCTCTGGACAGGTGGTGCAATTCCACCGAAGTTGCAGGAGTTGTAAAAATGCTGTAGTACAGCTGGGATGATATCCCCAGGGCTAAACAACCTATGAAGAGTAGGGATGAGCCAAACACCCCCCAGTTCGGTTTGCACCAGAACTTGCGAAAAGGCAATAAATTTGTTCGAACATCCGAACACCGTTAAAGTCTATGGGACTCAAACATGAAAAATCTAAAGTGCTAATTTTAAAGCATCTCCCCGCTCTGTCTAGTAACAATGACAGTGATCGCCGCTTCCTGTAATCGGAAGCGGTGATCACTGTCTTGTCACACACAGCCCATCCCCCCTATAGTTTAAAGCACTCATCAGGGCACACTTAACCCCTACAGCGCCACCTAATGGTTAACCCCATTCACTGGCAGTGTCATTTTCACAGTAATGACAATGGTCCCAAAAATGTGTCAAAAGTGTCTGATGTGTCCGCCATAATGTCACAGTCACGATAAAAATCGCTGATCGCCACCATTAGTAGTAAAAAAATTAATTATTAATAAAAATGCCATAAAACGACCCCCTATTTTGTAGACGCTATAACTTTTGCGCAAACCAATCAATAAACGCTTATTGCGATTTTTTTTTACCAAAAATATGTAGAAGAATACGTATCGGCCTAAACTGAGAAAAAATAAATTATATATTGTTTGGGGATATTTATTATAGCAAAAAGTAAAAAATATTGCATTTTTTTTTCAAAATTGTGGCTTTATTTTTGTTTATAGCGCAAAAAATAAAAACCGCAGAGGTGATCAAATACCACCAAAAGAAAGCTCTATTTGTGAGAAAAAAAGGATGCCAATTTTGTTTGACGCAGTGCCGAATCGCAAAAAGTGGCCTGGTCTTTGACCAGAAAAATGGCCCAGGGCTTAAGTGGTTAAAATAGTCCTGGGGTATTGTTATTGGAATAATTTGAAAAATATAAGTCAACCTTGGTAGAATATTCATTTTTAAAGCGTTAATTCTTCCTATCCATGAGAGGGGCTTATGTCTCAGGTTCTCCAAATGTTCTTTCATTTTATTAAGCGCTGGTATATAATTGGCCTTGAACATAGTCCCTATAGATGCAGTCAGTTTTATTCCCAAGTACCCCAATCCCTCCTTACACCATACAAAGGGGAATTTAGGTTGGATCGCCCGCTGTTCCTCCCTTGAGATAGTAATATTCAAAATCTCCGATTTAGACATATTTATTTTGAAGTTAGTCAGTTTTCCATATCTAGTTAACTCCTCTAGTATAACTGGGATTGTTATTCTGGGATTAGACACATAGAAAAGCAAGTCGCCGGCATATGCAGCTACCTTAAACTCCCTTTCCCCTACTTTTACCCCTCCAATATCTGGGTTTTTACAGATAGCCGCTAACAAGGATTCCAATGCTATAACAAACAGCAATGGTGACAGGGGGCACCCCTGCCTTGTCCCGTTAAATAGGTCAAAAGGGGGTGATAAGTTCCCATTTATTCTAATTTTGGCCGTTGGGTGATGGTAAAAGGCCAATATCCATTTCATCATTTTTACCCCAATACCCAGATGTCTTAATGTTCCAAACATGAAGCCCCAGTCCACCCTGTCGAAGGCCTTTTCGGCATCAATCGACAGGAATGAGACTGGGGTCTTCTCCCCTCTGCTTCATGAATCAAACACAGTGACTTCAGGCTGTTATCTTTTCCCTCTCTCCCTGGTACAAACCCTACTTGATCATCTTAAATAACAAAATTGGGCAAGCTTGGTCAAATTTTAAAGCACCACATCCCATTTGAATGGATATAGGAAGGGAGGGCAGTGGGTACACTCAGTACCCTGGGACTTTAACGGTGCTTGGTAGAGAAAAACACAGAGATGGAATCATAAAAGATAAAATTTTATTACAATACAAGCCCAAAATTATGTTAAAAATAACAATCCTTGCAGATATGCTGCTCAATGGCCAAAAAGTGTGATTCACTGCTAGGTCGCCACTCAACTAGTTTTGCTACACAGAGCTTCCTCAGGAGTGATTGAGACTGTAGCAGATTACACTGAAAGCACAGAATACACAAAATTAGCATAAGGATTGGTTACATACTACATGCATTGGCAATAGATTAATTTGAAAATGTTATTGGGGAATACATTACAGGTATACCCCCATTAAGATAACATAAGTTTTTAGGAAAAAGTGTTAACATACATATTCTATTATGGCCCATATTGAATCAAACACGCATAAATATATGCATGCACTCACCAATTTGCAGATTGTTAAATCGTCAAGAGAACAAAAGTGAAAGATTTATCTTTCAAGAAACCTCAAGTTCCAAAGAAAGAGCATTTCCCATTGGTCATTCAACCCTTTAACCACATCCAGTGACTCATCAATAGTGTTGCAACCACAGGGGTAAAGAGCAAAATGAAGCTCGGCCTGTAAAAATAATAATAGTAAAACAGGGGACAGAGGGCTAAAATCAATAAATCAATAAAAAAAAAGCAACAAAAAATATTAATAAAAAGAGGGAAGGATAATAAATCCTACCTGAATACATGGATAGCTGGGATCATAAGCTGTATGCCAATGTTGTGGTGATTATATTTGATATTAATAAGTTGCACCAAGGAAAATGGCACTTCTAATTAACTTTCAAATATAGTTCTACAAAAATTTAACAGAGACTACCACCCTTGCCAATCCTCTTTGGCAGGAGATGAGCTCTTGAGGAACTAATGGAGCTTTGGGAGGAGGGAAATATTGATCTTACGGACCTCGAAGAGGCATCTGCCCTAGAGGGGGAATGCACGATCTCCCCGCCTCCCTTGGCCCCATTTTCCTCCAACCCTCCATGCGTTAAATCTGTTCCGAGAGAATACAAACCCAAGTCAAATGTGTTCCCAATACTGCAGGGGAACCCAAATATTTGGGCTTTCATCAAGCAGGTTACTCAGGAAATAAATCAATCCAAATGGAAATCACAGGCAAAATCCAATCTTAGCGACAATCAACTTGAGGCATTGCGATCCCTACAGCTCAATAAAGATATAATTATCAAGCCCTCCGACAAGGGGGGCAACTTGGTAGTGATGAACCTTCATGATTATAAGCGGATGGTCATGAATTTGTTGACAAATAAAGATTGGTATCGCAAAGTATCAAGCACTCACCTAAATTTGACCATTAGGCGCTATAAACATCTGATTGGGAGTGCCTACCATGAGGGATTGATTACAAAAAAAACTTGGGAGTTCCTGAATGTCACCAGTCCTCGAACCCCTACCCTATATGCATTACCAAAGGTTCACAAAAGCTTATCCTCTCCTCCGGGACATCCCATTGTCTCTGGCAATGGCTCCCTGACGGAAACTGCCAGTCAACTTGTTGATGACTTCCTCAGACCACATGTTGAGGGGTTGGTATCATATCTGTAAGACACGACCGACCTTTTGAGGACTCTTGATGGCATTTCCTTACCTATGGGATCATGGTTGGTGGCGCTCGATGTTGAGGCCCTCTATAACTCCATATCTCACCACCTTGGTGTGCGGGTTGTGGAGGGCTTCATCACCGAGGATCGGGGCATCTCTCTGGCCTATATCGCATTTATTCTCAGCCTTTTGGAATTTATTTTGTGTAACAACATTTTTTTGTTCGGAAACTCCCACTACCTCCAGATACAAGGGGTGGCAATGGGGACCAAATGTGCTCCCTCTTATGCCAACTTGTATCTGGGGGGGTGGGAGAGAGATCTCTTTTTCAGAGAGGACCTACAAATGTACCTGGAACACATTCCAGTGTGGCGAAGGTTCATTGATGATATTTTTTTCATCTGGACTGGCCCCAGAGATGCCCTAACCACCTTCCTGGATAGCCTGAGGACCAACAGCTTCAATCTAAAATTCACTTTTGAGGCAAACCAAACTGATTTGACTTTCCTGGACCTCAAAAGTTGCGTTCAAAATGATGATACAGTCAGCACGTCCCTTTTTCGCAAAGCTTCGGCTGGGAACTCCCTGCTACATGCAGGAAGCTCACATCCAAAATCCTTAATTTCCAGTGTGCCCTATGTGCAATATCTTAGACTACGTCGTAATTGTAGCAATCAACAGGATTTTGAACATGAAGCCAAATTGCTGAGGGCTTGTTTCCTTGAACGGGGCTATAGCAATAAATGTCTCAAAAGGGCATTTGCGAGAGCCAAAAATCAAGATAGGAGTCTTCTCCTACACGGTCCGAAGAAAGTCAAATCAAACCCGGGAATACGTTTAATTACGAAATTCTCAAATCAGCATCAACAAGTGCGCTCAATTCTACAAAAATATTGGTACCTATTAACTAGTGATGATCAAATTTCGAAACACATTAAAGCATATCCAGAGATCACGTACAGGAGAGCCCGCTCCTTGTGAGATACTCTGGTACGTGGTCACTTTTCCTCATCATCACCCTGTGTTTCCATCTTTAACCACTTCAATACCATGCACTTATACAGCTTCCTGCCCAAGCCAATTTTGAGCTTTCAGCGCTGTCCCAATTTGAATGACAATTGCGCAGTCATGCTACACTGTACCCGAACACATTTTTTATCATTTTGTTCCCACAAATAGAGCTTTCTTTCGGTGGTATTTGATCGCCTCTTCGATTTTTATTTTTTGCACAACAAATAAAAAAAGAGCGAAAATTTTGAAAAAAACAACGTTTTTCTTTGTTTCTGTTAATTTTTTTTGTAAATAAGTACCTTTTCTACTTCAATGACGGGCACTGATAAGGCGGCACGTACGGGCACTGATAAGGCGACACTGATGGGCACCGATGAGGTGGCACCAATGAGGTGGCACTGATGAGGTGGCACTGATGGGCACTGATGATGGGCACTGATAGGCGGCACTGATGGGCACTGATATGTGGCACTGGTATGCGGCACTGATTGGCACTCATAGGCGGCACTGATTGGCACTCATAGGCGGCACTGATTGGCACTTATAGGCGGCACTGATGGGCACTTATAGGCGGCACTGATTGGTGGCATGGATGGGCACTGATAGGTGGGCACTTATGGGCACAGATGGGCACGGATGGGCATGGATGGGCACTGATAGGTGGCGCTGATGGACACTAGTAGGTGGCACTGATGGACACTGATGCCCAACAATGGCAGCCACCACACATTGTGGTGGTGCCATCATAGTGCCAGTCAGTGCCCATTTGTGGGCACTGATTGGCATATTTTTTTTAATTTTTATTTTATTACATGTGGATGGCCATGGGGGCCATCCACATGCTTGGGGCTTCCTGGGGCGTCCTGGGGGGGTTCCCTGGTGGTCTAGTGTGGGTATCCGAGGGGGGGCTGCGCTGATAAACAATCAGCGCGAACCCCCCCTGTCAGGAGAGCCGCCGATCGGCTCTCCTCTACTCGCGTCTGTTCCAAGGTGGACTCTAATGGCCGTTTTGTTTTTTTATATTGTCAACTATTTGCTGTTACTATTATACTTGCTTTTGTGTATATACTGCCTCCTTTTTCGGGGGCGGCGCTCAGGGTTCTGCTGTCAAACCGGATACTCCATTGCTTATCCTTGGCAATTTCAACTGTTATCTTGATCCATTGTTAGATAGGCACCCGCCCGACCTTCGGCCAAACGGGAGCAGAACTATGGCTCTGGGCAAAGTAATTTCTAAGGTGGGCTGACTTGACCTGTGGAGATTTAAATATCCATTGGACAAACAGTTCACATGTTTCTCTAAATCATATGGGTCCCTGTCTAGAATTGATCTCTGTATTTGGAACATTACTCAAACAACCCTCTGGTAGCACATACAGTATCTATGGAACTTCACTCACCATACAAACATGATTAGCAAAAAAAGATTTATTGGTGTCAAAAATAAGAAAAATACATTAAAAAACATCATACATACATTAGCATTGAAGCTATAAAAACAAAATGACCATCTCTGGACAGGTGGTGCAATTCCACCGAAGTTGCAGGAGTTGTAAAAATGCTGTAGTACAGCTGGGATGATATCCCCAGGGCTAAACAACCTATGAAGAGTAGGGATGAGCCAAACACCCCCCAGTTCGGTTTGCACCAGAACTTGCGAAAAGGCAATAAATTTGTTCGAACATCCGAACACCGTTAAAGTCTATGGGACTCAAACATGAAAAATCTAAAGTGCTAATTTTAAAGCATCTCCCCGCTCTGTCTAGTAACAATGACAGTGATCGCCGCTTCCTGTAATCGGAAGCGGTGATCACTGTCTTGTCACACACAGCCCATCCCCCCTATAGTTTAAAGCACTCATCAGGGCACACTTAACCCCTACAGCGCCACCTAATGGTTAACCCCTTCACTGCCAGTGTCATTTTCACAGTAATGACAATGGTCCCAAAAATGTGTCAAAAGTGTCTGATGTGTCCGCCATAATGTCACAGTCACGATAAAAATCGCTGATCGCCACCATTAGTAGTAAAAAAATTAATTATTAATAAAAATGCCATAAAACGACCCCCTATTTTGTAGACGCTATAACTTTTGCGCAAACCAATCAATAAACGCTTATTGCGATTTTTTTTTACCAAAAATATGTAGAAGAATACGTATCGGCCTAAACTGAGAAAAAATAAATTATATATTGTTTGAGGATATTTATTATAGCAAAAAGTAAAAAATATTGCATTTTTTTTTTCAAAATTGTGGCTTTATTTTTGTTTATAGCGCAAAAAATAAAAACCGCAGAGGTGATCAAATACCACCAAAAGAAAGCTCTATTTGTGAGAAAAAAAGGATGCCAATTTTGTTTGACGCAGTGCCGAATCGCAAAAAGTGGCCTGGTCTTTGACCAGAAAAATGGCCCAGGGCTTAAGTGGTTAAAATAGTCCTGGGGTATTGTTATTGGAATAATTTGAAAAATATAAGTCAACCTTGGTAGAATATTCATTTTTAAAGCGTTAATTCTTCCTATCCATGAGAGGGGCTTATGTCTCAGGTTCTCCAAATGTTCTTTAATTTTATTAAGCGCTGGTATATAATTGGCCTTGAACATAGTCCCTATAGATGCAGTCAGTTTTATTCCCAAGTACCCCAATCCCTCCTTACACCATACAAAGGGGAATTTAGGTTGGATCGCCCGCTGTTCCTCCCTTGAGATAGTAATATTCAAAATCTCCGATTTAGACATATTTATTTTGAAGTTAGTCAGTTTTCCATATCTAGTTAACTCCTCTAGTATAACTGGGATTGTTATTCTGGGATTAGACACATAGAAAAGCAAGTCGCCGGCATATGTAGCTACCTTAAACTCCCTTTCCCCTACTTTTACCCCTCCAATATCTGGGTTTTTACAGATAGCCGCTAACAAGGATTCCAATGCTATAACAAACATCAATGGTGACAGGGGGCACCCCTGCCTTGTCCCGTTAAATAGGTCAAAAGGGGGTGATAAGTTCCCATTTATTCTAATTTTGGCCGTTGGGTGATGGTAAAAGGCCAATATCCATTTCATCATTTTTACCCCAATACCCAGATGTCTTAATGTTCCAAACATGAAGCCCCAGTCCACCCTGTCGAAGGCCTTTTCGGCATCAATCGACAGGAATGAGACTGGGGTCTTCTCCCCTCTGCTTCATGAATCAAACACAGTGACTTCAGGCTGTTATCTTTTCCCTCTCTCCCTGGTACAAACCCTACTTGATCATCTTAAATAACAAAATTGGGCAAGCTTGGTCAAATTTTAAAGCACCACATCCCATTTGAATGGATATAGGAAGGGAGGGCAGTGGGTACACTCAGTACCCTGGGACTTTAACGGTGCTTGGTAGAGAAAAACACAGAGATGGAATCATAAAAGATAAAATTTTATTACAATACAAGCCCAAAATTATGTTAAAAATAACAATCCTTGCAGATATGCTGCTCAATGGCCAAAAAGTGTGATTCACTGCTAGGTCGCCACTCAACTAGTTTTGCTACACAGAGCTTCCTCAGGAGTGATTGAGACTGTAGCAGATTACACTGAAAGCACAGAATACACAAAATTAGCATAAGGATTGGTTACATACTACATGCATTGGCAATAGATTAATTTGAAAATGTTATTGGGGAATACATTACAGGTATACCCCCATTAAGATAACATAAGTTTTTAGGAAAAAGTGTTAACATACATATTCTATTATGGCCCATATTGAATCAAACACGCATAAATATATGCATGCACTCACCAATTTGCAGATTGTTAAATCGTCAAGAGAACAAAAGTGAAAGATTTATCTTTCAAGAAACCTCAAGTTCCAAAGAAAGAGCATTTCCCATTGGTCATTCAACCCTTTAACCACATCCAGTGACTCATCAATAGTGTTGCAACCACAGGGGTAAAGAGCAAAATGAAGCTCGGCCTGTAAAAATAATAATAGTAAAACAGGGGACAGAGGGCTAAAATCAATAAATCAATAAAAAAAAAGCAACAAAAAATATTAATAAAAAGAGGGAAGGATAATAAATCCTACCTGAATACATGGATAGCTGGGATCATAAGCTGTATGCCAATGTTGTGGTGATTATATTTGATATTAATAAGTTGCACCAAGGAAAATGGCACTTCTAATTAACTTTCAAATATAGTTCTACAAAAATTTAACAGAGACTACCACCCTTGCCAATCCTCTTTGGCAGGAGATGAGCTCTTGAGGAACTAATGGAGCTTTGGGAGGAGGGAAATATTGATCTTACGGACCTCGAAGAGGCATCTGCCCTAGAGGGGGAATGCACGATCTCCCCGCCTCCCTTGGCCCCATTTTCCTCCAACCCTCCATGCGTTAAATCTGTTCCGAGAGAATACAAACCCAAGTCAAATGTGTTCCCAATACTGCAGGGGAACCCAAATATTTGGGCTTTCATCAAGCAGGTTACTCAGGAAATAAATCAATCCAAATGGAAATCACAGGCAAAATCCAATCTTAGCGACAATCAACTTGAGGCATTGCGATCCCTACAGCTCAATAAAGATATAATTATCAAGCCCTCCGACAAGGGGGGCAACTTGGTAGTGATGAACCTTCATGATTATAAGCGGATGGTCATGAATTTGTTGACAAATAAAGATTGGTATCGCAAAGTATCAAGCACTCACCTAAATTTGACCATTAGGCGCTATAAACATCTGATTGGGAGTGCCTACCATGAGGGATTGATTACAAAAAAAACTTGGGAGTTCCTGAATGTCACCAGTCCTCGAACCCCTACCCTATATGCATTACCAAAGGTTCACAAAAGCTTATCCTCTCCTCCGGGACGTCCCATTGTCTCTGGCAATGGCTCCCTGACGGAAACTGCCAGTCAACTTGTTGATGACTTCCTCAGACCACATGTTGAGGGGTTGGTATCATATCTGTAAGACACGACCGACCTTTTGAGGACTCTTGATGGCATTTCCTTACCTATGGGATCATGGTTGGTGGCGCTCGATGTTGAGGCCCTCTATAACTCCATATCTCACCACCTTGGTGTGCGGGTTGTGGAGGGCTTCATCACCGAGGATCGGGGCATCTCTCTGGCCTATATCGCATTTATTCTCAGCCTTTTGGAATTTATTTTGTGTAACAACATTTTTTTGTTCGGAAACTCCCACTACCTCCAGATACAAGGGGTGGCAATGGGGACCAAATGTGCTCCCTCTTATGCCAACTTGTATCTGGGGGGGTGGGAGAGAGATCTCTTTTTCAGAGAGGACCTACAAATGTACCTGGAACACATTCCAGTGTGGCGAAGGTTCATTGATGATATTTTTTTCATCTGGACTGGCCCCAGAGATGCCCTAACCACCTTCCTGGATAGCCTGAGGACCAACAGCTTCAATCTAAAATTCACTTTTGAGGCAAACCAAACTGATTTGACTTTCCTGGACCTCAAAAGTTGCGTTCAAAATGATGATACAGTCAGCACGTCCCTTTTTCGCAAAGCTTCGGCTGGGAACTCCCTGCTACATGCAGGAAGCTCACATCCAAAATCCTTAATTTCCAGTGTGCCCTATGTGCAATATCTTAGACTACGTCATAATTGTAGCAATCAACAGGATTTTGAACATGAAGCCAAATTGCTGAGGGCTTGTTTCCTTGAACGGGGCTATAGCAATAAATGTCTCAAAAGGGCATTTGCGAGAGCCAAAAATCAAGATAGGAGTCTTCTCCTACACGGTCCGAAGAAAGTCAAATCAAACCCGGGAATACGTTTAATTACGAAATTCTCAAATCAGCATCAACAAGTGCGCTCAATTCTACAAAAATATTGGTACCTATTAACTAGTGATGATCAAATTTCGAAACACATTAAAGCATATCCAGAGATCACGTACAGGAGAGCCCGCTCCTTGTGAGATACTCTGGTACGTGGTCACTTTTCCTCATCATCACCCTGTGTTTCCATCTTTAACCACTTCAATACCATGCACTTATACAGCTTCCTGCCCAAGCCAATTTTGAGCTTTCAGCGCTGTCCCAATTTGAATGACAATTGCGCAGTCATGCTACACTGTACCCGAACACATTTTTTATCATTTTGTTCCCACAAATAGAGCTTTCTTTCGGTGGTATTTGATCGCCTCTGCGATTTTTATTTTTTGCACAACAAATAAAAAAAGAGCGACAATTTTGAAAAAAACAACGTTTTTCTTTGTTTCTGTTAATTTTTTTTGTAAATAAGTACCTTTTCTACTTCAATGACGGGCACTGATAAGGCGGCACTGACGGGCACTGATAAGGCGACACTGATGGGCACCGATGAGGTGGCACCAATGAGGTGGCACTGATGAGGTGGCACTGATGGGCACTGATGATGGGCACTGATAGGCGGCACTGATGGGCACTGATATGTGGCACTGGTATGCGGCACTGATTGGCACTCATAGGCGGCACTGATTGGCACTCATAGGCGGCACTGATTGGCACTTATAGGCGGCACTGATGGGCACTTATAGGCGGCACTGATTGGTGGCATGGATGGGCACTGATAGGTGGGCACTTATGGGCACAGATGGGCACGGATGGGCATGGATGGGCACTGATAGGTGGCGCTGATGGACACTAGTAGGTGGCACTGATGGACACTGATGCCCAACAATGGCAGCCACCACACATTGTGGTGGTGCCATCATAGTGCCAGTCAGTGCCCATTTGTGGGCACTGATTGGCATATTTTTTTTAATTTTTATTTTATTACATGTGGATGGCCATGGGGGCCATCCACATGCTTGGGGCTTCCTGGGGCGTCCTGGGGGGGTTCCCTGGTGGTCTAGTGTGGGTATCCGAGGGGGGGCTGCGCTGATAAACAATCAGCGCGAACCCCCCCTGTCAGGAGAGCCGCCGATCGGCTCTCCTCTACTCGCGTCTGTTCCAAGGTGGACTCTAATGGCCGTTTTGTTTTTTTATATTGTCAACTATTTGCTGTTACTATTATACTTGCTTTTGTGTATATACCGCCTCCTTTTTCGGGGGCGGCGCTCAGGGTTCTGCTGTCAAACCGGATACTCCATTGCTTATCCTTGGCAATTTCAACTGTTATCTTGATCCATTGTTAGATAGGCACCCGCCCGACCTTCGGCCAAACGGGAGCAGAACTATGGCTCTGGGCAAAGTAATTTCTAAGGTGGGCTGACTTGACCTGTGGAGATTTAAATATCCATTGGACAAACAGTTCACATGTTTCTCTAAATCATATGGGTCCCTGTCTAGAATTGATCTCTGTATTTGGAACATTACTCAAACAACCCTCTGGTAGCACATACAGTATCTATGGAACTTCACTCACCATACAAACATGATTAGCAAAAAAAGATTTATTGGTGTCAAAAATAAGAAAAATACATTAAAAAACATCATACATACATTAGCATTGAAGCTATAAAAACAAAATGACCATCTCTGGACAGGTGGTGCAATTCCACCGAAGTTGCAGGAGTTGTAAAAATGCTGTAGTACAGCTGGGATGATATCCCCAGGGCTAAACAACCTATGAAGAGTAGGGATGAGCCAAACACCCCCCAGTTCGGTTTGCACCAGAACTTGCGAAAAGGCAATAAATTTGTTCGAACATCCGAACACCGTTAAAGTCTATGGGACTCAAACATGAAAAATCTAAAGTGCTAATTTTAAAGCATCTCCCCGCTCTGTCTAGTAACAATGACAGTGATCGCCGCTTCCTGTAATCGGAAGCGGTGATCACTGTCTTGTCACACACAGCCCATCCCCCCTATAGTTTAAAGCACTCATCAGGGCACACTTAACCCCTACAGCGCCGCCTAATGGTTAACCCCTTCACTGCCAGTGTCATTTTCACAGTAATGACAATGGTCCCAAAAATGTGTCAAAAGTGTCTGATGTGTCCGCCATAATGTCACAGTCACGATAAAAATCGCTGATCGCCACCATTAGTAGTAAAAAAATTAATTATTAATAAAAATGCCATAAAACGACCCCCTATTTTGTAGACGCTATAACTTTTGCGCAAACCAATCAATAAACGCTTATTGCGATTTTTTTTTACCAAAAATATGTAGAAGAATACGTATCGGCCTAAACTGAGAAAAAATAAATTATATATTGTTTGAGGATATTTATTATAGCAAAAAGTAAAAAATATTGCATTTTTTTTTTCAAAATTGTGGCTTTATTTTTGTTTATAGCGCAAAAAATAAAAACCGCAGAGGTGATCAAATACCACCAAAAGAAAGCTCTATTTGTGAGAAAAAAAGGATGCCAATTTTGTTTGACGCAGTGCCGAATCGCAAAAAGTGGCCTGGTCTTTGACCAGAAAAATGGCCCAGGGCTTAAGTGGTTAAAATAGTCCTGGGGTATTGTTATTGGAATAATTTGAAAAATATAAGTCAACCTTGGTAGAATATTCATTTTTAAAGCGTTAATTCTTCCTATCCATGAGAGGGGCTTATGTCTCAGGTTCTCCAAATGTTCTTTAATTTTATTAAGCGCTGGTATATAATTGGCCTTGAACATAGTCCCTATAGATGCAGTCAGTTTTATTCCCAAGTACCCCAATCCCTCCTTACACCATACAAAGGGGAATTTAGGTTGGATCGCCCGCTGTTCCTCCCTTGAGATAGTAATATTCAAAATCTCCGATTTAGACATATTTATTTTGAAGTTAGTCAGTTTTCCATATCTAGTTAACTCCTCTAGTATAACTGGGATTGTTATTCTGGGATTAGACACATAGAAAAGCAAGTCGCCGGCATATGTAGCTACCTTAAACTCCCTTTCCCCTACTTTTACCCCTCCAATATCTGGGTTTTTACAGATAGCCGCTAACAAGGATTCCAATGCTATAACAAACAGCAATGGTGACAGGGGGCACCCCTGCCTTGTCCCGTTAAATAGGTCAAAAGGGGGTGATAAGTTCCCATTTATTCTAATTTTGGCCGTTGGGTGATGGTAAAAGGCCAATATCCATTTCATCATTTTTACCCCAATACCCAGATGTCTTAATGTTCCAAACATGAAGCCCCAGTCCACCCTGTCGAAGGCCTTTTCGGCATCAATCGACAGGAATGAGACTGGGGTCTTCTCCCCTCTGCTTCATGAATCAAACACAGTGACTTCAGGCTGTTATCTTTTCCCTCTCTCCCTGGTACAAACCCTACTTGATCATCTTAAATAACAAAATTGGGCAAGCTTGGTCAAATTTTAAAGCACCACATCCCATTTGAATTGATATAGGAAGGGAGGGCAGTGGGTACACTCAGTACCCTGGGACTTTAACGGTGCTTGGTAGAGAAAAACACAGAGATGGAATCATAAAAGATAAAATTTTATTACAATACAAGCCCAAAATTATGTTAAAAATAACAATCCTTGCAGATATGCTGCTCAATGGCCAAAAAGTGTGATTCACTGCTAGGTCGCCACTCAACTAGTTTTGCTACACAGAGCTTCCTCAGGAGTGATTGAGACTGTAGCAGATTACACTGAAAGCACAGAATACACAAAATTAGCATAAGGATTGGTTACATACTACATGCATTGGCAATAGATTAATTTGAAAATGTTATTGGGGAATACATTACAGGTATACCCCCATTAAGATAACATAAGTTTTTAGGAAAAAGTGTTAACATACATATTCTATTATGGCCCATATTGAATCAAACACGCATAAATATATGCATGCACTCACCAATTTGCAGATTGTTAAATCGTCAAGAGAACAAAAGTGAAAGATTTATCTTTCAAGAAACCTCAAGTTCCAAAGAAAGAGCATTTCCCATTGGTCATTCAACCCTTTAACCACATCCAGTGACTCATCAATAGTGTTGCAACCACAGGGGTAAAGAGCAAAATGAAGCTCGGCCTGTAAAAATAATAATAGTAAAACAGGGGACAGAGGGCTAAAATCAATAAATCAATAAAAAAAAAGCAACAAAAAATATTAATAAAAAGAGGGAAGGATAATAAATCCTACCTGAATACATGGATAGCTGGGATCATAAGCTGTATGCCAATGTTGTGGTGATTATATTTGATATTAATAAGTTGCACCAAGGAAAATGGCACTTCTAATTAACTTTCAAATATAGTTCTACAAAAATTTAACAGAGACTACCACCCTTGCCAATCCTCTTTGGCAGGAGATGAGCTCTTGAGGAACTAATGGAGCTTTGGGAGGAGGGAAATATTGATCTTACGGACCTCGAAGAGGCATCTGCCCTAGAGGGGGAATGCACGATCTCCCCGCCTCCCTTGGCCCCATTTTCCTCCAACCCTCCATGCGTTAAATCTGTTCCGAGAGAATACAAACCCAAGTCAAATGTGTTCCCAATACTGCAGGGGAACCCAAATATTTGGGCTTTCATCAAGCAGGTTACTCAGGAAATAAATCAATCCAAATGGAAATCACAGGCAAAATCCAATCTTAGCGACAATCAACTTGAGGCATTGCGATCCCTACAGCTCAATAAAGATATAATTATCAAGCCCTCCGACAAGGGGGGCAACTTGGTAGTGATGAACCTTCATGATTATAAGCGGATGGTCATGAATTTGTTGACAAATAAAGATTGGTATCGCAAAGTATCAAGCACTCACCTAAATTTGACCATTAGGCGCTATAAACATCTGATTGGGAGTGCCTACCATGAGGGATTGATTACAAAAAAAACTTGGGAGTTCCTGAATGTCACCAGTCCTCGAACCCCTACCCTATATGCATTACCAAAGGTTCACAAAAGCTTATCCTCTCCTCTGGGACGTCCCATTGTCTCTGGCAATGGCTCCCTGACGGAAACTGCCAGTCAACTTGTTGATGACTTCCTCAGACCACATGTTGAGGGGTTGGTATCATATCTGTAAGACACGACCGACCTTTTGAGGACTCTTGATGGCATTTACTTACCTATGGGATCATGGTTGGTGGCGCTCGATGTTGAGGCCCTCTATAACTCCATATCTCACCACCTTGGTGTGCGGGTTGTGGAGGGCTTCATCACCGAGGATCGGGGCATCTCTCTGGCCTATATCGCATTTATTCTCAGCCTTTTGGAATTTATTTTGTGTAACAACATTTTTTTGTTCGGAAACTCCCACTACCTCCAGATACAAGGGGTGGCAATGGGGACCAAATGTGCTCCCTCTTATGCCAACTTGTATCTGGGGGGGTGGGAGAGAGATCTCTTTTTCAGAGAGGACCTACAAATGTACCTGGAACACATTCCAGTGTGGCGAAGGTTCATTGATGATATTTTTTTCATCTGGACTGGCCCCAGAGATGCCCTAACCACCTTCCTGGATAGCCTGAGGACCAACAGCTTCAATCTAAAATTCACTTTTGAGGCAAACCAAACTGATTTGACTTTCCTGGACCTCAAAAGTTGCGTTCAAAATGATGATACAGTCAGCACGTCCCTTTTTCGCAAAGCTTCGGCTGGGAACTCCCTGCTACATGCAGGAAGCTCACATCCAAAATCCTTAATTTCCAGTGTGCCCTATGTGCAATATCTTAGACTACGTCGTAATTGTAGCAATCAACAGGATTTTGAACATGAAGCCAAATTGCTGAGGGCTTGTTTCCTTGAACGGGGCTATAGCAATAAATGTCTCAAAAGGGCATTTGCGAGAGCCAAAAATCAAGATAGGAGTCTTCTCCTACACGGTCCGAAGAAAGTCAAATCAAACCCGGGAATACGTTTAATTACGAAATTCTCAAATCAGCATCAACAAGTGCGCTCAATTCTACAAAAATATTGGTACCTATTAACTAGTGATGATCAAATTTCGAAACACATTAAAGCATATCCAGAGATCACGTACAGGAGAGCCCGCTCCTTGTGAGATACTCTGGTACGTGGTCACTTTTCCTCATCATCACCCTGTGTTTCCATCTTTAACCACTTCAATACCATGCACTTATACAGCTTCCTGCCCAAGCCAATTTTGAGCTTTCAGCGCTGTCCCAATTTGAATGACAATTGCGCAGTCATGCTACACTGTACCCGAACACATTTTTTATCATTTTGTTCCCACAAATAGAGCTTTCTTTCGGTGGTATTTGATCGCCTCTGCGATTTTTATTTTTTGCACAACAAATAAAAAAAGAGCGAAAATTTTGAAAAAAACAACGTTTTTCTTTGTTTCTGTTAATTTTTTTTGTAAATAAGTACCTTTTCTACTTCAATGATGGGCACTGATAAGGCGGCACTGACGGGCACTGATAAGGCGACACTGATGGGCACCGATGAGGTGGCACCAATGAGGTGGCACTGATGAGGTGGCACTGATGGGCACTGATGATGGGCACTGATAGGCGGCAATGATGGGCACTGATATGTGGCACTGGTATGCGGCACTGATTGGCACTCATAGGCGGTACTGATTGGCACTCATAGGCGGCACTGATTGGCACTTATAGGCGGCACTGATGGGCACTTATAGGCGGCACTGATTGGTGGCACGGATGGGCACTGATAGGTGGGCACTTATGGGCACGGATGGGCATGGATGGGCACTGATAGGTGGCGCTGATGGACACTAGTAGGTGGCACTGATGGACACTGATGCCCAGCAATGCCAGCCACCACACATTGTGGTGGTGCCATCATAGTGCCAGTCAGTGCCCATTTGTGGGCACTGATTGGCATATTTTTTTTAATTTTTATTTTATTACATGTGGATGGCCATGGGGGCCATCCACATGCTTGGGGCTTCCTTGGGCGTCCTGGGGGGGTTCCCTGGTGGTCTAGTGTGGGTATCCGAGGGGGGGTTGCGCTGATAAACAATCAGCGCGAACCCCCCCTGTCAGGAGAGCCGCCGATCGGCTCTCCTCTACTCGCGTCTGTCAGACGCGAGTGAGGAAGAGCCGATCAACGGCTCTTCCTGTTTACATCGTGATCAGCCGTGATTGGACATGGCTGATCACGTGGTAAAAAGCCTCCGCCGGAGGCTTTTTACCGAGATCAGTGTAGCGGTGGGTCAGACTGACTCACCGCTCCACCGATCGCCGCGATACGCGCCCCCTCGGGCGCGCGGCAGCTGTTATCCCGCAGGACGTCATATGACGTCCAGTGTGGATAACTGAACCACTTCCCGGACGTCAATCTGCTATTGACGGGGCGGGAAGTGGTTAAAGGTACCAAACCATGCCACAAATGTAATTTCTGTAGATATATCCACTCCTCACCGACTGTCGCTCTCCCCAACGGACATATACATAGACCAATTTTTTCCGTGACCTGCCAGTCGATTGGCATTGTGTATCTTATGCAATGCCAATGTAATGCTTTCTATGTTGGAAAGACTAAGAGACCATTTTTTCACCGCATCCGGGACCATGTCTCTTTAATTAAAAATAAGAAAATGGAGACACCCATTAGCCGTCATACAGGTCTGTTCCACCAGTTTGACAGTACAGTGATGCACTTTGCTGCACTTGAACATGTCCCCCCGGGTGATAGAGGGGGCAATTATGATAAGGTTCTACTCCAAAAAGGAGGCCAGATGGATTCATAGATTGTCGGCCCTCAGGCATCCTGGCTTGAATGACGCCTTTAGCTTCAAGCCTTTCCTATAGAGCTCATTCATATGAAGTGCTTCCTTCTTTGCCTTTATATTTCTAAATTTCTTCTGCCCTGTTCTCTCTCTCTTTTTTTACTGTTTTTACTTTGCATCCGTATCCGCCATGCCAATTATCATAGGCTGATAGAGCTCTCATGGTAAACAAATGTTATAAATTGGCTTCATGACCCATTTTGTGCTTCTGAAATTCACTAATTTGCACTGATTTTTCTCTAATTATGAAAATTATGTAATTTTTCAAGACTTTTTGTGTATAATAGTTTTATATTGATTCCTCTTTCTTTCCTTAGCAATGATGTTTTTTGATGGAGACCAAATTTTGGAATATATCCACAGACAGTCATTTACTTGACTGTCATTTATTCACCTGATTGTTACATGGTGCATTCTCCCTTTCCAGTTTTCATCCTCTAACCCTCCTTAGTGCAACCACACGGACGCCCAGGGCACCCACCAGGATTTCTGTCATTATGCCAATCGACCCACCTTTGGGGCGCCCTTTGCTAGCTGGCCTGTGTCATCTAATCTCCAGTCCCATCTTTGTTTGTCAACTTTTTTTGTAACACACGTTTTCCCATCATTATTTTGCTCTTTACCCCTGTGGTTGCAACACTATTGATGGGTCACTGGATGTGGTTAAAGGATTGAATGACCAATGGGAAATGTTGTTGCTTTGGAACTTGAGGTTTCTTGAAAGATAAATCTTTCACTTTTGTTCTCTTGACGATTTAACAATCTGCAAATTGGTGAGTGCATGCATATATTTATGCGTGTTTGATGCTCAATATGGGCCATAATAGAATATGTATGTTAACACTTTTTCCTAAAAACTTATGTTATCTTAATGGGGGTATACCTGTAATGTATTCCCCAATAACATTTTCTAATTAATCTATTGCCAATGCATGTATTATGTAACCAATACTTATGCTAATTTTGTGTATTCTGTGCTTTCATTGTAATCTGCTACAGTCTCAATCACTCCTGAGGAAGCTCTGTGTAGCAAAACTAGTTGAGTGGTGACCTAGCAGTGAATCACACTTTTTGGCCATTGAGCCACATATCTGCAAGGATGGTTATTTTAACATATTTTTGTACTTGTATTGTAATAAAATTTTATTTTTTATGATCCTACTTGATCATTGTTTACCCAGCTTGATAGTAGGGGCTTTATTCATTCCGCTATTACTTTAGCAAAAATCTTTATATTTGTATTTAACAGGGATATTGAACGATAACTTGCTGGAACTGTTGGATCCTTCCCTTCTTTTAGGATGAGGGTTATATAGGCCAGTAATGATTCCTCCTGCAGGGTCTCTCCTTCGGTCAGGGCGTTAAGATATTCGCATAGTTTAGGAATCAGAAACTTTTGAAATCTCTTACAAGATAGAGTACCCGTCAGGGCCCGGAGACTTTCCCAGGGCCATGCTATTTATTACTCTTCTTACTTCTTCTGGAGTAATTGGAACTTCAAGTTGCTCCAGCTCCTCCTTAGGCACTATGGGAAAGTCAAGGCCTCTCAGGTACTCATACATTTTTCCCTCCCTGCATACCTCTCTCTGATTCACATTGTATAATGAGCTATAATATTCATGGAAGACCTTTTCAGGGACGAGTAGGAGTACTTAAAGTTCCACTTTTGTGATCAAATACCACCAAAAAAAGCTCTATTTGTGGGAAAAAAAGGACGTCAATTTTGTTTGGGAGCCACGTCGCACGACCGCGCAATTGTGAGTTAAAGCGACGCAGTGATGAATCGCAAAAAGCGGCCTGGTCTTTGGCCAGCGAAATGGTCATGGACTGATGCGGTTAATTAGGTAGGCGACACCTTGAGGATCTGGCATATATTTTAGTGTATCAAACATTACTAGATCCAATTTGGTATCCCGTCTTAAATACTTACCAAGAGGGGTGTCTGATCACTCCCCACTGGTGGTTTGGCTTTGTGCCCAACCGCCTTTATCACTCCCTGGGGCTCCCTGAAAACTGAATGCCTTTTGGCTGCAATTATTCCCCTCTAATTAATGCATAGAGGCTCAAATACAGACCCTTGTTGCTACTAACCATATGCTTCGAGAGGAATTATTATGCTGGGAGGCTTTTAAGGCCCACCTGCAGGGTAACTTTATTGCAGAAATGATCTCAGTTAAGAAATCCTCCTCTGAGTTGATCTTGCAGGTCTAAAGCCAGGTGTGACAGCTGGAATTACAATATATCTCTTCATTGGATTTCATGAGGGAGGCATGGTTGTCGGCCCAGCATTCTCTGGATCAGCTGAGGACCTCCATTGCGTAACGGAAGCAATTTTTATCTAAAATGGCATTCTATGAGAAGGGAGAGAAAACTGTGAGGTTACTCGCTAGGATAGCTAGATCTCATCAATCCTCCCCCACCATGGGGGCAATACATGCTCCTGATGGTCGTATAGTTAATCGACCTGAACTCATCACCAAGGAACTGACCCAATCTTATGCCTTTCTATATCAGTCACGGTGCCAATATTCCCTAGATGTTTTGCATGCCTATTTAAATTCAGGGGTGCTGCCTACACTGTCACATAGTCAGCGATTTAAACTTGACTCCCATTGACCTTGGATGAGGTGCAGAGAGCGGTTGCCTCCTTCCCTGCGTCCCAGGCTTCTGGGGATGAGGGTATCCCTGTAGAGGTTTACACCAGATACAGGGAACTAATTCTGCCTAAACGTATGATGGTATTTAATGCCGCGTTTGAAGCCCATTGTCAGGGGCAAATATCGGCCTGCTACTGAAGCCAGTCAAGGATCCACTGGATCCGGGATCCTATAGGCCTATTTCATTGATACAGAGCGATGTAAAAATTCTATCCAAGTGTAGCTCCCAGGGTAGGGTTTTGCACTTCCCTCTTTACTCTTCCCCTGGTGCTACGCCGGATCCACCCTTTGTTAAGTATGAAAATCCATTGTTTAATTACCTTTGGGTCTGCAACGAGTTACCTCCCACAAGTGGATTCTTCAGCTCCGTTGTCTAGGTACACCAGTGTATTCAAGAATAAGGCCAATGTCCACACACAAGTAAAACCTAATCAGCAAGGCTTTATTCTTTTTATTACTTTTGAGTCAACTTGAAGAAAGTGAAAGCAAGAAAGTTGAATATGTAGGGGAAGGTTCAGGCACGCAACACTTAGATCCCAAATATATATACACTCGTGGCCACTCAAGCCTGAGTGGGTATTGCTCACCCGGATAGTCCCTATAAGAGCAGTCCTAGCAGCCGGGATGGAGCACGGATGTCAGAGATGATGGATCCCCCTTTAGGCAGGCCTCCAGGCCTCTCCCCGAGACAGCAGTACCGTCACTATCTCCGCCGGGACTGATCTTCCCCTGGAACTCCTCACCTAAAGATGGGCCCCCTTACAAATGGGCAGCCTGGGGTCTTTCTACGAAGCGTAGGCCCTTGTTAGGAGAGATGGGCCTACGATGCAGAAGCAGAGCCTCGGGCTAAAGGTGCCCGAGGCCTAAACACACCCACCATGTGGGCCACGAGGCACGCTTACTGGACCAGAGGTCCCCCTGAACACCTTGGGGTCCCCCTGGAATCGCCTCACGCCAAATGGCAACTGCCCCTTTTGTACCCTCTCCCAGCATGCACAGCGGGTATACCACTCCCACTGCACAGCTGCCGAGAGAGGACACCCAAGGTGCTGTGATACCCCCATGATCCAGCCTGTGCCGGCGGTGACAGTGCCACCTGCAGGCAAAGGAGAATAACACTGCCAGGCAGTATCACACCCAGAGCAGAGCAAACAATTTGAACTATAATTGGTCTGAGCCCAACTACTGGCTCAGACTGCCCCTAAATTTCCATATAGTGCCCCAAAAATCGGGGGGGGGGCGCTACACAATGTACTAGCTCAATGCCTCAATGAGGTTATTTTGTCTATTATATACGATGACCAGGCAGGATTTTTGCCCCACAAATCCATCATTTTAAACCTGCAGAGGTTATTCCTCAACATGCAAACACCTGCTGATAGTATGGGCCACCGAGCGCTACTATCCCTGGATGCTAATAAAGCGTTCGACAGTATAGAGTGGCAGTATCTGTGGGCGGTGCTGACCAAATTTGGCTTTGGCGAGGGGTTAATTAAGTGGGTTTAACTGTTATACCATGCCCCTAATGCTGCTATCAGGTGTGCAGATAGAGCATCAACCACCTTTGAGCTGGGCCGTGGGACTAGGCAGGGTTACCCTCTCTCCCCGCTGCTGTTTGCGGTTGCCATCGAGCCGCTGGTTGCCTTAATTTGAGCCAATCCACAGATTACTGGGTTCTGTTATGGTGCCCTTAATGAAAAACGTATATTGTACGCCAATGACATGCTGCTATTTCTGGGAGATACTGCCTGTTCACTGGAGGCTGTCATGGACACGATCTCAATGTTTGGGCACTTTTATGGCCTAACCAATAACTGGACAAAGTCCGCTTTACTATTATTGGATGGAGAATCGGGTCAGTCAGTTGCTGAAGCTTGTCCCATACCCACCATATCTTCTTTTAAATACTTAGGAGTCCATATCACCTCCAATATACTGGACTACTCCACTTAAACATACATCCCTTACTGTCTAGATTTATAGATAAGGTTAATACCTGGAGCAGGTTGCAATTGCTGGTCGCTGGCCGCACAAATCTAATTAAAATTATTTTGATGGCCCAGGTGTTATATCCATTGCATAACTCACCAGTGGTGATTCCTCTAAAAACCTTTAGAACGGTCTAATCTATCTTCAAGTTCCTGATTTGGAATAACCGCCCCCCTAAAATTAAACTAGAGCAACTACAGAATCCCAAGGATGAGGGTGGCTTGGCACTCCCTAACCCCTGGCTGTGCTATGTGTCGGCTCAGTTGCAGCACCTTAAATGTGCGTCCACCTCCCTTTCATATGTCCCCTCTAATTTGCAGTCATCAGCGACATGTCTCAGGCTACGATGCATGGGTGCAGACTCTGTTCTGGTGGGCTCGGAAGCAGGGCTGTTTGCTAAACCACACAAACCGTTCCCCACTTCCACCCTTATACAAAAAAATTGGAATAAGGCAAAGCAGTTACAGGGGGTGGCGGGATTTACATCATACAGTCCAATCTGTGGAAATAAATCTTACGGGGAACTGGTCAAATTACACCAGGGGGGTAGAGGGAAAGCACTCAGTGTGACCCACTTGAAGCATATTTTCCAGAATGGGAATTTACTCCCTTTTGTAGTCCTTAAGGAGCGATTTAATCTCCCCCAATACATGTATTTCTACTACATGAAGTTGCAGCACGCTGTCAGAGCACAGGGGGAGGAGATGTCTTTGACCTTGTCACCAACCCCAATCTTTCATTTGTTTTTTTTGGTTGACTATGCTCAAGGCCTTATTTCTCAGTGGTCCAGCATGCTACTAAGTAAATACTTGGATGATTAGGGCCCCTGAGCAATGGGAGGGGGATTTGGGATCACTATCGGGTGACCAGTGGAGAGAAGTGTTTGCAGACTGTGGTATCCAGTAGAGTTGAGCGGACAACTGGATGTTCGGGTTCGGCCGAACTTTGAAAAAAAGTTCGAGTTCGGGACCGAACTTGACCCGAACTTGACCCCGAACCCCATTGAAGTCAATAGGGACCCGAACTTTTGAGGACTAAAATGGCTCTAAAAAAGTAATGGAAAGGACTAGAGAGCTGCAAATGGCAGCAACATGTTGTTAAGAGCATGGCAAGTGCTCTGCAAACAAATGTGGATAGGGAAATAACTTAAAATAACATAAAAAATAAAAATATTATGCTGGAGGCCCCCTTCTCAGCAGAAGAGGTACAAGAAGTCATTAAGAATCTCAGAAACTCAACGGCACGATGCCACACATATGGTGGGAATGCCCCAGAATATGCCCTTTCTGGAAAAAATTATTCAATTTAATGGAAAAGCTAGTGGGAAAATAAAATACTTTGAAATTAAAAAAAAATTAAATTATAATCTTGACCTAGGAGGACGAGGTCCATATGGAGTAGGAGGTTGAGGTGGCGGTGGATGTGGCTGTGTAGGTGGAAGCGGCGGTGGAGGAGGACGAGGTAGCCAACACTGGTTCAAAAATACAACAATGGCTGGGTAAGGCCGGTGATGTGTCGAATTCTGTCCCCCGTCGGATAGTGTCCGCCCTGTACTGCGCTTGCTCAGTACGTAGGACAAGGGGATTTAGAAAATCTCCGAAGACGAACGGCGCCTGCGCGGTGAGTCTATGTTCAAGCCACACCATCCGAGGTTCAAGCCGAGCCTAGCGAGGCCGTGCCCGAAGCGTGGCGAGCGAAGCGGGCCCATGAGGGGCCCTGTTACTATGTGCTACCGTATGTCCACTTGGATGGTGGGGCTTGAACCTGCACTCACTGCGCAGGCCCCGCTCATCTTCGCCTGCGCAGTACGGGCCGGAGACTATCCGATGGCCAGACAGTTTTTGTCAGAACACCGGTATACATGTCTATTCTGCACAAGGTACGTACAAGTCCTGTGGGATCCATGCCTGGTTCATTTTAATGAATGTGAGCTTGTCCACATTGGCTCTGGACAGGCGGCTGCGCTTGTCTGTGATAACGCCCCCCTGCCGTGCTAAATACACGATCAGATAATACACTGGCTGCAGGGCAGGCCAGCGCCTCCAAGGCGTAAAGGGCAAGCTCAGGCCATGTGCCCAATTTGGAGACCCAAAAGTTGAAGGGGGCAGACCCGTCATTCAGTACGTGTAGGCACACATACTGTTCCACCATGTTGGTGAATTGCTGCCTCCTGCTAAGACGTTCCATCTCAGCTGGTGGTGCTGGTTGTTGTGGCATGCTGACAAAGCTTTTCCACATTTCGGCCATGCTAACGCTGCCTTCTGAGGTGCTGGCGGTGCCCCGGCTGCATTGGCAACCTCTTCCTCCTCCTCTGCCTTCGCCTTGTGCTTCCACCATACCCCCGCTGTCAGGTGGGAATGCCACCAGCAACGCGTCTACCAGCATGCGCTTGTACTTGCGCATCTTACGATCACGCTCCAGTGAGGGAATTAGGGACGGTACGTTGTCCTTGTAACGGGGATCCAGCAGGGTGGCCACCCAGTTATTAGCACCAGTTAGAATGTGGGCAACTTGGCGGTCGTTGCGGAGACACTGCAGCATGTAATCGCTCATGTGTGCCAGGCTGCCCAGAGGCAACGAAAAGCTGTCCTCTGTGGGAGGTGTATTGTCTGTGTCCTCTGTATCCCCCCAGCCACGCACCAGTGATGGCCATGAGCTGGTTTGGGTGCCACTCTGCTGTGAACATGGTTCCTCCTCCTCCATCTCCTCTTCCTCATCCTCCACCTCGTCATCCTCCAGAACTGTGCCCTTGCTGCCGGATAGTGATGAGCCGAACAACCCCGGGTTCGGTTCGCACCAGAACCCGCGAACGGACCGAAAGTTCGCACGAACTTTAGAACCCTATTAAATACAATGGATGCGAAGGTTCGAAATCTAAAGTGCTAATTATAACGACTATTATGCATGTTATTGTCCTAAAAAGGGTTTGGGAACCCGGGTTCTGCACCAGGGGACATGTATCAATGCAAAAAGAAGTTTTAAAAACTGCCGTTTTTCTGGAGCAGTCATTTTAATGATGCATAAAGTGAAAAAAAAAAGTCAAATATTCCTTTAAATATCGTACCTGGGGGGTGTCTAAAGTATGCCTGTGAAGTGCCACGTGTTTCCCGTGTTTAGAACTGTCCCTGCACAAAATTACATTTCTAAAGGAAAAAAAGCCATTTAAAACTGCTTGCGGCTTTAATGTAATGTCTGGTCCCGGTAATATGGATGAAAATCTTTAAGAAAAATGGCATAGCTACCCCATCACACACCCCCCCCTACCCCAGCCCATTACCAGCCCCTTTGGGTCTTGTATGGACATTAAGGGGAACCTGGTGCCACAACACTGCAACCCCTCACAGATACTGTACTTGGAGCACAGCAATGAGCCCTGTTGCAAAGTATTGCATCAAAAATTGTAATTACACGCCCCTGTTAAACAGGGGCTGAAAAATTGGGCCTTAGCCACTGGTGCTGGTGCCACGACACTGCAACCTCTCCCAGATACTCTAGTTGGAGTGCAGGAATGAGCCCTGCTGCAAAGCATTGCATAAAAAATTGTAATAACACGCCCCTGTTAAACAGGGGCTGAAAAATTGGGCCTTAGCCACTGGTGGCGGCACCCAGAAACAAAAATGTTCTTCCAAGCTATCATCATCAATCGGATCATTGAGGAGGAGGAGGATAGTCAGTCAACATAACAGGACAGTCTCTCAGCATCAGCATCAGTCTTGAAGGGATGTGACATTTGAAAATAAATTAGTCTGTTATATCAGCTTCAGGTGTTTGGTAGCTGGTGGTGATCCAAGACTGGTTCATCTTTATGAAGGTCAGTCGATCAACAGAGTCGGTGGACAGGCGCACCCTGTGATCCGTGACAAATCCTCCAGCAGCACTGAATGTGCGTTCTGAAAGAACGCTGGATGCAGGACAGGCCAGTAGCTCAATTGCATACTGTGCAAGCTCTGGCCAGTGATCCATCCTCAAGACCCAGTAAGCCAGAGGATTTTCGGTGGGGAAGGTGTCCAAGTCTGACCTTGCTCCTAGGTATTCCTGCACCATGTATATCAGACGCTGGCGATGGTTGCTGGAACCGATCATACCTTGGGGCTGCGGACTAAAGAATTGTCTGAACGCATCGGTCAGACGGCCACCTTCCCCACCGCTCCTTCTTTGACTGACCGAAGCCTCAGCAACTCGTTGTCCAGGACCAGGAGTTTGTAACCTCCCAGTCTCTGGGAACGCGTTGCACAGACCTTTCTGCAAGGCCTCCCGGAGTTGTCTCATCCTCTACTCCCTCTGCGACGGTAAGATAAGGTCCGCAACCTTACCCTTGTACCGTGGATCAAGGAGAGTGGCCAGCCAGTAATGGTCCCTCTCCTTGATCCGAAGAATACGAGGATCCTTCCGCAGACTTTGCAGGATCAGGGAGGCCATGCAGCGTAGGTTAGCTGAGGCATTCGGTCCGGAGTCCTCTGGGTCACTAAGGACGACATGATCCGCAGCCACCTCCTCCCAGCCACGTACAAGTCCACTGGTTTCTTGGGACTGTAAATCATCCCTAAAAGACTGCTGCTGATGATGCTGAGTGCCAGGCTCCACCTCCATGCTGACACAATCCTCCTCCTCCTCCTCTTCCTGTGCGATGGGTGGAACAGAAGGAACACTGTCTGGGTAAAGGGGGCCTTGAGAGGCAAGGAAGTCCTCCTCTTCCTGCCTTTGTTCTGCCTCAAGTGCCCTGTCCATTATTCCACGCAGCGTATGTTCCAACAGGTGGACAAGAGGTACAGTGTCACTGATGCATGCACTGTCACTGCTCACCATCCTCGTGGCCTCCTCAAATGGTGCCAGGACAGTGCATGCATCCCTGATCATGCCCCACTGGTGTGGTGAAAAAAACCTGAGCTCCCCTGACCCTGTCCTGGTGCCGTAGTCGCACAGGTACTCATTGATGGCCCTCTGCTGCATGTGCAGCCGCTGCAGCATGGCCAACGTTGAGTTCCACCTGGTGGGCATGTCACATATAAGGCGGTTCTTGGGCAGGTTCAACTCCTTTTACAGCTCAGCCAGGCGAGCACTGGCATTATAAGATCTGCGGAAATGCACACAGACTTTCCTGGCCTGCCTCAGGACATCCTGTAAGCCCGGGTACCTGCCCAAGAACCACTGCACCACCAGGTTAAGGACGTGAGCCACACAGGGCACATGGGTCAGTTGTCCCTGTCGGAGAGCGGAGAGGAGGTTGGTGCCATTGTCGCAAACTACCATTCCTGGCTTAAGCTGGCGTGGCGTCAACCACCTCTCGGCCTGCCCCTGCAGAGCAGACAGAACCTCTGCCCCAGTGTGGCTCCTGTCCCCCAAACACACCAGCGCAAGCACGGCATGGCATCTTTTTGCCTGCGTACTTGCGTAGCCCCTTGAACACCTACGGAGCACCGCTGGTTCCGAGGACAAAGCACAGGAAGAGGCCACGGAGGAAGAAGAAGAGGAGGGGGTGGAGGACAGAGGTGTGTCACAACCAGTAGTAGCATTTTGGAGGCGTGGCGGTGGAACAACCTCCAACACTACTGCACCTTGTCCTGCATCCTTCCCAGCTGCCAAAAGAGTGACTCAATGGGCCGTGAAAGAAAGGTAACGCCCCTGTCCATGCCTGCTGGACCATGAGTCAGCGGTAATATGCACCTTACCGCTGACCGCCCTGTCCAGCGAGGCCAAGACATTGCCTTCCACATGCCGGTAGAGAGCCGGAATCGTCTTCCGTGAGAAAAAGTGGCGTTTGGGAACCTGCCACTGAGGAACCGCACATTGCACAAACTCACGGAAGGGGGCCGAGTCTACCAACTGAAAAGGCAGCAGTTGAAGCGCTAGCAATTTAGCCAAGCTAGCATTCAACCGCTGGGCATGTGGATGGCTGGGAGTGAACTTCTTTTGACGGTCCAGCAGCTGGGGCAGGGAAATTTGCCTGCTAGAATCGGACGTCGGTGTACTGCTAGCAGAGTCCCTGCAAGTACTTGGCTGTGACACACCTAATTCTACACCTTCATTCCTCTCAGAGCAGGTTTCAGAGAGGACTGAAGGTATAGTGGGGTTGGAGATCCCAGCTGATGCGGTGCAAGAAGAGGTCAGCTTTGTTCTTTGGTGTGGGTCTTTAAGGTAGGCTTGCCAACGAGCTGTAACACACCAGGAAAAAGCAGCAATACAGGCTAAGTTCAGGTGTAATATGGTCAGGAGGCACACTCCGCCCGCTGTAAGTGCCGCAAAATCCTGTTGGTGTAACACACCAGGAAAAAGCAGCAATACAGGCTAAGTTAAGGTGTAATATGGTCAGGAGGTACACTCCGCCCGCTGTAAGTGCCGCAAAATCCTGTTGGTGTAACACACCAGGAAAAAGCAGCAATACGGGCTAACTTCAGGTGTATAATGTGCAGGAGGCTTAGCAACAATGACACTGACACTGTCCCCTGCCTATCCTTCTCTCTCCCTGCACACAAGGTTTATCAAAGTATATGACACTGACACTCTCCCTGCCTATCCTTCTCTCTCCCTGCACACAAGGTTTAGCAAAGAATATGACACTGACACTGTCCCCTGCCTATCCTTCTCTCTCCCTGCACACAAGGTTTATCAAAGTATATGACACTGACACTCTCCCTGCCTATCCTTCTCTCTCCCTACACACAAGGTTTAGCAAAGAATATGACACTGACACTCTCCCTGCCTATCCTTCTCTGTCCCTACACACAAGGTTTAGCAAAGAATAGATTTGACAAGATTTGACACTGTCCCTGCCTATCCTTCACTTTCCCTGCTCCGGAATACACTACACGAGGCCGCCGCGCTGGCGGCCTTTTATAGTGTGGGGCGTGTACTAAACCCCCTCAGCTATAATTGGCCACAGGCATCCTGCCTGTGGCCAATCATTGCTCTCCTCGCTGCCGGCGCTGTGATTGGCCAAGCATGCAGGGTCACAGTGCATGCTTGGCCAATCACAGCGCCGGGATTACACTGCGATGGCGCAGTGTATTGTGGGCCGTTCGCGTCACTCGAATTTGGCGCGAACGGCCCAAATCGTTTGTTGTTCGCCGAACGCGCGAACAGCCGATGTTCGAGTCGAACCTATGTTCGACTCGAACACCGAGCTCATCCCTACTGCCGGACAAATGTGTACCTGGCGTTTGTTGGTGCAGGAACCCACCCTTGTAGCCACTTTTGAATGACTGCCCTGAAAGCCTTGGAAAATATCCCGGTTCCTCCTCCTCCTCCTCCTCCTGTGCCACATCCTCTTCCATCATCTCCGGAAGCATTTTTTCAAGGAGGCATAGAACTCGAAACAGCGCAACAAGGCACACAGGTCTCACATGGAGGCCCAGTTATTGGTGGTGAAGTGGTGCTGTTCCGCAGAGCGACTCATGCGTGCGTGCTGCAGCTGAAACTCCACTATCGCCTGCTGCTGCTCGCACAGTCTGGCCAGCATGTGCAAGGTGGAGTTCCACCTTGTGGGCACGTCACATATGAGGCAGTGAGCGGGAAGGCCGAAGTTACACTAAATGTGTGTTTTTGTAATAGCAGAATACACCCAAAGTATGTAAACGGTGTATCTCAAAACCTACAGAAATGCAGAAAATGCTATTCCAAAAAAATGTTTTTGCCCTAAAAAAAATTTATTTGAATAGCACAATAGAAGAAAAAATATATAAATTGTGTATCTCACACCTGCAGCTATGCAGAAAACACTGCAATTTTGTTTTATTTTTGCACTAAATGTGTGTTTTTGAAATAGCAAAATACACCCAGAGTATGTAAACGGTGTATCTCAAAACCTACAGAAATGCAGAAAATGCTATTCCAAAAAAAAATGTTTTTGCCCTAAAAAAAATTATTTGAATAGCACAATAGAAGAAAAATATATAAATTGTGTATCTCACACCTCCAGATATACAGAAAATACTGCAAAATATTTTTTTTGCCCTAAATTGGTGTTTTTGGAAGAGCAGAATACACCCAGAGTATGTAAACGGTGTATCTCAAAACCTACAGAAATGCAGAAAATGCTATTAAAAAAAAAATGTTTTTGCCCTAAAAAAAATTTATTTGAATAGCACAATAGAAGAAAAATATATAAATTGTGTATCTCACACCTCCAGATATGCAGAAAACACTGCAAAATATTTATTTTCCCCCTAAATGGGTGTTTTTGGAAGAGCAAAATACACCCACAGTATGAACAGGGTGTAGCTCACAGTAACCTATGCAGTGCTGGTGCACTGAGCTTGCAGATAAAAGTTATATTTTCTCTGGCACTGGGCTCATGGCAGTGTAAAAAGACTGTGCACTGCAACCCAACCAGGTAAATCTATGTAGATCGCTGAGTTATTAGAATAGATTTCTGAATCTGGACTCCTAGATAATTCTCTCTCCCTAAAAGCAGCAACAGGAACCTTGCCCTACACTGTCTATCTTTTCTCTCAGTGCAGTGTAAAAAGCTTGTGCACTGCACCCACACAACTAAATCTATGTAGATCGCTGACTAATTAGAATATATTTCAGAATCAGGACTGACTCCTATCATGTATTTCTCTCTCTCACAGCAACAGCAGCCAGGAACCTTTCCCTACACTGTCTAAAGCAGAGTGACGTGCTGTGCTGTGTGCCTCTAGCTTATATAGAGGCTGGGTCACATGCTGCACTGGCCAATCACAGCCATGCCATTAGTAGGCATGGCTGTGATGGCTTCTAAGGGCACACCAGTTAAACAAAAGTTGATTGGCTGCCCTACAGCTTTTAAAAATGCGCCATTACATCACCGAACACCGGACCCGAACATACAGTCAATTGTTCAGGTTCGGGTCCGGGACCCAAAAGTCCGGTACGAACCCGAACTTTACAGTTCGGGTTCGCTCAACCCTAGTATCCAGCTCTTTAATTTCCTCACAAAAACTCAACTGTACATAGTATTGAGATCACACTACACTCCTGGTAAGCTCCACAATATGGGTATACTCACAGATCCTATGTGCTGTAAATGCAAACAAGATTAAAGTGACCTTATTTATCTTCTCTGAAGGTGTCCTAAACTCCACCAATATTGGATAGACATTCTGGATACCCTTAATAGGGTATTTCAATATAAAGTACTGCTAGACCCTAGATATTGCCTGCTAGGCATCATATCTGATTTCATAGCAGAAGAGCCCACAAGGGTAGCATTTAATCAAGTTCTCTTCCAGGGGGGGCATGGCCAGGCAGCGGATGTAGCCGGACGTGTTCTCAGTGAGCTCCGCCGAAAATCCGCCAAATCATCCTGTGGATCTAAATTATATTGCTCAAAAGCTGGCTCAGCGGTTATCGGAAGGGTCCCGGAACATAGCCATACCTTTACCAGTCGGTTTGTCCCGCGATGTCGGCCGCCAAGAAGCAGAACTCGTCCCGGTCGGTGGACCTCGTGGCACAACATGGCGCCCTGGATGCTCGTTCTGCCAGAGATCGACACAGGGAGAGAGCGGAGAAATTGTTCTCTATGCCGCTGTCCTCGGATCCCATGGCCTCCTTCAGTACACCCACTGATTCCCCCGGGGGAGGATCGGAGGCAGATGACACAATTCCTCTGGACGATCCGGCTGGCGATCCGGCTGGCGCGGCCTTTACATGGGACACAGTGAGTACTCCAGAGGGGGCCTCTGCTAGGCCGTAAGGCCCCGATAGCCCCAGTAATAATGAGCCTACTTTGAGGGACATTTTCACAGTGGTGACAACTTGTAACCTCTCCATAGCTGCGCTTACCACGGAGATTAAGGGAGTCAAAGCAGAAATTACCTTTCTGAGACAAGACAACCAAAAACTCAGAGAGAGGACATCGGCTGTAGAGGGCAGGGTAAGCTCCATAGAGGATGACTTGGCACCCATGCAGAGGGACCTCACATATAATAATAATTTCTTAATTTTTATACCCGCTACCCCACCCGAATCCACCGTATGGGTTGCTATGTTTATATTCATTCACCCCCTCTTTCCTCATGCGCTGTGCAACGAACTGTACCCCCCTGGGTATATTGCCCTGCTTATATGAACTCAAACCTGATCACATATGTGCTGCTCCTATCCGTTTACATGATTGCATTTTATAGATGGCTAAGCTAACTAGATTTTTGTCCTGGAATGTTAGGGGTTTGAATAATCCAGTTAAGCGTTTGCCCGTGCTCCGCACAATTAAGCGAATAGATGCGGATGTGATATGTTTGCAGGAGACTTATCTCCCCTCGACTCCCATGCCACAATTTGCAACGAGACAGTTTTGTCATCAATACCACGCCACAGGCTCGGTGTACTCGAGGGGGGTGAGTGTCCTAATAAGACGAGGCACGCAATTCTCCTTCATAGATGTTAAAACTGATCCGGAGGGTCGCTTTGTATTTTTGCTGTGCTCCCTCTATGGGACAAAACTTATATTGGCCGGGTTGTATATTCCTCCTCCATACTCTGCGGGCTTACTTAGAATTTTGGCTGATTTCATATCCCGCTTCCCAGGTATACCGGTGTTGGTCCTGGGTGATTTTAATAACTACTTGGATTATAGGAAAGACAAACTCAGTGCCCGTATCTTAGGGCCGACACTGCCAAGTACAGGGGTCACTCCTTTTGCTCGGCTTCTTCTAGAACTAGGTCTCACAGATGTTTGGAGAATGCATAACCCGGAAGCTAGAGTCTATTCCTGTCAGTCGGCCTCAGTCGGGGGCCTGTCCAGGATCGACATGGGACTGGGCACAGATTTGCTGTTACCTTTGGTTAGCTCTTCGCAGTACCACCCCAGACAGACCTCGGACCACTCACCACTTTCGGTAGATCTCAGGTTGGGAGCCATTAAAGGGAATAGCTTATGGAAACTTAATCCATTTGGCTGTCTCTGATACCGGACCCTGATCCTATTCCGGGACTTTCGAAGGACTTCTTTAAACACAATCTAGGCTCCGCAGAAATTGGTACGGTGTGGGGCACAGCCAAAGCCTATTTAAGGGGACAATTTATTAGACTTATTTCCCAGATTAAGACCAAAACTAAAGAGTGGGAGATGCTTGTACTTGCAGATGCACAGCGCTCTGAGGCTGCCTATGTTGCTGACCCCAATGATAACACTAAAAGAATATGGTTGGCCTCCCAGTCTGTACTCGGGCAGGTGTCCCTACAGCTGGCAGAGAACAAATGCTTCTTTCTGCAGCAGAAACATTTTGAGGAGGGGGAGAATACAGGATATGTTAGCGATGATTGCCAAATCGCAGCAATCTACTTCTCACATAGTTGCTGTAAATGATGCACAGGGGACACCTTGTTATTCCTCTCAGTCCATTATGGACAACTTCTCCAGGTTCTTTCAAGAGGTTTATTCTTCTAAGGTTCAGCCCACCCGGGAGGAGCTGTCCTTCTTCTTGGATAGGTTCCCTATTCCGGTCTTCTCGTCGGCTGATGTGGCCCTGCTCGGAGCCCCATTGACTGAGGATGAACTCCTAGAGGCCCTGGCGTCTGCTCAAAATGGGCAGGCTCCGGGTGCAGATGGCTTACCAGCTGAGGTATTTAAAAGATATAAGGAACAGCTCCTGACAATACTTTTAAAAGTTTATAACGAAGCCTTTGAAAAAGGAATGCTTCCCCCCTCCATGAATGAAGCTATTGTAGTGGTGTTGTTGAAACCGGGCAAGGACGCTATGTCCCCGGACTCATATAGACCTATTTCCCTGCTCACATATGATATTAAGTTGCTGGCTAGAGTTTTAGCCACCAGGTTGTCCAAGTGTATCCACCATGTGATACATAGGGACCAATCTGGATTTATCCCATCGAGATCCACATCTCAGAACCTGCGTAGATTGTTTCTCAATATTCAAATACCATTGGACAACCCAGGTAATAGGGCCATCTTGTCTTTGGATGCAGCTAAAGCGTTCGATAGCGTTTAATGGCCCTATTTATGGGAGACGTTGTCGAGATTTGGGGTGGGGGGCACATTTCTTAAATGGGTGCAATTATTATACAGCGCCCCCTCAGCTAGAATGCGAATTAATGGGGATATATCTGACTCATTTAGACTCTTCAGGGGCACACGGCAGGGGTGCCCGCTTTCTCCCCTGCTGTTCGCCCTTGCTTTAGAACCACTAGCCATACATATAAGAGCTTCGCAAGACATCACAGGATTTTGTAGAGGTCCTAGGCAGGAGGTGGTCTCTTTATATGCAGACGACACCTTGATCTACCTGGGTGACACTGGTCGCTCTTTGGAGAATGTGATACAACTAATCGCAGACTTCGGAGAGCTGTCGGGGTTTAGTATTAATTGGAACAAGTCGGTGCTTATGCCCTTAGACCCTCTGACTCACCCCGTTCCTGTCTGTGCTTGGGATATCTTAATAGTGAAGGAATTCCGCTACCTGGGCATACAGGTGACCCCAGACCCAACCCAGTACCTGTTGCTGAATCTGGCACCATTGCTTCGTAAGCTCCGGGCTAAATGTACGGCGTGGACGAAGCTGCCTCTTCCGGTCATGGGGAGGGCTAATCTAGTGAAAATGATCTGGGCCCCACAACTCCTTTATATCTTTCACAATGCTCCCATTTGGATACCTCATAGATGGTTCACCCAAATAGATTCCCAGTTTAGAGACCTAATATGGGGCAATAAGTCAGCACGCATCAGCCTTTCTTCCTTGCAACTGGACAAGGATCAGGGCGGATTGTCAATTCCTCATGCTCGATACTATTATGTGGCTTCCCAGTTACAGCATTTGGGTAATTGGGGTGGTGAGGATGCAGATGATTCCATACGTTCGTTACTGGTCCCTAGTGGTTCGGGGCTGTCTGCACTGTCCCACCTAGATGCAGGTTTTACTCATCTAGCTAATTCCCTCCCCACGATTCATCTATTAAATGCCCTTTGGAAATATACTAGATCCCTCCTGAAGATCAAGGGGGTGAGTTTGTTCACCCCCATATGGAGAAGTAAATACTTTCCTGAACTCTTCAAGCTTAAAGATTTCCGTTCCTGGGAACTTGCAGGCATACATTTTATTACACAACTGTTCAGGGGTTCGATCCTTAAATCATTTTCTGATCTGGAGGAGGAATTTTCCCTCCACAGGTCTCAATTTTATAGATATCTGCAATTGAGGCATGCTATACAGGCTGAGTCTCGGATTTCTGATTTCAGGCTGTTGGCACATCCCTTGCTGAATGTGGTATTCCTGGCTGAAGATAAGAAAGGAATGATCTCAGGGATCTATGCTAGACTACTTGCTGCATCTCATGATGCCTCCAAACTTCCCTGTAGAAAGGGATGGGAAAAAGATTTGGGTCCCATAGATGGAGAAACCTGGGAATGTGCCTTACCTCCGCTCCATTGGTGTCGGTTTCTGCATCTCGCAGACTATCTCATTTGTTTTTGCTTCATAGAGTATACAGGACTCCACTTTGTTTATATTAATGGGGTTGTCGGGATACGCCACTTTGTCCCAAGTGCTGCATACACGATGGAGATTTGCTACATATGATGTGGAAATGCCCGAAACTTTTTCGGTACTGGAAGTACATCCTCTCCTCAGTGGTGTATTTAGGTTTTGTGCTGCCCTAGGCCTGACTAAATTCATGCACCCCCTAATTTAAATATGCCCCACCCTTCCTGTCAAAACCACACCCCTTCATATTTAAGACCCGCCCTATCATCTGTAAACCACACCTCTTCCAGACCACCGCCCCCTCCATCACCCCCTAGCAGCAAAAATACCCCCTTTCAGCACAAATCCTTGCCTTAACCTCCCCTTTCCCAGCACAAATCCCCCCTTTTAGCACAAATCCTTCTCCATCTCCCCCTCCCAGCATAAATCCCCCCTCCCAGCACAAATCCTCCCCCATCTCCCCCTTCCAGCACAAATCCTCCCCCATCTCCCCCTTCCAGCACAACTCCTCCCCCATCTCCCCCTTCCAGCGCAAATCCTCACGTTCAGAAAAAAAATCCCCCCTCATCTCAAACCTGTGCCTCCTTCTCTCCCCTCCCAGTACAACCCCCCAGCTCTTTCTCCTGTTTTGCTGGGACTTGCAGTGCCCTCTGGGGGGCTGAGATAGGGTGCCCACGTGTCCCGGATTGCCCGGGACTGTCCCGCAATCGACATATCTGTCCTGGGTCCCGGGCACCTTCATTCTGGGACAATACAATGTCCCGGAATGAAATAGAGGACACAGCCACCCCCTACTAACTAATAACTAAATTTCTGGAACTGGTTGCTAGGGCCAGCGCTGACTGACATCTTGCAACCGGTGACAATTTACTCTCAAACAGTGAGACCGGGAGCGAGGCCTGCGCCTAGTGCAGCACTGCTGACCCACCCACCTCAGCACCTCCTCCTTCTCCAGCACCCAGCGGCAAGCAGCAGGGACTGGTGTGATCTTAACTCTCCAGATAGTGACCCCACTCCTTTCCTTCTATGCACATGGCTCATGCAGAGTGAGTGACAGCAGCACTGCATCTGGTGGCAGGCTATGGGTGGCAAGCGGCACTGCATCTGGTGGCAAGTGGCACATTCACCTGATAAATAACCTGCCGCCAAATTCACCATCAACCCCGAGACTACATTACCCCCTCATCTTTTTTTGGGGTAGGTGGGAGAGGGGGTGTGTCCCTGAATGGCAGTTTGGAAATGTGGTCACCATAGGCTGATATAAGGCAGCCTCTTATGCTGGGACTTGTAGTGCCCTAGACTACAGGGGATGGAAGAATGGCAGCCCACGCTTCTGGGACTTGTAGTGCACTCAGTGGCGGAATGAGGATTCCTCAGTCCAAGGCACTACAAGTCCCAGCATAGAAGGCTGCCATATCTCTGCCCCCACAGTGCACTACAAGTCCCAGCAAAACATGGCTGCCATAACTCAGCCCCCACACAGTGCACTACAAGTCCCAGCAAAACATGGCTGCCATATCTCAGCCCCCACACAGTGCACTACAAGTCCCAGCAAAACATGGCTGCCATATCTCAGCCCCCACGCAGTGCACTACAAGTCCCAGCAAAACATGGCTGCCATATCTCAGCCCCCACGCAGTGCACTACAAGTCCCAGCAAAACATGGCTGCCATATCTCAGCCCCCATGCAGTGCACTACAAGTCCCAGCAAAACATGGCTGCCATATCTCAGCCCCCACACAGTGCACTACAAGTCCCAGCAAAACATGGCTGCCATATCTCAGGCCCCACAGTGCACTACAAGTCCCAGCAAAACATGGCTGCCATATCTCTGCCCCCACAGTGCACTACAAGTCCCAGCAAAACATGGCTGCCATATCTCTGCCCCCACAGTGCACTACAAGTCCCAGCAAAACATCGCTGCCATATCTCTGCCCACACAGTGCACTACAAGTCCCAGCAAAACATGGCTGCCATATCTCTGCCCCCACAGTGCACTACAAGTCCCAGCAAAACATGGCTGCCATATATCTGCCCCCACAGTGCACTACAAGTCCCAGCAAAACATGGCTGCCATATCTCTGCCCCCACAGTGCACTACAAGTCCCAGCAAAACATGGCTGCCATATCTCTGCCCCCACAGTGCACTACAAGTCTCAGCAAAACATGGCTGCCATATCTCAGCCCCCACAGTGCACTACAAGTCCCAGCAAAAACGGGGCACTACAAGTCCCAGCAAAAACGGCGCTGCCATATTTCAGCCCCCACAGTGCACTACAAGTCCCAGCAAAAACGGGGCACTACAAGTCCCAGCAAAAACGGGGCACTACAAGTCCCAGCAAAACATGGCTGCCATATTTCAGCCCCCACAGTGCACTACAAGTCCCAGCAAAAACGGGGCACTACAAGTCCCAGCAAAAACGGGGCACTACAAGTCCCAGCAAAAACGGGCTGCCATCAGTCCAAACACAGCACAATGAGACTGCACAGCCTTCTACTCACTCCTTGGCTGCCATACACTCGGGCTCCCCACTCTCCCCTTACAGCAGTGTCTTCCTACCTGAGTCTGGGCTGCCTGGATGTCACGCTGCATGGTGAAGCAGTGTGCAGGATTTTCCTGATGTCTGAAGAAGATACATCCAGGCCATAGTTGCCAACATTGCAAAAAAAACATCTGGGACACTTTTTTGTATTGAGGCGGAGCCTTGCAATAATTAGGGGGCGGGGCATTCGTTTGTAGGCATGTCATGCTGGAATGAAAAATGTGGCGCGCGAAGCGCGTCGCAGCGAAAAATGGGCGTGGTTTACGCACGATAGTGGGTGTGGCTTAAATGGGCGTGGTTCAAAGGGGTGTGGCTACAGTCCGAGGTGAGAGAAAGAGAGAGAAAGAAATAGAAAGAAAGAAGCCAGATCCTACACCACAATAGAAATGTGTAACAAAATTGGCAGATAAGTATACTCCAAAACACCTGTTGGCGCTTCAATCATCCCGACACCATGTTTGTTATGGTGTCAGGGTGATTGAAGCGCATTATTTCTATTATTACATTGTAATATAAAATTAAATCATTCAACTCACCATAATGCCGAATCAGTGGAAGCGTGTCACCTGTCACGTCGCCTGTCACCAGATGCCTCCCCAGCAGTCCGTCCTTGCATCAGGTGCCTCCCCAGCAGTCCGTCCTTACATCAGGTGCCCCCAGAAGCAGAGCCCCTCTTTACAGATCTGTGTCCCCCAGCAACAGAGCCCTCCTTACTTCAGTGTCCCCAGCAGCTGGCAGCAGCGGAGCCCTCCTTTACATTCGGTGTCCCCGGCAGCAGAGCTCTCATTTACATCTGGTGTCCCCAGCAGCGGAGCCCTCCTTTACATCTGGTGTCCCCCAACAGCGGAGCCCTCCTTTGGTGTCCCCAGCAGCGGAGCCCTCCTGTACATCTGGTGTCCCCAGCAGCGGAGCCCTCCTTTACATCCGGTGTCCCCAGCAGCGGAGCCCTCCTTTACATCTGGTGTCCCCAGCAGCGGAGCCCTCCTTTACATCTGGTGTCCCCAGCAGCGGAGCCCTCCTTACAGGTCTGTGTCCCCCAGCAGCGGAGCCCTCCTTACAGGTCTGTGTCCCCCAGCAGCGGAGCCCTCCTTACAGGTCTGTGTCCCCCAGCAGCGGAGCCCTCCTTACAGGTCTGTGTCCCCCAGCAGCGGAGCCCTCCTTTACATCTGGTGTCCCCCCAGCAGCGGAGCCCTCCTTTACATCTGGTGTCTCCCAGCAGCGGAGCCCTCCTTACAGGTCTGTGTCCCCCAGCAGCGGAGCCCTCCTTACAGGCCTGTGTCCCCCAGCAGCGGAGCCCTCCTTACAGGCCTGACTGTGTCCCCCAGCAGCGGAGCCCTCCTTACAGATCTGACTGTGTCCCCTAGCAGCGGCAGCCACTGGGCAGGAGTAGAGAGCGACACGAGAACAGCGGAGTTCAGGGGGATATCTATGCTGAGTGCCATATTTACACAGAATCTTTTACTGGCCCCGGGGAGCAGATGCTCTCACCTACCGGCGTCTTCGTGTGTGTGTGCTGGAGGCAGAGGCAGAGGCAGCGGCAGCTCCACGGTCCATGATCATTTCCCGGTGTCGTGCCGAGAATGGTTCCCCCGCCGGATTCTGTTCCCCCTGGCTCCAGGGGCGTACCTAGAGCATTTGGCACCCGGGGCGAATCCTATATCTGGCACCCCCCCCACATTAAAATGTAAAAACACCCCACTGTGCCCCCAGGATACCTCTGCATCAACAAATATCTCTTTGTCACTACTGTGTACCCCCTCTCCACAACTGCACCTCTGGACCCCTTTACATTACACAGCACCCTGCATCACTGGACCCCTTTACATTACACAGCCCCTGCACCTCTGGACCCCTTTACATTATACAGCCCCCAGAGCTCTGGACCCCCTGCATGTTACACAGACCCCCTTCAGTTCACATCCCCCTTCAGTGCAGACACCCCCTTCAGTGCAAGACCCCCCAGTGCAAACCCCTCCCCCAGTGCAAACCCCCCCAGTGCAAGCCCCCCCAGTGCAAACCCCCCCAGTGCAAACCCCCCCAGTGCAAACACCCCCTACAGTGCAGACACCCCCAGTGCAAGACCCCCCAGTGCAAGACCCCAAAGTGCAAACACCCCCCAGTGCAAACACCCCCCAGTGCAAGACCCCAAAGTGCAAACACCCCCCAGTGCAAGACCCCCTCCAGTGCAAGACCCCCCCAGTGCAAGACCCCCCTCAGTGCAAGACCCCCCAGTGCAAACACCCCCCAGTGCAAGACCCCCCTCAGTGCAAGACCCCCGAGTGCAAACACCCCTTAGTGCAAACACCCCCCAGTGCAAGACCCCAAAGTGCAAACACCCCCCAGTGCAAGACCCCCCTCAGTGCAAACACCCCCCAGTGCAAGACCCCAAAGTGCAAACACCCCCCAGTGCAAGACCCCCCTCAGTGCAAGACCTCCCAGTGCAAACACCCCCAGTGCAAGACCCCCCCAGTGCAAGACCCCAAAGTGCAAACACCCCTCAGCACAAGACCCCCCAGTGCAAACACCCCTCAGTGCAAGACCCCAAAGTGCAGACCCCCCTCAGTGCAAGACCCCCCTCAGTGCAAGACCCCCCTCAGTGCAAACACCCCCCAGTGCAATACCCCAAAGTGCAAACACCCCTCAGTGCAAACACCCCCCAGTGCAAGACCCCCCAGTGCAAGACCCCCCTCAGTGCAAAGACCCCCCAGTGCAAGACCCCTCAGTGCAAACATCCCCCAGTGCAAACACCCCTCAGTGCAAGACCCCCCAGTGCAAACACCCCCCAGTGCAAGACCCCAAAGTGCAAACACCCCCCAGTGCAAGACCCCCCTCAGTGCAAGACCCCCCAGTGCAAACACCCCTCAGTGCAAACACCACCCAGTGCAAGACCCCCCTCAGTGCAACTCCCCCTCCCCATTCAGTACCTCAGATCAGCACAGCGGCGACACATGGACAGAAGGTCGGGTCCCCTCCCCCTCCGTACACATAAACAGAGAGGAGGGGGAGGCGGCTTCATTCGGCTGTGCTTCTGTGAAGTTAGTCACAGGTGAAGCAAGTGCCACTGTGCCGAACACCGCTCACAGCCCGCGGCCGTGAAAGGAGGGGATGAATGGTGCAGCGGTGACACCCGCACCCCTCCCCCCCTGTATCGCCGCTGACTGCCGCTGCCTAAGTCCCGCGGCGCTGATGCTGTCTGTGCGCTTAAGTCACGGGGGGGGCGCCGGCCTGACACCCCCCCAGTGTGTGGCACCCCGGTGCGGCCCGCCCCCCACTTAGTACGCCTCTGCCTGGCTCTCGGCTCCTATCGAAACTCCGCCTCCCCAGCCCTGTACATTGCCGCTCCCTCACGATGCTCCTAATACCGCCCCGCCTCGCTTTCTCATGTGTGAACACAGAGAGGGGAGAAGCCGATTGGCTGCTCCTCCCCTTGCCACTGAACACAAGAGGAAATAATCCTTGTGTCTGCAGCGGCGGCCATCTTTTTATAGCCCGCCGTTTTACCCAAACATTCACGATTTTCCCGGCGGCCGGGACGAAGGCAAAAATCCGGGAAAATAGGCGGGACAAAATAAATACGGGACGAGGGTCCCAAATCCGTGATTGTCCCGGGAAAAACGGGACTGTTGGCAACTATGCCAGGCTCCCAAGACCCCGGCGCAGCACACAAGGCTGTAGATCACTCGGCCACTGGTCAGGCACCTCAGTGGCTGTGGGCAGCAGATGCGCCGCGTGTGTGCTCACGGGAGGCTGTATGTGAGCGGGAGAAGGCTGCGGGAGCCAGGACTCGGGAGGACGGGTCGGGGGGGGATGTTTTTGTGCAGGGGGGCGGCTTTTTTGTCGCCCCCCGCAAAGTGCCGCCCTAGGCCTGGGCCTTGTCGGCCTAGGCTAAGATACAGCACTGCCTCTCCTCTATCTCACAGGTATACCAAATACCGGTGCCGCAGGAACCCATTGTGTGCTTGCTTGGTGCGTTGGAGATACCCTCGCTCTTGCCCCATGGACATACTGCAATAATTTGTCTCCTTTATATAGCCCGGAAGGCGATTGCGAGGCTTTGGATATCTCCGAGAGTACCAACGGGAGGGCAGTGGGTGGAGATGGTAAACAGCCAGTTGATACGTGAGAAACTTACCTATCAGCATAGGAGTGCCCTGAAGAAGTTCTACTCGATGTGGCAACCCTGGCTTGATACCCCTGGTCTGGGCCCTTCTCAACTTATCAAAGATAGACTCTTAAGCCCCGTACACACGATCGGATAACCTATGGATTTTCGTCCGATGGATTTGTCCATCGGAAATCCGATGAAACTGTTTTTCATCAGTCTTGCCCACACACCATCAGTCAAAAAACCGACCGTTCCAAACGCGGTGACGTAAAACACTCCGATGAGCCGAGAAAAATGAAGTTTAATGCTTCTGAGCATGCGTTGACTTGATTCTGAGCATGCGTGGGTTTTTGATCCGATGGACTTGCCCATAGACGATCTGAGTTTTCAATCGGTTTTTTATCCATCGGAAAAAATTAAAACATGTTCTATTTTTTCCAACCGATGGAAAAAAGACCGATGGGTACCATACACGATCGGTTGGTCTGATGAAAACCATCCATCGGACGGTTTTCATCAGTCAAACCGATCGTGTGTACGGGGCTTCACAGATATAGGTACTTGGTTTATAATGTGTTTTCTGGGCCGAATTCAGGAGGGGGGGGGAGGAGAATGGGAGTATACATGGGAAGGAGAAGAGGTTAAGGGGGGAGGGGAAGGGAATGTCTGGTATATACTATTCTTGATTTGCTGTACCTGTAGTGGCGGGTCTCGGGAGGGAGCGAATGAGGCTTGGTGGTTGATACAGTATTTCTCTGAAAAAAGTTTTCTATGGGGAAGTTTGCCCAATCCCAATGGTTTGGAGATGGGTATGTTTCTTCTTTGTTTTTTTTATTTTTCTTTCTTGTGTTGTTTTATGTTATATCAGTAATTGCTTATTATCTGAACACTTACAAACTGCATATAGTCTTTAATCTCGGTCTCCATACTTTGTCATTTATACTGAGTACGCAGTTAAGGATGATGACTATTCACTAGTTATGTGCGCAGATATCGGTTGCATGTCTACTGTATGTCGTACCCACTGTATATGAGACTCAAATGACCAAAATCTGTATTTTGTGATTGATCCTGATATATGCCTAGATTGTACTTGTCTGTTATATGGTTTTCTCAATAAAACTTTATACTGATTTAAAAAAAAAAAGTTCTCTTCCAGGCTTGTAAGCTCCCTTCTCCTGCTCTGGAAATCACCCGATTCTCCTTCTCTCCCAATGTGGGTGACTCACATGGGCAATACCCTTATATTTGAGAAATATGTATACCAACATAGAGGGTGCTTGGGAAAGTTTGATAGGATGTGGGCACCATGGCTGGATACCCCTGGGCTTGGCCCACACGAACTTGTTCAGATGCGGGTGCTGCAATGCCTTGCTTGAACATCATAACCTTTGATAGTAATTTCTGACATAAAATTGGAGGCTGAGTATGATTTGGATGTTTGAAAAGTTTTTTTATTCATCAATGGTTGTGATATTTATACACCTCTGTTCTTGTGCTTTCTTATCTGGAATTTCCTTTTCTCTAAGTATTGTAAGCTGTTGACATGTATCTAAGTGTGGAACAATGTGAACCAATGCCACCTGTTTGTATCTGTTCACCTAAAGTTCAATAAAGAACCTGTTTGATAAAAAAATAAAATAAACATTGAGCAAAGTCAAAAAGAGGGAGAGAAGCTTTTTTTTTGGCTCAGTTGAGTAGTGATATGAAGATGATATGAAATGGAGAAGGAGTAGAGGGCTCATTTAGGATTTCTGAGGTAAGTTGTATATTTGCCTTTATATACCTGAAAGTCAGAGGCATGACGTTGCCATAACCAATATAGATATGTAGCAGGGAGCGGACTACAGCTATCTGACTTTGCAAACTTGCCTTCTGCCGTCCCAGACTGTTTCTGTATTCATCTAGTGCTGGGCTCGGATTACTGACATCACACTTCTGAGCCTAGAGGAAAGCATTGTGAGAACTGTAGTCTTCTGAGCAGACATTGCAGAACTGCAGAACTAACCATGGACTACACCTCCCAGCTAGCCATCTGCTCTAGGGGAGAATTATGGGAGGGGCTATGAAGTGATCTGCCAGGCAGGCCCACGCTTTCTTTCTTCCCGGGTCCCATCGTGTGAGCACCATCTCGTCGCTGTGTGAGAAGACTGCGGCCTACCACCCGGTACACAGTCTTGCAGCTCCAGCCTCAGCGAGTCAGACATTGCATGCTACCTGAGGGATGCCTCTGCAGCATTGCTAAAGCATTGGAGTCAGGTGGCTCACTGATTCAGTAGACCGATCGCCATCTCTACCTGCATGTGGTAAGGAGAATCATTTGATCATCCTTTATGAGGTTACTGAACGCTCTTAGAATTGGTGAGAGGGCGCTTGTCCAAACATCCAGTTACCAGCTATTAATATCACACTCTGAACCCTGTGCACAGACAACCTACCTTCATCTGGATTGCCTAAAACATTGCTATAAGTCAGAATCAGCTGTTTTGCCTTTGATTTCCATCACTGTGTCACAGGAATTCTTGTTTCTTTGAGCTCCAACTGCCTGTGAAGATAATCGCGAGGCCTTGCACTTTGAACATTGCTATTTTATTGCTCTTAATGGGGTCATGTTACTGGTATCTATATTACTTTATCTCTTATTAGGATAAAAGTATTATAGGCTGGCCTGGGGTTCTCTTTAAGCAGAAGTATTCCCTATAGCAACCAATAGCCTTCTTAAGGAATTCATTTGCTACTGTTTGTTATTGTGTACATTGGTATCATTTACTTTAGTAAAGAAAAGGAAAAAAATAGGGATATGGGCCCTACTCGGACTTTCAGCGGCACAGTAAACAATAGAGATGTATAAAAAATATATAAATGTTTAATAGAAAAAGAGAACCACAGAAATGAAATTGATGTGTTTCGCCTTGGGGCTTCTTCAGGACGCAAATTCAAGAAAACAGTAGTTGTAGAAGCAAGAAAGGGATCTCACTCTTATAACTACGATTCTTGGTTAGCGTGTAGCCAACATCGACATCCAATAGAGGAAAGAAACGAGCCACGCAAAGAATGTGCAATGCTGGCGAAGCAAAAACGGGGAAACCAGCTGTAATTTCCGAGTAAACGGTGCGTATGACTTCAAAAGTCACATATAGAGAAACTGGATATAAGAAGAAAGTCTTCCTTTTCAGCCGACAAATCCAAATAGAGGAAGTCACAGTGATAATTCAAAGTTATCATTTACTTGTCGTTGCTAACTGTTATTTAACTGTTTTAAGAACTATTTCAACCTAGTCTTGGCTGTTTAACCAGGATTCGGCTGACAAATCCTCTTTTTAAGTCTCTTCTCTTGATCACGTAAATCTAAGAGAGATAAAACTATCTGGGTAGGTATACAACACATGTCTGAACCTAGAGTGTCAGGAGGGCTGGAAAGTTCACAGGGTCAAGGCTGCACAGAAGAACATGCAATTACAAGCAACCCCCATAAGGGACAGTGCTACATATATTTTTTTTATTTCAAAGGAAGAGATGTAGTTCTCCTAGTATTATGCTATGGTCATAGTTAGCAGCGATTTTGGAAACATATACTTCTTTGCAGCTGATTTGACCGAGGAGTATTTTTCCCTAAGCGTAAAGAACTTTTACTTCTTTCTTTCAAAGTTCTACATTTTTACACCATAGCTTTAACATTTCATGGAAATACACCAAGTTTATATTCAATACTTGGAATTTGGGAAAACATTGCCTTACTAGATTACTAGTATGAAACTGGTGAAAGTAAGTATTATAATACAAGCTGCTTCCCATTTCTCTAAGTTTCCAGTTTTGTTCCAGTTTTTGTCTTATTTTTTGTTTACCGGTTTTAAAGTCCCAGTTGCAATGTTTCCAATTTGCCAGTGGCTTTTGTAAATACCTAGAAAATAAGCTTACAAGTCCATTTAGATCTTATAGCTGGAAAAAAACGCACCCCCCCCCCTCCTTATTTTTCAAATGTACAGCTTAGAAGAAAATAAAAAATAACATATTAATAGATTAATTTGCATTGTTACTCTTAGGGCTTGTACAGTGCATGTAGTTTCTGGAATGAGAAAGGCCAGTCTGTCAAATACTCTTCCCAAGGGGTTGCTAGCCAAGTAAAATGAGCAAGATAAATGATTGTGGCATCATCCCAGCCAGCAAACACCGTAAGCAATGCTTATCCTGCTATAACACAATGTGAAGCAAAGCAGGTGCTTTATTTAGAACCTTTGTGTAATGAGCCAAATGGCTTAAAGTGCAACTCCAGCAAAAATTGTTTTTTTAAAGTTAAATTGGGCTAGCTTAGTTAGCTGTAATTATCGGTATGCAACAACCAGTGATCTGCTGGGGATGCTGATATTTTTTTCAGTTGTGGTCCGTGCCACATGGAGTGACAGCTTTGATCTTATAGCAGGGTTGCAGTGACTTTCTGTCTTTTACGGGCTATCGAGTCAATCGGCACCTCCTCCATTCAGAAAATGTCTTGTATTCCTTTCAGTGAATGCAATGTGTTCTCTGATTGGATGAGGGTAGAGCAAGACTTTCATATGCTCCTCCTCTCCACGTTGTCTATTCAGAGAATGTCTTGTGTTGAAAAGAATACAGGACATTTTCTGAATGGAGAAGGTCCCAAGTGCTGTTGTCACTGTAAAAGGCAGGAAGTCACTGCAGCACCACCAAAAGCTCAAAGCTCTTACTATATGTGGCATGGATCACAAGTTAAAGTGTAGCGTTCCAATTTAATTCCTCTTTTCAGTCCTATCTTTTAGGGTACATATGCTGTATAAGCAATGGGCACCTTTTCTGATGAGTGTATGTGTGTTTTCCTTCTAATGATTCCACATACTATTTTTTTTCAACTTTTACTATATGCATTGTAAAGCTCTATATATGTACTGTAGTACTATATGCACTATATGCATAGAGAACCAAAAAGGAAGCAGCAATGTGAGGAGATGCAGACTACTTCTAAAATCAAATATCAAACCTAAAATATACCACATATCTCCTTCAGTCTAAATATGCAACTAATGAACAATTCAAATGTTATTGCTTGTAACTGCTTGTTAATACAGTATCTCACAAAATTAGCACACCCCTCACATTTTTGTAAATATTTTCATGTGACAACACTGAAGGAATAATACTTTGCTACAATGAAGGGTAGAGAGTGTACAGCTTGTATAACAGTGTCAATTTGCTGTCCCCTCCACATAACTCAACACACATTAATGTCTAAACTGCTGGCAACAAAAGTGAGTATACCCCTACGTGAAAATGTCCAAATTGGGCCCAAAGTGTCAACATTTTGTGTGGCCACCATTATTTTGGTCTGCAGGTGTTTTTGGGGTCGTTATCATGTTGGAATACTGCCCTGCAGCCCAGACTCTGAAGGGAGGGGATCAAGCTCTGCTTCAGTATGTCACAGTGCATGTTGGCATTCATGGTTCCCTCAATGAAATGTAGCTCCCCAGTGCCGGAAGCACTCATGCAGCCCCAGACCATGACACTCCCACCACCATGCTTTACTGTGGGCAAGACACACTTGTCTTTGTACTCCTCACCTGGGTGCCGTCACACACGCTTGACACCATCTGAACCAAATAAGTTTATCTTGGTCTCATCAGACCACAGGACATGGTTCCAGTAATCCATGTCCTTAGTCTGCTTGTCTTCAGAAAACAGTTTGCAGGTTTCCTTGTGCATCACCTTTAGAAGAGGCTTCCTTCTGGGATGACAGCCATGCAGACCAATTTCATGCAGTGTGCGGCGTATGGTCTGAGCACTGACAGGCTGACCCCCCAACCCCTTCAACCTCTGCAGCAATGCTGGCAGAACTCTTATGTCTATTTCCCAAAGACAGCCTCTGGTTATAACGCTGAGCACGTGCACTCAACTTCTTTGGTCGACCATGGCGAGGCCTGTTCTGAGTGGAACCTATCCTGTTAAACCACTGTATGGTCTTGGCCACTGTGCTGCAGCATAGTTTCAGGGTCTTGCCAATCTTTTTATAGCCTAGGCCATCTTTATGTAGAGCAACAATTCTTTTTTTTTAAGATCCTCAGAGAGTTCTTTGCTATGAGGTGCCATGTTGAACTTCCAGTGACCAGCATGAGAGAGTGAGAGCGATAATACCAAAATTTAAGACACCTGCTCCCCATTCACACCTGAGACCTTGTAACACTAACGAGTCACATGACACCGGGGAGGGAAATTGCTAATTGGGCCCAATTTGGACATTTTCACTTTGGGGTGTACTCACTTTTGTTGCCAGCGGTTTAGACATTAATGGCTGTGTGTTGAGTTATTTTGGGGGGACAGAAAATTTAAACTGTTATACAAGATGTACACTCACTACTTTTCATTGTAGCAAACTGTAATTTCTTCAGTGTTGACACATGAAAAGATATAATCAAATATTTACAAAAAATTGAGGGGTGTACTCACTTTTGTGAGATACTGTAACTCCTGTGTGAAAGAACCTAGACCACTGTCTTATGTGATGAAAATATAATCAAAGTTTATTAAAAATATATAAAAGTACCGGTATATACAAAGCATTTTTCAGCAACGTGCAAAATTGTTGACATTTTTTTTACAGGATATATTTATACTATTTTGATAATTTAGGGAAAAAAGTTGAATATCATATGGCATACCCCTCAGAACCCCTCCAAACCCACCCACTTACAGTAAAAAACTTACTATAACCAAACAAGCTTACTACATTTCTGGTCGGTAAGTGCAAAAAGTTTTATCATTGATATCAGTAGACCTGAAAAAAAAAAAAAATCATAGTTGCCCAAATTTCTAAATAATTAGAAAGAACATCTTGGAAGCTTGGAGGGTTTTGAAAGATAAATGCCAGTAACTTGTGGGTGTAGCCAAAATGTGGGCATGGCCAATAAAATCATGGCTTCTGACACACGTTTTTAAAGCTCTCTGAACACCAGTCAAAGCCACTGTCACTGACTAAAATGGTTAGCTTACAGTTCTGTTTAAATCTTGCTTTTGCTTTGCTTGAAAAATTATACCTCATGTTGCTTTAGTGGTGCTTCAAAACCTCTTCAAAGCCTCCATAGAAGTCTATGGCAAAGCTCCCTTGAAGCACCTGCAGCTTTTGAGAGGCTTTAATTCAGCTTTAGCTTTGCTTTGTTTTGGAGGTATTGCAGGTATAAGATATCAACACACACAGGGCATCTGTCAAGCTTCATTAAAGCTTTAAAAAAGCACCACCGAAGCATTATCAAAGCACCAAGAAGCACCGCAGAAGCATCAAAAACACATAAAAAAAGCATGTTGAAGCGGTAGGCACTTTAATGTGTGTTGAAGTTGAAGCAAGTGTAAATGAGCCCTAGTGTGGCATCTTGTACCATTTTCTATAGACAGAATAGGGCTTGGGGTGCACTAAAGAAAAAGTGGGAGTAAAATGGTTTGCATTGCTGACAATATCAGCAATAAAACCCCAGCATTGTTGTCAGTAGCTGCAATATTAAAGAGGAACTGCAGTCTGCTCACATAATTTGTAATAAAAACATCTTTGCCATTCTGAAGCTTCCCTCCAAATTCTTTGCATTATTTTATATATACTGTGATTCTGTACTTGCCAAATATGCTGCAGAAATCTCCCTCCACTGAGTCTGGCTGTATCCATTTTACCTGTGGGCAGCTGAAGATGCTGCCTGTTTACTTCCTGGATTACATACACACAGAGGCATACCTCCAACTCTGCAGCCCTGCAGCTCTCATTGGCCCTCTTATGACCCCCCCTCCTTATAAACTCTCACGAGAGTGAGAAAGAGAGCTGTCCATGTCATAAGCCTAGGCTAATGACCAGACAAAAAAGAGGAAGTAGGCTGTATAAGGTATTTACTTGCAGAAAAAAAACATACAAATCTCTGTGTTGTCTGAGGTGAGAAGACAGATTGTGTGTTTCTACAAAGTAGAAACCACGATATGTCATCTCTTCTAGTTAGTCCCACCCCCCACAGTTAGAACACACAACAGGGAACACAGTTAACCGCCTGATCGCCCCTAGTGTTAACCCCTTCCCTGCCAGTGACATTTACATAGTAAACAGTGCATATTTATAGCACTGATCGCTCTGTAAATGTAAATGGTCCCAAAAATTTGTCAAAAGTGTCCGACCTGTCTGCTGCAACATTGCAATGCCATAAAAAAATTGCAGATCACCGCCATTTCTAGTAAAAAATAATAATAATAAAAATGCCATATAAATGCCAAAATTTTTCCTTGGTCGAGAAAACCGTGTGTAGGCTCCCTAGCAGTGTTTCCCTATGGGAAAACTGCCGAGGAAAAAAACGCCGCGATTCGCGACAAGAAAAATTTAGTGCATGTTCTAAATTTTCTCATCGTGATTCTCTGCGGTTTTCTCTTCGGGAAAACTGCTGGAGAGCCTACACACGGCCGTTTTTCTCGTCCAAGATACAGTTTTCCCCACGAGAAAACTGATCGTATGTACGCAGCATGAGACTTCTATCTTACATATAATCTACATTTCTTTTCTGAAAAGTCTCTCTAATCTAAAATCTATTTTTTTTCTAGAAAATTACTTAGAACTCCTAAACTTCATATATATTTTTTAAGCAGAAGACCTAGAGAATTAAATGTTGGGTGTTGCAATTTTTATGTCACAGCGGTTTTAACACAAAATACACTTTAGTGAACTTTAAAGCACAAAAACACAATATAATACCCAATTGTTTGGTAAAATAAAAAAGATGATGTTACACTAAATAGATAACTGACATGTTATGCTATAAAATTGAGCACGCTCGTGGACTGGTGCCAAACTATGGTACTTAAAAATATCCACCAAAGAGGACACTTTATAAGACATTACAGGTTACCAGTTTAGAATTACACAGGAGGTTGGGGCTAGAAATATTTCTGTCACTATAACTTTTGCGGTAATACTCACATTTGTGGTGTGATCGCTGTTTACATATGCGTCATATGCGTCATATGTTCACACATGACCTATATGTGTGTTTGCTTTTGTGCATGAGCACAGTGGGACGGGGGCTCTTTAAAAAAAAAATATTTTATTATTATTTTTACACTAACTTTTTTTATCACTTTTTTTGCTATCATAATGGATGAACAACCTCCCCTGTGATAGCATGGGCAGTGACAGGTCCTCTTTATGGAAAGATCTGGCATCTATTAGATCCCAAATGTCTCCTTTGTCTTCCAAAGTATCAGATCAAATCAAGATCTGTTTGATCTGATGCTTGTATAAGCTGGTAATGGCTTATTTACATGAGACCGAACCTGGAAGTGACACAACCCTCTCACTGTGTCTCAGGAGCTGGATGCCATTGGTCACATTCTTGCTGGGCTCCCCGATCGCTCAGGAGAGCCCAGTAAAGGTAGCAGTAGTGGCAGGAGGGTAGACCCCCTTCCGCCTCTGTAAAAGTAATCCAGTGGCTTTTTAGCCACTCAAATTACTTTTACCAGCTTCAGAATTAAAAAATTATATCTCGGTCATTGTTGCAGCTGCTCTCCCTTTCCATCCAACACATATTGGTACTTCGCTGGTGAGTAAGTGGTTAATAATCACTCTGGACTGAGCTACTTAGCAATCCAAAAAGTGGTTGGATGGACATATTAATGGATGAATGGCTGAATTAAAGTGCTTTAAAGTATAGATATTACACATTCACATTCATTTTTTCATGCAAATGTGGAGATAACAACCTAGAACACACATCTTGGCAAATGCCCTGACTATTTGTGGAAATTAGATTGAATTAAAGGACCCAGTGAAAGCTCACATGTAGGAGCGAATAATTGTCACAATTGTCAAATGTTACAATAATTGTTTCTTTCATCTAGTTCACTACCATTAAGTGATTAAAACATTTCTTGATTGATTTCTAAGAATTGTAACAAGTATAGGTTATTTGTAAGCTTTATACTTGACAATAAACGATCAGATACCCCATGTTTAAGCTCTGAGAAGACTTATGTGGGTGGTGGAGGAACAAACTAAGTGCTAGGATAGCTGAGATACCGTAGTTCCTCTTTTCATTTTGTACAACGTTGGATCAAGAAAGGATCAAGACACACTATGGATTACTCCAGATGAATCCCCCTCTTTCGAAACTACTCAAGCTCAGCTAAGTAAATTCTTTTCATAAAAAAGAAACAAACAAATCACCAAAAGTCATCTTGTCTTTACAACTGCTCCAAAATAATAAAAAAGGGTTAAAGTGGTTGTAAACCCTTCGGGGGAAGTTACACCTACAGGTAAGCCTAGATTAGGGCTTAAAAAATAAGACAAAAAAGACAAAAAAGCAGCGCCTTCTAAGCGTAGCAGTCAGTGAAATTTATTAAAATATAAAACCAAGTACAGATAATGCACTCACAAAAGAAGAGTAAAGGTGAGCTTATCTGAAAGGGGGTCCAGGGTAGTAAAGTTCATCCGCTTGTCCCGGAGATGTAATGCTGTATGTCCAGAGATGGAGGGAAGGTGGTGTCTCTGAGCCTCTTCTCAGGAGTCGTCGGTGTTCACCGTGGAGCGGAACCACTCACTCACAATAGCGGAGCGGGGGACGACTTAGCTGGAATAAACCAGCAGACTACTTCCGGGTCGTGGGGTCAGCGGGGAGGATGCGCGAGTTCGAAGCATCCGTGCTTCTTCATCAGGCTTAATGAGGGCCATCTTTAGTTCAGGCTATAAGTACTAGGCCGGGAGTGGCTGATGAAACTGTATCTGGTCTCCATGGTGACACAGACTAACTACAGATACTAACCTAGCGCTGACAAGTATATAGCCCCGTACACACGATCGGTTTGACTGATGAAAACCGTCCGATGGATGGTTTTCATCAGACCAACCGATCGTGTATGGTACCCATCGGTCTTTTTTCCATCGGTTGTAAAAAACTTGTTTTAAAATTTTCCGATGGATAAAAAACCGATGGGAATTTCCGATCGTCTATGGGCAAGTCCATCGGTTAAAAAACCCACGCATGCTCAGAATCAAGTCGACGCATGCTCAGAAGCATTAAACTTCATTTTTCTCGGCTCATCTGAGTGTTTTACATCACCGCGTTTGGAACGGTCGGTTTTTGACTGATGGTGTGTGGCCAAGACTGATGAAAAACAGTTTCATCGGATTTCCGATGGACAAATCCATCGGACGAAAATCCATAGGTTATCCGATCGTGTGTACGGGGCTTTAGTGTTAAAGAGGGAAGGACAATGATTATATAGGGATGCTAATGTGGTATCAAAGATTAAGAGATTAATATAAGAAAAGGACTAATACATAGAGGAATCAATGAATAATCAATAAAAAAAAAAAAAAAATATATATATATATATATATATATATATATATAGTATAGTATAGATTAAGAGGATGAAATGAAATACCATAAGAAACAGACTGAATGGCTAAGATAATTAAAGGGACATCAAATGCAAAAACGGTTGGATATACTGGATTTCTAAGAATTATCTAAGGAACACTAAAAAACACTAAAAAACATTTACCATATATGCGCATGTGTATGTACACATACACAAATGTGTCATACATTTATCTAAGATTGGATAATAAAAAGGACTAAAATAGACATATCTACCTATAATGAAAAATCCCCTCTAATGTGAAGGTGCGCGCATAAGGGTACCCGTGTACAATACATAAAAATGCATATATACACAAATACACAAACAAACACACAGACACACACAGAAGGATGTGTATTAAAGGAGACCAATTGTAAGTGTATCAAAGACTTGAGGGGTTATATACTGATAACCTGGACATGTGGGAGAACCAATGTCAACATAGAGTAGCTCAATATGTGCACATGGTTATGGCAACATGAAGAGAGGGTATCTTTAGAGAAGGATATTAATCTCGATACCTTCATTCAGGCCCCCGGGCGCGAGACTATCGAGGGTAAATATCCAATAGTTTTCACGCTCACATAGTCTTTTATAGCGCTCGGCTAAGGGGAGGTGTTTGGAAATAGCTTCTATGACCCAGACACGTAAACCCACAGATGATGGATGATGAAATTCTTTAAAGTGTCTAGCTACACTGTATTTTTCACGGCCCTTCTCGACAAAGTTACGATGTTCTCCGAACCTTCTTCGGAGGGTGCGAATGGTGCGGCCTACATAAAGTAGGCCGCACGGACAGGTCAGGCAGTACACCACATACTCAGAAGAGCATGTATAGAAGTCAGGTAGGATGTATTGCTTGCCTTTACAGGTAAAATCTTTCTGTCTATGATTGACGTGCTTACACGTAAGGCATAAAGCCTTCCTACACTGATACATACCGTTCAGATTAAAGAATGTCAGGGGTGCACTGGGAGAGGGCCCTGATGTTTTAATTTTGCTAGGGGCTATCTGGGCCTTGATGTTTTTGGCCTTTCTATAGCTAACTACGGGACGCTCTGTGAGTGTGGGTTTTAGGTGGGGGTCCTCCTTCAATATGGACCAATGTTTAACTAAAATCCTTTCCATCTTCCTGAATTGGCTATGGAATTGAGTGACAAAACGGACAGGTTGAATGTTGTCGTCTGTACTCTTAACTCTTTTTTTCGCTCACGTCAGCATTAAGATAATGTCGATAGGCTCCCTCTACCAGCTCGTCGGGGTAACCCTTCTCAAGAAATTTTGTTTTAAGCTTCGAACCATGGGAAATGTAGTCCTGTGACCGAGTACAATTATGTCTCAGTCTACAGAACTGGCTCTTGGGTATGTTGTTCACCCATCGTGGATGGTGACAACTCCCATAGTGCAGAAAGGAATTGCCTGCAGTAGGCTTGGTATAGTTCTGTGCGCAGACCGCATGGTCCTCATGAAAAAGCTCAAGATCCAAAAAGGCCAATGTATTCTCATCTGTCACAAAAGTAAAAGAAAGACCCATATTGTTGGAATTGCAATGTTGTAGGAACTAGATTAGGGCTTACCTTTAGGTGTTTGCAATATATTTCCAAAAGGAATACACCGTTGTCTACGGTGCATGCACGCCGTAGATAATGGCGCAGGCGCACTGAGAATCCCATTCATAAAACCAGCAGAGCTGGCTTTGATGGCACCCGCGCGCATGCGCAGAGTGACGTTTTTGCCTCTACGGCTAATCTCAGTGCCGGAGTGGCGATACCCGGAAGTGACCTTCCGGAGAGATGTCTGCAGCCGGAGGGGGAGAAGAGGACGGCTTCGGGGGCTTCGATCTAAGGTAAGTAATGCATAATTAGCTAGTATGCTAGTCATACTAGCTCATTGCAGGTGTTTATTTAAAAAAATATATATATATATTTTCAGGTTTACAACCACTTTAAAGCGGATGTTCCGCAGTCCATCGTTTTTTTTTTTTTTTTTAAGTCCATTTAATGTGGTTTCATATAACAATTTAGTACTCACTCGTCTGGCGATTAAAATCATCCCCTGTCTGTTTTCGTTTAAAAGAAATACTTATATAAACTGATCCTGGGATTTGCCATTTTGCTTGTGGGCATCGTGAAGCCCACAAGCACGGACTTCCAGGTAGCAGAGATTTCGCTGGACGGCATTCCCAATTGTCTCCTGGGAAGCATGATACTTTGCTTCCAGGAGACATTGCGGAGACCTCCCAGCATACATAGCGCCGCCGGGGAAAGCAAAAGATACGCCTACTCCCGTGGGAGGAAAACCAGGAAGTCCTAATTCAGACAGCTGATTCAAGGTAATTAGAGCCGCACAAAAAAAAAAATGTGTATGTACATGTGTATGTAAATGTTGCAAGGATGTGGATAAAGTAAAGTTGAAATTCTGGGTGAACCTCCGCTCTAACAAGTTAGCCCCAAATAAAGTTTCTTTTTTTTCTTTCTTCACAAGGCCATAATAAATCAGGCCCCTATTTTATTTTATCTGACTATGATGTATGATCACAAATCTGAATCAAAACAATGAAAAGTTACTGATTAAGCCTATCTGTGATAAAATCACACACACACACACACACACACACACATATATATATATATATATATATTTTTTTTTTTCACATTGTATTCTAATTATGTTAAGCCTACTCCTAATTATCTGATCAATCTTGACGTTTTCAAACTTACTTTATGACCTGCACATGTACCTCCTTGAACTACACATTCACTATGACATAGAATATTATAAAAGTACAAATTTATTATTACAATTTCATTAAAAATATTATATAAAATCAGCAGCTGATTGTCCACAAGGATGTATATATATATATATAAAAATATATACAGTATATAGACCATTTTCACATCTACGGGTAACAACCACATGTAAGTAGTTTCATCTACTTATATACATTATATTACCAAAACTATTGGGACACCTGCCTTTACACGCACATGAAATAATGACATCCCAGTCTTAGTCTGTAGGCTTCAATATTGAGTTGGTCCACCCTTTGCAGCTATAGCAGATTCAACTCTTCTTGGAAGGCTGTCCACAAGGTTTAGGAGTGTGTCTATGGGAATGTTTGACCATTATTCCAGAAGCGCATTGGCGAGATCAGGCACTGATCTGGACGAGAAGGGCTGTCTCCCAATCTCCACTCTAATTCATCCCAAGAGTGTTCTATCGGGTTGAGGTCAGGACTCTGTGCAGGTCAGTCAAGTTCTTCCACCCCAAACTCGCTCTTTCATGTCTTTATGGACCTTGCTTTGTGTACTGGTGAACAATCATGTTGGAACAGGAAGGGGCCATCCCCAAACTGTTTCCAAAAAGTTTGGAGCATGAAATTGTCTGAAATGTCTTGGTATGATGACGCCTTAAGAGTTCCCTTCACTGGAACTAAGAGGCCAAGCCCAACCCCTGAAAAACAACTCACACCATAATCCTCCCTCCACCAAATGATTTGGACCAGTGCACAAAGCAAGGTCCATAAAGACATGGATGAGTGAGTTTGGGGTGGAGGAACTGGCCTGCACAGAGTCCTGACCCCAACTCGATAGAACACCTTTGGGATGAATTAGATCAGAGACTGTGAGCCAGACCCTCTCGTCCACATCAGTGCTGATCTCACAAATGTGCTTCTTGAAGAATGGTCAAACATTCCCATAGACACACTCCTAAAGCTTGTGGACAGCTTTCCCAGAAGAGTTGAAGTTGTTATAGCTGCAAAGGGTGGACCAACTCAATATTGAATCCTACGGCTTAAGACTGGGATTCCATTACATTTTATGTGCGTGTAAAGGCAGGCATCCCAATACTTTTGGTAATATAGTGTATGGTTGTTACTGTAGATGTTAGGATAGGTTCTGTGGGGTTGATTTGCTAAAACTGGAAAGTGCAAAATCTGGTGAAGCTGTGCATGGTAGCCAATCAGCTTGCAGTTTTATTTATTTTTTTAAACTTAATTGAACAAGCTGAAGTAAGAGAAGGGATTGGCTCCCATGCACACCTGCACCAGATTTTGCATTCTCCAGTTTTAGTAAATCAACCACTGTATGTATACCCCTATGGATGATCAGCTGCTGCTTTTATATAATGGTTTTTAAGCACTTAAAGACCAGCCGACGCAGTTGTACTGCGTCAGGTTGGCTCTATTACGTGAATCTCCGTCATTGTACGTTGTCGCTTTGTGTAATAGATATACAAGGTGTGCGCACGCGGCGCAGCCCCAGAGCCCATGCATGTGGACAGCAGGCGCAACTTCTACCAGCCACCCATGATCGCTACACAGACAGGCAGAACGGAGATCTGCCAATGCAAACAAACAGATCCCCGTTCTGACAGGGGAGCTGAGAGTGATTGTGTGTTTCTAGTGATTAGGAACAGCAATCTCTCACCTCCTCCAGTCAGCCCAGCCACCATGCAGTTACAAACAACTCCTAGGGAACACATTTAACCCTTTGATCACCCCTGGTGTTAACCCCTTCCCTGCCAGTGGCATTTATACAGTAATCAGTGCATTTTTTAGCTCTGGTCACTGTATAAATGTCACTGGTACCAAAAAAGTGTCAAAAGTGTCAGATCTGTCCACCGCAATGTCGCAGTCCTGCTAAAAATTGCAGATCGCTGCCATTACTAGAAAAAAATATAAAAATGCCATAAATCTATCCCTTATTTTGTAGACACTATAACTTTTGCGCAATTTTTACCGAAAAAATGTAGAAGAATACATATTGGCCTAAACTGAGGAAGACATTTTTTTTTATATATTTTTGGGGGATATTTATTATATAAACTATATAAAAGTTTTGCACAAAAAATAGTTACCACAGAGGTGATCAAATACCACCAAATGAAAGCTCTATTTGTAGGGAAAAAAATTATTTTTTTGGTACAGCATCGCACGACCGCGCAATTGTCAGTTAAAGCGACGCAGTGCCGTATCGCAAAAAAAATGCCCTTATCATTAAGGGGGTAAATCCTTCCGGTACTTAAGTGGTTAATGAAATCTCAGCCAGTTGTACACTATTCTATAAATGTGATGTGACACCCAGCAAGATCAGTTTTATAGAAGAATGTGTTCATTATGCCCTGTGATTAGGAACTGCCGTGTCACATTTTAAAGAGCCTGTCTTCTTGTCAGAAACCATGAATCAGACCGAGACAGAAGTGCAGTTAAAATTGCACTTGTTTAATAATAATCATAGTAAAAGGTAAACAGAGCAACGTAGTCAAATCATAGCCAGAGTTCGGTAACCAGAACGTATAGTCAGACAAGCCAGGATGTCAGGGAGCCAGACATCAGAGTATTTCAGGACAGGCCAGGAAATCAGGAAATGGGAGAATCAGTGAAGTGGAACAGAAATCAGGATCTGCAACCAGAAGGGACGTCAGCCAAGCAAGTCTTCACCAGGTACACAAGAGAGAGTCCCTGGATGTGTTGACCAAGGCAAAGGAAGAGAGGGACTGAATTGAACAGCTTAAGTAACCAGCAGGACTGACGAACAGAATATCATCATCAGGTGAGTCACTGTGGAAAAGATTGGAGCTGGTAATTAACCAACAAGCGGAGCAGCCTGCTAGGAGAATGAAGGGCTGAGCCCAGCCCTGACACTTCTGAACTATAGAGGTGCCAAGAGGAGGTGTTTCAAGAGGAGAAGTCAGTACAGGAGGAGGTGTAATTTACAGGAATTACTGCTTGCAGAAAGCAAGGTATTATGGGAGGTGTAGTCCTTAGAAATCAAGTGTAAACAGCAGAGGAGAACAAATTACAGTGTTCAAAATTTATCAGTGTAGCTACGTGAGTGGTGAGAGTTTGTACAGCACCAGCCCTTATAAGATGTTTAGGGTTAGGTGAAGGTTTTAGTGTGAGGCAGCCTAAAAGAAAGCAGAGGAGAAGCTAAAAAGCATGCAGGAAATCCAGGAAGTTGTGGAAAGAGATGACCAATAGACAGGCACCACTCACAGCATGAATTTAGATATTTCTGTTAAGCTTATATTAGGTTGACAAAATAACTATTGTTTGTTTTGCTGTTACAATGCTGATGTTATAAAATGAAAGTGTATGCTGTTTCTGTAGATCTGCTTTGGGGCAGTCACAAATCATAATTTTTATGACATTGTATACCTACCAAACAGATATACGATAAGATACTATTTACAGTACATTAAGAATGTGTTTCTTCTAGTCAGCTACTGATGTTAATCGTATTACTTCCAGATCCATGCACCTGTCAGAAATGGAGTCCATACACCCAGTCCATCTCCATTGACAAAAACAGGCTGCATGCATGCAGCTCCACACTGTTCAAAAAGGATAAATAAACAGCTCTTCACGCTTTAGCGACATGGCAGACTATTTTTAATAAACAGAACGGAAAAGTTCACATCAAAATCAGTTGCCCATGCAGAAGTTTCCATCAGCAACATGAACAATAAACTGAAAAAAATGACAAACCACCAATCTGCCTTTGTTGGCAGCACCGCTGCTCTGATTCAGCTGCATCATCCAGCTCTCCTGGTTCTCTTAACCTCACTCACCCTTTAGTCACAGCACCTTGCTGCACGGGCCCACGTCTGGCCTTTGGATAGGGTTCTCCTGACACCTCAGCCTTCTTGCAACTCCCTGCTACTCTGTCAACAACTGCACCTGCAATGTGCAGACATACACACTCTGGCTGACCTTTGCAGCCTCCCTGAATCCTGGGGACTCCTATGCAGAGACCTCCTGTCTTTCAGGTGGAGCCCCATTATAATGACTGTTTGCACCTGGACACACACCTGAAGAAAGATGAAAAAACAGCTTTGCCTGCTCTGAATTTCAGAAATGAAATTCTGAGGGGGGGGGGGGGCGTGGCGACCGGACTCCAAGATGGATGCTTAACCTAGGAGCTCCGCTCGCCTACCGGATATAATCCTCCTAGGAGCTCCGCTCGCCTACCGGAGATAATCCATGGCCATCAACGTCCACCGGTGATATCCACTGCTTCACACACCGCCATCTAGTCGGTAATTCCCTGCTGAACTGCCACAGAAACTGGATAGTTTCTTTGCCTTAACCTCGCGCGGGCTTCAACAAAATGGTGGCAGCGACCGGGACTCGCAGCAGGCATACAAGCCCGGAGCACAGCACAATGGCCGCGGCTTGCAATCAGACACCACCCGCCCGATCTTACCACTCAGCAAGGACTCCTCTGGGACATCTAGCCCTTCCACAAGGAGCCCGGCCAAGTCCAAGCCGAGGAGGGACTCCCTGCCCAGGCCGCAGACTGACCCGAGCATGGAGGTAAGCGGGCCTCATCCAGCCACCACAGGCCAGCACACACAGAGAGGGGATCCTATAGCAGACTTTCCCACAGCTGACAGGCCCGTGTCTGACACAATGTTAAAGGACATGCTGCTGTCCCTGAGATCCTCCCTACAAACAGATATGTTCAAGGGGTTAAATGAATGCTAGAGGGAAGTTCAAGCCCTGGGGCACAGAGTTAACCAGGTAGAAACCAAAATGGAGGAATATACCTCATCATACAATATGATGGTGGAGGCCCACACAGCGCAGGGAGAAGACATAGAGTGGATAAAGGACAAACTGAGTGACCTCGAGGACAGGTCCAGAAGGAACCATCTTAAACTTAGAGGCATACCTGAATCTGTTCCCCAGCTCCTGCCATATGCCCAGACCCTGTTTTCCACTCTGTTACCAGGAGCATCAGCGCAGGATCTCTTTGTGGACAGGATTCACAGGATCCACAAACCGTAATTCCTCCCTGATGATACTCCCAGAGATGTTCTGATGAGGGTACATTTTTACCACATCAAGGACCAAATCTTAGAGGCCTCTCGCAAGCCAGGAGGTATCCCTCAGCAGTATGCCGCGATCCGACTACTGCCGGACTTATCCAGGCACACACTACAACGGCGTCGCAACCTGCTGACTATCACCAAAGCTCTGAGGAACCACAACATCCTCCACAAATGGAAATACCCTGCTACCCTTACCATAACTCACAACGGGAGTACCATATCTATATCCAAATTGGAAGAAGGGCTGGGTGTACTACGCCAATGAGGAATACTTCCTGATCAACCTGCCCAACAACCACTTCTCTCAGGCTTGCAACCCTTGCAAAACGATTGGCAGGTGGTGTCCCACAAGCGCTCCTCTAAGAAGAAAACCGGTGGAAATGCACAACTCTGATACATGAACATACACGAATATCTCTGGGGTTGAGATCTCACTGTTTGAATCTCCTTTACACCCCCCTCTAGGGATGAGCTTCGTGTTCGAGTCGAACATACTATCGACTCGAACATCGGCTGTTCGATCGTTCGACGAAGATCGAACGATTTGGGCCGTTCGCGCCAAATTCGAGTGACGCGAACGGCCCACAATGCACTACGCCATCGCAGTGTCATCCAGGCGCTGTGATTGGCCAAGCATGCACTGTGACCCCGCATGCTTGGCCAATCACAGCGCCGACAGCGAGGAGAGCAATGATTGGCCACAGGCAGGATGCCTGTGGCCAATTATTGCTGAGGGTGTTTAGTACACGCCCCACACTATAAAAGGCCGCCAGCACGGCGGCCTAGTGTAGTGTGTTCCGGAGCAGGGAAAGAGCAGCATAGGCAGGGACAGTGACTTTTATTTCTTTCTTGCTTAACCTGGATTCCTTTAGTTTAGGGAAAGAGAAGGATAGGTAGGGAGAGTGTCAGTGTGTTTTGTGCTTGTGCTATAGTGTGCTTAAAAAAAACATTTTTTCTAGGGACAGAAAACTCTAGGTAGGGAGAGTGTCAGGCCTCGTACACACGGCCGAGATTCTCGTTGAGAAAAACATGTCGTTTTTTTCGACGAGATTCTTGGACAAGAAACTTGTCCCGGCCGAGTGTACACACGCTCGTTTCAAAGAACCCGCGGTTCTTTGAAAGGAGTGTACGCGGTGACGTCATCGACTACGTCGAGCATGCGCTTGTCACATTCGATGCCGTCGCCGCCATCTTGGTATACCCTACGTATGCCTAGGAAGCTACCGCGCATGCGTCAAATTCATTTCGAACATGCGCGGGCTTCCGGGCGGACAGGTAAGTGTACACACACTCACTTTTCTCGTCGAGAAACACGCCGAGGAGAATCTCGACGAGAAAATAGAGAGCAGCTTCTCTATTTTCTCGTCGAGGTTTCTTGTCGGTTTTCTCAACGAGAAACACGCTAGCAGCGTACACACGACCGATTTACTCGGCAAGACCTCTCTGCCAGCAAGTTTCTTGCTGGTTCTTGCCGAGAAAATCGGTCGTGTGTACGAGGCCTCAGTTTCTTTCACTGTGCAAGTCCTTGTTTCCAGGGACAGGGAAGGACAGTGAGTGAATTCTCCTTGTGCTATAGTGTGCTTAAAAAAAACATTTTTTCTAGGGACAGAAAACTCTAGGTAGGGAGAGTGTCAGTTTCTTTCACTGTGCAAGTCCTTGTTTCCAGGGACAGGGAAGGACAGTGAGTGAATTCTCCTTGTGCTATAGTGTCCTTAAAAAAAACATTTTTTCTAGGGACAGAAAACTCTAGGTAGGGAGAGTGTCAGTTTCTTTCACTGTGCAAGTCCTTGTTTCCAGGGACAGGGAAGGACAGTGAGTGAATTCTCCTTGTGCTATAGTGTGCTTAAAAAAAACATTTTTTCTAGGGACAGAAAACTCTAGGTAGGGAGAGTGTCAGTTTCTTTCACTGTGCAAGTCCTTGTTTCCAGGGACAGGGAAGGACAGTGAGTGAATTCTCCTTGTGCTATAGTGTGCTTAAAAAAAACATTTTTTCTAGGGACAGAAAACTCTAGGTAGGGAGAGTGTCAGTTTCTTTCACTGTGCAAGTCCTTGTTTCCAGGGACAGGGAAGGACAGTGAGTGAATTCTCCTTGTGCTATAGTGTGCTTAAAAAAAACATTTTTTCTAGGGACAGAAAACTCTAGGTAGGGAGAGTGTCAGTTTCTTTCACTGTGCAAGTCCTTGTTTCCAGGGACAGGGAAGGACAGTGAGTGAATTCTCCTTGTGCTATAGTGTGCTTAAAAAAAACATTTTTTCTAGGGACAGAAAACTCTAGGTAGGGAGAGTGTCAGTTTCTTTCACTGTGCAAGTCCTTGTTTCCAGGGACAGGGAAGGACAGTGAGTGAATTCTCCTTGTGCTATAGTGTGCTTAAAAAAAACATTTTTTCTAGGGACAGAAAACTCTAGGTAGGGAGAGTGTCAGTTTCTTTCACTGTGCAAGTCCTTGTTTCCAGGGACAGGGAAGGACAGTGAGTGAATTCTCCTTGTGCTATAGTGTGCTTAAAAAAAACATTTTTTCTAGGGACAGAAAACTCTAGGTAGGGAGAGTGTCAGTTTCTTTCACTGTGCAAGTCCTTGTTTCCAGGGACAGGGAAGGACAGTGAGTGAATTCTCCTTGTGCTATAGTGTGCTTAAAAAAAACATTTTTTCTAGGGACAGAAAACTCTAGGTAGGGAGAGTGTCAGTTTCTTTCACTGTGCAAGTCCTTGTTTCCAGGGACAGGGAAGGACAGTGAGTGAATTCTCCTTGTGCTATAGTGTGCTTAAAAAAACATTTTTTCTAGGGACAGAAAACTCTAGGTAGGGAGAGTGTCAGTTTCTTTCACTGTGCAAGTCCTTGTTTCCAGGGACAGGGAAGGACAGTGAGTGAATTCTCCTTGTGCTATAGTGTGCTTAAAAAAAACATTTTTTCTAGGGACAGAAAACTCTAGGTAGGGAGAGTGTCAGTTTCTTTCACTGTGCAAGTCCTTGTTTCCAGGGACAGGGAAGGACAGTGAGTGAATTCTCCTTGTGCTATAGTGTGCTTAAAAAAAACATTTTTTCTAGGGACAGAAAACTCTAGGTAGGGAGAGTGTCAGTTTCTTTCACTGTGCAAGTCCTTGTTTCCAGGGACAGGGAAGGACAGTGAGTGAATTCTCCTTGTGCTATAGTGTGCTTAAAAAAAACATTTTTTCTAGGGACAGAAAACTCTAGGTAGGGAGAGTGTCAGTTTCTTTCACTGTGCAAGTCCTTGTTTCCAGGGACAGGGAAGGACAGTGAGTGAATTCTCCTTGTGCTATAGTGTGCTTAAAAAAAACATTTTTTCTAGGGACAGAAAACTCTAGGTAGGGAGAGTGTCAGTTTCTTTCACTGTGCAAGTCCTTGTTTCCAGGGACAGGGAAGGACAGTGAGTGAATTCTCCTTGTGCTATAGTGTGCTTAAAAAAAACATTTTTTCTAGGGACAGAAAACTCTAGGTAGGGAGAGTGTCAGTTTCTTTCACTGTGCAAGTCCTTGTTTCCAGGGACAGGGAAGGACAGTGAGTGAATTCTCCTTGTGCTATAGTGTGCTTAAAAAAAACATTTTTTCTAGGGACAGAAAACTCTAGGTAGGGAGAGTGTCAGTTTCTTTCACTGTGCAAGTCCTTGTTTCCAGGGACAGGGAAGGACAGTGAGTGAATTCTCCTTGTGCTATAGTGTGCTTAAAAAAAACATTTTTTCTAGGGACAGAAAACTCTAGGTAGGGAGAGTGTCAGTTTCTTTCACTGTGCAAGTCCTTGTTTCCAGGGACAGGGAAGGACAGTGAGTGAATTCTCCTTGTGCTATAGTGTGCTTAAAAAAAACATTTTTTCTAGGGACAGAAAACTCTAGGTAGGGAGAGTGTCAGTTTCTTTCACTGTGCAAGTCCTTGTTTCCAGGGACAGGGAAGGACAGTGAGTGAATTCTCCTTGTGCTATAGTGTGCTTAAAAAAAACATTTTTTCTAGGGACAGAAAACTCTAGGTAGGGAGAGTGTCAGTTTCTTTCACTGTGCAAGTCCTTGTTTCCAGGGACAGGGAAGGACAGTGAGTGAATTCTCCTTGTGCTATAGTGTGCTTAAAAAAAACATTTTTTCTAGGGACAGAAAACTCTAGGTAGGGAGAGTGTCAGTTTCTTTCACTGTGCAAGTCCTTGTTTCCAGGGACAGGGAAGGACAGTGAGTGAATTCTCCTTGTGCTATAGTGTGCTTAAAAAAAACATTTTTTCTAGGGACAGAAAACTCTAGGTAGGGAGAGTGTCAGTTTCTTTCACTGTGCAAGTCCTTGTTTCCAGGGACAGGGAAGGACAGTGAGTGAATTCTCCTTGTGCTATAGTGTGCTTAAAAAAAAACATTTTTTCTAGGGACAGAAAACTCTAGGTAGGGAGAGTGTCAGTTTCTTTCACTGTGCAAGTCCTTGTTTCCAGGGACAGGGAAGGACAGTGAGTGAATTCTCCTTGTGCTATAGTGTGCTTAAAAAAAACATTTTTTCTAGGGACAGAAAACTCTAGGTAGGGAGAGTGTCAGTTTCTTTCACTGTGCAAGTCCTTGTTTCCAGGTACAGGGAAGGACAGTGAGTGAATTCTCCTTGTGCTATAGTGTGCTTAAAAAAAACATTTTTTCTAGGGACAGAAAACTCTAGGTAGGGAGAGTGTCAGTTTCTTTCACTGTGCAAGTCCTTGTTTCCAGGGACAGGGAAGGACAGTGAGTGAATTCTCCTTGTGCTATAGTGTGCTTAAAAAAAACATTTTTTCTAGGGACAGAAAACTCTAGGTAGGGAGAGTGTCAGTTTCTTTCATTGTGCAAGTCCTTGTTTCCAGGGACAGGGAAGGACAGTGAGTGAATTCTCCTTGTGCTATAGTGTGCTTAAAAAAAAACATTTTTTCTAGGGACAGAAAACTCTAGGTAGGGAGAGTGTCAGTTTCTTTCACTGTGCAAGTCCTTGTTTCCAGGGACAGGGAAGGACAGTGAGTGAATTCTCCTTGTGCTATAGTGTGCTTAAAAAAAACATTTTTTCTAGGGACAGAAAACTCTAGGTAGGGAGAGTGTCAGTTTCTTTCACTGTGCAAGTCCTTGTTTCCAGGGACAGGGAAGGACAGTGAGTGAATTCTCCTTGTGCTATAGTGTGCTTAAAAAAAACATTTTTTCTAGGGACAGAAAACTCTAGGTAGGGAGAGTGTCAGTTTCTTTCACTGTGCAAGTCCTTGTTTCCAGGGACAGGGAAGGACAGTGAGTGAATTCTCCTTGTGCTATAGTGTGCTTAAAAAAAACATTTTTTCTAGGGACAGAAAACTCTAGGTAGGGAGAGTGTCAGTTTCTTTCACTGTGCAAGTCCTTGTTTCCAGGGACAGGGAAGGACAGTGAGTGAATTCTCCTTGTGCTATAGTGTGCTTAAAAAAAACATTTTTTCTAGGGACAGAAAACTCTAGGTAGGGAGAGTGTCAGTTTCTTTCACTGTGCGAGTCCTTGTTTCTAGGGACAAAGAAGGAAAGTGAGGGGAATTCTCCTTGTGCTATAGTGTGCTAAAGCATTCCTCATCAACCATCTTTGAAATCCTTGATTTTTGGACAGTCAGGGAAATTGTCGTTGTGCTATTCTGTGCAAAAGCAATCATCCTCAACCATATTTAGAAATCCTTAAGTAAAGGGACAGAGAAGGACACCTGAAGGTAGCCCTTATTGCTTTTTTCCCATCTCCCTGCAGGCCATCTATTAGAATGTCCAGAAGGCAAACAAGGAGAGGCAGACAGTCAGGAGGCAATAAAAGAGGGCAAGCAGGCTCTGTGTCTGGGGGCAACAGTGCTGGTCGTGGACGCGGTGCATTGTCATCAGCACATGGCCATGGGACACGCTTGTCCTTCTTTTCGGCAGCTGGACATGTTGAGCCACATCATGCCGAAGACTTGGTAGAGTGGATGACCAAGCCCTCCTCCTCCTCCTCATCCTCTCTCACCCAGGCTCAGGGTACTGGCAAAGCAGCTGCCAAAGCGTCCTCTTCCCTGTTATCAATGTCAGACTCATCATCAGTCACTCCTTCCCTAGACCCACCATGTCCTCCTCCTGAGGAGTCCCCCGAACTGTTTGAGCACAGTGTTGGGTACATGCTCCAGGAGGATGCCCAGCGTTTCAAAGGGTCTGATGATGAAACCCAGCTACAGGAAGGCAGTAGGGTGAGAGCAGACAGAGGGGATGCTCAAGAAGGACACCAATCTGGCAGTCATGTTCCAGCAGCTGCAGCATACTGCCAGATTGGCTCCAGTGATGAGGAGGGAGGGGATGATGAGGTCACTGACTCCACGTGGGTGCCTAATAGGAGAGAGGAGGAGGAGGATGAGGAGGAGGCACATCTCCAACGAGGCAGGATGCCCTTTGGTGGCCAGCGTAAGGGCAGTACACCGACGGAATCACACCGCAGAGCTCCGCCTGTGCAGGGCGCTGCCTCTGCCCGTCATTCAAAAAGTTCCTTGGTGTGGGCCTTTTTTGAGGCTAGTGCATCAGATCGCACAGCTGCTGTTTGCAACATATGTCTCAAGCGTATATCGCGTGGCCAAAACATCAGCCGCTTGGGTACCACATGCCTGACCAGACATATGTTGACCTGCCATGCAGCTCGTTGGCAAGCCTACCTCAAAGACCCACACCAAAGAACAAAGCGGACCTCTCCTTGCACCGCATCAGCTGGGATCTCCAACCCCACTATAACTTCAGTCCTCTCTGAAACATGCACTGAGAGGAATGAAGGTGTAGAATTAGGTGTGTCACAGCCAAGTACTTGCGGCCACTCTGCTAGCAGTACACCGACATCCGATTCTAGCAGGCAAATTTCCCTGCCCCAGCTGCTGGACCGTCGAAAGAAGTTCACTCCCAGCCATCCACATGCCCAGCGGTTGAATGCTAGCTTGGCTAAATTGCTAGTGCTTCAACTGCTGCCTTTTCAGTTGGTAGACTCGGCCCCCTTCCGTGAGTTTGTGCAATGTGCGGTTCCTCAGTGGCAGGTTCCCAAACGCCACTTTTTCTCACGGAAGGCTATTCCGGCTCTCTACCGGCATGTGGAAGGCAATGTCTTGGCCTCGCTGGACAGGGCGGTCAGCGGTAAGGTGCATATTACCGCTGACTCATGGTCCAGCAGGCATGGACAGGGACGTTACCTTTCTTTCACGGCCCATTGGGTCACTCTTTTGGCAGCTGGGAAGGATGCAGGACAAGGTGCAGTAGTGTTGGAGGTTGTCCCACCGCCACGCCTCCAAAATGCTACTACTGGTTGTGACACACCTCTCTCCTCCACCCCCTCCTCTTCTTCTTCCTCCATGGCCTCTTCCTGTGGTTTGTCCTATGAACCAGCGGTGCTCCGTAGCCGTTCACGGGGCTACGCAAGTACGCAGGCAAAAAGATGCCATGCCGTGCTTGCGCTGGTGTGTTTGGGGGACAGAAGCCACACTGGGGCAGAGGTCCTGTCTGCTCTGCAGGGCCAGGCCGAGAGGTGGTTGACGCCACGCCAGCTTAAGCCAGGAATGGTGGTTTGCGACAATGGCACCAACCTCCTCTCCGCCCTTCGACAGGGACAACTGACCCATGTGCCCTGTGTGGCTCACGTCCTTAACCTGGTGGTGCAGCGGTTCTTGGGCAGGTACCCGGGCTTACAGGATGTCCTGAGGCAGGCCAGGAAAGTCTGTGTGCATTTCCGCAGATCTTATAATGCCAGTGCTCGCCTGGCTGAGCTGCAAAAGGAGTTGAACCTGCCCAAGAACCGCCTTATATGTGACATGCCCACCAGGTGGAACTCAACGTTGGCCATGCTGCAGCGGCTGCACACGCAGCAGAGGGCCATCAATGAGTACCTGTGCGACTACGGCACCAGGACAGGGTCAGGGGAGCTTGGTTTTTTTTCTCCACGCCAGTGGGGCATGATCAGGGATGCATGCACTGTCCTGGCACCATTTGAGGAGGCCACAAGGATGGTGAGCAGTGACAGTGCATGCATCAGTGACACTGTACCTCTTGTCCACCTGTTGGAGCACACGCTGCGTGGAATAATGGACAGGGCACTTGAGGCAGAACAGAGGCAGGAAGAGGAGGACTTCCTTGCCTCTCAAGGCCCCCTTTACCCAGACAGTGTTCCTTCTGTCCCACCCATCGCACAGGAAGAGGAAGAGGAGGAGGAGGAGGAGGAGGAGGAGGATTGTGTCAGCATGGAGGTGGAGGCTGGCACTCAGCATCATCAGCAGCAGTCTTTTAGGGATGATTTACAGTCCCAAGAAACCAGTGGACTTGTACGTGGCTGGGAGGAGGTGACTGCGGATCATGTCGTCCTTAGTGACCCAGAGGACTCCGGAGCGAATGCCTCAGCAAACCTACGCTGCATGGCCTCCCTGATCCTGCAAAGTCTGCGGAAGGATCCTCGTATTCTTCGGATCAAGGAGAGGGACCATTACTGGCTGGCCACTCTCCTTGATCCACGGTACAAGGGTAAGGTTGCGGACCTTATGTTACCGTCGCAGAGGGAGCAGAGGATGAGACAACTCCGGGAGGCCTTGCAGAAAGGTCTGTGCAACGCGTTCCCAGAGACTGGGAGGTTACAAACTCCTGGTCCTGGACCACGAGTTGCTGAGGCTTCGGCCAGTCAAAGAAGGAGCGGTGGGGAAGGTGGCCGTCTGACCGATGCGTTCAGACAATTCTTTAGTCCGCAGCCCCAAAGTATGATCGGTTCCAGCAACCATCGCCAGCGTCTGATAAACATGGTGCAGGAATATCTAGGGGCAAGGTCAGACTTGGACACCTTCCCCACCGAAAATCCTCTGGCTTACTGGGTCTTGAGGATGGATCACTGGCCAGAGCTTGCACAGTATGCAATTGAGCTACTGGCCTGTCCTGCATCCAGCGTTCTTTCGGAACGCACATTCAGTGCTGCTGGAGGATTTGTCACGGATCACAGGGTGCGCCTGTCCACCGACTCGGTTGATCGACTGACTTTCATCAAGATGAACCAGTCTTGGATCACCACCAGCTACCACACACCTGATGCTGATATAACAGACTAATTGATTTTAACATGTCACATCCCTTCAAGACTGATGCTGAGTGCCTGTGCTGTTATGTTGACTGGCTATCCTCCTCCTCCGAGTCCTCAATGATACGATTGATGATGATAGCTTGGAAGATCATTTTTGTTTATGGGTGCCGCCACCAGTGGCTAAGGCCCAATTTTTCAGCCCCTGTTTTACAGGGGCGTGTACTTACAATTTTTTTAGCAATAATTTGCCATAGGGCTCATTGCTGTGCTCCAAGTACAGTATCTGTGAGGGGTTGGAGTGTTGTGGCACCAGTGCCTAAGGCCCAATTTTTCAGCCCCTGTTTAACAGGGGCGTGTCATTACAATTTTTGAAGCAATACTTTGCAACAGGGCTCATTGCTGTGCTCCAAGTACAGTATCTGTGAGGGGTTGTAGTGTTGTGCCACCAGTGCCTAAGGCCCAATTTTTCAGCCCCTGTTTAACAGGGGCGTGTCATTACAATTTTTGAAGCAATACTTTGCAACAGGGCTCATTGCTGTGCTTCAAGTACAGTATCTGTGAGGGGTTGTAGTGTTGTGCCACCAGTGCCTAAGGCCCAATTTTTCAGCCCCTGTTCAACAGGGGCATGCAATTACAATTCTTGATGTAATAATTCACAGCAGGGCCCATTCCTGCACCCACCAAGAGTAAGTCTGAGGGCTTACAGTGTTGTGGCAACGCCACCACCACCACCACCACGAAAGGCCCAATTTTTCAGCCCCTGTTCAAAAGGGGCATGTAATTACAATTCTTGATCTAATAATTCACAGCAGGGCCCATTCCTGCACCCACCAAGAGTAAGTCTGAGGGCTTACAGTGTTGTGGCAACGCCACCACCACCACCACCACGAAAGGCCCAATTTTTCAGCCCCTGTTCAAAAGGGGCATGTAATTACAATTCTTGATCTAATAATTCACAGCAGGGCCCATTGCTGCACCCACCAAGAGTAACTGTCAGGGCTTACAGTGTTGTGGCACCAGCACCACCATCAAAGCCCCAATTTTTACTACCACTGTTCAACAATTATATGTAATTAAAATTCCTGATATAATAGTTGACAGCAGGGCGTTCCAGCACCAACCAAGAGTAACTGTGAGTGCTTACAGTGTTGTGCCAACACCAACAACTAAGGGGCCTATTTCTGCAGAGTATATACGGCAGGTCCCTACTTTCAAACATCCAACTTACAAACGACTCCTACTTGCAAACGCAAGAAGACAACAGGAAGTGAGAGGAAATCTACCCCTAGGAAGGAAAATTCTCTCCTGTAAGAATAAATATGGGAGAAAGGTGTCTCCTCTGTACTGATGCTTTATCAGCAATCCTTGTTTCAAGAAAAACACCACATTTCAAAAACAGTTGTCATTGGGACGGAAAGTGAGGTGAAATGTTCTGAACAGGGGCACAGACAGCAAAACAAATGTTACAGGGGTGATAACCCTTACCTATGTTTTCCAAAAAGTTTAAAAATAGATTTTTGGGCTGGAGCTACACTTCAACAATGTACCTGTTCAAAATTACAAACACATTCTACATAAGAACAAACCTACAGTCCCTGTCTTGTATGCACCGCCTGTATACGGCTGTTCAGAATATATAGGGCCTTTTTTATTTTATGTGCGGGGTTCCCCTTAATATCCATACAAGACCCAAAGGGGCTGGTAATGGGCTGGGGTAGGGGGGGGGGGGGGGTCATGGGGTAGCTATGCCATTTTTCTTAAAGATTTTCATCCATATTACCGGGACCAGACATTACATTAAAGCCGCAAGCAGTTTTAAATGGCTTTTTTTTCCTTTAGAAGTGTCATTTTGTGCAGGGACAGTTCTAAACACGGGAAACACGTGGCACTTCACAGGCATACTTTAGACACCCCCCAGGTATGATATTTAAAGGAATATTTGACTTTTTTTTTTTCACTTTATGCATCATTAAAATGACTGCTCCCGAAAAACGACCGTTTTTAAAACTTCTTTTTGCATTGATACATGTCCCCTGGTGCAGAACCCGGGTTCCCAAACCCTTTTTAGGACAATAACATGCATAATAGTTGTTATAATTAGCACTTTAGAATTCAAACGTTCGCATCCATTGTATTTAATAGGGTTCTAATGTTCGTACGAACTTTCGGTCCGTTCGCGGGTTCTGGTGCGAACCGAACCCGGGGGTGTTCGGCTCATCACTACCCCCCTCCTATCAGTAGCAGCTACGACTGCACGAGGATCAGTTTATGGATCCATTACTTATCCTAACCCAGTTGACTTTTTTTGTTCTTTCTATTGTTTACTTGATATACACATATCCGCCAGAATTGACATGACTACCGGCGTCAAAGAAATTACGATTCAACTACCATCTCAGCACAGCTTGACAGCATCTGAGAACGAATCACATGGGAACAGTAAGTACCCGCACAACATCTCCACAAAAACTCTCCCACATCTGTTAAAATGACAATCAAATTTCTTTCCCTTAATGCCTGGGGATTAAATCATCCAGCTAAGCGATTCTCCATGTGGAATGAAGCCACTAAACATGGGGCAGACATTCTTTGCGTACAGAAAACACATTTTTAGCTAAATAAAACCCTGTGCTGCTCGCATAACGACTTTCCACATGTATACATGGCCTGTACACCTGACAGCAAAAAAGGAGGTGTCTTACTCGCCATCAAGAACTCTCTCTCCTTTCAACCCAAAAACACTGTGCTCGACCATGGAGGCAGATACATAATTGTCACAGGGGACATAAACTCCAAACCATACACGATTGTCACGGTGTACGCCCCTAACTCTCACCAACTCCTCTTTCTAAAAAAAGTTCTCAACAGAGCAAACTCCATTAAATATGGCAACCTTTTGATATTTGGTGACTTTAACATCACTTCTGACCCAAGGCTGGACACTTCCTCAGGTAAACCTAAAAGGTACTCTGTCACTTCAATCAATGATCCACAATGAGGAACTGTTCGACACCTGGAGATGCCTTCACGCAAACGAAAGAGACTACACCTTTTTCTCGAACAGACATGGCTCCTACTCCCGTATAGACATGTTCTTAACGGACAAATGGCTATTGCAAAATGTAGAAACAACAAAAATTCATGATATTACTTGGCCAGACCATGCTGCCATCTCTATGTCTGTTGCGGAAAAGGGAGTCTCCTCTTCACCCCCCATCTGACGCTGCAATACCAAACTTATCCAGGAACAACAGTTTCAAAAGTCCACTTCCTTACATATTAAAAACTACTTCCAAGAAAACATAGAATCAGTCGAGGATCCATATGTTGTATGGAACGCGCACAAGGCCTACATGAGGGGTATACTAATACAATTAGGTGCTAAAGAAAAAAAGAGCAAGATCCAACAATTCAATAAAGTCCTCACAGACCTGCGTGATATAGAATTTCAAAACAAAAAATCATCACCAGTACCCTTAGCTAAAAAACTGAACTCCCTCAGGGAAAACCTTAGAGAACTCCTGACACAACAGCAAGATAAACATCTTAGCCATTTAAAACTAAACTACTATTCCAATGCCAATAGGGCAGGCAAGTACCTAGCGAATAGACTTAAAGCAGCCCGTACCAAAACTAGAATAGCTTATCTGAATCACCCTACTTCACCACACAAAATTGTCAACCCCCAAGATATAGCGAACCAATTTGCAGAATATTATAGCTTGTTATATAACCTGCATAAAGACCCCATTACTCCACAACCAACTACAGACAAAATCCAAACGTTTCTACAGAAACTACATCTCCCCTCCCTGTCAGAACATCAGCTTAACGACCTAAATGCACCAGTCATACCCCAAGAGGTTTAAAAAATTATCCACTCCCTCCCAAATGGAAAATCACCCGGTCCCGATGGATTCTCTAACGAATATTTCAAAACATTTCAATCTATCCTATCGCCCCACTTGTCCAGGGTCTTCAGTAAAGCCACAGACTCTGCAACTCTGCCACAAGAGATGCTGAGAGCACACATAGTGACACTACCAAAACCGGGTAAAGAACCTAATACTCCAGCGAACTTTAGGCCCATATCCCTTCTCAATACAGATACTAAAGTCTACGCAAAACTGTTGGCCAAGAGACTGACGAACATCATACCTTTACTCATCCAGCGCAACCAGATGGGATTTGTGAAGGGGAGACAAACCTCTGATGCAATAAGGAGGATTATCAATGTGATGCATTATGCTGAACAAACCCGAACGCCTTCTCTGCTGCTTTCCATAGATGCAGAGAAGGCATTCGATAGAGTCCATTGGACTTATATGGAAAAAGTCTTAGATAAGTTTGGTTTCAAAGGGAACATACTAAATGCTGTCTTAGCACTCTATTCTTCACCGTCTGCACAGGTATATTCTGCAGGCTTTCTATCAACACCTTTCACAATTTCGAATGGGACCAGACAGGGTTGCCCCCTGTCTCCGACCATTTTTAACCTAATGATTGAACCTCTGGCTGAAGCTATCCGCTCCCATCCCCTGATTACGGGCTTCCAGTTTGGCTCTGGCAAACATACCATCAACTTATTTGCGGATGACGTAATCCTGCTCTTGTCCAATCCGCTAACATCCCTAACAGAAGCACACAAAATCCTCACTGCCTTTGGGGAGATCTCTTATTACAAAGTTAACTTCACTAAATCCCTAATACTAGACTTGGGAGTGCAACCCCACACAAAACTCGCTTTACAAAAGCAACTTCCAATCACATGGAGCACGGGAGGCATCACCTACTTAGGTATCGTACTCATAATCAAAATTTCTGCACTTGCCAAAGCCAATATGTCCCCACTGATAGCCAAGCTGGAAGCTCAGCTCAGCTCAGGGATTTGTCAAAAAAGGAAATATCATGGATGGGTAGAATATCCGCTTACAAAATGTTAATACTGCCGCAAATATTATATGTGTTTCGCACCCTGTCAATCCATATTCCTCACCATTACTTCAAGAGCTTATCAGATCTAGGTTGGAAATATATCTGGAATGGAAAGAAAGCTAGATGCTCATGAAAAAATTTGATATCCCACAAACGAGTAGGCAGGGCAGGTCTAGTGGACATTTATGACTACCTGTGGGCGGTACGATTAGACCAAATCAAATATTGGTTACAGGAAACTGATACACCACTCTGGGTAGAAGTAGAAAAAGCTGTATCACCGACAAAAGACTTAACACTACTACTTTTGGGAGACAGATGGGCTCAATGGGACACGACCATCCTATCGCCTCCAATGCAGACTTCCATTAACTCATGGAAATAATGAAAACCATAAATGATGCGAAACTGAAATAGAGACGATATGAGCGAGTTAAAAAAAAAATGACCAAGTCTCTTGCTATGGTTGAGTCTGAGGTGGAAAAGAAAGAAAAAAAAAACTCATGGAGGTTCTTCCTAGAACAAAATCACCAAGATATTCAGGAAGTAAACATCAAATTACCCTTGAAGTTGTTAGAAGCCAAAATCCCACTGCTGAACGTAGCGGACCTGACCGACCAGGGTATAACATACTTGTCAGACCTATATGAGGGTACGCGACAGAATTTGTGCATTTAAACAATATTATATACATACTTTTTAGCCTGGTAACAGAAGATGGTAAACTAGTAAAGTTATCTACAGTATTCAGACAAAAATGTTGAAGATTACATTGGCTGCGCTTGCTAATGGTAGGCGCCAAAGATTGCGCAAGTGCGCAACAGCGCTTCCTATGTAAATATGGTTTGGTGCATATAAGTGCACCATAATTTTTGATAAATGTTTTGAGTCCCGTTTTTTGTGCAATTGCTCCAATTTCTCCACTGCACCACAGGCGCAGGTCTTTAGTAAATCACCCCCAATATCACCTCGTGAACGACAAACTGTTCAAATGTATGCAAATTACACATCTCCTGCACTCCCTGAAACCACCAACTATAGCACTTCCGAGTAAAGTATGGCAATTCTACTCCACAGCTAAACAAGATACAAAAGGCATATCATTCTTCTACAACACACTACAAGATAAACTAAAGTTTTCTAAAACTGTAGCAATGAAAAAAATGGGAAGTAGATCTGGGTACCTCTTTCTCAGAAGAACAATGGAAACACGCATTCAAAGAAATACATAAAGCTTCCCACTGTGTAAAACACTGGGAATTGGTGATTAAAATGGCAAACAGGTGGCACTAAACTCCATTCAGATTAGCAAAGTATTTCCCAGGAACGTCACCTATTTGCTGGAGAGAATGTGGACAAATAGGGAATCTGCTACATATGTTCTGGAACTGCCCAAATATTAAAAGCCTTTGGAACCAGGTTTTCCAACTAATCTCATCTCTGACGGGAATAATCACAACCCCAGATCTCGCTTCAGCACTTTTACACTTAAACATAGACAACTTTCAGACCAGTCATAACACACATTCTTTTAGAAACACGTTCACTGATCCTGCGTAATTGGAAATCTAGCAAGGCCATAAACGTATCTGACGTAACAACAGCGGTACATAGAAACTACACATTTGAAAGACTAATTGCTATTCATTCTTTGAACTGCAAAAAATTTGACAACTGTTGATCTATCTGGCCCAAAAACTTTTGACATATCGCCTAGATACTTCACTGTACTGAATATTTCTGAAATGTAAGCATGTATACAGGATGCTGTGTATATCAATTTATACTTTGTATGTTGTTAACATTTAAAATCTTCAATAAAAACATTATTGATAAAAAAAAGAAAGAAAAAGGAAATGAAATTCTGAAGTCCTGCACTCTGCCTATGTACAAACCCTGTGTCTCTTTCTCATTTTCACAGTGGCAGGTCCTTGCACTCTCACTATATATATATATATATATATATATATATATATATATATATATGTAGCGGGGTCTCCTTTAAGGACTACGTTACCCAGAACCCCGTTCGGCACCCAGGGTGCATGGAGCCACCGCAGAGACTCATGGGAGGGGCTATATAGGAAGGGGCGAGGTTGAGCTCGCTCTCTTTAGGACACCGCGCTGCAATCAACAGGTCTTCCTGTGCGGATCTGCTGCAGTGCAGGGCCTGAATCCGGGGCCTTGCACAACTTCCAGAGAGCCTTTCACCCCACTGCGGAGCCTGGGTGGCACCTGACTTTATTGAGTTGGGACATCAGTTGGACCGGATACCCGGCCGTTGCAGACACTGTGTGCGGAGACACAGTAGGTGGAAGTCCCGGACTGGGATCGCGTCCGGAGTGTTGAGCGAGCACCTGCTCATTCATATAAACAGTACTTGACTAGGCCTAGAGACTGCCTTGGCCCTCCGGGTTCTACTTTACTGTCCCACAGGAGACTGGTGGCGGAACTGAGTTGAGTTAGTCTCCTGTGAGGGGTTCATTCTGCCCTTTTCCTTTTCTACCCTTTGGATTACAAATTACTGTTCCTGTTGTGCACCACCAGTCAAGTTGCATGCGAAGAAACTGTTCTTCTAAAGACTGAGTTTAAAATCTGGATCAGGCCTGATCTGTAGTTAGAACTTAAGTTGCTGCACCATAAGGGCGCATAGATAGAGATAATAGTACTTGGCGGGTAATCGCCTGTGTTAGACTTTCTGCTGCATTGCTATACAAATATATATGTGTTATGTGTTAACCTTATGCCCTTTTACTCAAAGTAAAGAATCGTTATATCTTATCTCTTGCTATCAGTGTGTTGCCTTTATGCAAAGAGGATACCCATGCAATACAGATATATTGTGTGCATACACTGTCAGATTGTGATACTAGAGAAATCCCTAGACTAACTGTGCCAGAGTGGGTCGAGTAAATTGCCGGGGGTTGGCGGTGCTGTACACAGGGCCCGAAACAAATCCAGCGGCTCTCTTAACTGGGGGTAGCGCTACACGTGGGGGCTCTCGAGTCCGGGATCCTGTTGCAGCAAGTAACGTGCCTAAAGTACCAGCATGGACCCACTGGAAGTAGAACAGTAGTGCAAGGCGGCCTACACAGATTCAGCCGTGGCAGTAGTCATAGAACTTCCAGGGACCTGGCAAGAAGAAGCGGTGAAGCGGTTAGTAACCTCACTGTCCCCGCAACAGAAGGTATGGGTGATGGATATCAGGATGAATTCCACACGGACCCACGCACTAATAGCTTGGATGAAGGAAATCCCAGAACATTTCAAGGGTCCAAGTATAAAAGCAATGGATGATCAGACCTATAGCTTAATACATGCGCTGCCACTCATACCAGGAGGATGGGTTCAGACATCTAAACCATCATCCCCACAGGTATCTCCACCGCAGTCCCCAAAAGCAGAAAACCGGAAGGCTAAAGAGAGCTCCGGGTCACCGCCTGTCACCCTCAGCGCATAGTTATGCGCGGTCCTGGGGGAGATTGCAGCCCAGTGTAAGAAGGATCCCACAGACTATCAAATGTCGGGATACAGAAAACTCAGAATATTCTCTGGGAGGAAACCTGTACCTTCGGGTGAAGAGGGGTTTGAGGAGTGGTTAGGCGGTGCCACTCAGGCCTTAGAACAATGGGAAGTCCCAGATCACAGAAAGAAGCAGATAATCGCTGAGAGCTTGAAGGGGCCTGCTCTAGAGGCCATGCGCAACCTCAAGATGAGCAAGACAGACTGTGATGCGCAGGATTATCTGGACATTCTACAGAATGTGTTCGGTGGGACAGAGAAAATCACTGAGCTCACTTACCAGCTGGAGCACTGCTACCAAAAGACAGGAGAGAAACTGTCAGAGTTGATGAGGCGCCTGGATAAGATCCTGCATAAGATGATACTGAAGAAGGGGATCGACCCGCGGAAGGTGGATGAGGCCCGTGTTCAGCAGGTGATGAGAGGATCTCAGCCCCTGGACCCCATCGCAATGGCGCTACGCACAAGACAGGACGGGAAGAGCCTGGAGTACCCTGACTTGATCCGAGTGGTCAGAGAGGAAGAAGCGATGCTGGAGGAGAAGAAGAGGAACCAACTAGTTGAGTCAGTTAATCCTCCTCCGGTGATGGTCAGGACGGCCATGACCCTGGAAAGAGACTTAGAGGTGGATACCTTGAAGTCACAGATGTCCCAAGTATTGGGGATACTGACTTCCCTGATGGAAAAGAAGTCAAGTGTACCAGAGAGGGAAAGTCCGAGGAAGGAGCTGTTTCCAAATACCTCAGCGCCCGCATCACTACAAGATTGGGGAGACATGACTTGTTTCAACTGCGGAGGGGTTGGCCATGCGGCTAAAGTGTGTGCCAGCCCAAAGAAAAAAAAGATGAATAACCGCAAGCCGCCGGAAAACTTCAGCGGGCCCGGTGAAGGAGTCAACCGGGTGCCCATCATCTCCAGTGAACTCCAAACTGAATGAGAAGCACATAAAAAGAATGGACAAGACCCCTCGGAAGAAACACAAGGTTCCTCAGTGGGAAAGTACCCCAAAGAAAGAGAGTAATGTCCCTCAGCGGGTAGTTACACCCATAAAAAGGAGGGAGATCAATGCATACCAGGCCCAAGAGAGACTTAAGTCCAAAGAGAGATGGAAGAAAGAAAGTCCAAAAGGGAAACGCAAAGATCCAAAGAAAGAGACTCCTTAGAAGCGATATCCAGAGAAGCTGGTAGGTCCCTCCCCGATAGAACCTGTCCAAGTGGAAGGAATCTACACAAGAGCCATATTGGATACTGGGGCGCAAGTGACACTGTTGTACCGGGACTTTTATGACAAGCATCTAGGTCACCTACCCATCCAGAAGATTGAAGAGCTGGAGATATGGGGGATTGGGACAGAGAGTTTCCCTTATGATGGCTATCTGCCTATAAAACTGACTTTTGACCCATCCATAGCTGGGAAGGCCGAAGTGTTCGACACTTTAGCTGTGGTGTGCCCCCGACCGCCTGGAGCTAACAAGAGTTCCCTAATAATAGGGACCAACATGGATCTGGTCCGAAGACTCTTGGCCCCTCTAACAAAAGGGAAAGACTCCACGGTCACTGAGATCCACCCAATGTTGAAGACAGCCTACCAACGACTGATCTTGGAACAGAAGGCCCCAGAGGAGGGGGTAGGGAAGGTCTGGAGGCTGGGAAGAAGAGGAATAGTGCTGCAGCCCGGTGAAGTAGCCTGTTTGAAAGCCACAGTGAAACTCACTTGGGAGCAGCCTGGGCCCTTTGTTATGTTGGAACCCGACCCAAGGGGAGAACATTCGGGCCTAGAAGTAGTCCCAGAGGTGGTCCCGTTGAGGGCCCTGAAGAAGGCCCACTGTAAGGTACCTATGAGTGTCAAGAATACTACAGATGGCCCCATGGAGATCCTAGCCAGGATGTTGCTGGGCCAGGTGAGCCCTGCTACCCCAGTTGCTTTGTCGGATGTGGAGAAGACAGATGGAGAGAGCACTATGTGGGAGAAAATTCCATGGAGAACCCAAACCTGCCCAGGGCTTGGAAAGAGAGAGCCAGGGCCCAGTTGACCAGGTGGGAAAAGATCTTCTCCCAAGATGAGTTCGATGTGGGGTGTGCAAGGAGTGCCACCCATCAAATCCGCCTCCAGGAAGACAAGCCCTTCAGGGAAAGGGTCAGGCGAGTTCCGTTAGCAGACCTCTAGGACTCGAGGGAACAGCTCGCCGAGCTAAAGCGAACCGGTGTGATTCGAGAATCTAGAAGCCCCTACTATGCCTCCCTGATAGTGGTGGTCAGAAAGAAGAATGGATCATTGAGGCTGTGCATAGACTACAGGACCCTCAACAGGAGAACCATACCCGACCAGTATACCACTCCGAGGATAGAGGATGCCCTACAGAGCTTGTCTGGAGCCAAGTAGTTCAGTGTTATGGACCTCAAGAGTGGGTACTTTCAAATCCCTATGCATCCAGAAGACAAAGAGAAGACGGCTTTCATAACCCCAGTGGGTTTTTTTGAATTTGACCGGATGCCTCAAGGTCTGTCTGGAGCCCCAGCTACCTTCCAACATCTCATGGAGAAGACTGTAGGAGACATGAACCTCATCGAAGTCCTTGTATACTTGGATGACATCATTGTCTTCGGAAGAACCTTGGAAGAGCATGAAGAGAGGCTGGAGAAAGTTTTGAAAAGACTGAGTGAAGAAGGACTCAAGCTCTCACTAGACATGTGCATTCGTTTTCGTCCAAATGCATTTTCGTCCGAATTTCAGCTATTTTCGTTATCGTTTTAACAAACGAAAACGAAAGCACAGAATCCGAAAACCGAAAGATCCGACATAAACAAATGCTTTATTTTCGTTTTCGTTGCTACAACAGTTCGATATAGATAGGAGATTCGACGTGACGCTGACAATAACAATCTGTGTCTATCGAACCTGTGGTCGAATGTGCCTAACCTTAACTCTATTAGTCCAAGATTATTCTACATAGGAGAGAAAAGATTCGACATTATAGAGAGAAAAGATTCGACATAGGAGAGGAAAGATTCGACATAGGAGAGAAAAGATTCGACATAGGAGAGGAAAGATTCGACATAGGAGAGAAAAGATTCGACATAGGAGAGGAAAGATTCGACATAGAAGAGAAAAGATTCGACATAGGAGAGGAAAGATTCGACATAGGAGAGAAAAGATTCGACATAGGAGAGGAAAGATTCGACATAGGAGAGGAAAGATTCGACATAGGAGAGAAAAGATTCGACATAGGAGAGGAAAGATTCGACATAGGAGAGGAAAGATTCGACATAGGAGAGAAAAGATTCGACATAGGAGAGAAAAGATTCGACATAGGAGAGGAAAGATTCGACATAGGAGAGGAAAGATTCGACATAGGAGAGAAAGATTCGACATAGGAGAGAAAGATTCGACATAGGAGAGGAAAGATTCGACATAGGAGAGAAAAGATTCGACATAGGAGAGGAAAGATTCGACATAGGAGAGGAAAGATTCGACATAGGAGAGGAAAGATTTGACATTATAGAGAGAAAAGATTCGACATTATAGAGAGAAAAGATTTGACATAGGAGAGAAAAGATTTGACATTATAGAGAGAAAAGATTTGACATTATAGAGAGAAAAGATTTGACATTATAGAGAGAAAAGATTCGACATAGGAGAGAAAAGATTCGACATAGAGAGAAAAGATCACTGCTTGTGGGCGGAACATTCGACCGGAAATGTATGATTGCAGAGTCGTACAGTTTCGCTGCTCCGTCGAATCTTCTTTGAACATTCGACAGTCACCATAAGCCTTCAATGACAGATTCGACCTTAATTAATTCAGATTTTCGGACGAATGCAATTTTTAACGAAAAACGAAATAAATAAAAACGAATTTCGGGAGTAACTAAATAAATTTATTTTTTGGATGAAAACGAAATTCCGAAACGAAATATTTCAGTGTGCACATGTCTAGCTCTCACCTGAAAAATGTCAATTCTACCAGTCATCAGTTAACTATCTGGGACACATAGTGTCTGAAGATGGGGGAGCCACAGACCCCAAAAAATTGGAGGCAGTCACCTCCTGGCCAAGGCCCACCACTGTGACAGAGCTCAGATCTTTCCTGGGCTTCTGTTCCTATTACAGGAGGTTCGTGGAGGGGTTTGCTCGGATAGCCAGGCCTCTGAATGAGCTGCTCAAGATGGAGGGGGAAGAGGATGACTCGGGCCCCAGGAAGCCAGGGGAGTCAGTTAAGGACCAGTGCAATGAGAAGTGTGAAGGTGCTTTTCAGATGTTAAAAAAAAAACGTAACCACTGCCCCTGTCCTGGCCTACGCAGACCCTAAGAAGCCTTATGAACTTCACGTAGATGCCAGTCACGATGGTCTGGGAGGAGTGCTCTACCAGGAGCATGAAGAGCAACTGAGGCCCGTTGCGTATGTGAGCAGAAGTCTGACTCCCTCTGAAAAGAACTACCCCACCCATAAGTTGGAGTTCATGGCCCTTAAGTGGGCGGTAGTTGACAAACTGAGAGACTATCTGTATGGGGCAGAATTCACTGTGAAAACCGACAACAACCCCCTCACCTATCTTTTCACCACAGCAAAGTTGGATGCCACAGGACATAGATGGCTGGCGGCACTGTCTGCCTTCAATTTCAGCCTAAAATACAGGCCTGGGGCTGGAAATCGAGATGCAGACGCATTGTCTAGAAGATCTCATGTCCCCACCTGCAGTACAGAAGATTGGACCCAAGTGGCACCCGACGGGGTGCGGGCCCTCTGTCAAGGGGCTGAACTACAAGCCAGTGGCGGCTCAAGAGCAGAAGAGATAGGGGTTACCATAGTAGGAGTTCCCAAGCAGTACTGTGGGGTAACCCAACTGGGGGAAGATAACTTGCCAAAATTGTCCAAAAAGGAGTTGAGATCTGACCAATTGGAAGGCCCTATGGGGAGATTGGTTCTAGAGGCCCTGGAGAATCAGGATCCGAACAGACTCTTACGTAACCCTTCAAAGGAAGCTCGCCTGTTGAGTAAGGAGTGGGACAGGTTGCAGGTGCATCAGGGAGAGGTCTACCGAAGGGGCCCCTCTGATGACCTGGAAGACAAATGGCAATTGTTCCTGCCCGAGAAACACCGAGAGACTGTCATGGTTGCTCTGCACGACAACCATGGCCACCTAGGGGCGGAAAGGACCTTCCAACTCGTTAGGGACCGTTTCTATTGGCCCTGCATGAGGGCTGAAGTTGAAGAATACTGCCACTCATGTGCACGATGCATCCAGAGAAAGACTTTACCCCATCAAGCTGCCCCAATGGGCCATCTGCAAAGTCAAGGCCCACTTGATCTGGTATGCATTGATTTTCTCTGCCTCAAACCCGACCTGGGTGGACTAGGAAATGTTCTGGTAGTACTAGTAACCGACCATTTCACCTGGTATGCCCAGGCCTTTCCAACCAAAGACCAGAAGGCTTCCACGGTAGCCAAAGTCCTTATGGAAAAATACTTCGTACACTATGGGCTGCCACAACGGCTTCATTCAGATCAAGGAAGGGATTTTGAAAGTCGGTTGATCCGGAAGCTCCTGGATTCCTTGGGGATCAAGAAAACAAGAACTACCCCTATCATCCACAAGGTGATGCTCAGCCGGAGAGGTTCAACCAAACCCTGCTCAACATGCTGGGGACCTTAAGCAGTGAGAAGAAACAGCATTGGAGCAACCACATAGCGGCAGTTGTGCATGCATACAACAGCACCACCAGTGACGCTACAGGGTACTCACCCTATAGACTTATGTTCGGAAGAGAAGCAAGACTACCGGTAGATCTGGCCTTTGGCACCTCCATAGACCATTGTTCTGCCACTTCTCACAAAGGATATGTTGATAGACTCAGACACAATTTGAAATTGGCCTATGAACAGGCCCAGGCGGCCTCAGAACAAAGGGGGGCCCGCAACAAGAAAAACTTTGAACTGAAAGTTCGGATTCAAGATTTACAACCTGGAGACAGAGTGTTGCTACAGAACTTGGGGGTCCCTGGAAAACACAAGCTTGCAGACAGATGGAGACCTGAACCCTATGTTATTTGCAAGAGACTACCGGGCCTACCCGTTTACAGACTGAAGCCAAAGGGAAGGGTGGGGCCCTTAAAGACCTGGCATCGGAACCACCTACTCCCACTAGCTGAAGCAGTTCGGATTCCCCCTGCGATGAGTTCTCCCGAGCCAATTTCCATCCTGGATACTCCAAGACCGAACACTTGGTCCCAGACCCCTCAGATTGGGGATACAGAGACTTCAGAGCTAAGTGAAGATGAGGGAGAAGAACTTGATTGGCTTTGGCCTTCCCAGGCTCCAGAAACTTCTGCTATTGATCTTCCACCTGAAGAAGACACCATAGACGAAACACTGAATGCAGAAGCTACTAAGTTCATCCTGTCCAGTCCTTTGTCGGATTCTTGGGAAAATGCCTGTGACGTACTCTCAGAAGAGGATCCAAGAGATTCCATGTACCTCCCTGCTCCGGAGTCAAGTGTTCCTGAACCTATGGAAACTCCCAAGTCGGTTCCAGAAGGGGAACCTGTTTTAGCAGAAATAGAAAACACAAGGGGACAAAGGATACGGAGGGCCATAAAGCCTCCCAGGAGATTGACTTACCCACAGATGGGGGAGGAGCTCGGAAGACACTGTGGTTACTGCCAGGAGGAGTATAGAAGACCCTAATCCCTCCACTGTTCATTTGGTGGGGGGCAACCCCAACTCACTCTCTGGCACAGTTAGACAGGACACTAATGATAGTGTGACCTGTGGGCAGGGAAGTTCACCTCCTTGTTTTTGGTGGGAATTTCCTCTGCCAACATCATACGCAACTTTGGTTTATGTTGTGCGTGCTATAATTTGATGATATCTTTGAGGACCAAAGAGTTTAAGTGGGGGGAGTGTGTAGCGGGGTCTCCTTTAAGGCCCTGGGACTACGTTACCCAGAACCCCGTTCGGCACCCAGGGTGCATGGAGCCATCGCAAAGACTAATGGGAGGGGCTATATAGGAAGGGAGCGAGGTTGAGCTCGCTCTCTTTGGGACACCGCGCTGCAATCAACAGGTCTTCCTGTGCGGATCTGCTGCAGTGCAGGGCCTGAAGCCGGGGCCTTGCACAACTTCCAGAGAGCCTTTCACCCCACTGCGGCGCCTGGGTGGCACCTGACTTTATCGAGTTTGGACATCAGTTGGACTGGATACCCGGCCGTTGCAGACACTGTGTGCGGAGACACAGTAGGTGGAAGTCCCGGACTGGGATCGCGTCCGGAGTGGTGAGCGAGCACCTGCTCATTCATATAAACAGTACTTGACTAGGCCTAGAGACTGCCTTGGCCCTCCGGGTTCTACTTTACTGTCCCACAGGAGACTGGTGGCGGAACTGAGTTGAGTTAGTCTCCTGTGAGGGGTTCATTCTGCCCTTTTCGTTTTCTACCCTTTGGATTACAAATTACTGTTCCTGTTGTGCACCACCAGTCAAGTTGCATGCGAAGAAACTGTTCTTCTAGAGACTGAGTTTAAAATCTGGATCAGGCCTGATCTGTAGTTAGAACTTAAGTTGCTGCGCCATAAGGGCGCATAGATAGAGATAATAGTACTTGGCGGGTAATCGCCTGTGTTAGACTTTCTGCTGCATTGCTATACAAATTTATATGTGTTATGTGTTAACCTTATGCCCTTTTACTCAAAGTAAAGAAACGTTATATCTTATCTCTTGCTATCAGTGTGTTGCCTTTATGCAAAGAGGATACCCATGCAATACAGATAGATTGTGTGCATACACTGTCAGATTGTGATACTAGAGAAATCCCTAGACTAACTGTGCCAGAGTGGGTCGAGTAAATTGCCGGGGGTTGGCGGTGCTGTACACAGGGCCCGAAACAAATCCAGCGGCTCTCTTAACTGGGGGGTAGCGCTACACACATATATACAATATATATATATACATATATATATATATATATATATATATATATATTGTAATGCCGCGTACACACGATCATTATTCACGGCGGTTAAAAAACCGCCGTGAATAATGACAGGAAAAACGAGGGAACCGCTTGGTTCCCTACACACGGTCGTTTTTCCCGTCATTTTTTCTCTTGACGAGAAAAACGACCGTCTGTGGGCTCCGCGGCAGTGTCTCCCTATGGGAAAACTGCCGCGGAAAAAAATGCTGGAAAAAACGATGAGAAAATTTAGAACATGTTCTAATTTTTCTCGTCGTTTTTTATGCCGTTTTTCTCAACGAGAAAAACGACATAAAGCCCACAGACGATCGTTTTTCTTGGCGAAAAAAAAAAATGCAGTTTTTCTCGTCGAGAAAAGCGGTCGTGTGTACGCGGCATAACATTGGGGTGTTTTAGCTCAAGTGGATAGATGCGTTTTTATGCAGTGAGTCCATATCAGACAGGCATTCTAGTTAAGGGCCTGGTAGCCCACGTTTATTTAAACAGAAAAACAAAAGCAAACTGTCCCTTCAGGATTCCCACGCAGGGGTTTAACTTCATTTAGCAGTCCAAAAATAAGAAAAACATACCAAGCCTCCTGGCTCTCTTGTTAGCAGTTCCTCTGCCTGCTTTAGGTACTGATACCTTTAAACCACCAGATATTCCAGTCTCACAGTCTTGGATGCACACAGCTTAAAGCCCTACAACGCACACAGCGTTTGTCCTCACACAGAGACACTCACTAGCAGCCACTGCAGTTAGCAAGCTGCTCACCATCCTCCACCATCCTTCACTCTCACCAGCCCCTCATTATATTGTTTGTGTGCACCTTAGCACACACCATGCTGGCTGTCCACAAGACCCGGACACAGGGTTGGAGATCCCATCCCACCCAAGACTCTGAAGGATCTCCAAGCCATATGTAGAAATAGCAAAATCTGAGAAAACTGCCAGAGCAGTTTTCTCTGTTTTTTAAATTTACGCTCTGTAGCTCTGCACTCAGCCGATATGCAGACTCTGTGACCGTTTTTGCTCCCTTTCCATAGAGACAGGGACTCTCACTATCACAATATATATACAGTATATATACATATATCCATTTGTTTGCAGTGAACATGTGATTCAAATACAGCTGCTTGAGTTGCAAACATGTATGTCATTTATTGAGAACACAATACAGAAATTAGCAGGTAAGCTCATCCTCATGGACCAAACTATCTTGAATTTCAAGGAGAAAGGGTACTATGGGACGTCCAAAACCTGACCGGTACTACATGGTTGCTTCAGGTAAGATATGGAACATTGTCATTATCATGTCCTATAAAATCTAGATGTGCAGGATATTGAATCCCACCCATCCCTCCCACAGAGTCCTCACAGATGGAAACTCTGCCCACATTGTCCTCATTAAAGTGAAATGTGTACTCCATATAGTACCCATTACAAATATACAATCGCATAAAAAATTCTTACAAAACAAAAACATAAATGTAGTCCTCTTGCATGTGTATTTCTAATATGAAAACAGAACAATATATCTGCATACCTGTGCTCAAAATAAAAATATATATTCTTATTTTAAATGATAAATACACATGATAGAGGAATGAAATGTGCCAATTGAAATGTGCCAATGAAAAACATAAACAACACAGAAAACTGCTTATGGAAATATTCAATTATGCAAATAAGAAGTAAAATAAAAATAGCAGCTAGCGCGCTATGAGATATTTACCATAACAAACACGTATTTATGTATACCCTCTGTGCTGCGAAGCTTACAATGACACTTTTACCAGATGTACAGAAGATAATAAATAAACAATATAAAAACAAGCACAATAATGATAATAAGTCCGTGCTTATTAATATTTCAATAAAATCACACTGTGTCCACCAATTCCCAACAGTGAAAATACGCATTTAATAATGACATCCAACGGTAAAATCTAAATAGTGGTGTGAAGATCTCCGACTAGATAGTTTTCTGCCACTATGAAAGAAACAACAGGAGGCTTACCAGAAAGACATGACTCTCATAATATAGAGAAGTCATGTAATGCTCAATATGATTTTGGCAATGATTTAAATGCACCTCAGAATGTCATCCACCTGCCTGGTTTCCATGGGGATAAAATCATATCAAACTCCCAATCACCATCCAATGAATGTTTGCACGTCAGAGAAAAATAAGTTCCACATAGCATTTTCCATCTGTTTCATGTTCATCAGAAATGAATAGGGATGGTCCCGATGTTCCAGTTGAACGTGAGTCCGACTCGAACATTGGGTGTTCGTTTGCTCGCAAGCGAACCAAACATATGGGGCGTTCACAGCAAATTCGAGCACCGTGGAGTGCCCCATGATGCACTACGAGATCACAGTGCATTAATGGCTGCTGATTCACCAAAGCATGCACCTGACCTGTGTTGCTTTTTAAATATTAATATTTAATATTTTAATATTCAATATTCAACGATATATGATATGGTTTAACCACTTAACGACCGCCCACTGTAAAAATACGTCGGCAGAATGGCACCGACAGACAGAATCACGTATATCTACGTGACTGCCTTTGTATAGTTGGGGGGTCCGATCGGACTCCCCTTCTTTACAGTGAGTGGCCGTTATTCGTTTGGGAGCGATCGGGGATGAGGGGACGGCCGTTCGATTCCGGCCACCCCCTCTCGATCGCTCCCAGCGAATCGAATCCTTCCCCTGCCTGTGTAATGTTTACACAGGCAGAGAAAGTGATGTCATCTCTCCTGCGGCGCTCACATATACCGAGCGCCGCACAGGAGAAGATGCAGGTTAGTGCACAAAACACTACACTGACACATAGGCACATAAATCGCCCCCCCAGGCCCCCCCAGACACCCAGATCACCCCCAGATCACCCCCCAGCCCCCAGTCACAGTGTCACTGATTGGAGTGACCATTTATTTACTGATCACTGCAATCAGTGACATTTGTGACTGTAAAAGTGTCACTAAAGTTAGTTTTAGGTCCAGTGTAGCCCCCTAACACCCCCTAATAAAGGTTTAACCCCCTGATCGCCCCCAGATAACCCTTTCACCCCCTAGCACCGCCGTCGCTAAGCGATAATTTTTCTGATCGCTGTCTTAGCGTTGGTGATGCCGATCGGTAGCCAGTTATTTTTTTTTAGGTTCGCCGCAGGTTTTTATAGCGTCGGGTACCCCCATATATTACCTAATAAAGGTTTAACCCCCTTGATCGCCCCCCAGATAACCCTTTCACCCGCTATCACCACTGTCGCTAAGCAATCATTTTTCTGATCGCTGTCTTAGCGTCGGTGATGCAGATCGGTAGCCAGTAATTTTTTTTAGGTTCGCCGCAGGTTTTTATAGCGTCAGGTACCCTCATATATTACCTAATAAAGGTTTAACCCCCTTGATCACCCCCCAGGTAACCCTTTCACCCCTATCACCACTGTCGCTAAGCGATAATTTTTCTGATCGCTGTCTTAGCGTCGGTGATTCAGATCGGTAGCCAGTAATTTTTTTTAGGTTCGCCGCAGGTTTTTATAGTGTCAGGTACCCCCATATATTATCTAATAAAGGTTTAACCCCCTTGATTGCCCCCCAGGTAACCCTTTCACCCCCTATCACCACTGTCGTTAAGCGATCATTTTTATGATCGTTGTCTTAGTGTCGGTGATGCCGATAGGTAGCCAGTAATTTTTTTTTAGGTTCGCCGTCAGGTTTTTACATAGCGTCAGGTACCCCCATATATTACCTAATAAAGGTTTTAACCCCCTAATTGCCCCTAGTTAACCCTTTCACCAATAATCACCATATAAGTGTTACGGGTGACGCTGGTTAGTTAGTTTGCTTTTTATAGTGTCAGGGCACCCGCCGTATATAACCCAATAAAGGTTTAACCCCCTGATCGCCCAGCGGGTGATATCAATTAGGTTTTAGCATCAGAGAGGGTCTGCGTCACACCCCAGGCAGCGTCAGGTTAGTGCCAGTAGCGCTAACACCCACGCGTGAAGCATACACCCCCCTTAGTGGTATAGTATCTGAACAGATCAATATCTGATCTGATCAGATCTATACTAGCGTCCCCAGCAGTTTAGGGTTCCCAAAAACACAGTGTTAGCGGGATCAGCCCAGATACCTGCTAGCACCTGCGTTTTGCCCCTCCATCCAGCCCAGGCCACCCAAGTGCAGTATCGATCGATCACTGTCACTTACAAAACACAACATACATAACTGCAGCGTTCGCAGAGATAGGCCTGATCCCTGCGACTCCAGTGCTGTAGGAGGTGATTTCACCACCACAGTTAAAAAAAAGAGCATATATGCCGAAGCATGGGGGCAGCAGGGGCGGAGGAGCGATTTTGCTCCTAATGCTGCGTACATACGGTCGAAATTCCGACGGAGGCTTGCCCGTGGAAAAGTCCGACCGTGTGTACGCGGCATAACTTTTGCAGGAGGATGCCCCCATGCTTCGGCATATATAAATGGTGCATGTATGCCCATCATTAGAAGTGGGTGGATGAAGGGAGGTATTCTAATGGTGGGCATACCCACCGATCAATCTTTTTTTTTCGTTCAGCCAACAGGCTGCATGAAAAAAAAGATTACAATACATGTCCAACAAGGACCAGCAACGTACTGGTATGTTGCTGGACTTTGAATGTTTATACCAGAATGATGCCTGCGGGTTTAGGTATCATCTTGGTATCATTCTTTTCAGCCAGCGACCGGCTTTCAAGTAAAAGCAATCCTAGTGGCTAATTAGCCTCTGGACTGCTTTTACAAGCAGTGGGAGGGAATGTCCCCCGCCGGATATAAAAAGCGCCATTGGGAAATTGGGAAAGCATTTTATCACACCGATCTTGGTGTGGTCAGATGCTTTGAGGGCAGAGGAAAGATCTAGGGTCCAATAGATCCCAGTTTTTTCAAAAAAAGAGTACCTGTCACTACCTATTGCTATCATAGGGGATATTTACATTCCCTAAGTTAACAATAAAAATGATAAAAAAAAAAAAAATATGGAAGCAACAGTTTAAAAATAAAATATAAAACCAAAATTTATAATAAAAATAAATAAATAAAAAAAAGCACCCCTGTCCTGCCCTGCCCTTGCCCAATGGCGAACGCAAGCGTCGGTCTGGCGTCATATGTAAACAGCAATTGCACCATGCATGTGAGGTATCACCGCGAAGGTCAGATCGAGCGCAGTAATTTTAGCAGTAGATCTCCTCTGTAAATCTAACGGCGTAACCTGTAAAGGCTTTTAAAGGCTTTTAAAAATGTATGTAGTTTGTCGCCAATGCGCGTTTGTGCGAAATTTTAAAGCTTGTCGTGTTTGGTATCTATGTACTCATCCTAAGATCATCTTTTTTATTTCATCAAACATTTGGGCAATATAGTGTGTTTTAGTGCATTAAAATTAAAAAAAAGTGTATTTTTTCCCCAAAAAATGCGTTTGAAAAATCGCTGCGCAAATACTGTGTAGAAAAAAAAAATGCAACACCCACCATTTTAATCTGTAGGGCCTTTGCTTTAAATATATATATAATGTTTGGGGGTTCAACATAATTTTCTTGCAAAATAAAAATGTTTTCATGTAAACAAAAAGTGTCAAAAAGGGCTTTGTCTTCAAGTGGTTAGAAGAGTGGATGTAAGCTTCCTAATGTTGTGTATAAAATGCCAGAACAGTTCAAAACCCCCCCAAATGACCCCATTTTGGAAAGTAGACATCCCAAGCTATATACTGAGAGGCATGTCGAGTCCATGGAATATTTTATATGTTGACACAAGTTGCGTAAAAAAGACAATTTATTTTTATTTATTTATTTTTTTTGCACAAAGTTGTCACTAAATGATATATTGCTCAAACATGTCAAGGGCATATGTGGAATTACACCCCAAAATACATTCTGTTGCTTCTCCTGAGTACGGGGATACCACATGTGTGAGACTTTTTGGGAGCCTAGCCGCGTACGGGACCCCAAAACCAAGCACCGCCTTCAGGCTTTCTAAGGGTGTAAATTTTTGATTTCACTTCTCACTGCCTATCACAGTTTCGGAGGCCATGGAATGCCCAGATGGCACAAAACCCCCCAAATGACCCAATTTTGGAAAGTAGACACCCCAAGCTATTTGCTGAGAGGTATGGTGAGTATTTTGCAGATCTCGCTTTTTGTCACAAAGTTTTGAAAATTGAAAAAAAGAAAAAAAAAATTCTTTCTTCATTTTCAAAAACAAATGAGAGCTGTAAAATACTCACCATGCCTCTCATCAAATATCTTGGGGTGTCTACTTTCCAAAATGGGGTCATTTGGGGTGGGTTTGTGCTATTTTGGCATTTTATGGCCTTCGAAACTGTGATAGGTAGTGAGGAGTGAAATCAAAAATCTGTGCCTAGAAATCCTGAAGGCGGTGCTTGGTTTTCGGGGTCCTGTACGCGGCTAGGCTCCCAAAAAGTCCCACACATGTGGTATCCCCGTACTCAAGAGAAGCAGCAAAATTTATTTTGGGGTGTAATTCCATATATAACCATGGCATGTGTGAGCAATATATCATTTAGTGACAACTTTTTGTAATTTTTTTTTGTCATTATTCAATCACTTGGGACAAAAAAAAATATTCAATGGGCTCAACAGGCCTCTCAGCAATTTCCTTGGGGTGTCTACTTTCTAAAATGGGGTAATTTGGGGGGGTTTTGTGCTATTTTGGAATTTTATGGCCTTCGAAACTGTGATAGGTAGTGAGGAGTAAAATCAAAAATTTGCGCCCTTAGAAATCCTGAAGGCGGTGCTTGATTTTCGGGGGCCCGTACGTGGCTAGGCTCCCAAAAAGTCCCACACATGTGGTATCCCCGTACTCAGGAGAAGCAGCAAAATGTATTTTGGGGTGTAATTCCATATATAACCATGGCATGTGTGAGTAATATATCATTTAGTGACAACTTTTTGTAATTTTTTTTTTTTTTCATTATTCAATCACTTGGGACAAAAAAAAAATATTCAATGGGCTCAACATGCCTCTCAGCAATTTCCTTGGGGTGTCTACTTTCCAAAATTGGGTCATTTGGGGGGATTTTGTACTGCCCTGCCATTTTAGCACCTCAAGAAATGAGATAGGCAGTCATAAATTAAAAGCTGTGTAAATTCCAGAAAATGTACCCTAGTTTGTAGACGCTATAACTTTTGCGCAAACCAATAAATATACGCTTATTGACATTTTTTTTACTAAAGACATGTGGCTGAATACATTTTGGCCTAAATGTATGACTAAAATATAGTTTATTCGATTTTTCTTATAACAAAAAATTAAAAAATATCATTTTTTTTCAAAATTTTCGGTCTTTTTCCGTTTATATCGCAAAAAATTAAAATCGCAGAGGCAATCAAATACCATTAAAAGAAAGCTCTATTTGTGGGAAGAAAAGGACGCAAATTTTGTTTTGGTACAACATTGCATGTCTGCATAATTTACAGTTAAAGCAGCGCAGTGCAAAATTCTGAAAACAGCTCTGGTCCTTTAGCTACAAAATGGTCCGGGGCTTAAGTGGTTAAATAAGAGTTCTTTTTGACAAGATTTGAAAGCTTCAATATAATAAGCATTTATTAAAGAATGGTTATTAGTCTATCTAATACACCGCAAACATTTACAGTCTTTGGCAAGGGAGTAAATATTAGTTTTCAAACACAAAGTATATATATTACATTACAAATAGACAGACAAACATAGGAACAATGCAAGCATATGGTAAGTGCTGGGAGATGGTCTGATAATTACCTATAATGTATCCTGGGCCCAGGTTCTCTCATCTCCCTCCTCTACTGCTTGGGGTCGTCCTTTTATGGAGCCCTCTCCCATTGACTAACCCAGTGCGGCTACGATTGGTTGCTGTTATCTCTCTCCTCCTTCCTGCCGTTATATTAATTTCCCACACTAGCCCACTCTTTACTGGAATTTAGTGATAATTGGATTTGAAGATAAATTAATTAAACCGGAGGTCGTTAACTTCCCTTGAATGGGGCGCTTAGCTATGCATGGAACTAGCCAGGAAGAATTACCCCTTAAATGGATATGGGTGTTAATATGGGAGAATACACACGCCTTTATCTAGAGAATAAAGGCGGTGCCACATAGATTACAAGTTTCAGCTGTGATCTCTTTTCTAGCTTGTTTGAATACTAAGTTACCCCGTCAGACCTTAGGACTCCACAGCACTTGTCACCCCGCATTCATGCATATTCAATAAGAGGACAGGTAATTAGATTTTCCTCGCTCCCAGCTTGTCAGCTAAGTTAACCCTTTACAGACCCACATATTTCATACTACACATTTCTTATTCTTATATATAAATTTATGTACAGATATTCCCAGTTTCCAATGTAAATTATACATAAACATTCCTCATAAGACAACAGATGACCCCTTGTGGCAAGTTGAGACAGATGAGACGAGGCCACACTTAAGTGAGTAATTGTTTATGTCTAATTTCCGTTAAATTGTTAACTTTCTCCCTCTTCCATCTTAGAAGTTGGCCAAGATATATCACCATGCCCGTCATGAAAATCAGTACCCCACATTGCAATATGAGAAGACCTTTTGTTCCCATTTCCACCCTGGTCCTAGTTGTGACTAGGCTGAAATCCCCAGCATGTAAAAGTTAATTCAACCTCTTCCCTGTTTTCACCATATCATTACTAATATGAATTATACGGGTAACCTTCCTTGCAAGCAAATTGTGAAGGTTTACTGACAGAGTATCAATTTTTACATCAAAATGGGGTATGTATGTGGTAGGATCTGGGACATCAGGGGTACTCTCAATGATATAGTCTTCTGTTAACACTGGTATGGGGGTTACTACAGTTTCCCCAATAGTAGTGTACTCATGTGGAATGAAGCAAAAATTTGGATAGGGTATTGGACACGACTGACCCCCATAGAGAAATGTCTGGTGATTGGTAACGACACAGTACAGTCCATCCATGTGGTAGGTGACCCTTGTGCTTGGTGTTCTCCATTTTGACAACTTCACTGGGCAGTTAGCTTCCATCTCACTTGGACTGGTTTCTTGAGGTGGTTGGCGTGGACTTTCCAGTTGGGGGTCCCTTGCTACTTTGGCTGTGGGAACTGGGTCATTGCTTAGACCACAGACTGGAGTGTCAATTTCGAACACATCACAACGGCATAAGTATCTATTGTCTTTGACAGTGCAGCAGGCAGTGTGTGGTGCTTTCCATCGCCCTTGAACTTGAATGAGCATTTCGGGGAGGTGCAACCTTTCCTTGTACACGTCATTTTCGAGGTATCCGAGGGAGTGTATGGACGCCATTGTGTTAAAGTAGTCATCTTGTGGATGGAATACGGGCAGCGACATTGTGAAGGACACGTACAGTAGGTCACGGTATGTGCACAGTGACTTGCTCTTCTTGCAAGCAAATGGCCCTCTATTTGGGTGTGGTGTCACTATCCCTATATTTCGAATTGTGGAAACTGGCACAGGTTTGCACTTGTCTCCAGAATGTACATTCATTCCACCACTAGTATTAGTGTGAGTACAATACCACTGGGTAAGGTCTGTATCTTTTAATTTCCATACGCAGTGCATTTTACCTCTTTGCCCATACCATCCTCTCTAGCTTCATGTTATAAACCGTAAACCTTTCCTCCTCTGCAAGCCCCTCAACACCCTGCTGAACTGGTTTCAGCACTTGCCGACCCTCTTTCTGTTAAAAATTTTCGATATGCTGGCGAATTGCTGACAAATCGGCTTGGTTCCAAATTGACATGCCAAATCCAAAAAGTCCTGGGATGGACGCGAGTGTGCTGTCCAAGCCCTTTAACTTTCTGGATCTGAAAATGCCCCTGTGGGGAGGGAGGTTTGGTTCTGCAAATGGATCCTGAGTTTGGCTTGCATGGGAGGCAATCAAATATACTAGCAAGGAAGAGTAAAAAGGACACATTTGTCCGGGCACATGAGCCGAATTCAGCCATGTTCCACTGGGACAAATTAAGTACCACCGCAACACGAATGAATTTAACGTTATTAAACAATATTCCAGGGATTGAGGTTGCCGTTAGGCTACTAGGTGGTCCCTCTTGCAGTGATGGGCATTCCAAGGATGTTGGTTCATAATAGGGGATTGCAACTGTATTTTTGGGCAAAGTTGTAGGAGCAGGGGTGTTAGTCTTTGGGGACACATGTAATAAGATGGATTTCCCCTCTAGGTAGTAGACCGGATTCTAGTCAACGATCACGCTGATGAGCGTTCCAGTCTCCTCTCCCTTGGTGTGTCCGATCAGATGGAGCAGGATCACAATCCACCTCGACTTCATGGCTCTAAAAGGGAAGAAAGCAGAACATTTTAGTTGCAGGATTTTGTGAGGGCACAAACGATGGGGCACAAGACTGAGTCCAGTAAATTCACAGGAATTTCCCAGATCTCCCCCCCCTTGTGCTCCTTGTTTGGCCAAACAATCCGCTACCTCATTTTGTTCCCAGTATGGGGCAGTGCCTAAATGACCTTTTACTTTACACCCCCATGGTTTGACTGGCAACTTTTTGCACCAATGTTACAATAAATTTCAACAGGGATACATGTTTAAGTGGAGACCCATCTGAGGATATCTACTGGTGGGTGTGCCAGAAGGGCAGAATTTCTGTAATAGTATTACAGACCCACGCAGAATCTGAGTATAAAATTATTTCTTGGTCCCTTTTCATCAGTTCTAGGGCATGAGCAATTGCAGCCAGCTCAGCAAATTGTGGTGATTTGACTTGCCCTGACCGAAAGATTGATGTTTGTGTCTTTTCATGTGGATTGTTAAGGTATATTCCAAATCCTGCATGTGGGAAACCCTCCACGTAAAAACATGATCCATCTGTGAAAATTTGGACTGCATTTTCAGGGACATTTTCCTTTGCTGACAAAGGTCTAAAGAATTGTTGCGCAACTGATTGTGGTATGATATCACATTCATGTGGTACTCCTTGGTAAAGGAGGCCATGGGCCCTAGTGGAAGAAATATTTGTGTGTTTGTCTCGATCATGGAGCAACCGAGGCCAATGGTTTTCCTGTGACAGAACCGCTGACATGGTTGTCTCTGATATGGCAGTCTCACTGTGAAAGGGCAGTTGGTACTTTGGGTTGGCTAATGCTGGCGCTTGCGCTAAAGCTTCTTTAAGCTCCTGCACTGGATTGGTGTGTTGCTCAGTCCAGTGCCATTGGATATCCTTTTTCCACCAATCATACAGTGGTGCAGACTTTTGGGCACAATCAGGGATGAAAGGCCGCAAATAATTTACCAATACTAGGAAAGATCTGAGAGTAGGCATACTTACTGACAGAGGTAATTGTAGACTGGTTTCTACCTTCTCAGTTACTATCTTACTACCGTTTGCTGTCACTGTAATCCCAAGAGAAGACACAAATTCCTGCAACCATTGTGCCTTAATGGGATTACACTTCCGTTCCGTTTTTCCTAGGATCCGTAGGAGTTCTTCCAATAGCCGCAAATGCTTTTCTTTGTCGCATGTGGCTTTAAGTAAATTGTCTATGTACTGAAAAAGATTCTTTGGGGAAGAAAAATCAGTTAACATATCTGTCATGGTTGCATATGAAGTCATGTGTTCACTAGATTTAATTCTGCCAATGAAATCAGCCACCCTCATAATGATTTTTACTGGTTGAATTGGATATTTATTTATTTATTTTATTTATTATCTTTTTTATTAATTTTCCAAAAACATATATAACACACATTACAATACATGAAGCACATTTACAGTCTCAATATTTCCCATAAAAAATAAAAAAAAGGGGGGGGGGAGAAAAGAGGGAGAGATGGGGAAATGGGGAAATGGAGCGAGAGAGAGAGAGAGAGAGAGAGAAGGAAAAAAAAAAAAAAAAGGGGGGGGGAGGAGGGAGTGAGGATGATTTTAGAAGAGGGGGGATGGGGGAATACAATCCCTCATACTCTCCCCCAAATATATTATGTGCTATCACTCTAGTGTTAATGTCTTCTAAAGTGGAATTAAATAATAAAGGGAATACAAAAAGTGGTTCCGAAAACTACTATGAACTAAAAAAAAAAAACAGGAGTTAAATCTAAAAATAGACAATATAAAGAACTAGGGGATAAATTTATGAGTGGCAGTGCTGATAGAGTGACAAAACATGTATATAAAGAGAAAAGTGAGGGGTAAAGTTATCGTCACCTGTGCCAAAAAAAAAAAAAAAAAAAAGGGGGGGAGGGGAGGGGGGGGAGTGGGAAAGATTTTAGAAAGGGGGGGATGGGGGAATACGATCCCCCATACTCTCCCCCAGATATATTATGTGCTATCACTCTAGTGTTGATGTCTTGTAACGTAAAATTAATTAAAAAAAGAGTGAAAAAAAAAGTGATTTCAAAAACTACTACAAACTAAAAGACAAGTGTTAAAATCTAAAAGTGGACTATATGAAAGACTAAGGGATGAATCTACAAGTGACTACACTGATGAAGTGACAAAACATATATATATAGAGAGAAAAATAACAGGTAAAATTATCGTCACCTGTGCCCAAAAAAAAAAAGGGGGGGGAGGAGGGGGAAGGTATGGGGAGCCTCAGCGAAGAACAAAATCTAATCCCCCTCTCTCACTCTCTCCAGGAAAAGGAAGAAAACATAATTAGGGGTATAAAAAAGAAAAGAAAAAGGAGGAAAGGAAAGGCCGGCATGCATGGTATCCAATAAAATGTTTGTCACATTACATTTTAGTCTCTTAAGGGATAAGCCAAAGAATAACCACAGGGAATCATCCTTAAGATATAGATAGCTTATTCAATAGGTGTAAACGAGTCTCAGTGGGATTGTGCAAGTATCTCTCTATAGGTTGTGGTGTCCTTGAACTCCATCCACGGAGTCCAAGTTAAAGTGTGTCGTTGAAAAGTGTCCTTGCTACCCTTGCTACAATGAGTGATATCCTCCATAAGATGGACCTCTGTAATTTTTTGAAACCACTTTTTCACGGATGGAGTCTCAGGCTGACCCCAAAGGGTAGGTATAAGTGCTTTAGCCGTATTAAGCAAATGTGGAACTAAAGAACATTTGTATTTTCTGACATGTTCCTTAGTAGCATGAAAAAGAATGGTCCATGCATCAGCAGGAAGATTAATATTGGATATTTGTTGGATAATTCGAATAATGCTAGACCAGAAGGGGCGGATGAGTGGGCACGACCACCATATATGAGCGTGGGTTGCTCTGTTCCCACAATTCCTCCAACACAACGGGGAGTTGTCGGGGAACATCTGATGAAGCTTTGATGGGGTGTAGTGCCATCTGGTTAATAGCTTGTAATTGACCTCAGCCATCCTTGATGCAATTGAAGAGATATGAGTCAGCTGTAGGACTTTATCCTTTTGGCTGTCTGAGAGGCAGGATTCCAAGTCTGCCTCCCACTTAGCGAGAAAGGGAGGATAAGTATCACCTTGGAGCTTGATAAGTAATTTGTAGAATACCGAGATACAATGTTCAGGTGGATCCATTGAATTAAAAACTTCCTCAATACTGTTTAAGTCCTGTATCCCTCTAAGCGGCTGAGGCAGAGTTCTAAGGAAACCTTGCAATTGATTATATCTCCATTTATCAAGAAACATAATGGGCTTAAGGCCGAGAATCTCCTTAAGAGGCTTAAGCGGATTTGCTCAAAGAACATGATGTAGTAGAAGAGGTTCTTCTGGCAACCACGACCTATAGCCAGGATCTAGTAGGCCAGGTAAGAAATAATCGTGGTCCAAAAGCGGTAACAGAGGAGAAGCATATGACCACGAGAACTTCCTGTGTAAGGCATCCCATACATCAAGGGTGGAAGTGGTTAAAATGGAGGTACTTGGAGCAAGGTGTCTATGTAAGTGTGGCAACCAGGGTGTAGTTGCTAGGTCTGTGTTACTAAGAACATGTTGCAAATTCACCAAAAGTTTGGAATTAGCAGCATATTTCCATTCGGATATCCTAGACAGAATCACAGCATTATAATAAGCCTTAAAATTTGGAAGGGCCAGTCCCCCAGCTTCCTTGGAGCGAAATAGTACTTCCTTAGTTACTCTGGGGTGACTGTTCCTCCAAATAAAGCGGGAGACCATGGTCTGTAATAGAGAAAAAAATCCTATAGGCACACCCAATGGGATCATTTGAAAGAAAAAAAGAACTCTAGGCAGAATGTTCATTTTAATTATACTCACTTTACCCAACCATGAGTGTGTCAGCGTGTTCCACTTTTGTAAATCCCTTCTAATATTATTCAATAATGGGATGTAATTATATTTAAAGAGGGACTGAATGTGAGGCACAAGATTCACTCCCAGATATTTCATACTTCGTTGAACCCATCTAAAAGGAAAGAGGGGTTTTAAATTTTCCACCTCCCTTCCAGGTAGATTAATATTTAGAATTTCAGACTTAGATAGGTTAATTTTAAAGTTAGAGAGTGTCTGAAAAGTAGAAAACGCTGACATTAAATTAGGAAGCGAGATACGAGGCTGCTGGATAAAAAATAAAATATCGTCCGCATATGCCGCATATTTGTGCGTTTTATTACCTACTTGAATCCCATGTATATTTAAATTACATCTTATGGTTGCCAAAAAGGGTTCGAGGGTAAGGGCAAATAAGAGGGGAGAAAGAGGGCAGCCCTGTCTAGTCCCATTAAATAGTTGGAATGAGTCACTCAAAGTGCCATTTATGTGAATTTGTGCCGTGGGGTTAGAATAGAGGGAAGTAATGCTGTAAAACATCTTGGGTCCCAGCCCAAAATGTCGCAGGGTCAATTTTAAGTAATCCCAGTCCACCCTATCGAACGCTTTTTCAGCATCTGTAGATACGAATAGGGTGGACTGGGAAGACCTTTGGGCGTATTGTATAAGAGATATCGCCCGGAGAGAATTATCCTTGGCTTCTCTGTGTGGCATAAAGCCCGTCTGATCCGTAGAAACCCAACTAGGTATAAGAGGGAGTAGTCTGTTGGCCATTACCTTAGAATATAATTTGATATCAACATTTAATAGGGAAATTGGCCTATAGCTACTGCATTGAGTGGGGTCCTTATCTGCTTTAAGGATAACTGAAATATGGGCTGTAAGAGATTCCGGGCGTAGTCCCGAGGTCTGTGAGATTGAGTTGGCATAAGACGTAAGGCGGGGCAGAAGGATATCACTAAATGTTTTATAGTACCGGATAGTATAACCATCCGGTCCCGGGGCTTTACCTGTCGGTGAAGATTTCAGAGCCGCCTGAAATTCCTCAACCGAAAGTTCAGATTCAAGTTCCCTGACAGTCAAATTTGAAAGTTTGGGCAAATTTGCTTCTTTTAAATATGTAAGCATAAGGTTACGTCTCTCCTTCACAGTCAGAGACGGAGAGTCACACTGTACTTTGTACAAATCTGCATAATAGTCCCTGAAAGCTTTAGAAATGTGAGGAGTCGCATGGACTAAATTTCCATTTGATAGCTTTATTTTAGGAATAAACAATCTAGTCTGTTTTTCTTTGAGGGATCTTGCTAATTGTCTGCTAGGTTTGTCCCCCCACTCATAGAATTTTTGCGAATATCGTTGGAATTTCCGAGCTGTATCGAGGTTAAGAAGATTTTTTAATTCCTCTCGTTTCAATGTGAGAGCTTCTAGCTGGGATGTATGCAAAGTGAATTTATGTTGTTTATCAAGTTCTGTTATTTGGTGCAGTACCTGTTCAAGTTGTTGACCACGCTCTCTTTTTTTCCTTGCCCCAAGTTCTATGAGTCGGCCTCTCATAGTTGCCTTGTGAGCTTCCCATACAATAGCAGGGGATGTCTCAGAAGGTTTATTGTCTTTAAAATATTGCGATATATGAGAGGCCAACACAGAAACTTCTGTTGGGTTTGAAAGAAGAGAATCATTGAGTCTCCAATTATTGGAGCGCTGAGTCAAAGTGGGCATAGTCATACTCATCGACACAGGTGCATGATCTGACAGTGTCGCAGTGCCTATATTCGCCGATTGTACTAATGGGAGGTGGTAATGGTCTAAAAAGATATTATCTATTCGGGAATAAGACTGATGAGTCTTCGAAAAATGGGAAAAATCTTTTTCTTTTGGATGTAAAATACGCCATACGTCTATCAATTGTCGGTCTATTAGTCTCTTTTTAACAAAGGACATGCGCTTAAAAGAGATGTTAGAGCGACCGTGGGATGTATCCAAAACAGGATCTAGAGACATATTTATGTCTCCTGCCAGTATGATTAAACCCTCAGCAAATTGTTATAAATCAGTAAGAATTTGAGAAAAAAAGGTAGGTTGATTTTGGTTCGGGCAGTATATGTTTGCTAGAGTACATTGGGTAGTACCTAAAAAGCCCTTTAAAAAAAGAAAACGACCATGGTCATCCGCTTGCATCTCTAAAAAACGGAAGGGTACGCTACTACTAAAACCAATAGCCACCCCCTTAGCTTTATTCGTATCTGAAAGGCTATAATACCACTGAGGAAAATAAAGCGAGGTCAATTTGACCTGCGTAGTATGAGTTAAATGTGTTTCCTGAAGAAACACAATAGAAGAGGCAAGTTTCCGTAATTCACGGATAACCTGATACCGTTTTGCCGCGGCATTTAAACCCCTAACATTATAAGAAATAACTTTAAGTGTGGCCATTTATCACAGTAGAGCATAACCCTTGAACCTACTTAGCCATGCATGCCAGCCTTGATAGGGAAAATAAAACAAAAAAGAAACGGGTAAGTATTGAGAAAAACAAAAAGACAAATTTACATAAGCAACAAAAACGTCCATCTGGACGCATGTGGGAAACCTTAATTTATCACGCAGATTTCTGCGGTGGTCCCTATGGGGGGAGAGAGCACGGGCAGCCGCCCAGAACTCCCGTAGGAGAACGGATAAGGAAACTCGAAGGCTACCCGCTCTCCACAACCCCAAAAGGGAAGAAGGGGAGGGGAACGTGTCGTATAAGAGACACATAGGAGCATTGTGCTCCACCCGCATTCAGCTTGCGTCAAATAATGTGCAGAAGAATACTTTTTGCTCCAACAGTAAACCACAAACCTTTTTATAACAAATATACTTTAGCAACCAAGTCACATCTCATTAGATATAATAACTTACAGGCATACTCAAACAAAGAAAAAAAGGAAAGTACATAGGCATAATCACCCTTTACTCATCTATGTTATTATACAGGACCTGACGCTGAAGAGCGCCCTTTTTTAGTAGTAGGAGATTTTTGCCAATGGGAGTCCTGGATATGTAAAAACGTAGGGACCGGATCATGCCAGCCCGGAAGGTCCAGATTAAGGTCCTTTAAAAATTGTAACAATTCCTCTGGGAACCGGAGGGTGTGGGAGCGACCATTTTTGTTAGCAATAAGGCACGCCGGGAAACCCCATCTATAGGTAATCTCCTTAGAACGTAACTGTTCCAAAAGTGGTTTAAGGGCTCTGCGGCGGTCTAAGGTTTCTTTAGATAAATCCGAGAAAATATTGAGAGTTGCTCCATCAAGGTCAATGTTGGGAATGCTCCTCAACTTGGCCATAATGGCGTTCTTATCTGTGAAATAATGTAGACGGCATATTACGTCTCTGGGTTGCTCAGGAGCAACGGTACGAGCCCTAAGAGCCCGATGGACCCGATCAAAACGCAACAAATCAGTGGGTTCATTTCCCAACACTGAATTAAATATACCTCTAATCTGTGACTCCAAATCTTTATCTCCAGTCACTTCGGGCAGACCTCTAATTCGTAGGTTGTTTCTGCAATTTCTATTCTCGAGGTCCTCTAACTTATATAGTGAGGTACGTTGAGCAAGGGCTAGCTGTGTGACAGACTTTTGTAGTTCTCTTATAGCTGTTTCATGAGTATCTTGTCTCTGCTCTGTGCCCTCCACCCTATCGAGAATATGCGCCATATCTGTTCTTACCCCTGTGATTTCCTTTTTTATTGATTTTTCGTGTCCATGGAACATCCCGGCTAACTCTTTTCTAATGCCGCTCAGCAGAGTCGCCAAATCTGAGCCTGTAGGAGATTCAGGTTCTTCCATGAGATCTGAGCAGTAAGATGATACAGGCGAACTTTCTCTTACAGAGGTTGCTAGTGAAGCGAGAGATGCGTTGCGTCTCGTGCGTCTAGTTTGACTGCTACATGCGCCGGGGCCGGTTCCACTAGCAACCAGGAATCGCTGTATGGAACTAGAGGTGGTTTGGTTAGTCTCCGTTCCTTTACTATGTGTCTTGGGAGTTGTAGAGCGGATTTTGTGTATCTTTGCTGGCATAGTTGGAGCTTTAGAACTGAATGCTAAGTGGAGCGCCCCTCAGTCTCATTCGCTTAACAACATGTGTACAGCGTAGTATGGAACATATGGTTATTCAGGCTCATGCTGAGCTTCATCTGCTGAATAGGGGTTGAGCTGGAGAGGACAGGGATGACTGGGTCTTTGCTGCTACTAGGCCAAGGATGTAACAAGCTGAGGCCTAGTGAGTGTGCTGCTATATGGCTCTGGATGTCTAGCTAGTGCCTTAGCAACCAAGTAGGGAAGATAATGCGCCAGGGAGACCGGGATCAAGAACTGGCCGGGAGTCTGGGTGCAGCAATATGGCCGCTGACCTCCAGGGGTAGGCCGAAGCCGTGGCCTTTCCTAAAACAGCCACCGTCCGGAGGAGCGTCGCTCGGTCTAGGGCAGAGCTCTCAGAACTGTCCCTAGCTGATATTCAGACAGTCCACCGCTATTAGGAGTGCTGACACAGGGGAAGGAGTGTACCTTAGAGGTGATGATGCGGCTGACTGACTTCTTAGGCCTCAAGATGGCGTCGGGCCGCGGGTGTGTAGTACTGGTACACCCGGTCTCCGGACTTCGGATGTTATGTCTGCTGCCCTCCCAGTCCGGTGAAGCTGTCGCTGGTGTTCACAGATGGGGCCGCCGTTCGTCCCTCGCGGCACTCGAGCGCAGAGGCTACAGAGGTCTCATAGGCCTCAAGATGGCGGCGGGTCCCCGGTGTATGGAGCCGGCCATGGGCTGGGCAGCAGAGCGTAGGATCTGTCCCCGATGTCCGCCCGGATCTGTCCCCGATGTCCGCCCGGGATCTGTCTCCGGTTGAATTGGATATACATTGGAAATCACCTCATTTCCTTCATTATCAAACCCCAAAAATGTTTGATTTCCTTCAGTAGAGGAGGAGATCTGGGTCCCAACCATGATGGGGAACTTGACATGCTCCTCATTTGTGGATAGCTGGTCCCCATTGTCTGGTGAGTCTATGACCATTCTCGATTTTCCTGTGGCTCTGCGATTTCTCCCATTGCCACCGGAAAAGGCGAATTAGGATCCATATCTTCCTCTCCCCAATACTCTTCATATTTCTCAGTATCCCCAATTTCATAGGCACAAGTAGGTGCCATAGCATTACTATGTTCGCATGTGCTAGCCACAGCCTGTCCTTTAAGGATTGAAATTGTTTGTAGCAACTGTGGCTCTGTTTGCGTGCCCTGTGTGCGATCTAGCACTTTGTATGCACTTGTTATATGGTCCAGTTCAGTGTCAGCTTTAGTTGGCATGCTTTTATATTGTGCCACGTCTTTTTGGGCCAATTTGTAATTTTTAAAATTTAAGGTCTGTAATTGGCTTTGTAAAGCTGTATTCTCCTTTTCCCTCTCAGAAATTGTAATATTTTTATTATAGACTATATCTCCCAATTTCTGTATTTTAGCCTTCATAGCCATGGATGCCGCATATATGTCTGCGAAGGCTAGACTTTTAAGCTTTTTGTTCTTTTTGGTTGCTTTTGCTTGTTCTTCCAATAATTTAGCATCACAGACAAATTCATTGTTCTTATGTTTAAGAGTAAAAGTTTCTACAAAACTTACTAGACAGGTCATGGCAGCCATTGCGATAGTATGCACAATTTGTGAGCTAAATTAAATTAATTGTTCCCTTATACTATAAATTCACTTGTGATTACAGTAAAAGGGAGAAAAAAAAAGGAAGCAAAAAAAATAAAAAATAAATAAATAGGAACTTAAATGAAATAAGCTGCATAAAATGTTGTAATAGTCAAACAATATTTTCCAGCTCTCAATAAACAATCTTTTAGATTAGTGGGGAAAACTAATTATACTAACAATAGCATTTAGCTTACCTTGTCTGAGCCTACACAATAGACCAAGGGACAATAGAAGCCCCCCAGGGATCAATTAGAATGGAATACCTGTAGTCTGATAATAGGAATGTCAACATGGCAGTGTTTACACTACTATTTGTAACACTCAATTCAGTAGAAAAAAACAAAAACAAAAAAAAAAGTTCAATGCACCTTTTAAAATCCTAATAATCTTTCTCAGGTTTCAGTAGCAAGACTTCCACAGACTTGTACTTTAATTGACACCAATGAGAATATTACTGCTTGTAACTTCTCACAGTTAAAAAAAAAAGGTACAATAAAAACCAAAAACGAAAACAAGAGTAAAGAAAAAAAAATCTCTTGTAGGTTATTTGCAATGTCCTATTTTTAATGTTAGTGGACATGCAAATTAAATAACAAGCAAAACCCTATTGAGCCTGTTTCAACCTACACACACCAGAACACAAGCACGTGTCTGTGTTTTAAACAAAAAAATAAAGGCTAAAACAAAGCCAGGTCACCAAAAATTTATGATAACAAGAATTAAAAAAATAAAAATAAATAATAATAATAATAATTCAATAACAAAAAATTAAAATTAAAATTAATAAATTGCAAAAAAAAAGTAAATACACTTTTTCTCCACAAAACCAAGGACCACGATTTCAGTGTCCTCCTTCCAATAAAACAACACAAATCAAGGCAAAAATGTTTTCGCTCTGTAAAAAAAATATCTTTTTTTTTTCAAAACCACGTATCACTATTTAAGTGTCTCATAAACAACAATTATTAAAACAAAAAATTTCCCATTCAGCACCCCCTTGACTGGTTATAATGGTACATCCAACGTACTTTTATCAATTATGATTTTGGGATAAAAAAAACAAAAAAAAAAAACAACAAAAACAAAACCAAAAAAAATAAATAAATAACCTGTGGTGTATATTCTCTCCTTGAAGGTAATACCCACTAATAAAACAAAAATATTTACCTATATTTTCCCTAGATAGCTTGGATAAGCTGACTCAGCTTAAATTCCTCCTAATAACCTTAATCTCTAATATATAGATTTTGTTATTGTATTAAATGCTTTCAGTCCTGTACTTATCTTCGTGGGTCGCCAACTGTTGCTTTTTAAATATTAATATTTAATATTTTAATATTCAATATTCAACGATATATGATATGGTTTAAATAAGATTTCTTTTTGACAAGATTTGAAAGCTTCAATATAATAAGCATTTATTAAAGAATGGTTATTAGTCTATCTAATACACCGCAAACATTTACAGTCTTTGGCAAGGGAGTAAATATTAGTTTTCAGACACAAAGTATATATATTACATTACAAATAGACAGACAAACATAGGAACAATGCAAGCAAACATAGGAACAATGCAAGCATATGGTAAGTGCTGGGAGATGGTCTGATAATTACCTATAATGTATCCTGGGCCCAGGTTCTCTCATCTCCCTCCTCTACTGCTTGGGGTCGTCCTTTTATGGAGCCCTCTCCTATTGACTAACCCAGTGCGGCTACGATTGGTTACTGTTATCTCTCTTCTCCTTCCTGCCGTCATATTAATTTCCCACACTAGCCCACTCTTTACTGGAATTTAGTGATAATTGGATTTGAAGATAAATTAATTAAACCGGAGGTCGTTAACTTCCCTTGAATGGGGCGCTTAGCTATGCATGGAACTAGCCAGGAAGAATTACCCCTTAAATGGATATGGGTGTTAATATGGGAGAATACACACGCCTTTATCTAGAGAATAAAGGCGGTGCCGCATAGATTACAAGTTTCAGCTGTGATCTCTTTTCTAGCTTGTTTGAATACTAAGTTACCCCGTCAGACCTTAGGACTCCACAGCACTTGTCACCCCGCATTCATGCATATTCAATAAGAGGACAGGTAATTAGATTTTCCTCGATCCCAGCTTGTCAGCTAAGTTAACCCTTTACAGACCCACATATTTCATACTACACATTTCTTATTCTTATATATAAATTTATGTACAGATATTCCCAGTTTCCAATGTAAATTATACATAAACATTCCTCATAAGGCAACACCTGCATGGTTTGGCCAATCACAGCGCGATATGCTGTGAGAGCCATGATTGGCCAAAGGCAGTGTGCCAATCCTGGCTCAGGGAACTAAGTCCACGCCCCACACAATATAAGGCTGCGTAAACGGCGGCCATGTATAGTGTTATAATAACATGGAGAGGAGAACTTGAGCTAGATTAGGCAGGTTAGTTAGTGGCGTGCAGGCAGTTTAGTATACATATATATATATAGATAGATATGCGTGAACGGTTGTTGAAGGTAAAGGATGCGGGGGGGTCGGAAGCCTTGGTGCTGCTTGACCTCTCCGCAGCCTTCGATACTATCGACCATCAGATTCTGGGAGATCCTATGAAACAACTTTTTGGATGTAGAGGCACTGTTCTCCGGTGGATCAAATCCTTTCTTAAGAACTGGACCCATAAAGTCTGGGTGAACACATGCAGCTCGCCAATTGAACCCCTTCTCTATGGAGTCCCGCAGGGTTCGGCATTGTCGCCCCTGCTATTCAACTGCTATATGCGCCCTCTAGCTGACATCATTGCTACACACAAACTAGGTTTCCAGATCTACGCAGATGACACGCAGATCTTGGCTGATTCCGCCGACGGGACTAACAAGCATTTAAATCTGAGAAATAGACTTCTCCATATACAAAAATGGATGGCCGATAACAAACTGGGCCTTAATGAAGTAAAGACCGAGGTGATGCTGGTGGGCCCTCAATATTCCACCAATTTCCTCTCAGCCTGGCCCACTTCTTTCTGCCCTATTCCAAAGCCGGCAAAACAGGTTAGGAACCTAGGCATCATCTTCGATCCATGCCTGTCATTTATTCCTCATGCAAAACACTGTATTAAAGACTCATATTTTTATATACAGAGACTCAGAAAAAATTAAAGAACTGTTCTCGCATGAAAACCGGCTAACACTAGTGCAGGGCCTTGTGCATTCCCGGTTGGATTGTTCCAACTTTTTTTTTCATGGACTTCCACTAAAGTGGCAAAAAAAATTGCAAGTGACCCAGAACCAAGCAGTTCGCCTGGTCTCCGGATGTGCAAGAAGAGACCACATAACTCCTGTGCTCGCAAAATTGCACTGGCTCCCCATTGCAAAGCAGGTACTAAATAAGGCAATGTGCTATATGTATAGGGCACACCGGAAGCTGGGCCCAATCTATCTGTCTGAATGGGCCTCTCACTATGTACCATTGAGAACACTTCGATCAGCCAACCTACATCTAACAGAACCAACAACTAGCAGACTACAATCCACTGGCAACAGACGCCTGGTCACAAAGGGCAATGAGCTATGGAATTCACTATCATCGACCCTAAGGTCATTGTCCTCCCTTCTGAGCTTCAGGAAGGGTTTAAAGACCTTTCTATTTATCCAAGCCTACGGATAAAATCCTGACGATAATCCTGCTATATACATGTTTTTTTCCCATGCTCTTTCCCCCCCACTCTATTCGTTTTTTCTTTGTTCTACCTCCCCCTCATAGCTCTGTACTTTCAACCCAGGGCCCTCTACCAGTTTATCGGTCATTTTAGTTTATTCTAGGGTCAGTGTGCGCCTAGATGCGCTCCTAAGGGGGCGTATTCGGCGCAGTACAAATCCTATATCATCACATATATATATATATATATATATATATATATATATATATATATATATATACAGTGTAGTCAGTGTAGATAATATATACAGTGCAGATAATGTATTAATATATATATATATACAGTGTAATATATATATATATATATATATATATATATATATAGTTAAATCAGTGTAGACTATATATACAGTGCAGGCAGTCTAGTATATATATATATATATATATAATTAGTGCAGTCAGTGCAGAGTATATAATAGTGCATTGAAGTGGTTAAGGGGATCCCTATGACAGAATTAAGAAAAAAAAACGAAAAAACATCACCCCTCCCCCCTTTGGGTCTGGTATAGATTTTAAGGATAACTCCACGCCAAAAAAACCCCCCAAAAAAACGGCGTGGGGTCCCCCTAAAATCCATACTAGGCCATTTGGGTCTGGCATAAATTTTAAGGGGAACTCCATGCCAAAATTGAAAAAAAAAAGAACAGCGTGGGGTCCCCCCAAAATCCATACCAGACCCTTTTCTGAGCAAGCAGCCTGGGAGGCCAGGAAAGGGGGGACGAGCAGCGCCTCCCCCCTGAACCATACCAGAACGCTTGCCCTCAACATGGGAAGGGTGCTTTGGGGTCCCCACAAGGGCCTCGTCCCCACAGCACTGCCCCGGTGGTTGTGGGGGTCTGCAGGTGGGGGGCTTATCGGAATCTGGACACCCCCTTTAACAAGGTGGCCCCCAGATCTCGTTCCCCCATTATGTTAATTGTACCCCTACCCATTCACCAAAAAAGTGTCAAAAAGTAAAAACCACAATAGACTTACTTTATTAACGACTTCAATACCAGGCACTTTCCCCCCTTCCTGCTCAAGCGAATTTTCAGCTTTCAGTGCTTTCAGTGCTGTCTCAAATGGAATGACAGTTGCGCAATCATGCAACACTGTACCCAAACCAAATTTTTATAATTTTGTTCCCACAAATAGAGCTTTCTTTTGGTGGTATTTGATCACCTCTGGGTTTTTTTTTTTTTTGCTAAACAAATAAAAAAAGACTGACATTTTTAAAAAATATTTATTTTCTTTGTTTCTCAAAATAAAATATAGTAAATAAGTATATAACTGTAGAACTGTAAATAAGTTCTCCTTCACTGATGGGCACTGATGAGGCTGCACTCACAGGCACTGATAAGGCGGCACTAATGGGCACTGATGAGGTGGCACCAATAAATTGGCACTGATAAGGTGGCAATGATGGGTACTGATAGGCGGCACTGATGGGCACTGATAGGTGGCACTGATATGCAGCACTTATGGGCACTCATAGGCGGCACTGATGGACACTGATAGCTGGCACTGATGGGTGGCACTGATGAACACTGATAGATAGGACTGATTGGCATCACTGATAAGCAGGCACTGGCAAGCATTACTGATGGGCTCCGATTGGCATCATACATGGGCGCTCATTGGCATAATTTGTGGGTGCTGATTGGCATCCCTGGTGGTCATCAATGGTGGGCATCCCTGGTGGTCCTGGGCGGGTATCCTCAGGGGGGGGCTGCGCTGATAATTAATCAGCGCAGATCCCCCTGTCAGGAGAGCCACCGATCGGCTCTCCTCTACTCGCGTCTGTCAGACGCGAGTGAGGAAAAGCCGATACAGGGCTCTTCCTGTTTACACCATGATCAGCTGTGATTGGACACAGCTGATCATGTGGTAAAGAGTCTCCATCAGAGACTCTTTACCGAGATCGGTGTTGCGGGCGCGCGCCGGCTATTATGCTGAAAGATGTCTTATGACGTCCAGTCAGTATAACAGAACCACCGCCTGGCCATCATTTTGCTATAGGCTGGACAGAAAGTGGTTAAAAAAGAAATAAGTGTCCCGCGATGTCCATCCATCTTCAATCATGCCGGCCGACGGACCCCGAAAAATAGAAGAAAAAAAGCTCCGCCTTGATGGGAGGCCTCCCACTGACTTTGCGATTCGACACTGTGTCGCTTTAACTGACAATTGCGCGGTCGTGCGACGTGGCTCCCAAACAAAATTGGTGTCCTTTTTTTCCCACAAATAGAGCTTTCTTTTGGTGGTATTTGATCACCTCTGCGGTTTTTATTTTTTGCGCTATAAACAAAAATAGAGTGACAATTTTGAAAAAAATTCTATATTTTTTACTTTTTGCTATAATAAATATCATCAAAAAAAATAAAAAAAAAATTTCCTCAGTTTAGACCGATACATATTCTTCTACATATTTCTGGTAAAAAAATCGCAATAAGCGTTTATTGATTGGTTTGTGCAAGTTATAGCGTCTACAAAATAGGGGATAGTTTTATGGCATTTTTATTAATAATTTTTTTTTTACGAGTAATGGTGACGATCAGCGATTTTATTGTGACTGCGACAGTATGGCGGACACATCGGACACTTTTAACACTATTTTGGGACCATTGTCATTTTTACAGCGATCAGTGCTATAAAAATGCACTGATTACTGTAAAAATGAGACTGGCAGTGAAGGGATTAACCTGTAGGGGGCGCTGAAGGGGTTAAGTGTGATTCTTACTGTGTGGGGGCATTGCTTGGCGTGTGACTTCACTGATCGTCGTTCCCTATGACAGGGAACAGACGATCAGTGACAGTCTCACTAGGAAGCACGGGGAGAGGTTTGTTTACACTTACCTCTCCCTGTTCTTCAGCTCTTTAACCCAATCGGGGACACCGGCGGCGATCGGGTCCGCGGGTCCCGCGGGCGCGGTCACGGAGCTCAGGACCGGGTCGCGAGCGCGCCGCCGGCAGTGCGCGTGCGACCCACGGCTGGACATCTTAAAGAGGACATACCTGTACGTGCTTGTGCCCAGCCGTGCCATTCTGCTGGCGTATATATACAGGCGGCGGTCCTTAAGTGGTTAACTGAAACAGAAACAGCTTTGTAGGAGGTGTAAAACTGGGTGAGCAACCGTTAACCTCTGCTGTGAGGTTGTGGAAAACAGTTTCATGCCACATGTCATACACCATAGCAAAACTGAGCACAGCAACAAGACACAAGGTAGTTATACCTCATCAGCAAGGTCTCTCCCAGGCAAAGATTTCAAAGGGACTGCTGTTCAAGCTCTTTTGAAGAAGCATAAATAAATGGGAAACATTGAGAACTGTAGACGCAGTGGTCAGCCAAGAAAGCTTAATGCAGCAGATAAAAGACACATCATGCTTACTTCCCTTCCACATCAGAAGATATCCAGAAGTGCCACCAGCACAGAAATGGTGGAAACCAGTGGGACCCAGGTATACCAATCTACTGTCCGAAGAAGTCTTGCCAGAAGCAGTCATGGAAGAATTGCAGCCAAAAAGTCATACTTCTGACGTGGAAACAAGGCTAATCGACTCACCTATGCACAAAAACATAGGAACTGGGGTGAAGAAAAATGACAGCAGGTGCTCTGGACTGATGAGTCAAAATGTGAAACATGTGGCTGTAGCAAGAGGCAGTTTGTTCTCTGAAGGGCTGGAGTGTGTTACACTAATAAGTGTCTGCAGGCAACAGTGAAGCAAGTTTGGTGAGGATCAATGGTGTCCTCAATACTGAGAAATACAGGTAGATACTTATCTATTATGCCATTTCATCAGAGAGGCATGTGATTTGCCCAAATTTATTTTGCAGCAGGACAACAACCCCAAACATACAACCAATGTCATTAAGAACTATCTTCAGCGTAAATAGGAACAGGTGGTCCTGGAAGTGATGGTTTGGCCACCACAGAGCCCTGATCTCAACATCATCAAGCCTGTCTGGGATTACATGAAGAGACAGAAAGATTTGAGGCAACCTACATCCACAGAAGATCTGTAGTTAGGTTATTCCAAACATCTTGGAGAACTAACTGCTGACTTCCTTAAAGCGGAGCTCCACCCTAAAGTGGAACTTCCGCTGATCGGAACCCTCCCCCCCTCCGGTGTCACAATTGACACCTTTCAGGGGGAGGGGAGTGCAGATACCTGTCTAAGACAGGTATTTGCACCCACTTCCGGAAGTCTTCTCTGCGGGAAATCTGCCGGAAGCACGTCACTTCCCGCAGATTCTTCGTTGTGTTCTGGGAGACACTCGGCTCCCAGAACACAGGGGACCATTCAGAACGGCGCAACACGACTCGCGCATGCGCCGTAGGGAACCGGGCATGAAGCTTCACTTTCTGGTTCCCTCACCGAGGATGGCAGTGGGGGCAGCAGAGTGACGAGCAATTGCTCGTCCTCTGCTGCGGACGTCGCTGGACTCCAGGAGAGGTAAGTGCCCTAATATTAAAAGTCAGCAGCTGCTGTATTTGCAGCTGTTGGCTTTTAATATTTTTTTTTTCCGTGGCAACTCCGCTTTAAAAAAACTGTCTGCAAATCTACCTAGAAGAAGTGATGTTGTTTTGAAGGCAATGGGTGGTTACATCAAATATTGATTTGATTTGGATTTCTCTTTTGTTCATCTACTTTCCATTTTATTAAAAGTTGGGAAAAAAAAACTATTAAAACTGCTATTTCTGAAAGCATTCTTAATTTACAAAATGTTTTCACACCTGCCTAAAACGTTTGCACAGTAGTGTATATATAACATAGAAGAAGAGAGGGAGAGAGGGAGAGAGAGGGAGATTGATTTTGCGTAAGTGGTTTGTACAGTCTGGTGTAGTCTGATAAGCAGGTTTTTCTTTTAGAGGTTTTTGAACTTTAAATGTATTATAAATTGTAGGAAAGTGCCAGAAGGATGAAATGGAAAAAAAAAAAAAAACCTGAAGACACCCTAAGCATTAAAGAAGAAAAAAAAAAAAAACGGTTATTAACAATCCTTACAAAACTATAACTAAAGTGTTGTATACTTGATAAAAAACTTTGTGGGGAAAATGTAGCTTCCTCACATTATAGTATAGTACTTACTAGTTCAGATGATGGAACATATTTGATAGAATCAGTAAGAAATGCTGTACTATACTGTCTCAACAATACACGTCGGGACCCTTCGGGGTAAGACCGCGCTATATTAAGATACCTCTCAACTCAACTCAACTCAACTCAACACAGTTTATCAGCATAATTGAGCAGTATAGAGTTCTGTCACATGGTGAGGAAAAGAGCATGTGATTGGAGCACACTGTATTACAATCTAGCAGCAATTAGAAAATCATGGGAAGGATGTAGATTGAGAAACCTGTAGGCAGGGCCGTTTGAAGGAATTTGGGGGCCCCAAGCAAAATGGACATGGAGGCCCCCCTAACCCCCCCCCCCCCGCATGCACGCACGCAAAGCCTACAGAAACTACAGCATAGTCATACAGTTTAAGTTCACCCACACCCCTGTGTTCTTCTTACTTCTTCCCATCAAATGCAGCCACTGTGCCCCATCAAATGCAGCCACTGTGCCCCATCAAATGCAGCCACTGTGCCCCATCAAACGCAGCCACTGTGCCCCATCAAACGCAGCCACTGTTGCCCCATCAAACGCAGCCACTGTTGCCCCATCAAACGCAGCCACTGTGCCCCATCAAACGCAGCCACTGTGCCCCATCAAACACAGCCACTGTTGCCCCATCAAACGCAGCCACTGTTGCCCCATCAAACGCAGCCACTGTGCCCCATCAAACGCAGCCACTGTGCCCCATCAAACGCAGCCACTGTGCCCCATCAAATGCAGCCACTGTGCCCCATCAAACGCAGCCACTGTGCCCCATCAAACGCAGTCGCTGTGACACTCCCTCCAGAGACGGACACCTAAATAGGGGGTGGGAACGGTGGCCATGGATAGATTCATGCAAGGCAGGAATCTATAAATTTTACATATAGAGGGTGGCATGATGGAGGGGGCAGCACCCGTGCACCCTTAATGGACAGGCCACCACTGCACTGGTGTGCTGGCGGTTTTCCATAGCCGCAGTCCCTCAGACTTCTTTTAGGTTGTGCGTTTTTGCTGCATTTTCTGGAATTGCACCAAAGATGCAGCATGCAGGACTTTTTGTGCACTTTCAGAACATGCAGCAAAAAAATGTACAACCTAATAGAAGTCTATGGGACTGGGGGTAACATGCAGGAAGACAGTGCCAGTACACCAGCATTGCGGCCAAACTGCATAATGCCAGCATGAACCCACATAAAAAAACATAGGAGGGCAAGAAACTGTCACAGGCTGCAGTGCTAATAATAACAGGCTGCTAGTAATATGCAGAGAGGGGGGGGGGAGAGCAGGAAGGGAGGGAGGAGAAGCTCACTTGTCACTTACTTGGTGGTGTTGTAAAAAATGTCTCGACCCATGCAGGATCTCGGCCGTCCGAGGAGGCTAATTTTTTTTTTTTTTTAAGGCTGTGGATGCCGAGCCGACTGCTCTATTTTAACTTTCCCGCCCACATATCCTCTTCAGACAACACACGAGCTGCCAAGAGTGTGGGCGGGGAAAGAGAAAGCCACCCAGCCTCTGAGAGAGCTTTGTGTGGAGGAGGGAGGAGGGAGGGGCTGGGCTGAACTCTGTAACACACAGACTGTCAGCCTAGAAGAAGAGCTCATCGCTGCAGTACTAAATCCAGCCATGCCTGCCACCCGAGCTGCTGAGGAGCTCAGCCACGCTACAGCCTGGGAAGGGGAAGTTGGGGGCCCCAGGCCAGCTCGGGGCCCCAAGCAATTGCTTGCTTTGCCTGTCCTGTAGCGACGGGCCTGCCTGTAGGTGACAAGCTCATAAGGGTGATGTAAATATTTTGAATACAGTTCAAAATGGAAAGAAATGCTTTCATAATAAATACAAATGTAGCGAGCATGTGGTTTTGAATTTGTTTGTTCGGGTCAGAATATCAGTGATGCTCAGTTCCCTGGGGCCCAGAGGGTGGTGCTGTCACCCTGGGCCGGGGTTGAACCATTGCTGGAGTGCCGTGTCCTTTTGTGGCCTCTCGCGGCACCTCTACGGTGGGGCGGGGAACCCGCTGTGCATGTCGGGAGAGGACATAAAGGGGCGGACATCTTGGCCATGAGGTCTTCGAGTCCCAGGCACCTTTAGCCTGAGGGCTGCTGTCCGTGGGCGGTGTCCAGGTGGCCTAGGCCTGGACACCGGGAGTTTGGGAGCCATCCCAGACACCTTCGGTCTGGGGTGAGGTACTTGTCCTAGCCTGGAGCCCAGCTTCTTCCACTGGGTTCCGCCTGGGAGGGATCGTCCTAGGGTATCCGTGGGATGGATACCCGAATCTAAGACGCAATGGACTGGAGGGTGGCCTCTCCGAAGACCTGGTGCAGCAGACTGCCGGTGACGGGCGAGGGCCTCCGGAGACCGTCTGGAGGGATGCCCTCTCAAACAGGGGCTGATACACACAGAAGGTGGTTCTATTGAGGAAAAGTCTGGCAGAGACATTCTTCCTAAAGGTCGCAAGCAGGGACCGTTATCTACAGGCCTGTGGCAGGGGCTGCAACAGTTCACCCGGTAGGTGGCAGCTACCACTTCACGGTCGGTGGCAGAGACCGTGCACCATGCCTATTCGACTCATTACAGGAATAGGAGAGTTCACTGTGCCTGGGCTTATTTGTATCCACACACCCCCTGTTCGTTTAAAGGAAGTCCAACTGATTGTGTGACATTCTATGCTGTGGAAATAAAGGAGTGTTGGACTTTAGTGGTGTGGGGCTCTTTTAATACAGACATAAAGGGGCGGACATCTTGGCCACGAGGTCTTCGAGTCCCAGGCACCTTTAGCCTGAGGGCTGCTGTCCGTGGGCGGTGTCCAGGTGGCCCAGGCCTGGACACCGGGAGTTCGGGAGCCATCACAGACACTGTTCCAGAGAAGGAGCTCTTACTGCAGGACACCGGCCCGAAAGGTAACAGAACTTTGCATACACCTACTACATTTGTGGTGAAAGCTTGGCGTAGTGCCCCGCCCCTCTCTCTCCTCCGAGGTACCCCTAGACCAGAGCCGGAGCAGCCGTTAAAGACAGACGGAGAGAGAGTGGGGGTCCGCTACACAAAAAAAGGGGCAAGAAGTAGACCAAAAAATTGCAGAAAACTCAAAATGTACAATGGTAATCAAAAATAAATGTAGAGTTATTCAGATGATATTGCATGCTGAAAATTCATTAGCTGTTGTTCCTCCTGTTGACCAGAAGTGTTGAAGCATCAGAGCCAGGAGCCTAGAGGGCCGGGCCAATTTTTAATTTTTGAACTTTAGCTCCCCTTTAACAATAGCTCTATGACAAAGAGCACATACGTTCCAAGCTGTTACACCAAGCTGTTTAAAGCACACATTGCTTTAAGACAGTACATTCATTTGATTGGGCTACCAAAGCACCACAACAGAAAATCAGACCTGCACACATATGAGACTATTTTACCTGGTACACAGTTGTATTTAAAAAAAAAATCCCTGTTCCATTTTTATTATAGGTTGACAAATGTGCTAAAAGATAATCAAACACTAATACAACTTTATCTGACAGTTGAAGGCTGAAGGCTTTCACTTTATTAACTGAGGCCTCCAGCCTGCATGGGATTACTATGTTAGAGCTGAAAAATACAAGAAAAAGAACACCATACTAGACTTTAAAGGACAGTTGCCATATAATGCTGTAACGTTAATGTTAAGATCAATATCTAACAAACATGACCACAATAAGTATGTCCCCATGTTAATACTGTTTATTCTCCAAAATATGAAATGCCAAGGTATACAACTTCAAATAAAATCCCATCCACAGTAGCCACTATTATGTGCAAATTTAATGGCACTGTCAATATACCTTCACTGGACCATCAATATTAGTGTCCAGATGAAAAGGGGAATGTGCACAATGTGTGCTACCAATGAAATAATCCACTTTCTAAAGAAACATAGCCAAATTTGAAGTATCCTATCTTTTGAAGTTTATTAATGGGGTTCCTTTTATTTTTTTATTTTTTTTAATGTAAAGTCACTATATACTCTGGACAGGTGAGGGGTTTGTATGTCTATAGTATTTTAGAGCTGAGATAAGAATCCCATGATCATCGGCCACTCTGACTGGGGATTGAGGGCCAGTTCATACAAAGAAGGGGTATATCTAATAATGTATCTGTAGCATGGGGCATTTTGCTGGGAAAAGTTAATAAACACATTGTGAACGGGAAGGTTTACCCACTTGCCGACCAGGCTTTTTCTGGCACTTTTTGTTTACAAGTTTAAACTTTTTTCTAGAAAATGACGTAGAACCCCAAAAACTATACATACTTTTTTAGCAGTGACCCTAGGGCAGTGATGGCGAACCTTGGCACCCCAGATGTTTTGAAACTACATTTCCCATGATGCTCGACTACACTGCAGAGTGCATGAGCATAATGGGAAATGTTGTTCCAAAACATCTGGGGTGCCAAGGTTCGCCATCACTGCCCTAGGGAATAAAATGGCGATCATTGCAATTTTTTATGTTACACTGTATTTGTGCAGCAGTTTTGCAAACTAAATTTTTTGGGAAAAAATACTTTTTAATGAATAAAAAAAAAAAAAACACAATATTTACCCCAATTTTTGGTATAATGTGAAAGATGATGTTACGCTGAGAAAATAGATACCTAACATATCATGCTTTCAAATTGTGTACACTCATGGAATGCCGACCAACTATGGTACGTAACCATTTCAGCCCCGGAAGGATTTACCCCCTTAACCACTTGCCAACCAGACCAATTCTGACATTTCTCTCCTACATGTAAAAATCATAATTTTTTTGCTAGAAAATTACATAGAACCCCCAAACATTATATATGTTTCTTTAGTAGAGACCCTAGAGAATACAATTGCGGTCATTGCAACTTTTTATCTCGCACGGAAATTGCGCAGCAATTTTTCAAACACGTTTTTTTTGGAAAAAAAAACAGTTTCATGCTTTTAAAAAAAAAAACAGTTAGCCCAATTTTTTTGCAAAATGTGAAATATAAAGTTACGCCGAGTAAATAGATACCTAACATGTCACGCTTCAAAATTGTACACGTTCGTGGAATGGCATCAAACTTCGGTACTTACACCCTGTTCCCAATTATTATGCAAATTCTATTTGAGTGTCACAAAGATTAAATATTTAGTTTTTTTAGTTTAACTCATGGATGGCATTGTGTCTCAGGGCTCTTTTGATCACTGAAAACAATCTCGGACACCTGTGATAATTTGATTGCCAGGAAAGCCCAATTAAAGGAAAAACTACTAAAGGAGGGTGTTCCACATTATTAAGCAGAGCACCATTTTCATACAATATGGGGAAGAAAAATGATCTCTCTGCTGCCGAACAGAGTGAAATAGTTCAATGTCTTGGACGAGGTATGAAAACATTAGATATTTCACAAAAACTTAAGCGTGATCATCGCACTATTAAAAGATTTGTGGCTGATTCAGAGCACAGACGGGTTTTGTGCAGATAAAGGCACATTGAGGAAGATTTCTGCCAGATCCATGCATCGGATCAAGAGAGCAGCTGCTAAAACACCATTACATAGCAGCAAACAGATATTTGAAGCTGCTGGTGCCTCTGGAGTCCGACGGACATCAAGGTGTAGAGTCCTCCAGAGTCTTGCAACTGTGCATAAACCTTCCATTCGGGCCACCACTAACCAATGCTCACAAGCAGAAACCACTACATTGCGCAGAAAAACACATGAAGACTAATTTTCAAACAGTCCTGTTCACTGATGAGTGCCGTGCAACCCTGGATGGTCCAGATGGATGGAGTAGTGGATGGTTGGTGGACGGCCACCCTGTTCCAACAAAGCTGCAACGTCAGCAAGGCGGTGGTGGAGTCATGTTTTCGGCCGGAATCATGGGAAGAAAGCTAGTCGGCCCCTTTAGGGTCCCTGAAGGTGTAAAGATGACCTCTGCAAAGTATGTGGAGTTCCTGACTGACCACTTCCTTCCCTGATACAGAAGGAAGAACTATGCTTTCTGTAATAAAATGATCTTCATGCATGACAATGCACCATCTCATGCTGCAAAGAATACATCTGCATCAATGGCTGCTATGGGGATAAAAGGAGAGAAAGTCATGGTGTGGCCTCCATCCTCCCCTGACCTCAATCCTATTGAGAACCTTTGGAGCATCCTCAAGCAAAAGATCTATGAGAGTGGGAGACAGTTTACATCCAAACAACAGCTCTGGGAGGCTATTCTGACATCTTGCAAACAAATTCAAGCAGAAACTGTCCAAAAACTCACAAGTTCAATGGATGCAAGACTTGTGAAGCTGCTATCAAATAATGGGTCCTATGTTAAAATGTAATGTGACCTGTTAAAATGTTTAAAAAGTTAAAATGTTGCTCAAAGTTTGATTGAAATAGCTTTTGATTTCAGTAAATATGCTGCACAACAAATGACAATTTTCAGTTCTTTACAACCTATAAAGTGTTTTGAAACTTACTGTGCATAATAATTTGGAACAGTGCATTGTAAGTTTTTTTAATTTGAAAAAAAAAAACTGTTATCATTAGGAGGTTTGTTCAATAAAATTTGAATTGTACTCTTAATAGTTGATAACATGAGAATTATGCTGACTGTTGTTTACATCAATTATTTAGGTAAATGATAAAAAAAGCAACGCTTTAATTTTTTTTACTGGTTACATGTTTTGAGTTACAGAGGAGGTCTAGAGCTAGAATTATTGCTCTCGCTCTAACGTTCACAGCGATACCTCACATGTGTGGTTTGAACACTGTTTTCATATGTGGGCGGGACTTACATATGGGTTCGCTTCTGCATGCGAGCACACAGGGACAGGGGCACTTTAAAAAATGTTTTTTTTTATTGTTAATTTTACTTAAAAAATTTGGCACTTTAAAAAAAAAAATGTATCACTTTTATTCCTATTACAAGGAATGTAAACATCCCTTGTAATAGGAATATAGCATGACAGGACCTCTTTACAGAGAGATATGGGGTCAATAAGACCCCACATCTAAAATAAAAATATTTAAAAAACGATCCCGGCTTCCCAGCCGAGGCGGCGGCGTCTTTTTGAATGCAGATGCCGGGCGTGACGTCATAACATCGCGCCCGGCCCCCGACAATCATAGAGACTATGGCGACCATCTGGTCCATCAGAAATCTCTATAGTAAACATCTGGGGCCAGCGGATCCGTTCTCAGACTCACTGATCACAGCAGTGAGTCGGGAGAAGCACCAGAGGGTGGCGGGAGGGGGGATGTCCCGTCTCGCTGCCTGTAAGAAATATCAAGAGGCTGACCATCTGCTATGATCATTCTTATGGTGTAAGGAATCGCCGGCTGAAAAAGTCAATATCTGAATGATGCCTGTAGCTGCAGGCATCATTCAGATATCCCCACACAAACCCCAGGACGTCATATGACGGCCAGCCGTCGGCAAGTGGTTAATGACCAGGCCATTTTTTGCGATACGGCACATGCGTTAATTTAACTGACAATTGTGCGGGCATGTGACGCTGTACTCAAATATAATTGATGTCCCTTTTTTCCCACAAATAGAGCTTTCTTTTGGTGGTATTTGATCACCTCTGCGTTTATTATTTTTTGCGCTATAAACAAAAAAAGGCCGACAATTTAAAAAATATATATATATATTTTGTACTTTTTGTTATGTAGCGGGGTCTTCAAAGTTAGTGGGATACACCTGGGGGTAGAGAGACCCAGGTGTGTAATTATGTCAGGGATTCGACCCCCTTTTCTATTCGTGGAGGATTGGGTGGTGTAATATTCTCTTTGACCAGTGGGTGTCAGTGTACCTGCTGGCTCGAGGTAGAATCGCTATCACAGTGTTACCCTTTTTTTTTTGGTTCCTTCCTGGCGATGGTACGGCTGGGGCGGGGAACCCGCCGTGGTGTCGATGGGAGGATATAAAAGGGGGAGACGCCCACGCCTCGTGGTCGTCGTCGCCTGTCTGTTGTTCTTGTGGGAGGGGGGTCACCCCTTCACGCACCCAGGCACCTTAGGCCTGGGTGCGGGCGGTTCAAGGTTCCGGCCTAGGCGCCCTAGGCCTGGCCGGAATGAAGATGGAGTCCATCCCAGGCACCTTCAGCCTTAGGTGAGGTACTATTGAGGAGGCCTGGGACCCGGTGACTCCGACTGGGTCCCGCAAGGGTGAAGTTGCTCCAGGGTGCCCCTTGCGAGGGGACCCGCATCTGAGGTGAGGAGGCTGGGGGGGTCACCCGTCCGAAGACCCGGTGCAGTGTCAACCCGGTGACGGATGGGCCTTTGGTAACTCCCTCGGAGGACATCTTTTGGTAACTCCCAGCGGAGGAGCTTCCATCAAGACTCCTGCAACCCCTGGTCATAGCACAGGGAGTGTAGGGACTAGAAACCTGTACAGTGCCTCGACCTGCTTCCCCATCGTATCATGCCGTTGCATTTGACTGTATGTGGAGATACGCAATAAACCTGAGTTTGGACTTTGATGGGTGTATGGACTCTGTTGATGGGAACAAAGGGAGATTCCGGCACGGAAGGACTGACCCTCATAACCAGTACACATTTGGCCCGAGGAAAAGATTGATATTGGCCTTCACCTCACCCACATGCATGGGGAGGACATGGGCCGTAGCGCACCTCACTCTGTCGCTCGACATACCCCTAGCTAAAGAGGTCGGGGTGAGGAGGCCGCTACACGTGGGGGCTCGTGAGTCCGGGATGAAATGTGTGTTAACCCTGAGGTTTGGAACGGCTGTGTATGAACTTTGCTGCCCGGAGGAGGTCCGAGCAGGTCGGCCATGTGATTGGCCAAAGTGCATCCCTGTGCTCGAAGTCGTGGAAATTTCCCTGAAAAACTGGGAGAGGCCCATGCAGAAAGAGCGGGAAGAGGGAGGAGTCCAGCCGTGTGACGAACTACATGTGGGGACTTTTGCTGCACTGCGCCACGAGGCACCCCATGACTGCGCAATTCATGGGAGGAGACTGAAGGAAGCCCGCGAAAACGTGCAAGTCGTGGGAGGAGTCTGGCCACGTGTGGAGATACACGTGGAGACTCCGGCGCGAGGTCAGCGCGTGATGGAGCAGCAAGTGGTCGGAGCGAACTCAGGCTCCCCGTGGATGACGGTACCTTATCCTTTCAAGATGACTGCATTTGCTGCATCCATTACAGACACGGGGATAAGGCTCAGGCCCCGAGGACAGTTGGCTTTGTATTCATGCAGAGACACAGAGGCCCTCGGTGTGATCTGTCCCGGATGCTCGGGACTGGTGGTCCAACTACAGCCATTCGGGCGATGCGAAGCATGCAAGGAGTTTCTTTTTGAGGTTGAACCACACACGGAAAGGCCCCGGGCCCTACGCCTCAACTGCATCACAGGAACCGCCACTCCGGAGGGAGAGATCAAAGCCTTTGCAGAGTTTCCCGTGCGCGCTGACCAGGGCGAAGTGACTGCCCAACCAGAGACTGAGAGAGAAAAATCAGAGGACACTGCTTCGGTCACTACAGACTCCCTGCTCCCACCTCCGAAGAGGAAAGTCGGTCTGGTACAGGCATCTTATGGCCGTGGTCGAGCTTCACCCCGCCGCTTGCCTGGCCTGGATGACGCCGGTAGAGAAGAGAGTCCCGGACATCCCAGTTCTTCAGAAGGTCCAGGTGAGCCAGGGGCTGGGACTGTGGTGTTGGTTGGAGGTGTCGGGGGTCCCCAGTCGGTGGAGCCCGCAAGGGAGGGTAGCCTTCCGTCTACTAGAGACTACCTTCCCGCTGAGATGTATGACACCTCCGACTTAGAGTCATTGTCAGACTGTGGTGATGATGGAGAGATAGACGAACTGTTTCACCGGAAGGGCTGGGACAGACGCCCACTACCTGTGCTGAGTAAACCGCAGGATTCCCCCATGTCCATAGAAGACAGTACGCTCCGGGTGAAGGCCCCGGAGTTCTCGAGGAAATCTAGTCCTCCGACCAACTTTCCGCATTCAACTACATCACCCGCTCTGATGGTGGGGATGCAGCGTGCTTCGTTGCGGGCACCAAAGACAAAGAAACCCGAGATGGTAAAGGTACCTCGGCACCCGGAGGCCATCGTACAGCCAGGAGAAGGTGAGCGAGATGTGATGCCACCTCTAGCCAGGTTGCAGAGACTTTTCTCCCAGAGAGTCGCCCGTGAATATGGGTGGGAGTACCCCTACTTGCCTCGGGACTTATTGTATGAAGTCGAGGTTCTGCGACCAAGGTGGTATGACGAGTTTGTATGGGAAAAACTTAAAGTACCCCATGCCAGGCGATACCTGTCATGTTCGCCGCCTGTGTCTAAAAAGTTCAAGGACTGCAGAGCTGATTGGAGACTTGGGCGCCATATTCATGCCGATAAGGTGCTCATCTGCAGGAAAGAAGGAGAGGATGTCGAATATTCGGTGGAAGTGTTTGACGGGCACCTGAAGCCCCTGTTTCTGCCGGATCCAAGGTTCTATTTATAGGATAAGTGAGCTCCTATCTTGTTGCTATTGAAACTTTCTGGAAGAGACATTCCCAGACGCCTAGAACTGTGCCCTACTTTTGTTTTGATTTGGGTTTTTCTTTTACTCACTGGAGATTTGGGAGCTGTTGTTTTTTTTCTCCCTTTTCTTCATGTGCCAAAGGCAGAGACTTTTGGGGTAGAGTTAGAGTAGGAAAGCAGGAAGAATGAAGATCTAACCAAGTGTCATTACCGCAGCGCTGTCACCAGGTGGCAGTGTTGTGCAACGGTTGTTTGAAAATGTTACACATGCATTACTTACTTATTGGAGTGAGTGGGTCTCTCGGCTGACGGACCCACTCATGCCAAGTTAACACAGAGTGTTAACATTTTTTTTTTTTGTTTCCCTTCTGCAGGAGATTCGTCGGTCAAGGCTACTGAGTATGGGGTGGTTCTTAGACAGTGATGGGAGGGATTGTATATGTGTACATGACAGATGTTTTATACAAAAGTTTTAATGTTTTATAGTTCCCTTTTCTGTTGAGCAGGTCTTGGCACATACAGTATCCAAAATATTAGGGATAGCCTCTGGGGCCCACTTCATGTCACCCCTCCTTGGGAGACATGGGTGTGCACCTGACGCTGGGGACCAGCGTCAAATCACCAGGGGGAGAGTGTAGCGGGGTCTTCAAAGTTAGTGGGATACACCTGGGGGTAGAGAGACCCAGGTGTGTAATTATGTCAGGGATTAGACCCCTTTTTCTATTCGTGGAGGATTGGGTGGTGTAATATTCTCTTTGACCAGTGGGTGTCAGTGTACCTGCTGGCTCGAGGTAGAATCGCTATCACAGTGTTACCCTTTTTTTTTTGGTTCCTTCCTGGCGATGGTACGGCTGGGGCGGGGAACCCGCCGTGGTGTCGATGGGAGGATATAAAAGGGGGAGACGCCCACGCCTCGTGGTCGTCGTCGCCTGTCTGTTGTTCTTGTGGGAGGGGGGTCACCCCTTCACGCACCCAGGCACCTTAGGCCTGGGTGCGGGCGGTTCAAGGTTCCGGCCTAGGCGCCCTAGGCCTGGCCGGAATGAAGATGGAGTCCATCCCAGGCACCTTCAGCCTGGGGTGAGGTACTATTGAGGAGGCCTGGGACCCGGTGACTCCGACTGGGTCCCGCAAGGGTGAAGTTGCTCCAGGGCGCCCCTTGCGAGGGGACCCGCATCTGAGGTGAGGAGGCTGGGGGGGGTCACCCGTCCAAAGACCCGATGCAGTGTCAACCCGGTGACGGATGGGCCTTTGGTAACTCCCTCGGAGGACATCTTCCCCTGATACGGGCTTCAGCGCAGCGGAGGAGCTTCCATCAAGACTCCTGCAACCCCTGGTCATAGCACAGGGAGTGTAGGGACTAGGAACCTGTACAGTGCCTCGACCTGCTTCCCCATCGTATCATGCCGTTGCATTTGACTGTATGTGGAGATACGCAATAAACCTGAGTTTGGACTTCGATGGGTGTATGGACTCTGTTGATGGGAACAAAGGGAGATTCCGGCACGGAAGGACTGACCCTCATAACCAGCACACATTTGGCCCGAGGAAAAGATTGATATTGGCCTTCACCTCACCCACATGCATGGGGAGGACATGGGCCGTAGCGCACCTCATTCTGTCGCTCGACATACCCCTAGCTAAAGAGGTCGGGGTGAGGAGGCCGCTACAGTTATAATACATATCCAGTAAGAAAATGTAATTCATCAGTTAAGGCCAATATGTATTGTTCTACATATTTTTGGTTAAAAAAAAAGATTGGTTTGCCCAAAAGTATAGCGTCTACAAAATAGGGGATAGATTTATGCAATTTTTTTATTAGTAATGGCGGCGATCTGCGATTTTTATCGTGACTGTGACATTATGGCAGACACATCGGACACTTTTGACACTATTTTGGGACCATTGTCATTTATACAGCGATCGGTGCTATAAAAATGCACTGATTACTGGGAGGGAAGGAGTTAAACACTAGGGGCGATCAAGGGGTTAAGTGTGTCCCAGGGAGTGATTCTAACTGTGGGGGGGTGGTCTCACTATAACATGACAGAGATCACTGCTCCCGATGACAGGGTGCAGTAGATCCCTGTCATGTTGCCAGGCAGAACAGGGAATGCCTTGTTTACATAGGCATCTCCGAGCTCTGCAGCTCTGTCACGATCGCAGGCCCCCGGCGGACATAGAGTCCGCGGGACCTGTGGGCACGGTCACGGAGTATGCGCGTGCCCACTAAGCCGCGATTTAAAGGGACGTACCTGTACGCCCATTTGCGCAGCCGTGCCATTGTGCCGACGTACATCGTCGTGCGCTGGTCGGCAAGTGGTTAAACAGAATTTTTTAAGCATGAGGGGTCACTTACTTATGATTGTTTGCAGTAAATGTGAGAGAATGATTATGTCTTTTGTATATGGCATGTACAACCCATAATATTGTGTAGAAAATATTGGTCACATACACAGGATCCTGCTTTCTTTTAGGAAATGTGTTTGTTAATTGATGTATAATATGTATGTATTTAGGGAATTAAGAATCAATGTATATCATTCATTACAGTATCCACTGTATATAATTGACTATGAGTTTGATATTTTGATATCACATTGTCTATCTTATTAGTAAGATTGCGGTAGAGTTGAGTTTAAATTGTGTTTCTTCGAACAAGAAATGTATGGCTATTTTTTCAAACCCAGCGGGTATTGTAAGTGTTATACTGTTTGATAAGGGCAAATTATTTCTCACTACCTTTGCCAACTAACTTGGCTCTCACTGTATAAACTCTTCAACATACCTAATTTGCTTGCTTAAGAATAAATTGGCAGTTCATTCCTCTTTGCTCATTATTAAATGAACATATTGTTTGAAAGTCTGTGTGTAATAATCCAAATTGTTCATTTGGATCAATTCAAATGGGAATAACATTTCTCAGCATTTTTTGCATTCAAATCATTTGGCTTGTTTTTCACTCGATGGTTATTTTTCTGTAAAGCATAATGGGCTCCATTATATCCTAATGGCTTTGAACCCACTCATGTATATCAATATATTTTTTGACACATTGACACAAAAGATTCACTGCCCCTCACTGAAATCGAATACAATTTCAAAGCTGCAATAAAACATTTATGGAACTGAAAGAAGACAAAACGACAAAATATTCAGTAAGCAAGAATCAGTTTGAGACAACTTTGTTATAGATATAAATAGCAAAACACTAATGGATAAAACTGTGACACTGGAGTCTGTCCACTCCCTTCCCTGCGACATCGCTTTTTTCCAAAGCTTCTAAAAATATATCTACATAAAACACATCAACAGTGCCTTGTTGTATTGATTCATTGCACTGATTTTGCACTGATTTTGTACTTCTGCCCTTCTGTGTTATTATTAGGTTCAGTATCCTAGGGTGTTTAGTCGCCCCTATTTAGGCAAGTTTATTTTTACCTCCAAGACCTCACTGTGTATGAGTTTTTTCAATTCTAATTATAAAGTGCATTTAAACCCAAGAACATAAATGGTATATATTGCAGTCTACTAGTCATTGCTGCAGTGGCTTCCTGAGATTTCAAGCTTTTTTCCATTTCTTTTTTTTACTAGTTGATCCTCCTATTAGTATGCTTCCTCTCCTAGGGTGACAATATTTACTCAACTTACTGTATCCGTGGAGGAGTTGCGTTGTTGCCCTAGAACAGGATGCACATACACAGACTAGAGAACACCTCTCCCTCTCCTCTTGCTATTTTGTGAAAGATAATACTAGTGCATATGATTTAGGATAGCACTGGCTTTCTACTAGGTTAAACAGGTATTTTTAGTACCTTTTTTAGTGACTAGTGACGTAACGCGTGGAGGAGGAGCCTAGTGACGAGACCCGAGGAGACTGAGGAGTGAATCATTGTATCTGATCGTATTATGCGCTGTATTACATCTGACTACATGTGAGTTGCCTGCACATTTCAGATCCACAAGTCAGTACCAGCATATTATGCTATGGTTACCTCTTTCTTATTCATTTGAGAGCCTTATTATTTGAAGCATCTTGGACTAGGAGAATCGCACCAAATATCTGGATTTTTGTCAGCCTAGCTGGTGATCAGCAGGGATTGCTGCATTATAGGAATCACTCTGCAGTGGCCATCATCAGATAAGCACATTTGCACCTGTTTATGGACGGTTCATTATCTCTTTGAATATATATACTGTGCATTTTGGTAGTAGCAATTATATATACACAGTTGTTATATATTTTTTATATTATTTATTGATTCATATCATTATATTTAGTGGGTTGATTTTAGCGCAACTATATATTCTTTATATCATTTACCAAGTGTCAGATACACATTTACTTTAGCTGCGGCTTTTATCATTTGATTATCCACTATTTATTAATTTATTCACATCATTTTTGAAAATATTATCAGCGCTTTAGTCACTTTATTCATTATCCTTGATCAGTAGCCACTGGCATGGCGAAAAAAAGTCAAGCTCCCCTGACCCTGTCCTGGTGCCATGCTCACACAGATACTCATTGATGTCCCTCTGCTGGGTGTGCAGCTGCTGCAGCATTGCCAAATATGTTGAGTTCCACCTGGTGCGCATGTAACAAATGAGGTGGTTGGTGGGCAGGTTGCATTTCCTTTGAATGTCAGCCAGCCGAGCACTGGCATTATATGACCGGCGGAAATGACCACAGACTTTCCTGGCCTGCCTCAGGAGATCCTGTAAGCCTGGGTACCTGCTCAAGAACCGCTGCACCACCAAATTCAGGATGTGAGCCAAACAGGGAACATGGGTCAAGTGTCCCTGTTGGAGGGCAGAGAGGTGGTTGGTGCCATTATCGCATACAATCATTCCTGGCTGAAGCTGGTGTAGCGTTAACTACCTCTGAGCCTGCCCCTGCAGAGATGACAGAATCTCTGCCCCAGTGTGGCTCCTGTCCCCTAAGCAGACCAACTCAAGCACCACATGACATCTTTTTGCCTGAGTGCTTGCGTGGCCCCTTGAATGCCTACGGAGCACTGCTGGTTCAGAGGACAAATCTGCAGAGGAAGAGGCCATAGAGGAGAAGAAGAAGAGAAGGGGGTGGAGGAGAGAGCTGTGGCAGAATCACCACTAGAATTTTGGAGGCGTGGTGGCGTAGCAAGCTCCAACAATACTGAACCCTGTCCTGCATCCTTCCCAGCTGCCAGCAGAGTTACCCAGTGCACCGTGAAAGAAAGGTAACATCCCTGTCCATGCCTGCTGGACCATGAGTCAGCGGTAATATGCACCTTACTGCTGACCGCTCTGTCCAACAAGTCCAAAACATTGCCTTCCACATGCCGTTAGAGAGCCGGAATGGCCTTCCGTGAAAAGAAATGGCGTTTTGGAACCTGCCAGGTACAGCACATTCCACAAATTCATGAAAGGGGGCAGAGTCTACCAGCTGAAAAGGCAGCAGTTGGAGTGCTAGCAATTTGGCCAAGCTAGCATTCAGACATTGAGCATGTGGATGGCTGGGACCGAATTTCTTTTGACAGTTTAGCAACTGGGGTAGGAAAATTTGCCTGCTAAAATCAGATGGTGGTTTACTGCTAGCAGAATGGCCGCAAGTACTTGGGACACCTATTGCTATACCTTCATTCCTCTCAGTGCAGGTTTCTGAGAGGACTGGAGGTATAGTGGGGTTGGAAATCCCAGATGAGGAGCAAGGAGAAGTCTGCCTTGTTCTTTGATGTGGGTCGTTCAAGTGTTGTTGCCAACGGACTGCATGGGAGGTCGTCCTATGTCTTGTCAAGCATGTGGTGCCCAAGCGGCTGCTGTTTTGGCCATGCTTGATCTGCTTCAGACATAGGTTGCAAACAGCAACAGTGCGATCTGTTGTACACGTGTCAAAAAAGGCCCACACCAAAGAACTTTTCAAAATCAGTGGGGAGTCAGCAACGCCCTGCACCTGCGGAGCTCTGCGGTGTGATGCAATAGGGTGGCTGCCCTTAAGCTGCCCCCTGGAGGGCATCCTGCCTCGTTGGAGATGTGCCTCCTCCTCCTCTCTTCTATCAGGCACCCAAGTAGAGTCAGTGACCTCATCATCCCCTCCCTGCTCGTCACTGGAGCAAACTTGGCAGTATGCTCCAGCTGGGGGAACATGACTGCCAGTTTCTTGTCCTTCTTGGGCACCCCTCTCTCTAGGCTCATGTTACTCCCTTCCTCAACCTGCGTACCAACATCAGAGCCTTCAAATTGCTGCGCGTCTTCCAGCAGCATGTACCCGACTCTGTGGTCGAATAGTTCGGGGGACTCCTCCGTGTATGATGGTGGGGCTACGGAAGGAGTGACTGTGGACAAGGAGCCGGCTGAATAGGCCGCTTTGGCAGCTGCATTGGAAGGCAAACTACTCTGAGCCTGGGTGACAGAGGATGAGGAGGATGAGGAGGATGAGGACCATTTTTTTATCCACTCCATCAACTCTTCTGCATTTTGTAGCTCAATAACACGGCCAGCAGCAGAAAAAAAGGACAAGCGTGCCCCGCGGCCATGTGCAGAGGATGCACCATGTCCATGACCACCACTGTTGACTGTAGACACAGAGCCTGCTTGCCCTCTTTTAGTGGCCTGTGAGCGCTTGCCTCTCCTTGGTGGCCTTCCGTACATGATGTATATTTTGTTTTGCAACACCACACTACACTGTATTAGATACTGTGTACACCACCAGAAAAGTAGTAGCAACTGCACTACAGCTGTACTGTATTGTGTACTGTGTATACCACCAGAAAAGTAGTAGCAACTGCACTGCGGCTGCACTGTATTGTGTACTGTGTACACCACCAAAAAAGTAGTAGTAGCAACTGCACTACGGCTGCACTGTATTGTGTACTGTGTACACCACAAGAAAAGTAGTAGCAACTGCACTACGGCTGCACTGCATTGTAAAACGTGTACATCACCAGAAAAGTAGTAGTAGCAACTGCACTACGGCTGCACTGTATTGTGTACTCTGTACACCACCAGAAGTGTAGTAGCAACTGCACTACGGCTGTACTGTATTGTGTACTGTGTACACCACCAGAAGTGTAGTAGCAAGTGCACTATGGCTGCACTGTATTGTGTACTGTGTACACCACCAGAAAAGTAGAAGCAACTGCACTACGGCTGCACTGTAATGTGTACTGTGTACACCACCAGAAAAGTAGTAGCAACTGCACTATGGGTGCACTGTATTGTGTACTGTGTACACCACCAAAAAAGTAGTAGCAACTGCACTATGGGTACACCACTAGAAGTATACTAGCAAGTGCACTACGGCTGCACTGTATTGTGTACTGTGTACACCACCAGAAAAGTAGTAGTAACTGCACTATGGGTGCACTGTATTGTGTACACCACCAAAAGTGTAGCAGCAGGTGCACTATGGCTGCACTGTATTGTGCACTGTGTACACCACCAGAAAAGTAGTAGAAACTGCACTATGGGTGCACTGTATTGTGTACACCACCAGAAGTGTAGTAGCAAGTGCACTACGGCTGCACTGTATTGTGTACTATGTACACCACCATAAAAGTAGTAGCAACTGCACTACGGGTGCACTGTATTGTCTACACCACCAGAAGTGTAGTAGCAAGTGCACTACGGGTGCACTGCATTGTGTACTGTGTACACCACCAGAATTGTAGTAGAAAAAGTACACCAGGAATGCACTACAGTCAGATAGAGGCTACACTGGATGCAGAGTGTATATATATATATATATATATATATATATATATATATATATACTAGACTGTATATATATATTAATACACCGCCTGAAGTATATTAGAAAAAGTACATCAGGAATGCACTGCAGTCAGATATAGGCTACACTGGATGCAGAGTATATATATATATATATATATATATATATATATATATATATATATACTAGACTGTTGAGAAAAAGAGGAGCAATTTGGGACTTTAAATGAGGCAGTGACCTGGTAAGGTCCAATGCCTCCATCCCTATCTAGATAAATGAGGAAAATGGCGGTGGGACTTTGAATTGAGGCACATAGGTATATAAATATATATATATTATATACCTATGTGCCTCAATTCAAAATCCCACCGCCATTTTCCTCATATACTAGACTGTATATATATATTAATACACCGCCTGAAGTATATTAGAAAAAGTACACCAGGAATGCACTGTAGTCAGATATAGGCTACACTGGATGCAGAGTATATATATATATATATATTTATATATGTATATATATATATATATATATATATATATATACAGTGGAACCTCGGTTTGCGAGTAACACGGTTAACAAGCGTTTCGCAATACGAGCACTGTATTTTTAAAAATCGTACCTCGGTTTGCGAGTGTTGTCTCGTAAAACGAGCACGATTCAGGCCAAAGTGGTGTGCAGTACCGTATTTGGCCTGAGGTGGGGGGGTTGCTGCTGCTGATCAGAGCCGAACGACACCGATCGCAGCCGATCGGCGCCGTTCGGAAATGCACGGAAAGGCCAGAGGACAGCACGACTGACCTTGGCATGACTGACCTTGGCAAATCTCGGGATCTAAGTCTTTCCGAGGTTTGCCGAGGTCAGCCGCGGTGTCCTCTGACCTTTTCGCCCATTTCCGAGGCTCTCCGACACCCCCCGCCTCTGGCCTCATGTGGTATTGCATGCCATTGAAGTCAATGTGGAACAAATTATATATATGAAATACACTGCAGCTAACTGAATAACCTGCCTGCTCAATCTAAAATCACACTATCTCTCCGTCCACACCAACAACACACTACACAGGCAGCCTTATATAGTGTGGGGCGTGGACTTGGCGGTTGGGGCGTGGTCCCCCTGAGCCATGATTGGCCACAGGCATCCTGCCTTTGGCCAATTATGGCTCTCTTAGCAGAGGGCGCTGGGATTGGCCAAAGTATGCAGGTCATGGTGCATGCTTTGGCCAATCATCATACAGCAATGCACTGCAATCTCGCAGTGCATTAGAGGGCGTTCTGCGGTGCTCAAATTTGCCGCAAACGCCCCATAATGTTAGTTTTTCGACGAACGGGCGAACACCCGATGTTCGAGTCGAACTTATGTTTCGACCCGAGCATCGAGCTCATACCTATTCTTCAGTATTTGAGAAGAAGAAACCTGTATGGAGAGATGCCATATCTGAGGCTGCGTCTATCACCACCTACTACCTCGACAGTGGGTTAGTAAACATGTATCCATGGAGCAAGGAACATGTAGAGGAAGGCTATAGGCAGCGGTGTAATGAACAACAGGTTTAGAAGATAGTCAAAGTAGAGAATAGAGAAAAGCAAAAGGTGAAGTTGTGAAATGGTAGGAATACCAAGGATAGAGAATTGATAGGAAACAGATGGTGTTCATACCAGAGACTAAAAAATCCCAGGAGTACCCTACCAAACTTTGAGCTCATCAACTCATCCATTAGGGAGGTTGCTCCTAAAACCAAAACAAAGCTTAGCATCAAACAACCATGACCCAAAATGTGGTCTTATATAATGAGACATTTGCAGTATAGATAAATATTTTATTGTCGTGACCCTTCCCGCAAGACAGCCTGGGGTCTACCTGTCACACTGGTCCTGGTTCCCTCTAGGGGCTCTCTTCCCCCTTAGCCACCTTCCCCCACCCTCTATCCCCCCTTCCTCCTAGATGCTCCTGGGCCCTCCTTGCCCTTTTCTTTCTCTCCTTTTCCAGACTAACTTTTTCACTACTGACTTCAACCTCCTTCTTCTCTAATGCCGCATACACACGATCGTTTTTCACGTCGTTAAAAATGCAATTTTTTAACTTGGGCGTTAAAAACGATCTTGTGTAGGCTCTAGAGCATTTTTTAACTACGTGAAAAACGGCATAAAATTTTTTAGAACCTGCTCTATTTTTTCACGTCGTTTTTAATGTCGTTTTTTTTCCCGTCGTGAAAAACGGTAGTGTGTATGCTTTTACGAGGGGAAAAAAACGCGCATGCTCAGAATCAAGTATGAGACGGGAGCACTCGTTCTGGTAAAACTAGCGTTCGTAATGGAGATAGCACATTCGTCACGCTGTAACGGACTGAAAAGCACAAGGCTGAAAAGCGCGAATCGTTGCTCAACAAACTTTACTAACATGAAGGGTGGCGCCATTCGAACGTAACTTCTCCTTTATAGTGCCGTCGTACGTTTTGTATGTCACTGCTAGTGATGAGCTGAACACCCCCGGGTTCGGTTCGCACCAGAACCCGCGAACGGACCGAAAGTTCGCACGAACGTTAGAACCCTATTAAATACAATGGATGCGAACGTTCGAAATCTAAAGTGCTAATTATAACGACTATTATGCATGTTATTGTCCTAAAAAGGGTTTGGGAACCCGGGTTCTGCACCAGGGGACATGTATCAATGCAAAAAGAAGTTTTAAAAACGGACGTTTTTCGGGAGCAGTCATTTTAATGATGCATAAAGTGAAAAAAAAAGTCAAATATTCCTTTAAATATCATACCTGGGGGGTGTCTAAAGTATGCCTGTGAAGTGCCACGTGTTTCCCGTGTTTAGAACTGTCCCTGCACAAAATTACATTTCTAAAGGAAAAAAAGCCATTTAAAACTGCTTGCGGCTTTAATGTAATGTCTGGTCCCGGTAATATGGATGAAAATCTTTAAGAAAAATGGCATAGCTACCCCATCACACCCCCCCCCCCTACCCCAGCCCATTACCAGCCCCTTTGGGTCTTGTATGGATATTAAGGGGAACTCCGCACACAAAATAAAAAAGGCCCTATATACTTATACAAGACAGGGACTGTAGGTTTGTTCTTATGTAGAATCTGTTTGTAATTTTGAACAGGTACATTGTTTAAGTGTAGCTCCAGCCAAAAAATCTATTTTTAAGCTTTTTGGAAAACATAGGGAAGGGTTATCACCCCTGTAACATTTGTTTTGCTGTCTGTGCAGTGTGCACCTGTTCAGAACAGTTCACCTCACTTTCCGTCCTAATGACAAATGTTTTTTTGAAAATTTGGGGTTTTTATTGAAACAAGAATTGGTGATAAAGCATCAGTGGAGAGGAGACACTTTTTTTCCCATATTAACTCTTACAGGAGAGAATTTGCCTTCCTAGGGGTAGATTTCCTCTCACTTCCTGTTGAATCCTTCCGTTTGCAAGGAGGAGTCGTTTGTAAGTTGGATGTTTGAAAGTAGGGGCCTGCCGTATATACTCAGCTGAAATTTGCCCCTTACATGTTGGTGTTGCCACAACTCTGTGAGCCCTCACAGTTACTCTTGGTGGGCGCATGAATGGGCCCTGCTGTGAATTATTAGATCAAGAATTTTAATTGCATGCCCCTGTTGAACAGGGGTTGAAAAATTGGGCCTTTGGTGGTGGTGGTGGTGGTGGTGTTGACACAACACTGTAAGGCCTCACAGTTACTCTTGGTGGGCGCAGGAATGGGCCCTGCTGTGAATTATTAGATCAAGAATTGTAATTACATGCCCCTGTTAAACAGGGGCAGAAAAATTGGGCCTTAGGCACTGGTGCCACAACACTGCAACCCCGCACAGATACTGTAGTTGGAGCACAGCAATGAGCCCTGTTGCAAAGTATTGCATCAAAAATTGTAATTACACGCCCCTGTTAAACAGGGGCTGAAAAATTGGGCCTTGAGCACTGGTGCTGGTGCCACGACACTGCAACCTCTCCCAGATACTCTAGTTGGAGTGCAGGAATGAGCCCTGCTGCAAAGCATTGCATCAAAAATTGTAATAACACGCCCCTGTTAAACAGGGGCTGAAAAATTGGGCCTTAGGCACTGGTGCTGGTGCCACGACACCGAAACCTCTCCCAGATACTCTAGTTGGAGTGCAGGAATGAGCCCTGCTGCAAAGCATTGCATGAAAAATTTTAATTACATGCCCCTGTTAAACAGGGGCTGAAAATTGGGCCTTAGCCACTGGTGGCGGCACCCAGAAACAAAAATGTTCTTCCAAGCTATCATCATCAATCAGATCATTGAGGAGGAGGAGGATAGTCAGTCAACATAACAGGACAGTCTCTCAGCATCAGCATCAGTCTTGAAGGGATGTGACATTTGAAAATAAATTAGTCTGTTATATCAGCTTCAGGTGTTTGGTAGCTGGTGGTGATCCAAGACTGGTTCATCTTTATGAAGGTCAGTCGATCAACCGAGTCGGTGGACAGGCGCACCCTGTGATCCGTGACAAATCCTCCAGCAGCACTGAATGTGCGTTCTGAAAGAACGCTGTATGCAGGACAGGCCAGTAGCTCAATTGCATACTGTGCAAGCTCTGTCCAGTGATCCATCCTCAAGACCCAGTAAGCCAGAGGATTTTCGGTGGGGAAGGTGTCCAAGTCTGACCTTGCCCCTAGGTATTCCTGCACCATGTATATCAGACGCTGGCGATGGTTGCTGGAACCGATCATACCTTGGGGCTGCGGACTAAAGAATTGTCTGAACACATCGGTCAGACAGCCACCTTCACCACCGCTCCTTCTTTGACTGACCGAAGCCTCAGCAACTCATTGTCCAGGACCAGGAGTTTGTAACCTCCCAGTCTCTGGGAACGCGTTGCACAGACCTTTCTGCAAGGCCTCCCGGAGTTGTCTCATCCTCTGCTCCCTCTGCGACGGTAAGATAAGGTCCGCAACCTTACCCTTGTACCGTGGATCAAGGAGAGTGGCCAGCCAGTAATGGTCCCTCTCCTTGATCCGAAGAATACGAGTATCCTTCCGCAGACTTTGCAGGATCAGGGAGGCCATGCAGCGTAGGTTAGCTGAGGCATTCGGTCCGGAGTCCTCTGGGTCACTAAGGACGACATGATCCGCAGCCACCTCCTCCCAGCCACGTACAAGTCCACTGGTTTCTTGGGACTGTAAATCATCCCTAAAAGACTGCTTCTGATGATGCTGAGTGCCGGGCTCCACCTCCATGCTGACACAATCCTCCTCCTCCTCTTCCTGTGCGATGGGTGGGACAGAAGGAACACTGTCTGGGTAAAGGGGGCCTTGAGAGGCAAGGAAGTCCTCCTCTTCCTGCCTCTGTTCTGCCTCAAGTGCCCTGTCCATTATTCCACGCAGCGTATGTTCCAACAGGTGGACAAGAGGTACAGTGTCACTGATGCATGCACTGTCACTGCTCACCATCCTCGTGGCCTCCTCAAATGGTGCCAGGACAGTGCATGCATCCCTGATCATGCCCCACTGGCGTTTTGAAAAAAAAACGAGCTCACCTGACCCTGTCCTGGTGTCGTAGTCGCACAGGTACTCATTGATGGCCCACTACTGCATGTCCAGCCGCTGCAGCATGGCCAACGTTGAGTTCCACCTGGTGGGCATGTCACATATAAGGCGGTTCTTGGGCAGGTTCAACTCCTTTTGTAGCTCAGCCAGGCGAGCACTGGCATTATAAGATCTGCGGAAATGCACACAGACTTTCCTGGCCTGCCTCAGGACATCCTGTAAGCCCGGGTACCTGCCCAAGAACCGCTGCACCACCAGGTTAAGGACGTGAGCCACACAGGGCACATGGGTCAGTTGTCCCTGTTGGAGGGCGGAGAGGAGGTTGGTGCCATTGTCGCAAACCACCATTCCTGGCTTAAGCTGGCGTGGCGTCAACCACCTCTCGGCCTGCCCCTGCAGAGCAGACAGAACCTCTGCCCCAGTGTGGCTCCTGTCTCCCAAACACACCAGCACAAGCACGGCATGGCATCTTTTTGCCTGCGTACTTGAGTAGCCCCTTGAATGCCTATGAAGCACCGCTGGTTCCGAGGACAAAGCACAGGAAGAAGCCATGGAGGAAGAAGAAGAGGAGGGAGTGGAGGAGAGAGGTGTGTCACAACCAGTAGTAGCATTTTGGAGGCGTGGCGGCGGAACAACCTCCAACACTACTACACCTTGTCCTGCATCCTTCCCAGATGCCAAAAGAGTGACCCAATGGGCCGTGAAAGAAAAGTAACGTCCCTGTCCATGCCTGCTGGACCATGAGTCAGCGGTAATATGCACCTTACCGCTGACCGCCCTGTCCAGCGAGGCCAAGACATTGCCTTCCACATGCCGTTAGAGAGCTGGAATCGCCTTCCGTGAGAAAAAGTGGCGTTTGGGAACCTGCCACTGAGGAACCGCACAGTGCACAAACTCACGGAAGGGGGCCGAGTCTACCAACTGAAAAGGCAGCAGTTGAAGCGCTAGCAATTTAGCCAAGCTAGCATTCAACCGCTGGGCATGTGGATGGCTGGGAGTGAACTTCTTTCGACGGTCCAGCAGCTGGGGCAGGGAAATTTGCCTGCTAGAATCGGACGTCGGTGTACTGCTAGCAGAGTGCCCGCAAGTACTTGGCTGTGACACATCTAATTCTACACCTTCATTCCTCTCAGTGCAGGTTTCAGAGAGGACTGAAGGTATAGTGGGGTTGGAGATCCCAGCTGATGCGGTGCAAGGAGAGGTCCGCTTTGTTCTTTGGTGTGGGTCTTTAAGGTAGGCTTGCCAACGAGCTGCATGGCAGGTCAACATATATCTGGTCAAGCATGTGGTGCCCAAGCGGGTGATGTTTTGGCCACGCGATATACGCTTGAGACATATGTTGCAAACAGCAGCTGTGCGATCTGATGCACTCGACTCAAAAAAGGCCCACACCAAATAACTTTTTGAATAATGGGCAGAGGCAGCACCCTGCACAGGCGGAGCTCTGCGGTGTGATTCCGTTGGTGTGCTGCCCTTACGCTGGCCCCCCGAGGACATCCTGCCTCGTTGGAGATGTGCCTCATCCTCCTCCTCCTCCTCCTCTCTCCTATTAGGCACCCACATGGAGTCAGTGACCTCATCATCCCCTCCCTCCTCATCACTGGAGCCAATCTGGCAGTATGCTGCAGCTGCTGGAACATGACTGCCAGATTGGTGTCCTTCTTGAGCATCCCCTCTCTCTGCTCTGACGCTACTGCCTTCCTCTAGCTGGGTATCATCATCAGACCCTTCGAAACGCTGGGCATCCTCCTGGAGCATGTACCCAACACTGTGCTCAAACAGTTCAGGGGACTCCTCAGGAGGACATGGTTGGTCTAGGGAAGGAGTGACTGATGATGACATTGATATCAGGGAAGAGGACGCTTTGGCAGCTGCTTTGCCAGTACCCTGAGCCTGGGTGAGAGAGGATGAGGAGGATGAGGAGGGCTTGGTCATCCACTCTACCAAGCCTTCGGCATGATGCGGCTCAACACATCCAGCTGCCGAAAAGAAGGACAAGCGTGTCCCATGGCCACGTGCTGATGGCGATGCACCGCGTCCACGACCAGCACTGTTGTCTCTAGACACAGAGACTGCTTGCCCTCTTTTATTGGCTCCTGACTGTCTGCCTCTCCTTGTTTGCCTTCCAGACATTCTAATGGCCTGCAGGGAGATGGGAAAACCAGCAATAAGGCCTAGCTTCAGGAGTATATTTTGCAGGAATCACACTACGCCTGCTGTAAGTGCTGCAAATGCCTGTTGGTGTAACACACCAGGAAAACACAGCAATACGGGCTAACTTTAGGTGTATAATGTGCAGGAGGCACACTCCGCCCGCTGTAAGTGCTGCAAATGCCTGTTGGTGTAAAACACCAGGAAAACACAGCAATACGGGCTAACTTCAGGTGTACAATGTGCAGGAGGCACACTCCGCCTGCTGTAAGTGCTGCAAATGCCTGTTGGTGTAACACACCAGGAAAACACAGCAATACGGGCTAACTTCAGGTGTATAATGTGCAGGAGGCACACTCCGCCCACTGTAAGTGCTGCAAATGCCTGTTGGTGTAACACACCAGGAAAACACAGCAATACGGGCTAACTTCAGGTGTATAATGTGCAGGAGGCACACTCCGCCCGCTGTAAGTGCTGCAAATGCCTGTTGGTGTATCACACCAGGAAAACACAGCAATACGGGCTAACTTCAGGTGTATAATGTGCAGGAGGCACACTCCGCCTGCTGTAAGTGCTGCAAATGCCTGTTGGTGTAACACACCAGGAAAACACAGCAATACGGGCTAACTTCAGGTGTATAATGTGCAGGAGGCACACTCCGCCCGCTGTAAGTGCTGCAAATGCCTGTTTGTGTAACACACCAGGAAAACACAGCAATACGGGCTAACTTCAGGTGTATAATGTGCAGGAGGCACACTCCGCCCGCTGCAAGTGCTGCAAATGCCTGTTGGTGTAACACACCAGGAAAACACAGCAATACGGGCTAACTTCAGGTGTATAATGTGCAGGAGGCACACTCCGCCCGCTGTAAGTGCTGCAAATGCCTGTTGGTGTAACACACCAGGAAAACACAGCAATACGGGCTAACTTCAGGTGTATAATGTGCAGGAGGCTTAGCAACAATGACACTGACACTGTCTCCTGCCTATCCTTCTCTCTCCCTGCACACAAGGTTTATCAAAGAATATGACACTGACACTCTCCCTGCCTATCCTTCTCTCTCCCTGCACACAAGGTTTAATAAAGAATATGACACTGACACTGTCCCCTGCCTATCCTTCTCTCTCCCTGCACACAAGGTTTAGCAAAGAATATGACACTGACACTCTCCCTGCCTATCCTTCTCTCTCCCTGCACACAAGGTTTAGCAAAGAATATGACACTGACACTGTCCCCTGCCTATCCTTCTCTCTCCCTGCACACAAGAATAGCACAAAGAATATCAACACTGTCTCTGCCTATCCTTCTCTTTCCCTGCGCTGGAACACACTACACAAGGCCGCCGCGCTGGCAGCCTTTTATAGTGTGGGGCGTGTGCTAAACCCCCTGAGCTATAATTGGCCACAGACAACCTGCCTGTGGCCAATTATGGCTCTCCTAGCTGCCGGCGCTGTGATTGGCCAAGCATGCGGGGTCACAGTGCATGCTTGGCCAATCACAGCGCCGGGATTGCACTGCGATGGCGCTGTGTATTGTGGGCCGTTCGCGTCACTCGAATTTGGCGCGAACGGCCCAAATCGTTCGATGTTCGCCGAACGGTCGAACAGCCGATGTTCGAGTCGAACGTATGTTCGACTCGAACACCAAGCTCATCCCTAGTCACTGCGCTTTGCTTGAGCGTTTTTTTAATGAACTTGTGTATGCAAGACAGGCTTGAGAGGAAACAAGAAAAATCACGTCGAGAAAAACGTCGTTTTTGAAAATGACATTAAAAACGATCGTGTGTACGCGGCATTAGTCTCTCTGCAACTTTCCTGCAATTAGCCTGGACATAACTGGCCCTTTTTTTGGGACACTTATGATGGACTGATCCTAGTACCAGTCCCCTGGTATCTCCTTGCAGCATGATCAGAGGATCCCCTGGGGTAGGACACCAAACTGCATCCCTAACATCTAATACCAAGACTCCCCTCCGTGCCATTAATTAAGTACCAGAATGGATGTTCCACACATGTTGGTTTTTATAGTAAGAAATATGTTGACAGCTTGCATTCTGCATTTTTTTACTTGAATTTCTGTATTGTACTTTGATATGTGGTTTAATAAAACATTTGAACAAGATAAATGTTTTATTGGTATCAAAATTGCAAAAGGAAATACTAAATACTAAAAACTGATAAAAACTTTCACAACCCTCCACCAGGTTAAAATGACAAGCACCAGTAAATGTCCAGACCATTCAAACATTTTTCGACTGTTGTGTCACTTTCACACCTAGATCAGATGTAATAATTACCTAGACTTAAATAATACCTATTCCTGGATTAAATACGAGGAGTTAATTCTCACTAGACCATGGGTGTAACATTGGCATTGTAAAGTGGTTGACCAGGGCGAAACTCTCTCAAAGTACATCTGTAATATCTATGAAGTTGTAGCACTTACCTATCCTAATAAACGTATCTCTCCTTATTTCTGTTATTAGTCAAAGGTCAGGTCGACCTTATGACAATGATTATACCTCTTATAATGCCTGGTGGTATAGTTAGTGGATTTTTTGCAAACCTCCAAAAATAGCAGTACCTACAAGTTAATGATGTATGTCCAGCTAAGGCTGACCACACCATCCATTTAGTCCATGCATATCACAACATGCAGTTAGTTTGCCAGAGAAAAAGCTACAGCAATAGCAGAAATTTAAGAAATCAAGCATGTGAAACTAACAAAATGCAAATTTTAAAAAACCTGTGCCACTTAAAGAAAATGGATATTTAGCCCAAGTTAAATAAAATTAAATACCGTATAGACCCAAATATAAGCCGAGGCACCTAATTTTACCACAAAAAACTGAGAAAACGTGTTGACTCGAGTATAAGCCTAGGGTGAGAAATGCAGCAGCTACTGTAAGTGGAAAAGAGGGTCAACAATGCACATTTGCAGCTTCACTGTGCCCATTTGCACGCCTCACTGAGCCCATTTGCACGCCTCACTGTGCCCATTGCATGCCTCACCTCACTGTGCCCATTGCAGCCTGACCTCATTGTGCCCATTGCAGCCTGACCTCACTGTGCCCATTGCAGCCTGACCTCATTGTGCCCATTGCAGCCTGACCTCACTGTGCCCATTGCAGCCTGACCTCACTGTCCCATTGCAGCCTGACCTCACTGTGCCCATTGCAGCCTCACTTTGCCGATCTGTGTACCTGATTATCCGTGGCATGCATATTCAGACGGCGGGCGTCCAGTGTTAAAAAGTTGCTCTCGTCTACTCGTCTATCACGGACGAGAGGACGAGGAGGAGGCGTGACTTTTTAACACTGGATGCCTGCCGTCTGAATATGCATGTCACGGACTCAGGTACACAGACTCGAGTATAAGCCGAGGGGGGAATTTTCAGCCTAAAAAAAGGGCTGAAAAACTCGGCTTATACTCGAGTATATACGGTAAATAAAAAAATTAAAAATAAAGTAGTTGTTCCAAGCTGCAGCTATCTTACACTTCAATGCTATAAAATATAATCTATAGAGCAGGGCTTGACAAACCCCGGGCGCCAGGTCGCAATTGCGACTAGAATTAGTGACCTGGCGCCTGGGGCCGCACAGCTGGGGTACCTTGTCTCCGTGCGCACCCCTCCTGCGATCGCGTCGGGCCGTGCCGGCCGGTAATTGAGGCCGCGGCTTTGCAACCTTCTGCAGTCCTATGCTTCCTTCTGGAATCTGGCGCCCTCTTGTGGTGGCCATTGGTATGACAAGACAACCAGCAATGCTAATGGAGCTTCCCTGCCTGTTTTCATTGCCCACCCATCTCCTTCCCTTTACTTAGAACCCCAAACATTATATATATTTTTTATTCTAACACCCTAGAGAATAAAATGGTCGTTGTAATACTTTCTGTCACACCGTATTTGCGCAGCGGTCTTACAAGCGCACTTTTTTGGTTTCGTCATCTGGAGCTCCAGATGACGTCAGGTCGATGAAACCGGTCGAGCGAACAGACAGAATGTCACAACACTTCCAAATTTGCATTGTGAGCATGAAATGCTTTATTGATTCTGCTCAAATGTGAGTATCCACTTTTAATTAATAAACAAACAGCTCTTTAACCACTTCAATACCATGCATTTACGCCCCTTCCTGCCCAGGACAATTTTCAGCTTTCAGCGCTGTCACACTTTGAATGACAATTGCGTGGTCATCCTACACTTCACCCAAACTAAATTTTTATAATTTTCTTCCCACAAATAGAGCTTTCTTTTGGTGGTATTTGATCACCTCTGCGTTTTTTATTTTTTACTAAAAAAGCTAAAAAAGACCAAAAATTCTGAAAAAAATTGTTTTTTTTAGTTTCTGTCATAAAATTTTGTTTTTACCTTCACTGACAGGCACTGATGAGGCGGCACTGATGGGCACTGATGAGGCGGCACTGATGGGCACTGATGGGCACTGATAGGCGGCACTGATATGCAGCACTGATGGGCACCAATAGGTGGCACTGATATGCAGCACTGATGGGCACTGATAGGCGGCACTGATGGGCACTAATAGGTGGCACTGACAGGCGGCACTGATGGGCACTGACAGGCGGCACTAACAGGCAGCTGTGATGGGCACTGACAGGTGGCTGTGATGGGCACTGACATGCGGCACTGATTGGCACTGATGTACTGATTGGCACTGACAGGTGGCACTGATGGGCAGCACTGATGATGAGGCACTGACAGGTGTTTCTGCTGGGCAGTGATTGGCACTGTGGTGGGCAGGGATTGGTACTGTGGTGAGCAGATATTGGCACTGTGGTGAGCAGGGATTGGCACTGTGGTGAGCAGGGATTGGCACTTGCAGAGTTTATTATATGGGGCACTGCTGGGCATGCAATTTTTACATTTGAGGGGGCTGTGCTGATAATCAATGTGCTGATCATCAGCACAAACCCCCCCTCTGAGCGGGAGAGCCGCCACTCGGCTCTCCCTGTCAGCGTGAACCGAGAAATGCCGTTTACCGGCACTTCCTGGTTCACGCGATGATCAGCTGTGATTGTTCACAGCTGATCACGTGGTAAGAAGCTTCTGACAGAGGCTTCTTATCACGATCGGAGATGCGGGGTGTCAGACTCGAACATCGGCTGTTCGCCAAATTGTGAACATTATGGGCATCGCAGTGCATTGCTGGCTGATGATTGGCCAAGCATGCACTATGACCCGCATGCTTTGGCCAATCACAGCGCAGAAAAAAACGGAGAGCCGTAATTGGCCAAAGCCAGGGTGGCTTTAGCCAATTATGGCTCAAGGGGTTTAGTACACGCCCCACACTATATAAGGCCGCCGGCTTGGCGGCCTTGTGTAGTGTGTTGGAGATGTTTAATGAGAGATTACAGAGACAGTGTAATTTATATTCAGTTAGATAGAGCAGACAGGCGAGTCAGTTAGCTGCAGTTACAGGGTGTAGAGGATATATATGCATCCTAGGTGTTGTATATATATTTATACACTGTATTCAGTTTAGCTAGATCCATTCCTGTTATTCTCTTTACTGTGACAGGCAGGCAGTTGATTGTGCTAGCTGAAGACAGTCAGTGTTTCACTTAGTGTACTGTGTGCTTTGCATAGCATTAACCTAAAGCTTACCTGAATACAGTTAGTGACTAATAGTGGGGTTCTCATAATTAAACCACAAGCAGAGAGCTGCAAGTATTTTCAGTTAGTGTACTGTGTCCCTCTCTGCACAGTTTTCACCTAAAACTAACTGAAGACAATTGCTGTTTTCCCCATACTAATACCACAGCAGGCAGTTGATTATGATAGCTGCATTATCAGTACAGATATATATATATATATATATATATATATATATATATATATATATATATATATATGCATCCCACCTTTGTGCAGCTACATCTCACTGCAGGTCATTAGTATGTCTGGAAGGCAAACAAGGAGAGGCAGACAGTCACGAGGCAATAAAAGAGGGCAAGCAGGCTCTGTGTCTAGAGGCAACAGTGCTGCTGGTCATGGACACGGTGCATCCTCATCAGCACGTGGCCATGGGACACGCTTGTCCTTCTTTTCGGCAGCTGGCCATGTTGAGCCGCAACATGCCCAAGACTTGGTAGAGTGGATGACCAAGCCCTCCTCATCCTCCTCGTCCTCTCTCACCCAGGCTCAGGGTACTTTGTCTGGCAAAGCAGCTGCCAAAGCGGCCTCTTCCCTCGGCTCAATGACATCAGTCAGTCCTTCCCTAGCCCCACCATGTCCTCTTGAGGAGTCCCCCGAACTGTTTGAGCACAGTGTTGGGTACATGCTCCTGGAGGATGCTCAGCGTTTTGAAGGCTCCGATGATGGAACCCAGCTGGAGGAAGGCAGTAATGTGAGCCCAGAGAAAGGGGGTAGTAACGTGAGCCCAGAGAGAGGGGGTGCCCAACAAGGACAGCTATTTGGCAGTCATGTTCCCCCAGATGCAGCATACTGCCAGATTTGCTCCAGTGATGAGGAGGGAGGGGATGATGAGGTCACTGACTCCACATGGGTGCCTGATAGGAGAGAGGAGGAGGAGGAGGCACATCTCCAATGAGGCAGGATGCCCTCCAGGGGCCAGCTTAAGGGCAGCACACCAACTGCATCACACTGCAGAGCTCCGCATGTGCAGGGCGCTACTGTCTCTGCAGGTTCTTTGGTGTGGGTCTTTTTTCAGACGTGTGCAACAGATCGCACTGTTGCCATTTGCAACATATGTCTAAAGCGTACCTCGCGTGGCTAAAACATCAGCCGCTTGGGCACCACGTGCTTGACCAGACATATGTGGACATATGTGGACCTGCCATGCAGTCCGTTGGCAAGCTTACCTAAAAGACCCACACCAAAGAACAAAGCACACGTCTCCTTGCTCCTCATCAGCTGGGATCTCCAACCCCACTATACCTTCAGTCCTCTCTGAAACCTGCACTGAGAGGAATGAAGGTGTAGAATTAGGTGTGTCACAGCCAAGTACTTGTGGACAATCTGATATCGGTACACCGACATCCGATTGTACCAGGCAAATTTCCCTTCCCCAGCTGCTGCACCGCCGAAAGAAGTTCGCTCCCAGCCATCCACATGCCCAGCAGTTGAATGCTAGCTTGTCTAAATTGCTAGCACTTCAACTGCTGCCTTTTCAGTTGGTAGACTCTGCCCCCTTCCGTGTGTTTGTGGAATGTGGCAGGTTCCCAAACGCCACTTTTTCTCACGGAAGGCGATTCCGGCCCTCTACCGGCATGTGGAAGGCAATGTCTTGGTCTCGCTGGACAGGGCGGTCAGCGGTAAGGTGCATATTACCGCTGAATCCTGGTCCAGCAGGCATGGATATGGACGTTACCTATCTTTCACGGTGCATTGGGTGACTCTGCTGGCAGCTGGGAAGGATGAAGGACAAGCTGCAGTAGTGTTGGAGGTTGTTCCCGCCACCACGCCTTCAAAATGTTACTGCTGGTGATTCTGACACACCTCTCTCCTCCACCCCATCCTCTTCTTCTTCAGCCATGGCCTCTACTTGTGCTTTGTCTTCGGAACCAGCGGTGCTCCGTAGGCGTTCAAGGGGCTACGCAAGTATGCAGGCAAAAAGATGCCATGCGGTGCTTGAGCTGGTATGCTTGGGGGACAGGAGCCACACTGGGGCAGAGATTCTGTCAGCTCTGCAGGGGCAGGCTCAGAGGTGGTTGATGCCACACCAGCTTAAGCCAGGAAAGGTGGTTTGCGACAATGGCACCAACCTCCTCTCCGCCCTCCGACAGGGACAACTGACCCATGTGGCTTGTTTGGCTCACGTCCTTAACTTGGTGGTACAGCGGTTCTTGGGCAGGTACCTGGGCTTACTGGAGGTCCTGAAACAGGCCAGGAAACTCTGTGGGCATTTCCACCGGTGATATATTGCCAGAGCTCGGCTGGCTGACCGGCAAAAGGATTACAACCTGCCCAAGAACCGCCTAATCTGTGACATGCCCACCAGGTGGAACTCTATGTTAGCCATGCTGCAGCAGCTGCACATGCAGCAGAAGGCCATCAATGAGTATCTGTTGCAATATGGCACCAGGACAGTGTCAGGGGAGCTTGAATTTTTTCCCCCACGCCAGTGGGCCATGATCAGGGATGCATGCACTGTCCTAGCACCATTTGAGGAGGCCTCGAGGATGGTGAGCAGTGACAGTGCATGCATCAGTGACACTGTCCCTCTTGTCCACCTGTTGGAGCACACGCTGCGTGGAACAATGGACAGGGCACTTGAGGCAGAACAGAGGCAGGAAGAGGAAGACTTCCTTACCTCTCAAGGCCCCCTTTATCCAGACAGTGTTCTTGCTGGCCCGGCTATCACACAGGAAGAGGACAAGGAGGAGGAGGAGGAGGATTATTGTGTCAGCATGAAGGTGGAGCCTAGCACTCAGCATCAGCAGCAGTGTTCAAGGGATCAATTACAGTCCCAAGACACCCATGGACTTGTACGTGGCTGGGAGGAGGTGGCTACAGATCATGTCATCCTCAGTGACCAAGAGGACTCCGCACCGAATGCCTCAGCAAACCTACGCTGTATGGCCTCCCTGATCCTGCAAAGCCTGCGGAAGGATCCTCGTATTCGTGCGATCAAGGAGAGGGGTCATTACTGGCTGGTAGGCTTGTGCACAACGGAAAAATTCGTTCCGTTTCGGTTCGTTTCTTTCCGGTCCTGTTGATTCGTAATCATTCGTAATTTTGCTAGACGGGATTTTTCGTGTTCGGACTCATTCGTATTTTTGCAAGCGACATTTTTCGTTGAATTTTTTGTTGCTTTATAATTCGTACTTTCGGTAGAGTACGTTGTTTTTCGTTGATTCTGGACACAACTCCTACTTTCGTAACTTTTTTTGGGTTCGTTGATTCGTAATTTTCCGTGTCTCTCTCACAACGACGCTGCCTATTATGCCTAATGTGCTTCGAATGGATTTGTACTTTTCTAAATACATAGCGGTTATTTGTAACGATTCGAAATCTCGTATTTTACTTTCGTTTTTTACATGCGGCTATAGGCTCCGCCCCTGTACACCATTTTGAGAGGGTTCAGCACGGTGAGGGAGAAGCAGAGAGCAGAGCAGAGTGAGTGTTATTGTGCTTCGAATGGATTCGAAATCTCGTATTTTACTTTCGTTTTTTCATGCGGCTATAGCCTCCGCCCCCTGTACACCATTTTGAGAGGGAGTTCAGCATGGTGAGGGAGAAGCAGAGAGCAGAGTGAGTGTTATTGTGCTTCGAATGGATTCGTACATTCGTAACTTTTTTCATAACGAATTATGCCGAAGACCTTCGGGCATTCGCTATTTTGCGGTATAATTTATTTCGGATTCGGTTTTATTCGTAATTGCTCTGTTCGGAAATTCGAATGCTTCCGAATGTCCGAAAGTTGCTAAATTCGGACGAATTTCGATTCGTTACGAAACGAATTGCACAAGCCTACTGGCTGGCAACCCTCCTTGATCCACGTTACAAGGGAAAGGCTGCGGACCTTATTTTGCCGTCCCAGAGGGAGCAGAGGATAAAGCATCTTCGAGAGGCCTTGCAGAAAGGTCTGTGCAACGCGTTTCCAGAGACTGGGAGGTTACAAATTCCTGGTCCTGGACAACATGTTGCTGAGGCTCCGGTCAGTCAAAGAAGGAGCGGTGGAGAAGGTGGCCGTCTGACCAATGCGTTCAGACAATTTCTTAGTACGCAGCCCCAAGGTATGATCGCTTCCAGCAACCATCGCCAGCGTCTGGTTTACATGGTGCAGGAATACCTAGGGGCAAGATCAGATTTGGACACCTTTCCCACCGAAAATCCTCTGGGTTAATGGGTCTTGAGGATGGATCACTGGCCAGAGCTTGCACAGTATGCAATTGAGCTACTGGCCTGTCCTGCATCCAGCGTTCTTTTGGAACGCACATTCAGTGCTTCTGGAGGCTTTGTAACCGATCACAGGGTGCGTCTGTCCACCGACTCGGTCGATCGACTGACCTTCATAAAAATGAATCAGTCTTGGATCACCACCTGCTACCACCCATTCCCTTTTATATTTATTATATTTTACCTCCAGTGGAGCCATATATATTTTTTGAAAACAATTCTCCAGGAGCTGCAGCAGCGCTGGTGCCAGGCAGTGCCTGAAGACCTGCTGCACGGAATTAGACTTACAGAGAAGCCCCCTGCTTTTACAACTTTTGGGTGACATTGACCCTCTATCATGAGACTCATGCCTTCCTGCTGAAGGATTTCTCCTCACTGGGGACACCAAATTGCTATTCCGGATCTTCCCCCCTTGCCTTCAGCCGTCTATCACACTGCTGTTTCACTCTCATAGGCGGAGGTGCAAGCAGACGGAGTTCAGCTTATAGCGGCGGTGTCTCCTCTGCACTGTTCACATTATAGATCTGCCTGAAGGCTCATACAGTCAGCACCCCCCCGCATTCTTTGCGGCCAGCTGGATCGGATTCCCTGACTGCCTCATTCCTTCAGAAGCAAGTCGTTCTCCTCACCCCACACCTCCGGGGATTCCCCTCCCCCTCCCTCTCTCCTGCTGGATCATCACGCATTGACTCACGAGAGCCCCAGTGAGACAGCCGGCCGAGTTTCCTGTTCTCAGCACGCTGCAGCTTGGATTCAGCTCCTTTCTTCAGAGAAGTCAGGTTGTAATTTTAGTCCCACACACATTTTTTGAACTTTAGCTTTTTGCCCGGATTTCATTGCAACCATATATGCGTGATTACTAACTTTGTCATGATTTTATGTTTTATGGAACTTTATTAAAGGGCACTTATATTTGACTTTTAACCCATTGAGCGCTGGTTGTTGTTTTTGTTACCAGCTACCAAGCACCTGATGCTGATGTAACCGAATAATTTTTTTTTAAATGTCAGATCCCTTCAAGACTGCCTATGCTGATGCTAAATGACTATCCTGTTATGCTGAGTGACTATCCTCTTCGTCCTCAATGATCATGGTGATAGCTTGAAAGAACTTTTTTGGTTCTGGGCACCGCAACCAGTGGCTAAGGCCCAATTTTTCAGCCCATGTTTAACAGGGGCGTGTCTTTAAAATTTTTGATGCATTGCTTTTCAGCAGGGCTCATTGCTGCGCTCCAACTACAGTATATGTGAGGGGTTGCAGTGTTGTGGCACCAGCACCAGTGCCTAAGGCCCAATTTTTCAGCCCCTGTTTAAAAGGGGCGTGTAAATACAATTTTTGATGCAATACTTTGCAGCAGGGCTCATTGCTGCGCTCCAAGTAGATTATCTGTGAGGGGTTGCAGTGTTGTGGAACCAGCACCAGTGCCTAAGGCCCAATTTTTCTGCCCCTGTTTAACAGGGGCGCGTAATTAAAATTTTTGATGCAATAGTTTGCAACAGGGCTCATTGCTGCGCTCCAAGTACAGTATCTGTGAGGGGTTGCAGTGTTGTGGCACCAGTGCCTAAGGCACAATTTGTATGCCCCTGTTCAACAGGGGCATGTAATTACAATTCTTGATCTAATAATTAACAGCAGGGCCCATTCCTGCGCCCACCAAGAGTAACTGTGAGGGCTTACAGTGTTGTGGCAACACCATCACCACCACCACCACCAAAGGCCCAATTTTTCTGCCCCTGTTCGACAGGGGCATGTGATTACAATTCTTGATCAAATATTTCACAGCTGGGCCTATTCCTGCCCCCACCAAGAGTAACTGAGAGGACTTACAGTGTTGTGGCACCAGCACCACCAAAGGCCCAATTTTTCTGCCCCTGTTCAACAGGGGCATGTGATTACAATTCTTGATCTAATATTTCACAGCTGGCCCCATTCCTGCGCCCACCAAGAGTAACTGTGAGGACTTACAGTGTTGTGGCACCAGCACCATCACCACCACCAAAGGCCCAATTTTTTCTACCACTGTTCAAAAATGTCATGTAATTACAACTCTTAATCTAATATTTCACAGCTGGGTCCATTCCTGCGCCCACCAAGTGTAACTGTGAGGACTTACAGTGTTGTGGCAGCAGCACCACCACTACCACCACCAAAGGCCCAATTTTTCCTACCACTGTTCAACACTGTCATGTAATTACAATACTTGATCTAATAGTTCACAGCAGGGCCCATTCCTGCGCCCACCAAGAGTAACTGTGAGGGATTACAGTGTTGTGGCAACACCACCACCACCAAAGGCCCAATTTTTCTTCTTCTGTTCAAAAGGGGCATGTAATTACAATTCTTGATCTAAAATTTCACAGCTGGGCCCAATCTTGCGCCCACCAAGAGGAACTGTGAGGACATACAGTGTTGTGGCACCAGCACCACCACCACTACCAAAGGCCCAATTTTTCCTACCACTGTTCAACAATGGCATGTAATTACAATTCTTGATATAATAGTTCACAGCAGGGCGTTCCAGCACCCACCAAGAGTAACTGTGAGGGCTTACAGTGTTGTGGCAACACCAACACCTAAGGGGCAAATTTCTGCAGAGTATATACGGCAGGCCCCTACTTTCAAACATCCAACTTACAAACGACTCCTACTTGCAAACGGAAGGAGACAACAGGAAGTGACAGGAAATCTACCCCTAGGAAGGGAAATTCTTTCCTGTAAGTGTTAATTTGGGAAAAAACATGTCTCCTCTCCACTGATGCTTTATCACCAATCCTTGTTTCACTAAAAACCCAAAATTTTCAAAAACATTTGTCATTGGGATGGAAAGTGAGGTGAAATGTTCTGAACAGGTCTGAACAGGTGCACACTGCACAGACAGCAAAACAAATGTTACAGGGGTGATAACCCTTCCCTATGTTTTCCAAAAATCTTAAAAATTGATTTTTTGGCTGGAGCTACACTTACAAAATGTACCTGTTCCAAATTACAAACAGATTCTACTTGAGAACAAACCTGCAGTCCCTGTCTTGTTTGCACCGCCTGTATACTGCTGTTCAGAGTATATAGGGCCTTTTTTTAATTTGGGTGCAGGGTTCCCCTAATATCCATACAAGACCTAAAGGGGCTGGGGGGGTGGGGTGGGGGGGTACCCATGCCATTTTTCTCGATGATTTTTATCCATATTGCCGGGACCTGACATTACATTAAACCCGCAAGAAGTTTTAAATGCAGTTTTAAATTACTTTTTTTCCCTTTAGAAATGTCATTTTGTGCAGGGACAGTTCTAAACACGGGAAACACGTGCCACTTCACAGGCATACTTTAGACACCTCCCAGGTACAATATTTAAAGGAATATTTCACTTTTTTTTTCACTTTATGCATAATTAAAATCACTGCTCCCGAAAAAACTGCCATTTTTAAAACTTCTTTTTGCATTGATACATGTCCCCTGGGGCAGGACCCGGGTCCCCAAACCCTTTTTAGGACAATAACTAGCATATTAGCCGTTATAATTAGCACTTTTGATTTCGAACGTTCGCGTCCATTGTATTTAATAGGGTTCTAAAGTTTGCGCAAACTTTCGGTCCGTTCGCAGGTTCTGGTGCAAACTGAACCGGGGGGTGTTCGGCTCATCCCTATATTACACTATTTGGGATTCCTTTTCTCCTGCATATGGGCTAACATTGGAAGCATCACCAGCAAAACGAGATACCGCCAGAGTGCCGCACAGTGGCATACACTGTGAACGCTTTACACCCCAAGAGGGGGTGGTAATTCGGTGAGTGCGGGCTTTATAAGAGCACGGATTGCTGTGGTCACATTGTGGAATATAGCAACAGCTTTTTCACCTGGCACTGAGCATGTTGAAAACCCAGCACTTGAGATATAAAGATCACATCGATTCACATTTTTTTAAATGGACTTTCAATTTATGCATTATCGGACATTTGTTTTTTTTTGGACCATTGCATAAGTAGTATCTTTGGTGTATTTTTGATTAATTTTTTATAATATTTTATTATTTTTTGTGTTTTATAGCACGCAATCTCTCTAGTACTGCACATTTGCACAGGAACGCATGCACTTTGCACAGACACCATTTTTAGGTGTCATATGTTCAGTTGTTATCACTAGTTTTATCATTATTTATATTTTCACTATCGCAATATATTTCAACACTCAGGATTTTTATGAATTTAATAAATTAGCGCCACTTCTACTCTCTAACCCTATCTGTCTGATCAGATTCGCCTGTCAGTTTTTCTGGCGGACCTGATCGGACCTTTAGGCTGCGTACACACAACCGGTTTTCTCAGCAAAAAACGACAAGAAAACTGCCAGGAGAGTTTTCTTGCCGAGAAAACCGGCTGTGTGTACGTGGGTTTCAGTTTTCTCGTCGAGAAAACTGCCCAGATTCCCAGACGAGAAAAAAGATGACCTGCGATCTTTTTTCTCGTCGAGAATCTCGTCGGCCTGTTTCTCAACGAGAAACCCGAGCGTGTGTACACTTACCTGTCGCCGTGGAAACCCGCGCATGCTCGAAATGACTTTGACGCATGCGCGGTAGCTTCCTAGGCATAGGGTGCAGCAAGATGGCGGCAACGGCATCGAATGTGACGAGCGCACGCTCGTCGTAGTCGATGACGTCACCGCGTGCGTGCCATTCAAAAGAACAGCGGTTCTTTTGAATCGTACGTGTGTACACTCGGCCGGGACAAGTTTCTTGTCAAGATTCTCATCAGGAAAAACTAAGTTATTTTCCTGACGAGAATCTCGGCCGTGTGTACAGGGCTTCAGCGGGGATATGGCGGTCTTGTGTCCCTGCAAGGCAGGAATTAAAAGCAGTCACATTCGTTCTAGTCATCTTTCTGTGTAAATTTAAGATTGGTTAATTTTTATATTGAAAATAAAGCTTTGTCGGTAGTTAAAAAAAAAAAAAAACGGCTCCTAACGTTTTTAGCTGGCTCCTAGATTCCAAGCAAATTTGTCAAGCCCTGATATAGAGAGAGAGAGAGATGGGCCCGATGTTCGAGTCGAATGTAAGTTTGACTCGAACATCGGGTGTTCGTTTGTTCTTAGCACAAACGAACATATGGGGCACTCGCGGGATGTTCGCCCACAGTCAGTGTAGTGTATATAATACAGTGCAGTCAGTGTAGAATATATAATACAGTGCAGGCAGTGTAGAATATATATTATAATGCAGGAAATGTAGAATATATAATACAGTGCAGTCAGTGTAGTGTATATAAAACAGTGCATGCAGTGTAGTGTATATAATACAGTGCAGACAGTGTAGTGTATATAATACGGTTCAGTCAATGCAGTGTATACAGTGCAGTGCAGAGTATATAGTGCAGTGCAGAGTATATAATACAGTGCAGTGCAGAGTATATAATACAGTGTATTGAAGTGGTGGAACCCTTTGACAGAATTAAGTCCCTTTGGGTCTGGTATAGATTTTATGGGTAACTCCACGCCAAAGTGTAAAAATTAAGGGCGTGGTGTCCCCCCCAAAATTTATACCAGACCCTTATCCGAGCATGCAGCCTGGCATTCCAGGAAAAGGGAGGGATGAGCTGCTTGCCCTCAAAATGGTGAGGGTGCTTTGGGGTGCACAATGGGGTGACCCCACTCCCCCTTCTGACATCATAAGGGGGATGGGTCACCCGGTTACGTCAGCAGGTGGCCCCGCCCTAGCCTATATAAGAGCTGTTAAAGTGAAGAAAGAACAGTCAGCTGGAGGGCTCCCATGGAGGTGGAGCATTTACATTTTTTGCTACTTTTGGCGTCAACGGGCCTGGTATGGACTGGAGGGAACCCACGCATTTTTTTTTTTTTTTTATTCATCTATTTTGCCGGGAGCTGTCAATACATTACAGCCACAAGCAAGTTTAAATTCACCTTTTTGCCTTTAAAAAAGTCATTATTGCTGCAGCATGTTCTAAAAATCGCACAGATGTGCCACTTTACAGGCAGACTAAAGGTACCCCCCAGGCACGATATTTAAAGGAATATTTGATTTTTATTGTTTCACATTAAGCATCATTAACCACTTTAATACAGGGCATTTTCACCCCCTTCCTGCCCAGACCAATTTTTAGTTTTCAGCGCTGTTGCATTTTGAATGACAATTGCGCGGTCATGCAACACTGTACCCAAATGATTTTTTTTTTACACAAATAGAGCTTTCTTTTGGTGGTATTTGATGATCTCTGCGGTTTTTATTTTTTGCGCTATAAACAAAAGTAGAGAGACAATTTTTTAAAAAAACACAATATTTTTAACTTTTTGATTTAATAAATATCACAATTTTTTTTAAAAAAAACAATTTTTTCCTCAGTTTAGACCGATATGTATTCTTCTACATATTTTTGGTAAAAAAATCGCAATAAGCGTATATTGATCGGTTTGCAAAAACAGTTATAGCGTCTACAAAATAGGGGATAGATTTATGGCATTTTTTTTTTTACTAGTAATGGCAGCGATCTGTGATTTTTATTGTGACCGTGACATTGCGGCTGACATATCGGACACTTTTGACACGTTTTTGGGACCATTCACATTTATACAGCAATTATAAAACTGCACCGATTACTGTATAAATGTGACTCGCAGGGAAGGGGTTAACACTAGGGGGCGATCAAGGGGGTAAAATGTTCCCTATTGAGTTATTCTAACTGTAGGGGGAGGGGACTCACAAGGGGAGGAGACCGATGTGTGTTCCTCTGTACTGGGAACACACATCGGTCTTCTCACCTCTGACAGGAGGTGGATCTGTGTGTTTACACACACAGATCCACACTCCTGCCGCTAATCGCGGGTTCCCGGCGGACATTGCGGCCGCCAGGCACGCGCACCGAGTCCCGAGCGAGCCCCCTATGACGTCCACCCGGAGGGATGGAGGGTTCCTGCCGGCGTCATATTAATATGGCCCGGTAAGGAAGTGGTTAAAATCACTGCTCCTTTAAAAAAACAATTGTTTTAAAAACTTTTTTTTGCATTGATACATGTCCCATACACTTTTTTTTTGCAATAACTTGCATATAAGCCTTTAAAATGAGGACTTTTGATTTTTCATGTTTGTGTCCCATAGACTTTAATAGGGTTTGCATGTTCGCTAGAACTTTTTGCCTGTTCAAGATGTTCTGGTGCGAACCGAACTGGAGGGTGTTCAGCACATCCTTATATAATATACAGTATCTCACAAAAGTAAGTACACCCCTCAGTGAGTGTAAAGTAAAGTAGTGAGTGTACAGCTTGTATAACAGTGTAAATTTGCTGTCCCCTCAAAATGACTTCACACACAGCCATTAATGTCTAAACTGCTGGCAACAAAATTGAGCACACACCTAAGTGAAAATGTACAAATTGGGCCCAAAGTGTCAATATTTTGTGTGGCCACCATTATTTTCAAGCACTGCTTTAACTCTCTTGGGCATGGAGTTCACCAGAGCTTCACAGGTTTCCACTGGAGTCCTCTTCCACTCCTCCATGCCGACATCATGGAGCTGGTGGATGTTAGAGACCTTGCGCTCCTCCACCTTCTGTTTGAGGATGCCCCACAGATGCTCAATAGGGTTTAGGTCTGGAGACATGCTTGGCCAGCCCATCACCTTTACCCTCAGCTTCTTTAGCAAGGCAGTGGTCATCTTGGAGGTGTGTTTGGGGTCGTTATCATGTTGGAATACTGCCCTGCGGCCCAGACTCCGAAGGTGCTCTGCTTCAGTATGTCACAGTACATGTTGGCATTCATGGTTCCCTCAATGAACTGTAGCTTCCCAGTGCTGGTAGCACTCCTGCAGCCCCAGACCATGACACTCCCACCACCATACTTGACTGTAGGCAAGACACACTTGTCTTTGTACTCCTCACCTGGTTGCTGCCACATATGCTTGACACCATTTGAACCAAATAAGTTTATCTTGGTCTCATCACACCACAGGACAATCCAAACATGAAAACAGGAGACTTTCATAGCAGAAGCTGGGCTCTGAGGGAGAAGGTTTTCCTTCGAAACGCGTCAGCCGGCAGTGGTCCCTGTGATCTCCTCCGTGACCATCTGGAGTTCATCTGTCTTAGACCAATTGCTGTGATTGAAGACTATTTAGACTGCAAGTTATCTACCTATGTTTGTGAGTAGTTTTCCTTTTACCTACTTTTAATAAAATATATCCAAAGAATAATGCACAAAGCTGGTGCGCCCTTTTTTTCTTTGACTGTTAGGATACCCCTATCCTTGAGGGCAGCAAGGCCTGTGACATACACCATCACGATATATAGTCCATCTGGAAATCCACTCGTGCGCAGGAGTGTTTGTTTTCTGCTATCAAAGTTTCCTGTTTTCATGTTTTGATTGAGCCAGTTGTTTTGGCTGATGAAGTTTTTTTCTTTCAATGTAATGGCCTGTCAGTGCATTACTTGAATAAAACCTAATTTTAAGGATTTACACTATGTGGTGTTTATCTCTTTGCTGATACATTCCACTGGATACTACAATCTGAGACCAGAGGAGTATCGTTTTACATGTGACAGTTGGATGATCCCTCCTGCTCTTTGTATACTAGGGAACAACCCTGGATGGAGCATATGAGATTTATGAGCCCTTTTTGACCAACCGTTTAGGAGGTCAACACTCTCTGGTAAGAGTACATCCTAACTTATGGTGGTGGTCTATTCACATGGTGGAGGAGCTGAGTGAATTAGAACTTCTGCACATATTCACATTGTGAAGGAATTTCATTGGTGCCGTTTTGAAGACACATGGACTGATTTGCATTTTTTATTTTCAAGCGCAACACATATGTTTCTTATTGTCTTGTTTATGTGATTATATCTCACGTTAGTGGTGCTGCTAGTTACTCACGAGCGCAGTTTTATGTTATTTTTCATTAACAAGACTACAATATATAGTTAGGAAACTTATAGCCAGACATTGGATGTCATCCAGCCCCCCATGAAAAAATTCTGGATTAAACATATTAACTCATTATTAATACAGGAGAAATTTACATATCAACACTACAATTCCAACCATACATTTTTGAAAATATGATAGGGCTGGTTGTACACAACGGGGAGGGGAGGTCTGGCTACATCTCAGTTGGTTATGGACAGATTATTACAGGTCTAGTTTTATAGTTCTATTTGCACATATGGAATAGAACCTACCAAAATAGGCAAAATGTATAATCGGTTATAAATAATGGTTACATAACAAAGGGATGGGACTGATGTGGTCATGTGTTTGTACAAATGTGTAAATATTAACCGCCAACCATTTAACACTAGTTGTGCTGTATGTGTAGCACTCATTGAACACTGTAATATATTGCATGTGTTACTCTCTATTTTTCTGTGACACATGTATGTTTACTTCAGATTTTCCATCGGGATCGACTTTGATCGGGTCTCTGCTATAGTTAATCCTGAAGCGATGACATGACATCACTTCTGGTTTACCCAGATGTCAACTGCGTCATTTTTTTAAATCAAAATCTTGGTGTTTTGAAGGCTTTCAAGGGCAGATTAGGTATTTGAGTTCTTATAGATCCCAGATCCCATATCCCTCCATAAAGAGTACCTGTCATGTGTCTATTGCTGTCACAAAGGATGTTTACATTCCTTGTGACAGCAATAAATGTGCTAACAATTTTTTTTAGAGCAACAGTGTAAAAAAAATAATAATAATAATTGAAAGGGACCCTGTCCCCCGTGCTAGCGTGCCAAGGTTAACAGGTGTGTTGGCCGTGCATACAGGCACTCAAACAGTGATTGTTCCACACATGTGAGGTATCGCTGAAAATGTCAGATCATGGACAGTAATTCTAGCACTAGACCTCCTCTGTAAATCTAAAGTAGCAACCAGTAAAGGCTTTTAAAGAGTTGTCTTTGGATAGTAAAATTTACAAAATTTGTTGCCGTTGCACGGGCGTGCACAATTTTAAAGCGTGACATGTTTGGTATCTATTTACTCAGCATAATTTCATATTTTATATTTTACAAAACAAATGGGTTATGTATTGTGTTTTTTTGCATTTAAGTTAAAAAAAGTGTATTTTTTCCCAAAAACGTTGTTTGAAAAACTGCTGCGTAAATACCATGTTACATAAAAAAATTGCAACCCACCAATTTATTCTCTAGGGCCTCTGCTTTAAAAAAAAATATATAATGTTCAGTGGTTATAAGTAATTTTCTAGCAAAAACAAATTGTTACAAAAGTGCCAGAAAAGGCCTGGTCTTCAAGTGGTTAAAAAGGAAAGTATTTGTTCCTGGTGTTAGGCATTAAATAAAGGCTGGGTACGATTTTAAAATCTTTTGCAAATACAAAATAGGACATTTAGCAATCATGTTTTAGTTTTATATGTGTAGCGGGGTGTTTCCCCTTTAATTAGGAGAAAGAACTACGGTTCCCAGAGGTCCACTGTTCACCGGATGTTTTGGGTTATGCCCCAGAGACTCATGGGGGAAGTGATATAAGGAAGGGGCGAGGCCTGACTCGCTCTCTTTGGACACGGGACGGCTGAGACTGATCCACCTGTGCGGAGCTGTGCTGTGTGAGGGCCTGAAGCCTGGGGACTTCTTGCAGCGAACCAAAGAGCCTTCCACCCTTTGCGAGCCTGGGTGGCATCCAACATCTCCTGCCTGCAGCCTAGATTGGATGGGAGACCCGATGGCAGCAACCGCTGTGTGCGAGTGACGACACAGCCGGTGGAAGTCCCGGACGGGTCGCGTCCGGAGGGTGAGCTGAGCGAAAGCTCATCCAATAACCTGTTTATAGTACTGTGCCTATAGACTGCCGAGGCCTACCACTTCACTTTAAGACTCTCACTGGAGATCCGCAGTAGGACTGATCCAGAGGATCTCTAGTGAAGTACGGTCAGTTGTTCAGATTCTCCCTGTTGGATTACAAAGTGTTTATTATTCTTATGTGCACCACCTCTACAGCAAGCCGGTGAAGAAACCATTATTCTTACAGGACTAAGTTTTAGAGTAAGGGATCAGGCCTGATCCGTTAGGTTACATTTAGCTATTGTACCATAGGGTACCTAGTTAACGGTCGCCCCACGTGGCGTTCCTTCACCCCCCCTTTATTCTATGGTGTAATGTGACTGTCATTGCAGGGCTCTGCATACAAGTTAAAAATCATATTGTCATTGCTGTGTGTTTTCTTTGCATAACAAGAAGTAAAATCCGTTATCCCTTTATTACTGTTCTATGTTTGAATCTCTCTCTTAAAGTATAAGGATATATGTGTGTATCCTTTAGACTAGCTGTGCCAGAGTGGGTAGAGCCGATTGCCGGTGGGTTGGAGAGCTGTACTCAGGGCCCAAATCAAACCTTGCGGCCCGCTTAAGCTGAGGGTATCGCTACACGTGGGGGCTCGTACATCCGGGATTACTGAGACAGCGGTGAAACCGCCAGAAGCTACCGGCATGGACCCGATAGAGGTGGGACAGTGGTACAAGAGATGGGGTGTAGACCCAGCCAGGACGGCAGTTATAGAACTCCCGGGGATATGGCAGACACAAGCAATGATACAACTCATAATGTCCCTATCACCGATTCACAAACCATGGGTGATAGATGTGAAAACTAGTGGTGGACTTTCACATGTCTTACTGGAATGGCAGGCAGAAATTCCTGAACAGTTTAGAGGCAACAGCATACAAGATGAGGACGAACAGGTCTATCATGTGCTGCATGCGCTGCCGCGCACAAGAGACAGCCCTCAGACAAAAATAACACTGTCACCGCAGCCATCTTCCCCGTCATCCCCACAGAAGGACACAAAGAGTCCCAGGACAAGCCCAGGCACCCTTAGTGCAGAATTATGCGCTGTTCTGGGGGAGATTGTAGCTCAGTGCAAGAAAGAGCCCACAGATTACCCGATGTCGGGGTACAGGAAACTCCGGATGTTTTCAGGGAGGAAACCAGTACCTTTGGAAGAAGAGGGATTTGAGGAGTGGCTAGACAGCGCAACTCAGGCACTAGAGGAATGGGAAGTTCCGGACCGCAGAAAGAAACAGAGGGTTGTGGAAAGTTTGAAAGGGCCTGCTCTAGAGGCCGTACGCAACCTGAAGATGAGCAAGGCAGATTGTACTGCACAAGAGTGCCTCGATGTGTTACAGAATGTGTTTGGTGGGACAGAGAAAGTCACGGAGCTTGCTTATCAGCTGGAGCATTGCTACCAGAAGGAAGGTGAGAAACTATCAGACTATATGGGACGCCTGGACAAAATACTGCATAGGATGATCCTAAAGAGGGGGATCAGCCCAGAGAAAGTAGATGAGGCCCGTGCTCAACAGGTAGTGAGGGGAGCTCAACCCATGGATCCAATTGCATGGACACTGCGTGCCCGGCAGGATGGGAGGAATCTGGAGTACCCTGACCTCATCCGAATGATTAGAGAGGAAGAGGCTATATTGGAAGAAAAAAAAAAGAACGCCTGATAGAGCCCGTCAAACAGCCGGTAGCAATAGTTACACCGGCCATGACTCCCGATAGGGGAGCGGAGGTGGACACTTTGAAGTTGCAGATGTCCCAGATGATGGAGATGATGACTGCTATAATGGCGAAAGGTCAAGGTGGAGCAGAGAAACCAAGCCCCAGAAAGGAGTTGTTCCCAGATACGTCAATACCGAGTCCCACTCGGGACCGAGAAGAGATGTTATGCTACAACTGCGGAGGCAGTGGCCACTTTGCCAGTAGGTGTTCCAGTCCTAAGAAGAAGAAAATGGATAATCGCCAGCCGGCGGGAAACGCCAGAGGGCCCCGGTGAGGGAGTCAACCGGGTGCCCATCTCTTTCAGTGAGCTCCAAACTGAATAGAAGGAAGAGGAAGAGAGAAAACACGACCCTTGAGAAGGAATTTAGGGTCTCTCAACCAAGATACACACCAGAGAGAGGGGACAAGACCCCTCAGAAGAAATTTAGCACTCCCAAGAAGGAATGCCTACAACCAAGAGACAATAACATCCCTCAGCGGGTTTGTAACCCCATTAGGGTGGCGAGGGTCAATGCATACCAGGCTCAGGGGAGAACAAAGTCAAAAACCAATTGGATGAAGACAAGTTCTCAGAAGAGAGTGACCTCAACCCGGCCGTACCCAGAAGAATTGGTCGGCCCGTCCCCCACGGTATCTATCCAGGTGGAAGAAGTATATACAAAGGCCCTTCTGGATACTGGAGCTCAAGTGACTTTATTGTATAGAGACTTCTATGATAGGCACTTAAGCCATTTGCCTATACGGAAGAGTTTCCCTTATGATGGTTATCTACCCATAAAGCTGACATTCGACCCCTCTGTGGCTGGGAAGACAGAAGTATTCGACACCCTGGCGGTTGTGTGTCCTAGACCACCCGGGGCCAACCAGATGTCCCTCATCATAGGCACCAATACGGATCTAGTGAGAAGACTTCTGACCCCCCTGGTGAAGATGAGGAGCCATCAAGATCCAAACATCCATCCCATGCTGAAGACAGCCTACCAACGGTTAGTGTTGGAGCAGAAGACCCCAGGAGAGGGGATAGGGAAGGTGTGGAGACTGGGGAGAGAAGGAGTGGTGCTGCAGCCCGGACAGGTGGCTTGCCTCAAGGCCACTGTGAAGCTCACCTGGGAGCAGCCTGGCCCCTTTGTCATGCTGGAATCCGACCCAAGGGAAGATCACTCAGGCCTTGAAGTGATTCCAATCAAGGCCTTGAAGAAAGCCAGGGGAAGAGTCCCGGTGAGTGTAAGGAACTCTACAGGAAGGGCCATAGAGATACCTGCCCGGATGTTGCTGGGACAGGTGTGTCCTGCTGTCCCAGTCAGCTGGTCAGAAGTGAAGCAAGCGGGTGAAGAAGGAGATGTTTGGGAAAAACTTTCCATTGAAAACCCGAACTTACCTGGGGCCTGGAAGGAGAGAGCCAAGGCCCAGCTGACTAGATGGGAGAAGATTTTCTCAAAAGATGAATTCGATGTGGGGCGTGCGAGGAGTGCTACCCACCGCATCCGCCTGCAAGAAGACAAACCGTTCAGGGAGAGAGTCAGGCGGGTTCCGCTGGCAGATCTGGAGGATCTGAGAGAACAGCTTGCAGAACTGAAAAAGACTGGGGTGATTCGAGAGTCCCGAAGCCCTTATGCCTCTCCAATAGTGGTGGTCAGGAAGAAGAATGGGTCGCTGAGGCTCTGCATTGACTACAGAACTCTCAACAGGAGGACCACCCCTGATCAGTACACCACGCCAAGGATAGAGGACGCCTTACAGAGTTTGTCTGGAGCTAAGTGGTTCAGCGTGATGGACCTCAAGAGTGGGTACTATCAAATTCCCATGCACCCAGAGGATAGGGAAAAGACCGCTTTCATAACTCCTGTGGGATTCTTTGAGTTTAACAGAATGCCCCAGGGCCTATCTGGAGCCCCAGCTACTTTCCAACTACTCATGGAGAAGACTGTCGGAGACATGAACCTCATAGAAGTCCTAGTGTACCTGGACGATGTCATTGTTTTCGGGAGAACTCTGGAGGAACATGAGGCCCGATTGGAGAAAGTGTTGAGGAGACTTAGTGAAGAGGGGTTGAAGCTTTCCCCCGAGAAGTGTCGGTTCTACCAGTCTTCGGTGAATTATCTGGGACACGTAGTGTCTGAAAAAGGGGTGGCGACTGATCCTGAGAAGTTGGAGGCGGTTACCTCCTGGCCAAGACCCACAACAGTCACCGAACTTAGATCTTTCCTAGGGTTCTGCTCCTATTATAGGAGGTTTGTGGATGGGTTTGCCCGTATTGCCAAGCCTTTAAATGAACTGCTCCGGACTGAAGGGGAAGAGGATGGCTTGGGCCCTAGAAGACCCGGGGAGTCGGTTCAAGATCAGTGGACCCCCAGTTGTGAAGAGGCCTTCAGAACCTTGAAGAGGAGCCTCACCACAGCCCCAGTTTTGGCCTATGCTGACCCCACCAGACCCTACGAGTTACATGTTGATGCTAGTCATGAAGGCCTAGGGGGAGTGCTCTATCAGGAGCATGAAGAGCAAATGCGACCAGTGGCTTATGTGAGTCGAAGTCTGACCCCCTCGGAGAAAAACTACCCCACCCATAAGTTGGAGTTCTTGGCCCTCAAATGGGCAGTTGTGGACAAACTAAGAGACTACCTTTATGGAGCAGAGTTTACAGTGAAAACAGATAACAACCCCCTGACCTACCTGTTCACCACTGCCAAGTTGGATGCCACAGGACACAGGTGGCTAGCTGCATTATCTGGGTTCAACTTCAGTCTGAAGTACAGACCAGGGGCTGGAAATAGGGATGCAGATGCCCTGTCCCGAAGATCTCATGCCATGGCTGATGACTGGGAGGACTGGACTCAGGTAGCACCGGACGGGGTGCGGGCCCTTTGTCAAGGAGCTGAATTCCAAGCCCGAGGAGGCTCCAGAGCAGAGGAAATAGGAGTTACCACAGTGGGAGTTCCAAAACACTACTGTGGGGTGACTCAACTTGAAGAGGAAGGCTTGTCGAAGCTGTCTAAGAAGGAACTGAGGTGCGACCAATTGGAAGACCCCATAGGGAGATTGGTCTTTGAAGCATTGGAAAACGAGAGTCCAGAGAAACTTCGACATCACCCCTCCAAGGAGGCTCGTCTGCTATGGAGGGAGCTAGACAAGCTACAGGTCCATCAGGGAGTGGTCTACCGAAGGGGCCCCTCTGATGACTCCGAGGATAAATGGCAGTTGTTTCTCCCAGAGAAGTACAGAGAGACTGTGCTGGTTGCCTTACATGACCAGCATGGTCACCTGGGAGCTGAAAGAACCTTCCAACTTGTCAGAAGCCGGTTCTATTGGCCCTGTATGAGGGCTGAAGTGGAGGAATATTGTCACTCCTGTGCACGATGCATCCAGAGGAAGACTCTACCCCATCAAGCTGCCCCAATGGGCCACCTACAGAGTCAAGGCCCAATGGATCTGGTATGCATTGACTTTCTCTGCCTCGAACCCGATTTGAGTGGATTGGGAAATGTTCTGGTGGTAACCGATCATTTCACCCGTTATGCACAGGCGTTCCCCACCAGAGACCAGAAGGCTTCCACTGTAGCTAAGGTGCTTCTAGAAAAATACTTCGTCCACTATGGATTACCACAGAGAATCCACTCTGACCAAGGAAGGGACTTTGAGAGTCGCCTGATCCGGAACCTACTGGACTCCCTGAGAGTGGAAAAGACCAGGACTACCCCTTATCATCCACAAGGAGATGCCCAGCCTGAGAGGTTTAATCGGACTTTGTTAAACATGCTGGGGACTCTGGAGACAGAGAAGAAGCAGCATTGGAGTCAACACATATCCACTTTGGTGCATGCCTACAATTGCACCACCAGTGATGTGACGGGTTACTCTCCCTACCGCCTCATGTTTGGGAGAGAAGCAAGATTGCCAGTGGATCTGGCCTTTGGCATTTCCCTAGACTATACCTCTGCTACCTCCCACAAAGGATATGTGGACCGACTTAGGTATAAACTGAAAGCGGCCTATGAACAAGCCCAAGCGGCCTCAGACCGGAGAGGGGTCAGAAAAAAAAGGAACTTTGACCTGAAGGTTCGAGTGCAAGACCTGCAGCCTGGAGACCGTGTGCTGCTACGCAACCTAGGGATCCCAGGGAAGCATAAACTTGCTGATAGATGGAGGTCCGAGCCTTATGTCATTTGTAGAAAACTTCCTGGACTACCGGTGTATAAGTTAAAGCCAGAGGGGAGAGTGGGACCCTTGAAAACCTGGCACAGAAATCACTTACTCCCACTTAAAGAGGCAGTCAGGATACCTTCAGTGAAGAACCTGACGGAATCTGTTTCTATCTTGGATACCCCCAGACCCAACACTCGGTCTCAGACCCTCCGAGCTAGGGATGGACAGGCTTCCCAACCAAGTGAAGATGGGAGGGGAGAACTTGAGTGGCTATGGCCCTCCTCAACTCCAGGGAGTTCCGCCATAGACCTTCCACCCACTGAAGATACACAGGATGGGACCCTGAACCCAGAGGCTACAGAGTTCATTCCATCCAGTGATGTGCCTGAATGCTGGGAAGATATTCCGGGCCTTTACTCAGAAGCAGAGGAGGAAGAGGCCCCAGAATCAGTGATGGTGTCAGAAAGTGTTCCTGACGCAGAGCCTGTGGTACCTGAGCCTGAAGTCCCAAGGGAGCAAAGAACTTACAGAGCAGTGAGGCCACCTAGGAGATTAACCTACCCTCAATTGGGAAAAAGCTCAGAGGACTCTGTTGCCACTGCCAGAAGAAGTACTAAGTGCTCAGATCCTTCCACTGTTCATTTGGTGGAAGGCAACCCCAGCTCACTCTCTGGCACAGTTAGACAGGCCACCCATGCTAGTGTGACCTGTGGTATAGGGAACCCCACCTCTGAGTTTTGGTGGAAATTCCCTGTACCAACATCATACTCCGCATTCAGTAAATTGGTTCAGAATTGTTGTTAAATTGTTTATCTTTGGGGACCAAAGAGTTTTAGTGGGGGGAGTGTGTAGCGGGGTGTTTCCCCTTTAATTAGGAGAAAGAACTACGGTTCCCAGAGGTCCACTGTTCACCGGATGTTTTGGGTTATGCCCCAGAGACTCATGGGGGAAGTGATATAAGGAAGGGGCGAGGCCTGACTCGCTCTCTTTGGACACGGGACGGCTGAGACTGATCCACCTGTGCGGAGCTGTGCTGTGTGAGGGCCTGAAGCCTGGGGACTTCTTGCAGCGAACCAAAGAGCCTTCCACCCTTTGCGAGCCTGGGTGGCATCCAACATCTCCTGCCTGCAGCCTAGATTGGATGGGAGACCCGATGGCAGCAACCGCTGTGTGCGAGTGACGACACAGCCGGTGGAAGTCCCGGACGGGTCGCGTCCGGAGGGTGAGCTGAGCGAAAGCTCATCCAATAACCTGTTTATAGTACTGTGCCTATAGACTGCCGAGGCCTACCACTTCACTTTAAGACTCTCACTGGAGATCCGCAGCAGGACTGATCCAGAGGATCTCTAGTGAAGTACGGTCAGTTGTTCAGATTCTCCCTGTTGGATTACAAAGTGTTTATTATTCTTATGTGCACCACCTCTACAGCAAGCCGGTGAAGAAACCATTATTCTTACAGGACTAAGTTTTAGAGTAAGGGATCAGGCCTGATCCGTTAGGTTACATTTAGCTGTTGTACCATAGGGTACCTAGTTAACGGTCGCCCCACGTGGCGTTCCTTCACCCCCCCCTTTATTCTATGGTGTAATGTGACTGTCATTGCAGGGCTCTGCATACAAGTTAAAAATCATATTGTCATTGCTGTGTGTTTTCTTTGCATAACAAGAAGTAAAATCCGTTATCCCTTTATTACTGTTCTATGTTTGAATCTCTCTCTTAAAGTATAAGGATATATGTGTGTATCCTTTAGACTAGCTGTGCCAGAGTGGGTAGAGCCGATTGCCGGTGGGTTGGAGAGCTGTACTCAGGGCCCAAATCAAACCTTGCGGCCCGCTTAAGCTGAGGGTATCGCTACATATGCATATACATACACCAGTGTTTAAAACACATTCCAAGCAATAGAGACACAAAACTCACAGAATTAGCTCATTTGTATATTAGCCGCATATTTTGTATTAATATTACATTGGATTTCTAAATCACAACATCTCACCCTACATCCTGGTTTATAAATGAATTAATAACTTGTGGAAAGTATATTTTATTGGGCTTTAGGCACATTTAAAATCTAACTTATTATGGTCAGTCTGTCATTCTGTCGCTAAATCACTTTGAAATCCCTAATTTGGGTTGAACATAAAAAAATTGCCTGTCAAGGTGCTTGATGATGTATGGTATTTAATTGTAACAAATTGCCCATGATTAATTCAATAAGAATTTTAATGAAATGCACTTAGTAACTTTGTAACTGTTAATCACTCCAGGTGGTTAAGCAAAATGGCATGGTTAAGACCATAAAGCCCTTACTTAAGCAACGTGTTAATTAACTTCTGCATTAATAAAAAGATTGCCTAAATTTTGAAAGACAAAAAGAGGACTAAAGCATTGCATTCACCTGGGCTTAGATGTGAAATAAAACATACAAAATTAAACTTAAGCAGGCAATTAGGTTATGGAATAGACCACCAGTTTATTAACAATATCTGTTACCACAAACAAATAGAAACAATTAAAGTATATCATCCCTTTTTGGACACATTTGACAGTGTAGCTGATTAATAAATTAGATTTATTATCCAACTTCTTTTTTGAACAACATGTACAGGAAAAATAATCCTATTTTTAATTAATATTGTTGTAAAATGGAAATGAAAGCATTTTGTACAGGCTTGTTGTTCACTATTTTGGTATTAGACTTGCATATATTACCTCTAGTGGTCATCTGCTGAAATTTGAATTACGGAGCAAGATAATAAAACCCTTTTAAAGGTATTTAATTTTCAATTGACTATGTAATCTCTTTAATTTTTATTCTTTTCATTTTTTCAGAAGCACATGTGAATAATAGTATTTGCTGTGTGCTTTAAAAACCATGTATGAATTTTTATTTTGTATTTTAATGGTTGCATCCATATTTGCTCATTAAATGGTAGGTTCAGCTTCCTGTTTTCAGGGCTATATAATGGTTGTGCTTTACTGAGCTTAGTCACAGTGCAAATTGGCTAACTAACTCAATATAATACATTTCCCATGTGAGTCATATCTTACCACTAGCAGTAAAGCATAACTTAGGTTAATATTGGCCAGAGGTTTTCCCATATATTGCATGTATAAATTACATGCCGGGCTGGCTCCACCATAAGGCGGCTTAGAAAGCTGCCTGAGGGCGCCATGGTGGAGGGGGCGGAAAGATCAGAATCCCCAGCCACTTGCTGAGGATTCTATACCTCCCAACGATCCTAGATAGAGTCCTGCCACAAATTCTGTCTGAATTCCGACAAACCCTGAAACTTGGCTGCACTAGTCAGTCTGGTTGGGGCGCGCTAGTGCAGGTAAACCTTGTACCTGACCCGTACCTCTTGCTCCTCCTCTCTATTCTGATTCTCAGCCTGTGTGGATCCGGTATAGTGAGATCCTCATGGTTCCCCCCACCGCCCTATGTGAGTGTGTGTTCCAGCCTCACCCACCTCCAGGGATCTGCACAGCATGGAGAGGCGGTGACTGCATCTGACTAATGGAGCCACTAATGTCAGATCAAAAAATATGTTAACCGCTTGCTTGCCGACCGCCGCACGAACTTATACGTCGACAGAATGGCATGGCTGGGCAAATGGGCGTATATATACATCCCCTTTAATTTGCCGCCGTGTGGTCGCACGCGCGCCCCCGGTGGCACGCTCCTGGCCCTGACGCAAGCTCCGTGACCGTGCCCGCGGGACCCGCGGACTCAATGTCCGCCAGTGTCCCTTGATTGGGTCACAGAGCTGAAGAACAGGGAGATGTCAGTGTAAACACAACATCTCCCCGTTCTTCCTAGTGACATGTCACTGATCGTCTGTTCCCTCTCATCATGAACAGCGATCAGTGACATGTCACTCGTAGCCAGGCCCCCTAACAGTTAGAATCACCCCTAGGACACACTTAACCCTTTCAGCGCCCCCTACAGGTTAACCCCTTCACTGCCAGTGTCATTGTTATAGTAATCAGTGCATTTTTATAGCACTGATCGCTGTAAAAATGACATTGGTCCCAAAAATGTGTCAAAAGTGTCTGATGTGTCTGCCATAATGTCGCAGTCACGATAAAAATCGATGATCGCTGCCATTACTAGTAAAAAAATAAAAATATTAATCAAAATGCCATAAAACTATCCCCTATTTTTTAGACGCTATAGCTTTTACGCAAACCAATCAATAAACGCTTCTTGAGATTTTGTTTACCAAAAATATGTAGAAGAATACGTATTGGCCTAAACTGAGGAAAAAATTTGTTTTTTATATATTTTTGGGGGATATTTATTATAGAAAAAAGTAAAAAATATAGATTTTTTTTCAAAATTGTCACTCTATTTTTGTTTATAGCGCAACAAATAAAAACCGCAGGAGGTGATCAAATACCACCAAAAGAAAGCTCTATTTGTGGGAAAAAAAGGACGTCAATTTTGTTTGGGAGTAGTGTTGAGCGAACCCGAACTGTAAAGTTCGGGTCCGTACCGAACTTTAGCTTTTTCCCAAACCCGGACTTTGCGCAAAAGTCCGGGTTCAGGTTCGGCAATCTAATTACGCAGTTAGAAATGCTTCAGGGGCCAGCCAATCACCTTTTGATTAGCTTGTGTGCCCTTAGAAGCCATCATAGCCATGCCTACTAATGGCATGGCTGTGATTGGTCAGTGCAACATGTGACCCAGCTTCTATATAAGCTAGAGGCACACAGCACACACGTCACTCTGCTTCAGAATAGATAGGGAGAGGATCTAGTCTGCTGCTGCTGCTTTTAGGGAGAGATAGAAAAATACATGAGTTAGTCCTGATTCTGGAATCTGAGGGAAAAGATAGAGAGACAGTGTAGTGTAGGGCCAGGTTCCTGTTTTTTGCTTTTAGGGAGAGAGATATATAATATAGGAAAAGGAGTCCAGATTCAGAGATATAACTCAGCGATCTGCATAGGTTTACCTGTTTGTGTTGCAGTGCAGTCTTTTTACACTGCCATGAGCCCAGTGTCAGAGAAAATCTACCTTTTATCTGCAAGCTCAGTGCACCAGCACTGCATATATTACGTTGAGAGATACACCGTTTCCATACTGTGGGTGTATTCTGCTCTTGGAAAAAGATCCATTTAGGACAAAAAAAAAAAGGCACTTTATTGTGCTCTTTTCCAAAAGACCCATCGTGCAAAAAAAGACCCGTTTAGGGCAAAAAAAATTAAAAATTTGCACTTTAATGTACGCTTGCAAAAAGAGCCATTTAGGGCCACAAAAAATATTTTGCAGTGTGTTATACATATGTGGAGGTGTGTGAAATAAACAATTTCTAAATAGTTTTCTTCTACTGTGCTATACTAAAAAAAAAAAAACATTTTTTTTAATAGCATTTTCTGCAGTTCTGTAGCTGTGCGATTCAGCGGTTACGTACTGTGGGTGTATTGTGGTCTTCCAAAAAACGCCATTTAGGGCCACAAAAAATATTTTGCAGTGTGTTATACATATGTGGAGGTGTGTGAAATAAACAATTTCTAAATAGTTTTCTTCTACTGTGCTATACTAAAAAAAAAAAAACATTTTTTTGAATAGCATTTTCTGCAGTTCTGTAGCTGTGCGATTCAGCGGTTACGTACTGTGGGTGTATTGTGGTCTTCCAAAAAATGCCATTTAGGGCCACAAAAAATATTTTGCAGTGTGTTATACATATGTGGAGGTGTGTGAAATAAACAATTTCTAAATAGTTTTCTTCTACTGTGCTATACTAAAAAAAAACATTTTTTTTTAATAGCATTTTCTGTAGTTCTGTAGCTGTGCGATTCAGCGGTTACGTACTGTGGGTGTATTGTGGTCTTCCAAAAAACGCCATTTAGGGCCACAAAAAATATTTTGCAGTGTTATACATATGTGGAGGTGTGTGAAATAAACAATTTCTAAATAGTTTTCTTCTACTGTGCTATACTAAAAAAACAACATTTTTTTTGAATAGCATTTTCTGCAGTTCTGTAGCTGTACGATTCAGCGGTTACGTACTGTGGGTGTGTTCTGCTCTTCCAAAAACACCCATTTAGGGCAACATCCTAAATTTGGAAAATATGAGGAGAAGGTCAAAGGGACGTGGTGGCCCCGGTTGTGGTGCTGCTGGTGGAGCTCCTGTTGCAGGGAGAGGACGTGGTGGATCTGTACCAGATACACGCACAAGTGAAACACATTCCTCAGGTGCGAGTAGGCGACCGAGCCTGCGGCGGTATTTTGTCGCGCCTAATGAGGCTGTACGAATGTTTAGGCCAGGACAAGTACAGGCAATAGTAGATTGGGTTGCTAACAGTGCCTCGGGTTCCTTCACATTGTCTCCCACCCACTCTTCTGATGAAAGATCAGAGTTGGCACCTGAAACCCATGTCCATCAGTCTTTCACCTCACCCCCTTGCAAATCAGCCAAGCAGTCTGAGCCCCAAATCATGCAGCAGTCTCTTTTGCTTTTCGATGACTCTGTTAGCAGGGTTTCCCAGGGCCATCCACCTAGCCCTGCCCCAGAAGTGGAAGAGATTGAGTGCACCAATGCCCAACCACTTATGTTTCATGATGAGTACATGGGAGGACCATTGCCGCACGTCTCGGATGATGACGAAACACAGGTGCCAACTGCTGCTGCTTTTGCAATTGTGCAGACAGACAAGGCAGGGGTGAAGACTGGGTGGAAGATGATGTGGAGGACAATGAGGTCCTCGACCCCACATGGAATCAACGTTATGCAGGTGACCAGTGTAGTTTGGAAGAAGAGGCGGTGGTCGCACAGAGCCACCAGCACAGCAGAAGAGGGAGCAGGGTGCAAAAGCGGAGCGTCCGTCCCCTAGACAGTATGTCTGCTACTGCCCAACGCAGCAAGGGACCGAGCACACCAAAGCCAGGTCCAAGGAGTTCCCTAGCATGGCAGTTCTTCACACAATGTGCTGATGACAAGACACGAGTGGTTTGCACGCTGTGCAATCAGAGCCTGAAGCGAGGCATAAACGTTCTCAACCTGAGCACAACCTGCATGACCAGGCAACTAAGTGCAAAGCACGAGCTGCAGTGGAGTAGACACCTCAAAAACCAAGAAAGGTCTCTGGCTCCTCCTGCTTCCTCTTCTGCTGCAGTCTCGGCCTCTTCATCCACCTCTGTAGTGACAGTGGCACCTGCCACCCCGCAAACAGAGGATCTGCCAGCAACACTTCCACCTGGGTCACCAACCATCTCCACAATGTCCCATGGAAGCGTTCAGCTCTCTATCTCCCAAACATTGGAGCGGAAGAGGAAGTACCCCCCTAGCCACCCGCGATCCCTGGCCCTGAATGCCAGCATTTCAAAACTCCTGGCCTTTGAAATGCTGTCATTCCGTCTGGTGGAGACGCAGAGTTGTAAAAGCCTGATGGCATTGGCTGTCCCACAGTACGTCGTGCCCAGCAGCCACTACTTTTCCAGGCGAGCCATCCCTTCCCTGCACTACCAAGTGGGGGACAAAATCAGGTGTGCACTGCACAATGCCATCTGTGGCAAGGTCCACCTAACTACGGATGCGTGGACCAGTAAGCACGGTCAGGGACGTTATATCTCCCTAACAGCACACTGGGTAAATGCAGTGGTGGCTGGGCCTGAGGCAGATAGCAGTTTGGCGCATGTCCTTCCACCACCGAGGATTGCTAACTCCTCCTACTCCGCTTTCTCATCCTCTACCGCCTCCTCATCCGGTCAGCGTAACACCTTCACCACCAACTTCAGCACAGCCAGGGGTAAACGACAGCAGGCAGTTTTAAAACTTTCCTGTTTGGGGGAAAAACCCCACACCGCGCAGGAGTTGTGGAGGGACATGGAACAACAGACCAATGAGTGGTTGCTGTCAGTGAGCCTCAAGCCCGGCCTGGTGGTATGCGATAATGGGCGAAATCTCGTAGCAGCTCTGGGCCTAGCCGGTTTGACGCACATCCCTTGCCTGGCGCATGTGCTGAACTTGGTGGTCCAGCGGTTCCTTAAAAATTACCCCAATATGCCAGAGCTGCTGCAGAAAGTGCGGGCTGTCTGTGCGCACTTTCGGCGTTCTCACCCTGCTGCTGCTCGCCTGTCAGCACTGCAGCGTAACTTCGGCCTTCCCGCTCACCGCCTCATATGTGACGTGCCCACAAGGTGGAACTCCACCTTGCACATGCTGGCCAGACTGTGCGAGCAGCAGCAGGCGATAGTGGAGTTTCAGCTGCAGCAATCACGCGTGAGTCGCTCTGCGGAACATCACCACTTCACCAACAATAACTGGGCCTCCATGCGAGACCTGTGTGCCTTGTTGCGCTGTTTCGAGTACTCCACCAACATGGCCAGTGCCAATGACGCCGTTCTCAGCGTTACTATCCCAGTTCTATGCCTCCTTGAAAAAACGCTTCGGGCGATGATGGAAGAGGATGTGGCACAGGAGGATGAGGAGGAGGAGGAGGAAGCGGGATCATTTCAAAGGCTTTCAGGGCAGTCTTTCACAAGTGGCTACGAGGGTGGATTCCTGCACCAACAAAAGCCAGGTACACAATTGTCCGGCAGAAAGGGCACAGTTCTGGAGGATGACGAGGTGGAGGAGGAGATGGAGGAGGAGGAGGAGGAGGAGGAGGAGCCATGTTCACAGCAGGGTGGCACCCAGACCAGCTCGTGGCCATCACTGGTGCGTGGCTGGGGGGATACAGAGGACACAGACAATACACCTCCCACAGAGGACAGCTTTTCTTTGCCTCTGGGCAGCCTGGCACACATGAGCGATTACATGCTACAGTGTTTCCGCAATGACCGCCGAGTTGCCCACATTTTAACTGGTGCTGATTACTGGGTGGCCACCCTGCTGGATCCCCGTTACAAGGACAAAGTACCGTCCTTAATTTCCTCACTGGAGCGGGATCGTAAGATGCGCGAGTACAAGCGCACGCTGGTAGATGCGCTGCTGGTGGCATTCCCACCTGACAGCGGGCGTACGGTGGAAGCACAAGGCGAAGGCAGAGGAGGAGGAAGAGGTCGCCAACGCAACCGGGGCACCGGCAGCACCTCAGAAGGCAGGGTTAGCATGGCCGAAATGTGGAAAAGCTTTGTCAGCACGCCACAACAACCAGCACCACCAGCTGAGATGGAACGTCTTAGTAGGAGGCAGCATTTCACCAACATGGTTGAGCAGTATGTGTCCACAGGCCTACACGTACTGGATGACGGGTCTGCCCCCTTTAACTTCTGGGTCTCCAAATTGGGCACATGGCCTGAGCTTGCCCTTTATGCCTTGGAGGTGCTGGCCTGCCCTGCAGCCAGTGTATTATCTGAACGTGTATTTAGCACGGCAGGGGGCGTTATCACAGACAAGCGCAGCCGCCTGTCCAGAGCCAATGTGGACAAGCTCACGTTCATTAAAATGAACCAGGCATGGATCCCACAGGACTTGTCCGTACCTTCTGCAGAATAGACATGTATACCGGTGTTGTGACAAAAACTGTCCGGCCATCGGATTGTGTCCGGCCCGTACTGCGAAGGCGCAGCGCATGCGCAGTACAGAGGACAAGGAGATTCACAAAATCTCCGAAGATGAACGGCGCCTGCGCTGTGAGTGCAGGTTCAAGCCCCACCATCCAAGTGGACATACGGTAGCACATAGTAACAGGGCCCCTCACGGGCTCGCTTCGATCGCCACGCTTCGGGCATGGCCTCACTTGGCTCGGCTTGAACCATGGATGGTGTGGCCTTCACCTGAACTCACCACGCAGGCGCCGTTCGTCTTGGGAGATTTTCAAAATCCACTTGTCCTACATACTGAGCAAGCGCAGTACAGGGTGGACACTATTTGATGGGGGACAGAATTCGACACACCTCACTGGCCTTACCCAGCCATTGTTGTATTTTTGAACCAGTGTTGGCTACCTTGTCCTCCTCCACCGCCGCTTCCACCTACACAGCCACATCCACCGCCACCTCAACCTCCTACTCCATATGGACCTCGTCCTCCTAGGTCAAGATTATAATTTTTATTTTATTTTTTTGTAGCGCACAGATCCTTTCCCCCTTACCTGCCTTTATGTTGTTGGCTCCTCGCAGGAGGGAGAAAGGCACACCGCACTACCAGCCCGTACCCTCCTATATAAAGAGGTTGAGCGGTGTACTTGACGGGCCGTGTCCACAGCCGGAGTCAAAACTCCTCCAGAGGATGATTCTCACCACTACTGTAGGTAGAGGCAAGTCCTTTAATTCCCATTAAAGTCAATGTCCACACCAGCTGAAATTACAACTCTTATTCTCTCATGGAAAAATAAATTGTACTCGGATAGAAAAGGTTAGAGCAAAGAAACAGGACAGCTGAAGGTGTGGAGGAGGTCCAGGCACAAACGTAGCACATTCACTTCACTGCTTAGGTTTCTCAAACAGTTTTAGGTGCACGGTCTCTGCCACAGACCTTGAGGTTGGTCTCTGCCACAGACCGGGTGTACAAGGCCCCTGCCACGGACCTGGAGAACTTCGGTCTCTGCCACAGACCAGGGTGTATAAGGCCCCTGCCACGGGCCGGGTGAATAAGGCCTCTGATACAGTCAAGATGACCTTGAGCTTCTCCTTCTACGAACCTAGCCCATATCAAGGGGAAGACATCTCTCCAGGCAGTCAACAGACCCTTCCTTCACCGTGACTCCCGCATCGGTCCATCAGAATGATCCTCCCTTCCCTGGAACAGGGTCCCCTACACGAGGCGGCACCCTAAGACTCCTCAACCCTTAGCGGACTCCAGACGAAGGCTCTGGACTTCAGGCTTTACTCCCACACCTAGGCCTCCATACCCAGGGCAGCAGGAACTCCAGGATAGTACCTCACCCCGGGCTAAAGGTACCCGAGATGGAACAGGAACACATGCACCCAGGCCGAAGGCACCTGGGCGCGGACCCCACTGAACATCAGCCCCCAGGCCAAAGGTCTGCCCCTTTTATATACTCTCCCGGCATGCACAGCAGGTTCCCCGCCCCGCTGTACTACTGCCAAGAGGGGACACAAAAGGCACAGCACTGTATCGGCAGTTCAACCATAGCCTACCATGGCAGCGCCACCTGTAGGCCGCAGGGAACTGCACACCAATACTGTCCCCCGAGGACAAAATGGTCCATGAATCCTACAGAATTAGGGTGTTTGAGCCTATTTACCACTCAAACACTTCCCTTAAATTTAGCACCTCGCTACATTTTTATTTCAAAGTATTTTATTTTCCCACTAGCTTACCCATTAAATTGAATAATTTATTCCAGAAAGGGCGTATTCTGGGGCATTCCCACCATATGCGTGGCATCGTGCCGTTGAGTTTCTGAGATTCTTAATGACTTCCTGTACCTCTTCTGCTGAAAAGGGGGCCTCCAGCATATTTTTTTATTTTTTTATTTTTTTATGTTATTTTAAGTTATTTCCCTATCCACATTTGTTTGCAGAGCACTTGCCATGCTCTTAACAACATTTCGCTGCCATTTGCAGCCCTCTAGCCCTTTCCATTACTTTTTTAGAGCCTTTTTAGTCCTTAGAAGTCCGGGTCCCCATTGACTTCAATGGGGTTCGGGTTCGGGTTCGGGTTAAAGTTCGGTCCCGAACCCGAACTTTTTTCAGAAGTTCGGCCGAACCCGTCAAACCCGAACATCCAGGTGTCCGCTCAACTCTATTTGGGAGCCACGTCGCAATTGTCAGTTAAAGCGATACAGTGCCGAATCGCAAAAAGTGGCCTGGTCTTTGGCCAGCCAAATGGTCCGGGGCTTAAGTGGTTAAAGTAAGCATTTTAATAACAGCTCACATAAGGTGAATTTAGCCATTCTAGCACACTTGAGAACTGCACATAATACTTACTTTATTTACATTAACAGTTATTTTTGGTAAGGAAGGAGTTATTGTCTTACTGGTGCAAATAAAAAAGTATCATTGACAGTACTCCAAAATTCTCAAAATGCTTCTAACTGTAAGACCCAAACTTGCATAAAACCTCCACCATGCTTTACTATCGCCTGCAGGCACTCATTAATGTACTGCTCTCCAGCCCTTCGCGAACAAACTGCCTCCTGTTACAGCCAAATATTTCAAATTTTGACTCATCAATACAGAACACTTGCTGACATTTTTCTGCACCCAAGTTCCTATGTTTTTGTGCATATCATATGCAAACAAGGCTAAGCAACTCAACAATGCACGAAAACATAGGCACTAGTGTGCAGAAAAATGGCTGCAGGTGTTCATGACTAATAAGATTTTTTTTTTTATATTTGGTGGTAGCAAAAAGGCAGTTTGTTTGCTGAAGGGCTGGAGAGTGGTACAATAATGAGTATCTGCAGGCAACAGTGAAGCATGGTGGAGGATCCTTGCAAGTTTGGTGCTGCATTTCTGCAAATGGAGTTGGAGATTTGATCAGTATCAATGGTGTCCTCAATGCTGAGAAATACAGTCAGATACTTATCCACCATGCCATACCATCAGGGAGGCTTGTAATTGCCCCAAATTTATTCTGCAGCAGGACAACAACCCCAAACATGCAGCCAATGTCATTTACAATGATCTTCAGTTTAAAGAAGAACAAGGAGCCCTGGAAGTTATGGTTTGGCCACCACAGAGCCCTGATCTCAACATCATCAAGTCTGTCTGGGATTACGTGAAGAGACAGAAGGATTTTAGACAGCCTACATCCACAGAAATTATTTATCCAAGATGTTTAGAACAAGCTACCTATTGAGTTCCTTCAAAAACTGTGTGGAAGTGTACCTAGAAGAATTGATGCTGTTTTAAGTGCGGTCACAACAAATATTGATTTGATTAGGATTTCTCCTATGTTCATTTACTTTCCATTTTGTTAATTAATAAAAAAACTATTAACACTTGTATTTCTGAAAGCATTCTTCATTTGCAGCATTTTTTCACACCTGCCTAAGGCTCCATGTACACAGAAGCTGATAAACTGCAGTTAATGGGCGTTTTGGCGTTTTTTTTAAAAGCCCATTAACTGCACTCTATGTTAGCCTATGTGTTCATGTACACATAACGTTTTTTAGCTTTAATGAGCAGTGGAGTTAATGGGCTTTTTTCTGAACGCAAGAAATTTGCGTTCAAAGTGCCGTTTTTCGGCAGAAAAAACGCAAAAAAACGCAAAACGCCGAAAAACGCTCATAAACGCTCATAAACGCTCAAAACGCTGGCCGCGGGCGTTTTTTAGCGTTTTTTGGTCCATTGAAAAATTATTATTTTTTTTTTTTTTTTAAAAGCTAAAAAAAGCTACACTGAAAAACGCTAATAAAAGCTAGTAAAAAAACGCTGATAAAAGCTAGCTTTTTCTGCTGCTTTAACGACCGTTTTTGAGCTTCTGTGTACATGGAGCCTTAATGAGCAGTGGAGTTAATGGGCTTTTTTCTGAACGCAGGAAATTTGCGTTCAAAGTGCAGTTTTTCGGCAGAAAAAAACGCAAAAAAACGCAAAACGCCGAAAAACGCTCATAAACGCTGGCCTCGACCGTTTTTTGGTCCATTGAAATATTTTTTTTTTTTTTTTTTTTTTAAAAGCTACACTGAAAAACGCTAATAAAAGCTAGTAAAAAAAACGCTGATAAAAGCTAGCTTTTTCTGCTGCTTTAAAAACGGCCGTTTTTGAGCTTCTGTGTACATGGAGCCTAAACGTATGCACAGTTCTGTGTTTCCTTTAGACTGATACAATCAAATTACAGATTCTTCCTCTGCTAATTTTATTCAAAAGGAAATAAAAACTGTAGTAAAAAAACAGCAAAATCTTATGTAAATATAATACATATAAGTCATAGGAAGCAATTGTTGTAAACACTACAGCTGGCCTTAATTGCTGTTATCAATAACTGCAGGATGGGTCTTGGGCATTTCAAAGGAAAACCCGTGAATTGTTTACCAACAAGATCAAAAGTATTTGATCAAACAACCAGTTTCCTCTACCTCCTAGTAATGTAGAAAACATATAAATCAAGGGAAGATTTAAGTGCTATGGGAGAGCAGGATTTCAGGAATGACCTAGGATATAGGGTACAGCATGAGTACTCAACCTGTGGCCCTCCTTCTGTTGCGGAACCAAAAGTCCCATCATACCTCTGCCTTTGGGAATCATGCTTGTAACTGTCAGTGGCTTGCAATGCATTATGGGACTTGTAGTTCTGCAACAGCTGGAGGACCACAGGTTGAGCACCCGTGGACATATAGGTGCATAGATTAAGCATAAATTCTGAACTTAGTATTCTGAAGGGGACTCTTATGCCCCATACACACAATCGTTTTTCATGCCGTTAAAAATGGAATTTTTAAAAATGGGCATTAAAACCGATCGTGTGTATGCTCCAGAGCATTTTTAACGATGTGAAAAACGGCCATAAAAAATTTCGAACTCTATTTTTTCACGTCGTTTTTCATGTCGTTTTTTTTAACGACGTGAAAAACGATAGTGTGTATGCTTTCACGAGGAGAAAAAAAATGCGCATGCTCAGAATCAAGTATGAGACGGGAGCGCACGTTTTGGTAAAGCTAGCGTTGGAAATGGAGATGGCACATTCATCACGGTGGAATTAATAGCATGGTTTTAATGCTGCGCATTCCGTTCTTCTTTTGATAATGCTTAAATTATTACCTTCTTTTGCTAATGACATTGAGAGTTATGCCAAACTTGTTTCTTAAGTAATTCCTAATTGATCTAATGATTGTAAAATATTCTTTTGAAGCCACATCTCCCTCATAAATTCATAAATAAATGTAAATATCACAATTATTTTTATTTATATTTTTTGTGTTTTTTATTTTTTTATTTTAGTAATTAAGTTAGCTTTATTTATTTTTTTGGGCTTCTTTGATATATGTAGGCTTATTTTTTTATTTATTTTTTTTGGATTTTGCTTAAATTATTGGTGTGTAAAGTTACCACACCAACCTTCAAAATGTGTCTCATTTTGCCTCAAGGAGGTTTGTGTCCCTTGTTAATACCAATAATATTATTTGAAATGTCCCTGCCTACTCCCTAGCAAAGTCTCTTTTGAAATACAAATCACATAGTCAAGTATTTGAAGCCAAAAAAAAGAATCCTTTATTTAGGTACATTACAAATTAAAGGTGAAGGCAGCACTGGAGAGCCTGCTTGCATTTGTGCATCCTTTGGACCCCACAACAACCATCCAAGATGTCAAAACCAAACTATTTAATAAAAAAAAAAGGAGCCCAATCTTGGCTTGAACTCCCAGAGGTCAGGAACAGCAGCAGATAAGTCATATATGTCCCCAGTCTGTGGTACTACAGCAGGCATTATTTTTTCCTCTTCCTTGTAGCCTTCTCTCCAGTCTTCTCTGCAGCCTTCCCTGCAGCCTTTGTTGCTTGCTTCCTCGGAGGCTGGGGATCAGGAGGAGAGGAGGTGGCAGGTGGAGTAGTAGGAGGAGGAGGAGGAGGAGAAGGTGGAGGAGTAGGGACAACCTCAGTGATGTCGGTGATCTTGGTCAGTTCACCGAGCAACCCCTTGTTAATGACCTTCAGCAGAAGGTTCTCACTATATAGCTTTTTCCGCAAGTCCATTTGGCCTAACTTATGGGCCAGGACTGCGGCAAAGCCCTCCTCAGCAGAGGGTGCCTCTCTGAGGGCCACAGTAGCCTCTTTTAGGAAGGCTCTTGTTTCCTCCTCCACCTGCCTAGCCCTGCTTGGCCCTCGTTGTTTCATTATCAGGGGAGGCATCTGGGCTCTTGTGCTGGGCCCAGCCTCCTTCTGTGTGCCACTGGGCCCTGCCTCCTCCTGGTCCCCAACATCACCCTCTTCCTGGCTCTGCTCTGGCTGTAAAAAAAGAAAGGGACATTCTTTAATTTTTGCCACCATCAATCACACACATTGTTCACCTCCAGACATTTTTTAATTGAATGTCAAAAGGTATTAAATTTGCATAGATTCCGCCTCCTGATATTGTTGCCTTGTTCCCATCAAATTTGACCACTACTGTATCTTGCTCTTTAAATCCTAATTTTTTAGAACATTAAATACCTAACAATACTAACATAAATTTAAAATCATCACTTTTGTAACATATAAATGTAGATATCAATACTTTACCTGGCTCCATATATCCAAATCTGCCTCCTCAAGGACCTCATCTTGATCCTCAGAGGAAGCCAGAGCAGGGTTGCTGGAGGGCTGGCTGCAAGGAAAGCTGGAGGGCTGGCTACAAGGAAGGCTGGATTGACCTCTGGGGGGAAGGGTGGACAGAGATTCCCGCACTTCCAGCTGGTCATCCAGGAAAGATAACTTGCTGTAGTACCACAGACTGGGTTTATAAACCTTATCTGCTGCAGCACCTGACCTCTGGGACTTCAGGACCATATTCCTCTGGGTCCTGTATGTCCCCCTGATGGTAGCAATTTTGGTTTTCACATCTTGGAGAGTTGTTGTGGGTATCTGTGTTTGCACAAATGCAAGCAGGCTCTCCAGTGCTGCTGTCCTGACCACTTTATTTTTATTTCCAGCACTTTTTGTCTGCCAAAGGATAGGGAGTTCTTTCCATTTATCAATGAACTCCCCCATAAACTCTGGGTTTTTGAAACTATTCATTCTCTCTGTAAAATCAAGAAACAAGAAAATACATATGTTTCAGGCAACATTCATCAAATCAGCATTTTCGACAGATTTTCAAGCCCCAAATCACCTCCTCTGATGAAACCCAAATCCTTAAAATGTTATGTACCTTGGTCAACACGTTCGTTGCTAACTCCCTCTCCCACCAAATGAACGTATTTTCGACACATGGATCTTCACTTGATATACACTGCGCGTGCGTGAAACTCCGCACGCTTTCCCCGCCCCTGACGTTCGATATTGTACTTTCCCCGCCCCTTCTCGCTCGTCGTAGTGCTTAAAAACATGGCGGAGACACAGGTGGCTGAGATTACCTCTACAGAGGAGGAAATTCCAGAGGAGCCCAAATCCCGATCCAGGAGATATAAGGCATCCAACATGTCATTCGAGGAAATGGTGGAGATGGTCGCCATTTTGAGGAGGGAGGATTATGATGCCAAGCATGGGCCATATAAAAGGCCTAATCTGGTCAAGACAAAAATTATGGGCAAAGTGGTCAAAACTCTTCACCAAAAATTCGGGGTGTGCAGAACGAAGGAACAGCTCAGAAAACGATGGTCTGATCTGAAGTTGCGGGAGCCCGACCAATACAAAAGAATCAAGAAAGTTTTAGGAAAAAGTAAGTACTTTTTATTAATTTTCCCTGCTAAAGATTATTACTTGTATTAAGTCGTGTATATTTGACTTTGATAGAGTGCAGTGAAAGATACCAACTTTCATGTTCGTCCGCACAGTAAACGGACGTAGTAAACCTCTTTCTCCGTACAGTTCCTAAAACAATGTTTTTGGATCATCCAGTGTGAACACCCAATTTTTATTTATTTTTTTGGGGAACAAATTTGGGAAACAATTTGCTTTATTTTTTTAATCCAAATGATTTTTTTTTTTTTAAAAAGGGTATATGCATTGTAATGTTAAGGGAGAGAATGCTCAGCAGCTGCTTAAACATCTGAATGCAGTAGTACAAGTGTGGGACTAAACCCCAAAATTTTTAGGGTGTCACACACAGGTGATCCTGTGTATATACTTTGGGGTGTTACAATGTCTCAAACTTTGTTTCAAAAAGTATATGCTCTGGTTTTGGCTATGTATCCAATCATGTGTTCCGGTTGTCACTGGGGGTACATTTAAAAATGGACCACACTTCCAAATAATCTTTACAAATCAATTTTTCAGGGTTTTTTGTGGCTCAAAAATTATTAGTTACTAATGAAACTATACCTTTTATTGCAATCTCCATAGGCTTCAAAAAGCTACGTCAGATGAGCCTATAAATCCAACACCTTCAACAATACCCCCAGAACCACATGATGGAGAGGAACGTGAAGTTGTGGAAGTGGAAAGTGGCACCACAACAGGTCAGTGTCAAACCAGACAGATGCAGGTTAATAGATGTAGGCCTACATATTCTATACTACATGATTTTTTTTTATTTAGGTGCAGTTCTGGTCGGAGACCCCGAAAAGTTTACACATCACAGTGCCCAGATCCTGATCCAATACCTCATGGTCTGCTGTCGTGACCTTGAAAAAATAAAGGGAGACTTGATAGAGATCAGGCAAAATACCAAGCGGGTTGAGGAAAAGCTACAAAATATCATGGCTGTGCTTGGGCGTGTATAATGTTTGAACACAAAAGAACGTTGAACTTGCTGTGTTTTGGCAGGTTTGTTTTTCTTTTAAGCTTTAATGAATAGTACATGTTTACATTTTCACGATATATTTTTTTGGATATTTTTTTTATGCATGGCCGTTCATGCGTTTTAACCCCAAAAAAACGGAAAATTGTATACTCACCTTTCCGTAATTTTCCTTTCCTGTCGCATCTTCATGGCAGCATACACCTTTGGGTTGTGGCCCAGCCCTCACAACCTGATAGGACCGTTTAACTATTAAGCCCAGAGAGGGCCCCCGCCCAGGTATTCTAGTATATATATACACCTCACCTCAGACGGGTGGGCATCTGTATGCTGCCATGAAGATGCGACAGGAAAGGAAAATTACGGAAAGGTGAGTATACAATTTTCCATTTTCCTGTCGCATCATGGCAGCATACACCTTTGGGTGAATAACTCGCAGACTGGGTGGGTCTGAGCATAAAGATATTTATTTACATGGAATAGAGGTGTTGGACTGAATAATTGCTCGTCCAAACTCTGCCGTGGATAATCTGGCAGAGTCCACCTTGTAATGAGAAATAAAGGTATTCCTTGAGGACCAGGTCCCTGCTCGGCAAATAGTTTCCGAGGACACTCTGCAGTAGGCGCCCAGGAGGTCGCCATTGCCCTTGTAGAGTGTGCCTTTAAGCCCTCAGGTATCTGCGTTTGACTCAGAGAATAAGCCTTTTTGATGATCTTCACCAGCCATGCTGCGATGGTGCGAGAGGTTACTGCTTGACCTCTTCTAAAGCCGTGTGGGATAACCAGGATGTTTTCTGACTTCCTAAGGTCATTTGTTGTTGACAGGTAGGTTAGGATGTTAGTTCTTACATCCAGCGGATGTGGATCCCCTTGTTCTGTGGAGAGAGCAGGAAGGTTAATCTCCTGATTGAAGTGGAAGGAGGATGACACCTTTGGAATAAACCGATCGGATGGTCTTAGGACTACTTTGTCCGGGTAGACAATCAAGTATGGTTCTTTCGCCAATAAAGCTTGCATCTCTGAGACTCTTTTGGCTGATGTTATTGCGATTAAGAAAGTGACTTTGAGTGTTAAGTCCCACAAGGAGATGTTTTCTAATGGAAAAAATGGTTCTTGTGATAGAGCTTCTAGTACGACCGAAAGATCCCAAGTTGGGAAGGAAGGTTTTCTGGGAGGCTTTAACTTTAGGCATGCCCTCTGGAACTGAATGACTAGTGGCTCTTGTGCCCACTTGACTCCTGTCATAGCTGATAATGCTGACACGTGAACTTTTAAAGTGCTTGACCCAAGGCCTTTCTCTAGGCCTAACTGGAGAAACTCAAGGATTTGAGCAACTGTTGGAGAAGATGGGTTCCACTTTTGTTGCTGTGCTACTGAGAGAAACTTATCCCAGATCCTCTTCTAGGTATTGTTGGTGGTGTATCTTCTGGCTTGAAGAAGAGTATCTACCACTTTTTGGGAGCAGCCTTGGTTTAAGAACCTAGCCCTTTCAATCTCCAGGCTGTCAGGTGCATTCTTTCCGGTGATGGATGAAGAAGTTGTCCCTGGGAGAGTAGGTCCGCTGCTGGTGGAAGCGGTAAAGGTTTTGCTGTATTCAGTTGAAGGAGAGTGGTGAACCATGGTTGTCTCGGCCAAAATGGAAGGATTGTTATCACTGTGGAAGATGACCTTTTGAGCCTGAGAAGGAATCTCGGTATGAGAGGTGTCGGGGGGAAGATGTAACCCAGATGGAAGTTCCACTCGTATTGTAGACAGTCTGTCCCCTCCGCTGAAGGGCAGGGGGTTCTTGTCAGGTACCTCCGGCACTTCACATTGTCTGGAGTTGCTGCCAGGTCTATATCTGGCATGCCCCAAGTTCTTGCTATGAGGGAAAAAGCTTGGTGACTCAGAGCCCATTCGTTGTTGGAAACAAAGCTTCTGCTTAGCATGTCGGCCAGCTGGTTCTGTGTTCCTGGGACATATAACGCCGTTAACCCCGACAGATTCACTTGCGCCCATTCGAGGACTGGGCGAACTTCCTGCATCATGGACCGGCTTTTGGTGCCGCCTTGCCTGTTGATATAGGCAACTGCCACCCTGTTGTCCATCCTCAACAGGACTTCTTTCCCTTTCAGGAGAGGACTTAAGGCTACTAGAGCTTGGAAAGCTGCTTTCATCTCCAGGATGTTCGATACTACGTCCTGTGTCTCGAAAGACCAACGGCCTTGAACTGCGAGTTGCTGGTAGTGTGCTCCCCAGCCTTCCCTGCTGGCGTCTGAAGTAATCACCTCCTGGGGAGGGGTGACTATGTGTTTGTACCTTTTTAGGTTTTGCAACCGGGTCCACCACCATAGTGATTGTTTGACTTTTTTTGGATGGTGATTCGTTGGGACATCGATACCCCATTCCACTGTGTCAGAAATGACATTTGGAGAGGTCTTGTGTTCCACTGGGCCCATTGGACCATAGGAATGGTTGCTAATAGCGACCCCATGATGCTGAGACATTCTCTGGCTGGGAGTGTGTTGGATAAGAGTAATCTCTTTGCCCTCTAAATTATGATGGAAATTTTCTCTCGGGGGAGTTCTATGGTGTTGAGTTTGATATCCAGTTCTACCCCCAGAAAGACCATTCTCTGAGTGGGTTGGAGATTGCTTTTTTTCCAATTTATCAGCCACCCAAATTTTTGCAAGGTGGTTGTTAAAGTGTCTCGGTGGAGTAGAAGAGACTCTTGGTTGTCTGCCAGCAGTAGGATGTCGTCCAGATAGTGGTGGACTCTTAATCCTTGCTCCCTTAGTAGAGCTATCACTGGTAGCAGGACCTTGGTAAATGTTCTGGGAGCGGTAGAGATCCCGAACGGGAGACTTTGGAACTGAAAATGTTGGTGATTTACCGAAAAGCAGAGAAATTTTTGGAATGCTGCGTGAATGGGAACATGCAGGTAAGCGTCCTTTAAATCCACAGAGAGCATCCAATCGCCTACATTTATGGCATAGAGGATTGATTGTAGACTTTCCATCTTGAAAGTCTCCACCAGGATTGAGCGATTGAGACTTTTTAGGTCTAGGACGGGACGCAGATCCCCAGTCTTTTTCTTTACCAAGAACAGAGAGGAGTAAAAGCCTTTTCCTCTTTGTGGAGGTGGGACTTCCACTATGGCCTGTTTTTGGATTAGATCCTGGACGTATTCTGCCAATATGAGTTTCCTTTCTCGGGATGTTGGAATTCTGGTTCTGATGAATTGGTCTCTGGGAGGTCGATTCTTGAACCTCCATTTGTGTCCATCTTGGACAGTAGCCACTGTCCATGGGTCTCTTATTATCTCCGCACAAACCTGCTTGAAGTCCTTTAGTCTGGCTCCTACTACGGCTGGTTGGGCGGACGTATCTTCAAAAAGACTTCTGTTCCCCCGGGGTAGGGGTCTTAGACTTTTGGATTTTTAGGAAGGAAGATTGTGGATTCTTCCAATTTTTTCTGTACTCCCTGCCAAGCTTGTAGGACTTTGCCTCCCTATATCTATCTGGGAGGTTCCGTCTGAATGTGGGTGCCCTTTGTTGTCTAGGCCTTCTGTCTGAAGGAATGAGTCCAGACTTCCCGCCGGTGACTTTTGAAATGGCCGAGTCCAGTTTTTCTCCGAAGAGGTTTGTGCCGTCAAATGGGATTTTACACCAGTTGGATTTTGAGGAGGGGTCTGCTGACCATGGTTTTAGCCAGAGTGCCCTCCTGGCCATCACTGAGCTTAACATTGCTCTGGATGTTGACTTAATCATGTCTACCGAGGCTTCTGCGACAAAGTTGCCTGCAAGGCTGAGTTCCTGGAGAGCTGAGATTACTCGCTCTTGATCTACTCCTTCTGCTACCAACTTCTCGGCGTTGGAGGACCAACTTGAGATAGCCCTTCCCACTGCTGCTAATGTTATTGCGGGTCTGCAGGCACCACCTGCGGATAGGTAGGCTCTCTTAAGATCCAGATCGATCTTTTTGTCCAATACGTCCTTGAATGTAGTCGCATCTTCTATTGGAAGAGTTACGTGCCGGGCTAGGCGCATCAGGGAGGAGTCTACCACTGGTGGAGTTACTAGTGGATTGGCACTGGATTCCTTTAATGGGTATAGCTTGGCAAGTCTATTGCTGAGACTGGTCTTCTTCTCAGGTTTTTTCCATTTGTCTTTAATTAATTCCTCCAGTTCTTCTATAAATGGGAAGGTTTCTGGTTCTTTTTTGAGATTCGGAAAATATTTCTTTTTCCTCTTCCCATTCTATGGCTTCCTTCACTGACTTTATGAAGGGTTCTATAAGTGCGAAGTCAAACCCAGTGGATACCTCCAAGTCCTCATTGTCAGATAGGGGGTCTGACTTTTTAGATGTGGAGGGAGTCGCAGGTGAAGTGCCTTGCACTGATCTGCTTGTTTCTGACTCTGCGATTTGCAGGGATGTAAATATAGCCGGTTCTCTGCTTGGCTCTCTCTCTCTAGTTGCTTCATCCAAGCATGTGCGACAGGCCAGCTTGTCCGGAAGTGCTATGGCACCGCAAACCCAGCATGAACTCCCTGATGGACGGGAATGCTGAGGGGGAGGAGAGCGTCTGCGTGAAGGAGACCTCCTGTAGGAGTGTCTGTGCCATGAATAGGATTTTGAACGGCTCCTTCTGCGACTTGAGCGACTTCGTCTTGTGCGTGAGCGACTTCTACCGCGATCTGAGCGGCTTTGTCTATGGCTTGGGCTCCTTCTAGATGGCTCTTGTCGTCTTGAATCCGACTATCTGGCCGACCTGATAGGGCTGTCCAATTTAGACAGCATTAGTGACAGGCTCTCTTTTTCAATCTTCACTACTTACCAATCTTTCCCCCCCTTACCTATTAGGCTGGTGATGGTCTACCGGGGCAGCGACCTCCATGAGAAGTGATATAGTCTAACCTCTTGAGTCCCCTACAACAGATAGTGGTATGAGTGTGCAGGTAGTAGGAAAAGGTGCGACCCAGTAAGGAAATAGATTTTAAGAAGCTTACCTTAAGGAAGAGACAGCAGTGCAATCTATCCCACCGAAAAACGCTGTTGACAGGTGCAGTGTTCAAAAGAAAAAGCAGCAGAAAGGATTTGGTTTTTAAAACTGCCACCGCCATCGCCCAGTGATGACGTCATGAGCGCGCATGCGCCGTAGCATCGTGAGTGAGCCGGCGCCATCTTGGAAACTGGAATTACACAGGAATTACCATTGTGGATACCTTTCTCTGTCTGCACATGCGTGGAAGTAGCTGGAAGCTCAGCGCTATGCCTGCTGTGGGACTACAGGTCGCTGAAAGCCCGTTTTTTACCAGGAGAGCTGGGGGCCGCTATAGAGACCTAGTTAAGGTCTGTGAGGAGCTGGCATTCATTGGACTAGGATGCATGAGGAACTACAAGGCTCAGGTTAGTGAAAGGGTGCACAGAGGGATTGGAGGTCGCTGCCAAGAAAAAAACCTATTTAAGGTTTGTAATAGAAAGCTGGTACATACCCCTGAGACCATCAGAGTGGGGTTCCTTCCATATAGCTCATTTAGAAGCTGTACAGGATAGGACTTCCACCCAGGAGAGGCTGAACCTGGCTGGGGCGAAGCGGTAAGGGGGTTCTTCATCTTTGCTGTCCTTGTCAGGTCTTAGGTGAGGAAAAAAAAGAGAATACCTGGGCGGGGGCCCTCTCTGGGCTTAATAGTTAAACGGTCCTATCAGGTTGTGAGGGCGGAGCCACAACCCAAAGGTGTATGCTGCCATGATGCGACAGGAAATATTTTTTATGACATATACATTTCAAAGGAAGTTTCCTAAAAAAATATAAAAAAAGGTATTTTCTTAACAAGAATTTGTGGCTTCATTATGTAAATGTTGTGCAAAGTGAACTAATCAATGTTTTGTGTTTACACTGACAATGAAGGCTAATTAAGAATGCTACAAGTGCACTAGGAAAACCTACGATAAACCCAAAAGAATATTAAATGAAAACACCAAAACAATATTTTCTCAAAAAAAGGTTTTATTTTTACAAATAATAATGTTAAAATTCATCAGGCATATCAATGGCCCCCCTAGACACAAAATAATCAACATATTGTTGACGGACCTCACGTCCGGTTTGGGGGGCCAAGCCTGGATGGCCAGCTTCCAGGGCCACTAAATTTTCAGCTTCCAATAATGAGGCCTCAGGCCCAGTCAAAGTCAGATAATTGGTTGAATGCACCCTGAGAAAATTATGGAGCACACAACAAGCCATTACAACATGGTTCCATTTGTAAGGGGCAAGGTGGATGGAGGTGAGGAACAGGCGGAATCGGCTGGCCATGATGCCAAAGGCATTTTCCACCACCCTTCTTGCTCTGGCCAGCCGATAGTTGAACACCCTCCTCTCAGGGGTGAGGGTGCGTTGCGGGAATGGCCTCATCAAATGGGGACCCAGGCCAAACGCCTCATCCGCCACAAAGACAAATGGGAGTCCCTCCACATTCTGCTCTGCTGGTGGCAAGGCCAGCTGATACAAAAGGAGCCGTTCCCCAAACTCCGTCTGTGCAAAGACTCCTCCATCAGACATCCTGCCATTCTTGCCAACGTCCACATAGAGGAATTCGTAGGTGGCCGACACCACTGCCATCATGACGATGCTGTGGAACCCCTTATAATTATAATAAAAGGATCCCGAATGGGGTGGTGGGACGACCCGAACATGTTTGCCGTCGATGGCCCCTCCACAGTTCGGAAAGTTCCATCGTTGGACAAACTCAGATGCCACATTCTGCCATTCATGTGGCGTAGAAGGGAACTGTGGAATTAAATTAAAAATAAATTAATCCTTTGAGACAGAAACATTGAAAGCAGATTTAAGAAAAACATTCATGGCCAACATTGGGAGAAAACGAAAAATTAAAACATTATTAGTAAGCAACAACAAACCAAAAAAACAAATCCAAAATAAAAACTGGGGGGGGGGGTTGAAGATGGGTTGGGGAGATCACAAATAAAGGCTGTAGCACTCTGTATGAAGTTTAAAAAAATGTAACATTCCTAGGCAATCTTTAAGGTGCGTTTAGGGTAAAGCACTACGATGGAGCATAGAATAAAATACATGGAATTGACTAGGCAAGGTGGGTATGGGCCCAGGATAGCATGCTGGAGAGGTTAGGAAAGGCAAATTTAAATGTAGGCCTAATAAAAACATTCCCAAAAATAAATAACCATGTGGAGAAAGGGGACATTCCCTGCAGCTAAGAATCATGGGAATTAGGGACTGCTAATAAACCCCCAAAAAAATATTAACAAAGAAATACATACAATGTGAGGTCTGAAATAAGAACACTTACCTTAATATAGTCCTCCTGCAAAACTTGAAGGATGGCAGAACACGTCTCTGGTATAATGATACCCAGAGCCTGGGGGGATATGCCTGTGGAGAACTTTAGGTCCTGCAGGCTTCTCCCAGTCGCCAGGTATCGCAACGTGGCAATGAGCCTCTGCTCAGCACTGATGGCTTCACGCATAACGGTGTCCTGCCTGGTAATGTTGGGGGACACCAAAGCCAACAGATGCTGAAATACGGGGTCAGACATCCTGAGAAAATTCCTGTAGTCCTCAGGATTATTCTCCCTGATCTCCCGCAACAAAGGCATATGACAGAACTGGTGCCGCTGGAGCAACCAATTCTTGGTCCATGAACTCCTCCTCACCCTGTTCATGGCCTGGAGTCGGGGTACAGCATGAACCCCGGCACCAACTACAGCACGAACTCTACGACGAGTACGTAGCCGCAACATGGCTAGATAACGGTCGGCAGCTCAGAACGAACTAGAAGAACGAACGGAAGAACAGCAAGGCCTATGAAGAACAAGCTGAAAAACAGGAACGAGCAGACAAGAACACACTGAATAAACAGATACAAACTAACTACAAGCACTGCAAGACAGATACGAACCCACAGGCACAAACTGAACTCCACAAAACGATCTTCAAAGCACGAAGACTGAAAAGCGTGAATCGTCTCTCACCAAACTTTTACTAACACGCGGTAACACAAAATTAGCAAAAGCGTCCCAAAGGGTGGCGTCATTAGAACGGAACTTCAACTTTATAGTGCCATCGTACGTGTTGTACGCCACTGCGCTTTGCTTGAACGTTTTTTTAAATGATCGTGTGTACGCAAGACAGGCTTGAGAGGAAACATGAAAAAAAACGGCTTGAAAAACGTTGGTTTAAAAAATGCCATGAAAAACGATTGTGTGTATGCCGCATTAGAGCTAGTGTTTATTGCATAATTTTGTATATACTCTGTTCTGTTGGATGGGTCATCTGTTGCTGGGATCCAATAAACACTATATTCTCTGGAGAAGAACCAGGGTTGCTTGAAATTTGCTTAAAGAGGTGGTTTTCTACACCAGCTTCCTGTTTCCAATATAAGTTACATATATTATTTATTTATTAAATTAATTTAGAACAACACTGTAGTGTTTTTCTGCTAACTACAGAGTCAACAACTTGTACAGAGTGACTGGCATGTTGAACCAAAAGGGCTACGGCACCTTTTTCCAGAACCATGGTAGACTTCAAAACATGTAATGGCTATTATATAATAGTTTCTAGACTTCAACCACATCAAGCAGGTTTTGGATTAAATGTACAGAAAGAAGAAAGAAAAGCAGCGTGTAGGTGCACTACATTTTTTGGAAACTTCAATATTGGGAAGAAATTTTTGACCCTTGAATAACAACCGGAAACAAGGAAAATAAGATGGGACTATAGCGGTGCTTGAATAAGATAATACCATAACAATGGAAGATTCAGGTACAATTTGAGTAAAAAATACAAAATAATTTATTTTTAATCATACAGGGTTGGTAAAAAATAAAGCGATAACACAATGTCAGCCATTCACAATAAAGTGGTTCCGAATGGTGGTTGCATTAGAGATTTAGTGGTGGGTTGAGTAATCATACGTTATCCCGACATGTTTTGCCTTTAGGCTTCATCAGGGAGCCTTGAATAACAACATTATCAACCTGTGGAGAGGGTGGTGTTAGATGGACTAGTAGAATAAAGCCTCATGCACACTGGGTTTTCTTTCCTGGCTTTCCTTATTCTGGCTTTTCTTTTCTGAATACCAGAGCTCCTGGCAGGATAAAAGCTGCCTTCAAAACTGCGCCTGAAGCTATGTATTACACACGTATTCAAGCGAGTTTAGTAGCGCCAAGCATTTGGGTGTTAATGTATTCCATTAGCCAGAATATAAATTTATTCTGGCAAATGGGAATGCATTAACTCTCAAACGTGCCTAAGTGTGTCTAGTGTTTAGACACATCTACATGCGTTTAGGTGCATTTTCTGTTGTAAATGCTTCTCTTATAATATGCCTGTAAATGCCCATTTGTTCATGTACACATAGGCTAACATAGAGGTGCTTAAAAAAATGCCAAACACCTGTAAAAGTTGTATTTTTTTAAACCCAGTGTGCATGAGGCCTTAGATGGACCTAACAAATTAAAGCCTAACGTCAACTAACACAGTTACAACAACAGTTATTTTTACTATTTGGAATGTGTTGGGTCCATTCATATCACCACATTGGGCATGCCAGAAAGGCTGCATTTTATCACATTACAAAGCATGGAACACGAGGTGTTGTGCCATACTGTGCTGCAGGCCACATGAGTTTGAAGGTACACTGATGTTTGAAATGAATGACACCCATGTGCACGTATGCATTGCTATGGCCATGCACAACTTGTGGTGTCCCCATGCTTTACACTGCAATACAATGCAGCCTGTCCTATGTTTGCATTCATTAGTGTGAATCTTAGCTTGTTAATGTTGTTGGATTGCAGTGCCCACAAATGTGATGTAAGTGGGCCCTTAGAGGGGGAGTCACAAAGAGAAAAGACTACTCTGTTAATGCTACTGGCAAACTGCATCATATGTCATTTTTTTTAATTCGTCCATCCATAGTACCACTTTAAATGACATGTGTCTCATATAGAAACAGAACTGTAAATATATGTAAAAAGGCTTATCCATGAAGTTGCTTTTTAAATAAAACTTGAGAAAGCTACTGTATGCTGCTTTTCTTTGAAATGAACAAAACCTTCAGTGAACAGCTCTATAAAACATAGATCAGAATGGAGGACTGTGTATAGAGTCTTGCTTTTCTTGTTTCAGAATAACATGAGGATGTACAAAACAACTTTAAATTAAAGTTTTAGACAATATGCAACTTTTTTTCTTAGAATTGGAGAGCAATCAAATAGTGGCTTTGTGTTGTCGATCACACATTTGCCATAATGTTTAAAAGTGAACTATTTGTTTTATAAATGACTTTATAAGTGCAACAATGTAGATTAGTGAACTTCAATATCCTTTTTTCTTTTTGTTTGTTTCTCATTGGCTTGAGAGTAGTATTATTTGTAGTAAGGGTTGGACCAAGTGATGCAAATTGAATTTCAAGAAAGATTACACTTAGAGATTATATACAAGCGTGTAAAAATTGGTTAAAAAAAAGGCTAATTATGAGTACTTTTTTGTAGCTAATTCTGATACATATATTTTTAGTGCTCGTGACATAATAAAGCTTCTTAAAGTGACAAGTACTGTAGCAAATACTGTAGCTGCTGACTTTTAATATAAGGACACTAACCTGTCCAGGGAGCACACGATGTCGGCACCCCAAAGCAGACCCGTGGCTCTGGGTGTAAGCGCCGACATGGCCTGTTTACTACTGCGCATGTGCGAGTTATGCATCGCTTTCTGAGTGGTCCCGTCATCTTCTGGGACACACACAGGTCCCAGAAGGCAATAGGGGAAAGGAGGAGGGCACATTAAAACCGTGGATGTGACGTACCTCACCGCAGCGACATAGAACAGAAGTCTCAAAGAAAACCTACCAAAAAGGTATGAAAAAGAAAACAAAATACAAAGATGAGAAGGGGGGGGCAGGTGTTATTTTGTTTCAAGCTGAGTTACTTTTCGTAGAGCTATAGATTAAATTCAGTTTTACAATAACTATAGTATAAATGTATATGAACCAAATAATTTATTGAGTTACAATATCGTGAAATTATGCAGTGTCACTGAATATAACAAATTAATAAAAGATTTCCCACCATGCAGCAGATCCTTGTAGTGTAACGAAAATAGCAGCACAAATCCTCCCCAGGTGTATGCGCTTCCACTCCAGAATCACTCCTCTTAGACAGCAGCAAAAAGCAACTCTCACTGGAACAGATAGAGCTCCCCAAAGGGAGCCAACAGAATACTAGCAATAGTGTAGTAGTTTAAATAAAGGCATATTGTAGAACAGAGCCAGTCAACCAGTTAGAACAATGTGACAGAGAAAAAAATACAGTAAAAACTCACTTAGAGAGCCAGGATTGTGCAGCGGCATGAAGTCAGCACTGAGATTTCGCCCCGACTAGTTTTGTCCAAACAGACATTGGATATCATTTTTTTTTATTTTTAATCCAGAAAAAAGTTTATTGAAGAACATAATGATAACATACACCTTGAGCATTACAACCATTCTGGTACATTATATGCAGTGTAAGCCATAAAACCAAATATTCCACATAGTTACTATATGCTGTTTCAGAGTAGTGCCATATATCCCCGAGGTGTGGCATACCACCCCTCCTCAGATACATGAAAAAAGGATGGCATGAAAAAAAATACAGTTAGAAAAAGACACCTCAATCATCAGCTACATCCCATCATCAGCTCCCATGCCCAGCAATCGTCCCATGACTAGATCCACCGGGGCCAAGCCCGGTACATCCAGCCATCGACCCCACAGTTTTTCAAATTTCTGCGTGCTACCCCTGTGTTGGTATATGATTTTTTCCTTACGAAGCATATCTCCCATGACATTAATCCACTCCTTAAGAGCCGGCGGCTCCTCCGCTATCCAATGAGTCATGATAATTTTACGTGCCATAAACAGGGACCTAGAGACCGCCACTCTAGTGCATTCCTCCCACTCCAATTCCTGCAGTGTTAATAGTAAGCAGTGTCTCGGGTCCGTGGGGAGCGAGACCCGAAACACCCCGTTTATGGTGTCCACCACCCCTGCCCAATAGAGGTGGAGTTTTGGGCACCTCCACAGTAGGTAGATCAGGTCTCCATGGTCCCTCTTGCATCTGGAACACAAGGGGGTGGGTCGCAGGCCCATAGCGCACAGCCTGTGAGGGGTATAGTAAACTCTCAGCAACAAGTACAATTGTGATACCCTATGCGACACGTTCAAGGAGCAAGTTGGCACCGCCTGCAAGGCCTCCTCCCACTGATCTCCATCAAGCGGTCCCACATCCCCTTCCCACTTGATTCGTATTCTCAAAGGGTGTTTAGCCAGGACCTTTGGTAATATCATGTTGTAGCAATGTGATATGAATCCCTTAGTCGTTTCAGCTTGTGCCATTAAGTTAAACAGTGGAGTTGGGGAGGGTACCCAGTCCGAGGACCTGGCCTGAGCAGTAATTGCATGGTGTAGTTGCATATAATAGAATCTCATAGAAGGCAGGAGCCCGAATTTACCTTGCAGCTCTTCGAAGGTGAAGAATTTCCCATTACTGAAAATTTGACTAAGATGCGTCACCCCACACCTCCTCCAGAGCACCCCGTGTTGCAATTTTGCCAATTCTGGGTATAAATCATTGGACCAAATAGGGCTATAGTCTGTGTATCCCACCACTCCCTGTAAATATCTTGTTTTATTCCAGATCTTCTGGATAAGGTTGTAGGTCGGGTATTGTTTGTTTGGTTTTCTCGAGTCCCTGCCCACCGTGTGTTGCATCACGAGCTCAGAGGAGTCGTCAGTCCTGTCCCCATCCCCCCCCGCCCTGCGAATAGTACCTATCAAGTGTTGCAATTGCGCAGCAATGTAATATACCCAAGGGTTCGGGAGAGCCAGGCCTCCCTCATCCTTCGGGCGTTGAAGATGTTCCAGTTTGATTCTGGGTGTACGGTTTTTCCATATAAGTTTACGGAATAGGGAACTGACAAGTCTAAATATTTTCAAAGTCACTACCGTCGGGGAGTTGTGGAGCACATATAGCAACTGGGGCATGAGGATCATTTTGATCAAATTCACCCTGCCTGCTACCGACAGGCAGAGAGAGTTCCACGTTTTGATCCGGTCTCGAAACTTCTGCAGCAGCGGTGACACGTTTAAACGACCGTATTCACGAATTCTAGGCGTCACCTGAATGCCCAAGTATCTGAACGAGTCTGTCAAGGGTACCGTGGAGGAGGTCGGGGGAGTCCCCCCCTCGTCAATAAGCATCAGGGAGGACTTGGCCCAGTTTATCCGTAGCCCCGAGAATCTACCGAAGTCCCCCACGGTGGCCATGGCCTCCGTAAGGGAGCCCTCCACATCCCCAAGCAGGATCATCGTGTCGTCCGCATAGAGCATTATTATCCCCGTACCTGAATCCCACAATCTCCGTATTGGCTCTCACTTTAATCGCCAGGGGTTCTATGGCCAAGGCGAAAAGCAGGGTTGACAAGGGACACCCCTGTCGCGTCCCTCTCCCCAAGGCCAAAGTATGCAACATCGCCCCAGAAGATCTAATGGCTGCTCGCGGGTTGTGATAGAGTAGTCTTACCCAGGAAATATACACGTCTCCAAATCCAAAGCACCTGAGAATTTCCCACAGATACTCCCATTCGACGCTATCGAAGGCCTTCATAGCGTCCAATGAGAGAAAGGCCCTCTGTCCCACATTATCCGCCGGGGATTGCATGTTAAGGTAGAGCCTCCGCAAGTTGACAGCCGTCGACTTGTTGGGCATAAAGCCAGCTTGGTCAGGATGAATAATGCTTGTAATGACACCATTCAGCCTAATCGCCAGCATCTTGGCCAGAAGCTTAATATCGCTCTGAAGCAAAGATATAGGTCTGTAAGACCCTGGGTCTATAGGGTCCTTACCGGGCTTCAATATCAAAACAATATTGGCAGTAGCCATAGAAGAGGGGAGCACCTGTTGTTCCCTGGCCGCATGGAACACCTCCAGTAGCTTTGGCAGAAGGATATCTGCATATTGTTTGTACACTTCCATGGGCAGTCCGTCCGCCCCCGGGGCTTTACAGTTGGGGAATGCAGACAGAGCTGTCTGCAGCTCTGCCAATGTAAAGGGAGCATCCAGGGCTCTCTGCTGGTCAGTCGAAAGTTGTGGAAAGTCAATGTCCTGTAAATAGGTCAAAAGTTCCTGCCTAGTGAATCGTTCCGTTGGGAGATATAGGGTCTCATAGAATCTGGCCAATTCCGTCAATATTAGGTCGGGGGAGTTCACTATCTTACCCCCAGCCGTTTTAATGGCTCCTATAGCGGGAGCACGTTGCTGCGAGCTAGCTATCTTGGCCAGCAGTCGCCCCGTACTCTCGCCCTCCTCGTAAAAGGCTAGCTTGGAGAAAAATAGCTTCTTTTCTGCCGTGGAGGACAGCAGCCGCGCGTATGCTGACTGCGCCGCCTGCCATGCCTCCCTAGCCGGATCCGTGGGGTTTAGGACAAATGCCTCTTCCAGGGCCGCCACCTGTTTTTCAAGGTCCTCTCTGAGCCCCGAAGAGTTTTTTTAACCTTATTAATTTCTGAAATAAACAACCCCCTCAGATGTGCCTTAAAGGCATCCCACCGTAATACCGGAGAGTCAGCAAAGTCCCGGCCATCAAGAAAGTCCCCCATGCTCCGCTCCACCTCCTCATGATCCAAGAATAGTTTCAGCCAAAAGGCATTCAATTTCCATGGGGCTCTTAAGAGGGTGGTAGATTGGGTAATGATCAAAGTAGTCACCACATGGGAGTGGTCTGACACACTGCGAGGTTTGTACACCACATCAGAGACAGACGGGAGCATGGCGAGGTTGCCGACGGCCAGGTCAATTCTGGACAGTGTCCCGTGGGTTTTGGAAAAACAGGAGAATTGCCTATCTAATGGATACTTAGCCCTCCACAGATCAATCCAGCCCACTTCATTAAACAGTCGCCACAATGGAGACTCCCTCCATGCAGCAGGAACCCCCGAGTTGGGGTGTCTGTCCATGGAGGGACTCAGCCAGCAATTAAAGTCTCCCACAATCAGCAGCGGGAGATCCGGCCTGCCCTCCAAATAGGTCAGTAATCGCCGGAGCACCAGCACCGAAAACGGCGGGGGTATGTACACGCATGCCAATATACAGTACATCCTACCCACCCGACAGTGTAAAAATATAAACCGCCCCTCGGCATCTATGCACACATCAATTTCTTGAAAATCCACAGAAACATGGATCATTATACTCACCCCCCTAGAGTAGGAGGTGTGAGTGGAATGATACGCCTTCCCTACCCAGGCATATTTAATACAGCATTGTGTTTCAGCCGTCAAATGTGTTTCCTGCATGCACAAAATCATAGGGTGATATTTCTTCAGACAGGAGGATACCATCATACGCTTGAGCGGGGAGCCTAAGCCCCTCACATTCCAGGAGACAATTGGTAGTTCAGCCATTGGGGTATAGCAAGCATGATCTAATCAAGGGGTGAAACAGCATCGCAGAGTCCAGCAAGGCAGAAAGGGGAACGGGACCAGTGTGGGCCTCAGAGACCTTGGCGACGGTCAGATTTACAAAGGGACAGTTCCAGAGTGTGGCAGTTGGTGAACATAGCTCTCGGTGTAAGCGTAAAAAATGCAAAATCACAAAAAAACAAATCGTCAACTGGACGACTCCTAGCAGAAAACTTGTAAACATACAGTAGCACTTTAGTGCGCCTAAAGCATAGGTTTGGCCCGCCAACAGAGCAGGCCTCAGGGCTCCAACCGGGAGCAGCATCCTAAGAGGCATTTTTGTTTCCCGTCTTACGTGGGAAAGTCGCATTGTTCTTGCCGCTTTACAAGATAGCTCATGTTCCATATTCACAAATAACGTCTCCCAGCAGAGCAAAAATAGAGTCAGGGTACGGACAAGAAAAGAAAATGGGAACATAAGGTGGATCTTCCAGGTAAAGCCAAGCAGGTGGTCCAGCACAAACATTTCCCAGCAACCCAGTGTATCAGTCGTCAGGTTACTCCACTTCCTCCTCTCTATCACGGTGTCGCAGGGCCTGTTCGTTGCGGTCCAGCCATAGTGCAGCATCTTGCGCGGATTCAAAAAAGTGGGTTTCTCTCTCAGCTGTAACTCTCAGTTTGGCTGGGTATAACATGGCGTAAGGTAGTTGTAGGGCCCGCAGGCGTTTTTTAACATCTGAGAACTTGGCCCGGCGCTTCTGCACCTCCGCCGAGAAGTCCGGGTAGAAGGATACACGAACCCCATTCGCCTGGATATTAGCCTTCTCTCTAGCATGCCTCAGCACCGCCTCCCTATCCCTGTAATGCAGGAGGCGGGCAAGGATGGGTCTAGGGGGGGCTCCGGGCTGTGGTGGACGGCCAGGTGTACGGTGAGCCCTCTCTACCGTAAAAAATGGAGAGAAAGCCTCCCTCCCAAAAATGTCTATCAGCCAACCTTCAATAAAGTTAGTGGGGTCCCTACCCTCCGTCCTCTCGGGCAGCCCCACTATGCGCACGTTGTTCCTCCGTAAACGGTTCTCGATATCATCCGCTCTGTTGTTAACCCCTCTGGCTAGCTGATGCGCAACAAGTGCCTCTCGAGCAACCGGGGGCAGCCTGTCCTCCATCTCACTCATCCGGCTCTCCACAGCCGTTGTGCGCTCACGGATCTTTTGAAGGTCCTGGCATAGCAGGGACACCTCTTCTCTCACTGAAGCAGTGCATTCATGCACCGCCCTGAGTATTTCAGCCAGGGTCGGTTGTTCCGTGTCCTCTGCTTCTGGGGCAGTATGCGGTAAATCAGCCTGCTCCTCTGTGTCAGTCTGTCCTCCATTGTGAGCTGCTCCCCCTGCTGGCAGGCTCTGTGAGGCCTGTGCTTCAGTGTGCGAGTAGTCTGCAGCCCCCCCCTCGGTCTGCTCATGAGGGCCCCCCAACTTTTGGGTGTAATAGGTCATGTCCCTCGGGTAGTCCCTACCCTGCGTCTTCTGACCTTTATTGTTGGTGTTGTTGGTTCCCTCCTTGTATCCGTCGGCGCCGCGCGGAGTGCGCTGAGCCATAGCCGCGCCGGCGCCATCTTGGATTTCGGGAGCCTGGGAATTCCCCTTTTTCTTCCCCATTCCACGGGTGCAGAGAGCCGGCGGATAGACCGGGAGGGTGACCGGGATGTCAGCCAGCGGGAGAGCCGCTCAAAATCGCCGAAGCGCTGCTGGGAGAGGATCAATACCGGGTACTGAGCAGGAGCTGTGAGACTCACGTCTTCTCACATGCCGGTCTAGACCACGCCCCTGACATTGGATATCATTTAGTGTCACATTAACTTGGCTGCTCCTTTTTTTAACTATCTTTAAATTTAACTTTGTTATAAGAAACTATTTTAATTTATTTGTCTCATTGGTGTAATTTATTAAGCTTTTCACAATTTTCATGATTAATTAAAATAATTTACTCTCATTTGACTTAACAGGTCTCCTTTGACTGATGTACACTGAAGTAATAACTGGAAATGGTGTCCACATTGTATGAAAATATATCATACAATGAGGTGTATATCATACAATCAGTACAGACAATTACAGCTTTACAATTCCCATAAACGTTTGATGTAAGGGATGGATACCTATCTACCTCATTGATGTATTTCTACGGTAACTAAAACATATGTCTGCATTAGTCAACTAAGGTGAAGTTCTTAATTATCATCATGCAGTGTTTAAATAAAAGTGCACAGATCAAATTAATTTACATGCAGACTGTGAACATTTGTTCATAATTAGCTGTAATTATACAAACAATTCTGTTCTTGATTCAACTTGGTTCCTGGTTGTCAATAACTACATGTATTATAACAGTATTTGTATCTTCATATAAGCATATATGTGAATAGGGATGCAGCGCTAAAATTAAAAACCCAATGTGTGAAATTGAGAAAAAACTCAGAATGACCAAAAAAAAGGTAAGGCAAACAAATAAGTGCACATAAACGTCTTTAGCAATAATAGCCTAAAGGTGAACAATGAAATTGTGAAGATCATCCGCTAAAGGCTAGGGTCTTGAAACCAGACGTGTAACTATGCAGGTCATCAGCATCTAGAGCAATAGTAGGATGAAATACTCTTACCAGAGCTGGTGGATCTGCTGATTAGGCAGATCATAAAGGCATATAGAATCCTGGTGGTCAATGGTGACTCTTTCTCAGAACTCTCCAACTGGACCAAACGGATCTCCAGGAAGCCACTCCAAATGTCACAACCTCGGGGGAGACTTTGGGTTTAACGAGTATTCCCAAATGATGCAGGACCCCTCCTCCGTTGAAAAGATCACAATCCAAATTGGAAAATGGTAGACGCGTGGAGGAAACTCCAAGGGACAATTCAATCATCCCCACATGCAAAAAAGAAGATGAAGGAGGTGCTCCAAGTGCAGGTCAAATGAGGGTTTTATTAAAACCAACATATAAAAGTGATCACAGTACATACAAAAATAGTTAAAAAGGGGCAATAAGTGGGCAGGTAAGCCAAGACCCGACGCGTTTCGTACAATGGTACTTCAACAGGGGCATCAGTTGAAGTACCTGATGCCCCTGTTGAAGTACCAAAATTTTACATAGCAGAGATGAAGTGTGTTTTTTTGTGTTGTGTTGTGTTTTTTTGTTTTTTTCTTTTCTTTCTTTTTTTCCTCAGATATGGGCTTATCTAAATTGTGCAGTTAGACCGGGGGGTGATGCTGTTTCCTGCCTGACAAAGGGGATGAGTTTATCCCCCACCTGATATCTGGGGATTTAGTTAGAAGTGTTGGGTCAACTGAGAATTCTTAAATCCTTTAACACCATTGTTGTTGCTCCCCTCTGCGGGGCCACGCGTACGGTTGCGCGATGGCTGGCCCCACTGGGGTGGAGTAACCTGATGATGCTCTCTCTATTTTTACATTAACCTCCATGCACTGCTCTCAATAGTGCCCCATCCTTGGTGATGAGGACATTTTGCTTTGTCTGGTCTAAATACTAATCCACAGGCTATTGATAGCCCACCTTCAGTGACTTTGTTAAATAAGGTTCTTTATTACGAGGGTAATGTTTAAATATGTATGGCACATACAGATTGGCAGCAGTAATGACAATGTTTTTCCTCCTTTTCATTTTGAAATGTTTATACTAGTTGTTTGCCCCACAGCAGTTCATTAATGTAGCTCACTTTTCCTTTTTTTATTTTTGTGGTTCCCCACTACACTACTATCTACTAGTTCCTCCATATTGCAGTAGTATGTGATTACAGACATTTCCATTGTTCCCCAACAGCAGTTCTATCAGTTAGTCTGCTGACAACCCAGCTCTCTATCTCTCAGGTGGACTAGAATCTCTATCTCCACCTCTGGTATCTTTTCTTTCTCACAACTTGTGACACTTTCCAGTTTACTGCTCCCTTCTCTTACCGTTTGGGTCTCTTTTTCCCCTATCTCTCTTGTTCTCTAAATCCCCTCCCCCCCCCCTTTTTTTTTTTTTTGATTGTTTGGTCCCTTCTCCCCATCTCTTCCTCCCCCTTCCTTTATCCGCTCCAGCGTGTCCTCCAGCCTAGCTGAGTCGGTGTCTGTTGATGCATTTTAAACCCCAGGATAGTTAACGTACTCTTCACAGCCTGTACCTCAGTTTTAGTCTGACCATGCAGAAAGATTCAAAGTCCCATAGCCCTTTATCGCTGAAGTGTGTGTCGCTTAACGTAAAAGGCCTAAATGTGCCGGAAAAACGATCGCAAGTCTTGTCCACTTTATCTAAACAGAAGGCCCAGTTTATCTTCCTTCAGGAAACCCATTTCCGTTCAGACTCCATTCCTAAGCTTACTAACAATCTCTTTCCCACAGCTATACACTCAACGAATCCCTCTGCAAAGACCAAGGGGGCTTCCATACTTATTTCCAAACATGCACCCTTCCAAATATCGGACTCCTTGGTGGATCCAGAGGGCAGGTTTGTTTTCATCAAGGGCTTATACGCGTCCAAGCCTCTGACGTTGGCAAATATTTATTCTCCAAATGAGCATCAGGTTTCCTTTTTTAGGAAAATCAATGACCTTTTGCTCTCCTTTAAAGAGGGTATGATTCTTCTGGGAGGAGACTTTAATGTCCTGCTGAATCCAGAGATTGACACCTCCTCAGGTACCTCTATGCTGTCATACCGAGCCCTGCGCCAAATCAAACTTCAGCTTCAAGGACTCTCATTACATGATGCGTGGTGCACCTTGTTCCCTTCGGTCAAAGACTATACTTTTTATTCCATCCCATTCCAAAAATACTCCTGCATAGACTATTTCTTTCTCTCCCAACCTGACCTGACCTATCTTACACACGCTACAATAGACCCTATGTTTCTGTAAGACCACCACCCCATATCGGTCACCCTGACTTTCCCGGAGTCAGTATCCAGGACTAAAACCTGGCGACTGAACTCGTCCTTGCTTAAGGATGCAGAATTTACCACACGCCTAGAATCCATGATTCGCAATTACTTTCTGGACAATGCCTTTCCAGACATGTCTCCAATCACTTTGTGGGAAGCCCATAAGTGTGTGATCCGGGGGGCACTTATGGCCCAGGCAGCGAAAATCAAAAAGAAGCATCAGGAGACTATAGTGAGTTTAACTGACAAGATTAGGCGATTGGAGGCCTCTCATAAAGCTTCCCACACACAGCGCTCCTTGCAGGAGCTGTCACATATTCGCTCCCTACTTCTGGAGGAGCTTGGGAAGCGATCAAGACGGCGCTAGGTGCTCCACCAGAGAGTCTTTTACGAGCAGGGCAATAAGTGCGGGAGACTCCTGGCAAGGGTGATCCGAGCCTCTAGACCGTCTAACACAATTCACCAGATTCGGGATCAAGGTGGTGCGCCTCTGTCTAGGAACGAGGACATTGCAAAATGTTTTGAACAATATTATACAAAACTGTATAACTTAAAGTCCATGAGTCAGAATCCTGTCCAGGCAGAAAGGAGAGCTGAAGCAATTAGGGACTTTTTAACTCAATATTGTCCAAAACCACTTTCCAGGATACAGGCGAAGGAAATGGAGCAACCCCTCTCTATAGAAGAGCTTCAAGCTGCCGTAAAACAAATGAAATCAGGCAAAAGCCCAGGTCCAGATGGGTTCACATTGCAATATTATAAGTCCTTTTTCAATGTATTATCCTCTAAAATGATAGCCACCTTCAATGCTATGGCCAGTGTTAATTTAGTCGACTAAAATTACTAAAACATTTTAGTCGACTAAATGAATACTATTTTAGTCGACTAAAATACGACTAAAACTAAAACAATTGAGATGACTAAAATACGACTAAAACTAAAATGGCATTTTAATCAAAAGACTAAAATGGGACTAAAACTAAAATGCCATTTTAGTCCTAAGACTAAAGCCCCGTACACACGGTCGGACTTCCATCTGACTTTTCCGTGTTTTTTTGTCCGAACGGAGTTGGTTGGGAACACCCATAGCATACACACGCTCTGACTTTTCTGCAAACTTTCTTAAAACTTCTTACAACATCACATGTTTTTTCTGCTCTTTTCTGATCTTTACTGCCACCCTTTGGTCAACTTCTGCTATTGTTGGTTGATTTTAACATTAGTTGTTTTGTCCATCGGACTAAAGTCCGATGGTTTTCTGTACACACGGTTGGACTTTGCTCCATCGGACTTTTGTTGGGCAAAATTTGTCCGTTTGCAGACCCAACTTTTGTCCGATGAAATCCAAAACCAAACGAAAAAAGTTTGTCCGATGGAGCATACACACGGTCGGATTGTTGGTCCAACTTGCTCAAAACTAAGTTTGTTGGGCAAAAGTTTGACCGTGTGTACGGGGCTTAAGACTAAAACTAAATTGAAATTTGACTTCAAAATTAACACTGGTCTATAGTGCATGTTCATACCTCAATAAGATAAATAATAAGATATTAGATTTTTCATTCCAGCAGTATATAATGAGTTTGGAAATTGTAGAGAAATGTTAACTAATGCATTACAATTTAATTACACTCATTAGATTTTAGACGACTAAAATTAGTTTTAGTCGACTAAAATGCACTGGAGATTTTAGTCGACTAAAACGTAGGACATTTTAGTCTACTAAAATGTACTGGAGATTTAGTCGACTAAATACGACTAAAACTAAAAACAATTGCAGAAGACTAAAATGGGACTAAAACTAAAGACTAAGACTAAAACTAAATCGAAATTTGTTGGCAAAATTAACACTGGCTATGGCCTCCCCCAGTATCTCAGTGGGTCGTATGTTAGAAGCCCACATAGCGGTTATACCGAAAGAAGGTAAGGATACTACACAAGTCCAGAATTTCAGGCCTATATCACTTCTCAATGTGGACACAAAATTGTACGCCAAGCTCCTAGCGAACAGACTATCCCCACTTCTACCCAACCTTATTTCCCATGACCAAGTAGGCTTTGTCCCTGGAAGAGAAACCAGGGACAACACCATCAGAGCTTTAAATCTCCACCACTGGCTCACAGTCTCTAAAACCCAGGGCGTTTTTTTGTCCCTGGACGCGGAGAAGGCTTTCGACAGGGTGGCCTGGGACTTCATGCATGAGGTTCTGAAAACAATTGGCCTGCGCCCTCGCATGCTGGCCTATATTTCTGCATTGTACTCCACTCCTAGCGCAAGTGTACGAGTTAATGGTCACCTGTCGGAAGCCTTCTCCATAAGTAATGGTACTCGACAGGGATATCCCCTATCTCCCCTGATTTTTGTACTCTCTTTGGAACCCTTTCTTAATCGACTACGATGTAATCCCAATATTAAAGGTTTTGTGATACGAGACAGGGAATATAAGGTTGCGGCTTTCGCAGATGACATCCTCCTCTCCCTGACTTCCCCGCGTATCTTTTTACCCAACCTGCTGAAAGATATAGAAACCTTTGGGATTTTATCACACCTAAAGATCAATTATTCAAAATCTCATGCGCTAAATGTGTCACTTACAAAGAATGATGTAGATTGTTGCCAGAGCTCCTTTCCATTCCTTTGGAACAAGAAAGCCATTATATATCTTGGTATCCAAATTACGGCGAATTTAGCTGACCTATACAGCGAGAATTTCCTAATTGTCTTGAAAAAAGCCCAGCAGGACCTAACAGATTGGGGAAACCTCAATGTCTCCTGGTTTGGCCGATCAGCCCTCCTAAAAATGATAGTTTTGCCACGCCTTCTGTACCTGATACAATGCATTCCGATTAACCTGCCGCCCTCTTTCTTTGTGACATACAAGAAGGCGTGCTTAATGTTTATATGGAAAAACTCACCTCCTCGTATTAAATACTCTCGCCTCACTCGTTTAAAAGCTAAAGGGGGTATTGGTCTTCCCGACCTCTTTAAATATTACCTGGCAAGCCACCTTATGCGACTTGTAGATTGGAACATCCATGAGGCCGGGAAGGTCTGGGTGATCTTAGAAAAATCATTCACGCAATTCCCCATTAGCTCATTACCTTGGGTTCTACCTCGACATTGGCCACCAGAAGGCATGATACACCCGCTTCTCCACCCATCCCTTAGGGCCTTTGGGCGAGTGACAAAAAATCCAGCGTTCTCTTCGGTACCCGGACCCCTAACCACACTAAGGGGGAACCCTGGTTTTATACCGGGAGTATCATCATCCTTCTTAAGCCAGGAATGGCCTATTTCTTTCTTTGAAAGAGTCTCTCCTGTTGTCTTATCATTAACAGTCATACTGCTACATCCTACCAGTCCCGAAGTGCGGGATTGGAATATTTGCAGGCCTATTAGCCCTATGGTACTTGTGATATGTTTATATGCCCTGTAATTTTGCTTGAACATATGTTGATATGTTCTCATTGTATGTACTGTTCTCTGTTATCTCAATAAAATTCTTTATGGGGAAAAAAAAAAAGAGTATTTCATCCTACTATTGCTCTAGATGCTGATGACCTGCATAGTTACACGTCTGGTTTCAAGACCCTAGCCTTTAGCGGATGATCTTCACGATTTCATTCTTCACCTTTAGGCTATTATGCTAAAGACGTTCATGTGGACTTATTTGTTTGCCTTACCTTTTTTTTGGTCATTCTGAATTTTTTCTCAATTTCACACATTGGGTTTTTCATTTTAGCGCTGCATCCCTATTCACATTTCTACTATTTACTTGTCACATTTTATGCAGCTGCTCCACTATTTATACATGTTTTTCACATAGTTTTTATGATCGGTTTAGACTAGCACAATATTATTCTTATATTACCATATAAGCATATATGACTTTGATATGACTGATAAAACACTCAAATAGTAGTTTGCTTTTAAATAGATTGTAGAAAAGATACCGGTCTGCCCGACAATGAGATACATGTTTAAATACATGTTTAAACTCCTTAGAAAGTTTTATGATAGAGGGATCATAATTGGCAGGTGCCAATGAAGCAGTTTTGGAGGTAAGAATAATGCCCAAATATTGGGTTTCTTGTGCCATTTCCGGAGTAGGAAAACATTAAATGAAGTGATTGGGCCATGAACGCCTAGCTACAATATTAAAGATTTAGTGAAGTTTGTACTAGGATATACTACTGAATTGAGTTAGAATTTTATGTGTATAAGGTAAGGACATGGATGGGTTTTTTAGAAGCAGAATGCTGTCCTACGCAAAGAAGTCGATTTTGTGGGTCCTATGGCAAGTTGGAATCCTGAAATACTGTACATGGGTGTGATTTGGATGGCCTCTGCTAGAGGTTCAATCACAAGATTGAAAAGGGAGAGAGAGTGTGGGAAGTCTTGGTGGGTGCCACTTGTAATAAGAAATGGTTTGGATATCATGTTGAAGGTGTAGACCTGAGAGGATGTGTGGGAGTATAAAGCTAAAATGTCAGGGGCGATAGTGCCTCGGAAGCCAAAGTTATGAAGTGTGTTTTCACAATGAACCCTGTTGAAAGCCTTCCCTGCATCTATAGAGTGAAGAAGAGAAGGTGTCCAGGTGGTCGCAGCAAAATGGAGTATGTTGAGTATCTTCCTCGTGGTGTCTAAAGCCTGTCTACCTGCAGTGAAGCCCACCTGGTCTGGCTGTATCAAAGTAGGCGTTATATTTGTTAATCATGTTGCTAGTATTTTAGCATAGAGTTTAATGTCTGTGTTTAATAAAGATATTGAATGGAAATTGGAGGGAGTAGTTGGCTCATTCCCTGGCATGGGAACAATGTAGGCTGTCAGCATCTCTGGGAGAAATGCAGCCAGAGAAGCTGTCTCTGAGAAAAGGTTTGTGGATGAGGTGTTAAAAGATCTTGGAACAATTTATAATATTTTTTTTATAAAACCATCCAGTCCTGGTGATTTACCATGATTTGGATAGTTCTGTTAAATTTTGAGGAGGGGAATGGGCATTTAAACTATTCCTCTGAAAGTGCAGGGATGTGTAGTTTAGAGAGAAAATCTATAATGTCAGACTTAGAAGGGTCTCATTCTTTAAGTTATATAGGGAGCTTTAATAAACTGCAAAGGCATTCACAATGTCCTGGGGATTTAGGAGTTTTCAGTTAGTAAAAGGATGAGTAAGATAGGAAATCCTAGTTTTGGTCTTTTGTGCTCTGGGTCTATTTGCTCTGAATTTGCCAGCTCTATTATATTTGTGCAATATTGGAGTCTAATGACGTGAGAATGTTTAGTATATTGCATTTAGTAGGCCTTGTAACTCTGTCTAAGTTTAATGAGGTTTTTGGACTCAATGAGATCAGGGTTTTGCTTATTTTTAGATACTAGACGTGTGCGATTCCTTTCGTACGAATCGAAAATTCGTCCGCATTTCCGAAAATTTGTACATTCAGAAAAAATCCGAAATACGAATTGCTATGCTTCCGAATTTTCCGAAATACGAAATTTAGTTGACGAATTTCGGATCCGAATTTCTCAGACAAAATAAGAATGTTCATTAATATCGTTTTATTATTGTCATAATAATTACGATTATTCGTTATGATGAAGTTAAAAACCCAGGAAGTCAGCACAGCACAGGGATGGTGGGAGCCCCTCATAATTAGCACAGCAGGGGTACAGCCCCAGGAAAAAGTCAGCACAGCACAGGGGTGGTGGGAGCCCTTCATAATGAGCACAGCAGGGGCACAGCCTCAGGAGAAAGTCAGCACAGCACACTGAGCACAGGGATGGTGGGAGCCCCTGCATTTTCATTAGGTTCGTTAACTTTTCGTAACAATTATGAACATTTGTTATGAATCTAAAAAGCAAACCCAGGAAGTCATCACAGCACAGGGATGGTGGGAGACCCTCATAATTAGCACAGCAGGGGTACAGCCCCAGGAGGAAGTCAGCACATCACAGGGATGGGGGGAGCCCCTCATAATGAGCACAGCAGGGGCACAGCCCCAGGAGGAAGTCAGCACAGTACACTGAGCACAGGGATGGTGGGAGCCCCTGAATTTTTGTTAGGTTCGTTAACGTTTCGTAACAATTACGAACATTCGTTATGATGAATTTAAAAAGCACTGCTGACTTCCTGGGTTTGCTTTTTAACCACTTAACCACTGCCTGCCGACAAATAACGTCGACAGGGTGGTTGCTTAACTCTGGGAGGACGTTATATAACGTCCTCCCAGAATCGCGCTCCAGAGGACCCGGCGCATCACGGATCATGGTAAATCGTCGCTGATAGCGGCCGTTTACCACGTGATCGCTCCGTCAAATGACGGAGCGATCACTTGTAAACAGACCGGCGTCATGTGATGACGCCGGTTCCTCTCTCCTCTCTCTGTACCGATCGGTACAGTGTGAGAGGAGAGGGGAGGGAGCGGATCATGTCAGCAGCACTGTGGGCTGGATCTGTGAGAATTGCAGTCACAGATCCAGCCATCCATCCATCCCTGCTCAGCCATCCCTGTGCAATACTCTGCAATACCCTGTGCAATACCCTGACAATACCCTGTGCAATACCCTGCCCCATACTCTGCAATACCCTGTGCAATACTCTGCAATACCCTGTGCAATACTCTGCAATACCCTGTGCAATACTATGCAATACCCTGCCAATACTATGCAATACCCTGCCAATACTATGCAATACCCTGCCAATACTCTGCAATACCCTGCCCATACTGTGCAATACTCTGCCATACTCTGCAATACCCTGCCATATTGTGCAATACCCTGCCATACTCCGCAATACCCTGCCATACTCCACAAATACCCTGCCATACTCTGCAATACCCTGCCATACTCCTCAATACTCCGCAATGCCCTGCAATACTCCTCAATACCCTGCAATACTCCGCAATACTCCGCAATACCCTGTAATACTCCACAATACCCTGCAATACTCCACAATACCCTGCAATACTCCACAATACCCTGCAATACTCCGCAATATCCTGCAATACCCTGCAATACCCTGCAATACCCTGCAATACTCTGCAATACCCTGCAATACTCTGCAATACCCTGCAATACCCGGCAATACTCCGCAATACCCGGCAATACTCCGCAATACCCGGCAATAATCCGCAATACCCGGCAATACTCCGCAATACCCGGCAATACTCTGCAATAACCACTTCCCGCCCACCGGCCGTCATATGACATCCTTGACTTTGTGCGTGGATATCTGAATGATGGGTGCCGCTACAGGCATCATTCAGATATTAGCTTTTTCAGCCGGCGATTCCCTACACCATAAGAACAATCATAGCGGCTGTTCTGCCGCTTGATCATTCTTACGGGAGACGAGAGGGGATGTCTCCCCCCCGCCGCCCTCCGGTGCTTCTACCGACTCACCGCTACGATCAAAGCCAAGATTGTTTTTTTTTTTCAGGCTTCCCAGCCTAGAGGTGGGATGTGGGGTCTTATTGACCCCATATCTCACTGTAAAGAGGACCTGTCATGCCATACTCCTATTACAAGGGATGTTTACGTTACTTGTAATAGGAATAAAAGTGATCAAAAAAAATTTGGGGGCGGAAAAACATGTCAAACTAAAATAAATAAAGTAAAATGAACAATAAAATATATATATTTATTTGAAAGCGCCCCTGTCCCCCTGAGCTCGCATACAGAAGCAAACGCATGCATAAGTCCCGCCCACATATGAAAACGGTGTTCAAACCACACATGTGAGGTATCTCTGCGAATGTTAGAGCGAGAGCAATAATTTTGGACCTAGACCTCCTCTGTAACTCAAAACATGTTACCAGTAAAAATATTTAAATCGTCGCCTATGGGAATTTTTAAGTGGCGAAGTTTGGCGCCATTCCACAAGCGTGTGCAAATTTGAAGGGTGACACGTTGGATATCTATTTACTCGGCGTAATTTCATCTTTCACATTATGCAAAAACATTGGGCTAACTCTACAGTTTTTTTTTTTAAGCACAAAACTTTTTTTTTTCCGTAAAAAACGCGTAAAAAAATTGCTGCGCAAATACCGTGCGAGATAAAAAGTTGCAATGACCACCATTATATTCTCTAAGGTCTTTGCTAAAAAAACATATATAATGTTTTGGGATTCTATGTAATTTTCTAGCAAACAAATGATGATTTTTACATGTAGGAGAGAAATGTCAGAATTGGCCTGGGTGCTCCAGAACGCCTGAAGGTGCTCCCTGCATGTTGGGCCTCTGTATGTGGCCACACTGTGTAAAAGTCTCACACATGTGGTATCACCATACTCGGGAGTAATAGTAGAATGTATTTTGGGGTGTAATTTGTGGTATGCATATGCTGTGTGTGAGAAATAACCTGCTAATATGACAATTTTGTGAAAAAAAAAAAAAGAAAAAAAAATCTTGATTTTGCAAAGAATTGTGGGAAAAAATGACAACTTCAAAAAACTCACCATGCCGCTTTCTAAATACCTTGGAATGTCTTCTTTCCAAACAATTGGCCTGCGCCCTCGCATGCTGGCCTATATTTCTGCATTGTACTCCACTCCTAGCGCAAGTGTACGAGTTAATGGTCACCTGTCGGAAGCCTTCTCCATAAGTAATGGTACTCGACAGGGATATCCCCTATCTCCCCTGATTTTTGTACTCTCTTTGGAACCCTTTCTTAATCGACTACGATGTAATCCCAATATTAAAGGTTTTGTGATACGAGACAGGGAATATAAGGTTGCGGCTTTCGCAGATGACATCCTCCTCTCCCTGACTTCCCCGCGTATCTTTTTACCCAACCTGCTGAAAGATATAGAAACCTTTGGGATTTTATCACACCTAAAGATCAATTATTCAAAATCTCATGCGCTAAATGTGTCACTTACAAAGAATGATGTAGATTGTTGCCAGAGCTCCTTTCCATTCCTTTGGAACAAGAAAGCCATTATATATCTTGGTATCCAAATTACGGCGAATTTAGCTGACCTATACAGCGAGAATTTCCTAATTGTCTTGAAAAAAGCCCAGCAGGACCTAACAGATTGGGGAAACCTCAATGTCTCCTGGTTTGGCCGATCAGCCCTCCTAAAAATGATAGTTTTGCCACGCCTTCTGTACCTGATACAATGCATTCCGATTAACCTGCCGCCCTCTTTCTTTGTGACATACAAGAAGGCGTGCTTAATGTTTATATGGAAAAACTCACCTCCTCGTATTAAATACTCTCGCCTCACTCGTTTAAAAGCTAAAGGGGGTATTGGTCTTCCCGACCTCTTTAAATATTACCTGGCAAGCCACCTTATGCGACTTGTAGATTGGAACATCCATGAGGCCGGGAAGGTCTGGGTGATCTTAGAAAAATCATTCACGCAATTCCCCATTAGACTAGCACAATATTATTCTTATATTACCATATAAGCATATATGACTTTGATATGACTGATAAAACACTCAAATAGTAGTTTGCTTTTAAATAGATTGTAGAAAAGATACCGGTCTGCCCGACAATGAGATACATGTTTAAATACATGTTTAAACTCCTTAGAAAGTTTTATGATAGAGGGATCATAATTGGCAGGTGCCAATGAAGCAGTTTTGGAGGTAAGAATAATGCCCAAATATTGGGTTTCTTGTGCCATTTCCGGAGTAGGAAAACATTAAATGAAGTGATTGGGCCATGAACGCCTAGCTACAATATTAAAGATTTAGTGAAGTTTGTACTAGGATATACTACTGAATTGAGTTAGAATTTTATGTGTATAAGGTAAGGACATGGATGGATTTTTTAGAAGCAGAATGCTGTCCTACGCAAAGAAGTCGATTTTGTGGGTCCTATGTGCAAGTTGGAATCCTGAAATACTGTACATGGGTGTGATTTGGATGGCCTCTGCTAGAGGTTCAATCACAAGATTGAAAAGGGAGAGAGAGTGTGGGAAGTCTTGGTGGGTGCCACTTGTAATAAGAAATGGTTTGGATATCATGTTGAAGGTGTAGACCTGAGAGGATGTGTGGGAGTATAAAGCTAAAATGTCAGGGGCGATAGTGCCTCGGAAGCCAAAGTTATGAAGTGTGTTTTCACAATGAACCCTGTTGAAAGCCTTCCCTGCATCTATAGAGTGAAGAAGAGAAGGTGTCCAGGTGGTCTCAGCAAAATGGAGTATGTTGAGTATCTTCCTCGTGGTGTCTAAAGCCTGTCTACCTGCAGTGAAGCCCACCTGGTCTGGCTGTATCAAAGTAGGCGTTATATTTGTTAATCATGTTGCTAGTATTTTAGCATAGAGTTTAATGTCTGTGTTTAATAAAGATATTGAATGGAAATTGGAGGGAGTAGTTGGCTCATTCCCTGGCATGGGAACAATGTAGGCTGTCAGCATCTCTGGGAGAAATGCAGCCAGAGAAGCTGTCTCTGAGAAAAGGTTTGTGGATGAGGTGTTAAAAGATCTTGGAACAATTTATAATATTTTTTTTATAAAACCATCCAGTCCTGGTGATTTACCATGATTTGGATAGTTCTGTTAAATTTTGAGGAGGTGAATGGGCACTTAAACTGGACAACTATTCCTCTGAAAGTGCAGGATGTGTAGTTTAGAGAGAAAATCTATAATGTCAGACTTAGAAGGGTCTCATTCTTTAAGTTATATAGGGAGCTTTAATAAACTGCGAAGGCATTCACAATGTCCTGGGGATTTAGGAGTTTTCAGTTAGTAAAAGGATGAGTAAGATAGGAAATCCTAGTTTTGGTCTTTTGTGCTCTGGGTCTATTTGCTCTGAATTTGCCAGCTCTATTATATTTGTGCAATATTGGAGTCTAATGACGTGAGAATGTTTAGTATATTGCATTTAGTAGGCCTCGTAACTCTGTCTAAGTTTAATGAGGTTTTTGGACTCAATGAGATCAGGGTTTTGCTTATTTTTAGATACTAGACGTGTGCGATTCCTTTCGTACGAATCGAAAATTCGTCCGCATTTCCGAAAATTTGTACATTCAGAAAAAATCCGAAATACGAATTGCTATGCTTCCGAATTTTCCGAAATACGAAATTTAGTTGACGAATTTCGGATCCGAATTTCTCAGACAAAATAAGAATGTTCGTTAATATCGTTTTATTATTGTCATAATAATTACGATTATTCGTTATGATGAAGTTAAAAACCCAGGAAGTCAGCACAGCACAGGGATGGTGGGAGCCCCTCATAATTAGCACAGCAGGGGTACAGCCCCAGGAGAAAGTCAGCACAGCACAGGGGTGGTGGGAGCCCTTCATAATGAGCACAGCAGGGGCACAGCCTCAGGAGAAAGTCAGCACAGCACACTGAGCACGGGGATGGTGGGAGCCCCTGCATTTTCATTAGGTTTGTTAACTTTTCGTAACAATTATGAACATTTGTTATGAATCTAAAAAGCAAACCCAGGAAGTCATCACAGCACAGGGATGGTGGGAGACCCTCATAATTAGCACAGCAGGGGTACAGCCCCAGGAGGAAGTCAGCACAGCACAGGAATGGGGGGAGCCCCTCATAATGAGCACAGCAGGGGCACAGCCCCAGGAGGAAGTCAGCACAGCACACTGAGCACAGGGATGGTGGGAGCCCCTGAATTTTTGTTAGGTTCGTTAACGTTTCGTAACAATTACGAACATTCGTTATGATGAATTTAAAAAGCACTGCTGACTTCCTGGGTTTGCTTTTTAACCACTTAACCACTGCCTGCCGACAAATAACGTTGACAGGGTGGTTGCTTAACTCTGGGAGGACGTTATATAACGTCCTCCCAGAATCGCGCTCCAGAGGACCCGGCGCATCACGGATCACGGTAAATCGTCGCTGATAGCGGCCGTTTACCACGTGATCGCTCCGTCAAATGACGGAGCGATCACTTGTAAACAGACCGGCGTCATGTGATGACGCTGGCTCCTCTCTCCCCTCTCTGTACCGATCGGTACAGTGTGAGAGGAGAGGGGAGGGAGCGGATCATGTCAGCAGCGCTGTGGGCTGGATCTGTGACAATTGCAGTCACAGATCCAGCCATCCATCCATCCCTGCTCAGCCATCCCTGTGCAATACTCTGCAATAGCCTGTGCAATACCCTGACAATACCCTGTGCAATACCCTGCCCAATACTCTGCAATACCCTGTGCAATACTCTGCAATACCCTGTGCAATACTCTGCAATACCCTGTGCAATACTATGCAATACCCTGCCAATACTATGCAATACCCTGCCAATACTATGCAATACCCTGCCAATACTCTGCAATACCCTGCCCATACTGTGCAATACTCTGCCATACTCTGCAATACCCTGCCATACTGTGCAATACCCTGCCATACTCCGCAATACCCTGCCATACTCTGCAATACCCTGCCATACTCCACAAATACCCTGCCATACTCTGCAATACCCTGCCATACTCCTCAATACTCCGCAATGCCCTGCAATACTCCTCAATACCCTGCAATACTCCGCAATACTCCGCAATACCCTGTAATACTCCACAATACTCCACAATACCCTGCAATACTCCGCAATATCCTGCAATACCCCGCAATACCCTGCAATACCCTGCAATACTCTGCAATACCCTGCAATACTCCGCAATACCCTGCAATACCCGGAAATACCCGGCGATACTCCGCAATACCCGGCAATAATCCGCAATACCCGGCAATACTCTGCAATACCCGGCAATACTCTGCAATAACCACTTCCCACCCGCCGGCCGTCATATGACGTCCTTGACTTTGTGCGTGGATATCTGAATGATGGGTGCCGCTACAGGCATCATTCAGATATTAGCTTTTTCAGCCGGCGATTCCCTACACCATAAGAACAATCATAGTGGCTGTTCTGCCGCTTGATCATTCTTACGGTAGACGAGAGGGGATGTCTCCCCCCCGCCGCCCTCCGGTGCTTCTACCGACTCACCGCTACGATCAAAGCCAAGATTGTTTTTTTTTTTTCAGGCTTCCCAGCCTAGAGGTGGGATGTGGGGTCTTATTGACCCCATATCTCACTGTAAAGAGGACCTGTCATGCCATACTCCTATTACAAGGGATGTTTACGTTACTTGTAATAGGAATAAAAGTGATCAAAAAAAATTTGGGGGCGGAAAAACATGTCAAACTAAAATAAATAAAGTAAAATGAACAATAAAATATATATATTTATTTGAAAGCGCCCCTGTCCCCGTGAGCTTGCATACAGAAGCGAACGCATGCATAAGTCCCGCCCACATATGAAAACGGTGTTCAAACCACACATGTGAGGTATCTCTGCGAATGTTAGAGTGAGAGCAATAATTTTGGACCTAGACCTCCTCTGTAACTCAAAACATGTTACCAGTAAAAATATTTAAATCGTCGCCTATGGGAATTTTTAAGTGGCGAAGTTTGGCGCCATTCCACAAGCGTGTGCAAATTTGAAGGGTGACACGTTGGATATCTATTTACTCGGCGTAATTTCATCTTTCACATTATGCAAAAACATTGGGCTAACTTTACAGTTTTTTTTTTTTTTAAGCACAAAACTTTTTTTCCCCGTAAAAAACGCGTTAAAAAAATTGCTGCGCAAATACCGTGCGAGATAAAAAGTTGCAATGACCACCATTATATTCTCTAAGGTCTTTGCTAAAAAAACATATATAATGTTTTTTGGTTCTATGTCATTTTCTAGCAAACAAATGATGATTTTTACATGTAGGAGAGAAATGTCAGAATTGGCCTGGGTGCTCCAGAACGCCTGAAGGTGCTCCCTGCATGTTGGGCGTCTGTATGTGGCCACACTGTGTAAAAGTCTCACACATGTGGTATCGCCATACTCGGGAGTAATAGCAGAATGTATTTTGGGGTGTAATTTGTGGTATGCATATGCTGTGTGTGAGAAATAACCTGCTAATATGACAATTTTGTGAAAGAAAAAAAAGAAAAAAAAATCTTGATTTTGCAAAGAATTGTGGGAAAAAATGACAACTTCAAAAAACTCACCATGCCGCTTTCTAAATACCTTGGAATGTCTTCTTTCCAAAAAGGGGTCATTTGAGGGTTATTTGTACTTTTCTGGCATGTTAGGGTCTCAAGAAATGAGATAGGCCGTCAATACTTCAGGTGTGATCAATTTTCAAATATTGGCACCATAGTTGGGGACCAATTTGTACTTATTTTTACCAAAGATATGTAGCAGTATAAATTTTGGCCAAAATTTATGAAGAAAAAATACTAATTTGCTAAATTTTATAACAGAAACGAAAAAAAAATATTTTTTTTACAGAATTTTCAGTCTTTTTTTTCTTATAGCGCAAAAAAAAAACCCAACGGTGATTAAATACCACCAAAAGAAAGCTCTATTTGTGTGGAAAAAAAGTAAAAAAAATTCATATGGGTACAGTGTTGTATGACTGAGTAATTGTCATTCAAAATGTGAGAGCACCGAAAGCTGAAAATTGGTCTGGTTATTAAGGGGGTTTAAGTGCCCAGTGGTCAAGTGGTTAAATTCAACATAACGAATGTTCGTAATTTTACAAAAATTTTATGAATCTAACGAAAATTCGTATTTCGTATGAATCCAAATTGATTTCCAATATGAATTAACGGCTAATACGAAACGGAACAAAACTAAACAAATTTATTGATAGCGCACATGTCTATTAGATACTAGACTGTGAAGATCTGAAAGTATATTGACAAGTTTGAAATCATATTGGTTTTTTTTCTCGTGCATTTAGTTGTAATTAGAGTTGAGCGGACACCTGGATGTTCGGGTTCGACGGGTTCGGCCGAACTTCGGAAAAAAGTTCGAGTTCGGGACCGAACTTGACCCAAACTTGACCCCGAACCCGAACCCCATTGAAGTCAATGGGGACCCGAACTTCTGAGGACTATTCGCGAGTGAGTTTTAAATGACTTTTTTTCCTTCAGAAATTACACTTTGTGCAGGGACAGTTCTAAGCACGGGAAACAAGCGCGACTTTACATGTATATTGCCGAACACCGGTCCCGAACCCGAACATACAGTCAATTGTTCGGGTTCGGGTCCGGGACCCAAAAACCCAAAAGTTCGGTACGGACCCGAACTTTACAGTTCGGGTCCGCTCAACCCTAGTTGTAATATTATGTGTATTGCTACCCCCACAGGAGCCACTTGGTAATTTTATTCGGTCCCTTCTGCCCTGCATCTGTGTTGACTCGCCCCTTTCCTGGGACCCGAGAACACTGAAACACCATGAAGGTTTAAATTGGCTTCATTTAATGGCAAAGCCCTAGAAAGGAATGGGTTACTTAAAGTGGAGTTCCACCCTGATTTTTTTTTCCCCTAAAAATCATAAAAAAAATTGAAAAACAAATTGAAAAAAAGAAAATTATACTCACCAGAAAGGGCGGTTGCTATGCGGAAGTAGCTCTTCTGCCTCTTCATCCACCGCGGTGGTCTTCGTCCTCTGTCGCGGTTTCTTCTGATGAATGGGACGTGCTGCCTTCTGGGAACTGTGTGTATACCAGGAGCCAGCCACCCATTCACAAAGCGCCGTGCGAGTCGCGCATGCGCAGTAGGAAACGGGCAGTGAAGCCGTAAGGCTTCACTGCCTGTTTCCCTTAGTTAGGATGGAGGCGCCAGGAGCGAACGATTGTCGTCGGGGGCCCATCATCGCAGGAGCCTAGGACAGGTAAGTGTCCTTATTAAAAGTCAGCAGCTACAGTGTTAGTAGCTGCTGACTTTAAAAAAAAAATTGTGGGTGGAACTCCGCTTTAACAGCAAGTTACGATATAGCAATGTACGCACCTTGTTAAGTGAAAAAATTCACACTGTGTCACTGTTCATTTACCATATTTGCCTGGGAGGCAACTGGTGCAAAAACATGGACTAGGCAGGTGCTAGTGAGCGATACTGGCTTGTAAGTGCAGATTAATGACAATCCAACACAGTACAGCAATACAAATGACATTTGCAAAGGCAATACAGCCTACCTACTACCTAATGCAGAGTTATCCTCCCTAACCACTGGCCAGTGGGACTATGTCGAGAGCCTGCTCTTGTGGGGCCCTTGTGTGGGAGCACTCAGTACAGTAAACAAGATGGTGGCTGGAAGAATCTCACCACTGATGACTGATTCTAGTAGATCCTCTGGCAACAGCTCACAACAACAGTCCTTTGGCTTCTTGCAGCCCTGAAATACATGCTTTCAGGCTAACACTCTCTGGGCACATACAGCACAGTTCAGCTCCCAGGCTTCATAATAGCAGTCACAGAAAGTTCTTAATTCTGTTTTCCTACTTACAGAACACTTCCCAGGAATATATTGTACTGACCAGGCACTCCTGTTCCCCAAGTGGTTCCCGGGCTCTCTAAATAGGTCCCAGAGCCCTCTAATCAGATCCCACGTGGATCTCCTGCTTCTCTCATTGGTGACAGGGCTAAAAAAACACCCACAGCCAATTAATAACCAGCCTGGCCTAGGCAGCTAATCAGAAGTCCTCCTTCCCCAGGGTTGCTAGAGGCAGGTCCTCTTCAGCTGTAGCAACAGCCAGTCAGGGCACAGTCCAGCCCCCTCTCTCCCTGCAGCTTTTCATCATAGGAGAGAAGAGAGAAAAGTCATTTTTGTGTTTATTCTGCCAGCAGTGCTGGGCAAAAATGTAAATAGCCCAGCCCAGTGCTACATATACTTCTCTTGTAAGTCTTATGGGCATTCCATAAGATGAAAGTATCTGAAGCTGAGGGGGCATTTGTATGAAAGTACTCCTGGAGATGCTGAGGGAAGGTCATTGTTACAGGGAGAGTTTATCACTTTAGTATTACACCTCCACAGGTACACAGAAGCATAGATATTCCTCTCCTCCACTATTCTGTACCAGCATGGTCTAACCAAGTGATATCAGAGATGGAGGTGGATATCTGCTGCAACAACTACTTGTCTACCTGTCTACTACTAATAAGTCAATATGTGAATATGTGAATATGACTGATATCTAAAGGAGAAGGTGAAGTCCCTTTCATTAGCATGGTGGCAACGATACACACCATACAGGTCTTCAGCATGTAGTAGAGGGGGCTCTCCTTTTCATGGAAGAAGTAGAATCCAGTAATGGATCATTTGTGAGGGTGAAGTCTTCACAGACTATTAGAGGACCCTGTTTGATAGATGAGATTTTCCTACATAACTTGCAGAAAAAACATAGTTGATGGGAGTTGGGAGCATATAAATTCACCAAATTATACAGTTTAGTATTAATCTCGCAGATGAGGATTATAGCATCTTCTGTACTGGGAAGGATACTGAATTCTTGATTGCAATAAGGGATTTTTTTTTCTTTACAGGTGCACAGGTCCTTAACATGTGGGGAAGATTTCTGTGGCTACAGAAGTAAAAGCAGGAGCCTGTGTACAAACCTGGTGTAGTGTAGACTGCCGACTCTGAATCTGAGTGGAAGAGTGAAGTAAAGGTTGCGTGAATGTGATCAGAAAATAGAACAAGTGATAAAGGTGCTTCGGGCCATCCTGAGAACTTTTCTGGTGGTGGCGAGACCACTTGCCAATTTGAGGGTATTGTGGGAAGGGATGCTGGTATTGACCGAGGGGATTTCTGTTCCAGAACAATATCCCAGGTCATAGAGGAGGTGGTGCTATTGTGTGCAGAGCCGATCCGCCCTATACGTTGACTACGCAAGCTGTGTAGGGCCTTGCAAAGCAGCCATTCTAAGCATGAATGACTGCTCAGAAACCTCGGGACTGCACTCTCTGCCCCCTGTACAGCAGTATTTCAGCCTCTCTTCTGCAGGCTGCTGCTTGAGTTGGAGGGATGGGGGATGTGCCCTTTCCCCAAGAAGATGCTCGTCTGGAAGAGGGAGATGTGTGCAGCTGCTGAGCAGAGGGAAGCCGTGTGAAAGTTCCTGGAGGTGAGCTCTGCTGCTTGCACTACAGTGTGGATTTGTTTACAGGCACCTCTATGCTGAGTCTGCTGAGTTACTGCAGCTTAGCATAGAGGTGCTGTTAGCTGACAAATCAGATCTTCTTCTTTTCATGACAAGTGAGAAATTTAAATCATTAAAGGATTATGACTGCCCCACAGTGTATGCTCTCCTGATCCCCCCTTCCAGTGTATGCTCTCCTGATCCCCCCTTCCAGTGATCGCTCTCCTGATCCCCCCTTCCAGTGTATGCTCTCCTGATCCCCCCTTCCAGTGTATGCTCTCCTAATCCCCCCTTCCAGTGTATGCTCTCCTGATCCCCCCTTCCAGTGTATGCTCTCCTGATCCCCCCTTCCAGTGTATGCTCTCCTAATCCCCCCTTCCAGTGTATGCTCTCCTGATCCCCCCTTCCAGTGTATGCTCTCCTAATCCCCCCCTTCCAGTTTATGCTCTCCTGATCCCCCCTTCCAGTGTATGCTCTCCTGATCCCCCCTTCCAGTGTATGGTCTCCTAATCCCCCCCTTCCAGTGTATGCTCTCCTGATCCCCCTTCCAGTGTATGCTCTCCTGATCCCCAGCTTCCAGTGTATGCTCTCCTGACCCCCCTTTCCATTGTATGCTCTTCTGATCCCCCCCTTTCTGTGTATGCTCTTCTGATCCCCCCAGTGTATGCTCTCCTGATCCCGCCTTCCATTCTGTTCTGTATTGTTGTACTTATTCTTTGACTGTTTTGTTTAAAGGAGGGGGGATTGTATTAGGAGCACTGAAGTGTCAGGTGTGACTGTATGGCAATGGTAAATGGTTTACATAGCTCACTGCATCACGGGTCAGGTAGCAGAATTTTGCTTAGGGCCCCAGGGAGGTCAGGATCGGCACTGATTGTGTGTAATGGTGAGTTTGGATCTTGTGGTTTCTTAGGACCTTGATAATGGCCAGAAGTTTCTTATGGTGTGTTGTGAGAGATCTGGAAATATTTTCAGTTTTGGGAACTGGCCAGGAATTTGATCTGATTTGGGGAATGCTTCCAATATTCTTTCTTTTACAAGATATAAGTATACATGTAAAATTACGAAGGACGTTTGGAGATAGGTAAGGAGGCTTTGGGGTGCATTGGATTCTATCAATAGTTAGCTCAGATGTCAGAGAGTGTGACATGGACAAGAATAATTTTTGAGCATAATGTTGCAGCAGTGCATGGCTGTATGAATTATGATATGCTGCAAATCTTGAGATTGTTTCAAGTGGATTTGGCCTCTAGGTCTGCAACTTTTGCTTTTAGCCAAGACAGGTTCTCTTCTTCAGCATTGTGGGGGGGGGGGGGTGGTCATTTTGCGAGGATGCAAATTCACACATTCTCTTCTTAACGTGCTAAATTCTGTTAACCACTTCTTGTACTTCCACTTTAAACTGCTGCATACGTTAGTACGTCAGAATGTAGGGAAGCCTGCAGTGATAATAATATATTATCTGGAATTGAGATGGGAAAGGTTGATATGAGGTCTGTAGGATCTGTATTAGGGCCCAAGGCAATTGGCTGGATGCTCACCTCCATAGGTGAGCATTCACCATTTGAATCCCCTTTAAGGGTTTGGATTTGGTAGGGATTCTAGTTGGAGTGGAGGCTTCTGAACATGAAGGCCCTGGGTATCAGAGATTGCTGATGCTGCTATAGACCGTGATGAGCTGGAGTGAGCTGTAGAGGCTCTGGCATACAGTATGTTGTGAAACAGACCCAGCCCCAGAGCTTTAAAATCTAAAAAAAATTTCAAGTGTTTCAATCCAGTCCATAATATCACAGGTCCAAATCACCTTCATATTCCTCTAGGGCTGGGCAGCATTTAAATGATTCAGGGCAGCACCACTTAAGCATCCAAGCAGAATTTTCCTGTAAGTGCAGGAGCCTTGATGCCATGGGTTCCCATGAAGTGCTTTCAAAGATGTAAACATTACCTAGGGCAATCTCCATGCAAATATAGCCTGCCTAGGAATACCTACTCCTCCAGACTGACATCCACATCAAGGCATTTTGATATTTGGTAACTCCTAAGAGCCAGCCAGATGCTTGCATCAGGACTGGGGGCTTTTAAGAGGAACACTGAGTCAGAGGGCTGTAATGTTTTAAAGAAACCTGATTGAAACTCATAAATACATCAATGGAGTGCATAAGGCTCAGGAAGACAGTATTTTTAATATGAAGCCAGGATCAAGAACATGGGGACATGACCTCAACTAGCAGAAGGAAATAATCATAGAAATGATTATTTTCTTGAAAGAGTAATTTATGCTTGGAATAAACTTCCGTAGTGAGTCAGTCAACAGTAAGTGGCGCTCAAGAACTGTTTAGTAATAATAAAAGGTACAACCTTTAAAAAGTATATACTGTTATTGCATCTAGTGGCAAATCATTAATTTAATCATGCAGCCTTAAAAAGTTACTGAAAGGTCCATTTGTCGACCAGCCACCGTCATTTTACTGCAGCAGGTTGGCGCGATCCCGCAAACCGTCGTAGCTGTACGTCGGTCCCTTTAAGCGGGATAGCAAGCCTGCTGCCCAGATCGCCAATATTACTAGTAAGAAAAAATTAATAATAAAAATGCCATAAATATATCCCCTATTTTGTAGACGCTATAACTTTTGCGCAAACCAATCAATATGCTTATTGCGATTTTTATTATGTAGAAGAATACATATCGGTCTAAACTGAGGAAAAAATTACCTTTTTTAAAAAACATTGGGGATATTTATTAAAGCAAAAAGTACAAAATAGTGTTTTTTTTTTAAATTGTCGCTCATTTTTTGTTTTCAGGGCAAAAAATTAAAACCACAGAGATGATCAAATACCACCGAAAGAAAACTTTATTTGTGGGAAGAAAAGGATGTCAATTTTGTTTGGGTACAACGTCGCACGACCGCGCAATTGTCAGTTAAATTGACGCAGTGCCGTATCGCAAAAAATGGCCTGGTTGAGCAGCCAAATCTTCTGGGGCTGAAGTGGTTAAAGAGCGTTCCTTTTTAAAAACAGTAAGGCCCCTTTCACAAGGACGGATAGAATGGTGCTTTTAGCTGTGGATTTTCTAGTATTCTACCGCAGCTAAAAGCACACAATGCTTTCCTATGGCCCCATTCACACACAGTGTTTAGCTGCGATTTCGTTACATGTGGTTTGGTGTGAATATAAAAAATAGAATTGAATGCATCCAGGTGCGATGTAGCGCAGCTATATGCACATAACCGCAGGTAATCACAGTCTTTTGTGTCAACTGCGGATAGCAGCGTGAGAAAAAAAGAACAACAGGAAGCACATCATAATCAGTAGGTATAAAAAGGGTTGCTATGGGAATGACTACCGCAGCTAAATGCGGCCGCATGTAACCGCACGTAAACGCAGGTAATCGCAATGTACAAATGCAGCTAATCGCAGTGCATGGAGACTTGAATTTCACAGAACATTTTACATGCTTTTAACTGCGGCAAAACAGACGTCCGTGTGAAAGGCGCCTTACTCATAACATGCTAATCCGAATTAATCATGTCCTGGAGTACGTTTTAGTACGCTGGACCGAGTGCTGTAGAGTTTTTAGTAATGTTTATTAAATTATCATATGCATGCACCTTTTATCTGCTAACAGTACTGCAAAATGTTATATGATAAAGGATGGTGAGAAATCCTATAGATAGACAGAACCCTGCCCTAGTACCTCAAAAAAATCAATGACAAAGCATGGTGAGAAATTATCTAAAAAAGACAAAACTCTACCCCAGTACTGCAAAAAAAGTCTACAATAAGAGTCCCCACATCACAAATGCAGGATGTGCTTTAGAGAAAGTAATCAATAAGATGATATTTGGAGTTAACTTATCTTGTAACACCATGTTGCAGATGGAAATTATTTTAAGTGGAAAATATTTTCTCTCTGGCATTGGGCCAGACTGTGCTGCAATAATGTGTAGTATTAATAAAAACCTTGTCAGTTTTAATAATTCTTTATATATTAAACAAATTGATAGCTGCTAGTACTGTAATAAGTAATGAGATTCCTTTACAGTTATGAGCTCTTCACTTTAATATCAGTGAGCCTGCCAAATACGAACAGTAATATGAGTGGCCATACGGTGTGATGAGCTCCAGATTCACACTATAAACATATCTCTTTATTTCTTACTTCTTTATTTTCATTAAAAGAAAAAAAAATGAGTAGAAAAGTTATTTTGACTTCACTATACTTTACTATCAGGGTACTGAAAATGTTAACAATGCTTTGTTCTTTACATAGTTTCTGTGTTAAAAATAAATAAATATTTAGTGTGGGGACAAAGAATGTATCTTGTATTCTATTGGCACCATGGCCCGAGAACACTAATTCGGGCATAAGGGCTAGTTGATTAAAAAACAAATAGATCTCAGCATCCCCAAGATCTATCAAGTTTATATTGCCACGTATACAATTTATGCTCTTGAGATGCATGCAGTAGCATTTTTACAGACAAAGAATATGCATTAACTGCTAATTGACCCATAATCACTGGAGGAGAGCAGAATTGTCTCGTATTTAAGAATTACGGAACCACAAAAACACTGTTGAATGTATATAGGCTGTGAACTTATTAGAACATACAATTTTCACAGGTGTGTAGAATTAATAGATGCAATAATGCATACAGTAAGTGTTCTTTATAAACAGAGATTGTGGGGTCTCATTTACATTCCACCTTGAGGTCCAGCAAAGTTTTGCTATACCACTGCACACTGTAGCTTTGAAAACCTATCACCCTAAACTAGTTATAAGGCCTGTACAAGACACCGGAAATGTATCCTGAACAGCAGGTATTTTTATCCCAATATTTGAGTTGTGGTCCCTTTAAGGGGGGCAGTTTGAAGACTGGGCTGAGTACTCAGGGGTTCTCACCAATACATGGTGAGGGGTTCTGGGGTAATCCGGTTGGAAAGAGAGGACTGATTGTCAGTAATCTCTGAATTGATAAGGTGCTATCAGGGATCCAGAACTTCAGAGGTTCAAAGAGTTTTGGGAGGGAAGAACCTTCAAACCCTGACTAAAATGTCTCTGGTTCTGAAGGGGTTAAGCCACAGCCAAGAGATTCTTGAAACTCAGCAGGAAGGGATCAGCACCTGTGTCAATGAGACAGAATGGAGTGGTTCAATGGTACTGAGCAAGGAAAACCCTCTGGCAATCAAGATGCTTGTTTCTAAATCCCTGCGGCCTGTTCACTATCCTGATACACAGAGGAACCCTAACTCAGTATGGGACCGAAAGACTGGCGGTGAACCTGTGGTATGCTTCATTTTTGTCCCAGAATTTTTGCTTTACTTTTGGCTGAAGAATGCTCTTTGAGTTTGCTTTGGAGATGTCAATAAAAAGACTCCTTACTTTTTGTCAACTCGGCTGGCTTCCTCATATTACATTTGGTGTTTGGATGCAGGCAGACTGTAGCCACTAAAACCGTTTGGAAGCAGAACTGACAATAAAAGGGCCAGCACCCTCTTTTGCATGTCCTGATCAAGGCAGCACAGGCACTGCAAATCTCAGAAGGCGGCATAGAGAAATTCATAAAAGCCCTGGCTCAAAGCACAGTGGCCCATCAGGAGGCCACTTGGGCACAAATACAGGGCCAGCATCAGGCCTCTGCAGAACCCTACCATTGCCATGGGGGGGGAAGTTATGGGCCAGCAGCAACAGTCCCTGGTGCAGGCCTTCACAGCACAGCAGTAAACTACCTGCTTGGTGACCTCCCAGTTTACAGCACAGCAAGAAACCGCTCAAGCACAGTTGGCCGAACCTCTGAAGTTCTGGACCCCTGATAAGAACTTATTAATTCTGAGAGTACTAACAATCAGAGGACTTTCCAACCAAATTACCCGAGAACACCTCACACTGCATGGGTGAGAACCTCAGAGTATTCAGCCCAGTCTTCAAAGGGACCACAACTTAAATATTCAGGACCAGAGTCCTTGTAGTCAGGGTTTAGAGGTTCCTTCCTACCAAAAGTCTTTGAACCTCTGAAGTTCTGGGCCCCTGATAAGAACTTATACATTTTGAGAGTACTAATAATCAGTTCTCTCTTTCCAACCAGATTAACCCAGAACCCCTCCCACTGCATAAGTGAGACCCCTGTGAATTCATCCCAGTATTCAAACTATCCCCCTGAAAGTGACCACAACTCAAATATTGGGGAAAAATATCTGCTTTTCAAGACACATTCCATTCCCAGGGGCCTGTTCTTACTTTCTTAAGAAGAAAATTATTAACAAAACTCTATTATTTATTTAGTTAAAAATAAAGATGCTTACATTGATTTTTTTCTTTGAACAAAAAGGAATATTCAGACTGTGTATTGTGGAGGTAATGTTCATATTTCAATAGATAAATTAAATGAATCAGCTTTGTGTTTAGGTTGATATAATCACATAAAAGAGGATTATACTGTGTTCAGTTTTCACAAGCAAAAAACTCAGTTGGGTATTCTGACAGGTCAATATTTTGGGATTTTCCTGATCAACAGGCAATTATCTAATTATTATTTTCTTTTTACAGTAAATTTCACTAGCGGAAATATTGCAGGATGTATTATGTACCAAAGTTAATTTCCTCTCAGTGGGTAGCAAAATAGAACAGTGCTCATTTTACATGTTTCTGACATCTGTTTTTAGTAAAATAATGATGATCATTTACCAATATGCCATACTCACAGTCATGATTACTGAGTTATCACTGACAAGAGTGGGCCTCTACGTAAATGTTAATCTTAAGTAATAGGGGGAAGGAAAAATATAAGAGATCAAATACTTATATTTTTCTTGCAATGCTGCTCATATAAGCAGAATCCAACCAAAGGAGAGGACCAGTCAGTCTGAACTCTAAACAGCAGAGATGATCTGTCCAAATTCATATGCCTTTTTTTCCCCATAAATTAGTCTGAGAGAAAAAGCACCAGCTCTTAGAAAGCATTATCTGTGCTGCATTCATATACCTGCTACCGTATAGTGACAGTAAACCTGTTGCCAGGATAGAAGAGCAGGGTGAGCAGAAGGACAACCTCCTTAGTATCCTGCTGCCAATTCATTGTCCATTCTTCAGGCTGGAGGTGCATTATAAATAGTTTTCTTGACAGAGCTGTGCTACAGCTAGACTGGAAGCTTTGTTGTGCTGTGCAACAGACCTTCACAATTATAAATCATTCAGCAGACAAATAAGTTACCGTATTTTCCTTTTCAACTGCGAATATATCTGTTTTTCTGGAATTCAGCTCTAATGATCAGCTTAGATATCTGTGCCAATATTCCTGCAGCTCATTGGACTATCACTTCTGATGTTGTATGAGCTTGTTTCAATGGTTCAAAGACAGCGGCAGAAGTAAAAATAATAATTTACCTGGAGTGTCATGTATTATAATACTGATTTTTCTAAAATCATTTTCATACACTGCCAAAAGTTCTGTATTGCTCCGAATATTGTTGAACGTGTAACACAATTTGCATATGAAAAAGCTAACTGCTGACTGATTTATGTGGGTCTCTGCACGTTTGTGTTAACAAATAGCATTCCTTTTTCTTTTAATGATTCTGCAGCACAGGTGCTATCACAGAGTTGTAAAATAATTAAATCGGCACAGAATCGAGTAATATATTAGCTTTTTTCAGTCTCATATGTGTGAAACAACCTTTTTCTTGAAAGCTTTATGAAATAGTGGTATTTTTATTTTAGGGAAATGGATGGAACTCCAAATAGCTTTTTCTTATCCACTAGGGAGTCTATCAGCCAGCTAGACATAAGAAAGTTCATAATTCCCTGTTATTTGCTCATTTTCATTCTTTGCATTTGACTTCTGACCCGCCATGGACAGTTACAGAGAATGCAGTAAGATCCTTTCAGAAAGCAGAAGTGAGACTACAAAGAATTTGGTCTAAACTTAGAACTCTATTGGAAAGATCTTGCAGCTGGAGTAATTAAATAGGGCATCAATTCTGTCCATCTATGCCCAGTCATAAATGAGATATTTTTTGTTGGTGAACTAAACCTTTGAGACAAACCATCTAGGAGAAAAAGTTATTTTTCATTGTACATGTTATTTACTGTTAGTATGGCGGAAGATCAGTATTATTATTCACCACAATTAATGTACTGTAGCTTATAGCCCTAGGAATTAAACCAATAAAATATTATTTTTGTTTAAAATAAGATACACACTGAGATAGGAAAATAAATTAGGAAAAGATAATTAGATCGAACAGCTCATTGCCTAACACAAACATTCACAGATCAGTGGGATAAAATAAAGTTGAAAATTTTCATTATGCAGTTTTAAAACTCTTCCATGTATTGTTGTAGTTTATACCATGACAGGAATAGACACAAAAAAAAAGTGTTTGCTTAGAAATGCTCATAAAAACTAATAGATATTGTGATTAACTATGTCATGGTTTGCTTAGTTTTAATGAATAAAAGGAAAAAAAGCATACAGTTTGTAATTAGAAAATACTTCAGAGTTGTATTTCAATTTTTTTTATGATTCAAAATAAAAAAAGTTAACAAAAAAGTTTCTTGCTAAATTTTGATGTAAGAAACTATGACTTTTCCTATGTAATAAGATGACAATTGACATGCCAGGATGCAACACAAACACACACCACTTTCATTTTTTAGCACTTAGTACTGAACTCCATGATGAGTTAACACAAACCAGAGTTGTAGGCAACCAACTTGAAAAGCAGCTGTTTACAGTGGTATTAGCTGTTTTTCAACAAGGGTATTGCCACAGTGGCTGCCCGTGCTTTTTGTTTTAGGGGTGGGAGACTGCAAATGACCAAACGCACCCCCCCGCTTTCCGCCGGCTGGTTCACCGGCACTTACCTCATCTAGACGGTGGAGATCGGGCATCATGGAGCGGTGGCAGGGATCGGGCATCCATCATGGAGTGGCGGCGGGGATCGGGCATCCATCATGGAGCGGCGGCGGGGATCGGGCATCCATCACGGAGCGGCGGCAGGGATCGGGCATCCAGGCATTGGTGGGGACTGGGCGGCTCTTCTCCTCCTCGCCTATGCTGTGTGTCTCCTCCCCACCTCCTAGGCGTCCAACAGGATCGTCTGTCCTTTCAGCCAATCGAGTGATAGGTATCAGTCCTGGAGGATGAATAGTGCTGCAACATCGAATGCTATTGCAACACACCTGGGTGGGCCCTGGACGCATTCCTCAGTGTCCAGAGCCCACCCAATTTTGAAGCCTATTAGAGCCTTTGGCTCTAATAAGGTGCTTAAAAAAAACCCTGGCCGCTGTAATTCATGTGCCTGGTGACCCAAAAGGGGCCGGACGCAAGAATAAGAGATTCTCCCTCTGGATCCAGTCCACTTTCTGCCCGGCCTGCCGTTCCCTGGCATCTCCAGAAATACCCCAAAATTGTCCGCCTTTATTCCTCTGGCAGCAAAACGGGCTATACCTTTGAGGTGGTTTTCCCCTTCCCCACCAACTATCCCACAGGTTCTCCAAATACTGGAACAGATCTGCAGAATGGAATGCCTTACTGCAATGATACTCTTCCTCAATTTTCGAAAATTTGGGACTTATGGGACCATTCAGAACTTAACCCCAGTGTCATTTCCTTACCCGCTGGCGGTGTGATACCCCCTTAAACATATATCCCAACGCTTGATTTCTTTGGTCTTGTTAGCTTGTTCTCTTGGTGGTTTCATGGTGCTCCTACCCACCCCTCCCCCAACCACCTTTTTACTCAGGTGGGACTCCTGCGGGGTGCCTTCGTTCTTTGGTTGGGCACCCTGGCACTGTCACCTGACCCAGTGAGTAACATTTTTCTTATGTGTGATATACAAAATTTTGGTTTGTGATGCCCACTCACTGGGCTTTCTTTTCCCTGTTCTCCCTCCCCATGGCCTATATGGCTGAAACCCTGTAATATTGCTTTGTTGGTGGCATTGTAACCCCACCTGTACGGCTTTAACATATGTTGTATGCTTTTTCTATGACTGTATTCACCACAAATCTCAACTGTTTTTCTTATCTTCCTACGTATATGTGAAAATTTTTAAGAAATACACAATTTATAAAAAAAAAAAAAAAAAAAGAATAGGGGGCAGCCGCAGCAGCCATGAATAGAGTCATGCAATGCAACACATGAATCTATACATTACTCATGTAGGGGTGGCGAGGAGAGAGGGGACAGCGCCGGGCACCCATAATGGATGGGCCTCCCCTGGATTGCCACATCATTATAGTCGGTTGCTTGGTAACACAATTTCTGTAACAGTGGAGAGAACAATGCTTTATAACAAGCTAACTGGCTACAATCACACAGTGCTGTACTGTCCTTACTCTGGGGACACAGACCAGTCCTCCTTGTAGATAAAATGGCAATGCCAACAAGGAAACATTTTCTCCCCGAAATTCATTCTACAAGCTCAGATGAACTCCAAGAATACCCTTAACAACAGCTATTCACTGGTATAACAATCCCTTTATTACATGGCCAAACTTCCCTGGGCATCAGCTGTTTTATGTCATCTGGGTATATTTGTCAGGCATATACCTTCTTGTGAGCTGTGGCATAAAATTGAATGCTGGCAGCTTTTTGAAGGAAAAAATGCTAACTTGTGTAAAACAGTTACATGTTGGGGGTTATTTACTAAAACTGGACAGTGCAAAATCTGGTGCAGCTCTGCATAGAAGCCAATCAGCTTGTAGGTTTTATTGCCAAAGCTTAATTGAACAAGCTGAAGTTAGAAGCTGGTTGGCTACCATGCACAGCTGCGCAGATTGTGAGTGCTTCAGTTTTAGTAAATCTTCCCCTGTTGTGTCTACCTTTCTGAAATGTTCATACATGACACTACACCATACATTATATGGACTGGATTATAAACACTCAGGTACAATGATTCATACACTGAAAGAAGTAAAGAACTGGGGGGGGGGGGGGGCTTAAATGTTTGCAGACCACAGAAAGAGAAATAATTGGTAAAAGGTTATGTCTGCAGTTAGTTAAAAATCTGAAGATAGAATGCTTTTGATGGCCTTCTCTCTAGCTCCTTCTAGACCTCTTTTCATGCTCACTTCCAGGACTTCTCCTGGGTCTCTCCCATCCTTTGAAACTCTTTACCACAATCTGGCCCCCTATATCTTATACTCTGACCACCTTCTGAGAATCCTATCCTGCCCACCTAACAACCAAACTTTACTTTTCTCCATCAGCTCATCATCCACAGTTACTATCTTTTTTATTACTTGACCCATACTTTTAGACTGTAAGAGCAGTGCCCTCTTGTATTGTATTATAGCTCTATTGCAAAAATGGGAAAAGATAGACCGGCCGCTGCAAAACTCACTAAGCCTGAGTGGTTAGCAGGTAAAAGCAGGTAAAAGCAGCCTCAGCTGGACTCATCCAGACCACAACTCCAACATGTTTTGCTCCCACCCCACCCGAGGGCGGGCAAAACATGTTACAGTTTTGGTCTGGATGAATGAAGCTGAGGCTACTTTTACCTGCTTTCACCTACTAACCACTTCAGGAGCTATTGTAATTTTCAATCTGGAGTCATTATTTAAATGGATACAAGCAGGGGATAGTTCCAATGTAGTAAAAAGCTGAGCCATCCAGTATACTAATATTCTGTATTTTGGAAAATGTGTTCCTAGCATCTGGTAATAAACAAAAAGGAAAACATTATCAATAAATTCTGACACTGGTTGTTTCCAAAAAGTATTCCAATATTTCCAATGACATTTGGGATGCGGCACTGTGTTATTCTAAGTACCCACAGATCCATCCTGTGCTGGAACTTCTCTTTAGATGTACTAACCACTCGGGCCAGGTGATGTGTGCGGCAGATATCCCATTTTTGCAGTATGCTTTGGGTCTGGATGGACCTTTCCTAAGCCTGCACCCTCACTAGCCAGCAGCATCCAACTCATCGACCTTAACAGCATGAGTGGGGACCCTTAGGCAGTTATCATTATAACTGTACTGTCTGCCAGTGGCGGCTGGTGCTCAAAATTTATGGGGGAGCACAAACAAACTGCAAAAATTCTGAAAAATACTGAAACAAAAACATCAATTGCAGCCACTGTGCCATCAAATGAAGCCACTGTGCCCATCATATGCAGCCACTGTGCCCATCATATGCAGCCAACTGTGCCCAGCAAATACAGCCACTCTGCCCATCATATGCAGCCACTGTGTCCATCATATGCAGCCACTGTGCCCATCATATGCAGCCTCTGTGCCCAGCAAATGCAGCCAACTCTGCCCATCATATGCAGCCATTGTGCCCATCATATGCAGCCAACTGTGCCCATCATATGCAGACAACTGTGCCCATAATATGCAGCCAACTGTGCACATCATATGAAGCCAACTGTGCCCATCATATGAAGCCAACTGTGCCCATCATATGCAGCCTCTGTTCCCATCAAATGCAGCCAACTGTGCCCCATCATTTGCAGCCTCTGTGCCCATAATATGCAGCTACTGTTCCCAGCAAATGCAGCCAACTGTGCCCCATCAATTGCAGCCTCGGTGCCCATTGGGTTTGCGCTCGCAGATCACCTTTTTTTAAGCCTATTAGAGCCTATGGCTCTAATCTGGTGCTTCAAAAACACCCCTTCATGCTGTAATTCAGGCGTCCAGCGTCAAAAAAGGGCCCGGGTGCCTGAATAGAGGGTGGCTACAGTGCCCATTGATAGATTCATGTAATGCATGAATCTATCCATACTACACAGAGGGGGTGGCTGGAGAGAGGGGGCGGTGCCCATGCACCCTTAAGGGACGCACCGCCACTGCTGTCTGCCTTAATTTTATAAAGTGCTGCACAAACTGTTGGTGCTCTATAAATCATGTATAATAATAATAATGACAAGTATTTATTGCAGATTAGAGCAGAGCATGAAAATAAGAGCTAAAGGCAAAAAACAACAAATTATTTTACCTGTTCATGTGTCTGGTAATCCTAAACACTCATACAACATTTGTTTTGCACATATTGTTTCTGCCTGCTTTTTTTGCCGAATATACCCCAAAAATTCAGTCTGCAGCTTTCTGCATCCTCTTCCTCTCTGTTTGTAAGAAGGCTTCTGATTGGCTGATTGTTGGGGCCAAATTGCTCAAGTTCTTGCCCCTCTTCTTCTTGGATAACACAAAAACTCAGTGCTATGGCTAAAAGCATCCATAATTTTGTGCCCACTCTTTGGCATTGGCCTTTCTATTCTCATGTCCAGACAAGAAATGTATTTTATGCACTTTACTGATGTTCTTCAAAGATGGCAGCGACATGCCGGCACCTACTGTATCACATCACTTAGACAAACTGACAGGTGTCTTTTGCATACCGCCATACACAAAAGTGGACAATCTGTAGCAGCCTTTGTGAAAGCAGACCATTGCACATCACACATAAACCATCTTACCATTAGTACCTCCTCTCCTTGTGAGCACCAAAGTGTAGGGACTCATCTCCCTGCATACTAAATCTGTAGCTTTCTGCTCTATTTAAACTGAAATTCACAAAGTAAAGCATCTTCAGCAAACATTAACAAGGTACCCCCTGTAGTTTACCAGTTTATTTTTCTATGTCCCAATCCATAGCTCTACCCAGCCGGGTATGCTCTCAGATGTTACCTCTAACTCACCTGGATAGGAGAGGGTGGTATATAGAGGTATTGACCCCCTCCATTTTCCTCCTGCAGTCGCTGAAAGCCTGCTTCTCCTCCTCTCACTCCCACAGGCTTTCAGTTGCAGGAGGAAAATACAGGGGTCGGTTCCACTACTGTATATGTGGCCCCAGCTTCCTCTTTTGAGAGGAGGGAAGGGACCGGCAAATAATTTTTCTGAATGGACAGCGTCAGTAATCATTTGCTATGCTTTAGTTTGTGAATGCGTTTGTATGGGAATGAATGGGAAGTTCCATACAGAGCTATTCCTGTTCATTTATTCTGTGCCGCTGAGGCTGCAGAGATAGAGACTGAAAGCTGTGCCCTCAATCTCCTTCCTCTGTCTCAAAGGTGAAACATCAGAGGTCTCTTTAGACCACTGATATTTCACCAAAGCCCCCCAATGGGGCTCCTAATAAAATTGTAAAATATATATATATATATATATATATATATTGTGAGGGGGTTAGCTCGGCAGCGGGTGTGTGTGACCCCCGGGATGGGCTCCCCACACAAAACAGGCCCAGCAAACGGAGGTTGTGGTTTATTTTCTATTTACAGTGACAAAACACAGCAAAGCAAAAGAAACATAACCAAAATAAATCCTGGTCAAGTTGACCTCTGACTAAACATACAGGTTTCCTAACTAACAACTGGGATCAGCCTAGTGCTGTCCTAGTCCCTAAGTCCCTGGTTTAGTAAAAGTCCAAACAAATAGCCACACAGGCTTTGCCTCACCGCACAGGGGTTCACTCTCCCTAGACAGTCCACACAGGTCTGGTTCCAGGCATGAGCTAACATCTAATGAAGCTGGGAGTTCTTATAGAGGCCTAAATGAGCTGACAAGGTTCAGCTGGTCTCCTCATCTCTGTCTGCACGACGCCCCACACTCTCCCTAGAGGTATGAGTCATCCATGAGCCCACTAGCCTTAGCTGGGCCTATACAACTCTCCACCTAGTTGTATAAGTCAGCGTAAAGCCTGAATCTGGGCGAAATATATCTACCCCCCTGGATGCAACCAGGTGACTTTACCTTCCTGCTGTCACATACCCCCCCCTCTTGTTTTAACCTCGGGGTTGGAACACCAGCAATCAGGCATTCATGTACTCGAGACAAAGCATCCACATTCCCCATTTGAACGCCAGGGCGATGCTTTACTGTGAAGTTGAATTCCTGGAGGGCCAGGAACCACCTATTCACTCTTCTATTTGTTTCCTTGTTTTGAGCCATCCACTTTAACGGAGCGTGATCCGTAACCATGTCAAAGTGCCTACCTAGCAGGTAGTACCGAAGGGAATCTAGAGCCCACTTCACCGCTAAACACTCCTTTTCAACGGTGGCGTAATTTACCTCATGGGACTTCAATTTCCTGCTGAGGTAAATGACTGGGTGCTCTTCCCCGTTCCAGACCTGGGACAATACTGCTCCTAACCCCACATCTGACGCATCACTTTGTACGACAAAGTCTTTAGAGAAGTCGGGTGAGTACAACACTGGCTGGCTACATAAGGCTTGTTTCAAGAATTGGAATGCTGCCTCAGCCTCGGGGGTCCATTTAATCATGACCGACCCTTTCCCCTTCGTCAGGTTGGTTAGGGGCACAGCCTTAGAAGCAAAGTGGGGAATGAATCGCCGATAATACCCAGCGATTCCCAGAAAGGCTCGTACCTGCTTCTTGCTGTTGGGACGTGGCCAACTCTGGATGGCCTCGACTTTGTTGAGTTGGGGTTTTATTACTCCCCTCCCAATGGTGTACCCAAGATATTTGGCCTCCTCCTGCCCAATGGTACACTTCTTGGGGTTAGCCGTAAACCCCGCTTCCTGAACAGAGTCCAGGACAGCTTGCACTTTTGGCAGATGTGAGGCCCAATCTGTGCTATGGACAATTACGTCATCCAGGTAAGCCGCAGCATACTTCCGATGGGGCCTCAGCATCTGGTCCATTTTCCGCTGGAATGTGGCCGGCGCATTCTGTAACCCGAACGGCATTCTTTTATATTGGAACGCCCCGTCTGGGGTTACAAATGCGGTTTTCTCTTTGGCCGACCTGGCCAGGGGGATTTGCCAATACCCTTTTGTGAGGTCAAGAGTCGTCATGTATCGGGCTGTTCCCAGCCGGTCGATCAACTCATCTATACGTGGCATGGGGTAGGTGTCAAATTTTGTAACTTTGTTCAACTGACGAAAATCGTTACAAAATCGCCAGCTCCCATCCGGTTTAGGCACCAACACGATGGGACTAGACCAATCACTTTGGGACTCCTCTATCACCCCTAAGTTCAGCATTTTCTGTACTTCCTCCCGTATTGCCTCCCGTCGAGCCTCTGGGATCCGATAGGGTTTTAACTTCACCCTTTCACCGGGCGGGGTAATGATGTCATGCTCTACCCCAGATGTTTGTCCCGGCAGCTCAGAGAATACCTCCTTGTTGCGAAGCACAAACTCCTTAACCTCCTGTTGTTGGGGTTGTGACAAGGTGGCTGCTATTCCAACCTCAGGAATCACGCAACCAGTTTGAGCTGGTGACCAAGTGTCTGCGACTAGGGACTCTCTATCCCTCCAGGCTTTCAACAGATTAACGTGATAGATCTGTTCGGGCTTTCGCCTTCCTGGTTGTCTGACCTTGTAATTCACTTCGCTCACTTTTTCCATTATCTCGTAGGGGCCTTGCCATTTGGCAAGGAATTTACTTTCAACCGTAGGGACAAGTACCAATATCCTATCCCCCGGGGAAAAGGTACGGGTCTTGGCTCCACGGTTGTACACTCTCTGCTGTGCCAACTGCGCTTGGGCCAAATGTTCCTTCACGATGGGCATTACCTGTGCAATTCGATCTTGCATCAGGGCGACATGCTCAATCACACTCCTGTGGGGAGAACTCTCACTTTCCCAAGTTTCCTTGGCAATATCCAACAGCCCTCTTGGGTGTCTCCCATACAGTAACTCAAAGGGGGAGAATCCCGTAGAGGATTGGGGCACCTCCCTAATAGCAAACATCAAATAAGGAAGTAAACAGTCCCAATCCTTTCCATCTCTATCCACCACTTTCTTCAACATTTGTTTTAGGGTTTTGTTGAATCTTTCAACCAGCCCATCGGTTTGGGGGTGATACACAGACGTACGCAATTGCGTCACTTTGAACAATTTACACAGCTCTTTCATAACCCGGGACATAAAGGGTGTACCTTGGTCCGTAAGCAGTTCTTTACAAATACCCACCCGGCTAAAAACAAGAGATAGCTCTTTGGCTATGGTTTTGGCCGAGGTATTTCGGAGAGGGATCGCTTCTGGATAACGGGTGGCATAGTCCATTATAACTAATATGTACTGGTGCCCCCTAGCGGACTTGATTATAGGACCTACCAAATCCATGGCGATCCTCTCAAACGGGACCTCAATGATGGGTAGAGGGACCAGCGGGCTACGGAAATGTGGCATCGGGGCCAACCTCTGACACACAGGGCAGGAGGAACAATAATTTTCTACGTCCTTCATCACCCCCGGCCAATAGAATCTCTGTAATACCCTCTCTCGGGTTTTCTCTGTCCCCAGATGACCTCCAAGAATGTGCCCATGGGCCAACTCCAACACCAACTTCCTGTAAGGTTTGGGCACCACCAGCTGCTCAACGGTTTCTTCTGCCCTTTTTGCCACCCGATACAGTAGGTCCTTCTCTACGCTGAAGTATGGGTAAGTGCAGGTATTATCTGGGTTCACTAACTCGCCATCTATTTTCACTACGTTTTCCCGTGCCTTTATTAGGGCGGGGTCTTTCAACTGTTCTGTGGCAAAGTTTTCCCTGTGAACCTCAAGATCAGAAAACTCCACAGACGGTAGGTTTTCGTCTGAGGAGGTGGGCTCCTCTCCAGTTTCTTGAGTCTCCCCTGCCAATACTGATAAGGGAAATTCCGGAGAGTCCTCACCACTCTCAGGGGAGTTCTGGCTATCACATTCCTGGTACATAGGGGCACCAGTGAGGGGCTCAGGATCATCCCACAGTTCCCAGAACTTCGGAAAATCCCTTCCCACAATGGCGTCATGCGGTAACTGAGATACTAAGCCCACTGGATGAGAGAGGGTACCTTTGGGGGTCTCGAAACACACTGTAGTCACTGGATACTCTCGGGTGTCCCCATGCACACAAATAACAGCTACCTTGCTATTCCCAGAGACCTCTGTTTTAACTAACTCAGCCTTTATCAGGGTCACAAGGCTACCTGAATCCAGCAATACCACAACATTTCTACCATTAACACACATTTTGCATAAATGTTTCTCAGTTCCTCGAATGGCAGTGCATGCGACTGTCGCACACAGTGACTGACGTCTGCCCGTCAGAAAGTCACACTGCATGGGTTCCTCCACAACCGGGCAATTGGCTGCAATATGTCCCGCTTGCCGGCAGCGGTAGCAAACGATCCTTCTTGCCGCCTCTTGAGCCGCTGATTTCCCAGGCTGTTCTCGCCAAACTTGGGGTAGAGCTCCCACCCTCTCACTCTCTCCACCCTCACCCCTTGGAATCCTCTTATCCGCCCCTGGGGATGGTCTGGTCTTAGGGTGGAAAGTCCGAGTGTCTCTGGAAGAGGCCGTCAGGTTCTCTGTAGCCAAGTATTTCTCCACACGATCCACAAGACCATCGGCCGTCTCTGGGTCTCCATGGCTTACCCACTTTTGGATGGCAGTAGGAAGAGCTCTCAAAAACCGATCCATTACAACACGTTCCACAATCTTTGGTGCGGACAAAGTCTCTGGCTGTAGCCACTTTCTGCTCAGGTGAATGAGATCATACATTTGAGACCTGGGGGGTTTTCCAAGCTGGAAAGTCCAGTTATGCACACGCTGAGCCCGGACAGCCTGGGTGACACCCAGCCTTGCCAATATTTCAGCTTTTAGCATCACATAGTCTTTTGCTTGGTTAGGCTCTAGGTCATAGTAAGCTTTCTGCGATTCACCAGTTAACAGAGGAGCCACCAGTCCAGCCCACTGCTCCTCAGGCCACTTTTCTCTTTCAGCGGTCCTTTCAAATGTGGTCAAAAATACCTCTGGATCATCCTCTCCAGTCATTTTTGTCAATAAACGACTCACCCCAAAGGACGCGGTATTAGTGGGACGGCTTTCCTCACTGGTCTGCGGACGTTGCTGCATTACTGCTTCCATCTGTTGTTGTAGTCTCTGCTCTTGCTTCTGCAACAGGTCTATGAAGCGGGCCTCAGATTGCTGCTGGGCTCGTTGCTGAGCCTCCAGACTCTGTTGCAAAGTTGCGTTTGTCTGCTGCTGGGCTGCAAGGCTCTGTTGTTGAGCTGCAAGGCTCTTTTGCAAACCTGCATTTGTCTGCTGTTGATTGGCATTTGCTAGAGCCAGCTGCTTCAGTATCTCCTCCATGCTGGCTTAAAAAAAACTGCCCGCATTCTCCACCAACTGTGAGGGGGTTAGCTCGGCAGCGGGTGTGTGTGACCCCCGGGATGGGCTCCCCACACAAAACAGGCCCAGCAAACGGAGGTTGTGGTTTATTTTCTATTTACAGTGACAAAACACAGCAAAGCAAAAGAAACATAACCAAAATAAATCCTGGTCAAGTTGACCTCTGACTAAACATACAGGTTTCCTAACTAACAACTGGGATCAGCCTAGTGCTGTCCTAGTCCCTAAGTCCCTGGTTTAGTAAAAGTCCAAACAAATAGCCACACAGGCTTTGCCTCACCGCACAGGGGTTCACTCTCCCTAGACAGTCCACACAGGTCTGGTTCCAGGCATGAGCTAACATCTAATGAAGCTGGGAGTTCTTATAGAGGCCTAAATGAGCTGACAAGGTTCAGCTGGTCTCCTCATCTCTGTCTGCACGACGCCCCACACTCTCCCTAGAGGTATGAGTCATCCATGAGCCCACTAGCCTTAGCTGGGCCTATACAACTCTCCACCTAGTTGTATAAGTCAGCGTAAAGCCTGAATCTGGGCGAAATATATCTACCCCCCTGGATGCAACCAGGTGACTTTACCTTCCTGCTGTCACAATATATATATATATACAATTGTAAGAAAAATTATTAAAATGCTAAAAAATAATAAAATTACAAAAATAAAACCTGCTGACACCAGTTGTGGAACTAACAGGGTCACAAAGGTCACACTTGTGACCAGGCCCTGGCGTTCCACCACCGGGCTTAGAGGGAAGGGCCCTGGGCTCAGAAGGGAGGGGGATAAGGGGGGCCCTTCATGGTTTCTTGCACCGGGGCCAGAAGGTTCTAGTTATGCCCCTGATCTCACTCGGGCGGTCTGCCCTGTAGAGGGTCTTTGCAGCAGCTTACTACATCTGCAGGCTAGTGGGGTACTTGGCTCCCATAACCCAATTCAACTGGCTTCTCCCAACCTGGTATATACAGTATATGGGCACTGACTCCCAATACATCACTACAGGAAGGCTGTGTCTAAAATGCTTAAATAAGTCCCTATGACCACACTATTTAGGGACAAAGCCACCTAGTGGTAGACTAGCTTGCTGCGCCTGCTTACATGTTCATTAGACTCTCAGGAAGAATCAAAATACCAGTCCAGTCTTCCAGATACCTTCTTCCTCCAACATACATACAGTGAAAATATCTGGCGGGTCTAGGACTCACACTCTAAAATTGATTTCTGAGTATCATGGAAAGTTCATCTTCTGTAAAAACAGACCTCAGAGAATTATTATGGTCTTTAAAAATACTTTTTAATGTGTTAATAACTGGATAATGTTATTCCATATTTCCTCTGCATTTTCTTTGATTTGCTGTATAATTGATATGGTCAGATGTGTTTCCTATTTTCCTATGTAGCGGCCACCCCCCCCCCCCACACCCCGTCTTCTTCTTCTGGCTCAGGGGTACGTCACGCGACAGGGGTGAGGGTGCGCTACGGCCCATGTCCTCCCCACTACTTGCAGGCGAGGTGAAGGCCAATACCTAATGTTTCCTCGGGCCGGTGTCCTGAACATGTACTGAGTCTGTCGTGCAGGAAACTTCCCTCTGCTCCCATTAACAGAATCCATACACCAATCACAATCCAACGGTTAGATTTATTTTGTATCTTCAGTTACAAGGCAATGCGATGGCATGATACGGTGAAATGAGCAGGTCGAGGCACTATACTGATCTGGGTCCCTACACCCCCCATACTATGACCAAGGGTTGTAGGAGTCTCGACATGAATACCTCCGTTGCGCTGCAGGCCTCTATCAGGGGAAGATGTCCTCCAAGAGAGTTACTGAAGACCCATCCGTCACCGGGTTGACACTACACCGGGTCTTCGAACGAGTGACCTCCCCAGCCTCCTCACCTCAGATGCGGGTCCCCTCGCAAGGGGCGCCCTGGAGCAACTTCACCCTCGCGGGACCCAGTCAGAGCCACCGGGTCCCAGGCCTCCTCAATAGTACCTCATCCCAGGCTGAAGGTGCCTGGGATGGACTCCATCTTCATCCCAGCCAGGCCTAGGGCGCCTAGGCCGGAACCTTGGACCGCCCGCACCCAGGCTAAAGGTGCCTGGGTGCGTGAAGAGATCCTCCGGACCAGAAAGACCTCGTGGCGAGGGCGTCTCCCCCTTTTTATCCCCTCCCGTCGACACCACGGCGGGTTCCCCGCCCCGGCCGTACCATCTCCAGGAAGGGACAAAGAAGGGTAGCACTCTGGCAGTGATTCTACCCCGAGCCAGTAGGCACACTGACACCCACTGGTCGAAGAGAATATTACACCACCCAATCCTCCACGAATAAGAAAAAGGGGTCTGAACCCTAACATAATTACACACTTGGGTCACACTACTCCCCAAGTGTACCCCACTAAATTGAAGACCCCGCTACACACTCCCCCCTGTGGTTTGACGCTGGTCCCCAGCGTCAGGTGCACACCCATGTCTCCCAAAGAGTGGTGACATGAAGTGGGCCCCAGAGGCTATCCCTAAAATTTCTGGATACTAAATGTGCCAAGACCTGCTCAAAAGAAGAAAAAGAAGAAGAAAAAAAAATATATAAAGCAATAAACGTTTGTATAAAACATCTGTCCTGTACACATGTACAATCCCTCCCATCGCTATCTAAGAACCACCCCAATCTCAGTAGTCTTGACCGACGAATCTCCTGCAGAAGGGAACCAACACAAAAAAAACACATCCTAACATTCTATGTTAACTTGGCATGAGTGGGTCCGTCAGCCGAGAGACCCGCTCACTCCAATAAGTAAGTAATGCATATGTAAAATTTTCAAACATTCATTGCGCAACACTGCCACCTGGTGACAGAGCCGCGGTAATGACACTTGGTGAGATCTTCATTCTTCCTGTTTTTCCTACTCTGACTCTACCCCAAAAAAGTCTCTGCCTTTGGCACATGAAGAAAAGGGAGAAGAAAAAACAACAGCTCCCAAGTCTCCAGTGAGTAAAAGAAAAGCCCAAATCAAAACAAAAGTAGGGCACAGTTCTAGGCGTCTGGGAATGTCTCATCCAGAAAGTTTCAACAGCAACAAGATAGGAACTCACTCCTCCTATAAGTAGAACCTTGGATCCGGCAGAAACAAAGGCTTCAGATGCCCGTCAAACACTTCCACTGAGTACTCGACATCCTCTCCTTCTTTCCTACAGATGAGCACCTTATCAGCATGAATATGGCGCCCAAGTCTCCAATCAGCTCTGCAGTCCTTGAACTTTTTAGACACAGGCGGCGAACATGACAGGTATCGCCTGGCATGGGGTACTTTAGGTTTTTCCCATACAAACTCGTCATACCACCTTGGTCGTAGGACCTCAACTTCATACAGTAAGTCCCGGGGCAAATAGGGGTACTCCCACCCGTATTCACGGGCGACTCTCTGGGAGAAAAGTCTCTGTAGTCTAGCTAAAGGCGGCATCACATCTCGCTCACCTTCTCCTGGCTGTACGATGGCCTTCGGGTGCCGAGGTACCTTTACCATCTCAGGTTGCTTGGTCTTTGGTGCCCGCAACGAAGCACGCTGCAACCTCACCATCAAAGCGGATGATGTAGTTGAATGAGGAAAGTTGGTCAAAGGGTTAGATTTCCTCTGGAACTCCGGGGTCTGCGCCCGGAGCGTATTATCTTCTATGGACATAGGGGAATCCTGTGGTTTACTCAGCACAGGTAGCGGGCGTCTGTCCCAGCCCTTCCGTTGAAACAGCTCGTCTATTTCCCCGTCATCCCCACAGTCTGACAACGACTCCAGGTCGGAGGTGTCATACATCTCGGCGGGAAGGTAGTCTCTAGTAGACGGAAGACTACCCTCCCTCTCGGGCTCCACCGACTGTGAACCCCCGACACCTCCAACCAACACCGCAGTCCCAGCCCCTAGCTCACCTGGACCTACTGAAGAACTGGGATGTCCGGGACTCTCTTCTCTACCGGCGCCATCCAGGCCAGGCAAGCGGCGGGGTGAAGCTCGACCACGACCACAGGAGGCCTGCACCAGGCCTATCTTCCTCTTCGGGGGTGGTAGCAGGGAGTCTGTGGTGACCGAAGCAGTGTCTTCGGATTTTTCTCTCTCAATCTCTGGTTGGGCAGTCACTTCGCCCTGGTCAGCGCGTACGGGGACCTTCGCAGAGGCCTGGATCTCTCCCTCCGGAGTGGCGGTTCCTGTGATGCAGTTGAGGCGTAGGGCCCGGGGCCTTTCGTGTATGGTTCAACCTCAAAAAGGAATTCCTTACAAGCCTCACATCGCCCGAATGGCTTTAGTTGGACCACCAGTCCCGAGCATCCGGGACAGATCACACCGAGAGCCTCCGTGTCTCTGCATGAATACAGAGCCAACTGTCCTCGGGGCCTAAGTCTTATCCCCGTGTCTGTCAGGGGAGCAGCAAATGCAGTCATCTTCGTGGGGTAAGGTACCGGTATCCACGGGGAGCTTGAGGCCATCCCGACCACTTGCTGTTCCATCACGCGCTGACCACGCGCCGGAGTCTCCACATGTATCTCCACACGTGGCCAGACTCCTCCCACAACTTGTACGTTTTCGCGGGCTTCCGCCAGCCTCCGCCCACGAATTGTACAGCCATGGGGTGCCTCGTGGCGCAGTGCATTAACAGTCCCCACATGTAGTACTTCACACGGCTGGACCTTTCCCTTTCTACGCTCCTCTGCGTGGGCCTTTCCCGACTTAGGGTCATGTCCACAACTCCGAGCAGGGATGCACTCTGGCCAATCACATGGCCGACCCGCTCGGAACTCCTCCGGGCAGCAAAGTTCAAAACACAGACGCTCTCAGTTCCATCGCCAAGACACACGATATCCCGGATGAGCCCCCACGTGTAGCGGCCACCCCCCCACACCCCGTCTTCTTCTTCTGGCTCAGGGGTACGTCACGCGACAGGGGTGAGGGTGCGCTACGGCCCATGTCCTCCCCACTACTTGCAGGCGAGGTGAAGGCCAATACCTAATGTTTCCTCGGGCCGGTGTCCTTAACATGTACTGAGTCTGTCGTGCAGGAAACTTCCCTCTGCTCCCATTAACAGAATCCATACACCGATCACAATCCAACGGTTAGATTTATTTTGTATCTTCAGTTACAAGGCAATGCGATGGCATGATACCGTGAAATGAGCAGGTCGAGGCACTATACTGATCTGGGTCCCTACACCCCCCATACTATGACCAAGGGTTGTAGGAGTCTCGACATGAATACCTCCGTTGCGCTGCAGGCCTCTATCAGGGGAAGATGTCCTCCAAGAGAGTTACTGAAGACCCATCCGTCAGCGGGTTGACACTACACCGGGTCTTCGAACGAGTGACCTCCCCAGCCTCCTCACCTCAGATGCGGGTCCCCTCGCAAGGGGCGCCCTGGAGCAACTTCACCCTCGCGGGACCCAGTCAGAGCCACCGGGTCCCAGGCCTCCTCAATAGTACCTCATCCCAGGCTGAAGGTGCCTGGGATGGACTCCATCTTCATCCCGGCCAGGCCTAGGGCGCCTAGGCCGGAACCTTGGACCGCCCGCACCCAGGCTAAAGGTGCCTGGGTGCGTGAAGAGATCCTCCGGACCAGAAAGACCTCGTGGCGAGGGCGTCTCCCCCTTTTTATCCCCTCCCGTCGACACCACGGCGGGTTCCCCGCCCCGGCCGTACCATCTCCAGGAAGGGACAAAGAAGGGTAGCACTCTGGCAGTGATTCTACCCCGAGCCAGTAGGCACACTGACACCCACTGGTCGAAGAGAATATTACACCACCCAATCCTCCACGAATAAGAAAAAGGGGTCTGAACCCTAACATAATTACACACTTGGGTCACACTACTCCCCAAGTGTACCCCACTAAATTGAAGACCCCGCTACACCTATAATCCTTTTTATAATTCCAAAGAGTAGTAGCATTTACTTACATAAGATAAAGCATTAATATTCTCTTTATATAGTATGTTTTTGTTGAGTTCATACAGTATATATATATATTAAACCACTATAGCAAATCTTTTATTATCAAAATCTTTATTTTACCGAAAAAGAAAAAAAAATTAAGATAAAAGACAGTATGTGATTACATACCGGTAGCTAAAATAATATTAATAATGTTTCATTGCATTTATTCCTAAAAATAGAAGTAGAGCTTTAAGAACACCACTGATCACTGGATAGAACAAATTCAGCCCTCTATTCTTCTGAGTTGATGAAATGTGTTAGTGTCAAGTAAGGTCTTGTGTAGTACAGGAAAGACAAAAGGAAAGTACACATTTCTTTCCTCACTTTTTATTCCTCTACAGGAAACCCTAATGCATTCCTGAACTAACAAGTATCCAGGTGTTGATGACATTTTCCAGTGGCAAACAACCAAGCACAGGTCTTATCTTGGTCTTTTGAGACATCCAGGAGATGCCTGTTAATAATCTATTACACGTCTACAGTTCAGAACATAACAGTCACCTTAATATGTGCCTAGGAGCTAAACTCATTTTCTCTTGGTTCATCTGAACCTTGGGCTGCATTATTATTATTATTATGAAGCTCATATTTTATTGTAATGGTATGGTTAGAAATAGGATACAAAATGAAAATAAAGACAAAGAAATGAAATCCGGCATGTCAACTAACTGATCAAGAGTAAATAATAAGGTCATGAACTTAACAAGTCTATTTAATACTCATACAAGGTAAAAAAAAAATACATACATGTTCTTATTGTTTTCCTGTTCTACTATTCCTATTGTTTTCCATGGTTCCTAATCATTGTTAATATTACTGTTAACGTGGTAGTAAAGGCTGTTTGTTTATGTTTTACCTACAGGTAAGCCTATAAAAAGGCTTACCTGTAGGTACTGTAAATATCTTCTAAGCGTGCACCATTTAGGAGATATTTACTTGTGTAGCTGCCAGTGATGTCCCCGGCACACTGCACTCTGAAAGAACAGCATGCCTGTGCCGTTCCTTCAAAGCCCTGTACCATAAACAGGAACTCCCATGTGCATGCGTGACAGTGACATCATCGCGGTCATAGGACTGGAGCCTGTGAACCCGGAAGGAAGAAGATTGAAGCCCTGTCAGCGGTAACAGCGTGCCGCTGGAGGGCTTAATTTTAGGGTAAGTTTCACATAATGTGCTAGTATGCAATGCATACTACCACATTATATCATTGCCTTGCAGGGGAAAAGTTTTTTTTTTTTTTTCCGAGTTTACTACCGCTTTAAAGTGAAACTTTATGGACCTTTATGGTATATCCAGAAAGATGTGTGCTCTCCACAATAACCCTTTCACCCAATTGTGTACTCTCTGTTGTTGGCCAGATAGAACCAGCTCTAGCATATTGCTATAATGTTATGTGATTATCTCTTTGTTGGGTTGCAATACTTGCCATTCTTTAACGTCTGCTATTATTCACATTGGTAAAAATCACTTTGCATTTACCTACCTGGCAAACCCTATTATTTTATTTGGACTTTTTTGAAGTGGATTTAACCAGTGCTAGTAATAAGTGAACCCAAAAACATTTTGTTCACTGGACATTTACCAAACAGTTAAAAAAAACCTTAAGCACCTGAACTCCAGTCTTGCATTTTTTTTTCAAGGCTAGTTAGTAAGCTTTTGGTAAAAAAGGCATGAGGAGCTGGGGACTGTGGGACATGTACCAATACAAAATAGTTTTTTCCTAATTACGTTCAGTAGGGAGTGATTCTAATAATTCAACTTAAAGGGCTACATTAAGAATACACAATATCTTTAAAGTGGATTTCCACCCTGAAAAAAAAAATGACACAAAAATGCTGCAAAAAAAAAAAAAAAAATTGTACTCACCCGAAATAGCGGTTGCTATGCGGAAGTCCCTAATCTGCCTCTTCCTTATCCACGGTGGGTCTTCTTCCGCATCCTCCTTCTGGTGAATGGGGCGCGCTGCCTTCTGGGAACTGTGTGTATCCCAGAGAGCAGCCGCCCATTCACAAAGCAGCGCAAGCCTCGCGCATGCGCAGTAGGAAATGGGCAGTGAAGCCGCAAGCTTCACTGCCTGTTTCCCTTACTGACGATGTCGGCGTGGGACCTGCAATGATCTGGATCGCCTCGGGGGGGGGCATCATCGCGGGTGCCTAGGACAGGTAAGTGTCCTTATTAAAAGTCAGCAGCTACAGTGTTTGTAGCTGTTGACTTTAAAAAAATAAAAATAAATTAGGGGTGGAATCTCACTTTAAGTAACATGCTTAGGAGATGCCTTAAACCTGCATATGATGTAAGATGTACAGTGCTTCAGTATAAGTGACATAAAAACATTTTGCTAAATGACAGTTCCTTCTCTGCTGGCTGCGGTTTGTAAAAAAAAAAAAAAGTAGCTGGGGGATGCCAGGTATATGGTCAATGACCTCAACCAGTATCCCTAACTGGTTTGTTGACATTCAGCAGAAGGAGTGTGACCAAAAAGAAACATTGTGGTGCTGGCCATTGTGTCCACAGGGCCCCGAGGCGTCACACAATGTGATGAATGTTGAATTTACATTACATTACATGTTTATTTATATATTTTTTTAATAATAGAGTTTTCCAAGGTGTCTGTTGGTTTATTAACTATATTGTTTTGTGAATAAATAACAAGGGGCACTATACACTGCTTATTATTCACGTTGGGGGAGGGCTGGATATCTAAGGGCATTCTTATCCTAAAATTCCAAATTCTGATACTTATCCATTTAAAAGACCCATTCATTCACACATAGACACAGCAGAAAAAAGTATATTTATATTATTAATATTATATTATAGCAATATTTATTTATGAGCAGTCATGTCATCCAGTATTGTAGCAATGCCCAGATAACTCCTCAACAGAAACACAAGAAACTGTGCCATGACGATCCTCTGCCATCGCTTCCCATCACAATTTACCCAGGTTCCCTTTTTTTGCCATTTAGCAGCCTGCTGGGGAATTCCAGGTGACATAATTGACGAATATGGTTATGATTATATTTGGACAATGATGCACCTGGGATGCCTGCCAGCTTCAAATTGTTTTGATTGTAAACAAGCCAGGGGGCATCCCGAATGATGTCATTCACCAAATATGAAAGGCAGCCAGAAGCCGTCATTTAGTGACAGTAATAATTTTGACATGGAATGAATGAGTTCTAATTGCAGCCTATGGTTCGGGCTGGTGGACAAACTGGCTAAATCTGCCCATCAAGTTCATCCACTTGATGAACTTTGAATGGTTTGGGTTCCAGTCTATCTCATGTAGGAGATAATTTTTTTATTACATAAGATAGCATATTATGATATACATGCCATTGCCAGAAAGTTTGCTGTGTCTCCCAGCACAGTCTCAAGAGTATTGAGGAGATTCCAGGAGATAGGCAATTATTCTAGAAGAGCTGAACAGGGCCATAGAAGGTCTTTAACCCATCAGCAGGACTGATAATTGCTCCTTCATGCAAGGAGGAACAGGATGAGCACTGCCAGAGCCCTACAAAATGACCTCCAGCAGGCCACTGGTGTGAATGTCTCTGACCAAACAATCATAAATAGACTTCATGAGGGTGGCCTGAGGACCCAATGACCTCTAGTGGGACCTGTGCTCACTGCCCGGCACCATGGAGCTCAATTGGCATTTGCATTGAACACCAGAAATGTCAGGTCCGCCAATAGTGCCCTGTGCTTTTCACAGATAAGAGCAGGCTCACCCTGAGCACATGTGACAGACGTGAAAGGGTCTGGAGAAGCCATGGAGAACGTTATGCGGCCTGTAACATCGTTCAGCATGACCAGTTTGGGGTGGGTCAGTGATGGTCTGGGGAGGCATATCAATGGAGGGACGTACAGACCTCTACAGGCTAGACAATGGCACCCTGACTGCCATTAGGTATTGGGATGAAATCCTTGGATGAAATCCATTGTCAGATCCTACACTGCTGCGGTGGGTCCTGGGTTCCTCCTGGTGCACAACAATGCCTGGCCTCATGTGGTGAGAGTATGCAGCCAGTTCCTGGAGGATGAAGGAATTGATCCAATAGAACAGCTCTGGGACATTAAAACCTCCTTATTTATACACATATGGCAAAAATCCTGACAGGGGTTATAACAATCCCTTACTCTAACCAATTATACTACACAGATCAACACTAGCTCTTAAATTTTTATTTTTTTTCTCACAATGTTGCAATCTTTGTGAGCTGTTAAGATGTTTAAACTCTAACCAGATGCAATGACCCTCAGTGCATATTGTATGGGTCAAAATAAAGCTTATTTTTATTCCGTCACCTTTAACTCTTCCTCAGAGCATTTTATCCCCAAAAAATACAATAAAAACAAAATATTGAGGAGTATATTCAAATCTCAATGATCTCATAAACCAGTCACTTAATTGTGCTCACATTAATAAATGTACAAGTGCCATAACATTTGCTTTCTTCCCATTTTCTCATCTACTTTTACCAAACATAACAATTCAGCTAACACATATCATAAATTCCCATTCCAGCATTCACAAACATTTTTTAGCGATGAAATCCTTTAAAAAACACCATAAAACAATTTTATTTTGTAGTGTAACATACTTTTATATAAATCATTTAAATTGCTCAATGTCCTCACATTAAAGTGATTGTAAACCCACTTTGACAACTTGCACCTACAGGTAAACCTAGATTAAGGCTTACCTGTAGGTGCAAGAAATATCTCCTTAACCTACACGGTTAAGGAGATATTTGCAGAAAACACTGCACCGATGTCTACGGCACATGCACGCCGTAGACAACAGCGCAGGCGCACTGAGCGTCCCGGCATAATGAATGGGACCTGCTGGGATTATGCCGGTCCCGCGCACATGCGCGGGAGTGACGTCATCCCCGATCCGGCCAATCACAGCGCCGGAGCGGCGATACCAGGAAAAAGCTCCGAAGGGACATGGCAGCGGCGGCGGAGGGGAACGAGAAGGACTTCGGGGGCTTTGATTTCAGGTAAGTGCCACATAATGAGCTAGTATGCTATGCATACTAGCTCATTATGTCTTTCTCTTGCAGGGTCTTATTTTATCCCGTTTCTTTGGGGGTAGTTTACTTCCTCTTTAATCAGTGAATCTCAGTGCAAAGCATTAAATTCCCATGTAACAGAAATCCATGCATCCACTCCCATATGCTTATATACCCTACCAAAAAAACAGTCCACCATTCGCAGGACTATAAATGCGCATTCTACCCAAATAAAAAAGAAAAAATGCCCTTAGTTCTACTTTAAGTTCTTAGCAAACTGAAGAACTGTGAAAAGCACTCACAGGCAGGGTTTTTATAACAAAAGAGATGATAGAGGTCTCATCATAAATGTCCCCCCTGCCTGTAAGCGGGTAATGTGATCTGAGCCGCACATGTGCAGCTGAGACCACATTTACGGCCCGTTCTGTGTGCTGCGAAGATGTGACTCCCGTGTGAATGCGTGGAAGTAACATCACCTCAACTCGGTCATTCAAGCGCCTGAAGATACGAAACGTAGAAGAAAGATCGGGTGAAGATGGAAGCATCAGGGACCACGGAGAGCTATGACAGCACAGCGCTGGAGGGCTCCATTTGTAGGTATGACTTTCATAATATACTAGTATGCAGTGCATATTAGTATATTATGATTTAAGCCTGCTGGGGGGGGCAATTTTTTTTTACATTACTAATAAGACTTTACTACCACTTTCATTTCTGTAATAGATTCATTCCTATGATTGTTAGCGTTATCTATTGGCGAAAATACGGTATTTGAGGTATTTCAGAAAACTATACAACATTTTGACAACTAGATCAAGCTGATGATCATATAAATTATTCTATTACAGAAATTACTGGCCAAAATGTGTGCAGCATGCATAATACAGCATGACACCCAGAGGCAGAGGCATGATGGGACTTGTAGTTTGGCAACAGCTGGAGGTCCGCTAATTGCATATCCCTGCAATAGGTAGATGTAAGTACAGCTTAACATAGTCAACATAGTTATTGCAAAAGCATTAGAGGTACAGTCGTCCTAACATTGTGTGTCGGTAGACCCACGTCCCATTGGCTACATCGGACATGCCTCCTGACCATCAGGACACCCCTATTGGGGACAAACTGATAAACAGAGATCTTTAAATGTGCCTGATCTCAATTAGGGATGAGCTTCGAGTTTGAGTCGAACTCATGTTCGACTCGAACATTGCCTGTTCGCCCATTCGCCGAACAGCGAACAAATTGGGGTGTTCGCGGCAAATTCGAAAAGTCTATGGGAGAAATCTAAAGTGCTAATTATAAAGGCTTATATGCAAGTTATTGTCATAAAAAGAGTTTGGGGACCCGGGTCCTGCCCCAGGGGACATGTATCAATGCAAAAAAAAGTTTTAAAAACAGCAGTTTTTTCGGGAACAGTGATTTTAATAATGTTTAAAGTGAAACAATAAAAGTGAAATATTCCTTTAAATTCCGTACCTAGGGGGTGTGTATGATATGCATGTAAAGTGGCGCATGTTTCCCGTGCTTAGAACTGTCCCTGCATAAAATGTCATTTTTGAAGGAAAAAAAGTCATTTAAAACTCACTCGCTATTACTCACTCGCTATTAATGAATTGTCGGCTCCCGGCAATACATAGAAAAGTCATTGATAAAAAAAAAAAAAAAAAGCGTGGGGGTCCCCCAGAATTCAATTACCAGGCCCTTCAGGTCTGGTATAGATATTAAGGGGAACCCCGCCGCAAATTTAAAAAAAATGCGTGCGGTTCCCCCAAATATCCATACCAGGCCCTTCAGATCTGGCATGGATTTTAAGGGGAACTCCACCCCAAATTTTTAAAAAAATGGCGTGCAGTCCCCCCAAAAATCCATACCAGACCCTTATCCGAGCACGCAACCTGGCAGGCCACAGGAAAAGGGGGGGACGAGAGAGCACCCCCCCGAACTGTAGCAGGCCACATGCCCTCAACATACCCCTACCATTTCACGAAGAAAGTGTCAACAAATGTAAAAAAAAACACACACACCTTGAAAAAGTCCTTTATTTAAAAAAAAAAAAATGCTTAAAGTAAAAACATTCCAGAGGTGAAATCCAGTGTCCCGCGGCGATCCGATGTCCAGCGCTGTCCGTCATTAGCTGAGCCTGAGCGGACCTGATGGGGAACTTCCTCCGCAGTCTATTACATGTATAGACCCGCCCCTTCTAAAGTTCCACATCAGGTCCGCTCAGCCAATGACTCGGTGTAAGGCTGAGGACCTGATGCGGAACATGAGAAGGGGCGGGTCTATACATGTCCCTTGGGGCAGTACCCGGGTCCCCAAACACTTTTTAGGACAATAACTTGCACATAAGCCTTTATAATTAGCACTTTAGATTTCGAACGTTCGAGTCCATTGTATTTAATAGGGTTCTAAAGTTCACGCGAACATTCTGTCTGTTCGCAGGTTCTGGTGCGAACCGAACAGGGGGGTGTTCGGCTCATCCCTGATCTCAATTCAATCTTGGTTCAGGCAGATCAGTTCTCTACGGGGAAACTATGTTTTCTCTCCTGCTGTGCTGGAAAATCAAAGTAACTTCTCTAGGTATCCTGCTTCTTCTTCTCCGTAGTAGTAATATTAACAGTGAAATAATGAATAACTGTTTGATTTGTTTGACATTTGCTGTATAGATTGAATGCAATTTTTGAAAACACTTGTACAAAATAGAAGCAGTTGAACTTTCAAAGGTTAGCTTTCGTTTCATATATTCACACAAATTTTAGGCTCATTGCTTGACATTCCAATCATTTAAATTTTCCAGTCTGCTTTACAGAAAATTGAACACTGTGTTCTGCTTGCTTTGAGATTTTTGTTTTCCAATTTATCTTAATGTATGTTAGTCAACTTAAAAAAGAAATCAGCTAGAATGAGTTCAAATATTTACATTAGTTCTTGTGTGTTAAAGTGTTACTAAACCCACAACGGTACAAACAGTCTGTACATGCAGTAAAGCATGCTTGTTATACTGACTGTGGAATCTAAGGGGTTAATCCTCTGCATTGTGTAAAAAGGCTGTTTGATCCTGTCTTCTCTGATCATCCCCTTCTTCCACAGTCCCCAATATATTTCCTGATATTTACAGAGCCAGGGGACAGGCTGTACATGCACAGTTTGGTGTGTATTGATAGAAAGTTTTTTGTTTTCTTGGGAGAGTGCATGTGATCAGCAAAGGGCCATTTAGCACTGTCAAAACAGAGGGTCATGGGTCCAGTATCCTGATAGGACAGTCGTGAGGAAATGGAAATTCCTTCTTCAAGCTTTAACCAGACACTCATTGAAGTCACAAGACTTCTATATACTGCTAATGAAAAAGGGTATTTAGCAGTTTATATTTACTAAAATAATTGCATTTCCATGTTCTGTGTATTGTGGGAGACCAGATATAGTGAATGCAGGGTCCTGGGTTTAGTAACACTTTGTCTATCATTTATTTAAAAAAATATTCCAATGTTAAACATAATTTCAACCAAATTTAAAAACCATAGGAAGGTGGCATAGCCATGTAGCTCATGTGAGAAGATGTGTAGAGGAGCGTGCCTATCGCTTATCCTAATATAATCCTGTGATTCTATTCCTCCATTCTTCAGGCCTATGTTTTAACCACTTAACGACCGCCCACTGTAAATATACATCGGCAGAATGGCACCGACAGGCAGAATCACGTACATATACGTGATTGCCTTTGTATAGTTGGGGGGTCCGATCGGACCCCCCTTCTTTACAGTGGGTGGTCGTTTTACCTTCGGGAGCGATCCGGCATGAGGGGACGGCCGTTCGATTCCGCCCCCCCCCCTCTCGATCGCTCCCGGCGAATGAGAGCTTCCCCTGCCTGTGTACTGTTTACACAGGCGGGAGGAAGTGATGTCATCTCTCCTGCGGCGCTCACATATACCGAGCGCCGTACAGGAGAAGATGCAGGTTAGTGCACACAACACTACACTGACACCAGGACACATAGGCACATAAATCGCCCCCCCAGGCCCCCCCAGACACCCCCAGATCACCCCCCAGATCACCCCCCAGCCCCCAGTCACAGTGTCACTGATTGCAGTGACCATTTATTTAGTGATCACTGCAATCAGTGACATTTGTGACTGTAAAAGTGTCAGTACATTCAGTTTTAGGTCCAGTGTAGCCCCCTAACCCCCCCTAATAAAGGTTTAACCTCCTGATCACCCCCCAGATAACCCTTTCACCCCCTAGCACCGCCGTCGCTAAGCGATCATTTTTCTGATCGATGTCTTAGCGTTGGTGATGCTGATCGGTAGCCAGTAATTTTTTTTAGGTTCGCCGCAAGTTTTTATAGCGTCGGGTACCCCCATATATTACCTAATAAAGGTTTAACCCCTTGATCGCCCCCAGGTAACCCTTTCACCCCCTATCACCACTGTCACTAAGCGATAATTTTTCTGATCGCTGTCTTAGCGTCGGTGATGCAGATCGGTAGCCAGTAATTTTTTTTAGGTTCGCCGCAGGTTTTTATAGCGTCAGGTACCCCAATATATTACCTAATAAAGGTTTAACCCCCTTGATCGCCCCCCAGGTAACCCTTTCACCCCCTATCACCACTGTCGCTAAGCGATCATTTTTCTGATCGCTGTCTTAGCGTCGGTGATGCAGATCGGTAGCCAGTAATTTTTTTTAGGTTCGCCGCAGGTTTTTATAGCATCAGGTACCCCCATATATTATCTAATAAAGGTTTAACCCCCTGATCGCCCCTCAGGTAACCCTTTCACCCCCTATCACCACTGTCGCTAAGCGATCGTTTTTATGATCGTTGTCTTAGTGTCGGTGATGCAGATCGGTAGGCAGTAATTTTTTTTTAGGTTCGCCGTCAGGTTTTTATATAGCGTCAGGTACCCCCATATATTACCTAATAAAGGTTTTAACCCCCTAATTGCCCCTAGTTAACCCTTTCACCAGTGATCATCATATAAGTGTTACGGGTGACGCTGGTTAGTTAGTTTGCTTTTTATAGTGTCAGGTAGTGATGAGCCGAACACCCCCGGGTTCGGTTCGCACCAGAACCCGCGAACGGACCGAAAGTTCGAACGAACATTAGAACCCTATTAAATACAATGGATGCGAACGTTCGAATTCTAAAGTGCTAATTATAACAACTATTATGCATGTTATTGTCCTAAAAAGGGTTTGGGAACCCGGGTTCTGCACCAGGGGACATGTAACAATGCAAAAAGAAGTTTTAAAAACGGTCGTTTTTCGGGAGCAGTCATTTTAATGATGCATAAAGTGAAAAAAAAAAAGTCAAATATTCCTTTAAATATCGTACCTGGGGGGTGTCTAAAGTATGCCTGTGAAGTGCCACGTGTTTCCCGTGTTTAGAACTGTCCCTGCACAAAATGACACTTCTAAAGGAAAAAAAAGCCATTTAAAACTGCTTGCGGCTTTAATGTAATGTCTGGTCCCGGTAATATGGATGAAAATCTTTAAGAAAAATGGCATAGCTACCCCATGACCCCCCCCCCCTACCCCAGCCCATTACCAGCCCCTTTGGGTCTTGTATGGATATTAAGGGGAACCCCGCACATAAAATAAAAAAGGCCCTATATACTCTGAACAGCCGTATACAGGCGGTGCATACAAGACAGGGACTGTAGGTTTGTTCTTATGTAGAATGTGTTTGTAATTTTGAACAGGTACATTGTTGAAGTGTAGCTCCAGCCCAAAAATCTATTTTTAAACTTTTTGGGAAACATAGGTAAGGGTTATCACCCCTGTAACATTTGTTTTGCTGTCTGTGCCCCTGTTCAGAACATTTCACCTCACTTTCCGTCCCAATGACAACTGTTTTTGAAATGTGGTGTTTTTCTTGAAACAAGGATTGCTGATAAAGCATCAGTACAGATGAGACCCCTTTCTCCCATATTTATTCTTACAGGAGAGAATTTTCCTTTCTAGGGGTAGATTTCCTCTCACTTCCTGTTGTCTTCTTTCGTTTGCAAGTAGGAGTCGTTTGTAAGTTGGATGTTTGAAAGTAGGGACCTGCCGTATATACTCTGCAGAAATAGGCCCCTTAGTTGTTGGTGTTGGCACAACACTGTAAGCACTCAGTTACTCTTGGTTGGTGCTGGAACGCCCTGCTGTCAACTATTATATCAGGAATTTTAATTACATATAATTGTTGAACAGTGGTAGTAAAAATTGGGGCTTTGATGGTGGTGCTGGTGCCACAACACTGTAAGCCCTGACAGTTACTCTTGGTGGGTGCAGCAATGGGCCCTGCTGTGAATTATTAGATCAAGAATTGTAATTACATGCCCCTTTTGAACAGGGGCTGAAAAATTGGGCCTTTCGTGGTGGTGGTGGTGGTGGCGTTGCCACAAGACTGTAAGCCCTCAGAGTTACTCTTGGTGGGTGCAGCAATGGACCCTGCTGTGAATTATTAGATCAAGAATTGTAATTGCATGCCCCTGTTGAACAGGGGCTGAAAAATTGGGCCTTAGGCACTGGTGGTACAACACTACAACCCCTCACAGATACTGTACTTGGAGCACAGCAATGAGCCCTGTTGCAAAGTATTGCTTCAAAAATTGTAATGACACGCCCCTGTTAAACAGGGGCTGAAAAATTGGGCCTTAGGCACTGGTGCCACAACACTCCAACCCCTCACAGATACTGTACTTGGAGCACAGCAATGAGCCCTATGGCAAATTATTGCTAAAAAAATTGTAATTACACGCCCCTGTAAAACAGGGGCTGAAAAATTGGGCCTTAGCCACTGGTGGCGGCACCCATAAACAAAAATGATCTTCCAAGCTATCATCATCAATCGTATCATTGAGGACTCGGAGGAGGAGGATAGCCAGTCAACATAACAGCACAGGCACTCAGCATCAGCATCAGTCTTGAAGGGATGTGACATGTTAAAATCAATTAGTCTGTTATATCAGCATCAGGTGTGTGGTAGCTGGTGGTGATCCAAGACTGGTTCATCTTGATGAAAGTCAGTCGATCAACCGAGTCGGTGGACAGGCGCACCCTGTGATCCGTGACAAATCCTCCAGCAGCACTGAATGTGCGTTCCGAAAGAACGCTGGATGCAGGACAGGCCAGTAGCTCAATTGCATACTGTGCAAGCTCTGGCCAGTGATCCATCCTCAAGACCCAGTAAGCCAGAGGATTTTCGGTGGGGAAGGTGTCCAAGTCTGACCTTGCCCCTAGATATTCCTGCACCATGTTTATCAGACGCTGGCGATGGTTGCTGGAACCGATCATACTTTGGGGCTGCGGACTAAAGAATTGTCTGAACGCATCGGTCAGACGGCCACCTTCCCCACCGCTCCTTCTTTGACTGGCCGAAGCCTCAGCAACTCGTTGTCCAGGACCAGGAGTTTGTAACCTCCCAGTCTCTGGGAACGCGTTGCACAGACCTTTCTGCAAGGCCTCCCGGAGTTGTCTCATCCTCTGCTCCCTCTGCGACGGTAACATAAGGTCCGCAACCTTACCCTTGTACCGTGGATCAAGGAGAGTGGCCAGCCAGTAATGGTCCCTCTCCTTGATCCGAAGAATACGAGGATCCTTCCGCAGACTTTGCAGGATCAGGGAGGCCATGCAGCGTAGGTTTGCTGAGGCATTCGCTCCGGAGTCCTCTGGGTCACTAAGGACGACATGATCCGCAGCCACCTCCTCCCAGCCACGTACAAGTCCACTGGTTTCTTGGGACTGTAAATCATCCCTAAAAGACTGCTGCTGATGATGCTGAGTGCCAGCCTCCACCTCCATGCTGACACAATCCTCCTCCTCCTCCTCCTCCTCCTCCTCCTCCTCCTCCTCTTCCTGTGCGATGGGTGGGACAGAAGGAACACTGTCTGGGTAAAGGGGGCCTTGAGAGGCAAGGAAGTCCTCCTCTTCCTGCCTCTGTTCTGCCTCAAGTGCCCTGTCCATTATTCCACGCAGCGTGTGCTCCAACAGGTGGACAAGAGGTACAGTGTCACTGATGCATGCACTGTCACTGCTCACCATCCTCGTGGCCTCCTCAAATGGTGCCAGGACAGTGCATGCATCCCTGATCATGCCCCACTGGCGTGGAGAAAAAAAACCAAGCTCCCCTGACCCTGTCCTGGTGCCGTAGTCGCACAGGTACTCATTGATGGCCCTCTGCTGCGTGTGCAGCCGCTGCAGCATGGCCAACGTTGAGTTCCACCTGGTGGGCATGTCACATATAAGGCGGTTCTTGGGCAGGTTCAACTCCTTTTGCAGCTCAGCCAGGCGAGCACTGGCATTATAAGATCTGCGGAAATGCACACAGACTTTCCTGGCCTGCCTCAGGACATCCTGTAAGCCCGGGTACCTGCCCAAGAACCGCTGCACCACCAGGTTAAGGACGTGAGCCACACAGGGCACATGGGTCAGTTGTCCCTGTCGGAGGGCGGAGAGGAGGTTGGTGCCATTGTCGCAAACCACCATTCCTGGCTTAAGCTGGCGTGGCGTCAACCACCTCTCGGCCTGGCCCTGCAGAGCAGACAGGACCTCTGCCCCAGTGTGGCTTCTGTCCCCCAAACACACCAGCGCAAGCACGGCATGGCATCTTTTTGCCTGCGTACTTGCGTAGCCCCGTGAACGGCTACGGAGCACCGCTGGTTCATAGGACAAACCACAGGAAGAGGCCATGGAGGAAGAAGAAGAGGAGGGGGTGGAGGAGAGAGGTGTGTCACAACCAGTAGTAGCATTTTGGAGGCGTGGCGGTGGGACAACCTCCAACACTACTGCACCTTGTCCTGCATCCTTCCCAGCTGCCAAAAGAGTGACCCAATGGGCCGTGAAAGAAAGGTAACGTCCCTGTCCATGCCTGCTGGACCATGAGTCAGCGGTAATATGCACCTTACCGCTGACCGCCCTGTCCAGCGAGGCCAAGACATTGCCTTCCACATGCCGGTAGAGAGCCGGAATAGCCTTCCGTAAGAAAAAGTGGCGTTTGGGCACCTGCCACTGAGGAACCGCACATTGCACAAACTCACGGAAGGGGGCCGAGTCTACCAACTGAAAAGGCAGCAGTTGAAGCGCTAGCAATTTAGCCAAGCTAGCATTCAACCGCTGGGCATGTGGATGGCTGGGAGTGAACTTCTTTCGACGGTCCAGCAGCTGGGGCAGGGAAATTTGCCTGCTAGAATCGGACGTCGGTGTACTGCTAGCAGAGTGGCCGCAAGTACTTGGCTGTGACACACCTAATTCTACACCTTCATTCCTCTCAGTGCATGTTTCAGAGAGGACTGAAGTTATAGTGGGGTTGGAGATCCCAGCTGATGCGGTGCAAGGAGAGGTCCGCTTTGTTCTTTGGTGTGGGTCTTTGAGGTAGGCTTGCCAACGAGCTGCATGGCAGGTCAACATATGTCTGGTCAGGCATGTGGTACCCAAGCAGCTGATGTTTTGGCCACGCGATATACGCTTGAGACATATGTTGCAAACAGCAGCTGTGTGATCTGATGCACTAGCCTCAAAAAAGGCCCACACCAAAGAACTTTTTGAATGACGGGCAGAGGCAGCGCCCTGCACAGGCGGAGCTCTGCGGTGTGATTCCGTCGGTATACTGCCCTTACGCTGGCCACCAAAGGGCATCCTGCCTCGTTGGAGATGTGCCTCCTCCTCATCCTCCTCCTCCTCCTCTCTCCTATTAGGCACCCACGTGGAGTCAGTGACCTCATCATCACCTCCCTCCTCATCACTGGAGCCAATCTGGCAGTATGCTGCAGCTGCTGGAACATGACTGCCAGATTGGTGTCCTTCTTGAGCATCCCCTCTGTCTGCTCTCACGCTACTGCCTTCCTCTAGCTGGGTTTCATCATCAGACCCTTCGAAACGCTGGGCATCCTCCTGGAGCATGTACCCAACACTGTGCTGAAACAGTTCGGGGGACTCCTCAGGAGGAGGACATGGTGGGTCTAGGGAAGGAGTGACTGATGATGAGTCTGACATTGATACCAGGGAAGAGGACGCTTTGGCAGCTGCTTTTCCAGTACCCTGAGCCTGGGTGAGAGAGGATGAGGAGGAGGAGGAGGGCTTGGTCATCCACTCTACCAAGTCTTCGGCATGATGTGGCTCAACATGTCCAGCTGCCGAAAAGAAGGACAAGCGTGTCCCATGGCCATGTGCTGATGACAATGCACCGCGTCCACGACCAGCACTGTTGCCCCCAGACACAGAGCCTGCTTGCCCTCTTTTATTGCCTCCTGACTGTCTGCCTCTCCTTGTTTGCCTTCCAGACATTCTAATAGATGGCCTGCAGGGAGATGGGAAAAAAGCAATAAGGGCTACCTTCAGGTGTCCTTCTCTGTCCCTTGAAACAAGGACTTTGACAGTGAAAGAAACTGACACTCTCCCTACCTACAGTTTTCTGTCCCTAGAAAAAATGTTTTTTTTAAGCACAATTTAGCACAAGGAGAATTCACTCACTGTCCTTCCAGGTCCCTGGAAACAAGGACTTTGACAGTGAAAGAAACTGACACTCTCCCTACCTACAGTTTTCTGTCCCTAGAAAAAATGTTTTTTTTAAGCACAATTTAGCACAAGGAGAATTCACTCACTGTCCTTCCAGGTCCCTGGAAACAAGGACTTTCACAGTGAAAGAAACTGACACTCTCCCTACTGTGAGGGGGTTAGCTCGGCAGCGGGTGTGTGTGACCCCCGGGATGGGCTCCCCACACAAAACAGGCCCAGCAAACGGAGGTTGTGGTTTTCAAAATCAAAAAGGTGCGGTTTATTTTCTATTTACAGTGACAAAACACAGCAAAGCAAAAGAAACATAACCAAAATAAATCCTGGTCAAGTTGACCTCTGACTAAACATACAGGTTTCCTAACTAACGACTGGGATCAGCCTAGTGCTGTCCTAGTCCCTAAGTCCCTGGTTTTAAATGTCCAAGCAAATAGCCACACAGGCTTTGTCTCACCGCACAGGGGTTCACTCTCCCTAGACAGTCCACACAGGTCTGGTTCCAGGCATGAGCTAACATCTAATGAAGCTGGGAGTTCTTATAGAGGCCTAAATGAGCTGACAAGCTTCAGCTGGTCTCATCAACTCCCTGTCTGTACGACGCCCCACACTCTCCCTAGAGGTATGAGTCATCCATGAGCCCACTAGCCTTATACAACTCTCCACCTAGTTGTATAAGTCGGCGTAAAGCCTGAATCTGGGCGAAATATATCTACCCCCCTGGATGCAACCAGGTGACTTTACCTTCCTGCTGTCACATACCCCCCCCTCTTGTTTTAACCTCGGGGTTGGAACACCAGCAATCAGGCATTCATGTACTCGAGACAAAGCATCCACATTCCCCATTTGAACGCCAGGGCGATGCTTTACTGTGAAGTTGAATTCCTGGAGGGCCAGGAACCACCTATTCACTCTTCTATTTGTTTCCTTGTTTTGAGCCATCCACTTTAACGGAGCGTGATCCGTAACCATGTCAAAGTGCCTACCTAGCAGGTAGTACCGAAGGGAATCTAGAGCCCACTTCACCGCTAAACACTCCTTTTCAACGGTGGCGTAATTTACCTCATGGGACTTCAACTTCCTGCTGAGGTAAATGACTGGGTGCTCTTCCCCGTTCCAGACCTGGGACAATACTGCTCCTAACCCCACATCTGACGCATCACTTTGTACGACAAAGTCTTTAGAGAAGTCGGGTGAGTACAACACTGGCTGGCTACATAAGGCTTGTTTCAAGAATTGGAATGCTGCCTCAGCCTCGGGGGTCCATTTAATCATGACCGACCCTTTCCCCTTCGTCAGGTTGGTTAGGGGCACAGCCTTAGAAGCAAAGTGGGGAATGAATCGCCGATAATACCCAGCGATTCCCAGAAAGGCTCGTACCTGCTTCTTGCTGTTGGGACGTGGCCAACTCTGGATGGCCTCGACTTTGTTGAGTTGGGGTTTTATTACTCCCCTCCCAATGGTGTACCCAAGATATTTGGCCTCCTCCTGCCCAATGGTACACTTCTTGGGGTTAGCCGTAAACCCCGCTTCCCGAACAGAGTCCAGGACTGCTTGCACTTTTGGCAGATGTGAGGCCCAATCTGTGCTATGGACAATTACGTCATCCAGGTAAGCCGCAGCATACTTCCGATGGGGCCTCAGCATCTGGTCCATTTTCCGCTGGAATGTGGCCGGCGCATTCTGTAACCCGAACGGCATTCTTTTATATTGGAACGCCCCGTCTGGGGTTACAAATGCGGTTTTCTCTTTGGCCGACTTGGCCAGGGGGATTTGCCAATACCCTTTTGTGAGGTCAAGAGTCGTCATGTATCGGGCTGTTCCCAGCCGGTCGATCAACTCATCTATACGTGGCATGGGGTAGGTGTCAAATTTTGTAACTTTGTTCAACTGACGAAAATCGTTACAAAATTGCCAGCTCCCATCCGGTTTAGGCACCAACACGATGGGACTAGACCAATCACTTTGGGACTCCTCTATCACCCCTAAGTTCAGCATTTTCTGTACTTCCTCCCGTATTGCCTCCCGTCGAGCCTCTGGGATCCGATAGGGTTTTAACTTCACCCTTTCACCGGGCGGGGTAATGATGTCATGCTCTACCCCAGATGTTTGTCCCGGCAGCTCAGAGAATACCTCCTTGTTGCGAAGCACAAACTCCTTAACCTCCTGTTGTTGGGGTTGTGACAAGGTGGCTGCTATTCCAACCTCAGGAATCACGCAACCAGTTTGAGCTGGTGACCAAGTGTCTGCGACTAGGGACTCTCTATCCCTCCAGGCTTTCAACAGATTAACGTGATAGATCTGTTCGGGCTTTCGCCTTCCTGGTTGTCTGACCTTGTAATTCACTTCGCTCACTTTTTCCATTATCTCGTAGGGGCCTTGCCATTTGGCAAGGAATTTACTTTCAACCGTAGGGACAAGTACCAATATCCTATCCCCCGGGGAAAAGGTACGGGTCTTGGCTCCACGGTTGTACACTCTCTGCTGTGCCAACTGCGCTTGGGCCAAATGTTCCTTCACGATGGGCATTACCTGTGCAATTCGATCTTGCATCAGGGCGACATGCTCAATCACACTCCTGTGGGGAGAACTCTCACTTTCCCAAGTTTCCTTGGCAATATCCAACAGCCCTCTTGGGTGTCTCCCATACAGTAACTCAAAGGGGGAGAATCCCGTAGAGGATTGGGGCACCTCCCTAATAGCAAACATCAAATAAGGAAGTAAACAGTCCCAATCCTTTCCATCTCTATCCACCACTTTCTTCAACATTTGTTTTAGGGTTTTGTTGAATCTTTCAACCAGCCCATCGGTTTGGGGGTGATACACAGACGTACGCAATTGCGTCACTTTGAACAATTTACACAGCTCTTTCATAACCCGGGACATAAAGGGTGTACCTTGGTCCGTAAGCAGTTCTTTACAAATACCCACCCGGCTAAAAACAAGAGATAGCTCTTTGGCTATGGTTTTGGCCGAGGTATTTCGGAGAGGGATCGCTTCTGGATAACGGGTGGCATAGTCCATTATAACTAATATGTACTGGTGCCCCCTAGCGGACTTGATTATAGGACCTACCAAATCCATGGCGATCCTCTCAAACGGGACCTCAATGATGGGTAGAGGGACCAGCGGGCTACGGAAATGTGGCATCGGGGCCAACCTCTGACACACAGGGCAGGAGGAACAATAATTTTCTACGTCCTTCATCACCCCCGGCCAATAGAATCTCTGTAATACCCTCTCTCGGGTTTTCTCTGTCCCCAGATGACCTCCAAGAATGTGCCCATGGGCCAACTCCAACACCAACTTCCTGTAAGGTTTGGGCACCACAAGCTGCTCAACGGTTTCTTCTGCCCTTTTTGCCACCCGATACAGTAGGTCCTTCTCTACGCTGAAGTATGGGTAAGTGCAGGTATTATCTGGGTTCACTAACTCGCCATCTATTTTCACTACGTTTTCCCGTGCCTTTATTAGGGCGGGGTCTTTCAACTGTTCTGTGGCAAAGTTTTCCCTGTGAACCTCAAGATCAGAAAACTCCACAGACGGTAGGTTTTCGTCTGAGGAGGTGGGCTCCTCTCCAGTTTCTTGAGTCTCCCCTGCCAATACTGATAAGGGAAATTCCGGAGAGTCCTCACCACTCTCAGGGGAGTTCTGGCTATCACATTCCTGGTACATAGGGGCACCAGTGAGGGGCTCAGGATCATCCCACAGTTCCCAGAACTTCGGAAAATCCCTTCCCACAATGGCGTCATGCGGTAACTGAGATACTAAGCCCACTGGATGAGAGAGGGTACCTTTGGGGGTCTCGAAACACACTGTAGTCACTGGATACTCTCGGGTGTCCCCATGCACACAAATAACAGCTACCTTGCTATTCCCAGAGACCTCTGTTTTAACTAACTCAGCCTTTATCAGGGTCACAAGGCTACCTGAATCCAGCAATACCACAACATTTCTACCATTAACACACATTTTGCATAAATGTTTCTCAGTTCCTCGAATGGCAGTGCATGCGACTGTCGCACACAGCGACTGACGTCTGCCCGTCAGAAAGTCACACTGCATGGGTTCCTCCACAACCGGGCAATTGGCTGCAATATGTCCCGCTTGCCGGCAGCGGTAGCAAACGATCCTTCTTGCCGCCTCTTGAGCCGCTGATTTCCCAGGCTGTTCTCGCCAAACTTGGGGTAGAGCTCCCACCCTCTCACTCTCTCCACCCTCACCCCTTGGAATCCTCTTATCCGCCCCTGGGGATGGTCTGGTCTTAGGGTGGAAAGTCCGAGTGTCTCTGGAAGAGGCCGTCAGGTTCTCTGTAGCCAAGTATTTCTCCACACGATCCACAAGACCATCGGCCGTCTCTGGGTCTCCATGGCTTACCCACTTTTGGATGGCAGTAGGAAGAGCTCTCAAAAACCGATCCATTACAACACGTTCCACAATCTTTGGTGCGGACAAAGTCTCTGGCTGTAGCCACTTTCTGCTCAGGTGAATGAGATCATACATTTGAGACCTGGGGGGTTTTCCAAGCTGGAAAGTCCAGTTATGCACACGCTGAGCCCGGACAGCCTGGGTGACACCCAGCCTTGCCAATATTTCAGCTTTTAGCATCACATAGTCTTTTGCTTGGTTAGGCTCTAGGTCATAGTAAGCTTTCTGCGATTCACCAGTTAACAGAGGAGCCACCAGTCCAGCCCACTGCTCCTCAGGCCACTTTTCTCTTTCAGCGGTCCTTTCAAATGTGGTCAAAAATACCTCTGGATCATCCTCTCCAGTCATTTTTGTCAATAAACGACTGACCCCAAAGGACGCGGTATTAGTGGGACGGCTTTCCTCACTGGTCTGCGGACGTTGCTGCATTACTGCTTCCATCTGTTGTTGTAGTCTCTGCTCTTGCTTCTGCAACAGGTCTATGAAGCGGGCCTCAGATTGCTGCTGGGCTCGTTGCTGAGCCTCCAGACTCTGTTGCAAAGTTGCGTTTGTCTGCTGCTGGGCTGCAAGGCTCTGTTGATGAGCTTGCTGCTGGGCTGCGAAGTTCTGTTGTTGAGCTGCAAGGCTCTGTTGATGAGCTGCAAGGCTCTTTTGCAAACCTGCATTTGTCTGCTGTTGATTGGCATTTGCTAGAGCCAGCTGCTTCAGTATCTCCTCCATGCTGGCTTAAAAAAAAACTGCCACTGGTTCTCCACCAACTGTGAGGGGGTTAGCTCGGCAGCGGGTGTGTGTGACCCCCGGGATGGGCTCCCCACACAAAACAGGCCCAGCAAACGGAGGTTGTGGTTTTCAAAATCAAAAAGGTGCGGTTTATTTTCTATTTACAGTGACAAAACACAGCAAAGCAAAAGAAACATAACCAAAATAAATCCTGGTCAAGTTGACCTCTGACTAAACATACAGGTTTCCTAACTAACGACTGGGATCAGCCTAGTGCTGTCCTAGTCCCTAAGTCCCTGGTTTTAAATGTCCAAGCAAATAGCCACACAGGCTTTGTCTCACCGCACAGGGGTTCACTCTCCCTAGACTGTCCACACAGGTCTGGTTCCAGGCATGAGCTAACATCTAATGAAGCTGGGAGTTCTTATAGAGGCCTAAATGAGCTGACAAGCTTCAGCTGGTCTCATCAACTCCCTGTCTGTACGACGCCCCACACTCTCCCTAGAGGTATGAGTCATCCATGAGCCCACTAGCCTTATACAACTCTCCACCTAGTTGTATAAGTCGGCGTAAAGCCTGAATCTGGGCGAAATATATCTACCCCCCTGGATGCAACCAGGTGACTTTACCTTCCTGCTGTCACACTACCTACAGTTTTCTGTCCCTAGAAAAAATGTTTTTTTTAAGCACAATTTAGCACAAGGAGAATTCACTCACTGTCCTTCCAGGTCCCTGGAAACAAGGACTTTGACAGTGAAAGAAACTGACACTCTCCCTACCTACAGTTTTCTGTCCCTAGAAAAAATGTTTTTTTTAAGCACAATTTAGCACAAGGAGAATTCACTCACTGTCCTTCCAGGTCCCTGGAAACAAGGACTTTCACAGTGAAAGAAACTGACACTCTCCCTACCTACAGTTTTCTGTCCCTAGAAAAAATGTTTTTTTTTAAGCACAATTTAGCACAAGGAGAATTCACTCACTGTCCTTCCAGGTCCCTGGAAACAAGGACTTTGACAGTGAAAGAAACTGAGGCCTCGTACACACAACCGATTTTCTCGGCAAGAACCAGCAAGAAACTTGCTGGCAGAGAGGTCTTGCCGAGTAAATCGGTCGTGTGTACGCTGCTAGCGTGTTTCTCGTCGAGAAAACCGACAAGAAACCTCGACGAGAAAATAGAGAACCTGCTCTCTATTTTCTCGTCGAGATTCTCCTCGGCGTGTTTCTCGACGAGAAAAGTGAGTGTGTGTACACTTACCTGTCCGCCCGGAAGCCCGCGCATGTTCGAAATGAATTTGACGCATGCGCGGTAGCTTCCTAGGCATACGTAGGGTATACCAAGATGGCGGCGACAGCATCGAATATGACGAGCGCATGCTCGACGTAGTCGATGACGTCACCGCGTACACTCCTTTCAAAGAACCGCGGGTTCTTTGAAACGAGCGTGTGTACACTCGGCCGGGACAAGTTTCTTGTCCAAGAATCTCGTCGAAAAAAACGACATGTTTTTCTCAACGAGAATCTCGGCCGTGTGTACGAGGCCTGACACTCTCCCTACCTACAGTTTTCTGTCCCTAGAAAAAATGTTTTTTTTAAGCACAATTTAGCACAAGGAGAATTCACTCACTGTCCTTCCAGGTCCCTGGAAACAAGGACTTTCACAGTGAAAGAAACTGACACTCTCCCTACCTACAGTTTTCTGTCCCTAGAAAAAATGTTTTTTTTAAGCACAATTTAGCACAAGGAGAATTCACTCACTGTCCTTCCAGGTCCCTGGAAACAAGGACTTTGACAGTGAAAGAAACTGACACTCTCCCTACCTACAGTTTTCTGTCCCTAGAAAAAATGTTTTTTTTAAGCACAATTTAGCACAAGGAGAATTCACTCACTGTCCTTCCAGGTCCCTGGAAACAAGGACTTTGACAGTGAAAGAAACTGACACTCTCCCTACCTACAGTTTTCTGTCCCTAGAAAAAATGTTTTTTTTAAGCACAATTTAGCACAAGGAGAATTCACTCACTGTCCTTCCAGGTCCCTGGAAACAAGGACTTTGACAGTGAAAGAAACTGACACTCTCCCTACCTACAGTTTTCTGTCCCTAGAAAAAATGTTTTTTTAAGCACAATTTAGCACAAGGAGAATTCACTCACTGTCCTTCCAGGTCCCTGGAAACAAGGACTTTGACAGTGAAAGAAACTGACACTCTCCCTACCTACAGTTTTCTGTCCCTAGAAAAAATGTTTTTTTTAAGCACAATTTAGCACAAGGAGAATTCACTCACTGTCCTTCCAGGTCCCTGGAAACAAGGACTTTCACAGTGAAAGAAACTGACACTCTCCCTACCTACAGTTTTCTGTCCCTAGAAAAAATGTTTTTTTAAGCACAATTTAGCACAAGGAGAATTCACTCACTGTCCTTCCAGGTCCCTGGAAACAAGGACTTTGACAGTGAAAGAAACTGACACTCTCCCTACCTACAGTTTTCTGTCCCTAGAAAAAATGTTTTTTTTAAGCACAATTTAGCACAAGGAGAATTCACTCACTGTCCTTCCAGGTCCCTGGAAACAAGGACTTTCACAGTGAAAGAAACTGACACTCTCCCTACCTACAGTTTTCTGTCCCTAGAAAAAATGTTTTTTTTAAGCACAATTTAGCACAAGGAGAATTCACTCACTGTCCTTCCAGGTCCCTGGAAACAAGGACTTTGACAGTGAAAGAAACTGACACTCTCCCTACCTACAGTTTTCTGTCCCTAGAAAAAATGTTTTTTTTAAGCACAATATAGCACAAGCACAAAACACACTGACACTCTCCCTACCTATCCTTCTCTTTCCCTAAACTAAAGGAATCCAGGTTAAGCAAGAAAGAAATAAAAGTCACTGTCCCTGCCTATGCTGCTCTATCCCTGCTCCGGAACACACTACACTAGGCCGCCGTGCTGGCGGCCTTTTATAGTGTGGGGCGTGTACTAAACACCCTCAGCAATAATTGGCCACAGGCATCCTGCCTGTGGCCAATCATTGCTCTCCTCGCTGCCGGCGCTGTGATTGGCCAAGCATGCGGGGTCACAGTGCATGCTTGGCCAATCACAGCGCCTGGATGACACTGCGATGGCGTAGTGCATTGTGGGCCGTTCGCGTCACTCGAATTTGGCGCGAACGGCCCAAATCGTTCGATCTTCGTCGAACGATCGAACAGCCGATGTTCGAATCGAACGTATGTTCGACTCGAACACGAAGCTCATCCCTAGTGTCAGGGCACCCGCCGTATATAACCCAATAAAGGTTTAACCCCCTGATTGCCCGGCGGGTGATATCAATTAGGTTTTAGCGTCAGAGAGGGTCGGTCTGCGTCACACCCCAGGCAGCGTCAGGTTAGTGCCAGTAACGCTAACACCCACGCGTGAAGCATACACCCCCCTTAGTGGTATAGTATCTGAACAGATCAATATCTGATCTGATCAGATCTATACTAGCGTCCCCAGCAGTTTAGGGTTCCCAAAAACGCAGTGTTAGCGGGATCAGCCCAGATACCTGCTAGCACCTGCGTTTTGCCCCTCCATCCAGCCCAGGCCACCCAAGTGCAGTATCGATCGATCACTGTCACTTGCAAAACACAACACACATAACTGCAGCGTTCGCAGAGACAGGCCTGATCCCTGCGACTCCAGTGCTGTAGGAGGTGATTTCGCCACCACAGTTAAAAAAAAAAGCATATATGCCGAAGCATTGGGGCAGCAGGGGCGGAGGAGCGATTTTGCTCCTAATGCGGCGTACATACGGTCGAAATTCCGACGGAGGCTTGCCCGTGGAAAAGTCTGACCATGTGTACGCGGCATAACTTTTGCGGGAAGATGCCTGCATGCTTCGGCATATATAAATGGTGCATGTATGCCCATCATTAGAAGTGGGTGGCATACCCACCGATCAATCTTTTTTTTTCGTTCAGCCAACAGGCTGCATGAAAAAAAAGATTACAATACATGTCCAACAAGGACCAGCAACGTACTGGTATGTTGCTGGACTTTGAATGTTTATACCAGAATGATGCCTGCGGGTTTAGGTATCATCTTGGTATCATTCTTTTCAGCCAGCGGCCGGCTTTCATGTAAAAGCAATCCTAGTGGCTAATTAGCCTCTGGACTGCTTTTACAAGCAGTGGGAGGGAATGTCCACCCCCCGGATATAAAAAGCGCCATTGGGAAATTGGGAAAGCATTTTATCACACCGATCTTGGTGTGGTCAGATGCTTTGAGGGCAGAGGAAAGATCTAGGGTCCAATAGACCCCAGTTTTTTCAAAAAAGAGTACCTGTCATTACCTATAGCTATCATAGGGGATATTTACATTCCCTGAGATAACAATAAAAATGATGAAAAAAAAAATTAAAAATATGGAAGCAACAGTTTAAAAATAAAATAAAAAAGCAAAATTAATAATAATAAAAAAAAAGCACCCCTGTCCTGCCCTGCTCTTGCCCAATGGCGAACGCAAGCGTCGGTCTGGCGTCATATGTAAACAGCAATTGCACCATGCATGTGAGGTATCACCGCGAAGGTCAGATCAAGGGCAGTAATTTTAGCAGTAGACCTTCTCTGTAAATCTAACGGGGTAACCTGTAAAGGTTTTTAAAGGCTTTTAAAAATGTATGTAGTTTGTCGCCAATGCGCGTTTGTGCGAAATTTTAAAGCATGTCGTGTTTGGTATCTATGTACTCGGCCTAAGATCATCTTTTTTATTTCATCAAACATTTGGGCAATATAGTGTGTTTTAGTGCATTAAAATTAAAAAAGTGTATTTTTTCCCCAAAAAATGTGTTTGAAAAATCGCTGCGCAAATACTGTGTAGGAAAAAAAAATGCAACATCCACCATTTTATTCTGTAGGGCCTTTGCTTTAAAAATATATATAATGTTTGGGGGTTCAACATAATTTTCTTGCAAAAAAAAATATGTTTTCATGTAAACAAAAAGTGTCAAAAAGGGCTTTGTCTTCAAGTGGTTAGAAGAGTGGATGTAAGCTTCCTAATGTTGTGTATAAAATGCCAGAACAGTTCAAAACCCCCCCAAATGACCCCATTTTGGAAAGTAGACACCCCAAGCTATATACTGAGAGGCCTGTCGAGTCCATGGAATATTTTATATGTTGACACAAGTTGCGGAAAAAAGACAATTTTTTTTTTTTTGCACAAAGTTGTCACTAAATGATATATTGCTCAAACATGCCATGGGCATATGTGGAATTACACCCCAAAATACATTCTGTTGCTTCTCCTGAGTACGGGGATACCACATGTGTGAGACTTTTTGGGAGCCTAGCCGCGTACGGGACCCCAAAAACCAAGCACCGCCTTCAGGCTTTCTAAGGGTGTCAATTTTTGATTTCACTTCTCACTGCCTATCACAGTTTCGGAGGCCATGGAATGCCCAGATGGCACAAAACCCCCCCAAATGACCCCATTTTGGAAAGTAGACACCCCAAGCTATTTGCTGAGAGGTATTGTGAGTATTTTGCAGATCTCGCTTTTTGTCACAAAGTTTTGAAAATTAAAAAAAAAAAGAAAAAAAAAAAAAAATGTTCTTTCTTCATTTTCAAAAACAAATGAGAGCTGTAAAATACTCACCATGCCTCTCAGCAAACAGCTTGGGGTGTCTACTTTCCAAAATGGGGTCATTTGGGGGAGGGTTTTGTGCTATTTTGGCATTTTATGGCCTTCAAAACTGTGATAGGTAGTGAGGAGTGAAATCAAAAATTTGCGCCCTTAGAAATCCTGAAGGCGGTGCTTGGTTTCCGGGGTCCTGTACGTGGCTAGGCTCCTAAAAAGTCCCACACACGTGGTATCCCCGTACTCTGGAGAAGCAGCAGAATGTATTTTGGGGTGCAATTCCACATATAACCATGGCATGTGTGAGCAATATATCATTTAGTGACAACTTTTTGTAATTTTTTTTTTTTTTTGTCATTATTCAATCACTTGAGACAAAAAAAATAAAATATTCAATGGGCTCAACATGCCTCTCAGCAATTTCCTTGGGGTGTCTACTTTCTAAAATGGGGTCATTTGGGGGGGGGTTTGTACTGCCCTGCCATTTTAGCACCTCAAGAAATGAGATAGGCAGTCATAAATTTAAAGCTGTGTAAATTCCAGAAAATGTACCCTAGTTTGTAAACGCTATAACTTTTGCGTAAACCAATAAATATACGCTTATTGACATTTTTTTTACTAAAGACATGTGGCTGAATACATTTTGGCCTAAATGTATGACTAAAATTGAGTTTTTTTCGATTTTTCTTATAACAAAAAGTAGAAAATATAATTTTTTTTTAAATTTTCGGTCTTTTTCCGTTCATATCGCAAAAAATAAAAATCGCAGAGGCAATCAAATACCATTAAAAGAAAGCTCTATTTGTGGGAAGAAAAGGACGCAAATTTCGTTTGGGTACAACATTGCATGTCCGCACAGTTTACAGTTAAAGCAGCGCAGTGCAAAATTCTGAATTCACCTCTGGTCCTTTAGCTACCAAATGGTCCGGGGCTTAAGTGGTTAAACAGCCTGTCTGCTTCCCTGCCTATAAAAGAGGTGATCAGCTCCCAATGGAATAAAACCTTAAGGTTGGCCTTCACACTAATTCTGAACCAATGTTGGACCATTTTTATCAAGGTATATACATCTGCTAAGTAGGGATGAGCCCAATGTTCGATTCGAACATAAGTCGTAAGTCGGGTGTTCGCCTGTTCGCCGAATAGCGAACATTATGTTGTGTCCGGGGCAAATTCGAAAGCATTGGAACACCGTTAAAAGTCTATGGGAGATTAACATGAAAAATCTAAAGTGCTAATTTTAAAGGCTTATATGCATGGTATTGTCATAAAAAGTGTTTGGGGACCCAGGTCCTGCTCCAGGGGACATGTATCAATGCAAAAAAAAGTTTTAAAAATAGAAGTTTTCATTAAAGCCGCGATCAGTTTTTAATTACTTTTTTTTCCTTTAGAAATGTCATTTTGCTGCGGGACTGTTCTAAACACAGGGAAAATGCGCCACTTTACAGGAATACTATAGACACCCCCCAGGCACGAAATTTAAAGGAATATTTTACTTTTATTGTTTCACTTTAAGCATTATTAAAATCACTGCTCCCGAAAAAAATTCAGTTTTTAAAACTTTTTTTGCATTGATACATGTCCCCTGGGGCAGGACCCAGGTCCCCAAACACTTTTTATGAAAATACTATGCATATACTGTAAACCTTTCAAATGAGCGCTTTTGGTTTTTCATGTTCGTGTCCCATAGGCTATAACGGTGTTCGCGTGTTCGAACAAATTTTTTGCCTGTGTACCACCCTCTACCTTAGGTAGGTGCTAGTATAGGATTTTTTGCTAGGGAAACTGACAGTGCAGGTAAATTTAGGCAGGCCTATGCTTCAGGCTAGGCCTGCTTGTTTTGATCTGGGAGCAGGGAGTGGTTAGGAGTGGGTGTGATCACCCGTGCTTTAATTCTGAGGTGCCTCCCCTGATTCCAGGGAGATTGTTCTGGAAGAGGGGCAGGGCCTAGGACCGGAGTGGCAGGCAGCTCATGTGAGGAGCCCTGACCGATCCCCAGTTTGTATTAGCAGGATGCAGGCCTCCCATATAAGCTGAGGTGATATGCCACTAGGAGGAGTTGTCAGCCAGGAGAAGTGGAGTATGGAGTACTAGACAGTGGAAGGAGGCCGCCCCCATCTGGGGGGGTGCGCCAAGCGTGGAGGAGCCCGGGAGAGCTGTGAGGGAACTTCATCCTTACACGGTCATGGATGAAGTCCTAATCTTTACACGGTCATAGATGAGGAATCCTGGATCAGAGGGGCTGGAGGCTGTCGGAACGTATGTCCAGTTAAAGTTCTCCATCATGGACTTGGGGCAGGAAAAGGTCGGTGAGTATACCACAGTGGAGTTCTGGATGTTGAGGCATGCCAGGAAGTCTGGGAGGGACATTCATCCTTACACAGTCATGGATGAAGTCCTCATCTTTACACAGTCATTGATGAGGAGTCCCGGAACAGAGAGACTGTGTGGAATTATGTCAAATCGATGTGGCCTAAGGGCACAGGATTTGCAATTTGGGCTAGCTGGGATCAGTAGTTCACCAACCAGTGCAAGCTGTTAAATCACTAGGCCTCCGGGGAGAGGTACTGCAGGCCTCTGGCCTAGTAATCACGCAGCAAATACAGCCAGAATCTGGGATTGATCTCCTTTGCCATAATGAAGATGATGGGACGGGATCTAATAGTTTTACAGTAGATATAGTAGTTTTACAGTGAAATCTTTGTGCAGGAGGAGAGAAGTCTTGGGAGCAACAGTCTGCAGGAGTTAATGCAGAGGAAGAGGAGCAATAGTCTGCATGGTGCTATGCAGGGGAAGAGACTGTAAATGTAAGAAGTACATCAGTTCTTCAAGGCTAAACCAATTTACTAATGTTCACTAAAGATGATGGAAAAGCAACATGTTCTTTGGGCATCCCATATCCCCCTTACCCCAACCAAGTTATATCCCACAATAAATAAAAACAGAACATAAGAGAACGGCAGGGAGATGGTGTCCGGTGACCAGGTGTCATACATTGGAAAAGATTGTGCCGAAATTCCAAGATTTCTTGCTTGCAAATATGGTAATTTTGCAAAGAGGCTGGATCTGAGCTTTAACTTATTACAGTGCATCTGCTGACGGTTCATGTTTGCCATTGGACGGGAGTCACTGCTTAAAGATCGGATTTGTGTTTTCTGGTTTCTGGAGTGAGCCTCTTAAATACATGCATATATTGTTCCTCTGTCACGGGGGATCATAGCAAGCTGGTAAGAAGACATTTCTGCTGATTGGTGGAGGATTCAACACTGTTTTTGGACACGAGAATCTAATATTACATGGACTTTTTGCACTGAGCACTGGTGTTTATTATATTAGTTGGAGGTCATTTGTATTAATTATTTATGGACTCTTTTTTTCATCAATTATTGAGTTACAAACTTCCATATATTGGTTTATTAATAATTTGGTGTTAATAATAATTTTTTATTTCTCATATCTATTTATGTTTTAATACGTTCATTAATTCACCTTGTATCATAGATATAAGTTGGTGTTATTTACTGTATTTATCACTAACCTGATTTGGGTATTTATTTCCTGTTGGTAATTTATTTTGCCAATTGTTTATTTTGCACCAAATGGTTAGGGGGTTAGCACGATTTATTTATTTTTCCACGTTCTGCTCTTGTATTTTTGTTTACATGTTAATCGCAGCTCCCAATTAATAACTGTGATTTGTTCTTGCAGTTATCCATTTTCATTGTTCTTTTAGCACAGTTTTTCTGCAATTTCTACTTAAAATCCAAACCTACATTCACCCAGACCAAGCCAATCTCATACCCAACAAATTACACTGAACATTTTTGAATATCACAGTTAGGTCCTAGATGAATAAACGACAATTGATAACCTAGGCAATAGGGATGAGCTTCGAGTTCGAGTCGAACTCATGTTCGACTCGAACATTGCCTGTTTGCCCGTTCGCCGAACAACGAACAATTTGGGGTGTTCACGGCAAATTCGAAAAGTCTATGGGAGAAATCTAAAGTGCTAATTATAAAGGCTTTTATGCAAGTTATTGTCCTAAAAAGTGTTTGGGGACCTGGGTCCTGCCCCAGGGGACATGTATCAATGCAAAAAAAAGTTTTAAAAACGGCCGTTTTTTTAGGAGCAGTGATTTTAATAATGCTTAAAGTGAAACAATAAAAGTGAAATATTCCTTTAAATTTCGTACCTGGGGGGTGTGTATGATATGCATGTAAAGTCGCGCATGTTTCCCATGCTTAGAACTGTCCCTGCACAAAGTGTCATTTTTTAAGGAAAAAAAGTCATTTAAAACTCACTCGCGGCTATTAATGAATTGTCGGCTTTTATCAATACATAGAAAAGCCATTGATAAAAAAAAAAAAAAAAAGCGTGGGGGTTCCCCCAAATTCAATTACCAGGCCCTTCAGGTCTGGAATGGATATTAAGGGGAACCCCGCCGCAAATTTAAAAAAAAATGGCGTGCGGTTCCCCCTAAATATCCATACCAGGCCCTTCAGATCTGGCATGGATTTTAAGGGGAACTCCACCCCAAATTTAAAAAAAAATGGCATGGATTCCCCCCCAAAAATCCATACCAGACCCTTATCCGAGCACGCAACCTGGCCGGCCGCAGGGGAAGAGGGAGGGACAAGAGAGCGCCCCCCCTCCCTCCTGAACCGTACCAGGCCACATGCCCTCAACATGGGGAGGATGTCCCCATGTTGATGGGGACAAGGGCCTCATCCCCACAACCCTTGCCCGGTGGTTGTGGGGGTCTGCGGGCAGGGGGCTTATCGGAATCTGGAAGACCCCTTTAACAAAGGGGACCCCCAGATCCCGGCCCCCCTACGTGAATTGGTAAGGGGTACATTGTACCCCTACCATTTCACAAAGAAAGTGTAAAAAAAAAATTATAAAAACACACAAACACCTTGGAAAACTCCTTTATTAAAAAAAAACAAAAAACATTCCAGCGATGAAATCCAGTGTCCCGCGGCGATCCCGATGTCCAGCGCTGTCCGTCATTGGTTGTGCCTGAGCGGACCTGATGGGGAACTTCATCTGCAGTGTTTTAAATGTATAGACCCGCCCCTTCTAAAGTTCCCCATCAGGTCCGCTCAGCGGACCAGATGCGGAACGCGAGAAGGGGCGGGTCTATTCATGTATTACACAGTGAAGGAAGTTCCCCATCAGGTCCGTTCTACGATTTATTTATTTTAATTTGCGGCGGAGTTCCCCTTAATATCCATTCCAGACCTGAAGGGCCTGGTTATTGAATTTGGGGGAACCCCCACACTTTTTTTTTAATTTTTTTTATCAATGACTTTTCTATGTATTGATAAAAGCCGACAATTCATTAATAGCCGCGAGTGAGTTTTAAATGACTTTTTTTCCTTCAAAAATGTCACTTTGTGCAGGGACAGTTCTAAGCACGGGAAACATGCGCGACTTTACTTGCATATCATACACACCCCCCAGGTACGAAATTTAAAGGAAAATTTCACTTTTATTTTTTCATTTTAAGCATTATTAATATCACCGCTCCCGTAAAAACGTCTATTTTTAAACTTTTTTTTGCATTGATACATGTCCCCTGGGGCAGGACCCGGGTCCCCAAACACTTTTTAGGACAATAAATTGCATATTGGCCTTTATAATTAGCACTTTAGATTTCGAACGTTCGAGTCCATTGTATTTAATAGGGTTCTTAAGTTCACGCGAACATTCTGTCTGTTCGCAGGTTCTGGTGCGAACCGAACAGGGGGGTGTTCGGCTCATCCCTGCTAGGCAATCAGGCTCTGCTATCTTTAGATATATCTAAAACATTTTACTAGAATGGCAATATCTATGGGTGTACTGTCCAAATTTGGGTTTGGTCACAACTTTTGTAAATTGTAAAAGACCTATCAGCTAGAATCAGAGTAGATTACTCAATATCCTCATCTTTTAGCTTATATACAGACACCAGGCAGGGATGCCCCCACTCACCATATATGGATCAGTAAAGCAAACGAAATGCTGCACTAGGTGAGTGACTGACTCACATGTTATGAACTGGAACCCAGGGTGCTGCACAGCTTGTCTGTGAGATTCAGTAGAATGCAAAAATCCAGAATATTGCTGCACTCCTTGGTATCCTTATTGAAGCATTAAAATCACATCACAGGTATAACAGGAACATAAAAAGTAATGTGTTTCAAACTAAAGTCAGCACTTATTTAAAGTGTGCATTGTGCATGCAGCCTGAAAAGGGCAAACAAGCATCCACTTCAGTGATGTTTACTCTTTCCTCTGTTGCTAAGCACACCTGCTGTGGGCCTACCCCCATAAACGCATTATAACTCTGTGGATATAAAGTCCAAGTACACATGTTAACATCTGGCCTAGATCATAGGCAGGGTTCAAACACAGGAGGCCTATGTGTACAAATTAGACTTTTATCAGTTTTCTCACAGTTATCCAAGCTATAAGTGTTGTTTAAACCTACAGCTAAATAAGGTCCATCATACTTTGGCTCCCACCATGAAATAATATCAGTGATTACATCTGGCATAGGGATAGGGAGAGTAAAGAATTTGCACATAGTGATTCCATAATCTTTAGAGACGAACATCTTATAATGTCCTTTACAATAAAAACTAGATATGTTGCTAAATATCTTGGTGTGACACACTGTGTCCTGAGGAAAAGACATTACCCAATAATCCATAGTAATCTTGAAAAGAGACCTGTCTGGTACTTGGGAAAGTGAGTTTCCAACATATCTCTATGTTGACTCATCCAAAGGAACCTTACAGCACACATGGTCTACTTGCAAGACTTTTAGTCAAATCACCTACTAGCACAGTCAAGCCATCAAGCTGAGTCACCATAGATTTGTCTTGGTTCAACTGTGCCACCTGGGGTGTTAAGAGGGCAGGGCTTCAGTCACCCAATATGTGGATTACAGGGTGTAATGATGTTGAAAGTTACTTGGATTTCTTAATTAGATAATGAGGTGTTAGTACAGGTACTAGCTATAGGTATATGGGTGTTACTATTTACTTTAGGGTTTAAATACTTAGCACATACATATGCAACACCAAGATATGTGCAATTAGTAATTTCTGAATCATTGGTTATAAGTATACTGGAGTCCATGGGTCATACCATGGAGTACCCAGTCCATGTAGCTTTCCTTCTCATATAGGTTCTGACCTCCTTTTTATACAAAGGGGAAGAAAGAGGGTGAGTATGATTCCACTTTTTCCAGTGATACAATGTTAGATTGCTGGTAAAATTTATAACACACGTAGAAGCATTAGTATATGTGACGGGAAGGCCCGGGGAACTCAGAATCGCTTAGAAAGTATGAGATACCCTTGCTTCAGCCCCCCAATGCCTCTTATGTGTCAACCACCCTGTATCTCTATTAGGGGCACAGGGTGAATGAAAACCCCAATATGGTCTATGATAGCCGTATTCAATGCTGCACATACATTGTATCTAGATTGGATGTGTACTGTGAGGGGGGGGGGGGTTGTGTAATCATTGCTGTGAGGAGTTAAGGTGATTTGCATTCTATTGTCTTTTATAAATTAAGTCTGCTACTGTGACGATGTGGATTGGAGCTGGTCGACCGTCTGGCTGCATATTATGGGATGTTGAAGTGTCGTCTGTGAGGAGGGGGGGGAATCACCCCTCCTGCTAAGACTGTTTACTAAGGCCTGGTTCACACTGGGGCGACAAACGCTCCGACATTGGGAGCTCATGTCGCATGACGTGTGAAAATCAATGTTTCCCTATGGGAGCCGTCTTAACTGGTCCGACACATGTCGGTCCGACTTTGAGAATGCTCCCTGTACTACTTTGGTCTGACTTTGATCCGACTTCAGCCCATTGACTATCATTGAAGTCGGATCAAAGTCGTACCGCAGTCTTGCATGGTCCGACTTTGGCATGCGACTTGTGCTGTACTGCTCTTGAGGGGGAACTCCAGGCCAAATTTTAAATAAAAAAACGGCGTAGGTTCCCCTCCAGAGGCATACCAGGCCCTTGGGTCTGGTCTGGATTTGAACGGGCACCCCTACGCCGAAAAAGCGGCGTGGGGGGTCCCCCCAAAATCCAAACCAGACCCTTATCCGAGCACACAACCTGGCAGGCCGCAGGGGAAGAGGGGGGGACGAGAGAGCGGCCCCCCTCCCTCCTGAACCATACCAGGCCGCATGCCCTCAACATGGGGGGTTTGGTGCTCTGGGGCAGGGGGGCGACCTGCGGCCCCCCCACCCCAGAGCACCCTGCCCCCATGTTGATGAGGACAGGGCCTCTTCCCGACAACCCTGGCCGTTGGTTGTCGGGGTCTGCGGGCGGGGGGCTTATCGGAATCCGGGAGCCCCCTTCAATAAAGGGGCCCCCGGATCCCGGCCCCCCACCCTATGTGAATGAGTATGGGGTACATCGTACCCCTACCCATTCACCTGGTGGAAAAAATTGCAATAAAAAAACACTACACAGGTTTTTAAAGTAATTTATTACACAGCTCCGGGGGTCTTCTTCCGACTCCGGCGCTCTTCTTCCGACTTCTGGGGGTCTTTTCCGACTTCGGGGGTCTCCGGTGTCGTCTCCCGCTCTCCGGTTCTTTCTTCCGCCGGGCCTCCGCTAACTTCTTTTTAGCTCTTTTGCTAACGGAGGCGCGGTCTTCCCGTCGTCGCCGTCGGCTTCTTCTTCCCTCTTCTCCTCCTCGATGTTGACGCGTCGCTTCCTCCCGCTGTAATACTGGCTCTCCGCTCCGCTCCGCATTAATATAGGCTTCTCATGACGTCACAGTCACATGTTCCGGGGCACATGGCCCCGGAGCATGTGACTGTGACGTCATGGGAACATGTGACTGTGACGTCATGAGAAGCCTATATTAATGCGGAGCGGAGCGGAGAGCCAGTATTACAGCGGGAGGAAGCGACGCGTCAACATCGAGGAGGAGAAGAGGGAAGAAGAAGCCGACGGCAACGACCGACCCCTCCACTAGCGAGAGAGCTACCAAGAAGTTAGTGGAGGGGCCGGCAGAAGGACAACGGAGAGCCGGACGAGACAATGGGAAGACCGGGCCTCTGTTAGCAAGAGAGCTAAAAAGAAGTTAGTGGAGGCCCGGCGGAAGAAAGAACCGGAGAGCGCGGAGATGACACCGGAGACCCCCGAAGTCGGAAAAGACCCCCGGAAGTCGGAAGAAGACCCCCGGAGCTGTGCAATAAAATACTTTTAAAAACTGTGTTGTGTTTTTATTGCTATTTTTTTCCACCAGATGAATGGGTAGGGGTACGATGTACCCCATACTCATTCACATAGGGTGGGGGGCCGGGATCCGGGGGCTCCCTTATTGAAGGGGGCTCCCGGATTCCGATAAGCCCCCTGCCCGCAGACCCCGACAACCAACGGCCAGGGTTGTCGGGAAGAGGCCCTGTCCTCATCAACATGGGGGCAGGGTGCTCTGGGGTGGGGGGGCCGCAGGTCGCCCCCCTGCCCCAGAGCACCAAACCCCCCATGTTGAGGGCATGCGGCCTGGTACGGTTCAGGAGGGAGGGGGGGCCGCTTTCTCGCCCCCCCCTCTTCCCCTGCGGCCTGCCAGGTTGTGTGCTCGGATAAGGGTCTGGTTTGGACTTTGGGGGGACCCCCACGCCGTTTTTTCAGCGTAGGGGCGCCCGTTCAAATCCAGACCAGACCCAAGGGCCTGGTATGCCTCTGGAGGGGAACCCACGCCGTTTTTTTTAAATTTAAAATTTGGCCTGGAGTTCCCCCTCAAGATTCATACCAAACACAGTGCCTGATATTGGCGGGGATCCAAGTCGGATCCCCGTTCATTGAAAGTCGGACATATGTCGGCTTCATGTCACGGGGCAAAGTCGGATCCAAAGTAGGACGGATGTCGTGTCGCACTAGTGTGAACCCAGCCTGAAGGAGAAGTTTGAACACACCTGACCTGTATCACCATTGTCATTGGACAGTTTAACCCACCCTGTTCCCCAAGGATGGGAGGGAAGGGTTTTGAAGAGAAATGTGTTACCATGTGTTTTGAAAATAAAGTGATTCCCTGTTTTGGAACTTGAAATACAGAGCGTTGTCTCGTATCTCTGGAAGGATTAATCCTATGGGAAGTGGTCGCCTGGCTGTGGAGGGTCGATAGTGGTTGTGTGTTCAGAGAGGGAATATTCTAAACGGCGTTACCCCCTTTCGTATTGGGGGGTGTCGTTACAGTATATAATACAAATACTCCCTGCTTTATACCTATTTGTAACACTATCCGGTCAAGGGGTACCATAGTTACTTAAAATTACACATGAGACATTAGGCAAGCAAGTAAAATTTCCCTGCGTGCGGGTTAAATCACTCTTCATCCACTACACAAAACTCTCCTTGGTTACTCTGGAGTTCGTAGCCAGGGATGAGCCGAACACCCCCCTGTTCGGTTCGCACCAGAACCTGCGAACAGACAAAATGTTCGTGTAAACTTTAGAACCCTATTAAATACAATGGACTCGAACGTTCGAAATCTAAAGTGTTAATTATAAAGGCTAATATGCAAGTTATTGTCCTAAAAAGTGTTTGGGGACCGGGGTCCTGCCCCAGGGGACATGTATCAATGCAAAAAGAAGTTTTAAAAACGGCCGTTTTTTCGGGAGCAGTGATTTTAATAATGCTTAAAATGAAAAAATAAAAGTGAAATATTCCTTTAAATTTCGTACCTGGGGGGTGTGTATGATATGCATGTGAAGTGGCGCATGTTTCCCGTGCTTAGAACTGTCCCTGCAAAAAATGTCATTTTTGAAAGAAAAAAAATGCATTTAAAACTGACTCGCGGCTATTAATGAATTGTCGGCTCCCGGCAATACATACAAAAGTCATTGAGAAAAAAAAAAAAAAAAAGCGTGGGGGTTCCCCAGAATTCAATTACCAGGCCCTTCAGATCTGGCATGGATTTTAAGGGGAACTCCACCCCAAGTTTAAAAAAAAAATGGCGTGGAGTCCCCCTAAAAATCCATACCAGACCCCTTATCCGAGCACGCAACCTGGCCGGCCGCAGGGGAAAAGGGGGGGACGAGAGAGCGGCCCCCCCTCCCTCCTGAACCGTACCAAGCCACATGCCCTCAACATGGGGAGGATGTCCCCATGTTGATGGGGACAAGGGCCTCATCCCCACAACCCTTGCCCGGTGGTTGTGGGGGTCTGCGGGCGGGGGGCTTATCGGAATCTGGAAGACCCCTTTAACAAAGGGGACCCCCAGATCCCGCCCCCCCCCCTATGTGAATTGGTAACGGGTACATTGTACCCCTACCATTTCACGAAGAAAGCGTAAAAAAAATGTTTAAAAAAACACACAAACACCTTGAAAAAGTCCTTTATTTAAAAAAAAAAAAAAAAAAACATTCCAGCGGTGAAATCCAGTGTCCCGCGGCGATCCCGATGTCCAGCGCTGTCCTTCATTGGTTGTGCCTGAGCGGACCTGATGGGGAACTCCCTCTCAGTATTTTAAATGTATAGACCCGCCCCTTCTAAAGTTCCCCATCAGGTCCGCTCAGCGGACCAGATGCGAAACATGAGAAGGGGCGGGTCTATACATGTATTACCAAAGTGAGAGCAGTTCCCCATCAGGTCCGCCCCCTCGGTATGTCAGACCCGCCTACGTCATTGGCTTGAGCGGGGAACTTCCTTCACTATGTAAATTTAAATTTACATAGTGAAGGAAGTTCCCCGCTCAAGCCAATGACGTAGGCGGGTCTGACATACCGAGGAGGCGGACCTGATGGGGAACTGCTCTCACTTTGGTAATACATGTATAGACCCGCCCCTTCTCATGTTCCGCATCTGGTCCGCTGAGCGGACCTGATGGGGAAATTTAGAAGGGGCGGGTCTATACATTTAAAATACTGAGAGGGAGTTCCCCATCAGGTCCGCTCAGGCACAACCAATGAAGGACAGCGCTGGACATCGGGATCGCCGCGGGACACTGGATTTCACCGCTGGAATGTTTTTTTTTTTTTTTTTTAAATAAAGGACTTTTTCAAGGTGTTTGTGTGTTTTATTTAAACATTTTTTTACGCTTTCTTCGTGAAATGGTAGGGGTACAATGTACCCCTTACCAATTCACATAGGGGGGGGCCGGGATCTGGGGGTCCTCTTTGTTAAAGGGGTCTTCCAGATTCCGATAAGCCCCCCGCCCGCAGACCCCCACAACCACCGTGCAAGGGTTGTGGGGATGAGGCCCTTGTCCCCATCAACATGGGGACATCCTCCCCATGTTGAGGGCATGTGGCCTGGTACGGTTCAGGAGGGAGGGGGGGCCGCTCTCTCGTCCCCCCCTTTTCCCCTGCGGCCGGCCAGGTTGCGTGCTCGGATAAGGGGTCTGGTATGGATTTTTAGGGGGACTCCACGCCATTTTTTTTTTAATTTGGGGTGGAGTTCCCCTTAAAATCCATGCCAGATCTGAAGGGCCTGGAATGGATATTTGGGGGAACCCCACGTCAATTTTTTTTTTATTTGCGGCGGGGTTCCCCTTAATATCCATTCCAGACCTGAAGGGCCTGGTAATTGAATTCTGGGGAACCCCCACGCTTTTTTTTTTATTTTTATCAATGACTTTTGTATGTATTGCCGGGAGCCGACAATTCATTAATAGCCGCGAGTCAGTTTTAAATGCATTTTTTTCTTTCAAAAATGACACTTTTTGCAGGGACAGTTCTAAGCACGGGAAACATGCGCCACTTTACATGCATATCATACACACCCCCCAGGTACGAAATTTAAAGGAATATTTCACTTTTATTTTTTCATTTTAAGCATTATTAAAATCACTGCTCCCGAAAAAACGGCCGTTTTTAAAACTTCTTTTTGCATTGATACATGTCCCCTGGGGCAGGACCCGGGTCCCCAAACACTTTTTAGGACAATAACTTGCATATAAGCCTTTATAATTAGCACTTTAGATTTCTCCCATAGATTTTTCGAATTTGCCGCGAACACCCCAATTTGTTCGCTGTTCGGCGAACGGGCGAACAGGCAATGTTCGAGTCGAACATGAGTTCGACTCGAACTCGAAGCTCATCCCTATTCGTAGCCAGTACTCCTAGAGTGTCATATATTGAAAATGTTTTTACATCTCTTTTCTGCATTTGGTGTGACTTGTACATAGTGTGTGTTATGGGCAATTTTGACTCATTCATACTGTATCTGTCCTCAAAACACACAGGCCTAAATAGCCCTAAGTCCTCTGGATGATACACACAGTTTGTTTTGATCCATGTTGGCAGAAATATCACCAGGATCAGGAGGCTAAGTCCACAATGTGTTTTCCCAGAAGTTTGGGGAGACAGTAGCCAGGACATCTTCTGTGTCTTCTTCCGGCATGTCTGTTTTCACCCTTTTTACGGGGTCTGTATCACTTGTTTCGCCCCTTTTTTGCTACTTTATTTACCCTGGTCGCATGGATCCACTGGGGAAATGGGAGAAGTAACCATTGCACGTTTTTAAAGCAGAGTTCTACGCAAAAGTGGAACTTCCACTTTAAGCACTCCTCGCCCCCTTACATGCCACATGGGGTGGGTGCTTTCTTTTTAGTGGGACTTCCTGTCCCACTTCCTCCTTCCTCTTCACTACCGCCTAGGCGACTCCTCCTCTTGCCCTAGGTGGCCCCTCCCTGACAGAAATCTTCTGGGACACGTCACAGGTCCCATAAGATTGAATGGCCAATAGCAGAGCGCAGCGTGACTTGCGCATGCACAGTGTGCACCTGGCCGTGAAGCCGTAAGCTGTCACAGCTTTGTTAGTGGGTGTGCCATTCCCATGACAACCCTTGCAGAGCTTATTTTGTGTTCCCCGGGGGTGAGTGTAAACCCCAAATACTCAACTTGTGGGAGACAGAGCTGGACCTTGGACTGGGGGAGACCTTATGACCCTCTTTACACAGACAATTCAACAAACTAAGGCCCCTTTCACACTTGTGTGACTTGTCCTGCGACTTGGGTCTGCAAAGTTGCATGGCAAGTCGTTCCCCATGATTTCCAATGACGCCCCTTTCATACTTGCGCGACTTGTCCTGCGACTTGGGACTGCAAAGTCGCATAACACGTCGTTCCCCATGACTTCCAATGATAACCATTTATATATGTGCCAACGTCAAAGTAGTCCCTGTAAAACTTTGTTCTGACAAAATCATGGCAAACTAGTACCCGCAAAATCACGGTAAGATCGCTGCAAAATTGTGCGACTTTGAAGTAACGGTAGTGTGAAAGGGGCCTGAGTACCATTCATATCTGTGTGACTTCAAGTCACACCGACTTCAAAGTAGTCCCTGTACTACTTTGGTCTGACTTTGATGCGAGTTGAGGTCCATAGAACTCAAGCTTATACAGGCATTCTCTGAAATTGCGTAAAAATCGCGGCCGCAAAAGTGCAATAAAATTGCAGCAGTGTGAATGTGGCCTCAAGCGTTTGGCTTCAGGCGATTTGGAGTGGAGATGTGAACAATCTCCATAGAGAATAATTGATTTTTTCTCCTCCAGCGTTTTAGAGCTTCTGGCTTCAAGCTACAAAACGCTGAGGTGTGAATGGGGCCTAACAGTGTCTAACTGAGAAGCCATCAGGGAGGGACTGCACAACAGTAGTTCATTGACACAGTGGAGGGGGACAGAGCCATTTTTAGCCGTCCATGAGTGTAGAGTCTCATGGAGCGCTATTGAGTAGACTGCAGGTGAGTCAACATAGCCTTGAGGCAAAAGGAAAAACCCATGAGCAGTTGTGTCCCCTCATCAACAAGGACGGAAAAAAAACATTACTTAAATCAATGACAGGAAAAACTCTGGCACTGTGGGGTATAGAGGTAATCAGCTTCGGTACATCTGGGACAATTGGGGCTATCAGTATCACAAGATTATTAATTTATTATCCCTTGCTGAAGGAAAGATTGCACCAAAGGTCTGATGCCTTCAATCCTTTCCTGTGACAAAGGGTACTGCCTATGAAAATATGGAGTTGTGCCTTTCCAAAAACAAATTCCCTTCCCATTAAAATACAACTGGCTTCTAACTGCACTTCCTTACTAGCTTCTCCTGCTTCTTTGCTAGGTGGGTGGTCCTGAGATCTGAGTCCGGTGCGAGAAGGGACCTGTGTCTAAAGCCTGGTACACGCGATCGGATTTTCCGTGGACAAAGCGTAGGACTTTTGTCCGAAGGGCATTGGCCAGGAATTTGTTTTGCATACAAAAGGCACACAATTGTTGGCCAACAAACACAAAACTACAGTATGTGGTTTTTCAGCTCTTCAGCGCCACCCTTTGGGCAACTTCTGCTAATGTTGTGTTATGGTTAGCATTGCTTCTGAGCATGCGTGTTTGTACTTTGGGGTTTTGTCCAATGGACTTCTGTACACACGATCGGATAATCCGACAACACACATTTGTTGTCGGAAAATTTTAAAGCATGCTATCCAACATTTGTTGGCGGAAAATCCGACGGAGCATACAAATGGTCATATTATTCGACAACAGCCTGTCATCACACAATTCCTGTTGGAAAATCTGATTGTGTGTATGAGGCTTTAGAAGTAAAGGCAACAGTGCTTCTTCCCCCACGGCACCCATCTCTTTAGCCACACAGGTAATTTCATCCTCATTCACTTCCTCTGGGTCACTACTCTCAGTAATATCGCTAACTTCTATGTCCCTCATTCTTTTTACCTCTTCAGTTTGACATTTAACTATTTTAGGAAGGCTGAACCAGGTAGAAATATGGTGGCAGTTGCTAATATTGCCTAACCACTATATAACCACCTAGAGAGAGGACATGCTGGACTATCTCGGTACTGATACAATGACACATATGATAGAATAAAAAAAATATTATTATTTATTACATATAAACATACATAGGTCTAAAAAGCCATACACCACTAAAACAACAACTACTACTAACGGGTAACCCCGTGGAGTTTCTGTTGGAGTGGAGTATAGATGTTTCCTCTACCGGTTTCGTGGATTAAGCCGCTTCTTCAGGAGGATTAGTCTGTGAAACAGATGGTGCGATAAACCAAAAGATAATAATAAACAACATTTATAAAATGAAACTGGTGCTAAAACTGCCCTACCTATAAAAAAAAAGCACCGCTCAGCGCTCAGGATAAAAGCAGTAAAGATAATTAACAGCATAAAATGATGTGATGCCTAAAACATGTAGCAGCTGCTTAAAACCAAACAAACATGAATAAAACAGTAATATTAAAACTCTATGTAGTTCCAGAGTCCAAAATAGTGCTGTAGCAGTGCTTCAATCAAACACTTGTTTGAAAGTATTCTATATATATTAAATATAGGCAGTGACAGTGATGCAGACAGGAATGGATGTGGCTGCAATTTCATTCAGTGCACAGTGCTTCTTTTACCCAAAGATGTTCACCACGTGGGGGGAAAACTTTCCCCTTCGGGGATCCACTTACCAGAGGTAAGGATCAAATGAGCGTGAACCAATGGTCATCATTCGTCCCAATTCCTGCACTCTCCACCACTATAACTTGCTTGATATACGGTCCAAGATCACATATAAGGCAAAAAAATTCCGCATAGAGTAGTACCGTTTAAAAGCTTTATTAAAAACCCCCAGAGTACCCCCTTACATGTATGTGCATACCAAAAAGCAAATAATATCAGGCAATGTATAGAGTTGAGCGTATGTGCTCGGACAAGCTAGAGACAAAACGCCATCTAGGTTTACCAGTGACCTTGCGTCCTTCCTGGTTCCTGGTCCGTGGAGCGCATACGTCACTTCCGGTTAGTTGGTTGAGAGTCACGCCCTGGCGCGTTTTGTCACTTCCTTACTTCGTATGAGGGCGTGACTCTCCATGTCAACAACCGGCTTAAATGTACAGTGATCCTGCCCCTTGTCTGATGTCAGACGCAATTGCGTACGTCCGTCGTGGCCGCCCCAGCCTGGATGTGAATATAAACACTGCCAGGCAAAGGGCGGAAGTGCGGGGATCAACACACTAAAATGGTGAGCCGAGTCCCCATCCACACTGCGCAGTCGCTGGCCAGTGAGTAGAAATCACGGAAACCAGTGTATAGGTCTGTACAACCATACAATTAAGCCCTGTACACACGATCGGATAACCTATGGATTTTCGTCCGATGGATTTGACCATCGGAAATCCGATGAAACTGTTTTTCATCGTCTTGGCCACACACCATCAGTTAAAAAACCGACGGCAAGAAAACGATGGCACCTACAAAACGTACGACGCGCTATAAAAGGGCCGAACAAATCTAATGGCGCCACCCCTTGGGCTGCTTTTGCTGATTTCGTGTTACCGCGTGTTAGTAAAAGTTTGGTGAGAGCCGATTCGCGCTTTTCAGTCTCCGTGCTTTGCAGATCGTTTCCTGGTGTTCAGTGTGTGCTTGTGGGTTTGTATTTGTGATTCAGTGCGTGCAGTCAGGTCGTTACTGCCTTGCAGTGCCTTCTTGGCCGTTCGTTTACTGTTTTTCAGGTCGTTCTTCTCAGGCCTTGCTGTTCCACGGTGCGTTCTGTTTGAGTGCGTTCTGACCAGCCGACCGGTTTAAAACCATGTTTGAAGTGCGTTCTCGTTCTCGAGCTCGTGCTGGCTTTGGGCTTGGTGTTGCAGTTAACACTGTAACCCGAGTTCAGTCTGTGAGCAGGGTGAGGAGGAGTTCATGGACTAAGAATTGGTTGCTCCAGCGGGACCAATTCTCTCATATGCCTCTGCTGCTGGAAATCCATGAGAATAATCCTGATGATTTCAGGAATTATCTCAGGATGACGGACCCCGTATTTCACCGTCTGTTGGATTTGCTGTCCCCCTATATCACGAGGCAGGACACTGTGATGCGCCAGGCCATCACTGCTGAGCAGAGGCTTATTGCCACGTTGAGATACCTGGCGACTGGGAGAAGCTTGCAGGACCTCAAGTTCTCAACAGGCATCTCCCCCCAGGCTCTCGGGATCATTATCCCTGAGACGTGTTCGGCCATCATTCAGGTCCTGCAGAAGGACTATATGAAGGTAATTTTGCTCCTTTAACCTCACATTTTATGTTTTTATTGTTTTAGAATCTTCTTATTTTTCCCCTCCTAACCCAAATTTGCCTTTTTGTAATATCCTGGTAATGTCCCCATTTTCCCCATGCATTTTTTCACCTGTAAAGGCCTTTTTGGGCCCTACATGCCTATTTCCCTTCACTAACCTCTCCAGCATGCTATCGTGGGTGCAAACCCAGCTAGCCTTCTATTTTCCTTTTCCTTTTTTTGGGGTCATTGCCCGCGTAGTTTGACAACCCTCCCTCCCCCCCCTAAAGATGTAAATAATTTTTTAGTTCTCAATCAAGCTCAGCAGAGTGGTAGAGCCTTTTTTTTGGATCCCCCACAATCACCTTAGGCCCCCCCTTAGATTATTTTAGAATGTCCACTCAGCGGGGGTGAGGCATCTGCTAAGTGGGCCTTTGTTTATTGGTAGGAAATACTCCCCTAAATAATAATGTTAGAATGATGTTGGTCAACAATGTTTTTGCGTGTAATCTGCTTGCACTGTAAACATAAACCGTACTAATGTCTTCTTTTTGTTTGACTCCACAGTTCCCTAGCACACCACAGGTATGGCTGACTGTGGCCTCCCAATTTGCCCAGCGGTGGGATTTCCCCAACTGCGGAGGGGCAATTGATGGGAAGCACGTCCACATAGTGCCGCCACCCCGTTCGGGGTCATACTATTTTAACTATAAAGGTTTTAATAGCATAGTGTTAATGGCGGTGGTATCGGCACGGTACGAGTTCCTGTATGTGGACGTGGGGAAGAACGGCCGGATGTCCGATGGCGGACCATCGCAATGCCAGACCACATCTGACCTTTGATTTTACCTTTTTTAAATAAACAAAAATATTTGATTTACTACAAACTTGTGTTGTCATTCTTTTATTTGTGGTTTATGTGTCTCCCAGGTTCTAGTAGTGCCAAGTGTATTTCTCCTTAATAAATAGCCTCCAATCTCAGAGGTAAAAACACTCATTTTGCATCTTCAGAACTGCTATTGAGCATAGAAAGAACAAGGCACACCTTTTTTCGACTTCCCAAATGTTTTTATTGATTGCAACACAGTTTTGTTTTTTTTTCAAAGTTTTTTTGGGTTTTTGTGCGGCTTTTTTAGCAGAAACATGCATGGGTCAAAAGCCACATTTTTTTTTCTGAAAAAGTAATAAAATAACACAGTGAAAAATACAAACAGGAGATGGGGTGATGTTACCCCTGATCCATGCCAAATGTGAAGAAACACACTTTCTTTTTGGGGCTCAAATGGGTATCTTCAACATGATCCCATGGCTAGGGTAAACATGTGCTATCTGCCATCATGGGGGATCAATGGACGTGCTTTGGGGGTGAAAACCATTCCTCTCCCCTACTTGAGGAGGGAGGAAGAGGTTGCACCACCAAAACAGGGACATAGATATCCTGTGACGGCAGATAGCACATGTTGAGTCTTCAGTGTGTGTATCCTCACATTTGGGCTGGTGGAAATCCCATAGAAAAATTCCGACACATAACAAAACACACAAAAAGGGGGGGGTCACACTATTCTCCCCAAAATATCTATCATGTTTTTATATTTTTGCTCAATCACAATCATTCGCTTTCTCATAATGTCCATTTCGCTACTGCATTCCATGATTTCCTGAATGATTATTTTGGCACTGGCACTCGAGAATGGAGGATTTGGACTTCCTGACACACCCCCACGTTCAGTCCCTAAAAAGAAACAAATATTTTAAAACTATGCAGGCTTACATCTGTATTTACCTTGAAGTTGTGGTGACAGACACTGACCTGTTGTGCTGATAAGCTCCACCTCTCCTTCCTCCACCTCCCCTTCCTCCACCTCCACTTTCTCCCCCTCCGCTTCCTGAACCTGCTGAACTTGGTCTGCTTTGGGATCTTCGGGGAGTTTCTGTGGTGTTGGGTTCCTCGTCTCATGAGCATGGTGTCCTCCCACTCTCCTCTCCCCTATGGAAATAGCAAAAAAAAAAGGAACCTTTAGCACACAAACTTTTTAGGCCTGAAAATGGATTCTCAATGTTTTAAAGTGGGGTCCAAATGATATTTGGCCCTGAGTTTCAAGATGAACATATGAGATCTTGCAAACTCAACAAAGCAACATGTTATTTTGGAGGACACTCACAAATACACTTGGATAACCACCAAGGTATCCACTGGACCACCTGTGTGTGACACCGTTAAGAAATTGGGTCATGTGGCCCAGAGTATAGTATCTTGCTGAAGAACAAAAAAGAGTACACAACTGCTGGAGTGTCATCTCCTTTACCCAGAATACAGTTTATTCTTTCATTCACATTCTAAATTTCCTTACAACACATCATCTAGCCAACAATGTGTAGATAAACATTGTTGAAGTAAAATGAGGCATGCCCACATGTAGTTTACGTGGATATGTGCCAAACACGTTTGGGGGAAGAGCAGCAATTATTTTTTCAACACATTTAGCAAATAAGTGGACTCTCCACTTAACATAAAAGTTTAGATTTTAAAATGTGAAACCAGTCAAGCCAAGCACATGGTGCAAAACATGGAAGAATACATATTACAATGTGAAAGAACACAGTAAAATAAACTTACTTTTTTCAATGCTTTTTATAAGCTTCCTATACTGCTCCGGCTCCCTGAGCTTCAGGTCTGACCACCTTTTACGGAGTTGTTCCTTGGATCTCCTGACCCCATATTTATTATAGAGAGTCTTCGCAACTTTGTCCATAATTTGTGACTTCCGGAGATTAGGGGTGTCATATGGGCCATGCTTGCCGTCGTAATCCTTCCTCCGCAGAATGTCCACCATCTCAGAAAAAGACATATTAGTCGCCTTGTATCTTTTTTTACTGGATCGGGACGTTTCCGCCTCCGGGCTTTCCTCGTCTGTAATTTCTAATAAAGAAGCCACCTGTGTCTGCGACATGTCGCCGTCTCACACTGTGCGACGATCGTTAATGGGCGGGGAAATGCTGAAAAAGTCCGTCATGGGCGGGCGACGAGGGCAGAGTTACACGCATGCGCAGGGTATAAAAAGGGGGAAGAAGTTATTAGGGATGCGCGGAGTAAGGACGACCGGAAGTGAAGCAACAAAGTGAACTAAGGTAAGAAGGGAACTCGGGACTGCAGTGGCCTATAATGGTTCATGATTGTAAAGGGCAATATTGTGATAAGTTGAGGAGAATCAATTCTGATCCTTTTCTTTTTTTTACATTTTTTTTTACTTGATGATCCAAAAAGATGCATAAACTACGAGAGCCGGAGGTGATGCTGATTTTTATAGAAAAATATAAGGAACAGCGCAACCTGTGGGAACTGAAACACCCTGCGTACCACAAAAGTGATGTACGTCGGGCAACTATTACCAAATTAGCAGAGGATATGAAGCCATGGATCCCAGATGCAGACTACACTATGATCAATAATAAAATCAACAACCTGCGTAATTCGTATAGAAAAAATACAACAAAGTGCGCCAGTCAAAGAGATCAGGAGCAGCAGCCGACGATGTAGTAAAGCCCAAGCTGTGGTACTACAGACATCTTCAATTTCTGGATGACCAGATCGAGGCCAGGGAATCTATTTCCAGCCTTCCCTCAACCCTTCCTTCCACCCTTCCCTCCAGCGTTCCTTCCACCCTTCCCTCCACCCCTGCAGAGGCGGAGGAGGAGCCTCCCGAGCTAGAAGAGCCAGATATTCGCATCTTCAGCTAGGTATAGTATTTTTGATCATAATTATTGTCCACTAAGTAATATTTTGTGGTACTGTTTGGATTAGCCATAAATGATATCACCCCCCCCCACCCCAAAAAAACAAACCAGTAATGAGATCAAAATTGTGTGTGATAGATTCCCCAAATAATCAAATTTTTCATTTTATTTTAAAAACAGGATGAGGCAAGCCAGGAGGAAGAGGGTCAGGAGTGTGGCAGGCAGGAGGAGGCAGAGGTGAGTGTCAGCCAGGAGGAGGCAGGGCCAAGTGGGACTCAGAAGGTCCCCAGGCCTAGTGGCAGCACCGTCTCCCAAGTGGCTCCCCTCCACGTCAGACCGCCAAAACAACGGCGGATGACACAAGTGGAGGAGGAGTCACTAAAGATGATTCAGGAGGCTGCTGCCATTATGAGGGCCCCCTCAACCCTACAGAGGGCTTTAGCACCTATCTTGCGGATAAATTGCTCAGAATGGAGGTGGGACAACGGGCCCTTTGTGAGCACCTCATATATATGGCCGTACACATGGGGGCGAGGGGGCTGCTGACTGAGGCCACCCATATCTCGCAGCAGGCCAATCCCTCTCCTCCTTCTCCTCCTCCTCCTGCCACATCACCACCCACAGTGGCCCAGCCTGCAAGGGTGCGTGGACGGGGCCGTGGAGAGAACGCTGCAGGGAGGCGTGGAAGGAAGAGCAGGAGGTGATTCCCTGGCCTCGAGCTGCTCATCCAGAAATTGAAGGTTGATGGAGTACCACAGCTTGGGATGATGTATGTCTTTGGCTGCTGCTCCTGATTTCATGCTGTTGTTGATTTTATTATTGATCATAGTCAGGTCTGCATTTGGAATCTAATGACTTCATATTCTCTGCTAATTTCTGAATAGTTGCCCTTCGTTTTTTTTTTTTTTTTTTCCGAAATAAAAGGGACATTTGATTTCAGCCAACATACATGCCTGATGTGTTTTTTTTTTTTTAAGCAGCAATAAGATTTCATAAATACAATGTGTAATTAATAATAAGGGACACCAACCTCCATGAGTAAAACATAAAAAAATATGTTGTTCGGAGAAATTGACACACCAAAAAATGCACCACAAATTTTAAGACAAAAACCAAAAAAAGGTGTAATTTGTGAGGTCGGCCTTGAAGAATTAAACTAATTATTCCTAAGATCACAAGAAAGAAGAAAGACATACGTTTCTCCGAACTCATGAGAAAGATCTGCTGCCGAAATGACATTTTAAAGACCGTTCTAAAGCAACAAAACATGCACTGCATTAAACGAAGCAATAACTTGCAGAATGACGAATGTGCTCTCTCCATTAGGAACGCTAGTTTTACCAGAACGAGCGCTCCCGTCTCCTAATTCAGTCTGAGCATGCGTGGGTATTTCAACCGATGGACTTGCCCATAGACGATCGGAAATTCCCATCGGTTTTTTATCCATCGGAAAATTTTAAAACAAGTTCTATTTTTTCCAACCGATGGAAAAAAGACCGATGGGTACCATACACGATCGGTTGGTCTGATGAAAACCATCCATCGGACGGTTTTCATCAGTCAAACCGATCGTGTGTACGGGGCTTTAATGCACTTCAAATACGGAGACATTAAAAAGTGTTTGGGATTTTAAAATTCAATCCAAAACACTATGAAATGGGCACTATATCACTTCCTTCTGATGTGTAAGAATGCAAAACATGTTTTCAAATGTGTTTAAAAGAAGCTCTATAGAGATGACTAAATACCACAGTCTGATCTAATTAATTACAACTATATGTACAGTTCACTACTGACTCAGCTATGAGAATGCTCCACCACCACCCCGTCCTTTTTTAGGGAGAGGAGCAGGGGGACAAAGGAGATGACGAGGATATCCTTCTCACAGGGGAAGGCCACAACACCCTGCATCGCAATACAGGGATTAGTGATGAGCCGAACACCCCCGGGTTCGGTTCGCACCAGAACCCGCGAACGGACCGAAAGTTCGTACGAACATTAGAACCCTATTAAATACAATGGATGCGAACGTTCGAATTCTAAAGTGCTAATTATAACGACTATTATGCATGTTATTGTCCTAAAAAGGGTTTGGGAACCCGGGTTCTGCACCAGGGGACATGTATCAATGCAAAAAGAAGTTTTAAAAACGGTCGTTTTTCGGGAGCAGTCATTTTAATGATGCATAAAGTGAAAAAAAAAAGTCAAATATTCCTTTAAATATCGTACCTGGGGGGTGTCTAAAGTATGCCTGTGAAGTGCCACGTGTTTCCCGTGTTTAGAACTGTCCCTGCACAAAATGACACTTCTAAAGGAAAAAAAAGCCATTTAAAACTGCTTGCGGCTTTAATGTAATGTCTGGTCCCGGTAATATGGATGAAAATCTTTAAGAAAAATGGCATAGCTACCCCATGACCCCCCCCACCCCAGCCCATTACCAGCCCCTTTGGGTCTTGTATGGATATTAAGGGGAACCCCGCACATAAAATAAAAAAGGCCCTATATACTCTGAACAGCCGTATACAGGCGGTGCATACAAGACAGGGACTGTAGGTTTGTTCTTATGTAGAATCTGTTTGTAATTTTGAACAGGTACATTGTTTAAGTGTAGCTCCAGCCCAAAAATCTATTTTTAAACTTTTTGGAAAACATAGGTAAGGGTTATCACCCCTGTAACATTTGTTTTGCTGTCTGTGCCCCTGTTCAGAACATTTCACCTCACTTTCCGTCCCAATGACAACTGTTTTTGAAATGTGGTGTTTTTCTTGAAACAAGGATTGCTGATAAAGCATCAGTACAGAGGAGACACCTTTCTCCCATATTAATTCTTACAGGAGAGAATTTTCCTTCCAAGGGGTAGATTTCCTCTCACTTCCTGTTGTCTTCTTGCGTTTGCAAGTAGGAGTCGTTTGTAAGTTGGATGTTTGAAAGTAGGGACCTGCCGTATATACTCTGCAGAAATAGGCCCCTTAGTTGTTGGTGTTGGCACAACACTGTAAGCACTCACAGTTACTCTTGGTTGGTGCTGGAACACCCTGCTGTCAACTATTATATCAGGAATTTTAATTACATATAATTGTTGAACAGTGGTAGTAAAAATTGGGCCTTTGATGGTGGTGCTGGTGCCACAACACTGTAAGCCCTGACAGTTACTCTTGGTGGGTGCAGCAATGGGCCCTGCTGTGAATTATTAGATCAAGAATTGTAATTGCATGCCCCTGTTGAACAGGGGCTGAAAAATTGGGCCTTTCGTGGTGGTGGTGGTGGTGTTGCCACAACACTGTAAGCCCTCAGAGTTACTCTTGGTGGGTGCAGGAATGGGCCCTGCTGTGAATTATTAGATCAAGAATTGTAATTACATGCCCCTTTTGAACAGGGGCTGAAAAATTGGGCCTTTCATGGTGGTGGTGGTGGTGGCGTTGCCACAACACTGTAAGCCCTCAGAGTTACTCTTGGTGGGTGCAGCAATGGGCCCTGCTGTGAATTATTAGATCAAGAATTGTAATTACATGCCCCTGTTGAACAGGGGCTGAAAAATTGGGCCTTAGGCACTGGTGGCACAACACTACAACCCCTCACAGATACTGTACTTGGAGCACAGCAATGAGCCCTGTTGCAAAGTATTGCTTCAAAAATTGTAATGACACGCCCCTGTTAAACAGGGGCTGAAAAATTGGGCCTTAGGCACTGGTGGCACAACACTCCAACCCCTCACAGATACTGTACTTGGAGCACAGCAATGAGCCCTATGGCAAATTATTGCTAAAAAAATTGTAATTACACGCCCCTGTAAAACAGGGGCTGAAAAATTGGGCCTTAGCCACTGGTGGCGGCACCCATAAACAAAAATGATCTTCCAAGCTATCATCATCAATCGTATCATTGGGGACTCGGAGGAGGAGGATAGCCAGTCAACATAACAGCACAGGCACTCAGCATCAGCATCAGTCTTGAAGGGATGTGACATGTTAAAATCAATTAGTCTGTTATATCAGCATCAGGTGTGTGGTAGCTGGTGGTGATCCAAGACTGGTTCATCTTGATGAAAGTCAGTCGATCAACCGAGTCGGTGGACAGGCGCACCCTGTGATCCGTGACAAATCCTCCAGCAGCACTGAATGTGCGTTCCGAAAGAACGCTGGATGCAGGACAGGCCAGTAGCTCAATTGCATACTGTGCAAGCTCTGGCCAGTGATCCATCCTCAAGACCCAGTAAGCCAGAGGATTTTCGGTGGGGAAGGTGTCCAAGTCTGACCTTGCCCCTAGATATTCCTGCACCATGTTTATCAGACGCTGGCGATGGTTGCTGGAACCGATCATACTTTGGGGCTGCGGACTAAATAATTGTCTGAACGCATCGGTCAGACGGCCACCTTCCCCACCGCTCCTTCTTTGACTGGCCGAAGCCTCAGCAACTCGTTGTCCAGGACCAGGAGTTTGTAACCTCCCAGTCTCTGGGAACGCGTTGCACAGACCTTTCTGCAAGGCCTCCCGGAGTTGTCTCATCCTCTGCTCCCTCTGCGACGGTAACATAAGGTCCGCAACCTTACCCTTGTACCGTGGATCAAGGAGAGTGGCCAGCCAGTAATGGTCCCTCTCCTTGATCAGAAGAATATGAGGATCCTTCCGCAGACTTTGCAGGATCAGGGAGGCCATGCAGCGTAGGTTTGCTGAGGCATTCGGTCCGGAGTCCTCTGGGTCACTAAGGACGACATGATCCGCAGCCACCTCCTCCCAGCCACGTACAAGTCCACTGGTTTCTTGGGACTGTAAATCATCCCTAAAAGACTGCTGCTGATGATGCTGAGTGCCAGCCTCCACCTCCATGCTGACACAATCCTCCTCCTCCTCCTCCTCTTCCTGTGCGATGGGTAGGACAGAAGGAACACTGTCTGGGTAAAGGGGGCCTTGAGAGGCAAGGAAGTCCTCCTCTTCCTGCCTCTGTTCTGCCTCAAGTGCCCTGTCCATTATTCCACGCAGCGTGTGCTCCAACAGGTGGACAAGAGGTACAGTGTCACTGATGCATGCACTGTCACTGCTCACCATCCTCGTGGCCTCCTCAAATGGTGCCAGGACAGTGCATGCATCCCTGATCATGCCCCACTGGCGTGGAGAAAAAAAAACAAGCTCCCCTGACCCTGTCCTGGTGCCGTAGTCGCACAGGTACTCATTGATGGCCCTCTGCTGCGTGTGCAGCCGCTGCAGCATGGCCAACGTTGAGTTCCACCTGGTGGGCATGTCACATATAAGGCGGTTCTTGGGCAGGTTCAACTCCTTTTGCAGCTCAGCCAGGTGAGCACTGGCATTATAAGATCTGCGGAAATGCACACAGACTTTCCTGGCCTGCCTCAGGACATCCTGTAAGCCCGGGTACCTGCCCAAGAACCGCTGCACCACCAGGTTAAGGACGTGAGCCACACAGGGCACATGGGTCAGTTGTCCCTGTCGGAGGGCGGAGAGGAGGTTGGTGCCATTGTCGCAAACCACCATTCCTGGCTTAAGCTGGCGTGGCGTCAACCACCTCTCGGCCTGGCCCTGCAGAGCAGACAGGACCTCTGCCCCAGTGTGGCTTCTGTCCCCCAAACACACCAGCGCAAGCAGGGCATGGCATCTTTTTGCCTGCGTACTTGCGTAGCCCCTTGAACGGCTACGGAGCACCGCTGGTTCAGAGGACAAACCACAGGAAAAGGCCATGGAGGAAGAAGAAGAGGAGGGGGTGGAGGAGAGAGGTGTGTCACAACCAGTAGTAGCATTTTGGAGGCGTGGCGGTGGAACAACCTCCAACACTACTGCACCTTGTCCTGCATCCTTCCCAGCTGCCAAAAGAGTGACCCAATGGGCCGTGAAAGAAAGGTAACGTCCCTGTCCATGCCTGCTGGACCATGAGTCAGCGGTAATATGCACCTTACCGCTGACCGCCCTGTCCAGCGAGGCCAAGACATTGCCTTCCACATGCCGGTAGAGAGCCGGAATAGCCTTCCGTGAGAAAAAGTGGCGTTTGGAAACCTGCCACTGAGGAACCGCACATTGCACAAACTCACGGAAGGGGGCCGAGTCTACAAACTGAAAAGGCAGCAGTTGAAGCGCTAGCAATTTAGCCAAGCTAGCATTCAACCGCTGGGCATGTGGATGGCTGGGAGTGAACTTCTTTCGACGGTCCAGCAGCTGGGGCAGGGAAATTTGCCTGCTAGAATCGGACGTCGGTGTACTGCTAGCAGAGTGGCCGCAACTACTTGGCTGTGACACACCTAATTCTACACCTTCATTCCTCTCAGTGCATGTTTCAGACAGGACTGAAGTTATAGTGGGGTTGGAGATCCCAGCTGATGCGGTGCAAGGAGAGGTCCGCTTTGTTCTTTGGTGTGGGTCTTTGAGGTAGGCTTGCCAACGAGCTGCATGGCAGGTCAACATATGTCTGGTCAGGCATGTGGTACCCAAGCGGCTGATGTTTTGGCCACGCGATATACGCTTGAGACATATGTTGCAAACAGCAGCTGTGCGATCTGATGCACTAGCCTGAAAAAAGGCCCACACCAAAGAACTTTTTGAATGACGGGCAGAGGCAGCGCCCTGCACAGGCGGAGCTCTGCGGTGTGATTCCGTCGGTGTACTGCCCTTACGCTGGCCACCAAAGGGCATCCTGCCTCATTGGAGATGTGCCTCCTCCTCATCCTCCTCCTCCTCCTCTCTCCTATTAGGCACCCACGTGGAGTCAGTGACCTCATCATCCCCTCCCTCCTCATCACTGGAGCCAATCTGGCAGTATGCTGCAGCTGCTGGAACATGACTGCCAGATTGGTGTCCTTCTTGAGCATCCCCTCTGTCTGCTCTCACGCTACTGCCTTTCTGTAGCTGGGTTTCATCATCAGACCCTTCGAAACGCTCTGCATCCTCCTGAAGCATGTACCCAACACTGTGCTCAAACAGTTCGGGGGACTCCTCAGGAGGAGGACATGGTGGGTCTAGGGAAGGAGTGACTGATGATGAGTCTGACATTGATACCAGGGAAGAGGACGCTTTGGCAGCTGCTTTGCCAGTACCCTGAGCCTGGGTGAGAGAGGATGAGGAGGAGGAGGAGGGCTTGGTCATCCACTCTACCAAGTCTTCGGCATGATGTGGCTCAACATGTCCAGCTGCCGAAAAGAAGGACAAGCGTGTCCCATGGCCATGTGCTGATGACAATGCACCGCGTCCACGACCAGCACTGTTGCCCCCAGACACAGAGCCTGCTTGCCCTCTTTTATTGCCTCCTGACTGTCTGCCTCTCCTTGTTTGCCTTCCAGACATTCTAATAGATGGCCTGCAGGGAGATGGGAAAAAAGCAATAAGGGCTACCTTCAGGTGTCCTTCTCTGTCCCTTTACTTAAGGATTTCTAAATATGGTTGAGGATGATTGCTTTCGCACAGAATAGCACAACGACAATTTCCATGACAGTCCAAAAAACAAGGATTTCAAAGATGGTTGATGAGGAATGCTTTAGCACAGTATAGCACAAGGAGAATTTCCCTCACTGTCCTTCCCTGTCCCTAGAAACAAGGATTATCACAGTGAAAGAAACTGACACTCTTCCTACCTATAGTTTTCTGTCCCTAGAAAAAATGTTTTTTTAAAGCTGATTGATGATCAATGCTTTAGCACACTATAGCACAAGTAGAATTTCCCTCACTGTCCTTCCCTGTCCCTAGAAACAAGGATTATCACAGTGAAAGAAACTGACACTCTTCCTACCTATAGTTTTCTGTCCCTAGAAAAAATGTTTTTTTAAAGACGGTTGATGATCAATGCTTTAGCACACTATAGCACAAGGAGAATTTCCCTCACTGTCCTTCCCTGTCCCTAGAAACAAGGATTATCACAGTGAAAGAAACTGACACTCTTCCTACCTATAGTTTTCTGTCCCTAGAAAAAATGTTTTTTTAAAGACGGTTGATGATCAATGCTTTAGCACACTATAGCACAAGGAGAATTTCCCTCACTGTCCTTCCCTGTCCCTAGAAACAAGGATTATCACAGTGAAAGAAACTGACACTCTTCCTACCTATAGTTTTCTGTCCCTAGAAAAAATGTTTTTTTAAAGCTGATTGATGATCAATGCTTTAGCACACTATAGCACAAGTAGAATTTCCCTCACTGTCCTTCCCTGTCCCTAGAAACAAGGATTATCACAGTGAAAGAAACTGACACTCTTCCTACCTATAGTTTTCTGTCCCTAGAAAAAATGTTTTTTTAAAGACGGTTGATGATCAATGCTTTAGCACACTATAGCACAAGGAGAATTTCCCTCACTGTCTTTCCCTGTCCCTAGAAACAAGGATTATCACAGTGAAAGAAACTGACACTCTTCCTACCTATAGTTTTCTGTCCCTAGAAAAAATGTTTTTTTAAAGACGGTTGATGATCAATGCTTTAGCACACTATAGCACAAGGAGAATTTCCCTCACTGTCCTTCCCTGTCCCTAGAAACAAGGATTATCACAGTGAAAGAAACTGACACTCTTCCTACCTATAGTTTTCTGTCCCTAGAAAAAATGTTTTTTTAAAGCTGATTGATGATCAATGCTTTAGCACACTATAGCACAAGTAGAATTTCCCTCACTGTCCTTCCCTGTCCCTAGAAACAAGGATTATCACAGTGAAAGAAACTGACACTCTTCCTACCTATAGTTTTCTGTCCCTAGAAAAAATGTTTTTTTAAAGCTGATTGATGATCAATGCTTTAGCACACTATAGCACAAGTAGAATTTACCTCACTGTCCTTCCCTGTCCCTAGAAACAAGGATTATCACAGTGAAAGAAACTGACACTCTTCCTACCTATAGTTTTCTGTCCCTAGAAAAAATGTTTTTTTAAAGACGGTTGATGATCAATGCTTTAGCACACTATAGCACAAGGAGAATTTCCCTCACTGTCCTTCCCTGTCCCTAGAAACAAGGATTATCACAGTGAAAGAAACTGACACTCTTCCTACCTATAGTTTTCTGTCCCTAGAAAAAATGTTTTTTTAAAGACGGTTGATGATCAATGCTTTAGCACACTATAGCACAAGGAGAATTTCCCTCACTGTCCTTCCCTGTCCCTAGAAACAAGGATTATCACAGTGAAAGAAACTGACACTCTTCCTACCTATAGTTTTCTGTCCCTAGAAAAAATGTTTTTTTAAAGACGGTTGATGATCAATGCTTTAGCACACTATAGCACAAGGAGAATTTCCCTCACTGTCCTTCCCTGTCCCTAGAAACAAGGATTATCACAGTGAAAGAAACTGACACTCTTCCTACCTATAGTTTTCTGTCCCTAGAAAAAATGTTTTTTTAAAGACGGTTGATGATCAATGCTTTAGCACACAATAGCACAAGGAGAATTTCCCTCACTGTCCTTCCCTGTCCCTAGAAACAAGGATTATCACAGTGAAAGAAACTGACACTCTTCCTACCTATAGTTTTCTGTCCCTAGAAAAAATGTTTTTTTTAAAGACGGTTGATGATCAATGCTTTAGCACACTATAGCACAAGGAGAATTTCCCTCACTGTCCTTCCCTGTCCCTAGAAACAAGGATTATCACAGTGAAAGAAACTGACACTCTTCCTACCTATAGTTTTCTGTCCCTAGAAAAAATGTTTTTTTAAAGATGGTTGATGATCAATGCTTTAGCACACTATAGCACAAGGAGAATTTCCCTCACTGTCCTTCCCTGTCCCTAGAAACAAGGATTATCACAGTGAAAGAAACTGACACTCTTCCTACCTATAGTTTTCTGTCCCTAGAAAAAATGTTTTTTTAAAGCTGATTGATGATCAATGCTTTAGCACACTATAGCACAAGTAGAATTTCCCTCACTGTCCTTCCCTGTCCCTAGAAACAAGGATTATCACAGTGAAAGAAACTGACACTCTTCCTACCTATAGTTTTCTGTCCCTAGAAAAAATGTTTTTTTTAAAGACGGTTGATGATCAATGCTTTAGCACACTATAGCACAAGGAGAATTTCCCTCACTGTCCTTCCCTGTCCCTAGAAACAAGGATTATCACAGTGAAAGAAACTGACACTCTTCCTACCTATAGTTTTCTGTCCCTAGAAAAAATGTTTTTTTAAAGACGGTTGATGATCAATGCTTTAGCACACTATAGCACTAGGAGAATTTCCCTCACTGTCCTTCCCTGTCCCTAGAAACAAGGATTATCACAGTGAAAGAAACTGACACTCTTCCTACCTATAGTTTTCTGTCCCTAGAAAAAATGTTTTTTTAAAGACGGTTGATGATCAATGCTTTAGCACACTATAGCTCAAGGAGAATTTCCCTCACTGTCCTTCCCTGTCCCTAGAAACAAGGATTATCACAGTGAAAGAAACTGACACTCTCCCTACCTATCCTTCTCTTTCCCTAAACTAAAGGAATCCAGGTTAAGCAAGAAAAAAAAAATGTCACTGTCCCTGCCTATGCTTCTCTTTCCCTGCTCCGGAACACACTACACTAGGCCGCCGTGCTGGCGGCCTTTTATAGTGTGGGGCGTGTACTAAACACCCTCAGCAATAATTGGCCACAGGCATCCTGCCTGTGGCCAATCATTGCTCTCCTCGCTGCCGGCGCTGTGATTGGCCAAGCATGCAGGGTCACAGTGCATGCTTGGCCAATCACAGCGCCTGGATGACACTGCGATGGCGTAGTGCATTGTGGGCCGTTCGCGTCACTCGAATTAGGCGCGAACGGCCCAAATCGTTCGATCTTCGTCGAACGATCGAACAGCCGATGTTCGAGTCGAACGTATGTTCGACTCGAACACCGAGCTCATCCCTAACAGGGATCAAGAATGAAGAGAACCCCAGTCACAGAACCAATGGGAGAAGAATTACAACCAACATCCATATCAGAGGGACGAAGAACCCGAGGATGCAGGGCCGGAAGGAGGATCCAGAAAAAGAAGAAGGAATCATTAATAGGAGGTATTTTTAATCTGAGCCCTGTCGAGTTGACACACAAGGAGCTGAATATTTTAAATTTATGATTAAAATGTGGGATGAAGCAACCAGTAAATAAATTCAATGTCTTTGTGGACAAATACATTAGAAAACTTAATATAAAAAAAAAAAAAAATTGGGGTGCAATACACACACCACAGTAAGCATGGCAAATCCTCAAGGTATTGTGAACAGTGGACTAAAAAATATATCCCTGTTTAACTCTTTGAACAACCCTAACCACCAAGTGGAGGTGTTCAAAGGTTTGGACCATCTGAAACCCAAAAAGAATTAGAATTTGAGACATATCCAAGTGGGAATTGATTTGCTGGAGAAGCAAAAAGATATAATTATAAGGCCAGCTGACAAAGGAGGGGGAGTAGTTGTTCTCCCCAAAGAGGTCTACCATAACCAAATTGTGGAAATGCTGTCGGATGAATCTACTTATGAATTGTTGAACCAATATCCAACACAACCATATAGAAACCAATTTGAGATCTTGGTGAATATTGGCACCCGATTGGGGTTTTGTCCAACAAAGAAAGTATCTTCCTAGTACCAACCAGCCGTAAGATTCCCACAATTTATACATTACCAAAGGTGCACAAAGACCCTATTAATCCACCAGCTAGACCTATTGTGAAAAGCATTGACTCTATTTCGTCAAGAATGGGCCAATATCTGGACAAATTCTTACAGAAAAGTGTAGCATTAACACGCTCATACTTAAAAGACACAAAAGACTTTTTAAACTATTTACAGAATATCAACTTGGATGAAGGACTGGTAAACCTAGATGGTGTTTTGTCTCTAGCTTGTCCGAGCACATACAGTCAACTCTATACATTGCCTGATATTATTTGCTTTTTGGTACGCACATACATGTAAGGGGGTACTCTGGGGTTTTTTAATAAAGCTTTTAAACGGTACTACTCTATGCAGATTTTTTTTGCCTTATATGTGAATCTTGGACCGTATATCAAGCAAGTTATAGTGGTGGAGAGTGCAGGAATTGGGACGGATGATGACCATTGGTTCACGCTCATTTGATCCTTACCTCTGGTAAGTGGATCCCCGAAAGGGAAAGCTTTCCCCCCACGTGGTGAACATCTTTGGGTGAAAGGAGCACTGTGCACTTAATGAAATTGCAGCCAAATCCATTCCTGTCTGCATCACTGTCACTGCCTATATTTAATATATGTAGAGGACTTTCAAACAAGTGTTTGATTGGAGCGCTGCTACAGCACTATTTTGGACTCTGGGACTACATAGAGTTTTAATATTACTGTTTTATTCAATAAAACAACATTTACAGCAAAATATAATACAAAGATACATTCATTGTTTGAAATAAGAAGACCCGCTCACCCATTCAGTAAGGCAGTAGACAACAGAAGGCTCAACATGTGCCCCCCGCGGCGAACAAGGGGGATTGTGAATCACAATCTCTAATTAAAGGGTAATATAATATACATTAATTTGTAACCATATCCAAAAATAGCTAAATAAAGCCCAAAATGGGGAAGGGTGGGAAGGGGGAACCACGAGAGGGGGGAAGGGAAGGGTAAGCAGAGGCGTGGAGGGGGGAAAGAAGGGGAAGAGAAGGGAGGAAAGGGAGGGGGAACCGGGAATGGTGGGGGGAAAGGGGAGGAGGGGGGTAAAGGAGGGAAGGGAAGGGAAGGAGGAGGAGGAGAGAGGAGCAAGAGGAAGAGGGGGAGAGGGGAAAAAAGGCAAGAAGAGAAGAAGGGGGGAAAAAGGGACAGGGGGAGAAAAAAGATAGGAAAAGTTACCCCAGGGGGCTTTGTGTTGCAGCAAATAATAATACAATAGTAATATAAAAGCGTATCATTTATTGAAAGAGATATGCCATAGGGAAAACAATGTTAGAGATAAAACAAGAACTCCAAATGGGTACATAAAACATATACATAAAAATAATTAAAATACAGCCGTATGGGTACATGTATAATACGTAACATTGATATCCTGTAATAAATTGATCCCCGGCACGTTTCGACCTTAGGGTCAACAACAGGGGGAAAAGGAAGAGATGCTCTGAAATTAAAACACTGTATAGGTGAAATTGTTATGGACAACAAGAACCCTATCAACAATGGAACATCTACAATATGTGTGCTTGGTATTAATGGTATTATTACCAATTTACGGCTGGGGGAGAGGACTCCCCTTGTGTTGAGTTTTTGAAAACAACTGTGGATCCCATGGCCATGGCTGGCACCCCAGGCGGCCCACATGGAGGGGGGGGGGCAGTGTGGAAATGCCCTGGCCGCAAATGCATGGACAGGCTCCAGGCCTACGAGAGGTCGCATTAATGACCCACACGCACCAAGGCAGGGAGGGGTGGGAGAGAGAGGCTGGGGGAGTAGGGGCAGAAGCCAAGCCAAACCAGGCGCCCATAGCTGTAAGAAAATAAATAATAGAGAAAGGAAGGATTATTAAGGTGAATGTTCCAATATAGGTGACTTAATTGTGTAGAGCAGTGTGTGATGTGTGAGGTTTGCTAGTGGGGTATAGCTGTAAGAAAATAAATAATAGAGAAAGGAAGGATTATTAAGGTGAATGTTCCAATATAGGTGACTTAATTGTGTAGAGCAGTGTGTGATGTGTGAGGTTTGCTAGTGGGGTATGGGCATAACAAAGTGAATAAAAAAGAAATAAATAAAATGTGTGTGAAAACCAAAAAGGGTAAAGGTGTGGTGAAAAGCACTGAAAATGTTGTGATAATGTGTGTGTGGTACAGGTGTGGTGGAGAGATATAATGGAAGAGGAATGTGTGCAAAAACATGAAAAGGTTTCCCATGCATGGTTGGTGTGAATGAGTGTGTTATGTGTATGATGTGAATGAAATAATGAATGTGCTAAACACAATAAAATTACCTGTGATGTTAGGTGGTAAATAGTAGTTCCTCAAGTCATAGGGGAAAATGATGACAGGTGTGCTGGAGAAAACCCATGATAGGATTCTAGAGCTAATGTGGTGAAAGGTACCTAGGACCCGCAGGATCCAGGGAAAATAAAAGGGTAATTTCTATTAGAGTCAGAATGAAAGCAGGATTCCGGTGAGTAGCCATATATGAGGTGGGGCGTTACTTTCAGCCGGAAAAACTTCAAGATCTGTTCACTCTGATGGCTGCATGGGCTTTGGGTTGGGTTCCCATGGGGCCACCTGTTAATATGTAGGTAAGATGTGAGTGGGCGTGCCTGATTGGTCCCAGATTGATTGGCTCAAAACCGCCACCCGCCCCCTCCCCCCACCCACTCCAAGGACACCACCAGGCGGTGATAAAACATGGAGCCGCCGGATCGGTGGACCCACATGCGGCCTTCCTCAGGTTCCGGAAGGATCAGAGCCCCGACATCGCCGTCACTTCCGTCGCCAATCTGGCGCGGCGTTGTGACGTGTCGCGCGCGTCGCTTTGTGCGCATGCGTGGCAGGCCATCAACGCCCGGAAAGATCATGGAACGCTGCCGGCAGGTGTGAGCTCCCCCAAGCGGCCAAGAGGGGAAGGCCGCCACGGAGCGAGTGAAGGGGAAGGAGGAACTGATCCTCAATTCCCCCCCACCTGCCGTGAAGCCTGGAGATACTGGACAGGACGTCGGCGTCTGCCCCCAGCAGCCGCAGACTTGGGTGCATGCCTATGGGCAAAGAGGTCCAGGAAGAAAAAGAAAACCATGACACAAAATGTATAGGTAAAGTAAAGAAATTGGGACAAAAATCTAAATCACATGACAGTATAATCTAATTTTCATGGAGAATATAGATGTAGGCAACATGGCTAAAAACCATGTGTAGCAAAGAACCAAGACAACCCCACAAAGGTGAAGGTGTACAAAAAAGGCACGTTGAAGATAGAGGACTGTATGGTCCCATACCAGAACTAATAGTGTTTCGTCAAATGCAAAACCTTATAACAAGGAAGGAAAAGAAATGGATTTGTGATGTCCTGTGTCAGCAATAGCTTGTGGCCCTGAAATCCACATCTAGCTCACACTATAAGAAAAAACGAATACAAACGCCCTCCACTACCGGAAAATGTATCCAGTTGAATAGTGGTGAGAGAAAGTTATACACATTGAATAATTATAATTGTATTTGGCATTGTGAGGTGTCAGGGAACTCGCTAAGCATAGAAAAAAGGGGGGGGGAAAGGGGGAGGGGGATGGAAGGAAAGGGGGAGGGGGAAGAGAATGGTGGGAAAAGGGAAGAGGAGGAGAACCACGGGGGAAGGGGGGAGAAGGGGAAGGGAATGGGGGGGACAGGGGAGGGGGGGAACAAGGGAGGGTGGGCAGTGAAGGGATCCCATCCACCATAAGGACAGCTACATAATGACAAGGTGCTCACCTAAGTCCTATAACAAGCTGAGTATCAAAATATTCAGGGCAGGATGGTCACATGGATGGTGCCAACACAGTCTTGAAACAAATATATTTCAGACATAGCTGATGACTGATGTTAGTCACAGGGGTGAGTGGATTGATTAATCAGCACTACACACACTCCGTAACATTTCTACTGTAAAAGAAACAGAGGGGAGGGGGAGAGAGAAAGGGGCACGATAATGTTATTCCCAAGTATGGAGGAATAATCCACACACCACTAGCGGCCACCATCACTCATCTTGCCATAGCACTGTCAGCCACGTCTGCCCGATGGAGAGTCCACACTTTTTCCATACTTGGGAATAACAGTATCGTGCCCCTTTCTCTCTCCCCTCCCTTCTGTTTCTTTTACAGTAGAAATGTCACAGAGTGTGTGTAGTGATGATTAATCAATCCCCTCACCCCCGTGACTAACATCAGTCATCAGCTATGTCTGAAATATATCTGTTTCAAGACTGTGTTGGCACCGTCCATGTGACCATCCTGCCCTGATTATTTTGATACTCAGCTTGTTATAGGACTTACAGTAGGTGAGCACCTTGTCATTATGTAGCTATCCTTATGGTGGATGTGATCCCTTCACTGCCCACCCTCCCTTGTTCCCCCCCTTTCCCTATCCCTTCTCCCCCCTTACCCCCGTTGTTCCCCCCCTCTTCCATTTTCCCATCACTCTCCCCCCCCCTCTTCTCTCCCCTCCCTTCCCCCTCTCCCATTTTTTCTCCCCCATCCCTTTCCCCCCCTTCTTATCCTCTTTCCTTTTCCCCCTCTTCCCCCCTCTTTTTCCCCCTCACCCTCCCCTTTCCCCTCCCTCTCTTGCTCCTCTTTCCCTTTCCCCCACCCTTCCCCCCTCCTGCCCTTCCCCCATCCTTCCCGGTTCCCCCTCCTTTTCCTCCCTTCTCTTCCCCTTCTTCCCCCCCTCCCTCCATGCCTCTGCTTACCCTTCTCTTCCCCCCCTCGTGGCCCCCCCTTCACCATTTTGGGCTATTTTTGAATATGGTTACTAATTAATGTATATTATATTACCCTTTAATTAGAGATTGTCATTCACAATCCCCCTTGTTCCCCGCGGGGGGCACTTGTTGAGCCTTCTGTTGTCTACGGTCTTACAGAATTGGTGAGCAGGTGTCACGGTCTGGAGTCAGGCTCAGAGGCCAGTAGCTATAGCAGCAGAGCAGGTATTCACACAGGTCACCCTGGCTGATGACACGGGTTCACCTGAGGTGCGGGGTCTAAGCACTGACCGGTATTCACCAGGGCTCCTAAAGGTGGAGATGGGCTTCGCTGCGTGTCAGTGCCAGGTCGCGGTCCTCAGATTAGCCCCACCAGGGGGTGAGCAAGCCGGGGTCCAGAAACAGATAACACAGGTAGGGATCAGGCAGAAGCGTAGTCGGGGATGAGCCAAAAGTCGGTAACAGATAGTTGCAGGTTGGGATTCAGCAGAAGCGTAGTCAGGGACGAGCCAAAAGTCGGTAGTGAGTGGTAGCAAAGATGCGGTCGGCAGCAGTAGACAGGAGCAAGATATTGGCTGGTGAAGACACAATATTCTGGCAACCAGGAAGTGCAGGGACATGGCTTAAATCAGGAAGTTCCTGGGAGGAGCAAAGGGTTCAAGGTTCAAGGCAAACAAGATTCAAGACAAGAAAGATCATTCAAGGAATTGTCTAATGAACTATCCAAGGAGCTGTCCAGCATTCCTGGTGGCTCAGCAAGTAGAGTCACCACCAGACACACCAGAGGTCCCAGGTTCAAGCCCAGGTCGGCGTAAGGTCTCCTTATTTCAAACAATGAATGTATCTTTGTATTATATTTTGCTGTATATGTTGTTTATTATTATCTTTTGGTTTATCGCACAATCTGTTTCACAGACTACTCCTCCTACCGGTAGAGGAAACATCTATACTCCACTCCAACAGAAACTCCATGGGATTAACCGTTAGTAGTAGTTGTTTTAGTGGTGTATTGCTTTTTAGACCTATGTATGTTTATATGTAATACATTATATATTTGTTTTATTCTATCATATGTGTCATTGTATCAGTACTGAGATAGTCCAGCATGTCCTCTCTCTAGGTGGTTATATAGTGGTTAGGCAGTATTAGCAACTGCTGCCATATTTCTACCTGGTTCAGCCTTCCTATCTAAATTGGATGATGGTACTTTTTGCTAATTATTACTGTACATTACGTGAGGCTATACTCAAAATTTTGATTTAACTATTTTAGTTAACGTGACGCTCATTTTTCTGCTGTACTTTTAAGTGTGCTTCAGCGGGGTCAGTGGATTTTCCTCTGCTGGCTTGGGCACCACCATCTATTCCTTCTTCCTGGCCCTGGACCTGGTCTGGTGGTGGTGGGACCAGTGGCAGGACATCCTGTTGCTCTTGAGGGGCCTGGGCAGTAGGGAACAGATGTCTTGCGACTAAAACATCAAAGTCAGTTCCACCCAAAGTAGGACAAATCTGACTATATCCAGGAGGATATACCCATGCCAAAGTACAGAAGGGGTTAATATGCGAAAAGGGTAATGCCGTTCTCTCAGGCCCTGGGCTGGGCTGTGGTGGACTGGGACTGGGCTGCGCACTCACTTTCTTATTTTTTTTATCCTTTATTTCCATCCCCTTAGAATTATCCTCTAATGGAGACACTACCTTCCACCAGGGGGCAACATTCAACCAATTTAAACCTCCTTATTTCATATATGTCATATCCCATCCCGGATCGGGTCCAAAGGATGAAGAAGCGGCCTTGTCATGGAAACACAGAACCTTTACCATATCCATATAGAACTCATCATTTGCTCCCTCCTGAGGAAAAGGATCATGACTCCCCATAGCCTCTATCCAGCCCACCAAGTTTGAAACCCAAGGGTCCACACAATAATAATTTGTGGATGACACTTTGCCCACATAATCCCTACAATTTTCTCCATAGACTGGAGGAGCATATTTACCACCCTGAGAGCCCATTTCCCAATCAAGCCTTAGACACTCTATAAGGATGCAAAGAAGCCACCGTACCAAATGGCTTCTTTTATTGCTATCCCTATGTGCATGTGTTTTCTTTTAGACCCGCTGCTCTCTGGGATCGGCTGTCAAGTCTCCTGTTTACAGAGACATCCGGCAATCCAGTCAACCACAAGAGTGCAGTGTCAGAGCACACATTCACATATAAATATCATATATATATACAAATATTAAAATGGCTATATAATACATATAATACAAGCAATATATACAGTTACAATGGAAGCTACCCAGCCATCAACCACTGAACCAAACACGGCACTTGGTGCAGCTCCTGCAAAATTTAACTGGACTTGTACCAAACAATTCTTTATGTAGAGCACAACCTGATTTGTACCAAACAAATCTTGATCTGTACCAAACAAATCCTAATCCATACCAAACAGATCCTGCCCCTAAACCAACCAACCTCTTCCCTTTTTCATGCAAAATGATCAGTGTTAAGGTGATAGAATGTGCCAAAAATAAGGTACAATTCACTCAACTTAGATGATCTTGCATCCCAATTCTGACACCAGTTCTGTTGGGGATTTGAACCAGACGGCTGGCTAGCTCCCACTCAGGGCCCCGGGAACACAGAATGACACCCACACAAGACAAGGTCAAAAATAATAAAAAAAGGATGGATTTCAATACATTAGGGTTTGGTTACAAAGAAAAAGGATGGCAATCTCAAGAAAAGGAGTTTATCTCCATATGACGTGCAATCTCATAATATTTTCGGTAAAAAGTACAAGTTAAAATGTTCTATAATAAAACAGCCACACTAATCTATTAGTCTAAACATTTCTAGAAAGTACACACATTCCAAGTCAAACTCATATAATAGAAATGAGATGGAAATATACAGAATAGAAACAGCATTGAAACATCATTAACCCTTCAGATACCAAGGAGTGCAGCAATATTCCAGATTTTTGCGTGCTACTGCCTCTCACCATATATCTTTTCTTTAGCAATTGAACCTCCAGAAGTCATGCTTCACCAATCCTTGGATATGGTGGGTTTATGGTGGGGGCAGTGGTGGAAAAAGTGGAACAGATTTTACACAGATCATACATATTTTTGTTTTAGAATACACTCAGTCAACCCTAGTCAATACCCTGTGCACGTTGAATGAGTTTGGATGGTTCTTTGGCCTATTTGTAAATTGGGACAAATCTATGCTCCTGCTGCTAGACCCTCTACCTGCACTTGTACAGGATAACTTAACATATCTTAAAGTTGTAGATTGCATCGGATATTTGTGTATACAAATTTTTCAGATCCCATATATTTTACTAAATCTTCTACCCTCACTCCACAAATTTAAGATGCAATGCTTGGACTGGTGTAGATTGCAAATCATCGTGGCAGGGAGGTTTAATCTTGATGATTTGGATACCACAGTTATTTTGCCTTCTTTACAATTCTTAATGCTGTAGACAGGGTCGGGGAACGAATCTGGGACACATTTTAGATGAGAATTGGGAAAGTATATTACAAGAAAAAATAAGAAAGTATGACTCTCTGGACTTGATCTACAAAAGACAAATAGACTGTTCAATTGAATGTGCAGTTGCACTCTGAAAGGGAATTTACTACTGAGCTTAGTGAGTGGTGAAGCACTGTTGACTTCTATGATCCAATCATGTGTAAGCAAACTTGTTTTTTTATATTTTCCTTGCTTGTGATTACCCATTCCTTGCAAAGTGAAGATTTACCATTATGCTTTGGGGAAAAATTCCCTTACAGAGTGCAGCTTCACTTGCAAAGTGAAAAGTGTATTTGCCTTTAGTATGCACTTTTTTTGCACACAACACTCATATTCGGCACACAGCACACTAATCTATTAGTCTAAACATTTCTAGAAAGTACACACATTCCAAGTCAAACTCATATAATAGAAATGAGATGGAAATATACAGAATAGAAACAGCATTGAAACATCATTAACCCTTCAGATACCAAGGAGTGCAGCAATATTCCAGATTTTTGCGTGCTACTGCCTCTCACCATATATCTTTGCTTTAGCAATTGAACCTCCAGAAGTCATGCTTCACCAATCCTTGGATATGGTGGGTTTATGGTGGGGGCAGTGGTGGAAAAAGTGGAACAGAATATACACAGATCATACATATTTTTGTTTTAGAATACACTCAGTCAACCCTAGTCAATACCCTGTGCACGTTGAATGAGTTTGGATGGTTCTTTGGCCTATTTGTAAATTGGGACAAATCTATGCTCCTGCTGCTAGACCCTCTACCTGCACTTGTACAGGATAACTTAACATATCTTAAAGTTGTAGATTGCATCGGATATTTGTGTATACAAATTTTTCAGATCCCATATATTTTACTAAATCTTCTACCCTCACTCCACAAATTTAAGATGCAATGCTTGGACTGGTGTAGATTGCAAATCATCGTGGCAGGGAGGTTTAATCTTGATGATTTGGATACCACAGTTATTTTGCCTTCTTTACAATTCTTAATGCTGTAGACAGGGTCGGGGAACGAATCTGGGACACATTTTAGATGAGAATTGGGAAAGTATATTACAAGAAAAAATAAGAAAGTATGACTCTCTGGACTTGATCTACAAAAGACAAATAGACTGTTCAATTGAATGTGCAGTTGCACTCTGAAAGGGAATTTACTACTGAGCTTAGTGAGTGGTGAAGCACTGTTGACTTCTATGATCCAATCATGTGTAAGCAAACTTGTTTTTTTTATTTTCCTTGCTTGTGATTACCCATTCCTTGCAAAGTGAAGATTTACCATTATGCTTTGGGGAAAAATTCCCTTACAGAGTGCAGCTTCACTTGCAAAGTGAAAAGTGTATTTGCCTTTAGTATGCACTTTTTTTGCACACAACACTCATATTCGGCACACAGCACTAAAAATGTTTTACAATTGTACAACTGTAATAATAATGTAATACCTTTTTTTGGAAAGATTGTATATATTATTGTGTCTGTTCCCTATGCAGTAGTTATTAATAATTTGATAAATGATGGGGCACTGATCAATATTAGGATATTAATTGCCTATCTCTAAAATTTCCAAGACAAGTAAATCAACCCTTATGTTTTTCACATTGACTCAGCTTTTCATTCTTCATTGGGTCTATAGAACTATAGACTTTTTACATAAAATATGTTTTAGAGCTGATGCTAAATGTTCCAAATACAAAGCCAATCAAGGATCCCTTATACACCTCCTTTGGACATGCTAAAAAAATAATTTGTTACTGGAATAATGTTATCTCAATAATCAACCAGGTCTTCAATGTTAATCCTTAGGAGTGTTTTAGGAGTGCTTGACTCCTCCACTGTAGACATCCATGGCTCAGGAGCATTATTTGCAGCTTGCAGGTTGGAAGCCTCTAAATGGTGTCTAAGACCCCCCCCCCCCCCCACACACACACACACACACACACACAGACAGTAGAGACTTGGATGCTAGAGTTGGATAGACTTATTCCTCTAGAGGAAGTCCCAGTAAACACCAACTTCTTTGGGATAGATTGTTAGATCTCCTGTATCAACATGCCTTATTGACTGATCACTGATTTTTCAATGGTGAAACTGAATAAATGAATAACCTCTGTCTATGCTCACACACATCATATTCAAATTAATTGAATTTACTTTTAGTTGCATGTAATATGCTTGCCTAGATTTTTGTTTAGGCAGTCTTAATGGTGGGACCTATTGTTGGAAGGTCTCTAACGTAAGTCGGTCTCTGACGGGGTAGCCAAAGGAGCACTGGGAGAGTCAGAGATAGTAGGCATATATCAGCATACCATTAGACATATATCTTATAGCACCAACATCCCCAAATTTAGGAAATATTCAAAGAACGGGATATGGGATTTTAAAGGTGCTAGATATAATAGTCGATACAACAAAACTTTTATATGTAAAAATAGAAAAAATGTATTAATAACAACAATTAAAAAACTGATAAATACAAATCATTAACCGCTACAGGTATACATCTACTACCTAACATGTAACAGTAATTGATCGTATACAGTTGAAAGTGGCGTCCATTTTTGCTCAACGGTTTCGCCTATAAGGCTTCATCAGGACTGGACGCGGAAGAACACTTTAATAAATTTTGCAAGAGGAAATTCCAACTTTAGATGTAAAGAGAAAAAGAGATACACATTAGCATATATTTTTTACAACAAACCGTAATGAAGCAAATCTTGGTAAGGCATGCATGCATATTCTCCAAACAGAGGTGAAAAAAAAAAAAGAAAGCATTCCCTACAGTCAGTTTCTGAGGGTTAAACGCAACTGTACTCTAGATGATGACTTTCAGAAAGAGGCGGACTCACTGCGTCAACGCCTCTTGGATAGAGGTTACAGTAAGACCAGTTTGAAGAAAGCATTCAATAAAGTAAAACATTTAAATAGACAGTTGCTAATATATAAGTCTCGATCAGAAAGGGCGAATACATCTATGAGGGTTATTATGAAATTCAGTCGACAGCATGCCAAGATACGTACGATCTATGACAGGTTTTGGTATTTGCTAACTGCAGATCAAAGGATATCCATATTCATCAAGCCACATCCAGAGATAACCTTCAAAAGGTCTAGGTCATTGAGGGACAGTTTGGTGTCGAGCCACCATATCAATAGAGGCATCATAAAAAAAGCAAGTACCAGGCACTTATCCTTGTGGCAAATGCAGTTTCTGTGGGTTCATTTTGGCAGGTAAAACCATTGCTCTCCCAAACAATACCACATGGACACCCAAACACAGGACCAACTGCCAGTCCATTGGTGCAGTCTATATAATGAAGTGCTCCTTCGGAGCCTTCTATAGAGGTAAAACAAAGCATCATCTGTTCTGTAGGATCAGGGACCATGTTTCCATGATTGCGAAGCGCAAATCGGAAACGCCAATTAGCCGTCATGTTGGCCTGTACCATGATTTCAATCTAAAGTCCATTAGGTTCTATAGTTTGGAACACATACCACAGCACGAGCGAGGAGGAGAGATTGACAAAAAACTTTTCCAACTAGAAAGTAGATGGATCTATTTACTACAGGCAACCCGACATCCGGGTTTAAATTAGGGAATTAGCTTTAAACCCTTCTTATGAGACATTTCTTTCCACCCTATGGCTTAGATTCCCATTTAACCTGTTGTGTTCCTTACCCTTGACTTCCATTGCACACACCATTCGTGTTATGATGAGGGCGCAATTCAATTCTCTTTTGTTGTATCGACTATTATATCTAGCGCCTTTAAAATCCCATATCCCGTTCTTTGAATATTTGAGCACTAGGAGAGGTAGAGGGGACATTTACTGCTCTGGGGATACCAGATAGGTTTTGATCTTTGCATGCTTGTACCAATCTAGAATCCTTGTTAAGTGTTTAGCCTGGTGATAATGGATTGGGTTTGGGAAACCTATACCATCTCAAAGCTTCAAGTTTTTCAATTTTATTCTCGGGGCACCATCTGCCCATAGGGGTTGTGAGAATTTTCCATGGACCATGTGAAGGAAGGTAGGTTGGATGTAAATCAAAGTGTTTGCAAAAGATAAAGTGAGCAGGGTAGTATATTTATTTCCTAAGAGATCATTTCCTAAGAGATCACCATTTCCTAAGGTCCCTATGGATCATTAAAAAAAAAATGGAGGAAACATCTCTTTAAAAATGTGCGATAGAGAGGGTGTTCAAAGAACACCCAGATATTTAAACTTTCCAGAGACCCACCTAAACAGGAAATTATCTTGCAGAGTCCGGAAACCTAATGGGCGAGTGGTTGTTGTTCATGGCTTCTGATTCAGATAGACTGACATTATAATTAGATAACCTGGAGTATGCCTCTAATTCACCTAAGAAATTTGGGACAGTTAGGTCGGGTTTGGTAATGGAAAATAGTAAATCATCAGCGTTTGCAGCAACTTTAGGAGATTCCCCATTATTACATCCATATATCTGGATTCTTGCGAATTTGTCTGAGAAGGGGCTCTAGGGTTGAGATAAAAATAAGGGGCAATATTAGGCACCCCTGACGAATTCCATTAACTACCGTAAACTTGTTTGCCTCTCATTCTGATCCAAAGGCTTCAATTTAAATTAGGCTTTAAATATTGCTAACCGAATAGACCTGTCTAACAGTATGCGTTAAAAACAGGGGTTTAGTTGCACACATTTGCAAATACATGCGTAAGCTGTAGAACCCGGCAAGGCACCCTGTATCCTGCAGACCCTACCTCTAACTTTGAAGAGTCTCCACAGTGGAAGCACATGTATTCTGATTAGAGTTGAGCGGGTAGCTGGATATTCGGGTCCGGCGGGTTCGGCCGAACTTCGGAAAAAAGTTCGGATTCGGGACCGAACTTTAACCCGAACCCGGACCCGGACCCCATTGAAGTCAATGGGGACCCGGACTTCTGACGACTAAAAAGGCTCTAAAAAAGTAATGGAAAGGGCTAGAGGGCTGCAAATGGCAGCAAAATGTTGTTAAGAACATGGCAAGTGCTCTGCAAACAAATGTGGATAGGAAATAACTTAAAAGAACATAAAAAAAATTAAAAAATAAAAAAATATGCTGGAGGCCCCCTTTTCAGCAGAAGAGGTACAGGAAGTCATTAAGAACCTCAGAAACTCAACGGCACGATGCCACACATATGGTGGGAATGCCCCAGAATATGCCCTTTCTGGAATAAATTATTTAATTTAATGGATAAGCTAGTGGGAAAATAAAATACTTTGAAATAAAAATGTAGCGGGGTGCTAAATTTAAGGAAAGTGTTTGAGTGGTAAATAGGCTCAAATACCCTAATTCTGTAGGATTCATGGACCATTTTGTCCTCGGGGGACAGTATTGGTGTGCAGTTCCCTGCGGCCTACAGGTGGCGCCTTTTGTGTCCCCTCTTGGCAGTAGTACAGTGGGGCGGGGAACCTGCTGTGCATGCCGGGAGAGCATATAAAAGGGGCAGACCTTTGGCCTGGGGGCTGATGTCCAGTGGGGTCCGCGCCCAGGTGCCTTCGGCCTGGGTGCATGTGTTCCTGTTCCATCTCGGGCACCTTTAGCCCGGGGTGAGGTACTATCCTGGAGTTCTTGCTGCCCTGGGTATGGAGGCCTAGGGGCGGGAGTAAAGCCTGGAGTCCAGAGCCGCCTCGTGTAGGGGACCCTGTTCCAGGGAAGGGAGGATCATTCTGATGGACCGATGCGGGAGTCACGGTGAAGGAATGGTCTGTTGACTCCCTGGAGAGATGTCTTCCCCTTGATATGGGCTAGGTTCGTAGAAGGAGAAGCTCAAGGTCACCTTGACTGTATCAGAGGCCTTATTCAACCGGCCCGTGGCAGGGGCCTTATACACCCTGGTCTGTGGCTGAGACCGAAGTTCTCCAGGCCCGTGGCAGGGGCCTTGTACACCCGGTCTGTGGCAGAGACCAACCTCAATGTCTGTGGCAGAGACCGTGCGCCAAAAACTGTTTGAGAAACCTAAGCAGTGAAGTGAATGTGCTACGTTTGTGCCTGGACCTCCTCCACACCTTAAGCTGTCCTGTTTCTTTGCTCTAACCTTTTCTATCTGAGTACAGTTTATTTTGCCATGAGAGAATAAGAGTTGGAGTTTCAGCTGGTGTGGACATTGACTTTACTGGCAATTAAAGGACTTGCCTCTACCTACAGTAGAGGTGAGAATCATCCTCTGGAGGAGTTTTGACTCCGGCTGTGGACACGGCCCGTCAAGTACACCGCTCAACCTCTTTATATAGGAGGATACGGGCTGGTAGTGCGGTGTGCCTTTCTCCCTCCTGCGAAGAGCCAACAACATAAAGGCAGGTAAGGGGGAAAGGATCTGTGCGCTACAAAAAAATAAAATAAAAATTTTAATCTTGGCCTAGCAGGACGAGGTCCATATGGAGTAGGAGGTTGAGGTGGCGGTGGATGTGGCTGTGTAGGTGGAAGCGGCGGTGGAGGAGGATGAGGTAGCCAACACTGGTTCAAAAATACAACAATGGCTGGGTAAGGCCGGTGATGTGTCGAATTCTGTCCCCTGTCGATTAGTGTCCGCCCTGTACTGCGCTTGCTGAGTATGTAGGACAAGGGGATTTCAAAAATCTCCCAAGACTAACGGCGCCTGCGTGTTGAGTTCAGGTGAAGGCCACACCATCCGTGGTTCAAGCCGAGCCAAGCAAGGCCGCGATCGAAGCGAGCCCGTGAGGGGCCCTGTTACTATGTGCTACAGTATGTCCTCTTGGATGGTGGGGCTTGAACCTGCACTCACAGCGCAGGCGCCGTTCATCTTCGGAGATTTTGTGAATCTCCTTGTCCTCTGTACTGCGCAAGCGCTGCGCCTGCGCAGTACGGGCCGGGCACAATCCGATGGCCGGACAGTTTTTGTCACAACACCGGTATACATGTCTATTCTGCACAAGGTACGGACAAGTCCTGTGGGATCCATGCCTGGTTCATTTTAAAGAAACGTGAGCTTGTCCACATTGGCTCTGGACAGGCGGCTGCGCTTGTCTGTGATAACGCCCCCTGCCGTGCTAAATACACGTTCAGATAATACACTGGCTGCAGGGCAGGCCAGCACCTCCAAGGCATAAACGGCAAGCTCAGGCCATGTGCCCAATTTGGAGACCCAGAAGTTAAAGGGGGCAGACCCGTCATCCAGTACGTGTAGGCCTGTGGACACATACTGCTCAACCATGTTGGTGAAATGCTGCCTCCTGCTAAGACGTTCCATCTCAGCTGGTGGTGCTGGTTGTTGTGGCGTGCTGACAAAGCTTTTCCACATTTCGGCCATGCTAACCCTGCCTTCTGAGGTGCTGCCGGTGCCCCGGCTGCGTTGGCGACCTCTTCCTCCTCCTCTGCCTTCGCCTTGTGCTTCCACCGTACGCCCGCTGTCAGGTGGGAATGCCACCAGCAGCGCGTCTACCAGCGTGCGCTTGTACTCGCGCATCTTACGATCCCGCTCCAGTGAGGGAATTAAGGACGGTACGTTGTCCTTGTAACGGGGATCCAGCAGGGTGGCCACCCAGTAATCAGCACCAGTTAAAATGTGGGCAACTCGGCTGTCGTTGCGGAAACACTGCAGCATGTAATCGCTCATGTGTGCCAGGCTGCCCAGAGGCAAAGAAAAGCTGTCCTCTGTGGGAGGTGTATCGTCTGTGTCCTCTGTATCCCCCCAGCCACGCACCAGTAATGGGCACGAGCTGGTCTGAGTGCCACCCTGCTGTGAACATGGCTCCTCCTCCTCCTCCTCCTCCTCCTCCTCCTCCTCGTCATCCTCCAGAACTGTGCCCTTTCTGCCGGACAATTGTGTACCTGGCGTTTGTTGGTGCAGGAACCCACCCTCGTAGCCACTTGTGAAAGACTGGCCTGAAAGCCTTTGAAATGATCCCGCTTCCTCCTCCTCCTCCTCATCCTCCTGTGCCACATCCTCTTCCATCATCGCACGAAGCGTTTTTTCAAGGAGGCATAGAACTGGGATAGTAACGCTGAGAACGGCGTCATTGGCACTGGCCATGTTGGTGGAGTACTCAAAACAGCGCAACAAGGCACACAGGTCTCGCATGGAGGCCCAGTTATTGGTGGTGAAGTGGTGCTGTTCCGCAGAGCGACTCACGCGTGATTGCTGCAGCTGAAACTCCACTATTGCCTGCTGCTGCTCGCACAGTCTGGCCAGCATGTGCAAGGTGGAGTTCCACCTTGTGGGCACGTCACATATGAGGCGGTGAGCTGGAAGGCCGAAGTTACGCTGCAGCGCTGACAGGCGAGCAGCAGCAGGGTGAGAACGCCGAAAGTGCGCACAGACAGCCCGCACTTTCTGCAGCAGCTCTGGCATATTGGGGTAATTTTTAAGGAACCTCTGGACCACCAAGTTCAGCACATGCGCCAGGCAAGGGATGTGCGTCAAACCGGCTAGACCCAGAGCTGCTACGAGATTTCGCCCATTATCGCACACCACCAGGCCGGGCTTGAGGCTCACTGACAGCAACCACTCATCCGTCTGTTGTTCCATGTCCCTCCACAACTCCTGCGCGGTGTGGGGATTTTCCCCCAAACAGGAAAGTTTTAAAACTGCCTGCTGTCGTTTACCCCTGGCTGTGCTGAAGTTGGTGGTGAAGGTGTTACGCTGAATGGATGAGGAGGCGGTAGAGGATGAGGAAGCGGAGAAGGAGGAGTTAGCAACAGGAGGCAAACTGAAGCGCCCTGCAATCCTCGGTGGTGGAAGGACATGCGCCAAACCGCTATCTGCCTCAGGCCCAGCAGCCACTGCATTTACCCAGTGTGCTGTTAGGGAGATATAACGTCCCTGACCGTGCTTACTGGTCCACGCATCCGTAGTTAGGTGGACCTTGCCACAGATGGCGTTGCGCAGTGCACACCTGATTTTGTCCCCCACCTGGTTGTGCAGGGAAGGGATGGCTCGCCTGGAAAAGTAGTGGCGGCTGGGCACGACGTACTGCGGGACAGCCAATGCCATCAGGCTTTTAAAACTCTGCGTCTCCACCAGACGGAATGACAGCATTTCAAAGGCCAGGAATTTTGAAATGCTGGCATTCAGGGCCAGGGATCGCGGGTGGCTAGGGGGGTACTTCCTCTTCCGCTCCAATGTTTGGGAGATAGAGAGCTGAACGCTTCCATGGGACATTGTGGAGATGGTCGGTGACCCAGGTGGTAGTGTTGCTGGCAGATCCTCTGTTTGCGGGGTGACAGGTGCCACTGTCACTACAGAGGTGGATGAAGAGGCCGAGACTGCAGCAGAAGAGGAAGCAGGAGGAGCCAGAGACCTTTCTTGGTTTCTGAGGTGTCTACTCCACTGCAGCTCGTGCTTTGCACTTAGATGCCTGGTCATGCAGCTTGTGCTCAGGTTGAGAACGTTTATGCCTCGCTTCAGGCTCTGATTGCACAGCGTGCAAACCACTCGTGTCTTGTCATCAACACACTGTGTGAAGAACTGCCACGCTAGGGAAGTCCTTGGACCTGGCTTTGGTGTGCTCGGTCCCTTGCTGCGTTGGGCAGTAGCAGATGTACTGTCTAGGGGACGAATGCTCCGTTTTTGTACCCTGCTCCCTCTTCTGCTGTGCTGGTGGCTCTGTGCGACCACCGCCTCTTCCTCCGAACTACACTGGTCACCTGCATAACGTTGATTCCATGTGGGGTCGAGGACCTCATCGTCCTCCACATCATCTTCCACCCAGTCTTCACCCCTGCCCTCCATGTCTGTCTGCACAATTGCGAAAGCAGCAGCAGTTGGCACCTGTGTTTCGTCATCATCCAAGACGTGCTGCGATGGTCCTCCCATGTACCCATCATGAAACATAAGTGGTTGGGCATCGGTGCACTCAATCTCTTCCACTTCTGGGGCAGGGCTAGGTGGATGGCCCTGGGAAACCCTGCTAACAGAGTCATCGAAAAGCAGAAGAGACTGCTGCATGATTTGGGGCTCAGACTGCTTGGCTGATTTGCAAGGGGGTGAGGTGAAAGACTGATGGACATGGGCTTCAGGTGCTAACTCTGATCTTTCAGCAGAAGAGTGGGTGGGAGACAATGTGAAGGAACCCAAGGCACTGTCAGCAACCCAATCTACTATCGCCTGTACTTGTCCTGGCCTAAACATTGGTACAGCCTCATTAGGCGCGACAAAATACCGCCGCAGGCTCGGTCGCCTACTCGCACCTGAGGAAGGTGTTTCACTTGTGCGTGTAGCTGGCACAGATCCACCACGTCCTCTCCCTGCAACAGGAGCTCCACCAGCAGCACCACGACCGGGGCCACCACGTCCCTTTGACCTTCCCCTCATATTTTCCAAATTTAGGATCTTGCCCTAAATGGCGTTTTTTGGAAGACCACAACACACCCACAGTACGTAATGGCTGAAACGCACAGCTACAGAACTGCAGAAAATGCTATTCAAAAAAAAAAAGGTTGTTTTTTTTAGTATAGCACAGTACAAGGAAAATATATAGAGATTGTTTTTTTACACACACCTCCAGATGTGTATTTCACACTGCAAAATATTTTCTGTGGCCCTAAATGGCGTTTTTTGCCAGACCACAACACACCCACAGCACGTAACCGCTGAATCGCAGCTACAGAAAATGCTATTAAAAAAAAAAGGTTTTTTTTCTTAGTATAGCACAGTACAAGGAAAATATATAGAAATTGTTTTTTTACACACAACTCCAGATGTGTATTTCACACTGCAAAATATTTTCTGTGGCCCTAAATGGCGTTTTTTGCAAGAGCACAACACAACCACAGTATTTAACCACTGAATCGCACAGCTATAGAAGTGCAGAGAATGCTATTAAAAAAAAATGTTTTTTTTTTAGTATAGCACTGTACAATATATAGAAATTGTTTATTTTACACACCTCCACATGTGTATTTCACACTGCAATTTATTTTCTGTGGCCCTAAATGGCGTTTTTTGCAAGAGCACAACACAACCACAGTATTTAACCACTGAATCGCACAGCTATAGAAGTGCAGAGAATGCTATTCAAAAAAAATGTTGTTTTTTTTAGTATAGCACTGTACAATATATAGAAATTGTTTATTTTACACACCTCCACATGTGTATTTCACACTGCAATTTATTTTCTGTGGCCCTAAATGGCATTTTTTGCAAGAGCACAACACAACCACAGTATTTAACCACTGAATCGCACAGCTATAGAAGTGCAGAGAATGCTATTCAAAAAAAATGTTGTTTTTTTTAGTATAGCACTGTACAATATATAGAAATTGTTTATTTTACACACCTCCACATGTGTATTTCACACTGCAAAATATTTTCTGTGGCCCTAAATGGCGTTTTTTGAAAGAGCACAACACAACCACAGTATTTAACCACTGAATCGCACAGCTATAGAAGTGCAGAGAATGCTATTCAAAAAAAATGATGTTTTTTTTAGTATAGCACTGTACAATATATAGAAATTGTTTATTTTACACACCTCCACATGTGTATTTCACACTGCAAAATATTTTCTGTGGCCCTAAATGGCGTTTTTTGAAAGAGCACAACACAACCACAGTATTTAACCACTGAATCGCACAGCTATAGAAGTGCAGAGAATGCTATTCAAAAAAAATGTTGTTTTTTTTTAGTATAGTACTGTACAATATATAGAAATTGTTTATTTTACACACCTCCACATGTGTATTTCACACTGCAAAATATTTTCTGTGGCCCTAAATGGCGTTTTTTGCAAGAGCACAACACAACCACAGTATTTAACCACTGAATCGCACAGCTATAGAAGTGCAGAGAATCCTATTCAAAAAAAATGTTGTTTTTTTTTTAGTATAGCACTGTACAATATATAGAAATTGTTTATTTTACACACCTCCACATGTGTATTTCACACTGCAATTTATTTTCTGTGGCCCTAAATGGCGTTTTTTGCAAGAGCACAACACAACCACAGTATTTAACCACTGAATCGCACAGCTATAGACGTGCAGAGAATGTTATTAAAAAAAAATGTTGTTTTTTTTAGTATAGCACTGTACAATATATAGAAATTGTTTATTTTACACACCTCCACATGTGTATTTCACACTGCAATTTATTTTCTGTGGCCCTAAATGGCATTTTTTGCAAGAGCACAACACAACCACAGTATTTAACCACTGAATCGCACAGCTATAGAAGTGCAGAGAATGCTATTCAAAAAAAATGTTGTTTTTTTTAGTATAGCACTGTACAATATATAGAAATTGTTTATTTTACACACCTCCACATGTGTATTTCACACTGCAAAATATTTTCTGTGGCCCTAAATGGCGTTTTTTGAAAGAGCACAACACAACCACAGTATTTAACCACTGAATCGCACAGCTATAGAAGTGCAGAGAATGCTATTCAAAAAAAATTTTGTTTTTTTTAGTATAGCACTGTACAATATATAGAAATTGTTTATTTTACACACCTCCACATGTGTATTTCACACTGCAAAATATTTTCTGTGGCCCTAAATGGCGTTTTTTGAAAGAACACAACACAACCACAGTATTTAACCACTGAATCGCACAGCTATAGAAGTGCAGAGAATGCTATTCAAAAAAAATGTTTTTTTTTTTAGTATAGCGCTGTACAATATATAGAAATTGTTTATTTTACACACCTCCACATGTGTATTTCACACTGCAATTTATTTTCTGTGGCCCTAAATGGCGTTTTTTGCAAGAGCACAACACAACCACAGTATTTAACCACTGAATCGCACAGCTATAGAAGTGCAGAGAATGCTATTAAAAAAAAATTTTTTTTTTTTTTAGTATAGCACTGTACAATATATAGAAATTGTTTATTTTACACACCTCCACATGTGTATTTCACACTGCAAAATATTTTCTGTGGCCCTAAATGGCGTTTTTTGAAAGAGCACAATACAACCACAGTATTTAACCACTGAATCGCACAGCTATAGAAGTGCAGAGAATGCTATTCAAAAAAAATGTTGTTTTTTTTAGTATAGCACTGTACAATATATAGAAATTGTTTATTTTACACACCTCCACATGTGTATTTCACACTGCAAAATATTTTCTGTGGCCCTAAATGGCGTTTTTTGAAAGAGCACAACACAACCACAGTATATAACCGCTGAATCGCACAGCTGCAGAGAATGCTATTCAAAAAAAAGTTTTTTTTTTTTTTTTTAGTATAGCATAGTACAAGAAAAATATATAGAAATTGGTTATTTCACACAACTAGAGATATACACTGCAAAATATTTTTTTTGCCCAAAAATAGGCCTTTTTTGCGCACAACAAAGTGCCTTTTTTTTTTTTTGCAACAGCACAATAAAGTGCCTTTTTTTTGGGGGGGCCCAAAAATGGGTCTTTTTAGCAAATGCACAATAAAGTGCCTTTTTTTTTTTTTTTTTTTCTGACCAAAATAGGTCTTTTAGCAAGAGCACAATACAGCCACAGTATGGAATAGGTGTATCACTCAACGTAATGCAGTGCTGGTGCACTGAGCTTGCAACACAAACAGATAAACCTATGCAGATCGCTGAGCTATTATATCTCTCAATCTGGACTCCTATCTAAATCTCTCTCCCTGAAAGCACAAACAGGATCCTGCCCCTACACTACACTACACTACACTGTCTCCCTATCTTTTCTATCAGTAGATTGCAGAATCAGGACTAACTCCTATCATATAATTCTCTCCCTCACAGCAACAGCAGCCAGGATCCTTTCCCTACACTGTCTAAAAGCAGAGTGACGATCTGTGCTGTGTGCCTCTTTCTTATATAGAAGCTGGTCACATGCTGGGTCACATGTTGCACTGACCAATCACAGCCATGCCATTAGTAGGCATGGCTATGATGGCTTCTAAGGGCACACCAGCTAATCAAATGGTGATTGGCTGGCCCCTGAAGCATTTCTAACTGCGCCATTAAATTCCCGAATCCGAACCCGAACCCGGACTTTAGCGCAAAATCCGGGTCCGGGTCCGGGGTCGGGAAAACGCCAAAATTCGGTACGGACCCGAACTTTACAGTTCGGGTCCGCTCAACACTAATTCTGATGGATAGATGAAGGGCAGGTGACTGGAGGGAGCCCACCCCTCCTTAAAGGTGCAGAAACACACTGAACACACAACACATTGCACTATGGCAGCAAAGGTTTCAGTGCGTTGCCTGACCAATACTATATGTCAAAAATACAGAAAAAGGTCACTGCCCCCACCTATAACTGGTCTTCATAGAAAGGAGCATTGGAAGGGCAAACGCATGTCAAATAAAACCGAGGAATATTCAAGTTCAACTTACCAACCAGCCTGCATCCAACTGAATTGATCTGTCTAACAGTATGCGTTAAAAACAGAGGTTTATTTGCACACATTTGCAAATACATGCATAAGCTGGAGGCACCTCTAACTTTGAAGAGTCTCCACAGTGGGAGCACATGTATTCTGATGAATAGATGTAGGGCAGGTGACTGAAGGGAGCCCACCCCTCCTTAAAGGCACAGGAACACACTGAACACCCAGCACGTTGCACTATGGTGTCAGTGGGTTGCCTGACCAATATCTCAACAGTACACAAACCAGAACAAGCATGCAGAAAATTATTCATATAAAATCCCAGCTCCTAAATGGTGTATTTATCCTGGGCACAAGGACTTACAAAGTAGTGAAGACAAAATGAGAATAATGGCTTTGGGCAATAATGGTTACTTAAAGCTAGATGCCAAAAAGGGAAGGTGCAGTAGCTCAACTACTGGTTATCTCCACACAAAAGTGTAAATCCAGAGGTACAATGAAGATTCAGTGGACATCTTCTTTACTGTAAATACAATAATTCACACTTTATTGCATGAACAGAAAATTAGTGGAACACACTTTTAGGGAGCGTGTCCTTCTTTATCAGGTCAACAAGTATAGAGTACACAGTAAGTTCTCTGGAGCATTTCAAGAACAAGACACCCACCAATGGCAGTTTCACGTTTCTTCTAAATGTCAAACAGAATCATGCCAGACAGCAACATTCCTGTATTTGTAATTGTATAAAACAGCTGCACTATTTTAAAGACATTGCCCTCATTATCGTTAGAACACTTTTGTGGTGTTCATAAACAAACCCTAAAGTGAGAGCTTTCTTCTGTGCATAAACCATCATAAACAGCAGTTAAAATTCGAAGTAAAACAGCAAATATAATATTTACAATCTTGTGCTCTTTTACCTCCTTATGCTGAGTATATTCTAACAACATATTACAAGAAATGAGAGTAATGCTGTCATTTGCATTTCAGCGTATACTGGAGTAAAATTTTTCACTGAAATGTGTCAGGACAAGTACCATATTAATTCATTTTTATTTTCAGCTTTGTGCAAAATGTTGATTTTCATGGTATGTTGAATAGCATTATATCAAGGCTCTCCTTGCCAACCAAATAAACAAACATAATACAAGAGCAATCTCTGTGGAATTGATAAACTAACTTGGTCATTTTATTTGTGCAGACTTTAGGCTTCATTTACATATACATTTCATGGTGATCATAAATTCATAACTTTAGATAATATGAATACCATACGAAATGAATTTGCTTGTGTTTGTCTTTGTCAGTATTTACTATAGGGCATTTGAATAAGGCTTTTTTTCTTATATAATTTATATGGAAGGGAAGTCAGCTGAAAATAAATTGCTTGAAATTAAATAGCTGTTTATAAATAATAAACACTTACTTGGCCAGGAAAAGATAGTAAAAGTAAACAATACTATAAGTACTAGGATTTTATTTCTAACAGGTACACAGTAAAACAATGTTCCTGAGACCTTTAGGCTGGGTTCACATGGAGCGGATCTGTTAGACAGATTCCGCTAGCTCAGCAGGGGATTGCTCCGTTAATCCCCGCTGAGTAGGCGGATGACAGGTCCGTCTCCGCTCCCTGTGCTGGGACGGACCTGTCAGAGACCTGCTGTTCTCTATGGGGAGATCGATTGAAAACGGACAGCCTGTCCCTTTTCATCTGATCCGCTGGACTGATAACTGCTAACGTATCGCCATTGTCTGTTTTGAGCAGATCTTGTCGAATCGGATGGTAGGCGGGTGTCTGCGGACACATCTCCGCTGACATCCGCCTGCCCATAGAATTCAATGGGTGGCCCGCTCGGATCCACCTGGAAAACTGACAGGCGGATCCGAGCGGGCCGATCGTGTAAAAGGGGCCTTACTACTGAATGAGGCATCTAGGTCCCTTGTTCTAAACTTACCAAATATGACATATGCCAGTTACTGAAAAGAAGCTAAGACTAAAATCAAATCTGTCATAAACTTGGGTAATTCCAATTCATATGGTGAATAAAATGCCTAACCAGAGATCGCTTTCACTGAAAACTGTGCTAGCAGAGAGGAATGGCTACAGTTTCATTGTGTCTGCTGTTGTCCTTGTTCATGTTTGCTGAGTCATACAGTGGACAAATACCTCTGAGGAGAGAATTTTGTGTCTGTTTAGCAACAAATGCTGGATGGACCCTCTGCACACTGCTATACACTATTTCCAGCAAACTATGCAATGAAAAACAGGGATTTGTAGTTTACACATATTGCAAAACATGCTTAAGCCAGCCAACTGTGTCAAAGTAATCCCTCTTTTGGCCAGTCCTACACTGCTTTGCCACTGCAAATGCTAAAGTGGACACCATGCCAACGTGGGGAATAAATACATGCACTACAGAGTTGCAGTCACGTGCATTACATGCAGTTGCAGTGTGTCCCCATTGACCTGAAAGGCTGATTTTAACAAGTGCAGTGACCGTAGCATGTGAAAATCCCTGTCTAGCTGTTATTTTACAATTTGGGTGGGTGGCCAGGGGGTGGTAAAACCACAGCACAGCTGCCCATTTATACCACTATCTATCTGAAAGAGACCTATTTCATGAGCAGCTGTACTTATTATTTGTAGTTCTAGTTGTTTGTTTTTTATATTACTTCTCAGGTCCAAAATTATGTTTGAGGAAAATTAACTTCACAATAGTCCCAATTTTTTATGTGGCCCCTTTGGGAAATTAATTGACCACCCCTGGTATAAATAGACAATTGATTCTTTATATATCTTTAGCCAATGTAGATTGAAGACACAAAGTTCCCAATCCGCAGCCCACCCGGCTGATGTCACTAGTAGTGTTGAGCGAACCCGAACTGTAAAGTTCGGGTCCGTACCGAACTTTAGCTTTTTCCCGAACCCGGACTTTGCGCAAAAGTCCGGGTTCGGGTTCGGGTTCGGCAATCTAATTACACAGTTAGAAATGCTTCAGGGGCCAGCCAATCACCTTTTGATTAGCTGGTGTGCCCTTAGAAGCCATCATAGCCATGCCTACTAATGGCATGACTGTGATTGGTCAGTGCAACATGTGACCCAGCTTCTATATAAGCTAGAGGCACACAGCACACATGTCACTCTGCTTCAGAATAGATAGGGAGAGGATCTTGGCTGCTGCTGTTGCTAATAGGGAGAGATTGTAAAATACATGAGGTAGTCCTGATTCGGCAATCTGAGGGAAAAGATAGAGAGATAGTGTAGTGTAGGGCCAGGTTCCTGTTGGTGCTTTCAGGGAGAGAGATTTATTATATAGGAGTCTAGATTCAGAGATTAAAATCAGCGATCTGCATAGGTTTACCTGTTTGTGTTGCAGTGCACAGTCTTTTTACACTGCCATGAGCCCAGTGTCAGAGAAAATCTAACTTTTATCTGCAAGCTCAGTGCACCAGCACTGCATATATTACGTTGAGAGATACACCGTTTCCATACTGTGGGTGTATTCTGCTCTTTGAAAAAGATCCATTTAGGGGGGAAAAAAAAGGCACTTTATTGTGCTCTTTTCCAAAAGACCCTTAGGGCAAAAAAAAAAAAAAATGTGCATTTTATTTTGCTCATGCAAAAAAAGACCCGCTTAGGGCAAAAAAAAAAATTAAAAAAAAATTTGCACTTTAACCACTTAAGCCCCGGACCATTTGGTAGCTAAAGGACCAGAGGTGAATTCAGAATTTTGCACTGCGCTGCTTTAACTGTAAATTGTGCGGACATGCAATGTTGTACCCAAACGAAATTTGAGTCCTTTTCTTCCCACAAATAGAGCTTTCTTTTAATGGTATTTGATTGCCTCTGCGATTTTTATTTTTTGCGATATAAACGGAAAAAGACCGAAAATTTTGAAAAAAAATGATATTTTCTACTTTTTGTTATAAGAAAAATCGAATAAACTCAATTTTAGTCATACATTTAGGCCAAAATGTATTCAGCCACATGTCTTTAGTAAAAAAAATGTCAATAAGCGTATATTTATCGGTTTGCGCAAAAGTTATAGCGTTTACAAACTAGGGTACATTTTCTGGAAATTACACAGCTTTAAATTTATGACTGCCTATCTAATTTCTTGAGGTGCTAAAATGGCAGGGCAGTACAAAACCCCCCCAAATGACCCCATTTTAGAAAGTAGACACCCCAAGGAAATTGCTGAGAGGCATGTTGAGCCCATTGAATATTTTTTTTTTGTCCCAAGTGATTGAATAATGACAAAAAAAAAAAATAATTACAAAAAGTTGTCACTAAATGATATATTGCTCAAACATGCCATGGTTATATGTGGAATTGCACCCCAAAATACATTCTGCTGCTTCTCCTGAGTACGGTGATACCACATGTGTGGGACTTTTTAGGAGCCTAGCCGCGTACGGGACCCCGAAAACCAATCACCGCCTTCAGGATTTCTAGGCACAAATTTTTGATTTGACTCCTCACTACCTATCACAGTTTCGAAGGCCATAAAATGCCAAAATAGCACAAAACCCCCCCAAATGACCCCATTTTGGAAAGTAGACACCCCAAGCTGTTTGCTGAGAGGCATGGTGAGTATTTTACAGCTCTCATTTGTTTTTGAAAATGAAGAAAGAACATTTTTTTTTTCTTTTTTTTTTTCAATTTTCAAAACTTTGTGACAAAAAGCGAGATCTGCAAAATACTCACAATACCTCTCAGCAAATAGCTTGGGGTGTCTACTTTCCAAAATGGGGTCATTTGGGGGGGTTTTGTGCCATCTGGGCATTCCATGGCCTCCGAAACTGTGATAGGCAGTGAGAAGTGAAATCAAAAATTTACACCCTTTAGAAAGCCTGAAGGCGGTGATTGGTTTTTGGGGTCCCGTACGCGGCTAGGCTCCCAAAAAGTCTCACACATGTGGTATTCCCGTATTCAGGAGAAGCAACAGAATGTATTTTGGGGTGTAATTCCACATATGCCCATGGCATGTTTGAGCAATATATCATTTAGTGACAACTTTGTGCAAAAAAAAAAAAATTGTCTTTTTTCCGCAACTTGTGTCAACATATAAAATATTCCATGGACTCGACATGCCTCTCAGTATATAGCTTGGGGTGTCTACTTTCCAAAATGGGGTCATTTGGGGGGTTTTGAACTGTTCTGGCATTTTATACACAACATTAGGAAGCTTACATCCACTCTTCTAACCACTTGAAGACAAAGCCCTTTTTGACACTTTTTGTTTACATGAAAACATATTTTTTTTTGCAAGAAAATTATGTTGAACCCCCAAACATTATATATATTTTTAAAGCAAAGGCCCTACAGAATAAAATGGTGGGTGTTGCATTTTTTTTCTACACAGTATTTGCGCAGCGATTTTTCAAACGCATTTTTTTGGGAAAAAATACACTTTTTTAATTTTAATGCACTAAAACACACTATATTGCCCAAATGTTTGATGAAATAAAAAAGATGATCTTAGGCCGAGTACATAGATACCAAACACGACATGCTTTAAAATTTCACACAAACGCGCATTGGCGACAAACTACATACATTTTTAAAAGCCTTTAAAAGCCTTTACAGGTTACCCCGTTAGATTTACAGAGGAGGTCTACTGCTAAAATGACTGCCCTCGATCTGACCTTCGCGGTGATACCTCACATGCATGGTGCAATTGCTGTTTACATATGACGCCAGACCGATGCTTGCGCTCGCCATTGGGCAAGAGCAGGGCAGGACAGGGGTGCTTTTTTTTTTTTTTTTTTTTTTGATTATTAATTTTGCTTTTTTATTTTATTTTTAAACTGTTGCTTCCATATTTTATTTATTTTTTATCATTTTTATTGTTATCTCAGGGAATGTAAATATCCCCTATGATAGCTATAGGTAATGACAGGTACTCTTTTTTGAAAAAAACTGGGGTCTATTGGACCCTAGATCTTTCCTCTGCCCTCAAAGCATCTGACCACACCAAGATCGGTGTGATAAAATGCTTTCCCAATTTCCCAATGGCGCTTTTTATATCCGGGGGGGGGGTCATTCCCTCCCACTGATTGTAAAAGAAGTCCAGAGGCTAATTAGCCACTAGGATTGCTTTTACATGAAAGCCGGCCGCTGGCTGAAAAGAATGATACCAAGATGATACCTAAACCCGCAGGCATCATTCTGGTATAAACATTCAAAGTCCAGCAACATACCAGTACGTTGCTGGTCCTTGTTGGACATGTATTGTAATCTTTTTTTTCATGCAGCCTGTTGGCTGAACGAAAAAAGAGATTGATCGGTGGGTATGCCCACCATTAGAATACCGCCCTTCATCCACCCACTTCTAATGATGAGCATACATGCACCATTTATATATGCCGAAGCATGGGGGCATCTTCCCGCAAAAGTTATGCCGCGTACACATGGTCAGACTTTTCCACGGGCAAGCCTCCGTCGGAATTTCGACTGTATGTACGCGGCATTAGGAGCAAAATCGCTCCTCCGCCCCTGCTGCCCCAATGCTTCGGCATATATGCTTTTTTTTTTTTTTAACTGTGGTGGCGAAATCACCTCCTACAGCACTGGAGTCGCAGGGATCAGGCCTGTCTCTGCGAACGCTGCAGTTATGTGTGTTGTGTTTTGCAAGTGACAGTGATCGATCGATACTGCACTTGGGTGGCCTGGGCTGGACGGAGGGGCAAAACGCAGGTGCTAGCAGGTATCTGGGCTGATTCCGCTAACACTGCGTTTTTGGGAACCCTAAACTGCTGGGGACGCTAGTATAGATCTGATCAGATCAGATATTGATCTGTTCAGATACTATACCACTAAGGGGGGTGTATGCTTCACGCGTGGGTGTTAGCGTTACTGGCACTAACCTGACGCTGCCTGGGGTGTGACGCAGACCCTCTCTGACGCTAAAACCTAATTGATATCACCCGCCGGGCGATCAGGGTGTTAAACCTTTATTGGGTTATATATACGGCGGGTGCCCTGACACTATAAAAAGCAAACTAACTAACCAGCGTCACCCGTAACACTTATATGGTGATTACTGGTGAAAGGGTTAACTAGGGGCAATTAGGGGGTTAAAACCTTTATTAGGTAATATATGGGGGTACCTGACGCTATATAAAAACCTGACGGCGAACCTAAAAAAAAATTACTGGCTACCGATCTGCATCACCGACACTAAGACAACGATCATAAAAATGATCGCTTAGCGACAGTGGTGATAGGGGGTGAAAGGGTTACCTGGGGGGGCGATCAGGGGGTTAAACCTTTATTAGATAATATATGGGGGTACCTGACGCTATAAAAACCTGCGGCGAACCTAAAAAAAATTACTGGCTACCGATCTGAATCACCGACGCTAAGACAGCGATCAGAAAAATGATCGCTTAGCGACAGTGGTGATAGGGGGTGAAAGGGTTACCTGGGGGGCGATCAAGGGGGTTAAACCTTTATTAGGTAATATATTGGGGTACCTGACGCTATAAAAACCTGCGGCGAACCTAAAAAAAATTACTGCCTACCGATCTGCATCACCGACGCTATGACAGCGATCAGAAAAATTATCGCTTAGTGACAGTGGTGATAGGTGGTGAAAGGGTTACCTGGGGGGCGATCAAGGGGGTTAAACCTCTATTAGGTAATATATGGGGGTACCCGACGCTATAAAAACCTGCGGCGAACCTAAAAAAAATTACTGGCTACCGATCAGCATCACCGACGCTAAGACATCGATCAGAAAATTTATCGCTTAGTGACGGCGGTGCTAGGGGGTGAAAGGGTTACCTGGGGGATGATCAAGGGGGTTAAACCTTTATTAGGTAATATATGGGGGTACCCGACGCTATAAAAACCTGCGGCGAACCTAAAAAAAATTACTGGCTACCGATCAGCATCGCCGACGCTAAAACATCGATCAGAAAAATTATCGCTTAGTGACCGTGGTGATAGGGGGTGAAAGGGTTACCTGGGGGGTGATCAAGGGGGTTAAACCTTTATTAGGTAATATATGGGGGTACCCGACACTCTAAAAACCTGCGGCAAACCTAAAAAAAAATACTGGCTACCGATCAGCATCACCGACGCTAAGACATCGATCAGAAAAATGATCGCTTAGCGACGGCGGGTACTAGGGGGTGAAAGGTTTATCTGGGGGTGATCAGGGGGTTAAACCTTTATTAGGGGGGGTTAGGGGGCTACACTGGACCTAAAACTAAATGTACTGACACTTTTACAGTCACAAATGTCACTGATTGCAGTGATCACTAAATAAATGGTCACTGCAATCAGTGACACTGTGACTGGGGGCTGGGGGGTGATCTGGGGGGTGATCTGGGGGGGTCTGGGGGGATCTGGGGGGGGGCGATTTATGTACCTATGTGTCCTGGTGTCAGTGTAGTGTTGTGTGCACTAACCTGCATCTTCTCCTGTACGGCGCTCGGTATATGTGAGCGCCACAGGAGAGATGACATCACTTCCTCCAGCCTGTGTAAACAAGCACACAGGCAGGGGAAGCTCTCATTCGCCGGGAGCGATCGAGAGGGGGTGGCCGGAATTGAACGGCCGTCCCCTCATGCCGGATCGCTCCCGAAGGTAAAACGACCGCTCACTGTAAAGAAGGGGGGTCCGATCGGACCCCCAACTATACAAAGGCAATCACGTACATATACGTGATTCTGCCTGTCGGTGCCATTCTGCCGACGTATATTTACAGTGGGCGGTCGTTAAGTGGTTAATGTACACTTGCAAAAAGAGCCATTCAGGGCCACAAAAAATAGTTTGCAGTGTGTTATACATATGTGGAGGTGTGTGAAATAAACAATTTCTATATAGTTTTCTCCTACTGTGCTATACTAAAAAAACTAAATTTTTTTGAATAGCATTTTCTGTAGTTCTGTAGCTGTGCGATTCAGCGGTTACGTACTGTGGGTGTGTTCTGCTCTTCCAAAAAACGCCATTTAGGGGCACAAAAAATTGTTTGCAGTGTGTTATACATATGTGGAGGTGTGTGAAATAAACAATTTCTATATAGTTTTCTCCTACTGTGCTATACTAAAAAAACAAAAATTTTTTTGAATAGCATTTTCTGCAGTTCTGTAGCTGTGCGATTCAGCGGTTATGTACTGTGGGTGTGTTGTGGTCTTCCAAAAAACGCCATTTAGGGGCACAAAAAATAGTTTGCAGTGTGTTATACATATGTGGAGGTGTGTGAAATAAACAATTTCTATATAGTTTTCTCCTACTGTGCTATACTAAAAAAACAAAATTTTTTTTGAATAGCATTTTCTGCAGTTCTGTAGCTGTGCGATTCAGCGGTTACGTACTGTGGGTGTGTTGTGGTCTTCCAAAAAACGCCATTTAGGGGCACAAAAAATAGTTTGCAGTGTGTTATACATATGTGGAGGTGTGTGAAATAAACACTTTCTATATAGTTTTCTCCTACTGTGCTATACTAAAAAAAAACATTTTTTTTTAATAGCATTTTCTGCAGTTCTGTAGCTGTGCGATTCAGCGGTTACATACTGTGGGTGTGTTGTGGTCTTCCAAAAAACGCCATTTAGGGGCACAAAAAATAGTTTGCAGTGTGTTATACATATGTGGAGGTGTGTGAAATAAACAATTTCTATATAGTTTTCTCCTACTGTGCTATACTAAAAAAACAACATTTTTTTGAATAGCATTTTCTGCAGTTCTGTAGCTGTGCGATTCAGCGGTTACGTACTGTGGGTGTGTTCTGCTCTTCCAAAAAACGCCATTTAGGGGCACAAAAAATAGTTTGCAGTGTGTTATACATATGTGGAGGTGTGTGAAATAAACAATTTCTATATAGTTTTCTCCTACTGTGCTATACTAAAAAAAAAACATTTTTTTTGAATAGCATTTTCTGCAGTTCTGTAGCTGTGCGATTCAGCGGTTACGTACTGTGGGTGTGTTGTGGTCTTCCAAAAAACGCCATTTAGGGGCACAAAAATAGTTTGCAGTGTGTTATACATATGTGGAGGTGTGTGAAATAAACAATTTCTATATAGTTTTCTCCTACTGTGCTATACTAAAAAAACAACATTTTTTTTGAATAGCATTTTCTGCAGTTCTGTATCTGTGCGATTCAGCGGTTACGTACTGTGGGTGTGTTCTGCTCTTCCAAAAAACGCCATTTAGGGGCACAAAAAATAGTTTGCAGTGTGTTATACATATGTGGAGGTGTGTGAAATAAACAATTTCTATATAGTTTTCTCCTACTGTGCTATACTAAAAAAAAACATTTTTTTTAATAGCATTTTCTGCAGTTCTGTAGCTGTGCGATTCAGCGGTTACGTACTGTGGGTGTGTTGTGGTCTTCCAAAAAACGCCATTTAGGGGCACAAAAAATAGTTTGCAGTGTGTTATACATATGTGGAGGTGTGTGAAATAAACAATTTCTATATAGTTTTCTTCTACTGTGCTATACTAAAAAAAAAAAAAAATTTTTAATAGCATTTTCTGCAGTTCTTTAGCTGTGCGATTCAGCGGTTATGTACTGTGGGTGTGTTCTGCTCTTCCAAAAAACGCCATTTAGGGGCACAAAAAATAGTTTGCAGTGTGTTATACATATGTGGAGGTGTGTGAAATAAACAATTTCTATATAGTTTTCTCCTACTGTGCTATACTAAAAAAACAACATTTTTTTTGAATAGCATTTTCTGCAGTTCTGTAGCTGTGCGATTCAGCGGTTACGTACTGTGGGTGTGTTCTGCTCTTCCAAAAAATGCCATTTAGGGGCACAAAAAATAGTTTGCAGTGTGTTATACATATGTGGAGGTGTGTGAAATAAACAATTTCTATATAGTTTTCTCCTACTGTGCTATACTAAAAAAAAAAACATTTTTTTTGAATAGCATTTTCTGCAGTTCTGTAGCTGTGCGATTCAGCGGTTACGTACTGTGGGTGTGTTGTGGTCTTCCAAAAAACGCCATTTAGGGGCACAAAAATAGTTTGCAGTGTGTTATACATATGTGGAGGTGTGTGAAATAAACAATTTCTATATAGTTTTCTCCTACTGTGCTATACTAAAAAAACAACATTTTTTTTGAATAGCATTTTCTGCAGTTCTGTATCTGTGCGATTCAGCGGTTACGTACTGTGGGTGTGTTCTGCTCTTCCAAAAAACGCCATTTAGGGGCACAAAAAATAGTTTGCAGTGTGTTATACATATGTGGAGGTGTGTGAAATAAACAATTTCTATATAGTTTTCTCCTACTGTGCTATACTAAAAAAAAACATTTTTTTTAATAGCATTTTCTGCAGTTCTGTAGCTGTGCGATTCAGCGGTTACGTACTGTGGGTGTGTTGTGGTCTTCCAAAAAACGCCATTTAGGGGCACAAAAAATAGTTTGCAGTGTGTTATACATATGTGGAGGTGTGTGAAATAAACAATTTCTATATAGTTTTCTTCTACTGTGCTATACTAAAAAAAAAAAAATTTTTTTAATAGCATTTTCTGCAGTTCTTTAGCTGTGCGATTCAGCGGTTATGTACTGTGGGTGTGTTCTGCTCTTCCAAAAAACGCCATTTAGGGGCACAAAAAATAGTTTGCAGTGTGTTATACATATGTGGAGGTGTGTGAAATAAACAATTTCTATATAGTTTTCTCCTACTGTGCTATACTAAAAAAACTAAATTTTTTTTGAATAGCATTTTCTGCAGTTCTGTAGCTGTGCGATTCAGCGGTTACGTACTGTGGGTGTGTTCTGCTCTTCCAAAAACACCCATTTAGGGGCACAAAAAATAGTTTGCAGTGTGTTATACATATGTTTAGGTGTGTGAAATAAACAATTTCTAAATAGTTTTCTTCTACTGTGCTATACTAAAAAAAAAAACTTTTTTTTTGAATAGCATTTTCTGCAGTTCTGTAGCTGTGCGATTCAGCGGTTACGTACTGTGGGTGTGTTCTGCTCTTCCAAAAAACGCCTTTTAGGGGCACAAAAAATAGTTTGCAGTGTGTTATACATATTTGGAGGTGTGTGAAATAAACAATTTCTAAATAGTTTTCTTCTACTGTGCTATACTAAAAAAACAACATTTTTTTTTAATAGCATTTTCTGCAGTTCTGTAGCTGTGCGATTCAGCGGTTACGTACTGTGGGTGTGTTCTGCTCTTCCAAAAAACGCCTTTTAGGTCACAAAAAATAGTTTGCAGTGTGTTATACATATTTGGAGGTGTGTGAAATAAACAATTTCTAAATAGTTTTCTTCTACTGTGCTATACTAAAAAAACAACATTTTTTTTTAATAGCATTTTCTGCAGTTCTGTAGCTGTGCGATTCAGCGGTTACGTACTGTGGGTGTGTTCTGCTCTTCCAAAAACACCCATTTAGGGCAAGATCCTAAATTTGGAAAATATGAGGAGAAGGTCAAAGGGACGTGGTGGCCCCGGTCGTGGTGCTGCTGGTGGAGCTCCTGTTGCAGGGAGAGGACGTGGTGGATCTGTGCCAGATACACGCACAAGTGAAACACCTTCCTCAGGTGCGAGTAGGCGACCGAGCCTGCGGTGGTATTTTGTCACGCCTAATGAGGCTGTACGAATGTTTAGGCCAGGACAAGTACAGGCGATAGTAGATTGGGTTGCTGACAGTGCCTCGGGTTCCTTCACATTGTCTCCCACCCACTCTTCTGATGAAAGATCAGAGTTGGCACCTGAAACCCATGTCCATCAGTCTTTCACCTCACCCCCTTGCAAATCAGCCAAGCAGTCTGAGCCCCAAATCATGCAGCAGTCTCTTCTGCTTTTCGATGACTCTGTTAGCAGGGTTTCCCAGGGCCATCCACCTAGCCCTGCCCCAGAAGTGGAAGAGATTGAGTGCACCGATGCCCAACCACTAATGTTTCATGATGAGTACATGGGAGGACCATCGCAGTACGTCTCGGATGATGACGAAACACAGGTGCCAACTGCTGCTGCTTTCGCAATTGTGCAGACAGACAAGGAGGGCAGGGGTGAAGACTGGGTGGAAGATGATGTGGAGGACGATGAGGTCCTCGACCCCACATGGAATCAACGTTATGCAGGTGACCAGTGTAGTTTGGAGGAAGAGGCGGTGGTCGCACAGAGCCACCAGCACAGCAGAAGAGGGAGCAGGGTGCAAAAGCGGAGCGTCCGTCCCCTAGACAGTATGTCTGCTACTGCCCAACGCAGCAAGGGACCAAGCACACCAAAGCCAGGTCCAAGGAGTTCCCTAGCGTGGCAGTTCTTCACACAATGTGCTGATGACAAGACACGAGTGGTTTGCACGCTGTGCAATCAGAGCCTGAAGCGAGGCATAAACGTTCTCAACCTGAGCACAACCTGCATGACCAGGCATCTAAGTGCAAAGCACGAGCCGCAGTGGAGTAGACACCTCAAAAACCAAGAAAGGTCTCTGGCTCCTCCTGCTTCCTCTTCTGCTGCAGTCTCGGCCTCTTCATCCACCTCTGTAGTGACAGTGGCACCTGCCACCCCGCAAACAGAGGATCTGCCAGCAACACTACCACCTGGGTCACCAACCATCTCCACAATGTCCCATGGAAGCGTTCAGCTCTCTATCTCCCAAACATTGGATGCGGAAGAGAAAGTACCCCCCTAGCCACCCGCGATCCCTGGCCCTGAATGCCAGCATTTCAAAACTCCTGGCCTTTGAAATGCTGTCATTCCGTCTGGTGGAGACGCAGAGTTTTAAAAGCCTGATGGCATTGGCTGTCCCACAGTACGTCGTGCCCAGCCGCCACTACTTTTCCAGGCGAGCCATCCCTTCCCTGCACAACCAAGTGGGGGACAAAATCAGGTGTGCACTGCGCAACGCCATCTGTGGCAAGGTCCACCTAACTACGGATGCGTGGACCAGTAAGCACGGTCAGGGACGTTATATCTCCCTAACAGCACACTGGGTAAATGCAGTGGTGGCTGGGCCTGAGGCAGATAGCAGTTTTACGCATGTCCTTCCACCACCGAGGATTGCAGGGCGCTTCAGTTTGCCTCCTGTTGCTAACTCCTCCTACTCCGCTTCCTCATCCTCTAGCGCCTCCTCATCCGGTCAGCATAACACCTTCACCACCAACTTCAGCACAGCCAGGGGTAAACGACAGCAGGCAGTTTTAAAACTTTCCTGTTTGGGGGAAAAACCCCACACCGCGCAGGAGTTGTGGAGGGACATGGAACAACAGACCAATGAGTGGTTGCTGTCAGTGAGCCTCAAGCCCGGCCTGGTGGTGTGCGATAATGGGCGAAATCTCGTAGCAGCTCTGGGCCTAGCCGGTTTGACGCACATCCCTTGCCTGGCGCATGTGCTGAACTTGGTGGTCCAGAGGTTCCTTAAAAATTACCCCAATATGCCAGAGCTGCTGCAGAAAGTGCGGGCTGTGTGTGCGCACTTTCGGCGTTCTCACCCTGCTGCTGCTCGCCTGTCAGTGCTGCAGCGTAACTTCAGCCTTCCCGCTCACCGCCTCATATGTGACGTGCCCACAAGGTGGAACTCCACCTTGCACATGCTGGCCAGACTGTGCGAGCAGCAGCAGGCGATAGTGGAGTTTCAGCTGCAGCAATCACACGTGAGTCGCTCTGCGGAACAGCACCACTTCGCCACCAATAACTGGGCCTCCATGCGAGACCTGTGTGCCTTGTTGCGCTGTTTCGAGTACTCCACCAACATGTCCAGTGCCAATGACGCCGTTCTCAGCGTTACTATCCCAGTTCTATGCCTCCTTGAAAAAACGCTTCGGGCGATGATGGAAGAGGATGTGGCACAGGAGGATGAGGAGGAGGAGGAGGAAGCGGGATAATTTCAAAGGCTTTCAGGGCAGTCTTTCACAAGTGGCTACGAGGGTGGGTTCCTGCACCAACAAACGCCAAGTACACAATTGTCCGGCAGAAAGGGCACAGTTCTGGAGGATGACGAGGTGGAGGAGGAGATGGAGGAGGAGGAGGAGGAGGAGGAGCCATTTTCACAGCAGGGTGGCACCCAGACCAGCTCATGGCCATCACTGGTGCGTGGCTGGGGGGATACAGAGGACACAGACGATACATCTCCCACAGAGGACAGCTTTTCTTGCCTCTGGGCAGCCTGGCACATATGAGCGATTACATGCTGCAGTGTTTCCGCAATGACCGCCGAGTTGCCCACATTTTAACTGGTGCTGATTACTGGGTGGCCACCCTGCTGGATCCCCGTTACAAGGACAACCTACCGTCCTTAATTCCCTCACTGGAGCAGGATCGTAAGATGCGCGAGTACAAGCGCACGCTGGTAGACGCGCTGCTGGTGGCATTCCCACCTGACAGCGGGCGTACGGTGGAAGCACAAGGTGAAGGCAGAGGAGGAGGAAGAGGTCGCCAACGCAGCCGGGGCACCGGCAGCACCTCAGAAGGCAGGGTTAGCATGGCTGAAATGTGGAAAAGCTTTGTCAGCACGCCACAGCAACCAGCACCACCAGCTGAAATGGAACGTCTTAGCAGGAGGCAGCATTTCACCAACATGGTTGAGCAGTATGTGTCCACAGGCCTACACGTACTGGATGACGGGTCTGCCCCCTTTAACTTCTGGGTCTCCAAATTGGGCACATGGCCTGAGCTTGCCCTTTATGCCTTGGAGGTGCTGGCCTGCCCTGCAGCCAGTGTATTATCTGAACGTGTATTTAGCACGGCAGGGGGCGTTATCACAGACAAGCGCAGCCGCCTGTCCAGAGCCAATGTGGACAAGCTCACGTTCATTAAAATGAACCAGGCATGGATCCCACAGGACTTGTCCGTACCTTCTGCAGAATAGACATGTATACCGGTGTTGTGACAAAAACTGTCCGGCCATCGGATTGTGCCCAGCCCATACTGCGAAGGCGCAGCGCTTGCGCAGTACAGAGGACAAGGAGATTCACAAAATCTCCGAAGATGAACGGCGCCTGTGCCGTGAGTGCAGGTTCAAGCCCCACCATCCAAGTGGACATACGGTAGCACATAGTAACAGGGCCCCTCACGGGCTCGGTTCGATCGCCACGTTTCGGGCACGGCCTCACTTGGCTCGGCTTGAACCACGGATGGTGTGGCCTTCACCTGAACTCACCACGCAGGCGCCGTTCGTCTTGGGAGATTTTTGAAATCCCCTTGTCCTACATACTGAGCAAGCGCAGTACAGGGTGGACACTATTTGACGGGGGACAGAATTTGACACATCACCGGCCTTACCCAGCCATTGTTGTATTTTTGAACCAGTGTTGGCTACCTCGTCCTCCTCCACCGCCGCTTCCACCTACACAGCCACATCCACCGCCACCTCAACCTCCTACTCCATATGGACCTCGTCCTCCTAGGTCAAGATTATATTTTTTATTTTATTTTTTTGTAGCACACAGATCCTTTCCCCCTTACCTGCCTTTATGTTGTTGGCTCCTCGCAGGAGGGAGAAAGGCACACCGCACTACCAGCCCGTACCCTCCTATATAAAGAGGTTGAGCGGTGTACTTGACGGGCCGTGTCCACAGCCGGAGTCAAAACTCCTCCAGAGGATGATTCCTTTAATTCCCAGTAAAGTCAATGTCCACACCAGCTGAAATTACAACTCTTATTCTCTCATGGCAAAATAAACTCTACTCGGATAGAAAAGGTTAGAGCAAAGAAACAGGACAGCTTAAGGTGTGGAGGAGGTCCAGGCACAAATGTAGCACATTCACTTCACTGCTTAGGTTTCTCAAACAGTTTTAGGTGCACGGTCTCTGCCACAGACCTTGAGGTTGGTCTCTGCCACAGACCGGGTGTACAAGGCCCCTGCCACGGACCTGGAGAACTTTGGTCTCTGCCACAGACCAGGGTGTATAAGGCCCCTGCCACGGGCCGGGTGAATAAGGCCTCTGATACAGTCAAGATGACCTTGAGCTTCTCCTTCTATGAACCTAGCCCATATCAAGGGGAAGACATCTCTCCAGGGAGTCAACAGACCCTTCCTTCACCGTGACTCCCGCATCGGTCCATCAGAATGATCCTTCCTTCCCTGGAACATGGTCCCCTACACGAGGCGGCACCCTAAGACTACTCGACCCATAGCGGACTCCAGACGAAGGCTCTGGACTCCAGGCTTTACTCTTGCACCTAGGCCTCCATACCCAGGGCAGCAGGAACTCCAGGATAGTACCTCACCCCGGGCTAAAGGTACCCGAAATGGAACAGGAACACATGCACCCAGGCCAAAGGCACCTGAGCGTGGACCCCACTGGACATCAGCCCCCAGGCCAAAGGTCTGCCCCTTTTATATGCTCTCCCGGCATACACAGCAGGTTCCCCGCCCCGCTGTACTACTGCCAAGAGGGGACACAAAAGGCACAGCACTGTATCGGCGGTTCAACCCTAGCCTACCATGGCAGCGCCACCTGTAGGCCGCAGGGAACTGCACACCAATACTGTCCCCCGAGGACAAAATGGTCCATGAATCCTACAGAATTAGGGTGTTTGAGCCTATTTACCACTCAAACACTTCCCTTAAATTTAGCACCCCGCTACATTTTTATTTCAAAGTATTTTATTTTCCCACTAGCTTATCCATTAAATTGAATAATTTATTCCAGAAAGGGCGTATTCTGGGGCATTCCCACCATATGTGTGGCATCGTACAGTTGAGTTTCTGAGGTTCTTAATGACTTCCCGTACCTCTTCTGCTGAAAAGGGGGCCTCCAGCATATTTTTGTATTTTTTTATTTTTTTAATGTTATTTTAAGTTATTTCCCTATCCACATTTGTTTGCAGAGCACTTGCCATGCTCTTAACAACATTTTGCTGCCATTTGCAGCCCTCTAGCCCTTTCCATTACTTTTTTAGAGCCTTTTTAGTCCTTAGAAGTCCGGGTCCCCATTGACTTCAATGGGGTTCGGGTTCGGGTTAAAGTTCGGTCCCGAACCCGAAGTTTTTCCCGAAGTTCGGCGAACCCGTCGAACCCGAACATCCAGGTGTCCGCTCAACTCTAGTCACTAGTACTGTGGCATTCTGAACCTGAGAGTAATCAAGACTCAGTGTTTCTAGGTTTACATGAAAGAGAAAAGAACCCCTGGAGTGGGACTTTGAAGGCACTACCGTAACAATAATGATAGTAAAGAAGTAAATAAATAATATTTATTGAAAACACATACCGTATATACTCGAGTATAAGCCGAGTTTTTCAGCACATTTTTTTGTGCTGAAAATGCCCCCCTCGGCTTATACTCGAGTCACCTTTTTGCGCCTGATCTCCCGGACTTTGGGGACCCGATACCGGCTGGCCAAACTTGGCACACATGTAGCCGCACTCTTCCTCTACAAGTTTGTTGTCCGGGTGACCTACGGACGGGGAGCACTGATTTTTCAAAGCCGGGCACCCCTTCCATAGACTCCCATGTTAAACGGTTATTTCTCCGGTGATTTTGGGGACCCGGTACCGGCCGGTCGTAGGTCTCCTGGACTAGAATCTTGGCACTCATGTAGCCCAATTTCTCCTCTTCAAGTGTGCAAAGTTTTATGTCTGGGGGACCTACGGCCGGTGAGCACCAATTTTTCAAAGATGGGCACCCCTTCTATAGACTCCCATGTTAAACGTCATTCTAGTCATGGACACATTGAGGCATGGGCACAGTGAGGCATGGACACAGTGAGGCATGGGCACAGTGGGCACAGTGAGGCATGGGCACAGTGAGGCATGTACACAGTGAGGCATGGACACAGTGAGGCATACACATGGACACAGTGAGGCAAAGTGAGGCACAGTGAGGCATGCAGATGGACACCCTAGGCTTATACTCGAGTCAATACATTTTCCCAGTTTTTGGTGGTAAAATTAGGTGCCCCAGCATATATTCGGGTCGGCTTATACTCGAGTGTATACAGTATATAAATAGTACAAAAACATGGATACAGAAAAATCTATTTTTGCACTTTTTCTGTATCCATGTTTTTGTACTATTTATATATGTGTTTTCAATAAATATGATTTATTTACTTCTTTACTATCATTATTGTTACAATAGTCTTTGGGATGTGGCACACCTATCTTTAGTTATATTTATCAGATTCCCCTCTTTCACTAGGTTTACATGAGTTCACTCTTCCTGCATTATGACATGACTTGTGGTGACCCAAGGATCATGGAGATGCCATAGAAATGGAGGCACACTTAAGGAACATTGAGAAGTGATCTTTTCTACAATATACAGTGAAGCATTTAAAACAAATTTGCACCCATTATTGTGTCCACAACCTTGTGTTCAGCCTTACAGATGGCAATCTCTGCTCTATTTATTCATCAAACACTTGGTTTAAATTGCCTAGGCCTGTTAAAGATTTGCTTGATGTAAAGATATTCAGTTTTTTGTAATGTATCAGAGGAAATCAGTGTGAAAAAACATGTCAATGCTTGTATGTACGCTGCTTGATAAGACTCGTGGGCACCTAGTAAACACCTGGATTAACACCATGTGTGTGGAATAGTGTGCAAAACTTTGGATGACTGCACTCCATTATTTATAAACAGTCACAGTTAGTGATGAGCCGAACACCCCCGGGTTCGGTTCGCACCAGAACCCGCGAACGGACCAAAAGTTTGCACGAACTTTAGAACCCTATTAAATACAATGGATGCGAACGTTCGAAATCTAAAGTGCTAATTATAACGACTAATATGCATGTTATTGTCCTAAAAAGGGTTTGGGAACCCGGGTTCTGCACCAGGGGACATGTATCAATCCAAAAAAAAGTTTTAAAAACGGCCGTTTTTCGGGAGCTGTCATTTTAATGATGCATAAAGTGAAAAAAAAGTCAAATATTCCTTTAAATATCGTACCTGGGGGGTGTCTAAAGTAAGCCTGTGAAGTGCCATGTGTTTCCCGTGTTTAGAACTGTCCCTGCACAAAATTACATTTCTAAAGGAAAAAAAGCCATTTAAAACTGCTTGCGGCTTTAATGTAATGTCTGGTCCCGGTAATATGGATGAAAATCTTTAAGAAAAATGGCATAGCTACCCCATCACAGCCCCCCCCTACCCCAGCCCATTACCGGCCCCTTTGGGTCTTGTATGGATATTAAGGGGAACCCCGCACACAAAATAAAAAAGGCCCTATATACTCTGAACAGCCGTATACAGGCGGTGCATACAAGACAGGGACTGTAGGTTTGTTCTTATGTAGAATCTGTTTGTAATTTTGAACAGGTACATTGTTTAAGTGTAGCTCCAGCCAAAAAATCTATTTTTAAGCTTTTTGGAAAACATAGGGAAGGGTTATCACCAATGTAACATTTGTTTTGCTGTCTGTTCAGAACAGTTCACCTCACTTTCCGTCCTAATGACAAATGTTTTTTGAAAATTTGGGGTTTTTATTGAAACAAGAATTGGTGATAAAGCATCAGTGGAGAGGAGACACTTTTTTTTCCCATATTAACTCTTACAGGAGAGAATTTGCCTTCCTAGGGGTAGATTTTCTCTCACTTCCTGTTGTATCCTTCCGTTTGCAAGGAGGAGTCGTTTGTAAGTTGGATGTTTGAAAGTAGGGGCCTGCCGTATATACTCAGCTGAAATTTGCCCCTTACATGTTGGTGTTGCCACAACACTGTGAGCCCTCACAGTTACTCTTGGTGGGCGCATGAATGGGCCCTGCTGTGAATTATTAGATCAAGAATTGTAATTGCATGCCTCTGTTGAACAGGGGCTGAAAAATTGGGCCTTTGGTGGTGGTGGTGGTGGTGGTGCTGTTGACACAACACTGTAAGGCCTCACAGTTACTCTTGGTGGGCGCAGAAATGGGCCCTGCTGTGAATTATTAGATCAAGAATTGTAATTACATGCCCCTGTTAAACAGGGGCAGAAAAATTGGGCCTTAGGCACTGGTGCCACAACACTGCAACCCCTCACAGATACTGTACTTGGAGCACAGCAATGAGCCCTGTTGCAAAGTATTGCATCAAAAATTGTAATTACACGCCCCTGTTAAACAGGGGCTGAAAAATTGGGCCTTAGTCACTGGTGCTGGTGCCACGACACTGCAACCTCTCCCAGATACTCTAGTTGGAGTGCAGGAATGAGCCCTGCTGCAAAGCATTGCATAAAAAATTGTAATAACACGCCCCTGTTAAACAGGGGCTGAAAAATTGGGCCTTAGCCACTGGTGCTGGTGCCACGACACTGCAACCTCTCCCAGATACTCTAGTTGGAGTGCAGAAATGAGCCATGCTGCAAAGCATTGCATAAAAAATTGTAATTACATGCCCCTGTTAAACAGGGGCTGAAAAATTGGGCCTTAGCCACTGGTGGCGGCACCCAGAAACAAAAATGTTCTTCCAAGCTATCATCATCAATCGGATCATTGAGGAGGAGGAGGATAGTCAGTCAACATAACAGGACAGTCTCTCAGCATCAGCATCAGTCTTGAAGGGATGTGACATTTGAAAATAAATTAGTCTGTTATATCAGCTTCAGGTGTTTGGTAGCTGGTGGTGATCCAAGACTGGTTTATCTTTATGAAGGTCAGTCGATCAACAGAGTCGGTGGACAGGCGCACCCTGTGATCCGTGAAAAATCCTCCAGCAGCACTCAATGTGCGTTCTGAAAGAACGCTGGATGCAGGACAGGCCAGTAGCTCAATTGCATACTGTGCAAGCTCTGGCCAGTGATCCATCCTCAAGACCCAGTAAGCCAGAGGATTTTCAGTGGGGAAGGTGTCCAAGTCTGACCTTGCCCCTAGGTATTCCTGCACCATGTATATCAGACGCTGGCGATGGTTGCTGGAACCGATCATACCTTGGGGCTGCGGACTAAAGAATTGTCTGAACGCATCGGTCAGACGGCCACCTTCCCCACTGCTCCTTCTTTGACTGACCGAAGCCTCAGCAACTCGTTGTCCAGGACCAGGAGTTTGTAACCTCCCAGTCTCTGGGAACGCGTTGCACAGACCTTTCTGCAAGGCCTCCCAGAGTTGTCTCATCCTCTGCTCCCTCTGCGATGGTAAGATAAGGTCCGCAACCTTACCCTTGTACCGTGGATCAAGGAGAGTGGCCAGCCAGTAATGGTCCCTCTCCTTGATCCGAAGAATACGAGGATCCTTCCGCAGACTTTGCAGGATCAGGGAGGCCATGCAGCGTAGGTTAGCTGAGGCATTCGGTCCGGAGTCCTCTGGGTCACTAAGGACGACATGATCCGCAGCCACCTCCTTCCAGCCACGTACAAGTCCACTGGTTTCTTGGGACTGTAAATCATCCCTAAAAGACTGCTGCTGATGATGCTGAGTGCCAGGCTCCACCTCCATGCTGACACAATCCTCCTCCTCCTCCTCTTCCTGTGCAATGGGTGGGACAGAAGGAACACTGTCTGGGTAAAGGGGGCCTTGAGAGGCAAGGAAGTCCTCCTCTTCCTGCCTCTGTTCTGCCTCAAGTGCCCTGTCCATTATTCCACGTAGCGTATGTTCCAACAGGTGGACAAGAGGTACAGTGTCACTGATGCATGCACTGTCACTGCTCACCATCCTCGTGGCCTCCTCAAATGGTGTCAGGACAGTGCATGCATCCCTGATCATGCCCCACTGGCGTGGTGAAAAAAACCCGAGCTCCCCTGACCCTGTCCTGGTGCCGTAGTCGCACAGGTACTCATTGATGGCTCTCTGCTGCATGTGCAGCCGTTGCAGCATGACCAACGTTGAGTTCCACCTGGTGGGCATGTCACATATAAGGCGGTTCTTGGGCAGGTTCAACTCCTTTTGCAGCTCAGCCAGGCGAACACTGGCATTATAAGACCTGCGGAAATGCACACAGACTTTCCTGGCCTGCCTCAGGACATCCTGTAAGCCCGGGTACCTGCCCAAAAACCGCTGCACCACCAGGTTAAGGACATGAGCCACACAGGGCACATGGGTCAGTTGTCCCTGTCGGAGAGCGGAGAGGAGGTTGGTGCCATTGTCGCAAACTACCATTCCTGGCTTAAGCTGGCGTGGCGTCAACCACCTCTCGGTCTGCCCCTGCAGAGCAGACAGAACCTCTGCCCCAGTGTGGCTTCTGTCCCCCAAACACACCAGCGCAAGCACGGCATGGCATCTTTTTGCCTGCGTACTTGCGTAGTCCCTTGAATGCCTACGGAGCACCGCTGGTTCCGAGGACAAAGCACAGGAAGAGGCCATGGAGGAAGAAGAAGAGGAGGGGGTGGAGGACAGAGGTGTGTCACAACCAGTAGTATTTTGGAGGCGTGGCGGTGGAACAACCTCCAACACTATTGCACCTTGTCCTGCATCCTTCCCAGCTGCCAAAAGAAGTGACCCAATGGGCCGTGAAAGAAAGGTAACGTCCCTGTCCATGCCTGCTGGACCATGAGTCAGCGGTAATATGCACCTTACCGCTGACCGCCCTGTCCAGGGAGGCCAAGACATTGCCTTCCACATGCCGGTAGAGAGCCGGAATCGCCTTCCGTGAGAAAAAGTGGCGTTTGGGAACCTGCCACTGAAGAACCGCACATTGCACAAACTCACGGAAGGGGTCCGAGTCTACCAACTGAAAAGGCAGCAGTTGAAGCGCTAGCAATTTAGCCAAGCTAGCATTCAACCGCTGGGCATGTGGATGGCTGGGAGTGAACTTCTTTCGACGGTCCAGCAGCTGGGGCAGGGAAATTTGCCTGCTAGAATCGGACGTCGGTGTACTGCTAGCAGAGTGCCCGCAAGTACTTGGCTGTGACACACCTAATTCTACACCTTCATTCCTCTCAGTGCAGGTTTCAGAGAGGACTGAAGGTATAGTGGGGTTGGAGATCCCAGCTGATGCGGTGCAAGAAGAGGTCCACTTTGTTCTTTGGTGTGGGTCTTTAAGGTATGCTTGCCAACGAGCTGCATGGCAGGTCAACATATGTCTGGTCAAGCATGTGGTGCCCAAGCGGGTGATGTTTTGGCCACGCGATATACGCTTGAGACATATGTTGCAAACAGCAGCTGTGCGATCTGATGCACTCGACTCAAAAAAGGCCCACACCAAAGAACTTTTTGAATAACGGGCAGAGGCAGCGCCCTGCACAGGCGGAGCTCTGCGGTGTGATTCCGTCGGTGTGCTGCCCTTACGCTGGCCCCCCGAGGGCATCCTGCCTCGTTGGAGATGTGCCTCCTCCTCATCCTCCTCCTCCTCCTCTCTCCTATTAGGCACCCACGTGGAGTCAGTGACCTCATCATCCCCTCCCTCCTTATCATTGGAGCCAATCTGGCAGTATGCTGCAGCTGCTGGAACATGACTGCCAGATTGGTGTCCTTCTTGAGCATCCCCTCTCTCTGCTCTCACGCTACTGCCTTCCTCTAGCTGGGTATCATCATCAGACCCTTCAAAACGCTGGGCATCCTCCTGAAGCATGTACCCAACACTGTGCTCAAACAGTTCGGGGGACTCCTCAGGAGGACATGGTTGGTCTAGGGAAGGAGTGACTGATGATGACATTGATACCAGGTTAGAGGACGCTTTGGCAGCTGCTTTGCCAGTACCCTGAGCCTGGGTGAGAGAGGATGAGGAGGGCTTGGTCATCCACTCTACCAAGTCTTCGGCATGATGTGGCTCAACAAGTCCAGCTGCCGAAAAGAAAGACAAGCATGTCCCATGGCCACGTGCTGATGGTGATGCACCGCGTCCACGACCAGCACTGTTGTCTCTAGACACAGAGCCTGCTTGCCCTCTTTTATTGGCTCCTGACTGTCTGCCTCTCCTTGTTTGCCTTCCAGACATTCTAATGGCCTGCAGGGAAATGGGAAAACCAGCAATAAGGCCTAGCTTCAGGAGTATATTTTGCAGGAATCACACTACGCCTGCTGTAGGTGCTGCAAATGCCTGTTAGTGTAACACACCAGGAAAAAGCAGCAATACAGGCTAACTTCAGGTGTAATATGATCAGGAGGCACACTCCGCCCGCTGTAAGTGCCGCAAATGCCTGTTGGTGTAACACACCAGGAAAAAGCAGCAATACAGGCTAACTTCAGGTGTAATATGATCAGGAGACACACTCCACCCACTGTAAGTGCTGCAAATGCCTGTTGGTGTAACACACCAGGAAAAAGCAGCAATACAGGCTAACTTCAGGTGTAATATGATCAGGAGGCACACTCCGCCCGCTGTAAGTGCCGCAAATGCCTGTTGGTGTAACACACCAGGAAAAATCAGCAATACAGGCTAACTTCAGGTGTAATATGATCAGGAGGCACACTCCGCCCGCTGTAAGTGCCGCAAATGCCTGTTGGTGTAACACACCAGGAAAAATCAGCAATACAGGCTAACTTCAGGTGTAATATGATCAGGAGGCACACTCCGCCCACTGTAAGTGCTGCAAATGCCTGTTGGTGTAACACACCAGGAAAAAGCAGCAATACAGGCTAACTTCAGGTGTAATATGATCAGGAGGCACACTCCACCCGCTGTAAGTGCCGCAAATGCCTGTTGGTGTAACACACCAGGAAAAAGCAGCAATACAGGCTAACTTCAGGTGTAATATGATCAGGAGGCACACTCCGCCCACTGTAAGTGCTGCAAATGCCTGTTGGTGTAACACACCAGGAAAAAGCAGCAATACAGGCTAACTTCAGGTGTAATGTGATCAGGAGGCACACTCCGCCCGCTGTAAGTGCTGCAAATGCCTGTTAGTGTAACACACCAGGAAAAAGCAGCAATACAGGCTAACTTCAGGTGTAATATGATCAGGAGGCACACTCCACCCGCTGTAAGTGCCGCAAATACCTGTTGGTGTAACACACCAGGAAAAAGCAGCAATACAGGCTAACTTCAGGTGTAATGTGATCAGTTGGCACACTCCGCCCGCTGTAAGTGCTGCAAATGCCTGTTAGTGTAACACACCAGGAAAAAGCAGCAATACGGGCTAACTTCAGGTGTATAATGTGCAGGAGGCTTAGCAACAATGACACTGACACTGTCCCCTGCCTATCCTTCTCTCTCCCTGCACACAAGGTTTATCAAAGTATATGACACTGCCACTCTCCCTGTCTATCCTTCTCTCTCCCTGCACACAAGGTTTATCAAAGTATATGACACTGACACTCTCCCTGCCTATCCTTCTCTCTCCCTGCACACAAGGTTTAGCAAAGAATGTGACACTGACACTGTCCCCTGCCTATCCTTCTCTCTCCCTGCACACAAGGTTTAGCAAAGAATATGACACTGACACTCTCCCTGCCTATCCTTCTCTCTCCCTACACACAAGTTTGAGGTACAAATAGCACTGACACTGTCCCTGCCTACGTAACTCTTTCCCTGCACCGGAACACACTACACAAGGCCGCCGCGCTGGCGGCCTTTTATAGTGTGGGGCGTGTGCTAAACCCCCTGAGCTATAATTGGCAACCTGCCTGTGGCCAATTATGGCTCTCCTAGCTGCCGGCGCTGTGATTGGCCAAGCATGCGGGGTCACAGTGCATGCTTGGCCAATCACAGCGCCGGGTTTGCCCTGCGATGGCGCAGTGTATTGTGGGCCGTTCGCGTCACTCGAATTTGGCGCGAATGGCCCAAATCGTTCGATGTTCGCCGAACGGTCGAACAGCCGATGTTCGAGTCGAACTTATGTTCGACTCGAACACCGAGCTCATCCCTAGTCACAGTGGGCAAAGGAAAAGGTTACCACATTTTGCGCTCTCCTCAATGCTTACTCATACCCTGCTGGTCTGTGTCTGTAGCTCTACAGATATAACTTTCTGAATTCACATGCTCAACTGCATCTAATTGACCGGTCAATTACTTTTCCTCTTCAAAACAAAAACATAATCATAGTATCCATCAAGTCAATAAACCAAACCAAATAAAAAATCTGATGTTTGGCATGCTGTCAACTGTGGCCACCCAGACCAAGGAAAATACTGTCTAGACCACAAGGATTGAGGCATGCAAAATATAAGTGTAGCACACAGATCTCTGGCCTTACCTCCTCAAGGCGGGACACACCGTACCACAATGCCCAGGTTCCTTCTTGAATAAGATGGTGAGCGGTGTTCAGAAATTGTTGGGTCCCGCAGCGAGTTACCTTCTCTCGGCTGGTTCTCACCCCTAGAGTGTGGGGAAGAGTCTGTTGTAGGTGCACCAATAAGGCCAATGTCCAGACAGGTTAAACCTTAATGAAGGAAGGTTTATTTTCTTTATGCTGATAACTGATTAGGAAAGTTGGAGTTGAAGAATAAAAGGAAACAGGGAGGCAGGTTCAGGCACTTGGTATCACCACTCAATCCCGAGTGGACTCTGCTCACCCGGATAGTCCCCTCTCATGGGCCTAGCAGCCGGAGTGATGCACAAACTTTACTTCACTTAAGTCCCTCTTTTTAGAGATACGATCGGGAGATTCTCTGCCACAGAATCTCTGAGCCCCGAACCTCCCAGCGCTTGTAATTAAAGAACAGGTGCAAGTTGCTGCACATTACAAGGCCTCAGATGATTTGTGGAATCCCTCCAGAAGTTTACCGGGCCTCTCTTTTACTGTGAAACTCTCACCGGTCCCTCAGAAAGGTCCTCCCCCGGTCTCTTCTCCTTAGAGCAGGTCCCCTCTCCCGGAGCACCCTGGGATTCCTCCTCTTAGAGCTGAGCCCCAGCTAAAGGTACTGGGCCCAATGGCGGAGTTGCAGCCCCAGGTTAAAGGTGCCTGGGACCGATGCATATGCGCACCCCTGGCTTGGAGGGCTAGGTCACGCGACCCGAACTCCGGAGCCCCGGAACTCTGGAACCACGAAGCCCTCTCCAGGCGGTGTCTGCCCCTTATGTATCCTCTCCCGGCATGCACAGCAGGTTGACCACGCCCACTGTACTACTGCCGAGAGAGGACACTCTAAGGCACAGCACTGTTACCAGTGGTTAAACCCTGACCTGTCATGGCAGTGCCACCTACAGGCCCCAGGGAACTGCACACCAGTACAACACCTGAAGAACAAATAACCGAACCTATCAATAAAAGCGGTCTGAGCCTGGCTCAGACCAACCCCTAAATTTAGGCACACAGCACCCCTCAAAGTAGAGGGGCGCTACATAAGTAAGGTAATAAAGCAAATATGCAATCTGCAATTTTCAAGTGCAATACAAAATGAAAGAAAAAGACACAATAAAAAAAAAATATATAAAACCAAAAAAAGATACAGAACCAATACATTTGGTTGAACTAGATGGACTTGTGTCTTTTTTCAACCTGACTAAATATGTAATTATGTAACTAACTATGTATGACATCTATTCAAAGCCCTGACAGTCAAAAAAACAACTATTATACATACCATATATAGTCAATACCATGTTTTTATTAATACAATAATGGCATGGTATGTGATGATGTCAGAGAGACCTAGACCAAATGAATGGCAAAAAGGAGTAGCTACTGTATGTGGGATCTGACCTGTCATATTGCAAGGAGGAAGCCTGTGGGAGTGTGGAATAAGGTCTGTACTTATTCCTTACCCTTAGTCTAAAGACCCGTACGCACAATTTGACTTTTTGACAACAAACCTCCGACGGACCTGTTTTTGCAGACAATCCGACCGTGTGTACGCTCTATCGGACAAACTTTTTTGCTTTTTCATAAGACAAATGTTCGCTGTGTGAACAGACAAACTTTCCGGCAACAAAATGTCCTACGTCGGATAATCCGATCGTGTGTACACAAGTCCATCGGACTAAAGTCCAAAGTACAAACACGCATGCTCAGAACCAATGCTAAAGATCAGACAGCAATAGCAGAAGTTGCCCAAAGGGTGGCGGTAAAGAGCAGAAAAAACATGTAGTACGTCTATTACGTCACTACGTTTGTGTTTGTTGGCCGAAAAAGTCCTACCGTGTGTATGCATACCAAGTTCACGGCCAATGCTCTTCGGAGCAAAATCCATGGAAAAGTCAGATGGAAGTCTGATCATGTGTATGAGGCCTTACAGATAATTTAACCCTTGATGTGCTAAGGAGGGAAGGACAGAGGGGGGGGTTGTTAATTGGAGTCATAGGTATGTGTAGCCTATTACATTAGGGTGTGCACCCCAAAGCTCAAACGCGTTTGTGCGTGTGTATGTGAATGTATGTATGTATGTTTATATGTATGTGTAATATATACACATATACTCTTATAATTAAATGTAAAAAACATTTTAAAATGTATTAACACATGGATGGTTTTAGTAGGGCGGTGGACGCGTCAGTAAAGTAGAGGTTGGTGTAAGTAGCTTTTTATTTTTATTATTTTATTTTCATATTATTTTAAAAAAAAATTGTAGGAGCCTCGTTGAAGGGCTTTAGTGAAATATCAGGGGAATCTGCGCCGAACGAGTTGATTAGGGTGTTCCCAGGCACACACCCGGCACACCCCCTGCACACGCCTATGATTAGAGTTTAGCTTTAACATAACCAGTGGCACAAACCAACATACATACAGTTGTGCTCAAAAGTTTACATACCCTGGCAGAATGTATGATTTCTTGGGCATTTTTCTGAAAATGTGAATGATAACACAAAAACTTTTCTTTCACTCATGGTTAGTGTTCGGCTGAAGCCATGTATTATCAATCAACTGTGTCTACCTTTTTTTAAATCGTAATGGCAACAGAAACTACCCAAATTACCTTGATCGAAAGTTTACATACCCCAGTTCTTAATATCATGTATTGCCCAATTTAACATCAATGACAGCTTGAAGTCTTTTGTGGTATTTGTGGATGAGGCTCTTTATCTTCTCAGATGTTAAAGCTGCCCATTCCTCTTGGCAAAAAGCCTCCAGTTCCTGAAAATTCTTGGGCTGTCTTACATGAACTGCACGTTTTGAGATCTCCCCAGAGTGGCTCAATGATATTGAGGTCAGGAGATTGAGATGGCCACTCCAGAACCTATACTTTATTCTGCTGTAGCCAATGACAGGTCGACTTGGCCTTGTGTTTTGGATCATTGTCATGTTGGAATGTCCAAGTACATCCCATGTGCAGCTTCCTGGCTGATAAATGCAAATGTTCCTCCAGTTTTTTTTTTGATAACTGCATTCATCTTGCCAACAATTTTGACCAAATTTCCTGTGCCTTTGTAGCTCACATATCCTCAAAACATCAGCAATCCACCTCCGTACCTTTCATCATAGGCCTTGTTGACTCCCCTCCAAATGTAGTGTTTATGGTTGTGGCCAAAAATCTAAATTGTGGTCTCATCACTCCAAATGACTTTGTGCCAGAAGGTTTGAGGCTTGTCTCTGTGCTGTTTGGCGTATTGTAAGCGGGATACTTTGTGGCAATTGCGTAGTAATGGCTTTCTTCTGGCGACTCAACCATGCAGCCCATCTTTCTTCAAGTGCCTCCTTATTGTGCATCTTGAAACAGCCACACCACATGTTTTCAGAGATTCCTGTATTTCACGTTATTTGTGGGTTTTTCTTTGCATCCCGAACAATTTTCGTTGGCAGTTGTGGCTGAAATTTTAGTTGGTCTGCCTGACCGTGGTTTGGTTTCAACAGAACCCCTCATTTTCCACTTCTTGATTAGAGTTTGAACACTGCTGATTGGCATTCTCAATTCCTTGGATATCTTTTTATATTCCTTTCCTGTTTTATACAGTTCAACTACCTTTTCCTGCAGATCCTTTAACAATTCTTTTGCTTTCCCCATGACTCAGAATCCAGAAACGTCAGTGCAGCACTGGATGAAAGGTGCAAGGGTCTGTCAGGAGTCCAGAAACTCATTGACCTTTTATACACACACACTAATTGCAAGAAAACAGATCACAGGTGAGGATGGTTACCTTTAATAGCCATTCAAACCCCTTTGTGTCAACTTGTGTGCATGTTATCAGGCCAAAATCCCCAGGGTATGTAAACTTTTGATCAGGGTCATTTGGGTAGTTTCTGTTGTGATTATGATTTAAAAAGAGTAAACACAGTTGATTGATAATTAATGGCTTCAGCCAAACACTAACCATGTATGAAAGAAATGTTTTTGTGTTATCATTCATATTCTCTGAAAAATGGCCAAAAAATCATAAATTCTGCCAGGGTATGCAAACATCTGAGCAGAACTGTACATATATAGTAAACATACTTTTTAGCTGCCTTTCCCCAAACCCATTAAAGTTTTTAATTGGTAGAAGAAACCTGTTCTAAAATTGATTTCTGTTGAAAGGTAAACATAAAACTGATTTGCTTTGATTTTTCTCATCTACTGTAGTTTCGGTGAAAACTTGCAGATGGTATATACTAGCAGTGTTAAACATTTCAGATGAGTCACTTACATCAGCATTAGATGCTTCATTGACATCCAGCACAGTTTTGGAGTGACACATCTTAGTATAGTGATTGATTTTTTTTCCATTTGTGACACATCTGACCTTTTACAATAAAATCGGGAAACGTTTTTCAAAAGCCTATCCTGGATCACTACCAAATTGAGTTTTAGGATAATAACAACCCATTCTGATAAAACCCCTTTAATTTTAATTCCCTATTGACTCCAATGTATTACAACAAAATGGCTAAAATTCACCAAAAGCAAATAATTTACTTATCCATATCTGTAAAATATCAGGCTATAATACTAACATAATACAGTACCTTAGTTATTAATGCACTCATAAGTAATAACACAGTTCCAGCTCCTGGTATCTGTGTGCAAGCTAAACTTTAAAATAAAAGTATAATCCCAGATAAGGCCAGAATGAAGACAAAAACATGAAATCAATACACAGGTTACAACAAAACCAGCAATAGAGTGAATCCATGGTTCATTTGTGAAAGTCAGAGCATCAAAAGGAAAATAATCTTAAAGTGGTTGTAAGGCTCTAGTCACACTAATGCGTTTTTCGATGCATTTTGCATTTTGCAGAAATGCAGGGACATTTTTTAACATGGGTTTCTACAGAACATGTTCACATCAATGCATTTTTGTGCCTCTGCATTTTTGGAAAGGGTCGAGGACCTTTTTCCCGCAAAATGCAGTGTTTTGCATGTAATAGAATTAAATGGAACTGCATCCAAAATGCAAGTAACGCGTTTTTACCGTGATTTTGCGTTTTTTTTTTTTACACTGTATATATCTGGTTGCTAAGGAGGGGGCCCGGGAAGCCGGCCGCTGCGTTCTTAACAACCGATGAGGCATCAGTTGTCAGCGGGCAAAATCCATACCAGACCCTTATACGAGCATGCAGCCCGGCAGGTCAGGAAAGGGAGGGGACAAGCGAGCGCCCCCCCTCCTGAACCATACCAGGCCGCATGCCCTCAACATGTGGGGATGGGTGCTTTGGGGCAGGGGGGGCTCTATGCCCCCCACCCAAAAGCACCTTGCCCCAATGTTGATGGGGACAAGGACCTCTTCCCGACAACCTTTGCCCAGTGGTTGTCGGGGTATGCGGGCGGGGGGCTTATCGGAATCTGGAAGCCCCCTTTAACAAGAGAATGAGTATGGGGTACATTGTACCCCTACCCATTCACTAAAAAAAGTAGTGTAGTGTTAAAAAAAACAGTAAACAGTTTTTGACAAGTCTTTTATTAAAAATCTTCTTCTTCTCTGCTTCTTCCTCCATCTTCTCCCGCATCTTTATCCTCCAGTCTTCTCCTTCTCCCCCTTCTTCTTCGTCCGCTCTTCTTCTGTCTTCTTTGTCCGGTGTTATTCTTCCTCTGCCGCTGAATCCATACTAGACCCAGGGGCCTGGCATGGACCTTGGGGGGACCCCACACAGTTTTTTTCTCAATTATTTTTTTAGCCACAATTCTTTTTTTTTTTTTAATTTAATGGGAATCCCGCTGACAATTGATGACTCATCGGTTCTTAAGGACGTGGCGGCCGGCTTCCCAGCCCCCTCCTTAGCAACAAGCTATATAGAGTGTAAAAAACAAAACGCATCTCCATGAAATTGATCACTTGAGCCAGAGTAGGAATGATTTTTCTCTTCTACCTGGGCTCACTGGGTAGCTTAATTTTAAAGCTACTAGCAGTGATGGTCCAGAGCTCTGCTTTACGAGTGCCTGACTCCCTGACCACATCTCTTTTAAGGTTTTTTTGATGCACTTAATGTTTTTTATTCTTTGGGTGACCCGACCTGGCTACCTCCTGCACAGCTTTATTCCCGGAAGGGGTGCGGGAAGTGAAGGTGACGGAAACCACTAGATAACCTATTGTTATTGTGTGAACTATACTGTCACATTTTTGTGGTCAGTGTCTTTTGTACACAAAATTGTTCTGGACTTTGTTGTTTGTACATTTTTGTACTATTGCAAATTTTCAATAGAAATTATTTGAAAAAAAAATGCAAATCGCGGAAAAATCGCTGTAAAAACGCCTGTCCAAAAACGCGGCAAGCACCACAAAAAGCACTGCAGAAACGCTCAAAAGCAACATGCATAGATGTGAATCGAGCCTGAAGGCTAAAGTTTTTTTTTTTTTTTTACCTTTTTTTACTAACTCACAACAGTGCTCCCCAGCCACCCTCTAATACTTACCTGAGCCCTGTATAGATCCAGCTCTGTTCCTGGCAATACTTCTATCCCTTTAAGGGAATATTAAACTGATCAGTGTATTCAAATGGGCAATGAGGCATAAATGAACGAAAATAAACCTGGATGGCTAAACACTAACATAAAAAAAAAAAAAAACATTAATGACAAAAAACAGTCCTTCAATAAATATAAGACTGAAAGGTCATCGTTGGCATTCCTAAACTACAAATAGTGTAATAACAAATGCAGGAGTGCAATCATGGGCATCTAAAATAGATCACGAAAGAGCTATAGGGCAGATGAGGTTCAATGTAGGAAAATGTAGGAAAGTATTGGCCAAAACAACAGAGAAAAAAAATATTTGGGTGCGTATTGTAGCTGATTGCAAAATGAGCAGACAGTGAGGCCTAAAAGTGGGGAAAGTGAATATAATTCTGGGGAACATCACAGGAAGGATTACCAAGAGGAAGGAGGTCCTGCTTCCTATTTATAGATAGGGATGAGCTTCGAGTTCGAGTTGAACCCATGTTCGACTCGAACATCGGCCGTTTGCCGAATTTCGAACATTATGGGCCGTTTGCACCAAATTCGAGTGGCGCATCACGGCCCATAATTCACTGTGGCATCGCAGTGCATTGCTGGCTGATGATTGGCCAAGCATGCACTATGATCCGCATGCTTTGGCCAATCACAGCGCGCAAAAAACGGAGAGCCATAATTGGCCAAAGCCAGGGTGGCTTTGGCCAGTCATGTCTCAGGGGGTTTAGTACACGCCCCACACTATATAAGGCCGCCGGCGTGGCGGCCTTGTGTAGTGTGTTGCGGTGGTTAAAAAGAGAGGTTAAAGAAAGAGAGAGACAGTGTCATTTATTTTGAGTTACATAGAGCAGGCAGGCGAGTCAGTTAGCTGCATTTACAGTGTGTAGAGGATATATATGCATTAGACATGTGCACACTGAAATATTTCATTTCGGAATTTCGTTTTCGTCCGAAAAATAAATGTATTTAGTTACTCCCGAAATTCGTTTTTATTTATTTTGTTTTTCGTTAGAAATTGCATTTGTCCGAAAATCTGAATTAATTAAGGTCGAATCTGTCATTGAAGGCTTATGGTGTCTGTCGAATGTTCAAAGAAGATTCGACGGAGCAGCGAAACTGTACGACGCTGCAATCATACATTTCCGGTCGAATGTTCAGCCTACAAGCTATAGTACAGTATAGTTCAGTACAGTACAGTATAGTTCTAATGTTGTATGACTGTCACGTACCTGGTGATAAGCCTGGGATGCAGGGAGCGGCCTCTATTGCACCTCTTACTCCGGAACCCCTGATGATGGGAACAGGGAGCTCGGGAGTGCAGAGTCGCACAAGTGCCTGTCAGGAACACTGGTGCCGAGATGGAGCTGGACCTTAGGAAGCTCTGTGCAGGTTTCAGCGGGAGCAGGGAAGCTGGAACGGCAGGCAGGCTTGGCACACAGGGAACTGAGGAGAGAGACAGCAGACAGCGGGGAGGTGTCTTGTAGTACCGGGCACAGGCAAGTCCAAACAGGCCGGGTAATCCACTGGCTGGCAGATCAGGTGCAGTCCAAGAGGCAGAGGCAGAGTCGTTATACAGTCCGGGTTGGTAACGGGCAGGCAGCAGGTAGCAGAAGGAGCAGGCGGAAGCAAGGTCAACAAGCCGGGGGTCAGCGGGCAGGCAGAAGGCAATAAGCATCAGAAACAAGCCGGGTCACAGGAACAGATCGGTAGGGAAATATCAGATAGCAGGTGGGTCTTGGGAACGCTGTAGACCAGACAGCAAGGAGCCCCAGCACAAGCCCCTTTAAATAGTCCCAGATTGCCGCCAGGAAGTGTCACTGCGCGTACCCGCGCGCCGTTATCGCGCATGCGCGTAAGCGCGACCGCCGATTTGCCGCTATTGCGCAGGCGCGAACGCGCTATCGCTGATTCGCCGCTATTGCGCAGGCGCGCACCCCGCGCGCGCCGAAGTGTCGCCAGCTTGCAGGTGAGGTTGCCCTTCGTGACAATGACTAGTAATAATTATATTTATTAATTACTATTACTAGTCAACCAACATTAGAATTCTTCTATAGTCTATGGGCGGATGCATTTGACCGGAAATGTACGATTGCAGCGTCGTACAGTTTAGCTGCACCGTCAAATCTTCTAACTTTCGACAGACACCATAAGCCTTCAATGACAGATTCGACGTTTGTATGTTTTTCGATGCTTTGTCGAATCTTCGTCGTTCATGTTGAATTGTCAAGTTAGTTCTAGCCATTTTACTGCTCCTCCTCTTTGGTTACAATCAGCCAATAACATTCATCGTCATCATTATTTTTATTTTACTTCCCCCACCCAATTCCAGCAGCGATTTTTTCTCTCTATGTCAAATCTTTTCTCTCTATAATGTCGAATCTTTTCTCTCTTTGTCGAATCTTTTCTCTCTATGTAGAATAATCTTGGACTAATAGAGTTAAGGTTAGACACATTCGACCACAGGTTCGATAGACACAGATTGTTATTGTCAGCGTCACGACGAATCTCCTATCTATATCGAACTGTTGTTGCAACGAAAACGAAAATAAAGCATTTGTTTATGTCGGATCTTTCGGTTTTCGGATTCTGTGCTTTCGTTTTCGTTTGTTAAAACGATAACGAAAATACCTGAAATTCGGACGAAAATGCATTCGGACGAAAACGAATGCACATGTCTAATATGCATCCTAGGTGTTGTATATATATTTATACACTGTCAGAAACATTGACGCATCTCAGCATAGTGCCTAGAAATATGTCAGAATGTTTATACTGAAATATAAAAATATTATTGTATTTATGGAAATATGCAAATCTATGATTTGGGAGATTACAAATCCTACAATATCAAGAAATTCTAAGTTCTTTATATCCGTGCTAGTTTAAAGACAAGTAACACAAATGAATATTGCTTAAAATATTATATATATATTTATTAACTAAATTACAGTGCAAATTAAAATCAGGTATAAGTCATGATCAAACAAATGAATGGATATACTTCTACAATCAGAGATAAATGATGGATTATGTCCAGATAATATTTACATACATTTCTATGCAAGCTCTATATGACAAAGTATATTCACAGTTCAATACTTAAATGATACTTGTACATCTGAAACTTGGTAACTCTTGTGAAATGTCTTTCCTTTACTTCACGGAAGGGGTAAACACTCTTTTGTTGAATTTAACACTATTATCTTTCTCAAAACAAACAGATCTCCTGATTACACTTTTTAAACGTGTCCAGACCAAGTGTCATATAAGGAACACGGTTAGATAATTCAATCCATTTTTATGTTAAATTTAGAGAGAATTTATTTTACACATATCATAATAAAACCATTGTACCACTTAGCTCTAGCTTTTTAAAGACAACCAAAGTAGGGTATGTGCCTTAATATTTGGATTATCATTATTTTATACTGCAGTTAAAAATATAGATAATTCCAAATTGCTTTTCCATATATATTTAAATGGTTTTAGTTATGTGCATGTAAAAACAACTCCATTACCAAAGCAGGTAAATAAACAAAATAAATACGTTACCAGGTTAAAGTTCTGTCTGTTTGAGAAGCTTCCATTATGAGTCCAACAGGACTCCTTCCAATATTGCTACATGGTTGCGTTTTAAGATCTCCTTCCAGCTTCCTTCAAGAGAGATCGAGTCCCTTTCTCTCTCCTCCCGAGATCCTCCTTGCTCTTTCCTTTGCTCTCTCTCTCCTCTCACCCTGAACTCTTCCTACTTTTATTTCCCTCCAAAAAGTGGGTGTGTATCTTATCACTAGGTAACTGTTTTGGAAGGTTGTCTTAGCAACCAAATATACACCATCTTGAACAATGTCATTTTTAACCTGTAGGGGCAGTGGTGTATAAGGAATAATTCCTAATGTTAGGGTCACTGAGTTCAAATAAAATTTATGACCCCCTTTGACCAAGGCTTAGAAAAACACACTTAATTGTCTAAGGGTGTCAAACACATGTCATGTATCCCAGCTATCTCGGCACCACTTCAGATTTACAGGTGTGAATGTTTTGCGAAAATCTACCCACATCTCAGCTAATGGGTTGTTAACATTCCTCGAAGCTAAAGTCATTCAAAACACAACCCTCAACTTACATTTTACAAATACAGCTTCTAATGTCCTTCACAATTAGGACCTCACCTCATAAGATATTATATTTGTAAGTTCCTAATATATAAACCCATTATGCATATGCATGGATTACTAGAACAGATACTTTGTGAAGATACTTAAAATAACCAATTTAAGATGTACAGTACACAGCTTATTTGTGAATAAACCCTTTGATCTCGTTATGTAAATACAATACTACACAATTTGGGCTAGCCCGTATCAACACCCCCCTTATCTCTAGGTGTCAAACCTTTGAATTACCACCCGGGGAGGCTGGTATATTTTCTTAAGTGTTCAAAAGCTTTGAGTTTATGGTCTGGGAAACAGATACAGAAAAACAATGCCTTCTTGTGAGACAGAGGATAAATTAAAGATAGTGAATTTGGGTTAACCAAAGTGTTGTTCATAGCATATCATGAGCTATTTAAACTTTAGAGACAAAATGACCTCCCTCTAGTCCATAATACATATGAATAGGAACAATGTGAAAAATATACAATCAGCATAATATAAAGGCCTATATGTATATTCTTTTAACCTCAAATTTTCTGACAACAATGTATTCCGTTTAGCTAGATCCGTTCCTGTTATTCTCTATACTGACAGGCAGGCAGCTGATTGTTCTAGCTGCAGTGTTTCACTTAGTGTCCTTTGCACAGCGTGTACCTGAATACAATTGGTGGTGTTCTCATACCAATACCACAGGCAGGGAGAGGCATTAATTTCATTAAGTGTACTTCTGTCCTTTGCACAGCATTCACCTAAAGGTACCTCAATACAATTAGTGGTGTTCTCATACTAAAATCACAGGCAGGGAGCTGCATTGATTTAATTTAGTGTACTGTCACTGTGTCCTTTGCACAGCGTTCACCTAAAGGTACCTGAATACAATTGGTGGTGTTCTCATACCAATACCACAGGCAGGGATCTGCTTTATTTTCACTTAGTGTACTGTGTCCTTTGCACAGCGTTCACCTAAAGGTACCTGAATACAATTGGTGGTGTTCTCATACCAATACCACAGGCAGGGATCTGCTTTATTTTCACTTAGTGTACTGTGTCTTTTGCACAGAGTTCACCTAAAGGTACCTGAATACAATTGGTGGTGTTCTCATACTAAAACCACAGGCAGGGAGCTGCATTGATTTCATTTAGTGTACTGTCACTGTGTCCTTTGCACAGCGTTCACCTAGAGGTACCTGAATACAATTGATGGTGTTCTCATACCAATACCACAGGCAGGGATCTGCTTTATTTTCACTTAGTGTACTGTGTCCTTTGCACAGCGTTCACCTAAAGCAGTGGTTCTCAACTCCAGTCCTCAGGGCCCACCAACAGGCCAGGTTTGCAAGATAACTGAAATACATCACAGGTGATATCATTTGCTGCTCAGGGATTGCAGTATTCTAGTCTGCATCTCCCCAAAGGTAATACTTAAAATCTGGCCTGTTAGTGGGTCCTGAGGACAGGAGTTGAGAACCACTGACCTAAAGGTACCTGAATACAATTGGTGGTGTTCCCATACCAATACTACAGGCAGGGATCTGCTTTATTTTCATTTAGTGTACTGTGTCCTTTGCACAGCATTCATCTAAAGGTACCTGAATACAATTGGTGGTGTTCTCATACCAATACCACAGGTAGGGAGCTGCATTGATTTCATTTAGTGTTCTTCTGTCCTTTGCACAGCGTTCACCTAAAGGTACCTCAATACAATTAGTGGTGTTCTCATACTAAAACCACAGGCAGGGATCTGCTTTATTTTCACTTAGTGTAATGTGTCCTTTGCACAGCATTCACCTAAAGGTACCTAAATACAATTGGTGGTGTTCTCATACCAATACCACAGGTAGGGAGCTGCTGTATTTTCAGTTAGTGTACTCTGTCCTCTGCACAGTGTGCACCTAAAACTAACTGAAGAAAATTGCTGCTTTTCTCATACTAATACCACAGCAGGCAGTTGATTGTGCTAGCTGCAGTATAATCACTATAGAACTATATATAAACATCCCACCTTTGTGCAGCTACATCTCACTGCAGGCCATTAGTATGTCTGGAAGGCAAACAAGGAGAGGCAGACAGTCACGAGCCAATAAAAGAGGGCAAGCAGGCTCTGTGTCTAGAGGCAACAGTGCTGGTTGTGGACACGGTGCATCCTCATCAGCATGTGGCCGTGGGACACGCTTGCCCTTCTTTTCGGCAGCTGCCCATTTTGAGCCGCAACATGCCCAAGACTTGGTAGAGTGGATGACCAAGCCGTCCTCATCCTCCTCAACCTCTCTCACCAAGGCTCAGGGTACTTTGTCTGGCAAAGCAGCTGCCAAAGCGGCTCAATGGCATCAGTCACTCCTTTCCTAGCCCCACCATGTCCTCCTGAGGAGTCCCCCGAACTGTTTGACCACAGTGTTGGGTACATGCTCCAGGAGGATGCCCAGAGTTTTGAAGGATCCGATGATGGTACCCAGCTAGAGGAAGGCAGTAACGTGAGCCCAGAGAGAAGGGGTGCCCAACAAGGACAGCAATATGGTCATGTTCCCCCAGCTGCAGCATACTGCCAGATTTGCTCCAGTGATGAGGAGTGAGGGGATGATGAGGTCGCTGACTCCACGTGGGTGACTGATAGAAGAGAGGAGGAGGAGGCACATCTCCAACGAGGCAGGATGTCTTCCAGGGGCCAGCTTAAGGGCAGCCAACAGGCCGCATCACACTGCAGTGTTCCGCATGTTCAGGGCGCTGCTGTCTCTGAGCGTTATTCCAAAAGTTCTTTGGTGTAGGCCTTTTTTGAGACGTGTGCAGCAGATCACTGTTGCTATTTGCAACATATGTCTGAAGCGTATCTCGCGTGGCCAAAACATGAGCCGTTTGGGCACCATGTGCTTGACCAGACATATGTCGACCTGCCATGCAGTCCGTTGGCAAGCATACAAAAAATACCCACACCAAAGAACAAAGCGGAACTCTCCTTGCTCCTCATCAGCTGGGATCTCCAACCCCACTATACCTTCAGTCCTCTCTGAAACCTGCACTGAGAGGAATGCAGGTGTAGAATTAAGTGTGTTACAGCCAAGTACTTGCGGGCAATCTGCTATCGGTACACCGACGTCAGATTGTACCAGGCAAATTTCCCTGCCACAGCTGCTGCACCGCCAAAAGAAGTTCGCTCCCAGCCATCCACATGCCCAGCGGTTGAATGCTAGCTTGGCTAAATTGCTAGCACTTCAACTGCTGCCTTTTCAGTTGGTAGACTCTGCCCCCTTCCGTGAGTTTGTGGAATGTGCGGTTCCTCAGTGGCAGGTTCCCAAACGCCTCTTTTTCTCACGGAAGGCGATTCCGGCTCTCTACCAGCATGTGGAAGGCAATGTCTTGGCCTCGCTGGACAGGGCGGTCAGCGGTAAGGTGCACATTACCACTGACTCATGGTCCAGCAGGCATGGACAGGGACGTTACCTATCTTTCACGGTGCATTGGGTGAATCTGCTGGCAGCTGGGAAGGATGCAGGACAAGGTGCAGTAGTGTTGGAGGTTGTTCCTCCACCACGCCTCCAAAATGTTACTACTGGTGATTCTGACACACCTCTCTTCTCCACCCCCTCCTCTTCTTCTTTCTCCATGGCCTCTTCCTGTGCTTTGTCCTTGTAACCAGCGTTTCTCTGTAGGCACTCAAGGGGCTATGCAAGTATGCAGGCAAAAAGATGCCATGCGGTGCTTGAGCTGGTGTGCTTGGGGGACAGGAGCCACACTGGGGCAGAGATTCTGTCAGATCTGCAGGGGCAGGCTCAGAGGTGGTTGACACCACGCTAGCTTAACCCAGGAATGGTGGTTTCCGACAATGGCACCAACCTCCTCTCCGCCCTCCGACAGGGACAACTGACCCATGTGCCCTGTTTGGCTCACGTCCTTAACTTGGTGCAGCGGTTCTTGGGCAGGTACCCGGGCTTACAGGAGGTCATGAAGCAGGCCAGGAAACTCTGTGGGCATTTCCGCCGGTCATATAATGCCAGTGCTCGGCTGGCTGACCTGCAAAAGGAATACAACCTGCCCAAGAACCGCCTAATCTGTGACATGGCACCAGGACAAGGTCAAGGGAGCTTGGATTTTTTTCCCCACGCCAGTGGGCCATGATCAGGGATGCATGCACTGTCCTGACACCATTTGAGGAGGCCACGAGGATGGTGAGCAGTGACAGTGCATGCATCAGTGACACTGTCCCTCTTGTCCACCTGTTGGAGCACATGCTGCGTGGAATAATGGACATGGCACTTGAGGCAGAACAGAGGGAGGAAGAGGAGGACTTCCTTACCTCTCAAGGCCCCCTTTATCCAGACAGTGTTCCTGCTGGCCCGCCTATCACACAGGAAGAGGAGGAGGAGGAGGATTGTGTCAGCATGGAGGTGGAGCCTAGCACTCAGCATCAGCACCAGTCTTCAAGGGATCAATTACAGTCCCAAGACACCCATGGACTTGTACATGGCTGGGAGGAGGTGGCTGCGGATCATGTTGTCCTGAGTGACCCAGAGGGCTCTGGACCGAATGCCTCAGCAAACCTACGCTGCATGGCCTCCCTGATCCTGCAAAGCCTGCGGAAGGATCCTCGTATTCGTGCTATCAAGGAGAGGGATCATTACTGGCTGGCAACCCTCCTTGATCCACGGTACAAGGGTAAGGTTGCGGACCTTATCTTGCCGTCGCAGAGGGAGCAGAGGATGAAGCATCTTCGGGAGGCCTTGCATAAAGGTCTGTGCAACGCGTTCCCAGAGACTGGGAGGTTACAAATTCCTGGTCCTGGACAACGTGTTGCTGAGGCTTCGGTCAGTCAAAGATGGAGCGGTGGAGAAGGTGGCCGACTGACCGATGCGTTCAGACAATTCTTTAGTCCGCAGCCCCAAGGTATGATCGGTTCCAGCAACCATCGCCAGCGTCTGGTTTACATGGTGCAGGAATACCTAGGGGCAAGATCAGACTTGGACACCTTTCCCACCGAAAATCCTCCGGGTTACTGGGTCTTGAGGATGGATCACCTGCCAGAGCTTGCACAGTATGCAATTGAGCTACTGGCCTGTCCTGCATCCAGCGTTCTTTCGGAATGCACATTCAGTGCTGCTGAAGGCTTTGTAACCGATCACAGGGTGCGCCTGTCCACCGACTCGGTCGATCAACTGACCTTCATAAAAATGAATCAGTCTTGGATCACCACCAGCTACCAAGCACCTGATGCTGATGTAACAGAATAATTTTCTTTGAAATGTGAGATCCCTTCAAGACTGCCTATGCTGACGCAGAGTGACTATCCTGTTATGCTGAGTGACTATCCTCTTCCTCCTCAATGATCATGCCGATAGCATGTGAGAAAATTTTTGTTTCTGGGCACCGCCACCAGTGGCTAAGGCCCAATTTTTCAGCCCCTGTTTAACAGGGGCATGTAATTACAATTTTTAATGCAATACTTTTCAGCAGGACTCATTGCTGCACTCCAACTAGAGTATCTGTGAGGGGTTGCAGTGCTGTGGAATCAGCACCAGTGCCTAAGGCCCAATTTTTCAGCCCCTGTTTAACCACTTAATGACCGCTCACTGTATATATACGTCGGCAGAATGGCACGGACAGGCACAATCACGTACCTGTACGTGACTGCCTTCGTATGGGTGTGGGGTCCCATCGGACCCCCCTCCGGTACAGTGAGCGGTGGTTATCCGTTCGGGAGCGATCCATGATGAGGGAGCAGCCATTCGTTTCTGGCCACCCCCTCGCGATCGCTCCCAGCGAATTATATGCTTCCTCTGCTGTGTAAATGTAAACACAGGCAGAGGAAGTGATGTCATCTCTCCTCGTGGCGGTCTTTTCGTCCGCAGCTCCGAGGAGAGAATACGCAGGTTAGTGCACCAACAGCCCACTGACACTTAGGCACACATAGGCACACATTTCACCCCCCAGTCATCCCCAGATCAACCCCAGGTCACCCCCCAGCCCCCAGTCACAGTGTCACTGATTGCAGTGATCATTTATTTACTGATCGCTGCATTTAGTGTCATCTGTGACAGTAAAAAGTTGCAGGGCAGTTAGGTTTAGGCCCCTTTAGGTCCAGGGTAGCTCCCTAACCCCCCCTAATAAAGGTTTAACCCCTTGATTGCCCCCCAGGTAACCCTTTCATCCCCTATCGCCAGCGTCACCAAGCGATCGTTTTTCCGATCGCTGTATTAGTGTCGGTGGTGCCCCTAGGTAGCAAGGTTTTTTTTTTTAGGTTCGCCGCAGGTTTTCATAGCATCAGGTACCCCCATATATTATATAATAAAGGTTTAACCCCTTTATCGCCCCTAGAGTTAACCCTTTCACCAGTGATCACTGTAATAAGTGTCACTGGTGACACTGGTTAGCCAGTTAATTATTTAGTTATTTAGGTTACCCGTCAGGTTTTTATATAGCGCCAGGTACCCACATATATTGTAAAATAAATGGTATGTGCAGCGCAATAGCTAAGATAAAACAAAATAAAATGTGACAGTCCAATCAAATAAAACAGATATTCAAATGTCCCATTGGATAATGATAAGACAAATTCCTCATAGAAGAGAGTGAGAAGAAATCTCTGCCGACTGGGATGACGATACAATCCTCCCCCACACATGCAATGTGCTTACCAGAATTGGTGGACCTCTCAATTAAGAGAAGGTCATGCGAGCATGTATCCACCCTGGGATAATGGGATGTGGCTGCTGCAGATGAATCCTTCCAATGTCAGGAGTGAGGAAAAGCCGGATACTATCTCCAATGAGCAAACAAACTTCCACTGTAGGATGCTGAATGGATCTCCGTAAAGTGCAGGTGCCAAGAGAAAGATGAAGGGGACAATCTAAGTGTACTCCGTATGTACTTTATTTAAAATAGGTTCTCATATAAAATCAGCGCTATCGCGCAATGCATAAAAGGCTGATACTGAACAGCAAGCCGGATCAACTATCCAGCAGAGAGATGGCAGCGGGTGACGTCCGTGCATAAGCTCTTACCCCCGTACGCGGCGTTACGTCCAGAAGGACTTCGTCAGCGAGGGTGGAGCTTCAGTGTCACCCGGCTAACTGATATACCCAGCTGGTAACCATAGAAACGGAAATGCTAAAGCCGGAAGTCAGAGGAACAGATGGCTGATTTCCACCACGGTGTCACCAGCAAGTAAAAATACAATAAAGGTAAACAAGTGGTATGAAGTTTGTTACAATACCCTAGGTCCTTATGTGTGATAGAAAAAATAAAAATAAAAGTCGGACATAAAAATACCCGCGGCCATCTTTAACATGGGACAATAAAAAATCAACAATAAAATAAAGGCAACCTAACTATTTGTCTGAAATAAAACAGTTGAGATCAAACTCAACGTTTAAGCCTCTAGGTACAGCAACCTTGGTCTCATGTATCCACATGGACTCACGCTGGCTCAGTTGCCTAATAAAGTTGCCCCCTCTCCAGTGTTTAGTCACTTTTTCCAAACCCCAAAATTTGAGGCATTTTGGATTCCTATCATGAAACATTCTAAAATGCTTGGACACATAATGAGACTTCACACCTCTCCTAATGTTACCTACATGTTCTGCTATGCGGACTCCCATGGGTCTAGAGGTCCTCCCCACATATTGGAGACCGCAGTCGCATTCAAGCATGTATACCACCCCAACAGTGTCACATGTAATGAGGTTCTTGATCTGGTATGTTTTTTTGGTGGCAAAAGCAATAAAATCCTTTCTCTTCTTTAGATTGAATTTACATTGCCTGCATGCTGGACATTTTCCGCATGCGTAAAATCCTGACAAAAAGTTGAAAATCCTATTTTCTCTAATAACAGGGGGGTCTACAACACTGGGAGCAAGAATATCCCTAAGAGTAGGTGGTTTTTTTGTAGATGAATTTCGGGCGCAGAGGAAGCACTGCACCCAAAACGCTATCTTTTCTTAAAATGTCCCAGTGTCGCAGGATGATTTTTTCAAATTTTTTGTGCTGTATATTGTAGTCGAGAATGATTTTATACTCGAATTTGTTCGCACCTCCTGCTTTTTTATCATTTTTATTAGAATCTGTAATGAGGGTGGTTCGATCCATGTTCCCAACTACCTGAATATCACCCAAAATGTGATCCCTTTTGTATCCTTTTTGGAGAAAACGATCAGCTAATATATTGGCTTGTGTATGGTAATCAGACTCAAGGGTGCAATTACGCCGTAGGCGAATAAATTGCCCCTTGGGAATGTTACAGAGCCACGATTGATGGTGGCAACTATCTAATGGAATGAATCCATTACGGTCTGTGGGTTTAAAATTTTTTTTTGTTTTAAATGATTCACCTTCTCTGAAAATTTCCAGATCTAAAAAGGCTATGTTTGAGGGGTCAGCGTTCCAAGTTAGACGTATGTTCTTGGTATTACCATTAAGCCTTGACATGAACATCTGCAGGCCAATGAGGTCTCCTTCCCAGATCATGATTAAATCATCAATGTATCGTTGGTAACATACAAGTTGTACAGGTCTGTCGCCAAAAACAAAATCCTCCTCCCAGAGGGCCATAAATAGATTTGCGACTCTCGGCGCAAAACGGGCTCCCATAGCCACACCGAGTGTCTGCAAATAAAAATTCCCATCATGCCAGAAGTAATTCCTGGAAAGACAGAAATCTAATGATCTCATGAGGAAATTTTTCAAAGGAGATGGTAAACTAGACTTATCTAGAGCCCACTGAGCCGATGTAAGAGCATCCTTGTGGCCAATGATGGTATACAAAGAGCTGACATCAGCTGTGACTAATAAGCTATTGGCTTTACAAGGGGTATTCTCTAAAATTTGAATGATGTGTTTTGTATCTTTAAGATACACTGTGGTAGTAGCCACCAACGGTTTGAGAAAATAATCAATATATTGACCTAATCTCGCTGATACGGAATCAATACCGTTGACAATCGGTCTGCCTGGAGGAAAACAAGGATCCTTGTGCACTTTCGGTAAAAAGTACACAATAGGTCTCCTACAGGCGCTAGGATCTAAGTATAACGCTTCTTTTTTAGTGAGAACTCCGTCCTCCTTCCCTGAGGAGATTATTGCTTGAAGTTCATCTTTAAACTGAAAAACAGGATCATGACCTATTTTCTTATATGTGTTTGTGTCTGACAGCAATCTATCAAGTTCTCCTTTATAGTATGTTTTACTCATGATTACCAACCCCCCACCCTTATCTGCGGGGCGGACTACTACATCTTTGTTATTTTCCAGTGTGCTGATACCTTTTTTCAAATAAGAGGGATCCCCCACTTTCTTTATTTTCATTGTTTCCAAATCGCTGGTGACCATATTTTTGAAGACCTCAATGTGTCTATGGTCATTTTTGGGAGGATTAGAGTGAATTCCAGATGAAACACCGAGGGCTCCTTGGGTGGATCTTTCGCCAGGTTTTGAGAGAAAATATCTTTTAATATTGAGGGTTCTGACAAATTTCTGCAAACTGATGTACGTCTGAAATTTGTTGAAGTTACGCACTGGTGCGAACTTCAGCCCTTTATCAAGGACCTTCAGTTCATCTTCGGATAAGATGGTCCCACTAATATTATAGATACCTGCCCCTAGTGGGATCTTGTCCTTTTTAAGTCTTCTTCCTCCTCGTCTTCCTCTCTTTCCCTTCTTTTGCCTCCCTGCCTGTTTCCAGTTGGGGTGTTGTTCCATGGGATTTGCCATTGGGACTGGGGGTTCCCTAAAAAAACCCTTCCCTGATGGGTTCCTTCACTATACAGAGGTGTGAATCTGTTATAAGTGGATGTGGTGGCTCTATCATACTGATCATATTGGTAATCATGATCTCTAGGGTACTGAATATAGTTGTAAGGATGACTACCCCTATTAGGTCCTTGATTGGATGTTTTACCTCTAATTGGACGTGAAGGGCCCCAAGAATCATCCCTGAAACCCGAGTTATATGGTGGGGGATGATGTTGATAATTGCCTCTATCATTCCCATTTTTAGTGGGACCCCCTTTCCCTCTAGTGGGTTGTGTGTACACCTTGGAGTTAGCCCCCTGTGAGGATGAGGGATGGGGGCGGGCCACTGGGGTCCCTGGATGCGTTCTATTAGAAGAAGGCTGCAAAGTGGTGTTAGAAGGTATGGCTTCCGCGGTGTTAACTTTGGATTGCCATTTAAAAACTTCACACCTAGAAAAATCTCCAGAGTCTCTGATATATTTGGATTTTTTCTTTTCCTGTATATCTTTATCCCATTTAATCATTTTATTTTTCAATTCACTGGAATGTTTTGGAAAGTCCTGTGAATCCTGAAAAGGTTCTATTTTATTTTTAAGATCAATGATTTGTTTATCAAGGGTTTTCATTTTTCTCTGTTTTCTAATTAGCAAAAAATCCATTAATTCCTGACCTTTTTTATCAAAAAAATTGTACCATTCTTGCAATGACTCATCGTCAGTGAGACCATCGTTAGGTGGAAGATCCCATCTCAGTCTTCTGGGAACTAACTTAGATTTTTTATATTGCTCAAATGATACAATGTCCCACCATGCCTTAATTTTCTTTTCATAAATATAACCCATTTTTCTAAAGCAGGTGGATAGGTCATCTGAACTGCTAGAAGATTGGGTGTTAGAGAAGACTTCATTAAGTCTAACTTCTCTCTGTTCTAAAAATGAGAACACCTCCATGAATGCTGCTGAGAGAAATGTGATAGAAACAGATGTATAGAATAAGGGAACAATCAGCGCAAACAACCTCTAATATAACCTAAAAATGCCAGCTGAACACAAAAGGTAATCACAAGCCCAAAGATAATCTGTAAAATAAATGGTATGTGCAGCGCAATAGCTAAGATAAAACAAAATAAAATGTGACAGTCCAATCAAATAAAACAGATATTCAAATGTCCCATTGGATAATGATAAGACAAATTCCTCATAGAAGAGAGTGAGAAGAAATCTCTGCCGACTGGGATGACGATACAATCCTCCCCCACACATGCAATGTGCTTACCAGAATTGGTGGACCTCTCAATTAAGAGAAGGTCATGCGAGCATGTATCCACCCTGGGATAATGGGATGTGGCTGCTGCAGATGAATCCTTCCAATGTCAGGAGTGAGGAAAAGCCGGATACTATCTCCAATGAGCAAACAAACTTCCACTGTAGGATGCTGAATGGATCTCCGTAAAGTGCAGGTGCCAAGAGAAAGATGAAGGGGACAATCTAAGTGTACTCCGTATGTACTTTATTTAAAATAGGTTCTCATATAAAATCAGCGCTATCGCGCAATGCATAAAAGGCTGATACTGAACAGCAAGCCGGATCAACTATCCAGCAGAGAGATGGCAGCGGGTGACGTCCGTGCATAAGCTCTTGGAAACAATGAAAATAAAGAAAGTGGGGGATCCCTCTTATTTGAAAAAAGGTATCAGCACACTGGAAAATAACAAAGATGTAGTAGTCCGCCCCGCAGATAAGGGTGGGTGGTTGGTAATCATGAGTAAAACATACTATAAAGGAGAACTTGATAGATTGCTGTCAGACACAAACACATATAAGAAAATAGGTCATGATCCTGTTTTTCAGTTTAAAGATGAACTTCAAGCAATAATCTCCTCAGGGAAGGAGGACGGAGTTCTCACTAAAAAAGAAGCGTTATACTTAGATCCTAGCGCCTGTAGGAGACCTATTGTGTACTTTTTACCGAAAGTGCACAAGGATCCTTGTTTTCATCCAGGCAGACCGATTGTCAACGGTATTGATTCCGTATCAGCGAGATTAGGTCAATATATTGATTATTTTCTCAAACCGTTGGTGGCTACTACCACAGCGTATCTTAAAGATACAAAACACATCATTCAAATTTTGGAGAATACCCCTTGTAAAGCCAATAGCTTATTAGTCACAGCTGATGTCAGCTCTTTGTATACCATCATTGGCCACAAGGATGCTCTTACATCGGCTCAGTGGGCTCTAGATAAGTCTAGTTTACCATCTCCTTTGAAAAATTTCCTCATGAGATCATTAGATTTCTGTCTTTCCAGGAATTACTTCTGGCATGATGGGAATTTTTATTTGCAGACACTCGGTGTGGCTATGGGAGCCCGTTTTGCGCCGAGTGTCGCAAATCTATTTATGGCCCTCTGGGAGGAGGATTTTGTTTTTGGCGACAGACCTGTACAACTTGTATGTTACCAACGATACATTGATGATTTAATCATGATCTGGGAAGGAGACCTCATTGGCCTGCAGATGTTCATGTCAAGGCTTAATGGTAATACCAAGAACATATGTCTAACTTGGAACGCTGACCCCTCAAACATAGCCTTTTTAGATCTGGAAATTTTCAGAGAAGGTGAATCATTTAAAACAAAAATTTTTTTTAAACCCACAGACCGTAATGGATTCATTCCATTAGATAGTTGCCACCATCAATCGTGGCTCTGTAACATTCCCAAGGGGCAATTTATTCGCCTACGGCGTAATTGCACCCTTGAGTCTGATTACCATACACAAGCCAATATATTAGCTGATCGTTTTCTCCAAAAAGGATACAAAAGGGATCACATTTTGGGTGATATTCAGGTAGTTGGGAACATGGATCGAACCACCCTCATTACAGATTCTAATAAAAATGATAAAAAAGCAGGAGGTGCGAACAAATTTGAGTATAAAATCATTCTCGACTACAATATACAGCACAAAAAATTTGAAAAAATCATCCTGCGACACTGGGACATTTTAAGAAAAGATAGCGTTTTGGGTGCAGTGCTTCCTCTGCGCCCGAAATTCATCTACAAAAAACCACCTACTCTTAGGGATATTCTTGCTCCCAGTGTTGTAGACCCCCCTGTTATTAGAGAAAATAGGATTTTCAACTTTTTGTCAGGATTTTACGCATGCGGAAAATGTCCAGCATGCAGGCAATGTAAATTCAATCTAAAGAAGAGAAAGGATTTTATTGCTTTTGCCACCAAAAAAACATACCAGATCAAGAACCTCATTACATGTGACACTGTTGGGGTGGTATACATGCTTGAATGCGACTGCGGTCTCCAATATGTGGGGAGGACCTCTAGACCCATGGGAGTCCGCATAGCAGAACATGTAGGTAACATTAGGAGAGGTGTGAAGTCTCATTATGTGTCCAAGCATTTTAGAATGTTTCATGATAGGAATCCAAAATGCCTCAAATTTTGGGGTTTGGAAAAAGTGACTAAACACTGGAGAGGGGGCAACTTTATTAGGCAACTGAGCCAGCGTGAGTCCATGTGGATACATGAGACCAAGGTTGCTGTACCTAGAGGCTTAAACGTTGAGTTTGATCTCAACTGTTTTATTTCAGACAAATAGTTAGGTTGCCTTTATTTTATTGTTGATTTTTTATTGTCCCATGTTAAAGATGGCCGCGGGTATTTTTGTGTCCGACTTTTATTTTTATTTTTTCTATCACACATAAGGACCTAGGGTATTGTAACAAACTTCATACCACTTGTTTACCTTTATTGTATTTTTACTTGCTGGTGACACCGTGGTGGAAATCAGCCGTCTGTTCCTCTGACTTCCGGCTTTAGCATTTCCGTTTCTATGGTTACCAGCTGGGTATATCAGTTAGCCGGGTGACACTGAAGCTCCACCCTCGCTGACGAAGTCCTTCTGGACGTAACGCCGCGTACGGGGGTAAGAGCTTATGCACGGACGTCACCCGCTGCCATCTCTCTGCTGGATAGTTGATCCGGCTTGCTGTTCAGTATCAGCCTTTTATGCATTGCGCGATAGCGCTGATTTTATATGAGAACCTATTTTAAATAAAGTACATACGGAGTACACTTAGATTGTCCCCTTCATCTTTCTCTTGGCACCTGCACTTTACGGAGATCCATTCAGCATCCTACAGTGGAAGTTTGTTTGCTCATTGGAGATAGTATCCGGCTTTTCCTCACTCCTGACATTGGAAGGATTCATCTGCAGCAGCCACATCCCATTATCCCAGGGTGGATACATGCTCGCATGACCTTCTCTTAATTGAGAGGTTCACCAATTCTGGTAAGCACATTGCATGTGTGGGGGAGGATTGTATCGTCATCCCAGTCGGCAGAGATTTCTTCTCACTCTCTTCTATGAGGAATTTGTCTTATCATTATCCAATGGGACATTTGAATATCTGTTTTATTTGATTGGACTGTCACATTTTATTTTGTTTTATCTTAGCTATTGCGCTGCACATACCATTTATTTTACAGATTATCTTTGGGCTTGTGATTACCTTTTGTGTTCAGCTGGCATTTTTAGGTTATATTAGAGGTTGTTTGCGCTGATTGTTCCCTTATTCTATACCCACATATATTACCTAATAAAGGTTTTAACCCCCTGATTGCCTCTAGTTAACCCTTTCACCAGTGATCACCGTATAAGTGTTACAGGTGACGCTGGATGGTTAGTTTGCTTTTTATAGCATCAGGGCACACGCCATATATAACCCAATAAAGGTTTAACCCCCTGATCGCCCGGCGGGTGATATCAATTAGGTTTTAGCGCCAGAGAGGGTCTGCGTCGCCCCAGGCAGCGTTAGGTTATTACCAGTAACGCTAACACCCACGCGCAAAGCATACACCTCCCTTAGTGGTATAGTATCTGAACAGATCAATATCTGATCTGATCAGATCTATACTAGCGTCCCCAGTGGTTTAGGGTTCCCAAAAATGCAGTGTTAGCGGATTCAGCCCAGATACCTGCTAGCACCTGCGTTTAGCCCCTCCGCCCAGCCCACCCAAGTGCAGCATCGATCGATCACTGTAACTTACCAAACACAACACACATAACTGCAGCGTTCGCAGAGTCAGGCCTGATCTCTGCGATCGCTAACAGTTTTTTTTGTAGCGTTTGATATATTTGCTGATGACAGTCAGGAGCTTTTTTTCCTGTGAATCTTACTAGTGTACCCTTAAATTTAGAGCCCAAAATGGCAAATCGAAGGTACACTAGTAAAGAGGCCTACGAGATTCTGAGCATGACAGATAGTGAAGAGGAGGTCACGGATCTGTCAGATTCAGGCTCAGAATACCTTCCTGTAGAAGACAGCGGCTCCATGTCAGATAGCCCGGGCGATGAAGATGAGGTCCCTGCTAAGGTCAGGCGCACCCGATCCCGATCTTGTTGAGGAGCAAGAACCGCAGGTCTCTCGTATCATGGAGCAGAGTAATACTAGCGCCGCTATTCCTTCTGGTGGACTGGCAAAAACCAGCGGCCTAGTACAGCCTGGGCGTACATCCAGCACTGCAGTATCACGTGGTGACGTGGCGAGTCCCATAAGTGCAGTTCAAGCTGGCGAGGTGGTAAGCACAAGTAATGTCCCGTGCCACCAAGAAGAAGAAGACAAAGGCAGGCCCGTCGTGCCCATAGTGCCCTTCCTGCAGAATTTGCCTATCCTGATTGGGTCCCCACCACTTCTGCAGCACCCGTACTTCCCCATTCACTGCCCAACCCAGTATTCAGGTGGAAACAGCTGATTTTTGTTCGCTGTTTTTCACGGAAGATCTCTATAGATCTATTGTGGACCAGAGTAATTTATATGCTGGTCAATTCATCGCCGCTAATCCCCAGTTGCCTTCCATTTCCAGAGATTGGAAACCAATTACGGTTTCCGAATTTAAGACCTTCCTGGGCCTTTCCCTCAACATGGGCACACATAAATTTTCGTCAATATGTGCTTATTGGTCCACGCACCTGTAGCGGGTATATGCTTTCTATTTTTTGAATCTGGTGGGGAAAACTGTGATGTATGGTTCCCTGGGGCCCACCAGGTGGCACTGTCGCTTTGGGCCCGGGGTTGAGTCATCGTTGCGGTGGCGTACCTCTTTTGGTCTCTCTCAGCGGTTGTATGGTGGGGCGGGGAACCCGCCATGCTTGCTGGGAGGGGGTATAAAGGGGCGGCCATTTTTGGTGGAGGGAGTCGAGCCCGGGCACCTTCAGCCTGAGGGCGGTGGTTCGTGTCGGTCCCCTAGGTGGGTCTAGGCCTAGAGGACGTTCGGAGGTCGCGTTCCATCCCAGGCACCTTTAGCCTGGGGTGAGGTACTCGGAATGGAGGTCTGGAGGTCAGTGCCCAACACTGAGTTCTGCGAGGGAAGGAGGTCCTAGGGAACCCCTGGAGTGGGTACCCGAATCCGGAAGGCGTAATGGACCGGTGGGAGATACTTACTTGAAGACCCGGTGCAGCATATTGCCAGTGACAGGTGAGCCTCCCATCGGAGACCGCTTGGAAGGAAATCCCCCCCTCGCTCAGAGACCGCAACCCACTTTCAGGGAGGAAAGTGGAGAGTTCATTGTGTCTGGGCCTACTCGCATCCACACCTACTTTTCTGTTCTGTTCTACAAGGGAGTCTAACTGATTGTGTTCATTCAAGAAGAATAAAGGAGTGTTGGACTTTAATGGTGTGGGGCTCATTTTCTGGCAGACATTGTTCAAGGTAACTCCAGGTGCAGAACACTGACCCGAAGGTAAAACAAGAACTTTGCTTCCACCACACAAACATCTGCGGTGAGGGCTTGGCGTGGTGACCCCGCTCTCTCTCCTCTAAAGTACCCCTAGACAAGAGACAGATGAGCTGATAGAAGAGAGGGGAGAGAGGAAGCCGCTACACACCCAATTGACCACATGCCTGTGTTCTCTGCCTCCATGCCCAGGAAACAATACGAGCAGATTTTGCGGTTCATGCACTTTAACGACTATGAACTTTGTCGTCCACGTGGAGACCCTGAATACGACCGGCTCTACAAAATTCAGCCCCTCATAAACCACTTCAACGAACGTTTTGCAGCCTTGTTTATTCCCGATCAAGTTGTCTGCGTTGATGAGTCCCTGATTAAATTTTCTGGCCGCTTGTCTTTCAAGCAGTACCTTCCCAGCAAGCGTGCCAGATACGGGGTCAAGCTCTATAAGTTCTGTGACAGTGCAACAGGCTATGTATAGAGCTTTACGGTTTATGAGGGAAAAGATAATCAGGTTGAGCCGGTCAACTGCCCGGATTACATAGGGAGCGCTGGCAAGATAGTGTGGAACTTGGTGTCACCCTTATTCGGAAAGGGGTTCCACTTGTATGTGGACAATTATTACACGAGCGTGCCACTGTTTAGTCACTTGTTTGTTCATCAGATTGGAGCATGTGGCACCGTGCGACCTAATCGCCGGGGCTTTCCCCAGGGGCTTGTAGATTCTGGTCTTAGGCTGGGGGAGAGAGCCTGCTTGAAGTGTAATAATTTGCTCGCTGTGAAGTGGAGGGATCATAAGAATGTTTTCCTTCTTACCTCCCTTCATGCAGACACGATAGTCCAAATTCGTACGGCGACTGGTGTTGTGGAGAAACCCCTTTGTGTCCATGAATATAACCAAAATATGGGAGGGGTGGACCTCAACGACCAGAAGTTGGCGCCGTATCACATTGCCCCTAAGGCGAGACGCTGGTACAAAAAAGTGTCTCTATCCTTATTCCATTTGGCTTTGCTGAACGCTCATGTGCTATACAGAGCTTCAGGCGGGACCTTATCTCTCCTAAAATTCCAGGATGAGATAGTCACAGAACTCCTGTATCCAGGCGGTTCTGCACCTCATCATCCCCTACCAAATGCAGTAAGCCGGCTGCATGAGAGGCATTATCCGTATGTCCTTGAGAGTACCCCTACCCAACGAGCCCCCCAAAAAAGATGTTGTGTCTGTAGCAAGCGCGGATTTAGGCGTGACACCCGTTATTTTTGTCCACTCTGTCCTGACAATCCTGGTCTGTGCATTGGTAAATGTTTTGAACGCTACCACACAAAAGTGAAGTTTTAGCGTAGGGTACAGCATTGCACAGAACAAGACACACTTACACAGGGTCTCCCGAGATGCCATCACATTTTGAGAGACCCGAACCGTTACAGTTGAGTAAAAAAAAAGTGTAAAAAAAACGTAAAAAACAAAACACAAAAAAAAATAAAATAAAAAAATGAAAAAAATTGTTGTTGTTTTATTGTTCTCGCTCTCTCTCTATTTTCTCTGTATTGTTCTGCTCTTTTTTACTGTATTCTATTCTGCAAAGTTTTATCATGCTTGCTTTTCAGGTATGTAACTTTTTGTTTTCAGGTACGCCATTCAGTTGCAGCGCGGAATTATTTATCTTGACAGCAACAGCATTTGCTCCCACGATACATAAAGCCGTGACTCCAACGCTGTAGGAGGTGATTTCACCACCACAGTAAAAAAAAAGAGCATATATGCCGAAGCATGGGGGCAGCAGGGGCGGAGGAGTGCTTTTGCTCCTAATGCCGCGTACATACAGTCGAAATTCCGAGGGAGGCTTGCCCGTGGAAAAGTCTGACCGTATTTACGCGGCATAACCTTTTATGCCGCGTACATACGGTCGAAATTCCGACGGAGGCTTGCCCGTGGAAAAGTCCGACCGTGTTTACGCGGCATAACTTTTTTGTGAGAGGATGCCCCCATGCTTCGGCATATATAAATGGTGCATGTATGCCCATCATTAGAAGTGAGTGGATGAAGGGAGGTATTCTAATGGTGGGCATACCCACCGATCAATCTCTTTTTTTCATGCAGCCAACAGGCTGCATGAAAAAAAAGATTACAATACATGTTCAACAAGGACCAGCAACGAATGGTTATACCAGAATGATGCCTGTGGGTTTAGGTATCATCTTGGTATCATTCTTTTCATCCAGCGGTCGGCTTTCATGTAAAAGCAATTATAGTGGCTAATTAGCCTCTAGACTGCTTTTACAAGCAGTGGGAGGGAATGTCCCCCCCCGATATAAACAGCGCCATTGGGAAATTGGGAAATCATTTTATCACACCGATCTTGGTGTGGTCAGATGCTTTGAGTGCAGAGGAAAGATCTAGGGTCTAACACCCCAATTTTTTTCAAAAAAAGAGTACCTGTCACTACCTATTGCTATCATAGGGGATATTTACATTCCCTGAGATAACAATAAAAATGGTAAAAAAAATAAAAATGGTAGGAACAGTTCAAAAATAAAATAAAAAAAGCAAAATAAATAATAAAAAAAAAATAAAAATAAAAAAAATAACACCCCTGTCCCCCCCCTGCTCTTGCGCAAAGGCGAACGCAAGCGTCGGTCTAGCGTCATATGTAAACAGCAATTGCACCATGCATGTGAGGTATCACCGCAAAGGTCAGATCGAGGGCAGTCATTTTAGCAGTAGACCTCCTCTGTAAATCTAATGTGGTAACCTGTAAAGGCTTTTAAAGGCTTTTAAAAATGTATGTAGTTTGTCGCCGCTGCGCATTTGTGTGCAATTTTAAAGCATGTCGTGTTTGGTATCCATGTACTCGGCCTAAGATCCTCTTTTTTATTTCATCAAACATTTGGGCAATATAGTGTGTTTTTGTGCATTAAAATAAGTGTATTTTTTCCCCAAAAAATGCATTTGAAAAATCGCTGCGCAAATACTGTGTGGGAAAAAAAATGCAACACCCACTATTTTAATCTGTAGGGCCTTTGCTTTAAAAAAATATATAATGTTTGGGGGTTCAACGTAATTTTTTTGCAAAAAAAAATATGTTTTCATGTAAACAAAAAGTGTCAGAAAGGGCTTTGTCTTCAAGTGGTTAGAAGAGTGGATGATGTGTGACATAAGCTTCCTAATGTTGTGCATAAAATGCCAGGAATGTTCAAACCCCCCCCCCCCAAATGACCCCATTTTGGAAAGTAGACACCCCAAGCTATTTGCTGAGAGGCATCTTGAGCCCATTGAATATTTTTTTTTTGTCCCAAGTGATTGAATAATGACAAAAAAAAACAAAATGTACAAACAGTTGTCACTAAATTATATATTGCTCAAACATGCCATGGTTATATGTGGAATTGCACCCCAAAATACATTATGTTGCTTCTCCTGAGTACGGGGATACCACATGTGTGGGACTTTTTGGTAGCCTAGCCGCGTACAGGACCCCGAAAACCAAGCACCGCCTTCAGGCTTTCTAAGGGTGTAAATTTTTGATTTCACTCTTCACTGCCTATCACAGTTTCGGAGGCCATGGAATGCCCAGATGGCACAAAACCCCCCCAAATGACCCCATTTTGGAAAGTAGACACCCCAAGCTATTTGCTGAGAGGTATGGTGAGTATTTTGCAGATCTCGCTTTTTGGCACAACGTTTTGAAAATTGAAAAAAAAAAAAAAATGTCCTTTCTTCATTTTCAAAAACAAATGAGAGCTGTAAAATACTCACTATGCCTCTCAGCAAATAGCTTGGGGTGTCTACTTTCCAAAATGGGGTAATTTGGGGGGGTTTTGTGCTATCTTGGCATTTTATGGCCTTCAAAACTGTGATAGGTAGTGAGGAGTGAAATCAAAAATTTACACCCTTAGAAATCCTGAAGGCGATGATTGGTTTTCGGGGTCCCGTACGTGGCTAGGCTCCCAAAAAGTTTCACACATGTGGTATCCCCGTACTCAGGAGAAGCAGCAAAATGTATTTTGGGGTGTAATTTCACATATGCCCATGGCATGTGTGAGCAATATATCATTTAGTGACCACTTTGTGCAAAAAAAAAGTTTGTCATATTCCCGCAACTTGTGGCAAAATATAAAATATTCCATGGACGCAACATGCCTCTCAGCAAATAGCTTGCGGTGTCTACTTTCCAAAATGGCGTCATTTGGGGGGCAGGTTTGTGCTATTTTGGCATTTTATGGCCTTCGAAACTGTGATAGGTAGTGAGGAGTGAAATCAAAAATTTACACCCTTAGAAATCCTGAAGGCGATGATTGGTTTTCGGGGTCCCGTACGTGGCTAGGCTCCAAAAAAGTCACACATGTGGTATCCCCGTAATCGGGAGAAGCAGCAAAATGTATTTTGGGGTGCAATTCCACATATAACCATGGCATGTGTGAGCAATATATCATTTAGTGACAACTTTTTGTAAAAAAAAAAAAATTTTTGTCATTATTCAATCACTTGGGACAAAAAAAAAATATCCTTGGGGAGTCTACTTTCCAAAATGGGGTCATTTGGGGGGGTTTGTACTGCCCTGCCATTTTAGCACCTCAAGAAATGAGATAGGCAGTCATAAATTAAAAGCTGTCTAAATTCCAGAAAATGTACCCTAGTTTGTAGACGCTATAACTTTTGCGCAAACCTATAAATATACGCTTATTGACATTTTTTTTACTAAAGACATGTGGCTGAATAAATTTTGTCCTAAACGTATGACTAAAATTTAGTTTATTCGATTTTTCTTATAACAAAAATTAGAAAATATTTTTTTTTTTTCAAAATTTTTGGTCTTTTTCCGTTTATATTGCAAAAAATAAAAATCGCAGAGGCAATCAAATACCATTAAAAGAAAGCTCTATTTGTGTGAAGAAAAGGACGCAAATTTCGTTTGGGTACAACATTGCATGTCCGCACAATTTCTAGTTAAAGCAGCGCAGTGCCAAATTGTGAAATCACCTCTACTCATTATGGTCCGTATTGGTCCGGTCCTTAAGTGGTTAACAGGGGCGTGTAAATAAAATTTTTGATGCAATACTTTGCAGCAGGGCTCATTGCTGTGCTCCAACTACAGTATCTGTGAGGGGTTGCAGTGTTGTGGCACCAGTGCCTAAGGCACAATTTTTATGCCCCTGTTCAACGGGGGCATGTAATTACAATTCTTGATCTAATAACTCACAGCAGGGCCCATTCCTGCGCCCACCAAGAGTAACTGTGAGGGCTTACAGTGTTGTGGCAACACCCCCACCACCAAAGGCCCAATTTTTCTGCCCCTGTTCAACAGGGGCATGTAATTACAATTCTGGATCTAATATTTTACAGCTGGGCCCATTCCTGCGCCCACCAAGAGTAACTGTGAGGACTTACAGTGTTGTGGCACCAGCACCACCACCAAAGGCCCAATTTTTCCTACCACTGTTCAACAATGGCATGTAATTACAATTATTGATATAATAGTTCACAGAAGGGCGTTCCAGCGCCCACCAAGAGTAACTGTGAGGGCTTACAGTGTTGTGGCAACACCAACACCTAAGGGCCAAATTTCTGCAGAGTATATACGGCAGGCCCCTACTTTCAAACATCCAACTTACAAACGACTCCTACTTGCAAACGGAAGGAGACAACAGGAAGTGAGAGGAAATCTACCCCTAGGAAGGCAAATTCTCTCCTGTAAGAGTTAATATGGTAAAGGTGTCTCCTCTCCACTGATGCTTTAGCACCAATCCTCGTTTCAATAAAAAACCCAAATTTTCAAAAAACATTTGTCATTGGGACGGAAAGTGAAATGTTCTGAACAGGTGCACAGACAGCAAAACAAATGTTACAGGGGTGATAACCCTTCCCTATGTTTTCCAAAAAGCTTAAAAATAGATTTTTTGGCTGGAGCTACACTTAAAAAATGTACCTGTTCCAAATTACAAACAGATTCTACTTAAAAACAAACCTAGAGTCCCTGTCTTGTTTGCACCACCTGTATACTGCTGTTCAGAGTATATAGGGCCTTTTTTATTTTGGGTGCAGGGTTCCCCTTAATATCCATACAAGATCCAAAGGGGCTGGTAGTGGGCTGGGGGTTACCAATGCCATTTTTCTCAATGATTTTCATCCATATTGCCTGGGACCAGACATTACATTAAAGCCGCAAGCAGTTTTAAATGACTTTTTCCTTTAGAAATGTCATTTTGTGCAGGGACAGTTTTAAACAAGGGAAACACGTGCCACTTCACAGGCATACTATAGACACCCCCCAGGTACGATATTTAAAGGAATATTTCACGTTTTTTTTCACTTTAAGGATCATTAAAATCACTTTTTTTTTGCATTGATACATGTCCCCTGGGCCAGGACTGGGTCCCCAAACCCTTTTTAGGACAAAAACTAACTTTTGATTTCGAACATTCGCGTCCCATAGAATTTAATAGGGTTCTAAAGTTTGCTCGAACTTTCGGTCCGTTCGCAGGTTTTGGCGCAAACCGAACCGGGGGGTGTTCGGCTCATCCCTATTTATAGATCTTTAGTTAGACCCTATTTAGAGTAATGTGTCCAGTTCGAGAAAAGCTATTGATAAGATAGGATCAGTCCAGAGATGACAAAAATGGTAAAAAAAAAAGTCTGGGTATAAAACATAATGAGACTGCAGGGAAAGGGGAGACACGATTAAAGTGGTTGTAAACTCCCAAATTAAAAAAAAAAAAAAAAAAAAAACCTGAAAGACAAAGGCATAATGAGCTAGTATGACTAGCATACTAGCTCATTATGAATTACTTACCTTAGATCGAAGCCCCCAAAGCCGTCCTCGTCTCCCCCTCTGGCCGCAGACATCTCCCCCAGTGGTTACTTCTGGGTATCGCCGCTCTGGCGCTGTGATTGGCCGGAGAGGCGAAGACGTCACTCCGCGTATGCGCACAGGAGCCGTCAAAGCTGGCATTACCCATTGAGAAAACTGCCATTCTCAGTGCGCCTGCGCCGTTGTCTACGGCGCGCATGCGCCGTAGACAACGGTGCATTCTTTGTGGCAAATATCTCTTAACCGTATAGGTTTTGAAGATATTGCAAACACCTACAGGTAAGCCTTAATCTAGGCTTACCTGTAGGTAAAACAAGTCAGAGAGGGTTTACAACCACTTTAAAACCTTTTAATACAATAAGGGTGGCAATAATTTTCAGGTGGGCAGCATTTTCAGTATGAAGCTAGGATCAAGAACACTGGGATATAATCTCAAAATAGAAGGAGAAAGGATAAAAACTAACCTTTGAACATACTTAGAACAAACATAGATCGATACCTCAACATGAAAAAGTAAAAAAAAGAGCCTGGTTGTGCAGGCTCGATGGACCACTTGGTCTTTTTCTTCTGTCACTTTTTTATGTTTTTATGTTACTGTGTGTGAAAGAATAATCGTTAATTAGGTTAAAACATAACAGGTATTTTATGTGAGTTCAGTAGAACATAACAGTTCATGTTTGGCTGTAGTAGATGCCAGTTGAAATTACAGCAACATAAGTAACATAAGTAATTAAACATGTCAGGTTTTCACAATGCTAACAAGCTGGGCTGATGGGCAATACAATTTTCCTCGTCAAGCAATCCATTTTGAGCAGTGTCTGTATTATGAATCAGCTGGTGTTTGGGATCCATTGTTTAAATAACACTTATTCAATTACAGCATTAAATATGCAAGGACATATAACTAGTAGGGCTGCGGAAATTAATGATTAATTGCTCGATTAATCGTTAATTTCTTTGATCGTTTAAAATAATTTTGATCGGGACGATCCGCGGATTGAGGTCCGCGGTCTCACCCATAGGAAAGGCCGCGGCTTCGGCCTAGCTCCGGAGCGGCGGCCATCTTGGTACACCCGGCGGCGGCCTATTAGCGGCGCTCTGACGTCATCATCACCCGCCTGCTTGTGTCGTCTGCGGACGGGTCTGCCTGCTGTCTATTCCGGTAAGAGCAGACAATCGGAGATGTGGGGAGATGTGGATATTACGGTATGGGGGGAGATGTGGGGAGATGTGGACATTACAGTATGGGGGGAGATGTGGGGAGATGTGGACATTACAATATGGGGGGAGATGTGGATATTACAGTATGGGGGGAGATGTGGATATTACGGTATGGGGGGAGATGTGGACATTACAGTATGGGGGGAGATGTGGATATTACAGTATGGGGGAGATGTGGACATTACGGTATGGGGGAGATGTGGACATTACAGTATAAAATAAAAAAAATTGTAAAAACTGTATGTGCGTTATAATTAATCAAAATTAGTTGATTAATCGATTTAAAAAAAAAAAAAACGATTAATCGAACACAAAAATTTTAATCAGTAACAGCCCTAATAACTAGTTATTTTGAATATATCAGGTGTTTGAAATATTTGTATCAGCATTTCTAACTTTTCAAGTGTTATAGTTTGTTTTCTAAAATATTATTACAGTATATTTGGCTGTCTGTATGTTTTAGTGGAATAACATATTTAACAGGCAATGTCTGATGCACAGGTTCTGTGATTCTCTATGGCAATGATGTTCATATAAAGCCACGGTAATACATTAAGCCTTCATGGCCTGTGCATTTAAACTTTTTTCTCTGTATAACCGCTTCTATCATTTTATTTAAGCCACTGATATTTTATATTTGGCATATTATATAAATACTATTTTACTGATATTTTAAATTTGGTATATAAAAGCTAAACTCTAGGAAGATATAAAAAGAACCAATTAATGCAGTTATGTATTCATAACAGAAATACATGGTATTGTGATAACCGCATTTTGAATGCAATTACAACACACTAAAATCTTGGCAGGCAGTACACCCGCACTGCCACTCACCATATTATACATCCTTGCTTGCTGGTGTGCTGCTTTATAAAAAAGGGTTCGGAGGTATTTTTTACAGTTTTATTATGTGCTACCAGGCAATTCAAAATAAATAGGCTTCCTTAAAGGGTAACTCCACTTTTGTGGGAGAAACAAAAATAGCAATTAAAAAATAATAATATAGCGTATACAATTGCTACTCAAGTCAAATTGTAATCGAATGTTATAAAAAATTACCTTTCCTTTTCAATCTGCAGCTCTGTAGTTCTCTGTAAAATGCATTGTAACATGGCTACCTGGAGGTGTTCTATACACAGAATGTGTACAGAACACCCCCCAGAAACATAATTTCCTGCTTGTGTGATTGGCTCACTGATTTTCCCAGAAGTCTGCACTAAGATACAAGTCAGATATCAGGCAACCCCCTGCAACAAAAAATTAATTTTTGGTGAGATACTTCCAGTAGGAAATCACCTCTAAAAGGATGCAGACCCTGCAATTTTCCTCATTAATGCCCTGCAGGTGCAGCAGCTGAAACCACTCTCATTCGATATCCTTACCACATGGACACAGACAAACACTCAGAGATTTCTTCAGAATAACAAAAGGTAGGAATCTGCAACAAAGTTTGTTAAAATCCTTGTAATGTACATAGATCATCCAGAGGGGAATGTTTTTTTCTCAACAAATGTGGAGTTACGCTTTAACACAGCGCACCTTGACACACTATAACACAGGTGCATTAATGCAATCCATAGCCTAATTGAGCACTTTTAAATGCAACTAGTTCACAGCTCTTAGATTGCTAACAGGTTTAGTTTACAGCCTACTTTGAATACTATCTGAATTTCTGGACTGCTGGGTCATAGTTAAGCACTAATCGAACCAGAGCCCCATAATATCTTTTCACAATTACAGGATGTTAAAGCGGAGGTTCACCCAAATTACTGACTTAATGCTATACACTTCTGTGCATAGCATAGATGCACAAATGACAAAAAATTATTTTATAAGTGTTGTATTTACCTTTATATATTCTGTTTCTTTATGTTACTTCCTGTCTTACTCCCGCGGGAGTGGGCGTGTGCATTCCTTTTCCCCGACTCCTGGGAGCTAAGTGTAAACATTCCCAGGAGTCAGTGCGGATCGCTGCTGCGTGCGAAATCTCGCAAGATCATCTGCTCTCCCTCCCCGTACTGACCTGTGTATTTTTGGTTGCCATCACAACGGGGCGGGAACTTCCGACGCCTCCGCCCGTTGTGATGGCAACCAGGAAGTGTTGACGGCGCTGCTCGCCGTCAACACGTATCACGTCAGATAGACCGGTGAATGCCGGGAGACGCGCATTCACCGCTACCCGGAAGTCTGTGCTTGTGGGCTTCACAATGCCCACAAGCAAAATGGAAAACAGCAACCTTTTTTATAAACGTTTCTTTTTTTACCAAAACGGACGGGGGATGTAATAAAGCGCAGGGCAAGTGAGTACTAAACTAGTAATCTGTAACCACATTTAATGGACTGAAAAAAAAAATAACTATGGACCGCGGAACCTCCGCTTTAACACCTACTGATACTTCAGTTACAAGTGATGATGTTGCCTGGTTTGAGTCATGCCTTCCTATACCTTGGTAGAGTTTCCAGCTCTTTCAATGCCAGTTTTGAAGTCCAATTTCCCTTGCTAAAAATTGAGTAGTCCTACTGATCATATTGCACTCTCAACAATAACATACATTCAAAACAGATAGCTTTGTCGGAAACTCACTAAATTTCCATGACATGTGAATTCATGGCCACTTGAATCCCAACTGTTACGTAGATTCCAACATCTGCCAAAAAAAATCAGTTTTGTATGCACTGACAATTCCATACCTACCATACACACAAATGCATCATGTGTATGTTTAACAGCCTGGGGATCATTCATAAAACATGGTAATGCTTCCATTAGTGTAAAAAATTAGAAATAACTCTAGAGTCAGTAGAAAAGACATGAAAATTCTATTTATCTCCCATTCAATTTTTTCAAACTTTTTTATTTTTTGCTCATTAAACCCAACTGTTTACCATGCCCATCTTATCAATAGTCTTAAAATCGTATGGGTTTAACAGTGTTAAAAGACAGGTATTTTCTAACCAATTCTCTTTTGCAGCATTCATCTTGGGGAGCAAGTGAACAGATGGGGTAAAAATGTGTACCAGACTGACTTCCTAATAAATGGTGACACTGGCAGCCAGGATACAAGCATTGTGCAGCTTTGAAAATGAAAGGCAGAATCCCCAGGGATGTTATATGTAAATATTTTTTTTTTGCTTTGGTCTTTTTTTTACAATTTTTATCAAATCTTTATTTTACAAATAAGAATTAATTAGAAGATGTGTAGATAATGTTCCTTTAGAAAGCCCAAAAATACCTTTATGCTTTATAGTAGACAAGACCACTTTGTCATTTGTGCTAGTGGGGGGAAAGAGATATTGGGGTTTATTTACTAAAGACAAATCCACTTTGCACTACAAGTGCACTTGGAAGTGCAGTCGCTGTAGATCTGAGGGGGGCATGCAAGGAAAATAAAAAACAGCATTTCTTTCTCGTACATCACGGGACACAGAGCGACATAGTCTTTACTAATGGGTTATATAGATACCGTCAGGTGCTGGCACTGGCAACTTCCAAAACCGGAAGTACCCTCCCCTATATAAGCCCCTCCCATCCGGGAGCACCTCAGTTTTTTGCCAGTGTCTAAGGTGTTGGCCAAGAAGAAACATGTGTTTTTCACTGAGCTTGCGTACAGGTTCTTTTGGGCCTCAGTAAGCTATTCCGGATCCGACCAAAAAAGCTTCATAGCTAAACGGTCGGTACCCGGGCCTTGCAGAGAAGAGCAAGGTTTTGCCTGTAATGCTTCTCTTAGGAGAGCTGGACCCTGGGATCCAGAGCTCTGGTCATACCCACGACCAAGATGTTTTCTGTGCAGGGTGCTATACAGGTCCAGGGGAGTGGAATCCTTGGGAACCCGGTCCCTGAAGGTTTGATTACAATGCCTGCCGTGATAGGTGAAGTTTGGGCTTTTGTGGACCAAACAAAGTCCTGCGGCGGGGAACAGGTAAGTGGGGGCCCCCAGGAACTTGGTTCTATTGGGGGACCCCCAAGCCTAATTTGTCTTTCTGTCTGTTACCTAATGGTATTCCCGCAAAATTCTGTGCATGCCTGTAACTACTAAAAAAATGTAATAATTTTTAATGGTGGTCAAGAAAAAAAAAGAATTTTTTTTTTATATATATATTTAATATATTAGACTGCGGTACCTGTGTTTGTCCACTAGAGGCCGCTGTGGAATGTTTTCTTGTCATGTGGACTAGTTTCTTCTCAGCAGAGCAAGTCCAGGCAGATGGTGAGTTCTCTCATGGGAAACTGCTTCCTCTGCCATGTTGCAATGCTCGTCCATCCCCCGGCCTGCGGCAAAGAGGGGCCCTGGCTCTTGTCCCTAGTTTCCATTTTTTCGAAATTAGCGCCAAAGGCGCACGTGGCGGCGCGCGTGCGCGTGCACGCGCCTCTATATATAGAGGTGAGACGGAAAAGGGGGCGGAGCCTGGGGGATGACGCTCTGTGCGCGCCGCAGCGCTTCTGCGCATGTGCGGGCGTCCCAGCATGATAAAAATCACAATATTGTGTGGTGAGCTGGCTATGAAGTGCAGAGACAGAGCTGGCAACATTTAAAAAAGGGCATACAGTAAGCGGTTGATACAGGCATCCCCTAGAAAGGCACATTAGTAGACACCAACTGTTTCTTATAGCAGCATTTATGCTAGACTATTGTCAGTAACTGGTGTATTTCGGCTGGAATACCTCAGCTTTGTGGCTTAGGAATATGCCGTCTAAAAACTCCGGGACTAGAAATTCCAGGAGGAATAGGGGGTCTCCATCGGGCTCTGAGGATCTTGGGCATGCTTTGGCTGCACCAGTCTCCCCTGAAGAATCAGAGGTTAGTGACCGTAGAGCACCCTCAGGAGTACCTGGTACTGTGGCTGTCCTCAGTTCTCCTGCTCCTGTGTATGTAACAGAGGAGGTTTTTTCCTCAGCTCTGGGAGGGCTGGAAGAGAGATTGTCAGCATTGATCGCGGCTTCCCTGTCACAGGAGAAAAGCGCCCGATCTCCGTCTCCTCCCTCAGAGTGCCTGTTAACAGAGCAACAGTCCCATACAGGGATCGACCTACCTGAAGGGGATCAGGATGAGGTCGATTCGGTTGTAGAGGAATCAACAGTGGAAGAGCCATTCTCAGCATCACATGCTGAAAGGTTATGGGTTCAGTCCCTGACTAATATGGTCCGATCAGCATTTAAAATGCCACTTGCGGAGCCATCATCCACTTCTGTCTCCTCGTTGGGGTCGCTAAAAGCTCCCCAGACTGTTTGTTCCTTTCCGATCCATCCTTTACTGGAAGGGCTCATTTACCAGGATTGGGAGCATCCTGACAAAATATTTACTCCCGCTAAGAGATTTCCGGTGGTCTATCCCATGGAGGATAAGTTCATCAGAAAATGGAAGGTCCCTACAGTGGACGCAGCCATCTCTTGTGTGAATAAATCACTGACATGTCCGGTGGATAATGTCCAAATGTTCAAGGACCCAATAGATAAAAAATTGGAGTCCTTATTAAAATCTGCTTTTTCTACAGCAGGATTGGTGACACAACCAGCAGTGGCAGCTATTGGGGTCTGCCAAGCAGTGAAGGATCAGTTGAAACAGGTCTTAAGGGACTTGCCAGATCAGCAGGCTCTTGCCCTAGCTGATCTACCTAGAGCCTTATGCTTTGCGGTGGACGCCATAAAGGATTCAATCCATCAGGCCTCCCGCCTTACGCTGTCTGTAGTACATATGCGCAGGCTTCTATGGCTCAAAAACTGGTCTGCTGAAGCTCCCTGTAAAAAATTGCTGGTCAGCTTCCCATTTCATGGTGAGCGCTTATTCGGGGAAGACCTGGACAAGTATATCCAGAGAATTTCCAGCGGTAAAAGTACACTTTTGCCGGTTAAAAATAGAGTTAGAGGTCCCTCTTTTAAGAGGCCGGCTTCTCCAGTCCCTAGGACATCGGCTGTGAAACAGTTCCGACGGCCTCCTCGGTCAAATCCCGGAGGTAAAAATCAGGGACAGTTGCAGGGTAACAAGAAGCCCTGGAGCAGGAGAGGTACAAAACCTCCCCCAAAGTCAAATGCATGAAGGGTTGCCCCCACTCAATCGGGTGGGGGGAAGACTTCAGTTGTTCACAGAGACCTGGCGGGACACGATCCGAGACAGATGGGTGCTCTCCGCAGTAAATCTGGGATACAAATTGGAGTTAAAAAACTCCCCTCCTTCCCGCTTTATAAGGTCAAACGTGCCAAGGGATCCCCAGAAGAGAGGATCCCTCCTGTTGGCACTGGAACAATTATTGCTCCAAGCAGTAATTATAGAGGTTCCCCTGGAAGAATGGGGGTTCGGGTTTTACTCAAACCTCTTTACAGTTCCGAAGCCAAACGGGGACGTGAGGCCCATATTAAATCTAAAAGGGCTAAACAAATTCCTACATATCAGGACTTTCCGGATGGAGTCGATCCGATCGGTAGCCACTGCCCTACAAGGGGAGGAATGGTTAGCCTCGATCGACATCAAAGATGCTTATTTGCACATTCCCATCTTTCCAGCCCACCAAAAATTTCTACGCTTTGCGGTAGAAGGGCGCCATTTTCAGTTCAGAGCCTTACCCTTCGGTCTGGCCACAGCACCAAGAGTGTTCACAAAAATTCTGGCCCCATTATTGGCCAATCTAAGGACACGAGGTGTAACGATAATGGCATATCTAGACGACTTGTTGCTGATAGACCACTCAGTGGAAAAACTAGAAGTGGTTGTTCACGAGACAATCAAGTTTCTGGAATATCACGGTTGGATTATCAACCGAGACAAGTCAGCCCTAAAACCAGTCAAAAGTCTGGAATACTTGGGGCTAAGGCTGGATTCAGACCAGAGAAAAATTTTCTTGCCTCAAGAAAAGGGGTCGTCTTTGAGAGATTTGATCCACTTAGTGGGTTCAAAAAGACAGCCATCCATACGCCTGTGCATGAGGCTGCTGGGAAAAATGGTGGCATCATTCGAAGCAGTACCCTACGGTCAATTCCATTCAAGGAAATTGCAAAGGGCCATACTGTCAGCCTGGAACAAAAAAGTTCAGGCTCTGGACTTACCAATGTCCTTGTCCCCTTCCGTTCGCAAGAGCCTCCGCTGGTGGTTGGTTCCCCAGAATCTGGAAAGAGGGAAATCCTTCAGTCCGATTTCCTGGAAGGTGGTCACTACAGATGCCAGCCTTATAGGCTGGGGAGCAGTACTGGAGCAATGGTCTCTCCAGGGCAAGTGGTCAGAAGCAGAAAAGGCCCTGCCCATCAATCTCTTAGAGATACGTGCAGCCCGGTATGCCCTAGTAGCATGGACATCCAAACTCCAAGGGTCCCCTGTCAGAGTTCAATCAGACAATGCCACAGCAGTGGCATATATCAATCGTCAGGGGGGCACCAGGAGTCGTGCAGCCCAAAGGGAAGTAAATTACATCCTGAGATGGGCAGAAAGATATGTCCCAGCCATATCTGCGGTATTCATTCCAGGAGTGGAGAATTGGAAGGCGGACTTTCTAAGTCGCCAACAATTATGCCCAGGGGAATGGTCCCTTCATCCCGAGGTTTTCCGGACAATATGTCAGCGGTGGGGAACACCGGATGTAGATCTGCTAGCATCCAGATTCAACACAAAAGTGGACAGGTTTGTCTCTTGGACAAGGGATCCCCTAGCGTGCGGCTCGGATGCCCTAGTGTTCCCTTGGGATCAGTTCAAGCTGATATATGCATTCCCACCGCCACAATTGTTACCTCGATTACTCCGCAGAATCAGGGTAGAAAAGAAACCAGTGATTCTGGTGGCTCCAGCGTGGCCCCGAAGGGCATGGTATGCGGAGATTGTAAAAATGTCTGTGGGGAGTCCTTGGACCCTCCCACATCGTCCGGACCTGCTTTCGCAAGGACCGATATACCACCCTTCCTTACCAGCCCTAGGTTTGACGGCCTGGCTATTGAAGCCCACATTCTAAAAAAGAGAGGGCTCTCTAATGCTGTGGTATCTACCATGATCAATGCCAGGAAGCCGGTATCCAGGCAGATCTACTATAGAATCTGGAAGGCGTACATCGCCTGGTGTGAGGCCAAGAAATGGCATCCACGTAAATACGTAATAGGTAGGATTCTGGACTTCCTACAATGGGCTGTAGATAGGAAGCTTGCCTTGAGTACTATCAAGGGTCAGATTTCGGCCTTGTCAATATTTTTTCAAAGGCCCTTGGCTTCGCATTCACTAGTCAAAGCCTTTATACAAGGAGTGATGCGTATTAGTCCTCCGGTTAATATTCCCATATGTCCATGGGATCTAAACTTGGTTCTGTCGGTTCTACAAAAACAACCATTTGAACCATTACAGCATATTTCCTTGGTGCTTCTCACCAGGAAATTGATTTTTCTAGTAGCCATTTGTTCGGCTAAAAGAGTATCGGAATTAGCAGCTATGTCCTGTAAGGAGCCATATCTGGTTATCCATAAGGACAGAGTAGTGTTACGTCCTCATCCAGCCTTTCTTCCTAAGGTGGTATCGAGGTTTCATTTGAACCAAGATGTGGTTCTTCCTTCTTTTTTCCCCAAACCTACTTCGGTAGAGGAAAAGTTATTGCATTCTTTGGATGTAGTAAGAGCAGTTAAAGCTTATCTAAAAGCCACTGCTCAGATTCGCAGAACGGATACTTTGTTTATTCTGCCAGAAGGCCCCAGAAAGGGTCAGGCAGCGTCAAAATCTACTTTAGCCAAGTGGATTCGACAGGTCATAATACAAGCCTATGGCTTGAGAAGGAGACCGCCTCCGTTCAAAGTTAGAGCGCACTCCACGAGAGCAGTTGGAACTTCATGGGCAGTGCATCACCAGGCCTCCCTGGCTCAAATCTGTAAGGCCGCAACATGGTCTTCAGTACACACGTTTACTAGGTTCTACCAGGTGGACGTTAGAAGTCAGGAGGATGTCGCCTTTGGGCGCAGTGTGTTGCAGGCCGCAAAAGATCCTCATGTCTGATAGCGCTCAGCTTATATATGGTGCATCCCCCCCCTCATTTGGCATTGCTTTAGGACATCCCATTAGTAATGACTATGTCGCTCTGTGTCCCGTGATGTACGAGAAAGAAAATAGGATTTTTATAACAGCTTACCTGTAAAATCCTTTTCTTGGAGTACATCACGGGACACAGAGCTCCCGCCCCTCTTTGGGGACACTTATTGCTTTGCTACAAAACTGAGGTGCTCCCGGATGGGAGGGGCTTATATAGGGGAGGGTACTTCCGGTTTTGGAAGTTGCCAGTGCCAGCACCTGACGGTATCTATATAACCCATTAGTAATGACTATGTCGCTCTGTGTCCCGTGATGTACTCCAAGAAAAGGATTTTACAGGTAAGCTGTTATAAAAATCCTATTTTTTGCTTGTACATGATTGGATGATAATATCAGCAGAGCTTTCCCTCATTTCAGATTTTCCCCTTAGATCTACAGCAACTGCACTTGCAGTGCACTTGTAGTGCAGAGTGGATTTGCCTTTAGTAAATCAACCCAATTGTTCCTACATTGATTTATTCTGGTCTCTGTTCAGTACAGCACAACTGTTATTTTAACCTATAGCTACTAAGTCCACTTTCTGACTGCAAGTGGTATATATGACATAATGCTATGTATTTTTTCATATTTTCCTGATAAAATAAATACATTTTTGGTACTTGGGCGGCCCAAGATTGCGGTCGGCAAAGGCAGAACAGGGGGATGCCTTTGTAAACAAGGCATTCCCCTGTTCTGCCTAGTGACATGTCACTGATCGAATGTTCCCTGTGATCGGGAACAGTGATCAGTGACGTGTCACTGGTAGCTCCTCCCCCTAACAGTTAGAATCACTCCCTAGGACACACTTAACCCCTTCAGCGCCACCTAGTGGTTAACCCCTTCACTGTCAGTGTCATTTTCACAGTTATCAGTGCATTTTTATAGCACTGATCGCTGTAAAAATTGCAATGGTCCCAAAAATGTGTCAAAAGTGTCCGATGTGTCCGCCATAAAGTCGCAGTCACGATATAAATCGCAGAACACCGCCATTACTAGTAAAAAAATAATAATAATAAAAATGCCATAAAACTATCCCCTATTTTGTAGACGGTATAACTTTTGCGCAAACCAATCAATATACGCTTATTGCGATTTTTTTACCAAAAATATGTAGAATACATATCGGCCTAAACTGAGAAAAAAATAACTTTTTTTTAAAAAAAATATGGGGATATTTTTTATAGCAAAAAGTACAAAATATTGCATTTTTTTAAAAAATGTTGCTCTATTTTTGTTTATAGCGCAAAAAAAAAAAAAAAAATGCAGAGGTTATCAAATACCACCAAAAAAATCTCTATTTGTGGAAAAAAAAGGACGTAAATTTTGTTTGGGAGCCACGTCGCACGACCACGCAATTGTCAGTTAAAGCGACGCAGTGCCGAATCGTAAAAAGTGCTCTGGTCTTTGGCCAGCCAAATGGTCCGAGGCTTAAGTGGATATAGTATGTAGTTATAATCTAATCAATTCACTGATCAGATTTACTGGTAATCAGTACTTTTTAAATTGTCCTTACTATATGTATATAGATTTATCCATTGCACAGGGAATTATACAATTTATGAATTCTAACTTCTTACACTCATGAATGTTGTGATTCCACACGGAACAAATACATTTACATACAAATATTCAGTCTAATAAAAAAATTGTAATTAGTGGCCTCCCAACTCAATCATCACTAACGTTATCTAGCAGATCATAAAATAAATATAATGTGCTTAGTGCCTTTTTAGCGGTGTAGCCAGAAGCGCCCGTTTGTCTGTCTCTCAAAAATGAATCAATGGAAAGTTTTTATATACCAAATAGATTAAGAAAGTGTATCATTCTGAATTAAACATCAGGTTTCTGGTTCGTTTTATAATCTTAAAAGAATATATCACCGCATGTACGCAGGTCCCGGAAGCAACGCCTGCTACTCTACAGAATTGTAAGTGTAATCTTGCTTTAAAGCGGAGTTCCGACTACAACCCCATTTTTTTTTTTTTTTTAGAACCTTTCACAAGCGCTTACAATGTCATTATAAAACTCACGTCTCCTATTAAAATCATCCCCCGATGTCTGGTTTCATCCTCTAAAATAACTTTGATGACTGTGTTGTGGGCATTGTCATTTTGCTTGTGGGCATGTGAAGCTCACAATCATCATGTTCCGGGATATGGTGCTGCTGAGAGACCAGCATGCACCTCCCGTTCTGTCCCTGATCTCGCGCATGCGCATTGAGGCAATGTCGGAGCGCCGTCAACTACGCAGTTTGCCATCACAACGGGCGGCGGCGGCAGAAGTGTCCATCCCGTTGCGATGGCAACGAAGATAACAAACAATAAAAACAGAAGATTGAAGTTTTAAAATATCGTCTGCCAGGCTGCATTACTTGTTTTAAAATTAGATTGTAATTAGATCTAAGATTAGATCTGCCTTTTATCGCCTCACTTCCGGTTTGGAAGTCCCGCGATTCTAGCCCTAGGGGAAGTGCACTGACTCCTGGGAAATGATGACACACATTTCCCAGGAGTAGTAGCGAGCGGAGGCGCCAACGGAAATGAGGACACAAACCGAGGTGATGAAGAAGGCAGATTTCGTAGGACCACATAGCAACAGCTATTTCAAGGTGAGTAAAAAAATAAATATCCAAACGTTGTTTTTCAAAGTATTATATGCACATTAATGGCAGATTATGTTTTTGATGGAAACTCCACTTTAAGTTTAATAAACGATAAGGATTTACACTATGCAAACCTTCTGTTCTTACATGGGGACCCACTGATCGTACATTTAATTGAGGACATCCATTGGAGAAGAGGCTGAGAGATTTGTCGCACAGCACAGAGACCCGAGGCTGGGTAATAAGCCACAGGCGCTTTTGATCTCCTATTGTAAGATAATTGCAAGCTGGTAAGCGGCAGTGAGTGCAGAGGTGGAGGCACTTTTCTATCAAACCTTCTCACTTCCTCTTGGGTGTATTGATCATATGTCACTGTAGAATTTATAGATAATTTTACATGGACTACTGATTCGGCTTTCATTTGCTAAGGACATTTTTTTGGAACTTTCAAGTGTACTGTAGACACTCAGTGTGTTTTCCATTCCATTTCTCGTTATGTTTTCACATGGTTTTTAATGTCACTTATTTAAACCATCATTATCATTCATTAGCGCAGCTTATTTTTATTTTATTTTATTTTATATTTTATTACATAACTGTACACTGCGGAGGAAGTTCACCATCAGGTCCACTCAGGCTCAGCCAATGACATTTCGTGTGGACAGTGCCGGACATCGGATCGCCATGGGACACTGGATTTCATCGCTGGAATGTTTTTTTTTATTTTTATTTTTTTTATTTTTAATAAAGGACTTTCCCAACGGTGTCTGTGTATTTTTTAAAAAAATGTTTACACTTTCTTTGTGAAATGGAAGGGGTACAATGTACCCTATTAACAATTCACACGGGAGGGGCGGGATCTGGCGGTCCCCTTTGTTAAAGGGGTCTTCCAGATTCCGATAAGCCCCCTGCTCGCAGACCCCCACAACCACCGGGCAAGGGTTGTGGGGATGAGGCCCTTGTCCCCATCAACATGGGGACATCCTCCCCATGTTGAGGGCATGTGGCCTGGTACGATTCAGGAGGGGGGCGCTCTCTCGTCCCCCCTCTTTTCCTGCGGCCTGCCAGGTTGCGTGCTCGGATAAAGGGTATGGTCTGGATTTTTGGGGGTACTCCATGCCATTTTTTTCTTATTTGGGCCTGAAGGGCCTGGTAATTGAATTTGGGGGAACCCCCACGCTTTTTTTTATTTTTTATCAATGACTTTTCTATGTATTGCCGGGAGCCGACAATTCATTAATAGCCGCGAGTCAGTTTTAAATGACTTTTTTTCCTTCAGAAATGACACTTTGTGCAGGGACAGTTCTAAGCACGGGAAACAAGCGCCTCTTTACATGCATATTGCCGAACACCGGACCCGAACCCGAACATACAGTCAATTGTTCGGGTCCGGGACCCAAAAACCCAAAAGTTTGGTACGGACCCGAACTTTACAGTTCGGGTCCGCTCAACCCTAGTAAAGACCTAATCTAGAAAGACGTGAGTGTTCTATCGTTACTTGCTACCATGTTGTTAAGTACCAGGTTGGGGGAGAAATCTGAAGTGAGTCTCTTGCTCACACAAATTGAATAGGCATGTTAGGGTTAAACACATTGAATACAGATTTGTCTTCCAGTGACTGGAGGGAGCTACTAAGGGAAAATTATGACAGAAACAGATAAACTGTTGTCGTATATTATAAATCTTTATTTATGATTAAGAATGCTACAAGTCTACTAATTTAAGCATTTAGAAACAAGCAATAGAAATGTAAAATGGACCTAAATCTATTAATAAAGATTCTGCTAAAGGGAATTTACTGAAATGAATGTCTTGAGTAGAGATGAGCCCGATGTTCGAGTTGAACGTAAGTTCGACTCGAACATCGGGTGTTCACCTGTTTGCCGAATAGCGAACATTATGCAGTGTCCACGGCAAATTCGAAAGCCACAGAACACCGTTTAAAAGGCTATAGGAGATTAACATGAAAAATCAAAAGTGCTAGTTTTAAAGGCTTATATGTGTGGCATTGTCATAAAAAGTGTTTGGGGACCTGGGTCCTGCCCCAGGGGACATGTATCAATGCAAAAAAAAGTTTTAAAAACAGCCGTTTTTTCAGGAGCAGTGATTTTAATAATGCTTAAAGTGAAACAATAAAAGTGAAATATTCCTTTAAATTGTGTGCCTGGAGGGTGTCTATAGTATGCCTGTAAAGTGGCACATGTTTCACGTGTTTAGAACAGTCCCGCAGCAAAATGAAATTTCTAAAGGAAAAAAGTAATTTAAAACTACTCGCGGCTGTAATGAATTGTCGGATCTCGGCAATACAGATAAAACTCATTAAAAAACAAATTGCGTGGGGGTCCTTCCAAATTCCATACCAGGCCCTTCAGGTCTGGTATGGATTTTAAGGGGAACCCTGCACCAAAATAAAAAAAATTACGTAGGGGTCCCCCCAAAAATCCATACCAGACCCTTATCCGAGCACGCAACCTGGCATGCCGTAGGAAAAGATGGGGAACAAGAGAGCGCCCCCCTCCTGAACCGTACCAGGCCACATGCCCTCAACATGGGGAGGATGCTTTGGGGTCTAACAAGGGCCTCATACCCACAACCCTTTCCCGGTGGTTTTGGGGGTCTGTGGGCGGGGGGCTTATCAGAATCTGGAAGTCCCCTTTAACAAGGGGACCCCCAGATCCCGGCCCCCCCTACGTGAATTGGTAACGGGTACATTGTATTCCTAACATTTCACCAAAAGAAAGTGTAAAACATGGTAAAAAAAAGACAGGAGACAGCTTGGGACAAGTCCTTTATTAAATAATTAAAAAATAAAAATGTCCAGTGATGTAAATCCACGTCGCCGACGACCAAAAAAAAAAAGCTGCAACAGTTCCTCCTCCATGGAAGGTGGCCGCTGAGTGACGCTTCTCCCGCCGGGACAGCTGTTATATAGCTGAGGGCGGGGTCACCCGGTGATGTAAACGGGTGACCCTGCCCCCTCTGACGCCACGGGGGTTGGCTGAGACAATCAAAGTCAGTTAGCCAATCAGGAGAGAGAGGGGGTGGGACCGAGCGTCAGCTCCGTGTCTGATTGGATACATGGAGCTGCAGCTGGGCTCAGGTGCCCCCATAGCAAGCTGCTTGCTGTGGGGGCACTCGACAGGAGGAAGGCGCCGGGAGCAGCAAAGAGGGACCCGAGCCCAGCTGCAGCTCCATGTATCCAATCAGACACGGAGCTGACGCAAAGAGGGACCCGAGAAGAGGAGGATCTGGGCTGCTCTGTGCAAATCCACTGCACATAGGAGGTAAGTATTACATGTTTGTTATTTTAAAAAAAAAATGAGACTTTACAATCACTTTAAAATGTTGTCCTTGGGTTTAGATACACTTTGGGGTCAATTTACTAAAGACAAATAGACTGTGCACTTTGCAATTGCAGTTGCACTCTGCAAGGGAATTTTCTCCAGAGGTTAGTAAATGTGTCAAAGCTTCACTTTTCAAAAAATACCCAATCACATGAAAGGGAAATAAAAAACTGAATTTTTGCTTGCACATGATTGGATGATGGAAGTAAGCAGACCTTTACCTCATTTACTAAGCTCTGGAGCAAATTCCAAAGCAACATGCACAGTCTATTTGCCTTTAGTAAATCAACCCCAGTAAGTGAACCTGTTTCTTCACTGTACATGAGCAAAGCACATGTTTACTTTAAGTGCTGGAAGGTGCTTTATTACTTGTCTAAATTAGTCCATATGCCTTATTTACTATTTTAAAGTGTGGCATAATTGAAACACTTTTATTTTTTGCAAGGCTAGAATACCTTTAATACTAGCCATTAGGTTTTTCTTTATTATTTCACCAGCCTGCTTTAAAATACCTTATTTATATAAATATGTAGTCTTTAACCACCTCGCGCCCGCCGTACGAGTATATACGGCCGCAAGGTGGTTGTCAATTGCCGGGAGGCCGTTATTATACGGCCTCCTCTAATTTGGCCACTGGGGGCGCGCGAGCGCCGCCGGCAGCGCGTGCACGTGCCCGGCGCGTCACTGCAATGCCGATGCGCGTGCCTGGCGGCCGCGATGTCCGCCAGGTACCCGCGATCGGCTGTTACAGAGGCAGGACGTGGATCTCTGTGTGTAAACACAGAGATCCATGTCCTGTCAGGGAGAGGGGACCGATGCTGTGTCCCTTGTACATAGGGACACAGATCGGTCACCTCCCCCAGTCACTCCCCTCCCCCACACAGTAACAATCACTCCAGGGAACACATTTAACCCCTTCCTCGCCCCCTAGTGTTAACCCTTCCCTGCCAGTCACATTTATACAGTAATCAGTGCATATTTATAGCACTGTTCGCTGTATAAATGTGAATGGTCCCAAAATAGTGTCAAAAGTGTCCGATGTGTCCACCATAATGTCGCAGTCACAAAAAAAATCACTGATTGCCGCCATTACTAATAAAAATAAAAAAAATTATAAAAATGCCATAAAACTACCCCCTATTTTGTAAACGCTATAACTTTTGCGCAAACCAATCAATAAACGGCGATTGCGATTTTTTTTTTTTAAAAATGGGATATTTATTATAGCAAAAATCAAAAAATATTGCTTTTTTTTCAAAATTGTCGCTCTATTTTTGTTTATAGCGCAAAAAATAAAAACTGCCAAGGTGATCAAATACCACCAAAAGAAAGCTCTATTTGTGCGAAAAAAAGGACGTCAATTTTGTTTGGGAGCCACGTCGCACGACCGCGCAATTGTCATTCAAAGCGTGACAGTGCTGAAAGCTGATTTCGCCTGGGCAGGAAGGGGGTATATGTGCCCAGTAAGGAAGGGGTTAATAACTCAACATACAGCTCACTCCTTGTCTGAAAAAGCAATTTTTCCCTTCTTACACTCTCTCAGAACATCTGAGTTAGAATTGGATTGACATTGGATCACTCTTGTTTCCTACAAAGCTAAAGAGTATTCCCCACATTCAGTATTGAGAATTGTACATGTGCACATTACCTTTCACAGCATGCTATAATATATATGAAAACTTTTCTCTTGCAAAGACAAATCTCTCTTCGTTGATAAATGTAAACAGAAAAGTGTGTTCCGATTTTATTAGTTTTTCTGTCCAAGAAGACTTCAGACAAATGCAACAGGAGCCAAAGTTCACACTTGTGTCATAAATCAAATTGAAAAACTGGCCTTCAATTTGGCAAGGAAAAATTATTGTAAGCTTTTGAAGGGGATTTTCTCCCATTGCACATCCTCAAGAATGCTACCATTTTAATTAGAAATGTGCGAGTAATGAATTACCAGTGAAGCAAAGTACCCAGGAAGAATTTAAATAAGCTATTTTTACAGTCAACTAAACCAGAACTCTAAAAATAACAATTTAAACTCTATTAGAAGAAATTTTCTTTCATTTAACTGTTTATTTTTTAGTCCGCTGTTCTGTTCTACCTTGAATAGAATGTCCATGGTCAAAAGACATAAAATGTTTAATATCAATTTAAAATTATTTTATTTATATGGAATGTAATAAGTAAAACATATAATTTAAAAAGGCAATTCGTATAATTTAGAACAAATTGAGCATAAAATTAATTGCATGTTTAATGGCTGAGTTTTTATATATTTAAAGAAGTTAAAACAAACAGAAATTTTATAATGGAAAAATATATTAATTTAGAGTCATTCTAGGCAAAAGTGATGTTTAAGATATAGAGTGTAACTCACAGCCAAGTGCCAAAGTCTGGAACTATAGCTAGCAAGTGTTTCCATAGCTGCCTTCATTCTCCTAAGTCAAGCAGGCCTACTGGAAAACAGGAAAGTGTACCTGTATTTTAGAGGCTGTAGCATAACTGGTGGCAATAGTTGGTGTGATTGCATGCCTGATGAAGGGGTCCTGTGTGGCTGTGAAGGGGTCCTGTGTGGTCCTGAAACATTGCACTATGCCTTCTGTGATGTAATCATTCTTCAATAAAGATTTGGACTTAATTGATGATCCATGGTGCCCTGGTGAATATGTGCATTTCTATAAGAAGAGTGGAGACACTGTCATGGTCAGGGGTCAGGCTCGGCGATCAGTAGCTATAGCAGTAGAAAGGTTCATGCCAACCATCAGGATAAATACACAACCCTGGTGGAAGACGCAGGTCTTCACCAGAGCTCCTGGTGGTGAAGATGAGTTTTGCTGCATGCTAGTGCCAGATCGCAGTCCTCAGGATTGCTCCATCAGGAGGTGAGCAGGCCGGGTTCGGTAACAGATGTAGCAAGTAGTGATCAAGCAGAAGCATTGTCAGTAAACAAGCCAAAGGTCAGTAACAGGTGGTTGCAGGCTAGGATTAAGCGGAAGCGTAGTCGATGAACAAGCCAAAGGTTGGTAGCAAATGGTAGTGAAGATAAGCTGCAGGTACACAAGGAGCAAGATATCAACTTGAGAGAGCACAATAATCTGCCAAACAGGAAGTGCAGAGACATGGCCTGAATTTGGAAGTTCATGGGAGCAGCAAAGAGTTGAAGGTTCACCAGAAACAAGATACATGACAAGATTGTCCAAGGGATCATACAGGGAGTGGTCCAGCATCTCAGGTGGCACAGCCAGAAGAGCTACAGCCAGACACTACGAAGGTTCCGGGTTCAGATCTGGACTCTTACAGTACTCTTCTCCATCCAAGATGAACATATTAAGACCATGTTTGTGAGGAAACCTGCTGATGGAACTCTTTTGTCAATGTGAGATCATGAATGTTCTTCTCAGGTTCACAAGCATTTTTCTCTGGTCCGTATCAAATGAAACCAGATATTAAAATGTGTTCCTAAAAATGAGCAGGGGATGGCAGGTCCTGCTATGCAGAGCAGACACGGATACAGCCCCACTCTCCTCTATGGGGAAATCGGGTGGAAACAGACCACCTATCCGTTTTCATCCGATCCTATCCGTTCGATCCACCAGATGGATGGAAAATAGGACCACCATCCATCTGGATTTTGTGGGCAGGATCGGATCGGATGGTGGCGGGTGTCAGCGGATATGTGTCTGCTGATATCTGCTGCTCCATAGAGGAGACTGCAAGGTCAGATCAGGTCCACCTAAAAAACTGGCAGGCAGACCTGATCAGAAAGCCCGTGTGAAAGGACCCTAAAGTGATAATAAATACAGAAGGTTTTTTATCCTAATATATCCTAATGCAGCCCTCCTCAGCCCCCCTAATACTTACCTGAGCCCCATCTCGATCCAGTGATGTTGCATGAGAGACTCGGCTCTCCGGGTCTCTCCCTTCTCATTGGCCGAGACAGCAGCCAAGTGCCATTGGCTCCGGCTGCTGTCAGTCAAAGTCAGTGAGCCAATGAGGAGAAAGAGGGGGCGGGGCTGGGCCACGGCTCTGTGTGGGAATGGACACAGGGAGCTATGGCTCGGCTCAGGTGCCCCCATAGCAAGCTGCTTGCTATGGGGGCACTCAACAGGAGGGAGGGGCCAGAAGTACCGAAGAGAGCCCTGAGAAGAGGAGGATCTAGGCTGCTCTGTGCAAAACCACTGCGCAGAGCAGGTGAGTATAACCTGTTTGTGTAACAAAAAAAACAGATTACCTTAAACATTGATACACTAGGATGCATTTTCACAGGCTCTTATTTAGAACATCCAGTTAGTCATGGGAGGAAGGAACCTCAATGATTTTGTTAACACAGAGATACTCAGAAGGTAGGTTTCATTCCATTTCAGTCAGTTTACACATATTACATACCGTATATACTTGAGTATAAGCCGACCCGAATATAAGCCGAGGCACCTAATTTTACCACAAAAAAATGGGAAAACGTATTGACTCGAGTATAAGCCTAGGGTGTCCATCTGCATACCTCACTGTGCCTCACTTTGTCCATGTGCATGCCTCACTGTGCCTCACTGTGCCCATGCCTCACTGTGCCCATGCCTCACTGTGTCCATGCCTCAGTGTGTCCATGCCTCACTGTGTCCATGCCTCACTGTGTCCATGTGTCCCCAAAGTCCGGGAGATCAGGCGCAAAAAGGTGACTCGAGTATAAGCCGAGGGGGGCATTTTCAGCACAAAAAAAGTGCTGAAAAACTCGGCTCATACTCGAGTATATACAGTATTTTTTTTTTTTTGCTTAATGAAAATGATCAAATATGTTTTATATAAGAATCTGCAGCCAGTAATGATTTCCTCTAACTTCCCAAGAAGTTCAAATATCTTTTCATAGCAACAATAACATTGGTATGTAGAGGGTATTTTTTTTTAATTATTATTATATCTTTATTATTATTTTTTTCATATAAACAAAGCATGATAACTTTTTACATTTCAAAATCTTACCAAATACCCAACCCCGCCCCCCCACTCCCCCCTCCCCAGTTCCCCGACCTCTCCCATCTAAATTAACTCCATCTTCCATACTCTCTCTCTATTTTGATATTGTATATTTTATATTATTCACCCATCATTTCTGCATAGCCCATAGTATACTTATAGACTGTCCACTCCTTACATTTTTCTTCGAATTCCTCCATTGTCTCCCTTTCGCTAAACCTGAGGTATTCCAGACTGTGCATTTCATCTACTTTGTTGGACCAGCCTTTCAAAGTAGGACGGTCTGGGTCTTGCCAGTGTATAGGCATTTAATAGCTGTGGGAGTAAGCTTCTCAGATATAATTCTCAGATATAATTTATTTGACATTTGGATACCATGTAGTAAACATCCCCACGGGTCGTCAGGAACTTCAATATTAGTTATTTTTCTAATTGTTTGCCTTATCTCGCTCCAATATTTCTTAATTTTTGGACATGTCCACCATATGTGGGCCATAGTCCCAGTTTCCTGACACCCTCGCCAACAAAGCTGTGATGTTTCGGTAGAAAATGTATGCACCTTGTCGGGGGTTAAATACCATCTAACGAGACACTTATAATTCAATTCAATTATGTTACAATTGACCGGCGTTGAATGCACCCTCTTTATCATTTGTTTGATCTCAGACTCTTGTACTTGTAAACCCAATTCCTCCTCCCACTTCTTGATGATGGCGGTATGCCCGGATTTTTTATATTATTTAATATCTTATAAATTTTAGAGATTACTCCCTTCTTACCCTTTTCCTCGCATAATTTCTCAAGGGGCTGTAAATTTTCTTTGGCTCTAATAGGTTAAGGTCGTTTTTCAAAAAAATGTTTTAGCTGGGCGTACCACCATTCATCTATCAGCATCCAATCCCTGTTATTTTTTAATTCCTGATACGTAATACATTTATTTTGCTCCATTACATCTTTTAATTGTACATTTTCTTTTAACATCCATTTTCCGCAAAAAAATTCCATTCCCGGTGCAAAATACTTTGTGTCAGACAGTGGTATTAAAGGTGAATTGTACTCCCAATTTTCTTTTTTGTGTATCCTATCCCAAATTTTTAGTGCATTTCTAGTAATATCGTGTGTGTCAGTGCCAAGTTCTCGATAATGTGGCGGAATCCAGATTACCTTCCCCAATGAAGTTTTACTGATTATAAATTCCATATTCACCCAACTCTTTTCTGTGTTATTTTTAGCCCAGTCTATTATTCGCGATAATACTATCGCATTGTAGTAGTTTTTCATGTCGGGTGCACCCAGTACCCCTTGGTCTTTTTTTTTCAAAAAATGCCTGTGGTAATGGAATTGGTAGCATTTGTATTTTATAGACTATTTTGGGTAAAATAACCATTTTAAAGATACCTATTCTACCACTCCATGATAATTGCCCCAGTGCAATTCTGTTCAGTTCTATTCTGATGTCATTTAATAATAGAATAAAATTTGCTTTATACAATGTCTCGGTATTGGTAGTTATTTTGATTCCCAGGTACATTAGTTCTTTTTTCCCCAGATAAATGGAAAATCTTCTTGGTAAGTGTTCCTATCGACTTTGTGTATGTTAATGCTTAATGTTTCGGATTTAGCCTGATTTATTTTAAAGTTGGACATCTCACCATACTCTTTAAGGGCTTTCAATAGATTAGGTAAAGTTATTTTAGGATTAGTTATGAAAAATAAAACGTCATCTGCGTAGGCCGCGAGTTTGTGATCTTCCTCACCAACTGTTATCCTCTAATATCCATGTTCCGCCTTATCCCCCTTAGTAAGGGTTCCAACGCAATCACAAACAATAGCGGTGATAGAGGGCACCCCTGTCGAGTGCCATTCCTCATCTCGAACGGTGCTGACAATGTCCCGTTTACTTTGACTCTCGCTGATGGTTTATTATACAATGAATTTATCCAGTTGGTCATTCTGGGTCCTAAGCCTATTACCTCAAGTGTACTCTGCATGAAGCTAAGGCCAAGGCTAAGCAGGCTGGGAACCCCTAGAAATATTGAATATCATGTATCTTTAGTTGTTCAAGCAGTGGTTTTAAGATTCTTCTCCTGTTTAATGCATCTCCTGCCAGGTCTGGGAATATCTGTAAAGGGGGTTTCTTCGAACTTGGCAGGAACGTTGGATTTTAAGCTTTGTCGGATCTGACCCTAAAGTGATAATAAATACAGAATGTTTTTTATCCTAATATATCCTAATGCAGCCCCCCACAGCCCCCCTAATACTTACCTGAGCCCCATCTTGATCCAGTGATTTTGCATGAGAGACTCGGCTCTCCGGGACTCTCCCTTCTCATTGGCCGAGACAGCAGCAAAGTGCCATTGGCTCCGGCTGCTGTCAGTCAAAGTCAGTGAGCCAATGAGGAGAAAGAGGGGGCGCGGCTGGGCCACGGCTCTGTGTGGGAATGGACACAGGGAGCTATGGCTCGGCTCAGGTGCCCCCATAGCAAGCTGCTTGCTATGGGGGCACTCAACAGGAGGGAGGGGCCAGGAGTACCGAAGAGAGCCCCGAGAAGAGGAGGATCTAGGCTGCTCTGTGCAAAACCACTGCGCAGAACAGGTGAGTATAACCTGTTTGTTATTTTTAACAAAAAAAAAACAGATTACCTTAAACATTGATACACTAGAATGCATTTTCACATTTAGAACATCCAGTTAGTCATGGGAGGAAGGAACCTCAATGATTTTGTTAACACAGAGATACTCAGAAGGTAGGTTTAATTCCATTTCAGTCAGTTTACACATATTACATATTTGTATTTTTTGCTTAATGAAAATGATCAAATATGTTTTATATAAGAATCTGCAGCCAGGAATGATTTCCTCTAACTTCCCAAGAAGTTCAAATATATTTTCATAGCAACAATAACATTGGTATGTAGAGGGTTTTGCCCAGGGTTAACCCACGCCTTTAATTATTTTACTGTCAGTTTCAGATTTCTGCATAGGGGGAGGGGGGAGCAGATACCTGTGTAATACAGGTATTTTGCTCCCACTTCTAGGCATAGATACCCGAGCCACCCACAAGTATCTACGCCCCTTCCCGTCCCCCCGCTGTCTTCTGGGAAACACACAGGTCCCAGAAGACAGCAGGGACCAGTGGCATCGTGCAGCGCGAGTCGCACATGCGCAGAAGGGAACCAGGAAGTGAAGCCGCAAGGCTTACCGAAGATGGTGGCGGCAGCTTCCGACAGCCAAAGGGACCGATCGCCTTCGGGTGCTGACATCGCGGGAGCCCTGGACAGGTAAGTGTCCTTATTTTAAAAGTCAGCAGCTGCAGTATTTGTAGCTGCTGACTTTAAAAAAAATAAAAATTGGCGGATTTTCCTGTGCTGGAAGTATAATCTTTAAATCACACTAATTGTGTTATTTTAGGAAATGCATAGTCTTCTACTTATGCGGTCATATTAAATTAGAACTCTCTCAATCAACATTACCTAGTTTTAATCACTTTGTTGCTAACCTTAGTAAATAGATAGGAAGGAATAATATTTTTGCTAGGTTAAATTTTTTTTAGATTTCTTCAGTTGCTTCATGATTTCTGGCCTAGGCCACAATGATGTCATACATTATAAGAGTCTCCATGTGCATTTTTTCCCATTCATTTGGAGAAGGGAGGAGGAGCTTGCTCAGCTAAGCACACCATCCTGTCTGCATGTCTGAGCTAAGGACAAATGGATTCTGGGAATTGAATGCTACATGAAATACCTGCCCTTACTAAAGTTTGCATGGGTAGAAATGCTAGTGAGGAGTTTTTCAAAGTGATCTCTCAACAAAATAAAGCATGGAGACATGGATAGGTGGGTGAATTTGAATTTTAAATAGTGTTTTCAGTTTATAGTGTTCAGATACAGTTAGGCCCCTTTCACACATGCCCGTTCATTTCATCAGTTCAGTCACGTCAAAACGGATGAAGTATTCATCAGTTTTTCATCCGTTTTTTTATCTGTTCTTCATCAGCTTTTTTTTACATACACTACCAATGAAAAAAAAAAACGGATGAAAAACGGACCATTCGTCCGTTTACATCTGTTTTTCATCCGATTTGTTTTTTTTTAATGGATGAAAAATAGGACTTTCATCCGTTAAAAAAAATGGATGTTGACAGAAGCGAATGAAAACAAATGAAAATAGATGATCATCTGATGTCATCCGTTTTTATATATGAATGCATTGATGTCCGTTTTCATCCGTCAACAGAAGGATGAAAAACGGACGAAAGGTCCACATGTGTGAAAGGGGCCTTAAAGTGGTATTAAACCCCAAAACAACCGAAAATTTTAATATATTACAGCTTACCAATAGGGTTGAGCGGACCCGAACTGTAAAGTTCGGGTCCGTACCTAACTTTTGGGTTTTGGGGTCCCGGACCCGAACCCGAACAATTGACTGTATGTTCGGGTTCGGGTCCGGTGTTCGGCAATATACATGTAAAGTCGCGTTTGTTTCCCGTGCTTAGAACTGTCCCTGCACAAAGTGTCATTTCTGAAGGAAAAAAAGTAATTTAAAACTCACTTGCGGCTATTAATGAATTGTCTGCTCCCGGCAATACATAGAAAAGTCATTGAAAAAAAAAAAAAAAAAGAAAGGAAAAAATTATCTAAATAAAACACGTCAGTCCCAATAGAATACAGCAGGCTCCCCCTTTCTCCCCCCTTATTCCCCCCTCATCCCTCCCTTTTCCCCCTTAGTATCTCTGAAAAATATATTTACTTTAATAATTATAGTATCAATAAAAAAAAATATGGTGGAATACATGTTAAATATTAAGCACATTATTAACCCTGTCTTTATTTTTCTTATGATCATCAACTGTGTTATAACAAACTAACATAATGCGCATTCTAATGCATTTACTTTTGTAAACATATGCAATTATGTACTGTATTATTATACTGTTCCTTTGTTGCTCTCTTGTTCACCTAATAAAACTTTATGAAACAAAAAGAAAAGTCATTGATAAAAAAAAAAGCGTGGGGGTTCCCCCAAATTCAATTACCAGGCCCTTCAGGTCTGGTATGGATATGGAATTTCCGACAACAAAAATTTGAGAGCTGGTTCTCAAATTTTCCAAAAAGAAGAGTTCTTGTCGGAAATTCCGATCGTCTGTATGCAATTCCGACGCACAAAAAAACACGCATGCTCAGAATCAAGCAGAAGAGCCAAACTGCCTATTGAACTTCATTGATCTCGGCTCGTCGTACGTCTTGTACGTCACCGCGTTCTTGACGTTCAGAATTTCCAACAAGATTTGTGTGACCGTGCAACACAAGTTTGAGTCAATATTGCGTTGGGAAAAAAATCCACAGTTTTGTTGTTGGAATTTCCGATCGTGTGTAAGCGGCATAAGTGCTACATTTGCAGGAGGGCTTGTTCTGTTAAAAAACAATGGACTTAATGCAAGTTTACCAGAAGAAAAAAAAAGAAGAAAGCCTAAAAAATTAAACCTAATTCAGCCATCATATCTAAGAATATGGGTGGGTTGTTTTAGGTTTAGCCTCAGCAACTATTCCCTTGCCCCCACCCTCCCGCTTTTCCACTTCAAATTTGGATGATGGTACATTGCTATAATCTATTATTAATTCCTACTTGAGGCTATACTCCCCTTTTTTGTTCATATCTAAGAATATATTTTTCTTTGCTGTTTAACCACTTCAGCCTCAGAAGATTTTACCCCCTTCCTGACCAGAGCACTTTTTACAATTTGGCACTGTGTCACTTTAACTGACAATTGCGCGGCCATGCCATGTTGTACCCAAACAAAATTTGCAGCTTTTTTCCCCCACAAATAAAGCTTTCATTTGGTGGTATTTGATCACCTCTGGGGTTTTTATTTTTTGCGCTATAAACAAAAAAAAATCGACAATTTTGAAAAAAAACAATATATTTTACTTTTTCCAAATAATAAATATCCCCCCAATTTAAAAAAAAAAAAAATAAAATTCTTCATCAGTTTAGGCCAATATATATTCTTCTACATATTTTTGGTAAAAAAATTGCAATAAGCGTATATTGATTGGTTTGCGCAAACGTTATAGCATCTACAAACTATGGGAAAGATTTATGGCATTTTTATGGAATTTTTATTATTATTATTATTTTTACTAGTAATGGCGATGTTCTGCGTTTTTTAGCAGGACTGCAACATTGCCATCGACAGATCGGACACTTTTGACCCTTTTTTGGGACCATTGACACTTATACAGCGATCAGTGCTATAAAAATGCACTGATTACTGTGTAAATGTCACTGGCGGGGAAGGGGTTAACACTAAGGGACAATCAAGGGGTTAACTGTGTGTTCCCTGACAGCACAGGGATTTGTGTGTTTACACACACAAATCCCCGTGCTGTCACTCGTGCACGCGATCGCGCATGGCCGGTGGCGATCATGCCCGCCGGCCACGCGCATCGGGTTCCCTGTCGTGCAGCGTGCAGCCAAAAAAGATAAGGATGTACCCATATGGGGTATTGCCCAGGGGAGGCATTCTGCTGCAGTATATCAGCGTGAGCCGTTTGGGAACCGGTTAATACCGCTTTAAATTCTGCTTTAAAGGATTTGAGAAAGTACATTAGGATGGTATATCTCACATTTTACAGAACTGAAGCATGGTCAGGATGTGCCAGAACATTTACATGTAAGTGCTTACAATGTATATAGCTGACTTAAATGGAATTATATTTCCAAGCATCTCTGGAGGTTCACCTTTGAGCTGAATGCTTAATAAGCAGGTAAATTAGGTTAGAATACACATATGGAAATTGTCCTAATTTCCAAACAATTTTATTCCTGTGCAGACAATTTTTTGTTGAGGCACCTCTGCCAGAAAGCACAGCCACATCTTGTATTTCCTCTGACCTTCACGCAGACTGCACTGCATTGATTGATGCAGCACGGTCTAGGGTCTTGGCCAATCTGTGTATAGACAATAAAGGAGCAGCAGCAGACTGCTGAGATCACCACTCTGCTCTCCCCTCACCTTAGGAAAATCTTGGTGCTTGTAAATGACCAGCACTGTGCAATAAACTACCTGATCATTGAGCTTTCACTTTTTCACCTAGTCTAAGCCCAGATTTTCATTTCAGGTACTTTTTTCAGGCTTTCTGCAAAATAAATTCTGAAGTCCAGCTTTAAAGTCAACATTTCACATTTATGCATGTCACAAACAGTAAAAGCTAGCTGTGCGTAAATGTAAATGGAAGTGAACTACATTGGAAAGTCCAGTGACTTTAGTCATTGAAATCTGCTGTATAAAATATCTGAAATGCTAGCAGACATTAACAAGTAATTTAATACAATTGAAGCCACTGTGAATTTGGAGATAGGAAGATGAACACTGATAGGTAAAGCTGAATAACTTCAACATGATAGATTAGCAGGCGACCACTTTGTGCTGTGATAAATGAGCTACTGACAGAATGCCATAACAGGGATTGTGCGTTCAGTTTAAAAACACTGAAAGACAGAGATTGAAAAAGGCAATGTAAAAAGGTAAACAGATTAACTCTTCTTGGCTGTCTGTAAAAACTGAAATATTTCATACAGTTTCAAACTGAAATCCTTTGCAATGAACAAGTTATTTGTGTTCCTATGCATTTACAGCTACAAATTTATTTTGTAAAATTTTTGAACAAGAATTTATATTTATTATTTTTCTTCCCATACTATGCAGAAAGGGATAATAGCCTATTACTACAGTTTGATAATCCGCATAGTCTTTGCAATATATTTTTTCTCCACATGTACCGTATATGGCACCAAGATGTTACACACACTGGAGAGCAGAGGCATAACTAGAACCTTCAGGACCCCGTGCAAGGAATTATGAAGGACCCCCCTCCCCCTTTCACCTGAGCCCTGGGCTTCCAGTTCTGGGAGGGCGTCTATGGACTTCCTCTCAGAACCCTGCCTCCTGCGTGCCTCCTGGGGCACACATCCAGCATGCTCTGTGACTGCTGTGTCCTTTGGACACAGCTGATCACGGGTCATGGTAAAGGGCCAATCACAGCGGCCGTTTACCATGTGATCAGCTGATCACATGTAAACAGACTTGCAGGTTATCGGCAGTCCTTTCCTTCCATGCTGTGTCTGTGTAAGGAAAGAAGAGTCGTTAACTGGCAAGACTGCCAGTACATTATTTACACTGTTATTCAGGGCTTTGATCATGTGCCCTAATTATCAGTGCAGCCCCATCAGTGCTGCCTATCAGTGCCGCCTATCAGTGTCCATCAGTGCCACCTATCAGTGACACCTATCAGCGTTCATCGATGCCACCTATCAGGGCTGCATATCAGTGCCCATGAGTGTTGCCTATCAGGGCCGCCTATCGATGCCACCAATCATCTGTGCTCCCTATCAGTGTCGCCTATCAGTGCCATCTATCAGTGCTCATCAATGTTGTCTATCAGTGCCCATCAGTGCCACCTATCAGTGCTCATCAATGTCGCCCATCAGTGCCGCGTATTAGTGCCACCTATCAGTTCTCATCAATGTCGCCTATCAGTGCCCATCAGTGTTGCCTATCAGTGCCCATCAGCACCGCCTATCAGTGCCACCAGACAGTGCTCATCAATGCTGCCTAGTAGTGCGCTCTACCAGTGCTCATCAATGCTGTCTATCAGTGCCGCCTATCAGTGTCACCTATCAGTACCCATCAATTTCGCCTATCAGTGCCCACCAGTGCAGCCTATCAGTGTTATCACGTACCTAGTGCATCATTTGATTTCAAGTGGTTGTATGGGGGTGATGCCTGCAGCTGCAGGCATCACCCCTGGTACCATTTTTTAGAGCCGATGGTCAGCTCTCTTGTAATAGCAACCAGAGTGGCTAACTAGCCAGTCAGTTGCTATTGCAAGCAGCGGGAGGGGATGTCCCCCCCTCCCGCTGCCTTCCGTGGCTCTCTCGTGCTCTCCTGTCCAACAAGGAGACCCGAGCTACCAGCTGGCATGTCTGCCGGTTGGCTGGAGACCCGGAGAAAGCTGGAATTGACCTTTATTGGGTCTCTGCTATGGTAATCTGGAAGCAATGACATGACATCACTTCAAGCATTTTTGGAAAATCAAAAGTATTCAAAAACACCAATTCAAAAGCTTGTTTTGAATGATTTCAAGTGTAAAAGAGGGATTTGGGGTCTTATTGACCCCAGATCCCTCCATAAAGAGTACCTGCCATGTACCTATTGCTGTCACAATTCCTTGTGACAGCATTAAAAGTGCTAAAAAAATTTTTCAAGGAACAGTGTAAAAAATTTTTAAATAAATTTAAAGCGCCCCTGCCCCCCATGCTAGCGTGCAAAGGCGAATGCGTGCGTCGGTCCCGCACGCAAACAGCAATCGTCCTACACATGTGAGGTATCGCCGCAAACTTCAGATCATGGGTAGTAATTCTAGCACTAGACTTCCTCTGTATATATAAAGTAGTAACCTGTAAAGGCTTTTAAAGTGTCACCAATGGATAGTAAAAATTACACCTTTTGACGCCGCTGTGCAGAAGTGTGCAATTTTAAAGCGTGACCATTATAGTATATATTTACTCAGCGTGACGTCATCTTTTATATTTAACAAAAAGATTGGGTTATTTATTGTGGGGTTTTTTTTTTACAGTAAAAAAAAACAAAAAAAAAATTCCCCCAAAAATTTGCTTTTGCTGCTTTTAAAGTCTCTTTTTTTGTTTAAAAATAACAAACCTGTCATACTTACCTGCTCTGGGCAGTGGTTTTGCACAGAGCAGCCCAGATCCTCCTCTTCTCGGGTCCCTTGCCCGCACTCCTGGCCCCTCCCTCCTGCCAAGTGCCCCCACAGCAAGCAGCTTGCTCTGTGTGTCCATTCAGACATGAAGCCATGGCTCGGCCCCACCCCCCTCTCCACATTGGCTCACTGACTTTGACTAATAGCAGCTTGGGCCAAAGGCGCCCGCTGCTGTGTCTTGGACAATCAGGAGGGAGAGCCCCGTACAGCTGATACTCTCGTGCAACATCGTTGGATTGAGATGGGGCTCAGATAAGTATTAGGGGGTTGCGGGGGGCTGTTGCACACAGCAAGTTTTTATCTTAATGCAAAGAATGCATTAAGAGAAAAAGCTTCTGCCTATGGAACCACTTTAAAGTGTTACTAAACCCACGACAGTAAAATCAGTCTTTATATGCAGTAACGCATGCTTGTTATACTCACTGTGAAATCGAAAGGGTTAATCCTCTGCATTGTGTATAACAGCTGTGTGATCCTGTCTCTCTGATCCTCCTCTTCTTTAACTGACTCCAACTCATCTCATGATAGAACACAGCATTAGGAGTCAGGCTACATATGCTCAGCTTGGTGTGTATTGCTAGACAGTTTTTTTTTTTATTGGGAGAGTGCATGTGATCAGCACAGGGCCAATCAGCACTGTCCAGACAGAGGATGAGGGGTGAATGAAAACTTCTCCTAAAAGCTTAAGCAGAGACTGCTACAAGTCACAAGACTGCTATATACTACTAATGAGAAAAGGTATTTAGCAGTTTATATTTATTAAAAAAATTGCATTTCCATGTTCTGTGTACTGTGGGAGACCAGATATAGTGAATGCAGGTTCTGGGTTTAGTAACACTTTAAGTGGATAATAAAGTACAGTTTGTGGCAGGATACTCATCACATAGTACACATCTCACTAATTTATGGGTGTATTGATTTCGCTAAGTAAAATGTAAAATTGGGCTTAAAAAGCAGTTGGCTTGATGAGAACATCCATCAGATGTGAACATATTTCATATCATACTGTAACTATATTGGTCTGGATCCAGTAACCAGGCTCAAAATCTAACTATCCATGCTCAAAAACTAACATATGTATGATTTTCTTATTGCATTGATCGTATGCACTAAAAAATTATTGTTTTAAAGAAAATTTACAAAAGAATAAACTCAAAAGCAGCTCTTATCTAGTTTGATTTGAAATGGGGTAATTTAAAGTGACCTAAAGCGAAAGCATTTGTATTTTTGATAGAATGGAGAAGACTTACAATCTCTTTAACGTTTTTCATGCTGCAAGTGTCCTTATTGTGAAATCTTACCTAGAAAAGGAAATGAGGATAAATATTCCTAAGTACACAAGCAGCAAGAAAAAAAAACAATCATTGTTCTAACTCTTCCCCCCAAAAAATGTGGCCAATGCTTAACTTTTAAAAGAAATGTAATTTTCATTATAGATAAGCTGTTGAATGCAATATTGCATGTATGCCATTGTCCTTGTCCAGTTTACAATTTTGTTAATTTCCACTTTGTTGAGACATTGGTGTCTAAAGAAATTCCAGCAGTGCAATATTACTTATTAGATCATTTGTACTCATCATTTGTACAAAAGTGTAGGCAAAACCTCCTAATTAGCATAATGTTTCATTTTGAAAGGTTTCAGTACATACACAGGAGTGCTTTATGTGAATTGGGTAATTAGTAACAACCTCATATTTATTACCCTGGGAGGGGAGGATGTCGGGAGGCTCACAAAACCCCACATCCCTTTTGGGTGACAGGATGTGGGGATGATGCCCTTGTCCCTTCAAAATGGTGGCAAGGTGCCTTGCAAGTTGGGAGGGATTAGCAGTTCCTTCTTGCAGGGTACCCACTCAATGTTGAAGGCATGTGGCCTGGTATGGTTCAGGAGGAGGTGCACCCTCACTGCCATCCCATTCTTGGCCACCCAGGCCACATACCTTGATAAAGGTTTGGTAAAAAAAAAATTAAGGACAACCAACCCCATTGTTTTGGTTTTTGTAAAGGACAGTACACAATAAAAAACAGTAAAAATAGCATGGGATTCCCCCTAAAATTAAAACCTGGACAATACCCCAGACATTTAGTCTGGGTGATCAGAAAGGGAAGGGAATGGAATGTGTAACATTGGTAGGGTATCATGCAAGATGCCCCATGGACAAGGGCCCCATCCCCACGTGGTCTTGACCATATTTCAATGACATAACTTAGGATCCCCAACAAGTTTGTTTAAAAAAAATAAGTCAGCCAGAGATTTGCCATTTAACGGTGATAGTGCTGCCACTGCTAAATAATGAATCCATAGCTGCTGGTTGTAAACAAAATATGTCACTTTTAAAGAAGTTTATTTTAAAGGATATGTGTATTTTTAATGGTGCCTTTTAAGCCACACTAAAAACCCTCACCCTGTTGAATGCAAAACAAAATTTAAAACTTTGTTTGCATTGCTGCATGCCCTCCATAGTGGTGTCCACCAACCCATGCATTTTTTTTTTACAAAAGCTTACAAGTTAGGCCTCGTACACACGGCCGAGATTCTCGTTGAAAAAAACATGTCGTTTTTTCGACGAGATTCTTGGACAAGAAACTTGTCCCGGCCGAGTGTACACACGCTCGTTTCAAAGAACCTGCGGTTCTTTGAAAGGAGCGTACGCGGTGACGTCATCGACTACGTCGAGCATGCGCTCGTCACATTCGATGCCGTCGCCGCCATCTTGGTATACCCTACGTATGCCTAGGAAGCTACCGCCCATGCGTCAAATTCATTTCGAACATGCGCGGGCTTCGGGGAGGACAGGTAAGTGTACACACACTCACTTTTCTCGTCGAGAAACATGCCGAGGAGAATCTCGACGAGAAAATAGAGAGCAGGTTCTCTATTTTCTCGTCGAGGTTTCTTGTCAGTTTTCTCGACGAGAAACCCGATAGCAGCGTACACACGACCGATTTACTCGGCAAGACCTCTCTGCCAGCAAGTTTCTTGCTGGTTCTTGCCGAGAAAATCGGTCGTGTGTACGAGGCCAAAGCCTTGGAAAATGACAGAAACAAAATAACAAGATTCGGCTCCCATAGACTTCAATGAGGTCCAGCGTTATTTTGCAAACTTCTCCTAAATTTCTCATCGCTAATGTGTAGGAAAGGTAGGAGACATGGTCTGTCAGAGAGATAAGTATAATGCCCATTGATTTTGCAGGGATCTGCTATCATCATTTTGTAGAAAATGACACTGTGGCTTTAAAAAAAATCTATTTATAGTTTTTATCTTAATGTATCCATGTTGCATGTCCCACTATGATGGGGGATCTCTGGTAAGGATGCAGCCATAAAGGGCCTCGCTAGAATAATTTGTTAACTAGCTTGGAAATGTAAAAAAAAGCACTACGGGTCAGTAGGAGAAAAAAAAAAAAAGAAGAATGGGGCAGGTTCCAGCAGCATTGAAACTGAGTTACATATTTCATCACCTTCGGTTCTTGATGGAACATCTATCCATCTGTGGCCAGCATAAGGTGTCCCAATAAAATTCTTTACATTTCTTTCACAGTAAGTGAATTCAGACAAATAAAAAATTGATTTGAGTATTTGTATTGTCTGCCTAGTGTCCTAAATTTATTAGGATCCCTATGGAAGGCTCAATTTCTATCTGGTTTCTACTAAATCAGCCAAAATGTGAGAAGCACTGCAAAAACCATTTGGCATGACAAAAAGTCGATTTAAAAACCAACTGCATCTTATCAGATAAATATTTTGTTCCACAGGTATAGCCAGCAGTGGAAATTTTCTGTTTTTCTTTGTACCGGCCTTGTCTATGTTTTTTCCCTTTTTTGCTTTTGAAGGTTTGGCAAGTTTAATGATTTTGTCATGAAATAATGAGGCATCAATTATATGCAGTATATGTTTCTTGAAAGAATGCACTTTAAAGGGTCAACGGTTACAAATTACAAGTTGTTTTGTTATAAAAATTAACCAACTACATGTAGAGATAATTACAGAAAAGTTTAAGGAATTTAAACTAATAATACTGTATATCAGTTAAAAGGACATTCAGGCTGGGTTCACACCATCTACGGAGCGGCTCGCATCAGGGGGTCCGGTGTGTCCCCGTTCACTATTTCAGGTCTGAATTAGGTCCAAATTTTTGCCTGAATTTGGACCTGAAACAGATCCAAACATGCACAGGAAACAGATCCAAAGATGCACAGGACCCTTGTGCAGTGCACTCCGCAGGTGCCCTGGAAGTGTGTGAACCGGCTTCATTGAGAGCCAGTCACACTCTTCTGTCATGTGAACTGTCCACATTCAATTCGCAAAAGTGTGAACCCAGACTTAGGGGAATATTTACACTGCCTAATAATGCTAACCTGCGGCTGGCTGGTAGATAAACAGAAGAGGCAGCTAGCTGCCTTGTATGCTTTACCGTATGCTGCTGAGGTAGTTCATAGCTTGCAGCCCATCACCTGTTTTGAATATTTTTAGTATGCAATGCTCTATTGTGTGTTAATAATACACTTTCTTTCAAATAGTTTTTATTAAAGCTTAAGTACAAACACAATATTGCAAATCTTCACAAGTCAGTCTAGAATTACAGTGACACTAAAGATGCATTGGCTATACCTACAAAAAGAATGGAAGATTTGGACATATTCAGCTTATAAAAGGAAACACTGCTAAATCGGTAAATAATCTTCTGCATTGCACTCAGGGAAGACACCAGATTTGTTATGCAACACCACATCATCAGCGAAGAGGCCTATTTAATGCTGATGATTCACTACATTAATACCAGTTACCTGTGGATTGGTCCTAATTGCTTCAGCTAAGTGTTGCATAATCAAAGGAGATAAGGGGCATCCCTGTCTGGTGCTGTTGGTTATGGAAGCATTTTCCAAAACTGGAAACTTTTGCAGTAGGGATTGTGTATAAATCGGACATGGCTGACAGTACAAATCATTGAAAACCAAATTTACATAGTGTGACCTGAAGGTATCCCTAATGTACCCTACCTTGTTTGGCATCTAGGGTAAGGAACACTGCAGGTGTTTTTGAAGTTTGGAGTTTGTCAATCCGAAGTAGGTTGAACATATGACGGGTACCGTTAGATGCTTGCCTTCCTTTAACGAATCCAAACTGGTTGGCCTTCATGAGACTAGGAGTAAACTTAGCTAGCCTGTTTGCAAGTAATTTGAAATAAATCTTTAGATCAAAGTTTAACCACTTTAATACCGGGCATTTTCACCCCCTTTTTGCCCTGGTAAATTTTCAGCTTCCAGCGCTATCGCACTTTGAATGACAATTGCACGGTCATGCAACACTATCCATTTGACATTTTTATCATTCTTTTCATACAAATAGAGCTTTCTTATGGTGGTATTTAACCACCACTGGGTTTTTTATTTTTTGCTAAATAAACCCAATTTTTGTTTTTCTTTGTTTCTGTTAAAAAAAAAAAGGCAAATAAATATTCTTACTTCATAAATTTAGGCCAAAATTTATTCTACAACATTTCTTTAGTGAAAATAACCCAAACAGTATTTATTATTTAGTCTGTAGGAAAGTTATAAAGTCCATAAACTTTGGTATATACTGTATATCTGAAAATTGATCAATCCTGATGTACTGACAGCCGATCTTATTTCTTGAGCCCCGAAAACACCAGGACAGTACAAATATCCCCCAAATGACCCCTTTTTGGAAAGTAGACAGTCCAAAATATTTAGTAAGAGGTATGACAATTTTTTTTTACACACTGTCACATACTGTCTCCAGTGCAGTACAGTGTTGTCATGTATAGAATATTTTTTTCTTTTTTATAAAATGTTTTCTTTTTTTATGATTTTTTTAACACACTGTGACCAGAGCTACAGTAACACTGTACCACTCTGGATTAGCCACAGCTTATCACATGGTACAGATGGTACAGGAATACATTGCATGGCTAAATTAGTTGCCAGTGAAGTATCAGTTAAAACTTAAATGGTGAGATAGAGCAGGAGTTATGGATCCATGGGGACAATTGACAAGGAATTTATCTATTAGGAGGCTGGTCTTTGTGAACATATATTCAAATACAGCATGTTTGTTTAGTATTCTTACAGTCATTAATTTATCAGGGGTGTGGCTTGTTTCCATTGTTTTGCAAGGGTTAGCCTAGCTGTTATGAATAGGTGTGTGAGAACAATATGAAATGCATGAGGCCAGGAACCATTGCCTATTCCCAACAAGGCTAATTTGGGGTCAGGCTTCATGGGTACACCTATAATGGATGAGGCCAAGGAGAATATATCAACTCAAAAGTTATTGCTAATTGAGCATCACCACCAGACATGAGAGATTGAGCCTGTGGCTCTACAGTGTGTTCAGCACATTGGTGATTAACTAGGGAAGATGGTGGCTAGTCTGTCTGGTGTTAGGTATATTTATGGAAACGTTTTTGAGATGATTAGGTTTTGTTTTTTTCAGGCTAAGCACATTTTTTATTATTTTTCTGTACTAGACCACTGATTAGAGAGTGATAGTTGGCAGATGGTGTTTTGTTTTTATCACTGTACATGTGGTGCCATTGATATGAATGTGAAAGTTTTCTGCACACAGGCAATTTAAAAAAAATCTTGGAATTGTTTTGGAATTTCTGGGAATTTGGAGTCATTTGGCTATGTTTCCATCTTTTCATATTAGTGTTTAAAAAACGTATTATTGTGATTCAGTTCATAGAATGTTTGTAATATGGTACTTGGTATATTAGGGGTTATATATAGATATAGATTGAGATGTGCATAGAAAGGATTAAAAGGATCAGAATATGTGTTGTCAGGAATATGAGGAAACCCGTGGATGATTAGAGTAGTTAAAATTAGTCAAAAGCTGTAAGGATATAGAAATATGTTGGAGAAAGGGTCAAAAGAACAGATGGAGGGGGGCGTGTCCGGGAGCCGACTGAGGAGGACGTGCAGACATTGAGCTCCGCAACTGCACCCTCAATCTATAGCCATCCTCGCTCCTAATCCACTGGAAATTGCTCCAACTCTACCCCTGTCGTTCCTGAGGATTCCCTACCTGCAACCCAGCCTGAATTGTGACTCCGGGCCGGCCGTACGGTAGCTACCAGGCCCGCTCCACACAGCCCAGGCCCGACGCCATCTTGGGGCCCACGAAGCCTCCAACGCCTCCCGGAGGGCCTCCGGACACCCTACGGACATCCTGCATCTCCATCCAGGCTTGGATGGAGGTGTTTGACTAACAGGGAACCCCCTCGGTCTTCTTCTCGGCCCGTGGTCGGCTCCGGGGCCTGGCTGCCATCTTGCGGCCTGCGGGACCAGCAGCATCCTCCGGCCTAAAGTGCTGCGGTCGGCGGCGTATGCGGCGGGCGGCTCGGCCGCAAGTGTGCCTACACTGGACTGGTCTGTATACCTGAGGGTTCCCGGGACGTTTGGCCTGACACACCCGCGGCGGCCAATTCTAGGAAAGTCCGCGGCTTCGGCCTACTCCTGGAAGTCGGCGGCCATCTTGCTGCTCCCAATACACCCAGAGCAACATCCAGCACAAAGCACCATCTCGCACGGGGTAAGCGGGGCAGGGGCAGAGTAAAAGGCACCAGAAGTAGGCTGATCCCTCCCCGGCTGGCAGTCAGAAAGGAGCACTCGGTGGGAGCCCTGACCCCATAGGTTCGAGGGGCGGCCATCTTGCTACACCCGACCATAGGACTGCTCGGTCCCCCCTTGCCCGTTTGATACCGCTTCGCCCTACACATCAAGGTCTGATTACTCTGGTATACAGGGCGGCTGGGCCTCCACCTCATTCATCTTGCCCTCCCCGTAGCCCTCCAGTCACAGACTAGCAAGTAGTGTAGCGGCCATCTTGCTCCACCCGGACTCCGTGCTCCCCCTTGCCACTAGCCTTGCTCTGCCCCCTCCACAGCCGCCGGTGCTGCCCAGGCTGCCGTACCGCTGTCCTGTAACACAAACACCGGCACTCCCCTGCGCCTGCTCCAACACGACAGTAGCAACAAAGCAAGCGTCTATTCCCATGTACGACACGGGTCGCACTTTCTGTTCTTCCACTCCACCTATGGGGATGCGTGGCTGAGGATGGACGGCTGAAGACATGTACTGCTGAGCATTGTGCTCTCCCGACGACCGCAGGCTGCGTTCCCAACCAATCACGCCCAATCTGCTGATGGCGGCTTCCAGCTCTACCTCTACTGATTCCGCTGCACTGCAACCAGGTAATATCCAACGGTACCTGCTACGCACAGCCTCACAGGACTCCCGTACAGGGAAAGACAGGGCTTCGTCAGCCCGAACCCCAGGCAAACCAACACCTCCTCCCCCGACTGCAGCAGCTTTCTCTGTCGGTGGGACCGGCCCGGGTGTGCACCCGGCCCCTCCGATGGATCCCGCTACTCTTAGCGTGAACACGGCCTCAGCAGAGATGCTCTCCCAGGGCTCCACATCCGCTGCCGTACTTTCTGCTTTCCGAGCTGGGCTTCCAAAATGGAAACTTCTCTTCATGTTGAACTAAATGCCCTCAAACAACGGGTTTCCGCGTCGGAGGTCACGGTTTCTGCTATGGCCACCACCCAGGAGGACCATTCAGCCCGCATAACGGCGCTTGAAAATGCATCTACGGCTCACCTTTCCCATCTACGGCAACACCAGCTCCGGATAGAAGATAGTGAGAACCGGAGCCGCAGGAACAACATCCGGCTGCAGGGGATCCCGGAGGCTACATCAGGTGCCGATCTCAAACCCACTGTCATCGCTATCCTCAATCAGGTCCTGGGCAGGGAAGTTACATCTCCCATTGAATTGGACAGAGTGCATAGAGTGGGAGGCATGGGGGGTGACCGCAGGGACCGCCCTCGTGACGTACTTTGCCGGGTGCACTACTATACCCTGAAGGAAGAAATCTTGCGCAAGGCCTGGCGCCTGGGGCCACTGGACTTTCACGGATCACCTATACACCTCTACCCGGACCTCTCCCGCAACACGCTGTACATGCGGCGAGCGGTCCGTCCTCTGCTGGACTTGATTCGCCAAGTAGGCGCCACGTACACTTGGGGCCACCCCTTCAGCATCAAAGTGACCCGAGAAGATAACCACAAATTTGTGCTGTCAGACCCGGACCAGCTTCCTGCCTTCTTCCTGTTCCTGGACCGGGACCCTATTGTCGTCCCGAACTGGTTGGACCCCCCAGATGACCGCCAGCAGCTACCGGGCCCTCCTCTACAGCATCGAGGACGCCCACAGTCTAGATCGGTACCTTCCGGTCCTAGAGTACGGCGAGCCACGTCACCAGAAGACTGATCCAGACTCTGTCGTCTGAGACCTGAAATGGTTCTTTTTGCTATGTCCTTTTGTCCGCCAGGTGACTACAGTTCCTCTATGAGACTCCGGCCAGGTTTGCCTACTGTTCTCTCTATTTTGTTTTGCACTCACGGTTTTACTTGCGTATCCACCCCGCTGACTCTTGCTCACTTTGTTATCTAAGTGCTGCTAACGGTTTAGTTGTCTCGCTGGGCACGGAGAATGTTTCCTTGCCCTCAGCTGGTGCGGTTGTGCTTGCTGGGGCCTTGGAAAGGCGGTCTGTGGTGTTGATGTGTTCTTTCACGGCATTGGCTCTACTGGCTGGCTTGGTGTTTCCCGGGCATAGCCCTTTGGCTTGTCCGGGGACCTCCGGGTCTTCCCTCGGGCTCTGGACATCTATGTCCCTGGAGCTTGGGACTGGCTGGCCTTATCACTGACACCTTCTGTGCGTTTACACAGATATCTGGGCTAAGCCGTGACAACTATCATAGTTAATGCTGCTATAAATGTAGTAATTGGTGCTTCCAACCCTCGCATGCTTACGCGGGAATACCTGTGCCTTTATTCTGTCACCAGTTTGTGTACACCTTGTTCTACGTTGATGTTATTTTTCTATGCAATTTTAGATTGTTTATTATACTCAAGCGCACCAATGGTATTAGTCTGACACTCTGCTCTTTAGTGACTAGGCAGTTCAGCATTAGATGCCACGGTCATTGGGTGTGTTACATTTACAGTTATGTTATATATGCCTGTTAGGTTGTCGGGATCACAACTCAGCTGTTCTAACCCCGTTCTCTCCCCCTAAATAGGATTGGCACAGTTCGTGCCTACTACGTGATATTTCACGAAGTGTTACGTTTTTGCGCACACTTTAGTATTTTTGAGCCACCTTCCCCAGGTGCTCCCTATGTTCGATCTCTTCCCCGCCTCGCTCTACCTTCTCTCTTCCTCCCCTGTTGTGTTTCCCCCTTTTTTTTCCCCCGCTTTTCTTTTTTTTTTTTTCTCTTCTTCTCTCTCTCCTTCCCCCCCATCACTCCATCATGGCCCACACAGTGACCTCTCACCCTAGGTTACAATTCTGTTCCTACAATGTCAATGGGCTCAATATTGCCTCCAAAAGAGGACAAATCCTGTATCAAATGCACAAACGCCAAGTCAATGTGCTTCTTCTCCAAGAGACACATTTTCACTCTGCCTCCACCCCTTCCTGTTCCAGCAGATACTTCAACAGGTGGTTCCACAGCACTAGCCCAACCCAGAAAGCCAAGGGAGTGTCTGTGGCCTTCCATAAGACGCTCCCTATAGAGGTGCTTGACCATCTCTCGGACCCCCAGGGGAGGTATGTTTTTGTGAAATTCGTGTTATGGGGTACCAAATTTACAGTAGCTAACATTTACCTTCCTAATGTTAATCAAGTATCGGCCGCGTTACAATACTTGAGGATTCTGTCAGGATTCAGGGAGGGTAAGCTCGTACTGGGGGGAGATTTTAACACCCCTCTTGAACCACTTTTAGATTCCTCCACCTCGCGATCGTGTATCTCCTTCCCCAAACTGAGGGCTCTGAAACTGGCATTCTACGATCTGCGTCTGGTGGACGTTTGGAGAGTGCTGCACCCCACGGCCCGTAACTATACCCACTTCTCCCATGTTCATCACACCTATAGTCGCATAGATTACCTAATGAGTGACCATAGCTGCCTGGACTGGTCCCCGGAATGCACCATAGACCCAATGGTCTGGTCTGACCATTCTCCTATACACGTGACATTCTCGCTCCCTTCCACTCCGATTAGGGAATGGTCATGGCGCTTGAACGATTCGCTGCTTATGAACCCGGAATGTGTGACAAGGGTTTCAGATACAATCTCTAACTTTTTTGCGGACCACGCTTTGGATACGACATCGTTGCCCTTTCAATGGGAGGCACTTAAGGCTGTCCTACGTGGTACCTTTATCCAAATGGGTACGCGTCTTAAAAAGGAGCGCTCAGCCGCCATAGAGGCAGCAAATAAAACGCTTAGAAACTTAGAAACTGAGCACAAACGATCCCCGACAGTGACAATGCTGGCGGACGTTTCTAGGGCACGATCACAACTTAGAGAACTTTATGAAGCCTCTGCACGCACATATGCAGATAAGCTCACTTTCCATCAATATAAGTTTCGAGATAAATGTGGTAGGCCACTGGCTCGCTCCCTGCACCCAAAAACAACCTCCGCCTTTGTGCCCCATATTCGGGGGCGCAGGGAGAAATGGTATCCTCACCCACTGAGATGGCGGGGGAATTCAGGGACTTCTATCAGTCCCTGTACAATATCCCTAAGACTCAAGGGACAAGTTCCCCTTCTTCCGGGGTGGAGGACCAGATGTCATATGTATTGGAAACCGCGCTCCCTACATTAGACGATGACGTCATCGCTGATCTGGAAACCTCAATCACAGAAGACGAAGTTGCCAAAGCCATAGCGGGTACACCGAGTGGAAAGAGCCCGGGCCCAGACGGCTTCACTCCTAAGTTCTACAAACTTTTTGCCGCCCTCCTCACGCCCTTTCTAACTAAGGTGTTCAACTCTTTGTCGGAGGGTTCATTGTTCCCTCCACAAACACTTGAGGCTCACATATCCCTCATCCCAAAGCCAGGCAAAGACCCCACTCTTTGTGCAAGCTATAGGCCGATCTCCTTGATTGGGGTCGATTTGAAAGTATTTGCTAAAATCCTAGCCAATAGATTACAACCATTGTTGCCTGGGATAATACACCTAGACCAGGTCGGCTTTGTGAGTGGCCGTGAGGCTAGGGACAATACCCTGAAGACCCTTCTTTTAACCAACTATGCCCGGTCCCACGATATCCCACTATGCCTCTTAACAGTCGATGCCGAGAAGGCATTCGACCGAGTAGACTGGCAGTTCCTTCGACTATCCCTGCAACAAATAGGCGTGGGAACCAATATGATGGCGAGAATAATGTCCCTTTACTCCTCTCCATATGCTAGGATTAGACTAAATGGCTCGCTATCTCCAGCCTTCTCTGTATCTAACGGGACGCGACAGGGATGCCCACTGTCCCCCCTCCTCTATGTTCTCACTATGGAACATCTAGCTATTGCTCTACGTAACAATCCTTCTATCCAAGGCATAACAGTCGGGCCCACACATACTAAACTTGCCCTCTTTGCAGATGATCTGCTCCTGTTCGTGACACACCCTCACACATCCTTGCCCTTGGTATTACAGGAGTTTCGGAAATTTGGAGAAGTTAGCAACTTCAAGGTCAACTACAATAAATCGGAAATCCTCAACATATCTCTGCCTGCGTCGGCCCTACGAAGACTATCGTCTTCTCTCCCCTTCAAAACTGGTTCCCCCTCCATAAGGTATCTCGGAATTCAAATACCGGCGGATGCTTCCCAACTTTTTTCCTTGAACTTTGCCCCCCTACTTCTTAGGACCCAGGCAGATTTAATCAATTATGTGTCCAAACAGCTCTCATGGCTAGGTAGAGTGAATGCCCTGAAAATGGATGTTCTCCCTAGGTTCCTGTATTTGTTTCAGACCATCCCTATTCACATACCTAATTCGTACTTTAAGAAAATACGCCAACTGTTTTCCAAATTTATTTGGAATGCGGCCCGTCCCAGGATACGGTATGAAACACTTTCTCTTCCAAAGGCTCGGGGGGGGGGGGGGCTGGAGCCCCAGATGCCTCCCTATACCATAAAGCAGCGGTGCTCACCCGCATACTAGATTGGTTCCATCATTCTTCAACCAAGCTTTGGGTTCAATTGGAAAGCCACATGAGCCCAATTGAACTCTCCGCTCTCCCCTGGACCTTGCCTACGGTACGGGGGGGTTCGGGCCCTCTTAATGACCTTACCCATCAAACGATCCAGATTTGGGATCGCATGCTGTCCAGAAGGGGCTTATAAAACCGCATGGGGCCTATGACTCCCTTCTTTGGGACCCCGGCCTTTCCGCCAGCTATGTCGGTAGCAAGATTCGGACCATGGAGAAGAGAGGATCATAGGCGACTTGCCCAGGTCCTTCGTGCAGACCCCACTTTGAGGTCAGATACCTCTACCGGCCTGACCTCCCGTCACCCCATGCAGTGGCTTCGGAGGCAACAGACTGCCTCCTACATCCGGACTTTCCCATCTATTACAGACATTCTTGCTGAACCGACGGGATTCGAGGAACTGCTCCTGCAGGTGGGACCTCCAACGCATGTTGTATCTCAATTATACTCCCTTCTGCTCGATGTTTACTCCCCTGGCCTCCCACCGTATGCGGTGGCCTGGGAGACAGACCTCCGTCACACTATCTCCCCTATTGACTGGCAAAAATGTTTTACCCTGACGCATAAATTGTCCATAGCCACCAAGACCCAGGAGAAGGGGTTTAAACTGTTAACAAGATGGTACAGATGTCCATCATCTCTTCACCACTTCAATCCGGAGGTGTCGGATGCCTGCTGGCGGTGCCACAGCTCCCGAGGAACCATGCTCCACATCTGGTGGGAGTGCCCTCCTGTGCGGAGGTACTGGCAGCGGATTTTCACACTCTACTGCAAATTGATGGCGACCTCTATTCACCCTTCACCTGAGGTGGCTCTCTTGTCTATTCTCCCTGGATCATTTAAATCCATCAGAAATGATGTCTTGCGACACTTTCTGGCGGCGGTCAGGGTAGTGATTCCCCGTCATTGGAGAACGGCAACCATGCCTTCCCTGGGGGATTGGGCTGTTGAGGTGGACCGCATTAGGGACCTTGAACGCCTGGTGGCGGAGGAAAATGACAAAAGTGAACAGTTCTCTCTCACATGGACTTTGTGGTCCGTGTTTCGGTACTCCTCGGAGTTTATCTCTTGGGCGGAGTGTGCCCTGGACGAGACCACTCTCGGACCTTGATGGAGTGATTATGATCTCTGATCCCTGTCCCCTATATGTGTACCCCTACTATTTGCCCCTGACTCTGACTCTCTCTTTTCTCTACACATAAATACACCTCTAAGAACCCAGTAGGATAACGTACCAGGGCTTCAATCTACCTACTACCTATAACCCATTGAGTGACCCTACTTCATACTCTCCAAATAGGTTTGTGGATACTTTCATCTGATGGTTCTTAGCCCTGCTCTGTTCTGACACACATGATGCCTGTTGAGGATGTATCCTATCAATGTTTGTAATGTTTAAGACAATGTATGTCTTTTTCTGTCATTTCCTTGCATAAACAAATAAAATAAGATTGAATTAAAAGAACAGATGGAAAATATGCTGCTAAAAAAATGAAAGAGAAATAAACATATGGTGAAGAAAGGGTTAAAAGAACATAGGGACAACATGCTGCTGCACAGAGTGAAAGAAAAAAGTAATAGGATGGTGGCAGTATAGAGAAGTCCAGAGTAGGTGGCTAAAGGGTTAGCTGTGATATATATAGCAGCAGTGTGTGAGGTCTGTAATGTTCCCTGACAAGGCTGAGGAGGCCAAATGCATTAGGTGGAGCTACATTTGACGTCATGCTGCACACGGAGAAGACTCGCAACAGGTTTTGCGGCAGATCCGGAGCCGACATTGACTGAGCATTTTTATCTTAGTACTGGGAGACAGCACAAGGTTATGCGAGTGTATTAGTGGTTTTGTGAGTGTATACACTATGAAGAATAAATTGCATTTCTTTCCAATGCCGACATCCATTTAAGAGAAGAATGTATTTGGTGTTTGCTGAGCTGGTCTGGTGGAGTTGCACAAGCTGAGGACTAATATTGGTGGAACCCTAAGGAAATCAGGAGTGGTTAAACCACCAGGGAAAGGAGTGGTGGAAACCTTGAAAGAGGAGTGGTGGAGGCTGATCGGGGAGGAATGGTAGAACCCTCTTATGATCACGAGCGTGTAGAGACCCTATAAAGTAGTGGATCTATAAATCTGCTGAGTGGTTTGATAAGATGGAGGTCAGCACATGGTGATTGGAATAAGAAGTTGAGAATTTAAAGTGGAAGAGTGTGATATTGGGCTGAAAAGTATATTGGACAATAAGCACTTTTACTTGCACATGGCACTTTGGGAATTTTGGGAATTTTTTAACCACTTTTTCCCCCTGCTGTAGCCCTCTTTCAGTCGTCCAGTTCTAGGAGGGCATCTATTGACGCCATTGGGTTCGCTCTGTGATCGCTGTTTACTCAGACCTTTATCGTGTATTTAGCTGTGTCCAATCACAGCTCATTACATGTAAATAAATGCCAGTTATCGTCATTCCCTTTCCTCATTGCTGTCAGTGTGAGAGGAAAAGAAAGCTGATAACCAGATTTCCTGTGACAGAGGAAATTGACACTGATAATCAGGGCACTGATCATCACACATGCTTCACTGCTACCATGAGTTTAATGTAAATCTTATATATTTGAGATTTATGGAACTATTTGTGCAGATTCTCACAGGTGATTTTTTTTTAAATCATACAACAATACATGGCCCAGCAAGATTTTGAACAAGCCATCCCCTTCACTATAATGGAAGAGGGTGGCACAGAGCAGTCATAGTGTCAGCAGTGTTTTGGAAGCTACAGTATTGTAGGGAAAGTATATGGAAAGATGACAAGCTAGGGAGATATTAGGGTCAGTTAGAAAACTATACTTTAAATTTGATGGTCTTTTTTTCCCCTTATTACTAGGGGATTTGTTATGTTCAGCTGTCATTTTTAACTACTGTACTGTTCCATAGCATTTTTTTTTTCAAATTTTCTCTTTAACCACTTAAGGACCGGGCTTATTTGCAAGTTAAAATCATTTTTTTTGCTGGAAAATTACTTAGAACCCCCAAACATTATATATATTTTTTCTCACACCCTAGAGAAGCAAATGGCGGTCGTTGCAATACTTTTTGTCACACCGTATTTGCGCAACGGTCTTTTTTGAAAAAAATACACTTTTTTGAGTTAAAAAAAATAAGACAACAGTAAAGTTAGCCCAGTTTTTTTTTATATTGTGAAAGATGATGTTACACCGAGTAAATTGATACTCAACATGTCACGCTTCAAAATTGTGAAATTTTTTAATTCTACAGGCCACTAGTTTTGAGTTACAGAGGAGGTCGCAGTGATACCTCACATGCGTGGTTTAAACATTGTTTTCATATGCTGGTGCTACTCGGTTATGCGTTCGCTTCTGCAGGCAAGCTCGGTTGGATGGGGCACATTAAAAAAAATGTTTTTTATTATTATTTAATTTACTTTTTATTTTTTATTTTTACTCTGTTCTTTTAAAAAAAAAATTGTGTCACTTTTATTCCTATCACAAGGAATGTAAACATCCCTTGTAATAGAAAAAAAGCATGACAGGACCTCTTAAAAATATGAGATCTGGGGTCAAAAAGACCTCAGATCTCATATTTACACAAAAATTCTATGAAAAAAAATGTTGTTTGAAAAAAGAAAAAAAAAGTCCATTTAAGAGCTATGGGCGGAAGTGACGTTTTGACGTCGCTTCCGCCCTGCAATGGTATGGAGCTGGGTCGGGGCCAGCGGCTCCGGTAAGCGGCAGAGGGCACTGGTAAGCGGCGGGAGGGGGGCCCTCTCCCACCACCAATAAAAGTGATCTTGCGGCAAATGTGCCGCAGAGACCACTTTTATTTAAAGCGGAATTGCCCGCTGAAGAAGTGGAGACCGGGGTTATGGCAGCTAGCTGCTGCCATAGCAACGATATTCCACTTCAAACAGCCGTCGTATAATGACGGCAGGCGGTCTGTAAGTGATTAAATAAAAAGGTGAGTTTTTGTTTTCATTCTTTCGGTGAGTTGTTTATTTTTATTTTTTGATGGGGTCTTTTTTATGCATGGGGATGCTTGAAGCAAAGCTTTCACTTGTTATAACTATCGGTTCACTGCTGCATCATTTGAAAGGAAAAATATCACTTACATTCCCCGTACCCATCCCCTCGGATAAAATAACAGTTGGCATACACACCAGTTAGGCCTTTTATCCCTGAATAAACGTGTCCTGCTTCTGGCCAATTATAAATTGCATCCTCTGCAGTATCTTAAAACTAAACTCTATTGCACATGCACAGCTCAGTGTATATTCTCAGCATACTTCTGTACCAGAATAAATGAACTCCTGTGTCCAAAGTTTGCTTTAATTCTTGCAGTAAAAAAACCCAGCCTGTTCTCTTTGTCTCTTTTATAAATTAGGGCCTAACCTTGCTCATTAAAATTATCCTGCTGCTGGCCAATTATACACTACTGTGTCATCTACAATCTCTTAATTGATGTTATAGGCATCAGCAGGGACGTTGCTAGGTTTACAAAAGATCTGGGGCTAGAGCCCATAGCAGCGAAGTAAAGAAAGTCATACGATTGGGTGGGCATACACATGTAAATAATATACGTGTGTGTGTGTGTGTGTGTGTGTGTGTGTGTGTGTGTGTGTGTGTGTGTATATATATATATATATATATATATATATATATATATTAGATAATATATATTATCATTACATCAGGGTCCCCAGGGAGCCTCTCTTACATCAAGGTCCCCAGAAAGCCCCCCCACTTACATCAGGGTCCCCAGGGAGCCTCCCCCACTTACATCAGGGTCCCCAGGGAGCCCCCCACTTACATCAGTGTCCCAAGGGAGCCCCCTTATATCAGGGTCCCCAGAGAGATGCTCCTTACATCAGGGTCACCAGAGAAAGGATGGGCAGTGAGTGATAATGTCATCTCTCTACTGCCTGCGGCTGCACAGTGAGAGCGGAAGAGTGGTGCACTTGTGGCCTGGCTGCAGAGAGGCCATGGCCATCTCTGAGAGACTCGGGGCTATGGGCCCCAGATTCAGGGCTATAGCCCCAAAAGCCACCCCCTAGCGATGCCACTGGGCATCAGGAATGTTTGAGCAAGCTTTGTCTGTCAGAATGGCACTTTTAGATACCTGCACTTTATTCCAGTTGCAGGTTATCTCCATTCTCCACAATGAGAGCATTCCTAGCTATAGGATCCAGCTCACATACAACATCAAAATAAGGAAGAAAAAATGCTTTACCTAAAACCGCATCCAAAGTCATTAGAGGCATGGGAAGTGTTCATACCACAGCATAGATCAGTGATAGACAAGCTGAAATCTGTGCAGTTGTCCTCATGCACTCTGTTTTTCTTTTCATATTTGTATGTAGCGCCCTGCTCCCAATGAGTGGGTGCTATGTGGTAAAATTATAGTTGTCTGAGCAATAGTTTGGCTCAGAAGGATTGTGTTACAAATTTTACTCTGTTTCAGTTCAGCTGGCTGCGTGATTTTCCTCCTGACAGTAGTACACACCACTGGTCAGGATAGGAAAGGTAGCAGGCTGGACGCATTGGGTATCTCTTTCCCAGCAGCGGCTCAGGGGTGTGGTCAACCCGCTGTGCATGCTGGGAGGAGGTACTTAAGCGACAGACGCCATTAGTGTGGGGCTTTTTGAGAGAGTTGGGGGTCATCGTCCGTTGGTGGTGGGCACCACCCGCCCGACCCCGACCTGAGGGCCCTCATGGCCTCAAGGAAGTGCTGCCAGTTTCCGCCTCAGGGCCATGTTGGCCTGAGGCTCCGTTACTGAAGAGTAGGCCCAGGAGTTACTGGGGGCCTACTGATCCAGGGATTATCCCGTGTCGCCTTGCCTGCTGGAAGGGACCAAGCAATTGAGGACTCAATTGAAGGATGCATCCAGGTCATAATCTACCTCATAGTGCTAACGGAATGGCTGGAAGATCCTGGCACTGAGAGCTGTGTTCTTAATTCAGAAGGTAACCCAGGGAAGGGATACACCAAGTCTGGCAGAGACTGTTCTATTTGCACCAAGTCTGTGGCAGAGACTGTTCTATTTGCACCAAGTCTGTGGCAGAGACTGTAGGTGATCGAGCTATACATCGGTTGCTAGGCCGGTGAAATTGGGCCTATCTGGTATTTGCTGAGTCCAGCGTGGAGACAGTTGTTCCTCTGGACCTAGGAAAATTCCTGTGATCCGCAACTAAGGTATCTGAGTCCTCCCCATTCCTTCTGCCCTTCCACCCCCCTCTGTTGGAAACTTTATGCAATAAAACCCTTGAGACTTTGTGTTGGTGCAAACTTCTTCTGGACAACTCTTCAAGGGGAACCCCTGAGACGAGCATACGGAACAGTAAGGTAACGGCAGGCCCAAATTTAAAACCAGCAGCTCCTACGGGGGTATCGCTACATGTGTAAGAATGACCTCTATCGTTTTCATAAACAATGTGCATTTCCAAACTGCTTATCTGTGTCTCTGGTAAACCATTTTACTTTGCTACACATGGAATATTTAAGCGCAGAAGTGTGAAATGGCCGCAAGAGCTCTCCCTCTTTTTTATTTTATAGAAGCTTCTGGGAAGACTATGCATGCCTGCTAATTTGTCACATAATGCCCTGAAATTGTTTTTCCCTGCATAGATTATGACTAAAATTAGAAGATAAAAATTACCAACAGGTAATAGGATTGATAAACACTTATGTTAATTTACATTATCTGTGATTAGTCTTTGTTTCTTGGTAAATAACACAAGGGATGCCTCTCTACAAAATTAAATGAATATAATAAACTATTTCCAAGCAGCCATGTCGGAAAAACATACTGCATTCTAAGAATAGGCCTAATGTATTTACATATGCATTCAGGCATAACTGTAAACTTTAATACCAAAAAACAATAAATTAAAGTGATATAGGATGTGAAGTGAACCTGCACAGATATCTAAAAATGAGAAAAAATAGGATGGGGCTTTACCATTTAAAGTGGACTTTTCAGTTACTTCTTATAGTGATTCTAAAGACATTTTATTAAAATAAAAAAAAATGATATACTTAGCTGCTTTGTGCAGTGGTATTGCACAGAGTTTTCCCTTGCTTCCTCTTCTGGAGTCCCTCACCAACGCACTGTGCTCCTTCTCCTCTCTGAGTGCCCTCTCAGCAAGCCATGTGGGCACTCTCCCGAACTGGGCTGAGTGTATCTGTAGACACACATAACATAGTCGGCCACACCCTCTGCTCACTCCTCACAGGATTTGAATGAAAAGTTAGAGCCAATAGCTCCCACTGCTGTGTCTGTGTCCTGTTAGAAGAAGAAGAGATGAGAGCAGGAGAGTAGATGGGACAGCTCAGGATAGAGAATGTTCTTAGGTAAGTGTTTAGAGATGGTGGGGGCCTGGACTTGTTTTTACCTTATTGCACAGAATGCATTAATATAAAAAAACTTTTGCCTTTAGAACCACTTTAAGTCTACATAAATAAATTCCTGACATGTCATAGTATGTACAGTATCATTTTTTATTTTCATTTTGAGGATAATGCATTAATGGAATGCCTTTTAGAACCACTTTTAGCTAAAAGACTAGAAAAACAAGTCTCTTTTGTAAATTAATTTTTTCCTTTTCTTTCAAAAAATAGAACTTCATTTATTGGAGCAAACTAGTGAACAGGGCATCAGCTTTTCTTTTAATCAATCATTATAACAATGATTGCAATGTTTTATTTGACATTAACCTTCTTCATGTAAAAATCATAATTATTTTGCTAGAAAACTACTTAGAACCCCCAAACATTATATATATATATATATATATATATATATATATATTTTTAGCAGACACCCTAGGGAATAAATTTGCGGTCATTGCAACTTTTTATCTCGCACGGTATTTGCGCAATAATTTTTCAAACGCCTTTTTTTGGGAAAAAAAACTGTTTCATGAATTAAAAAATAACAAAACAGTAAAGTTAGCCCAATTTTTTTGTATAATATGAAAGATGATGTTACGCCGAGTAAATAGATACCTAACTTGTCACGCTTTAAAATTGCGCACACTCATGGAATGGCGCCAAACTTCGGTACTTAAAAATCTCCATAGGTGACGCTTAATTTTTTTTTACAGGATACCATTTTAAAGTTACAGAGGAGGTCTAGTGCTAGAATTATTGCTCGTGCTTTAACGCACGCGGCGATACCTCATATGTGTGGTTTGAACGGCGTCTACATATGTGGGCGGGACTTACGCGCGCGTTCGCTTCTGTGCTAATTTATTTTTATTATTATTTAATTTTTTATTTTACTTATTTTTTTTTATTTTTACACTTTTTTTTTAATTTTTTTTGATCACTTTTATTCCTATTACAAGGAATGTAAACATCCCTTGTAATAGGAATCATTGTGACAGGTCCTCTTTATGGAGAGATGCGGGGTCAATAAGACCCCACTTCTCTCCTCCAGGCTGGAAAGCATGAGATTGGGAAAAAAAATTCACTGATCTCATGCTTTCAGCCGCGATTGCGGTTTTGTTGACTTCCGGGTACCCGGGCTTCCGACGGTCATAGAGATGACCGGTGACCATCTGGTCACCGGACATCTCTATTGTCCTCATCCGGCGCCGATGGCACGGGAGAGCCCGGAGAAGCACCGGATGGCGGCCAGAGGGGGGACGTCCCCTCCCACCGCCTATAAGAACGATCAAGTGGTGGAACCGCCGCTATGATTGTTCTTATGGTGCGCAGAATCGCCAGCTGCAAACAATGATATCTGAATGATGCCAGTAGCTGCAGGCATCATTCAGATATCCCCCCTAAATTCTAGGACGTCATATGACGTACCGTGGTATGGAAGTGGCTAAATATGAAATTTGATAATTATTGTCTAGATACCTGCCACTTTTACTTAGATTAGTAATTATAATCAGGACAGAAACATTGCTATTGCTTTTATGTGCAAATTTTAATAAATTGGATACTATTCAATGACAAGAAGAATGCTGGATCTTACAATTTTTCAATCTCATATATGCATCTGCAGGAAAAAGTATTACCAGTGAGCTGTGATATGCATGAGCTTTGCCCATGCACTCAATAACTATTTTTAGTTTCCAGTAGGGATGAGCTGAACACCCCCCGGTACGGTTCGCATCCAGAACATACGAATGGACCGAAAGCTCGCGCAAACTTTTGAACACCGTTAAAGTCTATGGGACTCGAATGTCAAAAATCAAAAGTGCGAATTTTAAAAGCTAATATGCAAGTTATTGTCCTAAAAATGGTTTGGGGACCCAGGTCCTGCCCCAGGGTACATGTATCAATGCAAAAAAAAGTTTTAAAAATGGCCGTTTTTTCAGGAGCAGCGATTTTAATGATGCTTAAAGTGAAAAAATAAAAGTGAAATATTCCTTTAACCACTTAAGCCCCGGACCATTTTGTAGCTAAAGGACCAGAGGTGATTTCAGAATTTTGCACTGCGCTGCTTTAACTGTAAATTGTGCGGACATGCAATGTTGTACCCAAACGAAATTTGCGTCCTTTTCTTCCCACAAATAGAGCTTTCTTTTATTGGTATTTGATTGCCTCTGCGATTTTATTTTTTTGCGATATAAACGGAAATAGACCGAAAATTTTGAAAAAAAATGATATTTTCTACTTTTTGTTATAAGAAAAATCGAATAAACTCAATTTTAGTCATACATTTAGGCCAAAATGTATTCAGCCACATGTCTTTAGTAAAAAAAATGTCAATAAGTGTATATTTATTGGTTTGCGCAAAAGTTATAGCGTCTACAAACTAGGGTACATTTTCTGGAATTTACACAGCTTTTAGTTTATGACTGCCTATCTCATTTCTTGAGGTGCTAAAATGGCAGGGCAGTACAAACCCCCCCCCCAAATTACCCCATTTTGGAAAGTAGACATCCCAAGGAAATTGCTGAGAGGCATGTTGAGCCCATTGAATATTTTTTTTTGGCTCAAGTGATTGAATAATGACTAAAAAAAAAAAAAAATTACAAAAAGTTGTCACTAAATGATATATTGCTCACACATGCCATGGTTATATGTGGAATTGCACCCCAAAATACATTTTTCTGCTTCTCCTGAGTACGGGGATACCACATGTGTGGGACTTTTTGGGAGCCTAGCCGCGTACGGGCCCCCGGAAACCAAGCACCGCCTTCAGGATTTCTAAGGGCGCAAATTTTTGATTTCACTCCTCACTACCTATCACAGTTTTGAAGGCCATAAAATGCCAAAATAGCACAAACCCCCCCCAAATGACCCCATTTTAGAAAGTAGACACCCCAAGGAAATTACTGAGAGGCCTGTTGAGCCCATTGAATATTTTTTTTTTGTCCCAAGTGATTGAATAATGACAAAAAAAAATAAAAAAATACAAAAAGTTGTCACTAAATGATATATTGCTCACACATGCCATGGTGATATGTGGAATTACACCCCAAAATACATTTTTCTGCTTCTCCTGAGTACGGGAATACCACATGTGTGGGACTTTTTAGGAGCCTAGCCGCGTACGGGACCCCGAAAACCAAGCACCGCCTTCAGGATTTCTAGGCACAAATTTTTGATTTCACTCCTCACTACCTATCACAGTTTTGAAGGCCATAAAATGCCAAAATAGCACAAAACCCCCCCAAATGACCCCATTTTGGAAAGTAGACACCCCAAGCTATTTGCTGAGAGGCATGGTGAGTATTTTACAGCTCTCATTTTGTTTTTGAAAATGAAGAAAGAAAATATATTTTTTTTTTTTTTCAATTTTCAAAACTTTGTGACAAAAAGCGAGATCTGCAAAATACTCACAATACCTCTCAGCAAATAGCTTGGGGTGTCTACTTTCCAAAATGGGGTCATTTGGGGGGGGGGGGTTTGTGCTATCTGAGCATTCCATGGCCTCCGAAACTGTGATAGGCAGTGAGAAGTGAAATCAAAAATTTACACCCTTAGAAAGCCTGAAGGCTGTGCTTGGTTTTTGGGGTCCCGTACGCGGCTAGGCTCCCAAAAAGTCTCACACATGTGGTATCCCCGTACTCAGGAGAAGCAACAGAATGCATTTTTGGGTGTAATTCCACATATGCCCATGGCATGTTTGAGCAATATATCATTTAGTGACAACTTTGTGCAAAAAAAAAAAAAAAAAATTGTCTTTTTTCCGCAACTTGTGTCAACATATAAAATATTCCATGGACTCGACATGCCTCTCAGTATATAGCTTGGGGTGTCTACTTTCCAAAATGGGGTCATTTGGGGGGGTTTTGAACTGTTCTGACATTTTATACACAACATTAGGAAGCTTACATCCACTCTTCTAACCACTTGAAGACAAAGCCCTTTTTTGACACTTTTTGTTTACATGAAAACATATTTTTTTTTGCAAGAAGATTATGTTGAACCCCCAAACATTATATATATTTTTAAAGCAAAGGCCCTACAGATTAAAATGGTGGGTGTTGCATTTTTTTTTCTCCACAGTATTTGCGCAGTGATTTTTCAAACGCATTTTTTTGGGAAAAAATACACTTTTTTAAATTTTAATGCACTAAAACACACTATATTGCCCAAATGTTTGAAGAAATAAAAAAGATGATCTTAGGCCGAGTACATAGATACCAAACATGACATGCTTTAAAATTTCGCACAAACGCGCATTGGCGACAAACTACATACATTTTTAAAAGTCTTTAAAAGCCTTTACAGGTTACCCCGTTAGATTTACAGAGGAGGTCTACTGCTAAAATTACTGCCCTCGATCTGACCTTCATGGTGATACCTCACATGCATGGTGCAATTGCTGTTTACATATGACGCCAGACCGACGCTTGTGTTCGCCATTGGGCAAGAGCAGGGCAGGACAGGGGTGCTTTTTTTTTTTTTATTATTATTAATTTTGCTTTTTTATTTTATTTTTAAATTGTTCCTTCCATATTTTTATTTTTATTTTTTTTATCATTTTTATTGTTATCTCAGGGAATGTAAATATCCCCTATGATAACAATAGGTAGTGACAGGTACTCTTTTTTTTAAAAAACTGGGGTCTTCTAGACCCTAGATCTTTTATCGGCCCTCAAAGCATCTGACCACACCAAGATCGGTGTGATAAAATGCTTTCCCAATTTCCCAATGGCGCTTTTTATATCCGGGGGGGACATTCCCTCCCACTGCTTGTAAAAGCAGTCCAGAGGCTAATTAGCTCAACAAAAAAGTGTAGCGCTAAAAATGAGTAAGAACTGCCCACAATTAAGGAGCAGTGTATGACAGTGATATATAATTAGATAAACAATATAACATCTCTGCTAAACAAACTGAATAAATGAAATATTCAAAAAGTCCTCAGTAATGTGACATCTAAGCCAAACAAACTGAATAAAATAAAGTGTTCAAAGAGTCCAAAGAGTCCTCAGTGATGCAAATTAAATGCCACAATGGACACCAAAAATACTGAGTTCATAATAAAAACAAATAGAACATATATTGATGAAAGGTGAGTGACAATCAAATTATGGTGCTCATAAGTAAACTTGACGTGAAGAGAGTGCACTCAAAGTGACCACCACCACTCGGTTGTAAGAAAGGCTTACCAGAAAGAGTGGACCCCAAAAACCTACGTTCAGAGGGTCAACCAAGCATAGGTAAGCCGCTGTGGACAGCAAATCTCCAACTGCGATTCAAATGGGGGACATCAAACTTCAATCCAGTCCAAAGGATAGAAAAAAATATCTCTCATATCCAGATGACAATGGGGCTTGTATGCAGTGCCCGATTAGAATCAGGTAGCGATGCCGGGTAGATTGCAGAATTCAGAAGGAAAGAAAAGGCACATGGTGTAATACTGTATAAAAAGGGGTATTTAATGTAGGTAGGTACACTTACATTTAGATGAATATAACAGCGCTTTGTCAAAATGATCAATGGCAACAGTAGGGTCTCCCAACGCGTTTCGCATCCAAATGCATCATCTGGGGTGATCCCCCACTGTTGCCCTCCATGAATATATAGGTATTATGACTCCTAATTAGGAGGCCATCCCCTGGGCGTCCATGTGTTGAATAATCACTTCCTGGTTGAACCAAAATGGAGTCCCAGTGTGTGTTCCAAACCTCGGTTTGGGTAACATTGTATGTATTAAAAGAGTCTATAAAGGACAGGGTGTACCAATATGGATATTCCCCTTGAGTATCAAGCCTCCATCTGGATTGACCCGATGGATTGGGTAACCTATTTAGATCTTCCATAAAGCTAAGTGAGTTGGATGTTAGTAAACTCAACTCATGAATGTGTATGGTTAATCATACATTGTGACAATTGAACAGAATGAATCTATGTCTATCTATGCATATAATAGCCGTAATATAAGCCCGGCGAATAAATGATTCTGTTCGATTTTGAGTTTCAAGCCTCTTTCTGGTGGCCGGATGAGCGTCAAGCCTCACTCTGGTATCCTAGACATAGGAAGGATTCGGCTTGTGTATCAAGCCTCCTTCTCGCTAACGATCGCGCTCCGCGCCTCGTTCTGACATATAAGAGGTCACCTGACACAGCTTGTGTGTCAAGCCTCGATCTGGTATACGGGCGCGGTCCACGCCTCGATGGTCTCCTGGACATAGGGAAGGTTCGGCTTGTGTGTCAAGCCTCCTTCTGGTTGACGATCCCGCTCCGCGCCTCGTTCTAATATATAAGAGGTCATCTGACACAGCTTGTGTGTCAAGCCTCGATCTAATATACAGGCGCGCTCCACGCCTCGATGTGACGTCCCGGCCGTCACTTAATAATAGAGTGAGCAGCGCCGAGCTCCTTATGTTTATGTGAAAACACATCTATAGAGGGGATAAGTTACATCATGATCGTGAATGGTGATGTTCAAAATACTATAGGGATATTACCCCCAGCTAACCTAAACACATTTAGAATCATAATGGGACACACCATTAGGTCAAAATGTAAAGTGACTAGTTAATTATTTATATATTTTTATGAAGGGTTAATCTACAGGAGTGACCTAAAGACTGACAATAGTATGTCATTCCACCCGAATGAAAAATTTAAAACAACTTGTAAAATATGACACCAGTATACCTGATGTGATATAAACAAGATAGTAAGAATCAATTTTAATGCAAAATTAAAAAATTAAAAATATTAAATAAAGGAACCATGATAGTATCCGCTGAATAATGTTTGAGGTGTATGGGACTAATTCAAAGAATAAACTAAAAATCCCCATACTTAGCGGAACTATATCAATTTGTGGAAGTGGTTTACATGTAATGTGATTGTGTGGGTGAGAAAAACCCTCATGTGTTCTAGTAGATATAAACCACGCACATGGAATGCACTCCCACAGGGTTCACAATTACATCATATATACATTAGAATTGTATGAATGTCAAATTCACATACAATCTATACAAAGAATAACCATATAAATGAATACAGGATAAAATGGTAAAAAACATATATATGTATAGCGCCAAAATAAAAAATGTATGTACAAAGGAGAGAACTTTAATGGGCCCACTGCTAACTAGGATTTATTGATGAATGAATTAATATCCCACTCAACGTTTAAACCAGAAGGCGTGTGCGACTGTAACTCATAAATCCAATAGGTCTCGAGTTGGGACACGCCTCTGGTTTTGGGACTGCCCCTCCAGGGGGGAACAAATTGGTCAATAACAAGGAATTGCGTGCCTGCAGGATTCCTGTTGTGGTACGCCCTATAATGCCTGGGTACCGTATGTTGTGTGTCGCCACCAAGAATGAGAGCTACGTGTTCACCAACGCGCACCGAAAAGGATCGTATTGTGCGACCCACATACTGTTTACCACATGGGCAGGTTATGAGGTAAACCACATATTTGGTGGCACATGTGTAAAAACGCTTAATGGGATAAGTTTTAACCGTGATAGTGGAACTAAATTCCAAGGTCTTACTCTTCCCTGAAGAATTACATTTACATACAGAACATTTTTTGCAAGGGTGATAGCCCACTAACTGATAGAAAAAGGAAGGTCGCACCGGAGGATTGATAATATTCGGTGCAATCTTGCTCTGAAGTGTGGGAACACCTCTAAATACCACTTTTGCTTGTTCCGGTAGAACACTGTGTAAAACTCGATCGTTTTTCAAAACTCCCCAATGTTTGGATATGATGGCTTTGACTTGATTGTGTTGAGTGGAGAATGATGTAAGCATTGCCCATTTGAAGCTATCATCTTGTTCCCTTTTTGGTTTAACCTCAAGAAGGGAACCTCTGTCAACCTCCAAGGTCTTTTTAAGGTCCCGTTCCACGTCTATGGGGTTATAGCCCTTCTCAATAAATCTAAGTTTGAGAACATCTGCCTGTGTTTTGAATGACTCCGTAGTAGTACAATTTCTACGGAGTCTCAAAAACTGGCTACGTGGGACTGCATTTAACCAAGAGCGGTGATGACAACTGTCAATGGGAATGAACCCATTACGATCAGTTTTTTTTTAAAAAGTTTGAAATTGGAAACTTCGATCTATAATACTGATCTCCAAGTCCAAAAATTGTATCTTATCCTTATTAGCAGTATATGTAAGGGAGATACCCCTATCATTATGATTGAGGGAACCCATAAAGGCTTCCAATGACATCATGTCGCCATCCCATAGGAGGAGGATGTCGTCTATATATCTTGCCCATAACACCACTGACGAGGTGTCATGGGTATAGACGACATCATCCTCCCACTTGGCCATGAAAAGGTTGGCGACGCTGGGGGCGAATTTAGCCCCCATAGCTACGCCACGTGATTGTAGATAAAAATTGTCATCAAACCAAAAATAACTATGCTTGGTGGCAAATTCCAACAACTCCATAATGAACCTGCACTGGAATTGGGCTAGAGAAGGTTTCTTCTCCAAAAAATGTTGCACTGCCTCAAAACCTTTGTCATGGGGCATGCAGGTGTATAATGAAGCAACATCTGCTGTTACCATGATGAGGTCACTTTGTATATTGACACTTTCCAATTTCCTGATAGTGGCACCCGTGTCACCTAAATAAGATGGCACACGTCTGACCAGGGGCTGTAAATAATGGTCGATGTATCGACCAACCCTGGAGGTGACCGAGTCGATGCCACTAACAATGGGTCGACCAGGTGGATGTATGGGGTCCTTGTGGACCTTAGGCAAAAAGTAAATAGTAGGGATCCTGGGAACAGTGGGGACTAAAAAAGCTCTCTCCTTCTTATTTAAAATGGCTCGATCAAAACCACTGTCAACCAACTTTTGAAGATCAGCTTTAAAGCGAGATGTTGGGTTAGTTGTTAATATCTGGTAAGTACCAGGCTCATTCAAAATCCTATGCATTTCTGTTTCATAGTCACATTTATCTAATATGACTATGCCGCCTCCTTTGTCCGCCGGACGAATTACCAAATCTCTGTCTTGACACAGGGACTTGAGTCCAATGCTGGACAATGGGGGGCGGCGGCATGGGCGGCTCACCTGCAACTCTGCTAGATCCTTAAGTACAAGATCTTTAAAAATACTAACAGCAGGTGCCACCGGAACTGGTGGGTTGAATAAAGATGGATTAGACAAACCCGAATGAACCGTTCCAGATGTGGCCGCTCTACTTTCGCTAATAATGGGATTAGTGATAAGGTAACGTTGTATATTTACTTTACGAATATACTTTTGTATATCGATGAATGTATCAAACTTATTCAGTTTCTTAGGTGGGGCAAACTTGAGGCCTTTGTCCAATACAGATAATTCATCTTTCGTAAAGACCTTAGAGCTTAAATTAAAAACCCCTTGGCCTTTTACATGCGCCTTTTCTTTCCTTTTCTGGATTCTCCTCCCCCCTCTGATCCCTCTCCTGGGTCTGGGCCCCTTTTGCGAGGAGCTGGGTCCCTGTAAAAATCCCGACCTCTGCTAGAAGAGTCATACCCATAGTTAGATGGATACTGGGAATTTCTAGTGTGGGTATGATAGCTATCATCCCGCACTTCCCCTAAAGGAGAGAATCTGTTATGAGTAGAAATGGGTGGAGGGCCATAGTGTGGGGAGCGATCACGATGATGCCTAGAGCGTTCACCATATCTAGCTGGTGATGGATCATAATAATGATCCTCATAATCATAATACTGGACACTGGGATATTGGGGGTACCCTCTGGAGTTACCCCTAGTACCTCTGTTACCTCTGGATTTGCCTCTCCCTCGTGGGTGATAATTAGGAGTATGGGGACCGGACTGATATGCCCTGGCCCTAGAGACTCGGGGATCAACACCCCGTGTATCACGTGAAGGGGGAACTACAGAAGACACAACCGGAGGTTGACCCATAGTTGGAGTCCTTACCGGAATAGGAACAGAGGAAGTGGAAGGCGGCAAAGCTGGAGTAGAATCCATATCTGCTCCAGAGGATGCAGAAAAAAGTTTTTGCCAAGCAAAAACAGTGCCATTTTTATAATCACCAGTGTCTCTGGAATATTTCTTATGTTTCTTGTGCTTTTGGTCTCTATCTTCCTTTTCCAGGAAGTTTTGTAGATTGGCTGAAAGCGATGCATATTCCAAGGAGTTTTTGTGTGACAATAATTTATCCTTGAGATCTTTAATCTCTCTATCCAACACAGTCAGCCTAACCTTTTTCTTGGAGATCAAAACGCCCAAAAACTTGATACCGGTATCATTAAAGTAATTAAACCAAGAATCGATCTCTAAGTCGCCTTGTTGTGGTTGAACTTCCCACCTAAGGCTCCTTGGGACCATGCGGTCCGTAATATAGCGTTCCAGAAACGCCAGGTCCCATTGTAAGTGAAGTTCTGAAGACATCACGTTTTTTAATCTAACAAAGAGACCACCTATCTCAGTATCGCTGCCTGTGGCGATAAAAACGCCCTCTGTATTAACAGTGCGGGCTGCTCTGTAGTCAAACACATCCATCTGAGATGGCATATAACAGCCACTAGGATTGCTTTTACATGAAAGCCGGTGATCTGCCGACAAACGTCCCCCCGGCGGATTCTGCCCCCAACTGTACTGCGCAGGCGTGGCGCTTGCGCAGTACGAACGTCAACGAGCTTCCGAAAATAGCCGAACGTGTAGAGCTGAGAGTCAGCTCTACATGGCGCCTGCGTGGACCTAGATGTAAGTGGCCAGTCGGCCTCACGTCCTCGCTTCGCTCGGACGGCTCGCTACGCTCGCTCGGCCTCCTGGCTCTTTTTTTAACATCCTCCATGTCCACGGGGATGGTAAAGAAAGAGCCTGGATGTCAGCAGTGTAGCACAATTTGGTGTGCGCAGGCGCCATGTAGAGCTGACTCTCAGCTCTACATGTTTGGCTATTTTCGGAAAAAGCGCCACGCCTGCGCAGTACAGAGCGGGCAGAATCCGCTGGGGGGCAATGCTCGGCAGTACACTGGCCGCTGGCTGAAAAGAATGATACCAAGATGATACCTAAACCCACAGGCATCATTCTGGTATAAACATTCAAAGTCCAGCAACATACCAGTACATTGCTGGTCCTTGTTGGACATGTATTGTAATCTATTTTTTTCATGCAGCCAGTTGGCTGAACGAAAAAAGAGATTGATCGAAGGGTATGCCCACCATTAGAATACCACCCTTCATCCACCCACTTCTAATGATGGGCATACATGCACCATTTATATATGCCGAAGCATGGGGGCATCCTCCCGCAAAAAAGTTATGCCGCACACACATGGTCGGACTTTTCCACGGGCAAGCCTCCGTCGAAATTTCGACCGTATGTACGCGGCATTAGGAGCAAAATCGCTCCTCCGCCCCTGCTGCCCCCATGCTTCGGCATATATGCTTTTTTTTTTAACTGTGGTGGTGAAATCACCTCCTACAGCACTGGAGTCGCAGGGATCAGGCCTGTCTCTGCGAACGCTGCAGTTATGTGTGTTGTGTTTTGTAAGTGACAGTGATCGATCGATACTGCACTTGGGTGGCCTGGGCTGGACCGAGGGGCAAAACGCAGGTGCTAGCAGGTATCTGGGCTGATCCCGCTAACACTGCATTTTTGGGAACCCTAAACTGCTGGGGACGCTAGTATAGATCTGATCAGATCAGATATTGATCTGATCAGATACTATACCACTAAGGGGGGTGTATGCTTCACGCGTGGGTGTTAGCGTTACTGGCACTAACCTGACGCTGCCTGGGGTGTGACGCAGACCCTCTCTGACGCTAAAACCTAATTGATATCACCCGCCGGGCGATCAGGGGGTTAAAACTTTATTGGGTTATATATACGGCGGGTGCCCTGACACTATAAAAAGCAAACTAACTAACCAGCGTCACCCGTAACACTTATATGGTGATCACTGGTGAAAGGGTTAACTAGGGGCAATTAGGGGGTTAAAACCTTTATTAGATAATATATGGGGGTACCTGACGCTATAAAAACCTGCGGCGAACCTAAAAAAAATTACTGGCTACCGATCTGCATCACCGACGCTAAGACAGCGATCAGAAAAATGATCGCTTAGCGACGGCGGTGCTAGGGGGTGAAAGGGTTATCTGGGGGGTGATCAGGGGGTTAAACCTTTATTAGGGGGGGTTAGGGGGCTACACTGGACCTAAAACTATTTTTAGTGACACTTTTACAGTCACAAATGTCACTGATTGCAGTGATCAGTAAATAAATGGTCACTGCAATCAGTGACACTGTCACTGGGGGCTGGGGGGTGATCTTGGGGGGCCTGGGGGGGCGATTTGTGTGCCTGTGTGTCCTGGTGTCAGTGTAGTGTTAGTGCACTGACCTGTGTGTCTTCTCTTGTACGGCGCTCGGTATATGTGAGCGCCGCATGAGAGATGACATCACTTCCTCCTGCTTCCTCTGCCTGTGTTTACATTACACAGCAGAGGGAGCATTTTCATTAGCCGGGAGCGTTCGCAGGGGGGTGGCCGGAATCGAATGGCCGCTCCCTCATCTCGGATCGCTCCCCAACAAATACCGACCGCTCACTGTATAGGAGGGGGGTCCGATGGGACCCCCCAACTGTACAAAGGCAATCACGTACACTGTACATGATTGTGCCTGTCGGTGCCAATCTGCCGACGTACATATACAGTGAGCGGTCGTTAAGTGGTTAAATATCGTGCCGGGGGGGGGGGGGTGTCTATAGTATGCCTGTAAAGTGGTGCATGTTTCCAGTGTTTAGAACTGTCCCTGCACAAAATGACATTTCTAAAGGAATAAAAGTAATTTAAAACTGCTTGCGGCTTTAATGTAATGTGTGGTCCCAGTAATATGGCTGAAAATCATTGAGAAAATCATTGAGAAACCCCCCCTCAGCCCCTTTGGGTCTTGTATGGATATTAAGGGGAACCCCGCACCCAAATTAAAAAAAGGAAAGGCGTGGGGCCCCCAGACCCTATATACTCTGAACAGCAGTATACAGGTGGTGCAAACAAGATAGGGACTGTAGGTTTGTTCTAAAGTAGAATCTGTTTGTAATTTTGAACTGGTACATTTTTAAAGTGTAGCTCCAGCCAAAAAAAATCAATTTTTAAACTTTTTGGAAAACATAGGGAAGGGTTATCAACCCTGTAACATTTATTTTGCTGTCTGTGCACCTGTTCAGAAGATTTCACCTCACTTTCTGTCCCAATGACAATTGAAATTTGTTTTTTTTAGGGAAACAAGGATTGGTGATAAAGCATCAGTGGAGAGGAGACACATTTTTCCCATATTAACTCTTACAGGAGAGAATTTCCCTTCCTAGGGGTAGATTTCCTCTCACTTCCTTTTGTCTCTCTCCGTTTGTAAGTAGTTTGAAAGTCGGGTGTTTGAAAGTAGGGGCCTGCCCTATGTACTCTGCAGAAATTTGGGCCTTAGGTGTTGGTGTTGCCACAACACTGTAAGCCCTCACAGTTACTCTTGGTGGGCGCTGGAATGCCCTGCTGTGAACTATTATATCAATAATTGTAATTACATGCCATTGTTGAACAGTGGCAGAAAAATTGAGCCTTTGGTGGTGGTGGTGGTGTTGCCACAACACTGTAAGCCCTCACAGTTACTCTTTGTGGGCGCAGGAATGGGCCCTGCTGTGAAATATTCGATCAAGAATTGTAATTACATGCCCCTGTTGAACAGGGGCAGAAAAATTGTGCTTTAGGCACTGGTGCTGGTGCCACACCACTGCAACCCCTCACAGATACTCTAGTTGGAGCGCAGGAATGAGCCCTGCTGCAAAGTATTGCAGCAAAAAATTGAGTTACACACCACTGTTAAACAGAGGCAGAAAAATTGGACCTTAGCCACTGGTGGCGGAGCCCAGAACCAAAAATGTTCTTACAAGCTATCAACATGAACATTGAGGAGGAAGAGGATAGTCACTCAGTATAACAGGATAGTCATTCAGCATCAGCATAGGCAGTCTTGAAGGGATCTCACATTCAAAAAAAAAATATTCGGTTACATCAGCATCAGGTGCTTGGTAGCTGGTGATCCAAGACTGATTAATTTTTATGAAGGTCAGCTGATCTACCGAGTCGGTGGACAGGCGCACCCTGTGATCGGTTACAAAGTCTCCAGCAGCACTGAATGTGGATGCAGGACAGGCCAGTAGCTCAATTGCATACTGTGCAAGCTCTGGCCAGTGATCCATCCTCAAGACCCAGTAACCCAGAGTATTTTCGGTGGGAAAGGTGTCCAAGTCTGATCTTGCCCCTAGGTATTCCTGCACCATGTGTATCAGATGCTGGCGATGGTTGCTGGAACCGATCATACCTTGGGGCTGCGGAATAAAAAATTGTCTGAACGCATCAGTCAGACCTTCTCCAACGCTCCTTCTGTGTCTGACCGAAGCCTCAGCAACACGTTGTCCCGGACCAGGAATTTGTAACCTCCCAGGCTCTGGAAATGCGTTGCACAAACTTTTCTGCAAGGCCTCCCGATGATTTTTTATCCTCTGCTCCCTCTGCGACAGCTGGATAAGGTCCGCAACCTTACCCTTGTAACATGGATCAAGGAGGGTTGCCAGCCAGTAATGATCCCTCTCCTTGATACCACGAATACGAGGATCCTTTCGCAGGCTTTGCAGGATCAGGGAGGCCATGCAGCATAGGTTTGCTGAGGCATTCGGTCCGGAGTCTTCTGGGACACTAAGGACGACATGATCCGCAGCCACCTCCTCCCAGCCACGTACAAGTCCATGGGTTTCTGGGGGCTGTAAATGATCCCTTGAAGACTGATGCTGAGTGCTAGGCTCCACCTCCATGCTGACACAATCCTCCTCCTCCTCCTATTCCTGTGTAATCGGTGGGCCGCAGGAACACTGTCTGGATAAAAGGGGCCTTGAGAGTCCTCCTCTTCCTCCCTCTGTTCTGCCTCAAGTGCCCTGTCCATTATTCCATGCAGCGTGTGCTCCAACAGGTGGACAAGAGGGACAGTATCACTGATGCATGCACTGTCACTGCTCACCATCCTCGTGGCCTCCTCAAATGGTGCCAGGACAGTGCATGCATCCCTGATCCTGGCCCACTGGCGTGGGGAAAAAAATCCAAGCTCCCCTGACCCTGTCCTGGTGCCATATTGCAACAGATACTCATTGATGGCCCTCTGCTGCCTGTGCAGCCGCTGCAGCATGGCCAATGTTGAGTTCCACCTGGTGGGCATGTCACAGATTAGGCGGTTCTTGGGCAGGTTAAATTCCTTTTGGAGGTCAGCCAGTCGAGCACTGGCATTATATGACTGGCGGAAATAAACACAGATTTTCCTTGCCTGCCTCAGGACATCCTGTAAGCCCGGGTACCTGCCCAAGAACCGCTGCACCACCAAGTTAAGGACGTGAGCCAAACAGGGCACATGGGTTGGTGGCGCCATTGGTGCCATTGTCGCAAACCACCATTCCTGGCTTAAGCTGGCGTGGCGTCAACCACCTCTGAGCCTGCCCCTGCAGAGCTGACAGAATCTCTGCCCCAGTGTGGTTTCTGTCCCCAAGCAAACCAGCTCAAGCACCACATGGCATCTTTTTGCCTGCGACTTGCGTAGTCCCTTGAACGCCTACGGAGCACCGCTGGTTCCGAGGACAAATCAGCAGAGGAAGAGGCCATGGAGGAATAAGAAGAGGAGGGGGTGGAGGAGAAAGGTGTGTCAGAATCACCACTAGTAGCATTTTGGAGGCGTAATGGCGAAACAACCTCCAACACTACTGCACCCTGTCCTGCATCCTTCCCAGCTGCCAGAAGAGTCACCCAGTAAGATAGGTAATGTCCCAGTCCATGCCTGCTGGACCATGAGTCAGCAGTAATATGCACCTTACTACTGACCGCCCTGTCCAGCGAGGCCATGACATTGCCTTCCACATTCCGGTAGAGAGCCGGAATCGCCTTCCGTGAAAAAAAGTGGTGTTTGGGAACCTTCCACTGAGGTACTGCACATTCCACAAACTCACGGAAGGGGGCAGATTCTACCAACTGAAAAGGCAGCAGTTGAAGTGCTAGCAATTTAGCCAAGCTAGCATTCAACCGCTGGGCATGTAGATGGCTGGGAGCGAATTTATTTCGCCGGTGTAGCAACTGGGGCAGGGAAATTTGCCTGGTACAATTGGACATTGGTGTAACGATAGCAGATTGCCCGCAAGTACTTGGCAGTGGCACACCTAATTCTACACCTTCATGCCTCTCAGTGCAGGTTTCTGAGAGGACTGAAGGTGTAGTGGGGTTGGAGATCCCAGCTGATGAGGAGTAGGGATGAGCTTCGAGTTTGAGTCAAACTCATGTTCGACTCAAACATTGCCTGTTCGCCCGTTCGCCGAACAGCGAACAATTTGGGGTGTTCGTGGCAAATTCTAAAAGCCACGGAACACCCTGTAAAAGTCTATGGGAGAAATCTAAAGTGCTAATTTTAAGGGCTTATATGCAAGTTATTGTCATAAAAAGTGTTTGGGGACCTGGGTCCTGCCCCAGGGGACATGTATCAATGCAATTTATTTATTTCTAAAACTGATTTTTTTTCGGGAGCAGTGATTTTAATAATGCTTAAAATGAAACAATAAACGTGAAATATTCCTTAAAATTTCGTACCTAGAGGGTGTGTATAGTATGCCTGTAAAAGCAGCGCTTTAAAGCAGGATCTGTTTGTCTACATTGATAGATCCCCATTATGGCAGTCTGTGGAGCGATCGCGGGTGGTCGACGGACATCGTGGCCGCTGGTAACGCGCATCGGCTTTGGCGCCGTGCGCATGCCTACTGTATCTATTGCACAAAGTGACATACACATATGCAGTATAACTGCGGCAGCTGGTCGGCAAGTGGTTAATAAGGATGAGCTGAACACCCCCCAGTTCAGTTTGCATCAGAACATGCGAACAGGCAATAAATTTGTTCGAACATCCGAACACCGTTAAAGTCTATGGGACTCGAACATGAAAAATCGAAAGTGCTAATTTTAAAGGCTTATATGCAAGTTATCATAAAAAGTGTTTGGGGACCCGGGTCCTGCCAAAGGGGACATGTATCAATGCAAAAAAAAGTTTTAAAAACTGCAGTTTTTTCGGGAGCAGTGATTTTAATAATGCTTAAAGTGAAACAATAAAAGTGAAATATTCCTTTAGATTTCCTACCTAGGGGGTGTGTATAGTATGCCTGTAAAGTAGCGCTTGTTTCCCGTGCTTAGAACTGTCCCTGCACAAAGTGTCATTTCTGAAGGAAAAAAAGTCATTTAAAAGCACTCGCGGCTACAATGAATTGTCGGCTCCTGGCAATACAGAGAAAAGTCATTGAAAGTCATTGATAAAAAAAAAAAAATGCTTGGGGGTCCCCCCAAATTCAATTACCAGGCCCTTCAGGTCTGGTATGGATTTTAAGGGGAACTCGAACCAAATAAAAAAAAAATGGCGTGGAGTTCCCCCCAAAATACATACCAGACCCTTAATCCGAGCACGCAACCAGGCCGCAGGAAAAGTGTGTTTTTTGATTTTTTTTTACACTTTCTTTGTGAAATAGTAGGGGTACAATGTACCCCTTACCAACTCACATAGGGGGGGCGGGATCTGGGGTCCCCTTTGGTAAAGGGGTCTTCCAGATTCCGATAAGCCCCCCACCCGCAGACCCCCACAACCACCGGGCAAGGGTTGTGGGGATGAGGCCTTTGTCCTCATCAACATGTTGAGGACATGTGGCCTGGTACAGTTCAGGAGGGGGGGCGCTCTCTCATCCCCCCTCTTTTCCTGCGGCCTGCCAGGTTGCGTGCTCGGATAAAGGGTATGGTATGTATTTTTGGGGGGAACTCCGCGACATCTTTTTTTTTTATTTGGCGTGGAGTTCCCCTTAAAATCCATACCAGACCTGAAGGGTCTGATACATGTCCCCTGGTGCAGGACCCGGGTCCCCAAACACTTTTTATGACAATAACTTGCATATAAGCCTTTAAAATTAGCAGTTTCGATTTTTCATGTTCGAGTCCCATAGACTTTAACGGTGTTCGGATGTTCGAACAAATTTATTGCCTGTTCGCATGTTCTGATGCTAACCGAACTGGGGGGTGTTCGGCTCATCCCTAATGAGGAGCAAGGAGATGTCCACTTTGTTCTTTGGTGTGGGTCTTTTATGTACGCTTTCCAACGGACTGCATGGCAGGTCGACATATGTCTGGTCAAGCATGTGGTGCCTAAGCGGCTGCTGTTTTGGCCACGCTTGATACGCTTCAGACATATGTTGCAAATAGCAATTGTGCGATCTGCTGCACACGTCTGAAAAAAGGCCCATACCAAAGAACTTTTGGAAAAACACGCAGCGGAGCTCTGCAGTGTGATGCAGTCGGTTGGCTGCCCTTAAGCTGTCCCCTGGAGGGCATCCTGCCTCGTTGGAGATGTGCCTCCTTCTCTCTCCTATCAGGCACCCACGTAGAGTCAGTGACCTCATTATCCCCTCCCTCCTCATCACTGGAGCAAACCTGGCAGTATGCTGCAGCTGGGGAAACATGACTGCCAGTTTTTTGTCCTTCTTGGGCGCCGCCTCTGTCTGGGCTCACGTTACTGCCTTCCTCAAGCTAGGTACCATCATCGGAGCCTTCAAAATGCTGCGCATCCTCCTGCAGCATGTACCCAACACTGTGATCGAACAGTTCGGGGGACTCCTCAATGCATGATGGTGGGGCTAGGGAAGGTATGAGTAACTGATGACCTCAAGCTGATGGAATAGGCCGCTTTGGCACCTGCATTGGCAGCCAAGGTAGCCTGGGTGACAGAGGATGAGGAGGATGAGGACAGCTTGGTCATCCACTCTACCAACTCTTTTGCATGTTGCGGCTCAACACGGCCAGCTGACGAAAAAAAGGACAGGCGTGCCCCACGGCCATGTGCTGATGAGGATGCACCGTGTCCATGACCAGCACTGTTGCCTCTAGACACATAACTTACTTGCCCTCTTTTATTTGCCTGTGAGTGTCTGCCTCTCCTTGTTGGCCTTCCAGACATACTTTATTTGATGTATTGGAAATGAATAGGTACACAAGGAATGGCCTGCAGTCAGCTTTACCTGCACACTGTGCCCAGTATACAGTACACTGATTTAATATACTGCAGCTTTGCTCAATCAACTGCCTTCCTATATTATTAGGAAGAGAACAGGGATGGTCTGCAGTCAGCTTTACCTGCACACTGAGCCCAGTATACAGTACACTGACGTAATATACTGCAGCTTAGCTCAATAAACTGCCTGCCTATATTATTAGGAAGAGAACAGGGATGGTCTGCAGTCAGCTTTACCTGCACACTGTGCCTGCCCAGTATACAGTACACTGACTTAATATACTGCAGCTTAGCTCAATCAACTGCCTGTTTGTATTATTAGGAAGTGAACAGGGATGGTCTGCAGTCAGCTTTACCTGCACACTGAGCCCAGTATACAGTACACTGACTTAATATACTGCAGATTAGCTCAAGCAACTGCCTGTTTGTATTATTAGGAAGAGAACAGGGATGGTCTGCAGTCAGCTTTACCTGTACACTGAGCCCAGTATACAGTACACTGACTTAATATACTGCAGCTTAGCTGAATCAACTGCTTGTCTGTATTATTATGAAGAGAACAGGGATGGTCTGCAGTCAGCTTTACCTGAACACGGAGCCCATACAGTACACTGACTTAATATACTGCAGCTTAGCTCAAGCAACTGCCTGCCTATATTATTTGGAAGAGAACAGGGATGGTCTGCAGTCAGCTTTACCTGCACACTGTGCCTGCCCAGTATACAGTACACTGACTTAATATACTGCAGCTTAGCTCAATCAACTGCCTGTCTGTATTATTAGGAAGAGAACAGGGATGGTCCGCAGTCAGCTTTACCTGCACACTGAGACCAGTATGCAGTACACTGACTTAATATACTGCAGCTTAGCTCAATCAACTGCCTGCCTATATTATTAGGATGAGAACAGGGATGGTCTGCAGTCAGCTTTACCTGCACACTGTGCCCAGTATACAGTACACTGACTTAATATACTGCAGCTTAGCTCAATCAACTGCCTGCCTATATTATTAGGAAGAGAACAGGGATGGTCTGCAGTCAGCTTTATCTGCACACTGAGCCCAGTATACAGTACACTGACTTAATATACTGCAGCTTAGCTCAATCAACTGCCTGCCTATATTATTATATTATTAGGAAGAGAAAAGGGATGGTCTGCAGTCAGCTTTACCTGCACACTGAGCCCAGTATACAGTACACTGGCTTAATATACTGCAGCAAGAATAACAGGAACACTCTGAAGTGAGATCTAGCTAAACTGAATACAGTATATAATATATATATATATATATATATATATATATATATATATATATACACACACATACATATACACACACACACACACACACACAAACTCCTGGGATGCATATATATACTAAATACACTGACTGCAGCTACCTGAATCGCCTGCCTGCTCTATCTAACTGAAATAAAATGACACTCTGACTCTCTCTCTCTCTCACAACGCCGTAACACACTACACAAGGCCGACGCGCAGTCAACCTTATATAGTGTGGGGCATGTACCTACTCCCCTGAGCCATGATTGGCCAAAGGCACCCTTCCTTTGGCCAATTTTGGCTTAATGTGCTGATGGCGCTGTAATTGGCCAAAGCATGTGGGTCATAGTGCATGCTTGGCCAATCATCAGCCAGCAATGCACTGCGATGACGCAGTGAATTATGGGCCGTGACGCCCCACTTCGAACTTGAAGCTCATCCCTAGTTCCCAGTAGCCGATGGTCTTTTTTCAAATTCAGTGTGCAAAAACTGCACTCAATTATGAAAGAACGGAGGTATGTTTTTACAACATGCATTGCTGATTTAGGCCAATTAGCTGACAAAATATTTTTACACTCTGTGTACAAAAGTTACACTTGTGTTCTAAAATGCTTATGCTGGCCAATTTTACACAGCTGTGTCCTCTGCCGTCCCCTAAATCTTGTAAAAAAAATACACCTGCCTGTTTTCTTTTTCTCTAGTACATTTCAGGCAATTCTCTCTCATTAAAATATTCTGCTGATTGGAGCTTGATAGAAATTAGCCAGTGAAAAAGATTATCAAGATCAGTGCTTTGTTTCTTGTGTCCAGCAGCACTATAAAAATAAGTGAATACTTCATAAGGGCAGAGTGACTACTCAGAAGGAGGTAAGAGGAAGGACCTCTAACCAGTGAACACTACGGTGACTAATGCCACGTACACACGATCGATTTTCTCGACAATGAAAACACCTTTGAGAAAATCAGCGGGAAAAACGAGGGAACGGCTTGGTTCCCTACACACGGCCGTTTTTCCCGACATTTTTTTTCTCGGTCGAGAAAAACGACCGTGTGTGGGCTCCGTGGCAGTGTTTCCCTATGGGAAAACTGCCACGGAAAAAAATGACGGGAATCACGACGAGAAAAGTTAGAGCATGTTCTAATTTTTCTCGGCGTGATTAATGCCGTTTTTCCCGTCTGGAAAAATGACAAAAAGCCCCCACACGGTCGTTTTTCTTGTTAAAAAAAAAAAATGTAATTTTTCCCCGACGGGAAAAATGATCGTGTGTACGCAGCATTAAACTTTTCAATTGCCATTATTGTATATCTAAACCTAAGACCAAAAATGCAATATATTTATTACCAATCCTTAGATGTGGTGGCTGAATTATTTTAAGGCTTTTACTCTTTATTTTTACCTGGTGATCCTGCCAGTAACACACTTCAAATGCTCCCTCTTTGTACTGTATCTATGTGTTTGCAATTTAGGCCTCACTTCTGATTTGCCCTACAAAGATCTCCTTTACACAGGAGGGTTTGTAGGTCACAAGAGATAACTAGGAAGGCTGATAACATTGTTTGTGCTGATAATTTTGTTTTAGTTCTGTGCACAGGAATTTACAGGGACACTGGATTTATGGGCAATTTTTGTGCTTTCAGAAAATGTATTTAGCCTGAAAAAATAAAACACATACAGCCATCAAGTTTAAGAACTGGTAAGCTGAAATATATTACATATGTGTTACTGGGTTTAGATATACGTTAATGCCCTTTGGAGTGAAGGTATCCCCAGGAGGGTCCTTCTGAGGTCAAATGTCACAAATTATTAATACAATACAGTACCACTGTACCATTCCTGTTCATGACAAGTTCTTCCATAGCAGACTTGTAAGCAGGTGGATGCTAAATGTGTTATGCTTGTTGAAAATGTGGTTGGAATTTGGAGTTACCATGTACAGGTAGCACTGTTTAGTTGTGTTTGCCCTGGGGTTGTAATCCCTGGGTGGTAAGGGTTAAACTCTGCTGGCCAGGTTTTCACAGATTTTTTGGGGCAAACACATAAAATGGGAGGAAACCACCTCTTAGGAATCCCACCATTAGTAACATAGGCAGAGGTTTGGTTCCAGGTCTCTCCATATAAAGAAAAACATGCTGCACAGGATGTGATTCACTAGTTTGGACTCAACCACCATTTATGGGAGAACAGTTGGGGTTCCAGGGGTATGGACTTATGATTTTGACTCAAGGACTCTAAGGACCTTTCTTACCTAATCAAGATCTGACTACCTCTTGGGCAGGGGCCCCAGGAGAATAACTTATTGGCTCTTAGAAAATCATGTACAGGAATGTGTATTGAAAACATCTTAGTTGAACTGTTTACTTGTTCTGCTTAAACAACTTCAGTAAAGGAATGTTTTTTGTTATTTAACTTGGCCCGGTCTGAAGTCAGTTTAGGACAACCTTAAATGGGGTTTATGCATGTATTGCGTAGTCCAAGAAAATGCAGTACAAATGTCTAACGTGCAGTGAAGCTATTCAGAGGAGGCTCTATTGCCATTTCTAATGACTACAGTACTAGTGTTGAGTGCATAAACAGCCAGTCGGTCAGGAAGCAGTGTGACTTGACAAAAGAGACAGAAGGCCCTAGTAGTGAAGGAGCTTGTGAGCTTAGGCTCCTTCCCTCGTGACTGGAGCCCTGATACTGAGTCCGACTTGTGACATGGGACATCCTAGGGCCCAGCCTGGAATTATTGGAAGATGGAGTGAGGCTTTGGGAGATAATAAACATTGTATTATACAAGTGTCAAGCTTCCTAGTATTCAAATGTAATATACAGATATGCATCTCTGGGAGTGAGGTGATGGGTACCTGGCTGGTGAAGTGTATTGGGGAACTGTTATCCATAGTGTAAAGGGTGTAATTAAAGAACTGTGCCATGCACTATAAGGAATTAATTGTGTTCTTTTGAGAAGGATTACTATAAAGTTAGCGTGCTGCCTTAACACCAGCCCTGCACTGAATGGCAGCCTTAGCGCGCCTTTGTAGGCACTAGCAAGCGCTCTCTCCAGGTCCGCACATGGGTGAATTAGGCCCTGCTCATAGACTGAACATCAGTAACTGCACAGACGTTTTAAGCCTTTTAAAGCATTACACTCAGCAACATAAGCTAACCACTGTGAGCTCAATTCAAAATACATGTACAATATTTTCCACCTTAAGATCAGAGATAAAATAGCTCATAGCTTTTCAAATGTTTTTTTTACTATTCACTAAAAATGCTACTTAAATAAGGTTAATGTGTTATTTCATCGAAGTGAACGTTATTTTTCTCGTGAAACTGTTCAGTATTTTATTATGCCATATCCAGTGGAATGGATACAGTGGAGAAGGATTAGAACACCTGTCAGTATTTATTACTATCTGTGCCCCCATTAGGCAGATTCACTCTCTCTATTTTTTTTACTGTTTCTCCTTATCATTGAAAGTGAAAGGAAAAATTTATCCCACATTTTGGGTTGGCATCGAACACTAATAGCGAATGGAAATCTCCCCAATGGGACAATGACAGGGCTTCTAACCCTCCATGACTCTATCCGAAATGAAAAATAAAGTTTTGTCTTTAGTTACGCTTTAACCACTTGCTTACTGGGCACTTAAACCCCCTTCCTGCCCAGGCCAATTTTCAGCTTTCAGCACTGTCACTCTGTACCCAAATTACATTATTATCATTTTATTTTCACACAAATAGAGTTTTCTTTTGGTGGTATTTAATCACTACAGGGGTTTTTATCTTTTGCTAAAAAAAAAAAAAAAAAAAAAACTGTTTTCATAGTTTGTAAAAAAAAAAATTGCAAATAATTGCAGGTAATTTTTCTCCTTCATTGATGTGCACTGATGAGGCTGCACTGATGGACACTGATGGACACTGATAGGCACTGATAATGTGGCACTGATGGGCACTGATAGGTGGCACTGATGGGCACTGATTGGTGGCACTGATGAGGCTGGATTGACAGGTGGCACTGATGGGCACTGATAGGTGGCACTGAAGGGCACTGATGGGGGCACTGATAGGTGGCACTGAAGGACAATGATAGGTGACACTGAAGGACAATGATAGGTGGCACTGATAGGTGGCACTGATGGGCACTGATAGGTGGCACTGATGGACACTAATATGCACTGGTAGGCACTGGTAGGTGACACTGATAGGCATCACTGATAGGTGGCACTATAGATGAGGAACTGATGGGCACTGATTAGCAGCAGTGATGGGCACTGATAGGTGGCACTGGAGGGCATTGATAGGTGGCACTGGTGGGCACTGCTTAGCAGTACTAATATGCACTGGTAGGTGGCACGGGTGAACACTGGTATGTGGCACTGGTGGGCACTGCTTAGCAGCAGTGGGTGTGGAGTGTGCAGGACCGATGTCCTTACACAAGCTGGTAATCAGCTTTTTTTTTCTTCTCACGCTCTCACCGTAAGGAAAAAAAAGTTGGTTACCTCGTGGATTCGCTGATCACAGGGGGCGTGCAGGCAGTACATGCATTGGAGAACATACATGGACACCCTCCCGGCAATTTAGGCCTACGCTGTAGCTGCCTTTCGGCTATAGTGTGGGCGGGAAGAGGTTAAAGTCATTTTGCTGTGATATTTGGTGACATTATTGCTATATCTTTGGACATTTCTGTTTTGTCATCATTCTCTGATGTTCTTGAAAGTGACACTCTGGAATCCATTTGCAAACCTTCAAATTGATAAAACCCCTCTCCTAGTAGCTCAAGTTCCCCACAGCTTCTGTCTACCGAAAAGATATTTGTAAAAAAGAAAAGTATTCCCACTACATATGACATATGTTCTACCAAGGGATTAGACCATTGTGCTATACGTGTACAGTGTATTATGTTTGGAGTGACTGGGAGGTCTATGTAGCAAATTATGTATATGCTTGTATATACACAAAAAAAGTCTTAGAAAATCTGGGGAAATAAGAGAAAATAAATACACTGCTCAAAAAAATAAAGGAACACTTTTGAATCAGAATTCCTGGGGTGTATACAGAGGGGGTTGTTAATCAGTTTTAGCTGCTTTGCTGTTAATTGAAATTAACAACAGGTGCACTAGATGGGCAACAATGAGACGACCTCCAAAACAGGAATGTTTTTTCAGGTGGAGGTGTCTGACATTTTTTTTCGCTACTCAGCTTTTCTGACTGTTTTTCACTAGTTTTGCATTTGGCTAGGGTCAGTGTCACTACTGGTAGCACAAGGCGATACTTGGACCCTATAAAGTTTGCACAGGCAGTCCAACTCCTCCAGGATGGCACATCAATACGTTTCATTGCCAGAAGGTTTGCCATGTCTCCCAGCACAGTCTCAAGAGCATGGAGGAGATTCCAGGAGACAGGCAGTTACTCTAGGAGAGCTGGACAGAGCCGTAGAAGGTCCTTAACCCATCAGCAGGACAGGTATCTGCTCCTTTGTGCAAGGAGGAACAGGATGAGCACTGCCAGAGCCTTACAAAATGACCTCCAGCAGGCCACTGGTGTGAATGTCTCTGACCAAACAATCAGAAACAGACTTCATGGGGGTGGCCTGAGAGCCCCACGTCCTCTACTGTGCTCACTGCCGGACACTGTGGAGCTCGATTGGCATTTTCCATTGAACATTAGAATTGGCAGGTCCGCCACTGGTGCCCCATGCTTTTCATAGATGAGAGCAGGTTCACCCTGAGCATATGTGACAGACGTGAAAGGGTCTGGAGAAGCCGCGGAGAACTTTATGCTGCCTGTAACATCGTTCAGCATGACCGGGTTTGGTGGTGGGTCAGTGATGGTCTGGGGAGGCATATCCATGGAGGGACACACAGACCTCTACAGGCTACACAATGGCACCCTGACTGCCATTAGGTATCGGGATGAAAACCGGTGTATTATACCATCTTGTCAGGAACTTTTAAGACATCTCCTGTATATGGGAACTTTTTGAAGTTTGGTGTGTCGCTCCCATCAGCCTTTTAGTTTGTTCTGATATAAAATTATAGCCCAGTTCTCTTTCCCATCCCCGAATGAAATAGGGAGTTGTTATATTTTGAGCACTCAGAACCAGCCTATACATTCGAGACAACATATGACCCGGCTCTGATAAGTTAACACACCATTCCTTAAAAGTAGTAAGCGGGTTCGCTGGCCTGATCTGAAGCTTCCACTTATTGAACAAATCTGTCAGTTGACGGTATTTTTATACAGCCATTGGTACTTCCCACAGTACTCAAACCAAATCCACCAATGGAAGCAATTTACCCTGTGGGGCCACGCCAGCACAATTACCTATCGTGTCCATTCCCCAGCGATCTAAACTCCCTCTCTCTTCCCCCGGGGAAAACCAGGGAAATCCTTCCAATGGTGTTATAAGGAATATTGGGGGTGGGGGGGGACTTTCCCGTACTGTTCATTCTATCCCAAATGGATAGTGTTGTCAACCCCCTATAAGAAACTGGAATTGTGGGGACTGGCCAAGTTCCTACCTGCTAATGTTTTCTCCAAGGGCACCCAAATTTTACTAGCAGAGTCATGGCACCAGTTCATTATACGAACCAGGGCCATGGTTCTGTAATAAAACACTATATCCGGGAGTCCCACTCCACCCTCCCGTTTTGGTCTCCTCAAAATCTCGTGTACCAACCTGGGATGTCTGTGGGAGTGTTATGGATACGGTATGTAAAACGTAAATAAGCCTGGAAATTACACTAATTTTAAGCGCGTTACCCTGCCAAACCATGTCAGAGTATGACTTCTCCACTTTTGCAGGTCTTTTACTATGGATACCATTATGGGTCCATAGTTTAGATCATTTAGGCACTTTATATCTGAAGAGATATAGATGCCTAAATAGAATATAGAATCAAGGTGTCAAAAAAAAAATGAAAAGATTGTTGCAAGGTGGTCCTCATCCTCAAAGGCACATGGCTCGGCATCAACACTGATTTCTCAATATTTATTTTAAAATGAGATATAAGGCCAAACCTGTCTATTTCCAACATCAGTTCCATCAAAGACTCTTGAGGAGAAGAGAGGTACAACAGTAGATCTAGTGAACTGACTTTAACTGTGTTTTATAAGGTATTTCCCAAATGTTTTGGGGGTAAATACCGCATAAAGGAATAGTGAATTGACATTTTCAGCAGCACATGCAATATTTTGAAAAAATATGTCTGATCACCTAAAAACCCTGGAAAAGTGCCAGAGAGTGGTGGGAGGGGTCTAAAGCCTGTGCTGCAAAAAAAGGGGAATTTAGTTGAAAACTGTTCTAAAAACAGTGAAGTAGCTCCGCCATGGTCAGTCCCAAGCATGTGCTGTGAAAGGATGAGGGTTGGGTTCTGGGGTTCTAGTCCCTGCCAGATCAGATCCAGGGCTCTACGGTGGGACAGAAGAGCCTGGAAAAGCACTGGAGAGCCGCACCACCCCTCCCGCTGCTTGTAAAAGAAATCCAGTAGATAATTATCCACCAGGATTGCTTTTACAGTGCAGGGCATCCATGGTCACTGAATACAGTGACATACATGTGTGTGACTGTGCATCAAGTGGTTAATGATAATGTGTGATATTAATAAGAAATAGAAATACCCCCCACGGATTGTTGTAAATATTTTACCCCTGGATTGTTTTAAAAATGTTGAAGTTATCTCCTCCATGGCCGGAGTGCTGGGACAGCAAACCAACCCCGTAAAAACCATTTGCCACTATGGAAACACAAATTGTTTGGAGGTTTCTATCAAGAGGGTGCAGCTACTCATATAGCCCAGTGATGAAAAGGAGGAGGATTGGGTTCCTGGGGTTCCAGTCCCTGCCAGATCAGAGCCCGGGCTCTCCAGTGGGAAGAAAGAGACTGGAAAAGCACCAGAGAGAGGTGGGGGTGACCCCTCCAGCCGCTTGTAAAAGCAATCCAGCTGCTAATTAGCCACTAGGATTTATTTTATGGTGTAGGGCATCCATGGTCACTGAACACAGTGATATACATGTGCATGACTGGGTGTCAAGTGGTTAATGATAATGTGTGATATTAATAAGAAATACCCCTGAATTGTTGTAAAAATGTACCCCCCCATCCTGACCTCTAGGCTGCATACTTGGATAAGGGTCTGGTATGGATTTTGGGGAGACCCTATGCCAATTTTTTTTTAAATTTGGCGTGGAGTTCCCCTTAAAATCCATACCAGACCGAAGGGTCTGGTATGGACTGGGGGGGGACCCACGCTGATTTTTTCATAGATTTTTATCTATATTTTCGAGAGCCAGGAGCAATTTTAAATGACATTTTGCTGCGGCACAGAAAAAAACCATCATACAGATGCGCCACTTTACAGGCTGACTAAGGGGACCCCCCAGGCATGATATTTAAAGGAATATTTCATTTTAATTGTTTAATTTTAAGCATTATTAAAATCACTGCTCCTGAAAAAACTGTTGTTTTTTTGCATTGATACATGTCCCCTAGGGCAGTATCCGGGTCCCCATACAAAGTGTCTTGTTGCATATTTCATTTTCATGTCCCTTCATGGTTAAAAACAATTAAACTCAAAGGTAGTTTACTGACATCTTAAATGATAATATATATGATAATATATGAGTCCTTTTCTTAGGAGCCAATACATTTGTGCTAGCTGTAATTGCATAAAAATAATAATGAACTTACTCATTTTAGAGTTTTTACATTAAAATTATGCACAGAGACAATTATAAAAAGCTAATTAGGTTGTAATTTAGCAATGCAATTAATGTAATTTTATTTAGGTGATAAGTAAAATGCATGCCATTAATAAAGCAAGCTTATCAATGTATTCAAATCTACAAACTGGTGTTCAGGCAAGCAAAGAAGCATGCCTCATCGTCTGTGATTGTGTTGTGCTATAGAAAGATATGCAAATTTACATACAACATATGCTAGCTTACCTGTAACTTGATAAATGATTCCTGATTATTAAGTGAAGACTGGCAAATGGTTGGTTGATGATGCCACCTCATCTACATTCCATAAATAGTTTACATTTATCAAATTACTCATTGGCTTCATTTAACAAAATGTGGGGCATTTAGAAATTTTCACAGAATGGCCTCTAGCAGATAAAAAAATTCTAATTAGCATGAAATATTGCATACATTTGTTAAAGTCAATTTACTGCCACTATTTACATCATTTTGTATGCAAGAAATTCATTGCTTATTACTTTGCTGGAGGAGATTTTACTCCATTTGAATGAAAGATACGTAAGTGAGGATTATTATTTTCAAGGTCATCCTACAGCCATAGTTTTTGTAATTATGCTCAGCTAACCAAGAAATTTATATGAATGTTTGAACCAGACAAAAGCAATCTGGAGCTTTCTAGCCATATATAAACTACAATTCTTGCCAGCTTAGTTACCCATTACAATTGTAAAACAATATCCATGTTTTGAGAGATTTGAATAAACATTGATCATATATGCAGATAACATTGTGATGCCAGAGATTTATAGAAGAGGCTATAGAATGACTTAGGTTAAAAATGGGTAACCTACTGTATATTTTGGAACACAGTATCACTCCCCATTGTGAAACGTTTACAGGACATCTTACATACATCTTGGTCATCTCTAGGTCACCTGTTACTTTTTACCCTACTTAACATTTTCAAGATACAGAACCAATTACTATTGGGCTCATTCTAAAATTTTGAACAACTGTTCCAGGGAATTTTAGATAGATGGTAGGTATGCAAGAGATTTCTCTCTAGGTAATCTATGGTAGACAAGAAAGAAGGACTCTCTGTGATCATATGACTAGAGCTAGTCATATACTGAATGTTATTTTCAACATTCTGGGTACAAAAACTATTTATGACAGCCAAAAGAATTGAGGTATACCTTATGATTTAACCACTTGCCGACCCGCTCACAGTACTTTTACTGCAAGCGGGCGGCAACTGCAGGCACCTCGACATACCGGTACGTTGCGGTGTACATGTGCACTGGCGTCCCTCATCCCATGGGCACAGTGGATCATAGTGCTCGAGACCCGGCCCCTGTGAGCGGCTAGTGTATCATGTGATCATTATGATCAGTCATGATTACAATACTATGGTGACACTAAACTACTCTGATGAGAGTATGTAAAAAAAATCCTAAAAAAAAACACAATCTTAATGTTTAAAAAATTGAATAAAAAATTATTATTATTTTTTTTTTACATACTCTTACCGGTTAGTATCCCTGATCACCGCCACACCAGTCAAATGATGATGTTGTACTGCACTGGTGACAGTATGTAATAAAAAAATTGTGACAAAAAATTACACCTTCAAAAAACTTGCCATGCCCCTTACTAAAAATACCTTGGGCTGTCTACTTTCCAAAAAGGGGTCGATTTGGGGGTATTTGTACTGTCCTGGCATTTTAGGGCCTCAAGAAATGAGATAGGCAGTCAGTACATCAGGAGTGATTAATTTTCAAATATATATACCATAGTTTGTAGACACTATTGCCTCGTACACACGGCCGGGATTTCCGACGGGAAAATGTCCGTCGGGAATCCAGACGAGAAAAAAAGAGAGCTGGTTCTCTTTTTTTTGCTGGCAGTTTTTGGCAGTTTTCCCGTTGGAAAAACTGTGAGGGAGCATACACAAAGCTGGGATTCCCGACCAAAAGCTCTCATCGCAGTTTTCCTGTTGGAAAACCCCGTCATGTGTACGAGGCTTATAACTTTCACACAGTCTGATTTGGGCTATTTTTACCAAACAAATGTAGCAGAATTCATTTTGACCTAAACTTATCAAGAAAGATTATTTGTTTGCAAAATTGTGTAACAGAAAGAAGGAAAAATGTGTTTATCAAAATTTGGGGTATTTTTTTTGCTTATATAGCAAATAATAAAAAAAAAAACCCAGTGCTGATTAAATACAACCAAAAGAAAGTTCTATTTGTGCAAACAAAATGACAAAAATGTAATGTGCGTATAGTGTTGCATCACCAAGCAATTGTCAGTTAAAATAGCACAGTGCTGAGTAGCAAAAAGGGTAAAAGCTTTCGGTGGTAAAAAAGTCCAGTGGTAAGTATGAAACAATTTTTGAGAACTGCCACCACTACAAATGAACTTTTAAATTACAGTACACTTTTAATCTAAAAGATATCTGTTACTGTTCAAAGTATAAACAATTCAACACAGCTATTTAGACTATTATTCCCCATGGAACAATCACTCTACAAAAGTTCTTTGTGCATACAGTACTTGGGTCAATTAACCCACCAGCATGTCTTTGGAGTGGGGGAGGAAAACCCACAAAAGCATGGGGAGAACATGAAAACTGTGGCCAGGTAGTGTCCTGGTTAGAATTTGAACTGAGGACCCTACTACTGTAGGGCATGAGTGTAAACTCTAAGCCACTGTGCTAACTCCAGATGCCAGCTGAAAACGTTAAACTGGTCTCTAAATGTTTCCTGCTGCTTAATATTTGTTCTCCAGGAGACTGTAGGACTGATCCTGACCTTTACCTAATGGTCATACAGAACATATATCTCTTCTGAGCCTTTTTATTAAAATCATGCCCTTTTAATAGGGGGCAGTGGGTATGTTAGACTTTATTACTGTCAAAATACGGTAATTTTCTGAATTTTGTCTTATTTTATGCATCAGACTTTTAGCCATCACAAATTGGGCATATACTACATTGTAATAGTAATATGGTTGTTATTGATTGGTATATTTAATCACAGTACTGGTCTATTTGGTTTTGAGGAGCCAAGGTTCCTGTTGGCCTCACACTGATGAACTTGTAGACTATCAGAATTATGTGACTCTACAATATCACATCAGCAATGACATATAAGCCTTATGTTACACTTAGGGATGAGCCGAACACCCCCTGGTTCGGTTCGCACCAGAACATACGAACAGGCAAAAAATTTGTTCGAACACGCGAACACTTTTAACCACTTAAGGACCGCTGCACGCCGATGTACGTCGGAAGAATGGCGCGGCTGGGCACAAGGGCGTACAGGTACGTCCCCTTTAAGATCCCAGCCATGGGTCACGAGCCGTGACTGTCCCCGGGGGAACAGCGGACCCGATCGCCGCCGGTGTCCTGCGATCGGGTCACAGAGAGGAAGAACAGGGAGAGGCAAGTGTAAACAAACCTCTCCCCGTGCTTCCTAGTGAGCCTGTCACTGATCGTTTGTTCCCTGTCATAGGGAACAACGATCAGTGACGTCACACGCTATGCCACGCCCCCCCCACAGTAAGAAACACACATCAGGGCACACTTAACCCCTACAGCGTCCCATCCTGGTTAGCCCCTTCACTGCCAGTGTCATTTTTACAGTAACCATTGCATTTCTATAGCACTGTTCGCTGTAAAAATTACAATGGTCCCAAAATAGTGTCAAAAGTGTCCGATGTGTCCGCCATAATGTTGCAGTCACGATAAAAATCGCTGATCGCCGCCATTACTAGAAAAAATAATTATTAATAAAAATGCAATAAAACTATCCCCTATTTGGTAGACGCTATAAATTTTGCGCAAACCAATCAATAACCGCTTATTGCGATTTTTTTTACCAAAAATATGTAGAAGAATACGTATCGGCCTAAACTGAGGAAGAAATATGTTTTTTTTATATATTTTTGGGGGATATTTATTATAGCAAAAAGTAAAAAATATTGCATTATTTTCAAAATTGTCGCTCTATTTTTGTTTATAGCGCAAAAAATAAAAAATCACAGAGGTGATCAAATACCACCAAAAGAAAGCTCTATTTGTGGGAAAAAAAGGACGCCAATTTTGTTTGGGAGCCACGTCGCACGACCGCGCAATTGTCATTTAAAACGACGCAGTGCCGAATCGCAAAAAGTGGCCAGGTCTTTAAAGTGGTTGTAAACCCTGGGATTGTTTTTTTTTTTTAATCCCACCTGCAAGACAAAGGCACAATGAGCTAGTATGACTAGCATACTAGCTCATTATGCATCACTTACCTTAGATCGGGGCCCCTGAACCCGTCCTCGTCTCCCTCTCCAGCCGCAGCCATCGCTGCGGCGATAGCCGGAATGTTACTTACGGGTATCGCCGCTCCAGCCAATCACAGCGCCGCTCCGGCGCTGTGATTGGCCGGAGCGGCGAAGACGTGACTACACGCATGCCGGATTTGTGAATAGGATTAACCCTATGAATGCGCCGTTGTCTACATGTGCCGTAGACAACGGTGCATTCTTTTTTGTAAAATATCTCCTAAACCGTGTAGGTTTAGGAGATATTTCTTGCACCTACAGGTAAGCCTTAATCTAGGCTTACCTGTAGGTGCAAGTTACATAAGTGGGTTTATAACCACTTTAAGCTGCATAATGGTCCGGGTCTTAAGTGGTTAAAGTCTATGGGACACGAACATGAAAAATCAAAAGTGCTAATTTTAAAGGTTAATATGCAAGCTAGTGTCATAAAAAGCGTTCGGGGACCTGGGTCCTGCCCCAGGGGACATGTATCAATGCAAAAAAAAGTTTTAAAAACTGCCATATTTTCGGGAGCAGTGATTTTAATAATGCTTAAAGTGAAACAATGAAAGTGAAATATTCCTTTCAATTTCGTACCTGGGGGTTGTCTAAAGTATGCCTGTAAAGTCGCGCATGTTTCCTGTGTTTAGAATTGTCCCTGCACAAAATGTCATTTCTGAAGGACAAAAAGTCATTTAAAACCACTTGCGGCTATAATGAATTGTTGGCTCCCCGGCAATACAGATCAAAGTCATTGAAAAAAAACGGCAGGGGTCCCCCCACAGTCCATTACCAGGCCCTTTGGGCCATTTTAAAAACATTTTTTGCATTGATACATGTCCCCTGGGGCAGGACCCAGATCCCCAAACACTTTTTTATTACAATAACTTGCATATATTAACCTTTAAAATTAGCACTTTAGATTTCTCCCATAGACTTTTAAAGGGTGTTTTGCGGCTTTTCGAATTTGCCGCGAACACCCCAAATTGTTCGCTGTTCGGGCGAACAGCCAATGTTCTAGTCGAACACATGTTCGACTCGAACATAAAGCTCATCCCTAGTTACACTACAGGTTAATGTTGGTTTTATGTATTACTTGTTTTTGTTCCTTACTTGGATATATACTGAAGACAATCATTCCAAGAGATTTTCCCTAACTGATCACTACAAGCCTAGGACCTGTTCTAGGTATGTACATTATGTTTGATCACAAAGTGTAAGAAATTTTTGCATGCTTGTCTCCATATCAAAAACGAATAGGTTACTAAAGTACGAAAAATTATCGTATGACAGAATAAAAATTCATAAGTGAGTATTTGTATTGTATTTTCAGACAAAAACTGTACTGATTAAACACAAATCGTCTGATCTGGTATTGTACAAGGAAAATTTTTGTGTCTGTCCCTTTTTGGATGATAGCTGTGTACTAATGATCAGATTATCATATGATTGCTTCGAAATCTGTATTTTTTGTAAGATATTCTGATCGCGTGTAAGGAGGTTTACTCTTCTCCTGCTAAAACCATGGATTGTACATTATATGAGATCTTCAGAGAGTCTACTTACTCCAAACTAGATCATTTTTAAACAAGAACCCCTAGATGAAATAGGAATTATTAACCTGCCTAGCAGTATTCCCGAGTCTGGCTCGGGGTGGAATTTCAATACCATTAGCGGTAACCCCGAGCCAGACTCGGGATCGCATTGCAGTATCCAGGCAAAGTAACTTACCTTGTCCCCTGGATACTGCAATGTCTCCCTGCTGTGTCTGCGAGCTGTCATCTCGCTCGATTCACAGTGCCGAGTGCCAAGGTCCGTTCCCTGGGACGTTGCGACGCACAGGGACGGAGTTCGGCGCCAAATTCAAAAAAATTAAATCACACAATACATACAGTACTGTAATCTGTAAGATTACAGTGTACTGTATGTATTGTGTGATTTAATTTTTAAGATTACAGTACTGTATGAAATAATTACACACCCCCTTTGTCCCTAGTGGTTTGTCCAGTGCCCTGCATGCACTTTTATATTATAAATACTTTTCTTTCTGCCTGGAAACTGGAGATTGCCCATAGCAACCAAAAAGTGTCCCTTTACATCAAAAGTGGTTTTAGACCAGCTAGAAAACAGCGATAATAAATTAGAGCTTTCTTTTGGTGGTATTTGATCACCTCTGCAGTTTTAATTTTTTGCACTATGAATAGCGTAAATTTTGAAAAAACAAACAAACAATATTTTTTACTTTTTGCGATAATAAATACAGTGGAACCTTGGATTACGAGCATAATCCGTTCCAGGAGAATGCTCGTAATCCAAAGTACTTGCATATCAAAGCGAGTTGCCCCATTGAAGTCAATGGAAACTAAAAGAATTTGTTCCGCATTGACTTCAATGGCATGCAATACCGCATGCGGCCAGAGACGGGGGGCGCCGGAGAGCCTTGGAATCGACCAGAAAGGCCTGAGGACACTTTGGCTGACCTTGGCAAACCTCGGAAAGGCTTGGCAACGTAGTATTTTCAAGTCTTTCGGATCATTTCCGAACGGCGCCGATTGGCTGCGATCTGCGCCGTTCGACTATGATCGGCGCCGTTCGGCTACGCTCTGTTTTGGCGCCCCCAAATCCAGGCCAAACATGGTACTGTACACTGCTTTGGCCTGAATCCTGCTCATTTCGCAAGACAACACTCGCAAACGGAGTTAGGATTTTTTTTAAATACACTGCTCATATTGCGAAACCGCGTTACTAACAATCTGAGGTTCCACTGTATCCCATTTTTTTTTTAAAACAACTAATTTCTTCATTAGTTTAGGCCAATATGTATTCTTCTAAATATTTTGGTAAAAAAAAAAAAAAAATCGCAATAAGCGTACATTGATTGCTTTGCACAAAAGTTATAGCATCTACAAAAATAGGGGATAGATTTATGGCATTTTTATTATTATTATTTTTTTTACTAGTAATGGCAGCGATCTGCAATTTTTAGTGGGACTGGGACATTGCGACAGATCAAACACTTTTGACACTTTTTTTAGACCATTAACATTTATACAGCGATCAGTGCTGTAAAAATGCACTGATTACTGTGTAAATGTCACTGGCAGGCAAGGAGTTAACACTAGGGGTGATCAAGGGGTTAAATGTGTTCCCTGGGAGGTGTTTCTAACTGTGGGGGATGGGACTGACTGGAGGAGGCGAGAGATCACTGTTCCTAATCACTAGGAACAGCAGATCTTTCTCTCTCCTCCCCTGTCAGAATGGGGATCTGTCTGTTTACATTGACAGGTCCCCGTTCTGGCTCTATTTCCCATGGATGGCTGGCGGACATTGCGGCCACCAGCCACGCGCATCAGGTCCCCCACTGTGAAGCCGGCTATGAGCCTGCTATGGCTCTTAAAATCTTAAAAGGAGTCAACATACACCTAGGGCGATTTGCGGGAACGAGCCGACCTATCGCTGTATAATGACGGTAGCTGGTCGGCAAGTGCTTAAGGTACAATATAAAAATCTGTGAACACATTATCTTATTCTCATTTCTTACATTAGTTACACATAGCATTTTATTGGCAACTGTAATGAAAGAGGAACTTCTCCCAGATTTAAAAAAAAAAGTAAAAGTTAGCAATGTATCTACTGAAAAAGGTACTGATTACAAAAAAACTATCTAAATGTGTTAAAGGTTAAGAAGGGATTATGCAATATGTGAAATGTGAGTGAAGGTTCACTGTAAATGCTAATAAAAAAGTGAATGTGTTGCATAATGCTGCATTTTATCTACCTCCAAATATAGTGTAGTGCACCAACCCCAGACTTTACCTGCTTTTCTTCTGCTTGGCTCCTCCGCAGAAAAGAATGAGGCACACCGCACCACAAGCCCGTACCCTCCTGAATAGGGAGGTTGAGCGGTGTTAGTTTCTCAGACCTGCTTGCAGCCAGCGTTTAAAAACCTCCAGTGCTGACCTCGTTTCTGTGGTAGTCAGAAACAAGCCTTAGTTCTCCCCAGTAAGCAACTGTCCACACCAACTGAAAAGGTCCAACTCTTATTTATTCTTTTTAGCACAATAAACAGTCTCTTTGAGAGCAGACAGGTTGGGACAAGACACAGGTCAGATAAGGTGGGAGGAGGTCCAGGCACAAACTTGAATTTGGGTTTTCTCCTGTTCTGATTAGCATGAACAGGCTTGGCGCACGGTCTCTGCCACAGACCATGAAGTTGGTTACTGCCACTGACCGGGTGAAAAAGATGAAAGCCACTGCCACTGACCTTGTGTGCGTAGTGTCACTGCCACTGTGACTTAAAGAACACGCACTTCCTTCCGTTAGTAAACTGGCCCCTTTTTTAGGACAAGAACATCCCTCCGGAGAGTTACCAGAGGCCCCATCTGTCACCACGACTCTGCGCTGGGTCTTAAGAAAGGGTCACCTCCCTGGCCTCCTCATCCTGGATACGGGTCCCATCGCAAGGCAGGTCCCTGGGAGTCTCGGTCCCTGGCGGATCCCAGCCAAAGGCTGCTGGGCTCCGGGCCTTTTTCCAAAGTACCTCACCCCGAACTGAAGGTGTCTGGGATGGAACAGCAGCTCCGTTTCTGGGCTTAGGGCACCCAGAGACAACCCGACCAGGCCCCTGGGCCTAGGGCACCTGGAGGCGACACACACGCACCCAGGCCTAAGGTGCCTGAGCACGGAACCGACCCCTCTGGAAGATGGCCGCCCCCTTTTATATCCTCTCCCGACAGGCACAGCAGGTTCCCCGCCCCGCCGTACTGCTGCCAAGAGGGGACAAAAAAAGGCACAACCTTGTACTGCGGTTCAACCCGGGCCCATGGCAACAGTGCCACCTATAGGCCCCAGGGAACTACACACCAGTACCATCTCCCAGGGATAGAAATGGTCCATGAAACCTAACGATTAGTGCATCTGAGCCTAGTTACCACTCAGATGCTCAGTCCTAAATGTAACCACCCGCTACAATAGTATAAAAGTAAACTTCTAAATAAGTTTTATTGTGCGTTATAAAATAAAGTGAATCTACAAAAAACATTATTTTACATTCATCTTATTTTCAAACCAAAAGCAGAAGCACAGGACACTTACTTAAATGGAGTCAATTTGTATGCTAATAGCTAATTAATCAGCTCAACAGCCTGAGCCAATATCGGATTGCTAATAGATTAAGGATGTAGTTGTTGCTAACGCAAGTAATTGGTTAATGAGTTTTACTATTTAAATTCATTGGGATTAGGCTTTTAGAAGCACTGACATCAGAGTTCAGATGCTTTTTTAGCCACTTCAGCTTTGGTTTAAATAGCAGCATACCCTAGTGATGCAGATTGTACATTGCCTTACCCTGATTAACATATACAAACCGCTTTTCAGATTTAAAAGGATAATCAATGTACGTAACTTGTACAAGATAAATGATGCTTTATCCAGGCTATTTATAAATAATATTGTTAAATATAATTTCACTACATATACATTTATGTACTTCCAAGGGCATTTTACTTTATAGATATCTGTGTGATAATTTTTTGGAATACACCGACACAGTTAAAAATAATTTCATTCGAGAGGGAGTTTTATTATAAAGAGTTCCTGCATTATGAAAAGTCAGTCACTGAATGCATGAAGTATACCATGAGTCAGGGGTGGTCCACTGTCATGCTATAGGGGGCCTAAAATGCGGCCCTTGATGACACAAAAAGGATACACATGATATTCAGTGAATTCTACAGAAAGTTGTCAGATACTGTAGGCATGCATGACTACAAACATTCTGCAAGAGATGGTCAGAGATTGCAAATATGTTACAGGAGATAGTCAGAGACTGCGAACATGCTGTAGATATTGCAGATATACTTCAGAAGAAAGCCATAGATTGGAGAAACAATTGGAGAAAGCATGAGACCGCTAGAGATTATTGTTTAATAGTCCCTTTACAAATGAAAGCTTCGATATTTGTGTGCCCTACGGCTCCCTTAACCCTATTGCTACCACTGACATAAGACCTAATCCGCCACATACACACACATAAGTACATAAATGCATGAACCATGGTTGCACCTACATACAGAAATGGCATGTATGTTATATATGGTACAGCCATGGTATGGTCATTATTCACAGTTAACTCTAAACTGATGAACTATTAGGGCTTTAAAGAGTAGACTATGGAAAATTTGGGGTTGTAAAATTTGTTGCAGTTTCAAAGGCATTATTAAGGCTTCAGATGTTATCTATTTACCTGATGCAACCTCGTATTTAATGTTTTATTTAACTAATTTGTAAAAGATTTGTTTGTATGCACTAAAGTAATTTTTTGTGTATTTTTACAGAAAATATGCATTTGATAGAAATTTATAGAAATTGATAGATATGCTAATATTTAACATTAAAAAAATTGCAACTACCACCATTTTACTCTCCGGAGTCCCTGTTACAGAAAATATATAATTTTTGGAGGTTTTAACTAGTCTATAGGCCAAAAATTTGCATTTTAATAGGTGTGCGAAGAATACAAAAACTGATCTGACAGCAAAAGGGTTAAAGTTACTTGTGCTGCATTGAATATATCTGTTAGCAAAGATTTGAGAAAAAATAAAAGATGGAAAGTGCAGAGAAAACTGGGATAGTTTGAAACAAACCAAGTCACTAACCACTAGAAGCTAGGCTAAAGAATATTGTCAGCACTTAGGTAAGGAAAACACAGTCTGCAGAGGCCCAAGAGCAGCACAATGAGTGCCAATGTGACGCAAGTTGAGCATCAATGATCTAAATAGTAATTTTGCAGAAGACTCAGGGATAAGCCAAGGGAACCCTTGTGGATTAAGCAGGCCACTATGTAGGACTAGTAAAACACTTGTTTCTAGTGCCAGTGCCATGACATTCGTAGTCACAGATCATCTGAGTGCCACTGGCTAGAGAAGTTTTCATAGCACTTACAGGTAATAATCTGGAACTGTCACTAAGCTGCAACTTAACCTCTTGCTGCCCACATGCTGAAAATTTGCACCTATGGCCAACAGTCATTTATGTGCTGAGAGCTCTCGGTCTGTACTAATGATCAGGAACTGGCAGGACAGACTCCCGATCATATGACCACTGTGACACCCAATCACGGTGGTCACATGACTAGATAGACCTCAATGGCCCCTGGGTGTATGAGCCCAGTTAAAGGGATGCTGGGGTGGGTAGGAAGGGGTTAACATTACAGTTATGTATATTATTACAGTCATCTCTGTAAAAAAAAAGCTTATAGCAAGGCAACATGATTATAAGAATCAGGAGCTATCGGATGGGGCACAAATGGCATAGCATGGGACAGCTGTTGCTTTAACGCCGGGTTGCAATTTAAATTGTGCACATTACCTGCACTATCAATTTCCCCTTTGTATGAGAGAGGTATTAGAAAAAAATGGGGCCCCAGGCAAGGTTGCAACTTTGCCCTGCTCACCCACTTTTTGTTTAACAATGATATGAATTATTGTAGATACATTGAATTCCTCCATTTTGCATTGTTTGCACTGGTATGCCCCATCAGACATCATCTGCCTAAACAAGCAACAGATAATGTTAGTGACAGTGACATGCACAGCTTTTACCAATGCTGCTACTGTACCCCCAAGTTTACTGCAGGAGCGTGAATGTTGTAACTTGGTCACATAGACATCAAGAGGGTCTTAGGCTGAGGCTACCCTGTAGATTATCCGTCTCTGCTGTGTGTCATTTGTTTATTGTAGTAAGAAAATAATGGTAGATGTATTTTAGTCAGCAGGTTGTCTGTTTTATAACAGAGCTTCTTTTCAATTGTTAAAATTATCAAAAAGTAGAGATGTTTACATGATATCTCTGGATGATAATGAGCATTCTGCTTTCTCTCAACACCGACACATTTCCTTCCCTGTACAGTTTACCTGCTGAAGTTGCCTGCAAATGTCCAGAGTTGGCCAAGATGGGGGGCCAAGATGGGGAAACAAAATAGTTTATTACAGAATGGTGCTGCCCAGTCTTACACTACTGTCCTTGGCACTAGACCATGAGTGTAACTTTGGCAAATACAGTCCTGTTCGGAGTTAGAAAATGAGAGGTGGTAATGCCAGTGGGTACTGTGCCCCTCATTACATTTAGCATAGCACCATACATACCAACTCGAAATGTATATTGTAAAAGGCTGGTCATTGGCTGGCCTGTATTTGTAGGAGGAGACGATGCCTTATAATCCCCCCTCCTTCCCTACACACTTGTGGGCTAGCGTTTCCGGGTTTCGTACAGGAGAGAAGGCGGCTAAGTAATTTCCGGTTCCGGTTCGTTGGTAAGACAAGCACGGTGGATGTTTGTTTCTCCAGTTCCTCTGGCTTCTCTGGTTCTCACACGGCTCTCAGGTTCGGCTGCCGTCACCTGTCCCTTGGTGATTCCCCATTGACGACGTGCGTCGGGAGGTGAACGCGCTTACGTCATCACCAAGGGACAGGTGACGGCAGACCGGACGGTTGTTCTGCGATATTTTAACGTCTTTCTTGTAAGTGTTTCTTTATTTTAAAAATAAATCTTTTTAATGGTAATACACTATAAAGCATTTTTTACTTTTGGGACCATCCGTGGGTTGATGTCATCTCCTGGCTGTACCGCATTGGACCCGGTTTTATTTCTAACAGAGAAATCAGACTTCTGATGGACCTGTTATTCCCTTACCTCTGGTAAGCGGTGTATTCAAATGGTGGTGGATCACGGGTGTTGAATGAACAATTTGAGCATCAATCCTTAATTTCTTCTATCCCTTCCACGGTTTGGATTCCTTCAGCATTTTTTGGGACTTTTCTCATAGTTTTTATTCTCATTAGAATCATTTACCATTAGTTTGGTTGTTATTTGGTTCACATGCCTTCACTGTTGGGCACATGATATATGTATTCACATGCACTTTTTATGACTGGTTTTGCTACTGGTCTCCTAATGTTTTAGCGCAGCTGTTTATTGTTTCTTTTGGTATTTTTATGTTATCACATAAGTACAGTTGCTGCTGTCTTCTCTTTTTTTGTTTTTAGTTAGCGCAGTTTATCCCCCCTTTTCCTATATCATTGCCTTATAGTTTCATTAGCCACCTGTCACCCACAGACAGGTGAACCGCTGAGCCAGAACATGGGGTTGCTCTGGGTAGGTTGCAAACCTCACCTGCACCAGGGGCCTCAGTTCAGGAATTTCACTGGCATTACTCAGGCAGTCTGCTGAATCTCTTAGCTCCACAGCCGGTGGCCACGGTTTTTAGCACTCATTTGGCTGCAATTTTCACGCACGTTCAGCACAATGTCACATGTCAAGGGCAGGGCAGGGTACGCACGGCCTGGTCCATCATACTCCCTAAAAAAAAAAAATACAAGAAGGAATTTTTTGCTCACGGTTGCCTTTTCCACCGCAGTTCACCTCTCGTTCTCCCACCACAGAGCACATGTTTCACTCTGGTCAGGTGGTTTTGTCATTTGGTCATCACATTTATTGCTAGGTTGCAAATTTTCGGTTTGTACTTTCCATCGCTTTATTCAGTGCATACGTCATGGTCTTGTTGCAGGTGGATTATACGTTTTACGTTCAGGAACAGCAAGGTGTGTTCTGTGTGTCTTTCGATCAGGGGTCGTAGCTGGTTGCATAACATACCAGGATCTGTCACGCATACAGATCTGTGCGGGCTGAGGTTTTGTTTTTAATGATTGCAAATATTACAATCTTCTCGCCTATACATCATACGCCATACATTGCACATCACGTACATTCCTATTTCTGCCTACCACAGTCTGTAGGTACCAAGCCATGAGATTTTGTTTTTAATTGCCTGTCTCAGCGCTCCACAATCAAGCAGGGGGTCACGATCATTAGAGTCACTTATGTTTTTATTTCTTTTCAGCACCACTCACCATTTTCGTATAGTTGAGTGTTAGGGTATGATTGGTGGTTGGGCTGACTATTTCTAGTTGATTTTTCCACAGATTGGAACATGTCACACGTGTTCATACCTCCTACTCCAGTTAGGGGCTCAGAGCATGGAAGCACTCCATCCCTGAGGAACTGGACTATTCCAAAACGTATTGCTGAGCTCCAACGCAGGGGCATTCCGTTCCGGCCACGACCAGGAAAGCGGAGTTGTTCAGACTTCTCTTTTCAAACCCATCTCAGCCGCAGCCATCTACCAGTGCAGAGCATGTGTCTTTGCTTGCTTCACTAACTCAGATCCACGCAGTGTTAAACACGCTCTCAACTTCTGTTCAGCAGTTGCAGGACAGGAGGGATGTGATGGAGGCCCATCCAGCCAGAGTGGAAGTTGCAGCGGCTTCCACAGGCCATGGACCATACGGATCCTCAGCAGGTAATACCAGTGTGCCGCTACCTCTGGCTGTTCCTTCTTCATTAACGGTACTACCATCTGTATCTCCTGCCCATTTCATTCCTGCCAATCTGAAAAAATACATTTTGGAAGGGAAAGATGTCAATCTGGCATCCCTGCTCATAGCGTCACAGGACATTGTTGAGAACAAGGCTTATGCTTGCGGGGGAAGTCTCGTTGGTCCTCATAACCCGTGATCCTAAGATTAACCGCAAACTGAGCATTGCTGAGTTTGTCGTCTCCTTTGGTATCTATAGGGATGTTATTTGTGCGGTAAGTCCCGGTAGAAGTGAGGAGCTGGACCTTTATCTCCACAAGGTGGTGGACCTGGCCCACAAATATGGTGGTTCCACGTTTTACGATTATCACCAGTCTTTTTTGGCTAAGGTCGCTGCTACTTGGGCGCAGTTTCAGTTGGTCACATGTTGGAGCAACATTGATACTGAGCTTTTTAGTAGACATTTTGCCAGTCAAAAGTCTCCAACCTTTGCTAACTGTCAGTCATCTGCCCACACCGCCAACTGGTGTCCTAACCTGGATGATCTCGTTCCTACGGGATCCTCCAGGCCGGGGTCCAGTGTTTCTTCCACTGGGCCTTCTGGTCAGTTTGATAAACTGGGCAGACCCATACGTTTATTAGACAAGGCTCAGCTGTGCTACAATTTCAACTACACGGTCTGCAATTACAACCAATGCAGACTCCTCCATATTTGTGGCAACTGTTTCAGGGCACACCCCAAGTCCGCCTGTCCCATTAAAGCGTCCAGTTCCTCATGACTGAGCCGAGTTAACATACATAGGTTAGAGTTCTGGTTGATTCACCACCCGTCCCCGGCTCTTAGGCAGTTTCTTGAAGGCTTTTCTGAGGGTTTTCATACATGCCTCTGCACCCTACCTTTGGAGTCTTTTGAGTGTGCCAATTTTTGTATCTGCTGCCCGCAATGCCCAGTTGGTTGATCAGTTATTGCAGGTCGAGTTAGTCAAGGGTTTCGTCATTGGGCCTTCCGTGTCTCCTCCATTTAGCATGTGGAGGGTAAGCCCCATTTTTGTGGTAAAAGGGAAATTTTCCAATACATTTTGGTTAATCTATGATTTGTCCGCTCCTCATTCATCACCCATACCTAGTTAAAATTTTCTCATTCCATCAGAGGAATTTACATTACAATATTCTTCTGTAGACTTGGCCATTCAGCATATTTGTGCTCCAAGAAGGTTTGTAGTCACTGCTAGGCATGCTCAACTTTGCCATGAGGATTATTCCTCAGGGCAGGTCATTTGTGTCTAGGCTTTTGGCTCTTCTTCCTCTCTACCAGGACACAGATTCGGTTGTGCAATTGCAGGCCGATGCTCTGGTTGATCTGCTTATGTGGGACCAGTTCTTGTGTGATTGAAACGGGATCTCAATGTTTATACATCCACCTAAAACCTTGTCTCTCAGAATTTTTTCGGATGCCGCCGCCTCAGTGGGTTGTTCAGCTATTTTTGTGTGTCAGTGGTTATCCTTGGCCCCCTGAGGTGTCAGACATTCCCAGGTTTGCTCAGATGTCCGCGCTATTAGAAATGTATCCTATTGTGGCTGTGGCTGTCATTTGGGGACCCTCGTGGTCTGGGAACACAGTGGTTTTCTTCACAGATAATTTAGCTATTGCTGAGATTATCAATAAGGGTAGATCCAGGTCTCTCCTGATAATGTCCTTCATGCGCAGGTTGATGTGGTTCATTTCCAGGGGGAGTTCAATAGTGGGGTCAATAATGTGACTGCTGATGCCTTATCTCATGCCGATTTCCGGCGTTTCTTCCAACAGCATCCAGAAGCAGATCGGGTGAGCAAGCCGGTTCCACCTTTTGCCCTGCTGACATTGGATTAGACGCACTCACGGTGCAGGCGTCTAACCTGGTGAATGTGTCACTGTCAAGGAACACTCTTAGGGCATACAAGACAGCTTGGATTTGTTTCTGTGGCTTCACGTCCCTCTATCCCTGCAACTGGGTGGGGGATGTCAAGTACATGATGACTTTCATGGCCTATTGTCATGACAAGTTGTCACTGTCATTCAACACCATCAAGCTGTACCTTTCATGTATCCAGCACTTCTTCTCACTTATCCATCCTGACAGACCGTCCTTTTTTGCAGCTCATCCTATCAAAGCCATGCTCAAAGGTATCCAGAAAATGCAGGGGAAGCCAAGGGTAACACGCTTGCCTATCTCCGGTCTGATGTTCCGTGAGCTAGCAGATATGTTGTCCCTTTCACCCTTTGGGTTAGGTTCCAGATTTGTCCTAAAGGTGGCTGTTTTCCTTAGTTATTTTGGTTTCCTCAGACCTAGGGAGGTGTCCCAAGCTAGACTTAACGCACTGGTACTCCTCAAAGGTAGTCTTATTAGGTTACTTGATCATTTTGCACTTCAATTCCCCAACAACAAGAACCGGCAGACAGGTCAGGGTTTTGTGATCAATTATTACATAACCAATGCTGTCTGGTGTCCAGTTGAGGTCTTGGATAAGCTATCCTCCATGTTTGCAGCAGCCCCTCTCCATAGCCTATTATTTCCTTTCCCTACACAGCCTCTTTCTTCCAGACAGTTTATTTCACATGTCAGAATTCTGATTGCTAACTTGGGGTTGAACCCAAAACCGTTTTTCGGGTCATTCCTTTAGGATTGGGGCAGCATCCACAGCATCCAAACAGGGGGTCCTATCCCATGACATCAAATACATGGGACGCTGGCAATCGTATTGTTACAGTCGGTACATTTCTATCCCCATGTGGAGGTCAAACAAGCTTTTGCTACTTTGTTGGCATTATTGTTTGTTATGTTTTACATTAAATTTCACATCATGGCACACCTCAGGTCACCATTAGTTGGGGTTCATGTATCCTCCAGTATCCAGACTCTGACTACAAGTTAAAAGGCTGGCCATTGGCTAGCCTGTATTTGTAGGAGGAGTCAGAGCCTTATAATCCCCAGTCCTTCCTTACACACTTGTCGGCTAGCATTTCCGGGTTGTCGGCTAGCATTTCCGGGTTCCCACCCACCCATACCCCCTTTTTTCTTCTCATTTCATACAAGGGTATGCCCTCTTTAAGCATATTCTCACGTGAGACCATGGCACACCTCAGGTCGCCATTAGTTGGGGTTCACGTATCCTCCAGTATCCGGACTCTGACTACAAATTATACTTTAGCAGTATGTAAAGTCTATGTATAAAACAATTACTATGAAAAAAATACTGTTTCCAATAGTGAAAGTTACTATTGGGTTATTACCTTACATTGACTGTGGGACAATGGGTCAAATATGACGTGTGAACACCACAAGGTTTGAATAAACCTAAAAATTGCATATTTGTTACAAACCAAACATAAAACAAGACTTTGTTTTTTTCACTATCTAGAAATATAGGATAAATATACTGTAGATCTTCAATTTATGTTCAGCTATCAGTATAGTATGTATATAAGGGGTTACTGAACTGTCAAGAGTAAGACTTGTCTACTGTGTACTCAACCAAAAAATGTTCCTCAGTAAGAGCTTGGTTTAGATCAAACAAAATATAAATTTTCTGTCGTATCTGAGATGAAATGTTCATGAAAGTGTTCTAGCATATCGACCTGATCCCTTGTAACACTTGACCTATGTTTCAAGAGAGGAATATTACTGAATCCCGATGTATACTGTGTACTTAGATTATACTTGTATGCCACTGGAAGCAAAAAGTGTCAAACACACCAAGCCTTCATTTGATTTAAAATGAAGCAGATTATTTTTCCTGTGCAAATCAAAATGAATTGAGATTCAATGATGTACAGAAGTTCAAATTTTACCACTATATGGTAAATATTTAGCAAGGCATTGTATTAAAGTGCCTTATTTCCATATTAAAAATGTATGTAATTTCAAATGCGGAAAGAAGGCTTACTGCAAAGCAAACATCGATCATAAAAGTGGTATTTTTAATATTTGATTCTGAGGAAGAAAAGAAAGACAAGAAAGAAAGAAAGAAAAAGAAAGAGCATTTATAGATATCTTTATTTATAGACAGCTACATTTATAGACAGCTTCAAAAAGATGCTCAACAATATACCACAGAAAAGAAGAAAATTACAATTTTGGAACTCCAGATTTAATTACTTTATTACAACCTAGAGCTTTCTGTGCTGTTTTGTTTTCCATAAAAGGAAATGACCAGCTACTGAGTCAAATAACTGTCTGGAGGACTTGTTCTGCTGACAGTTTCACTTTTGGAAGCAACATTTTTATACTGAGCCAAAATGCTGGGGACACTAAATTCAGCCCAGACTACATCTGGTTTTCTATGACAAAATATATATTTTTTGTGCTAGATCATATCTCTAGTTGGTAAAATTTAAGATTTTCATAAATCTTTACTTCTAGAAAAAAAAAAGAGCCTGCAAGACAAAGTACTAGCTCATTATGTAGTACTTACCTGAGATCGAAGCCCGCACAGCGACCCTCACTCCTCTCCTCCATCGCCGCCATCTCACTTCCTTGTATTGTGGCTCCGGCGCTGTGACTGGCCGGAGCCACGATGATGTCACTCCCCCGCATGTGCACGGGATCAGGCAGTGACGGCATGATCGCCTTCACTAACGGCATGCTCAGTGCGCCTGCGCCGTTGTCTACATCGGTGCCCGTTTTTAGGTAAATATCTCCTTAACCGTGTACAGTAGGTTAAGGAGATATGCCTTGCACCTACAGGTAAGCCTTAATCTAGGCTTACCTGTAGGTCTAAGTGGTTTGTAAGGGTTTACAACCACTTTAACCACTTCAATACCATGCACTTACGCCCCTTTCTGCCCAGAACAATTTTCAGCTTTCAGCGCTGTCACATTTTGAATGACAATTGCGCGGTCATACAACGCTGTACCCAAACTAAATTTTTATCATTTTCTTCCCACAAATATAGCTTTTTTTTTAATGGTATTTGAATACCTCTGCAGTTTTTATTTTTTATTAAACAAACTAAAAAAGACCAACATTTAAAAAAAAAAAAAAGTTTTTTTTAGTTTGTCATACAATTTTGTTTTCCCCTTCACTGACGGGCACCGATGAGGCAGCACTGATGAGGCGGCACTGATGAGTTGGCACTGATAAAGTGGCACTGATGAGGAGGCACTGATATGTAGAATTGATGGGCACTGGTAGGCGGCACTGATATGCAGCACTGATGGGCACCAATAGGCGGCACTGATAGGCACCACTGATCGGCACTGATAGGCGGCACTAATGGGCACTGACAGGCAGCACTGATGGGCACTGACAGGTGGCTGTGATGGGCACTGACAGGCGGCTGTGATGGGCACTGACAGGTGGCAATGACAGGTGGCACTGATGGGCAGCACTGATGATGAGTTACTGGCAGGTGTTACTGCTGGGCAGTGATTGGCACTGTGGTGGGCAGTGATTGGCAATGTGGTGGGCACTGGAATCCTTTATTATGGGGGAACTGGTTGGCAGGTAATCTTTTACATTTGAGGGGGCTGTGCTGATAATCAATGTGCTGATTATCAGCACAGACCCCCCTCTGACAGGGAGAGCCGCCGATTGGCTCTCCCTGTCAGCATGAACCGAGAAATGCCATTTACCGGCACTTCCTGGTTCATGCGATGATCAGCTGTGATTGGTCACAGCTGATCACGTGGTAAGAAGCCTCTGACAGAGGCTTCTTATCACGATTGGAGATGCGGGGTGTCAGACTGACACGCCGCACTCATGATCGTCGCGATGTGCGCCCCCACGGGCGCACGCCGGCATGTTATTCTGCTGGACGTCAATAGATGTCCAGTCAGGATAACAGAACCACTTCCCGGACGTCAATTCCCTATTGACCGGGCGGGAAGTGGATAAGTATCCCACAGAAGTGAGTACACCCCTCACATTTTTGTACATATTTTATTATATCTTTTCATGTGCCTACACTGAAGAAATGACACTTTGCTACAATGAAAAGTAGTGAGTGTACAGCTTGTATAACAGTGTAAATTTGTTGTCCTTTCAAAATAAATCAAAGCAATTAATGTCTAAACCACTGGAAACAAAAGTGAGTACACCCCTAAGTGAAAATGTCCAAATTGGGCCCTATTAGCCATTTTTCCCTCCCCGGTGTAATGTGACTCATTAGTGTTACAAGGTCTCAGATGTGAATGGGGAGCAGGTATATTACATTTTTTGTTATCGCTCTCAATCTCTCATACTGGTCACTGGAATGTCAACATGGCACCTCATGGCAAAGAACTCTCTGAGGATCTGAAAAAAAAAAAAAAGAATTGTTACTCTACATAAAGATGGCCTAGGCTATAAGAAGATTGCCAAGACCCTGAAACTGAGCTGCAGCACGGTGGCTAAGACCATACAGAGGTTTAACAGGACAGGTTCCAATCAGAACAGGCCTTACCATGGTTGACCAAAGAAGTTGAGTGCACATGCTCAGCGTCATATCCAGAGGTTGCCTTTGGGAAATAGACGTATGAGTGGTGCCAGCATTGCTGCAGAGGTTGAAGGGATGGGGAATCAGCCTGTCAGTGCTCAGACCATAGGCAGCACACTGCATCAAATTGGTCTGCATGGCTGTCATCTCAGAAAGAAGCCTCTTCTAAAGATGATGCACAAGAAAGCCCACAGTTTGCTTAAGACAAGCAGACTAAGGACATAGATTACTGGAATCATATCCTGTGGTCTGATGAGACCAAGATAAAAACTTATTTGGTTCAGATGGTGTCAAGCGTGTGTGGTGGCAACCAGGTGAGGAGTACAACGACAAGTGTGTCTTGCCTAGAGTCAAGCATGGTGGTGGGAGTGTCATGGTCTGGGTTTGCATGAGTGCTGCCGTCTCTGGGGAGCTACAGTTCATTGAGGGAACCATATATGCCAACATGTACTGTGACATACTAAAGTAGAGCATTATCCCCTCCCTTCGGAGACTGGGCCGCAGGGCAGCATTCCAACATGATAATGACCTCAAACACACCTGAGGCGACCACTGCTTTGCTAAAAAAGCTGAGGGTAAAGGTGATGGACTGGCCAAGCATGTCTCCAGACCTAAACCCTATTGAGCATCTGTGGGGCATACTCAAAAGGAAGGTGGAGGAACGCAAGGTCTCTAACATCCATCAGCTCCGTGATGACATCATGGAGGAGTGGAGGAGGACTCCAGTGGCAACCTGTGAAGCTCTGGTGAACTCCATGTCCAAGAGGGTTCAGGCAACGTTGGAAAATAATGGTGGCCACACAAAATATTGACACTTTGTGCATAATTTGGCCATTTTCACTTAGGGGTGTACTCACTTTTGTTGCCAGCGGTTTAGACATTAATGGCTGTGTGTTGAGTTATTTTGAGGGGGGCAGCAAATTTACACTGTTATACAAGCTGCACACTCACTACTTTACATTGTAGCATCACTGATGGGCACAGCTTGGCATCACTGATGAGTAAAGACTGGCATCACTGCTGGGCACTGTTGGGGCTGCACTGCTCATCATGACACTGATGATTAGTGCCCTGATTATCTGTACAGGTCTCCTCTGTGAGGAGATGCCACTGATCGGCTCTCCTCTGCTCACACTCTGTCAGTGTGAGGCAAGGAGAGCTGATAACCATAATTTTCTTGTTTACATGTGATTAGCTGTGATTGGACACAGCTGATCACTTGGGTAAAGAGCCACGTCATTGGTTCTTTACCGAGATTGGGGTTGTGCCGTGTCCCAGTGCGGGCGCACAAGCACAGTGAGACTAGGGTGACATCATATGGCATTGTCCCAGAACAACAGAGCATCCCACCTGTCGTCATTTGTCTACACAGAGGGTTGGAGGTAGTTAAGGTGGTTGTAATCCTCAGACATGAAATATAAACAAAGCATATCCATTTATAATGTGTACTTGTCGCAATGCAGAGCACCAAGTGCAATTTCTGTCTGCTGATTCATTCCTCTGCTATCTGCATGATTTACTTCTGACAAGTTTTCCTGACAGCAAGAGAAAAAAGGTGATGGGGGATCTCCAGTACACAGCCTGTGATTGACAGCTTCTGCTCTGTTCCTGTGATCTATGTGAAGGGGTTGTGTCCCTTCTCTACACTCAGCTCTCAGATCTCTCCTTACTGAACTCTGCAGCGTTTAACTTTAGCTCTCTGCCCCCTGTTTTCTGAACACTTATGCGGCGTACACACGTACGTTTTTAATGCCATTTTTTTAACCAACGTTTTTCTCATCGTTTTTTCTCATGTTTCCTCTCAAGCTTGTCTTGCATCCACACGATCATTAAAAAAACGCTCGAGCAAAGCGCAGTGACGTACAACACGTACGACGGCAGTATAAAGGGGAAGTTCCGTTCTAATGACGCCACCCTTTGGGACGCTTTTGCTAATTTTGTGTTACCGCGTGTTAGTAAAAGTTTGGTGAGAGACGATTTGCGCTTTTCAGTCTTCGTGCTTTGAAGATCGTTTTCTGGAGTTCAGTTTGTGCCTGTGGGTTTGTATCTGTCTTGCAGTGCTTGTAGTCAGTTTGTATCTGTTTATTCAGTGCGTTCTTGTCTGCTTGTTCCTGTTTTTCAGCTTGTTCTTCATAGGCCTTGCTGTTCTTCCGTGCGTTCTTCTAGTTCGTTCTGAGCAGCCGACCGTTATCTAGCCATGTTGCGGCTACGTACTCATCGTAGAGTTCGTGCTGTAGTTGGTGCAGGGGTTCATGCTGTATCCCGACTCCAGGCCATGAACAGGGTGAGGAGGAGTTCATGGACCAAGAATTGGTTGCTCGAGCGGCACCAGTTCTGTCACATGCCTTTGTTGCGGGAGATCAGGGAGAATAATCCTGAGGACTACAGGAATTTTCTCAGGATGTCTGACCCCGAATTTCAGCATCTGTTGGCTTTGGTGTCCCCCTACATTACCAGGCAGGACACCGTTATGCATGAAGCCATCAGTGCTGAGCAGAGGCTCATCGCCACGTTGCGATACCTGGCGACTGGGAGAAGCCTGCAGGACCTAAAGTTCTCCACAGGCATATCCCCCCCAGGCTCTGGGTATCATTATACCAGAGACGTGTTCTGCCATCCTTCAAGTTTTGCAGGAGGACTATATTAAGGTAAGTGTTCTTATTTCAAACCTCACATTGTATGCATTTCTTGCTATTTTTTGAGGGGTTTTATTATCAGTCCCTAATTCCCATGATTCTTAGCTGCAGGGAATGTCCCCTTTCTCCACATGCCTTTTTTTTTAGGCCTACATTTAAATTTGACTTACCCAACCTCTCCAGCATGCTATCCTGGGGCCATACCCACCTTGCCTAGTCATTTCCATTTATTGTTTTCTATGCTCCATTGTAGTGCTTTACCCTAAACGCACCCTAAAGATTGCCTAGGAATGTTACATTTAGTTAAACTTCATACAGAGTGCTACAGCCTTCATTTGTGATCTCCCCAACTCATCTTCAACCCCCCCATTTTTTTGGGGGGGGTTTGTTTGTTTTTTTGTTGCTTACTAATAATGTTTTAATTTGTCTGTTTATCCTAATGTTGGCCATGAATGGTTTTCTAAAATCTGCTTGCAATGTTTCTGTCTCAAAGTATTAATTTATTTTTAATTTAACTCCACAGTTCCCTTCTACGCCACATGAATGGCAGACTGTGGCATCTGAGTTTGCCCAACGATGGAACTTTCCGAACTGTGCAGGGGCCATCGACGGCAAGCATGTTCGGGTCGTACCACCACCCCATTTGGGATCCTTTTATTATAATTATAAGGGGTTCCACAGCATCTTCATGATGGCAGTGGTGTCGGCCACCTACGAATTCCTGTATGTGGATGTTGGCAAAAATGGCAGGATGTCAGATGGAGGAGTCTTTGTACAGACCGAGTTTGGGGAACGGCTCCTATTGGATCAGCTGGCCTTGCCACCAGCAGAGCAGAATGTGGAGGGACCCCCATTTGTATTTGTGGCGGATGAGGCGTTTGGCCTGGGTCCCCATTTGATGAGGTCATTCCCTCAACGCACCCTCACCCCTGAGAGGAGGGTGTTTAACTATCGGCTGGCCAGAGCAAGAAGGGTGGTGGAAAATGCCTTTGGCATCATGGCCAGCCAATTCTGCCTGTTCCTCACCTCCATCCACCTTGCCCCCTATAAATGGAACCATGTAGTAATGACTTGTTGCGTGCTGCATAATTTTTTGAGGGTGCATTCTTCTAATTACCTGACTTTGAGTGGGCCTGAGGCCTCATTAGTTGATACTGCGAATTTAGTGGCACTGGAAGCTGGCCGTCCAGGCTTGGCCCCCCAAATCGGACGTGATGTCAGACAAAAATATGTCGAATATTTTGTGCGTAGGGGGGCCATTGATATGCCTGAGGATGCATAAAATTATTCTTTGCTTAAATAAAGCTTTTTTTTGAGAAAATATTGGTATTGTGTTTTAGATTTGTATTCTTTTATGTTTCTCGTAGGTTTACCTAGTGCACTTGTAGTGCCATGTGTATTTAGCATTCTTAAATAGCCTTCATTGTCAGTGTAAACACAAAACATTGATTAGTTCACTTTGCACAACATTTACATAATGAAGACACAAATTCTTGTTAATAAAATATCTTTTTTATAAAAAAATTTAGGAAACTTCCTTGTAAATGTATCAAAATTATTTTGGGGTGTAAAACGCATGAACAGCCATGCATAAAAAACAATCTAAAAAACTTGAATGTAAATGTAAACATGTACTATTCATTAAAGCTGAAAAGCAACAAAAACCTGCAAAAACACAGCAAGGTCAACGTTCTTTTGAGTTTAAAAATTAAACACGCCCAAGCACAGCCATGATATTTTGTAGCCTTTCCTCCACCTGCTTGGTATTTTGCCTGATCTCTATCAAGTCTCCCTTTATTTTTTTCTAGGTCACGACAGCAGACCACTAGGTATTGGATCAGGATCTGGGCACTGTGATGTGTAAACTTTTCAGGGGTCTTCGGCCAGAACAGCACCTAATTAAAAAAAAAAAGTACTATAGAATATGTAGGCCTACAGCTATTAAACTGCATCTGTCTGGTTTGACACTGACCTGTTGTGGTGCCACTTTCCACTTCCTCTACATCATGTGGTTCTGGGGGTCTTGTTAAAGGTGTTGGATTTATAGGCTCATCTGACGTAGCTTTTTGAAGCCCTATGGAGATTGCAAAAAAAGGTTTAGTTTAATTGCTAAATATTAATTATATACCAAAAAATACCCTAAAAGGGAATTTACAAAGCTTATTTGGAAGTGTGGTCCAATTTTAAATATACCCCCAGTGACAACCTGAACACATGATTGGATATATTGCCAAAACAAGAACATCTATTTAATAAAGTTTGACACATTGAAACACCCCAAAGTATATACACTGGATCACCTGTGTGTGACACCCTCAAAATCTTTTTGTTTTGGGCCACACTTCTACTACTGCGTTCAGATGTTTAATCAGCTGCTGAGCATTCTCTTCCTTTAACATTACAATGCATACTCTTTTAATTATTCAAAAATAAAAGTTATATAAAAAAAAAAAAATTCAACTTGTTTCCAAAATTAGCTCCCCAATAAATACTTTGACATTTTGGTGTTCACACTGGATGATCCAAAAACATCGTATTAAGAAGTGTACGGAGAAATAGCTTTACTACGTCCGTTTACTGTGCAGACGAACATGAAAGTTGTTATCTTTCACTGTACTATATCAAAGTCAAAAATACACTACTTAAAGTGGAGCTCCACCCTAATTTTTCACTTTTGGTATTTGGATTCCCCCCCCCCCCTCCGGTGTCACAATTGACACCTTTCAGGGGGGAGGGGGGTGAATATACCTGTCTAAGACAGGTATTTTCACCCACATCCGGGAGTCCTCTCTCCGGGAATCTGCGGGAGGGACGTCACTTCCCCCAGACTTCCCGTAGTGTTCTGGGAGACTCAGCTCCCAGAACACAGGAGCACCAATCAGAACGGCGCAGCGCGACTCGCGCATGTGCCGTAGGGAACCGGGCATGAAGCCGCAGGGCTTCACTTCCTGGTTCCCTCAGCGAGGATGGCAGAGGGAGCAGCAGAGCGACGAGCGATCGCTCGTCCTCTGCTGCGGACGTCGCTGGACTCCAGGACAGGTAAGTGTCCAAATATTAAAAGCCAGCAGCTGCTGTAGCTGTAGCTGCTGGCTTTTAATATTTTTTTTCCTGGCGGAGCTCCGCTTTAATACAAGTAATAATCTTTAGCAGGGAGAATGTATGAAAATTACTTACTTTTTCCTAAAACTTTCTTTATTCTTTTGTATTGGTCGGGCTCTCGCAACTTCAGATCAGACCATCGTTTTCGGAGCTGTTCCTTCGTTCTGCACACCCTGAATTTTTGGTGAAGAGTTTTGACTACTTTGCCCATAATTTTTGACTTGACAAGATTAGGCCTTTTATATGGCCCATGCTTGGCATCATAATCCTCCCTCCTCAAAATGGCGACCATCTTCACCATTTCCTCGAATGACATGTTGGATGCCTTATATCTCCGGCCTCTGGATTTGGGTTCCTCAGGAATTTCCTCCTCTGTAGAGGTAATCTCAGCCACCTGTGTCTCCGCCATGTTGTTTAGCACTACGACGAGCGAGAAGGGGCGGGGAAAGTACAATATCGAACGTCAGGGGCGGGGAAAGCGTGCAGAGTTTCACGCATGCACAGTGTATATAAAGCTAATATCCATCTGGCGAAAATACGTTCATTTGCCAGGAGAGGGAGTTAGCAACGAACGTGTTCACCAAGGTACATAACATTTTAAGGATTTGGGTTTCTTCAGAGGATGAGATTTGGGGCTTATATCTGTCCAAAATGATTATTTGATGAATGTTGACTGAAACAAATTTTCTGGGTTCTTGATTTTACAGAGAAAATTAACAGTTTCAAAAATCCTGAATTTATGGGGGAGTTCATCGATAGATGGAAGAAACTCCCTATCCTGTGGCAGACCAAAAGTGGGTCCAATAAAAATAAAGCGGCCAGGACAGCAGCACTGGAGAGCCTGCTTGCATTTGTCCAAACCCAGATACCCACAACAACTATCCAAGATGTTAAAACCAAACTTGCTACCATCAGGGGGACATACAGGACCCAGAGGAATATGGTCCTGAAGTCCCAGAGGTCAGGTGCTGCAGCAGATGATGTTTATAAACCCAGTCTGTGGTACTACAGCAAGTTATCTTTTCTGGATGACCAGCTGGAAGTGAGGGAATCTGTCCACCCTTCCCCCCAGAGGTCAATCCAGCCTTCCTTGTAGCCAACCCTCCAGCCTTCCTTGCAACCCTGCTCTGGCTTCCTCTGAGGATCAAGCAGAGGTCCTTGAGGAGGCAGATTTGGATATATGGAGCCAGGTATAGTATTGATATCTACATTTATATGTTACAAAAGTGATGATTTAAAATTGATGTTAGTATTGAATGTCTGATAAAATAAGGATTTGCAGAGCAATAGACAGTACTGGTCAAATTTGATGGGGACAAGCCAAAAATATCAGGAGTCGGAATTTATGGAAATTAAATCCCCTTTGCCATTCAATCTAAAAATGTCTGGAGGTGAACAATATGTGTGATTGATGGTGGCAAAAACTAAAGAATGTCCCTTTTTTTTCAGCCAGAGCAGAGCCAGGAAGAGTGTGATGTTGGGGACCAGGAGGAGGCAGGGCCCAGTGGCACACAGGAGGAGGCTGGGCCCAGCACAAGAGCCCAGATGCCTCCCTGAAACGAATCCAACGAGGGCCAAGGAGAGCTAGGCAGGTGGAGGAGGAAACCAGAGCCTTCCTAAGAGAGGCTACTGCGGCCCTCAGAGAGGCACCCTCTGCTGAGGAGGGCTATGCCGCAGTCCTGGCCCATAAATTAAGCCAGATGGACTTAAGGCAACGCCTATACAGCGAGAACCTGATGCTTAAGATCATCAACAGGGGGTTGCTAGGTGAACTGACCCAGTTCACAGACATAACTGAGGTTGTCCCTCCTCCTCCACCTCCTCCTCCTACTACTCCTCCTCCTCCTGCCACAACCTCTCCTCCTGATCCCCAGCCTCCAAGGAAGCAAGCAACAAAGGCTGCAAAGAAGGCTGGAGAGAAGGCTACAAGGAAGAGGAAAAAACAATGCCTGCTGTAGTACCACAGACTGGGGACATATATGACTTATCTGCTGCTGTTCCTGACCTCTGGGAGTTCAAGCCAAGATTGGGCTCCTTTTTTTTTTATGAATTCAAGAGTTTGGTTTTCACATCTTGGATGGTTGTTGTGGGGTCCAAAGGATGCACAAATGCAAGCAGGCTCTCCAGTGCTGCCTTCCCCTTTAATTTGTAATGTACCTAAATAAAGGATTCTTTTGTTTTGCTTAAAATACTTGACTATGTGATTTCTATTTTAAAAGAGAGTTTGCTAGGGAGTAGGCAGGGACATTTCTAATAATATTATTGTTATTATTAACAAGGGACACAAACCTCCTTGAGGCAAAATTAGACAAATTTAGAAGGTTGGTGTGGTAACTTTACACACAAATAATAAAAAAAAAATATATACAATACGAAATCTAAAAAAAAAGCCTAAATATATCAAAGAAGCCCAAAAAAATAAAAAATAAATCTAACTTAAAGAAAAATAAAAAAAACACAAACACCAAAAAAAAAAACAATTGTGATCTTTACATTTATTTATGAATTTATGAGGGAGATCTGGCTTAACAAGAATATTTTACAATCATTAGATCAATTAGGAATTACTTAAGAAACAAGTTTGGCATAACTCTGAATATCATTAGCAAAAGAAGGTAATTATTTAAGCATTATCAAAAGGAGAACGGAATGCGCAGCATTAAAACGATGCTATTATTTCCACCGTGACGAATGTGCCATCTCCATTTCAAACGCTAGCTTTACCAAAACGTGCGCTCCCGTCTCATACTTGATTCTGAGCATGCAAGTTTTTGTTCACCTCGTCAAAGCATACACACTATCGTTTTTCACGTTGTTAAAAAACGACATGAAAAACTACGTGAAAAAATAGAGCATGTTCGAAATTTTTAATGCCCGTTTTTCACGCCGTTAAAAGTGCTCTGGAGCATACACACGATCGGTTTTAATGGCCATTTTTAAAAAATGGCATTTTTAACGGCATGAAAAACGATCGTGTGTATGCGGCATTAGACAAGCTTTTATATACTGCACTTTAAATGGTTGTAGAGAAAAGAACACTGCAGATAAACATGTATAATTTATGTAGGAGGATTTGGTTTCATTTGTGTGTATTACCTGAGGCCAGTCACCTCACTGGGTAAATATGAGGGTTTACAACCACTTTAACCTACACCCAATTGCAAATGTTTGCCCCTTTAAGATTTGAAAACACATCACTGAAATTCAGAAACAGGGAGCATTTTAATCAGCCATGACTGCTCCCAGTGTATATGTTCCATGTATATCTTAAATTGTCAGTTACTTAAATGTCAGTGAGTCCATTTAAGGCAAACACAATGAAAATTCAATTTAAAATGAAAAATATTAAGCTTAATATCAGAACTTCTTTTGCTATCATATCCAATAAATATGCAGAGGGACAATAAATATATTCAGGTGGATGGACAGGCAGCCAAGAGACAGATTGCATAGCTGTCTTAAATGCATATAGATAAAATAACATGACATACACTGCAGAAGCTGTCTGGTGTGTCATGTATCAAATCAGCCTTTAGCTATTTAGTGCATTGTGTGCACCATTCCTGGAGAGGGCTCTCACAATGATCTGGTATTTTGCTTCAGGGAAATATTTTTTTATATCACGAGATTAAATTCAACTCTAATTTTTCTACTTGATCTATTTCTATTGAAATTTGTTATTTATTGTGGATTTGATATGTAGCAAAAAAAGTGTTTATCCAATTGATTTTACAGTTTAATGGAATTAGTAGTTCAGGAGCATCTTTCCCCTTATATTATGTGCAAAAGGTAGAATTAGTGTGGCAATAGGTCAAAAGTTAAGTCTTTTGAAATACTTTGTGCTTCTTTGTCAGGTACTTCAATTGCAGTTAGCCAATATATCAAAACACTTAAAGGGTAACTCCAATTTTATTGTAAAAAAAATTGCAAATAAAAAAAAATATATAGCATATACAATTGCGACACAAGTCAGATTGTAATTGAATGTTTTTAAAAATTACCTTTCCTTTTCAATCTGCAGCGCTGTAGTTTTCTGTAAAGTGCAATGCAATATGGCTACCTGGACATCATTTCTCATTTCTAATAATTTCCTGGACAAAATATTGACTCTTTGGGCGTACTCACTTTTGTTGCCAGCGGTTTAGGCATTAATGGCTGTATGTTGAGTTATTTTGAGGGGACAGCAAATGTACACTGTTATACAAGCTGTACACTTAGGGCCAGATTTCCTACAAGGCCAACAAGGCCAGGCCTCAGGGCGGCACTGTGTGCAGGGGCTGCGCCGCGCGGCGGAGGAGACAAGTAATTTTTCAGCGGTGCGGACCGTGCGGCGGCGGAGAGAGATTACATCATCTCTCATTGCCCGCACTGCTGTTCCAACTTCCGTCCTTACTTTCAGGGCCGCAAAGGCTGGGCAACACAGAAGAGAGAATGACGTCATCTCTCACCGCCCGCCCTCACTCTCATTTTTCACTCGAGTCTCATGTGCCTCTGTTTCACGATTCACCTGCAGCTAGTTTTCCCACGCGGGAGAGGCTGACAGCGTTGTACCTGGCTGCAAGTACTCTGCAATGCTGGGGGGGGGCTCGATTTTACATGCAATTAGTGACAAACTGGTACTTTATGGTACTTTTTGGGTGGCAGCCAGGTAACTGTGGCAATCCCCATTCTACTAGCAGGCAGTGTGGCAAGTGACATCCCCATCTGGTGGCAGGCAGTGTGGCAAGTTACATTCCCATCTGGTGGCAGGCAGCGTGGCAAGTGACATTCCCAGCTGGTGGCAGGCAGCGTGCCAAGTGACATTCCCAGCTGGTGGCAGGCAGCGTGCCAAGTGACATTCCCAGCTGGTGGCAGGCAGCGTGCCAAGTGACATTCCCAGCTGGTGGCAGGCAGCGTGCCAAGTGACATTCCCAGCTGGTGGCAGGCAGCGTGCCAAGTGACATTCCCAGCTGGTGGCAGGCAGCGTGCCAAGTGACATTCCCAGCTGGTGGCAGGCAGCGTGCCAAGTGACATTCCCAGCTGGTGGCAGGCAGCGTGGCAAAGGAAATTCCCATCTGGTGACAAGCGACGGTGGCAAGTGACTCACTCATTCTGCTTTATGGTGAGTTGAACTATTTCATTTTATATTACAATGTAATGATAGAAATAATGCATTTCAATCATCCTGACACCATAACAACCATGGTACCGGAATGATTGAAGCACTAATACCAGTCATTGTCTGCAAAAAACAAAAAACAAATCGCTTACCCCCCGCGCACGCCCCCCCCATGTGATGGTAGGGGGGCGGCATTGAAGGACCCGGCCTTGGGGCGGCAAAGGGAGTAAATCCGGGCCTGTGTACACTCAATACTTTACATTGTAGCAAAGTGTAATTTCTTCAATGTTGTCACAAATAAAGATATAATAAAATATTTACAAAAATGTGAGTGGTGTACTCACTTTTATATACAGTATATACACTGTAGATTTTTTGCTTTATAATTAGAGATGTCCCGAACTATTCGCCGGCGAATAGTTCCCGGCGAACATAGGTTGTTCGCGTTCGCCGCGGCGAGCGAACATATGCGATGTTCGGACTGCCCCCTATTCATCATCATTGAGCAAACTTTGACCCTGTACCTCACAGTCAGCAGACACATTCCAGCCAATCAGCAGCATACCCTCCCTCCCAGACCCTCCCACCTCCTGGACAGCATCCATTTTAGATTCATTCTGAAGCTGCAGTCTTAGTGAGAGGGACAGTGTAGCTGCTGCTGATTTAATAGGGAGATCTATAGCTAGGCCAGTGTATTCAGTGTCCACTCCAGTCCTGAAATACTCATCTGATCTCTGCTGTAAGGACAGCGTCCTGACAGCACCCCAAAAAGCCCTTTTTAGGGCTAGTACATACATCAGTCTGCCTTTTTTTTCTCTGTAATCTAATTGCAGTTGCCTGCCAGCGTGTGTGTGACAGGCTCACATTGTATACTGTGCCCACTTGCCCAGTGGCACCACTCATATATCTGGTGGCACAGTAGATTACATTTAAAAAATAAAAATAAATTTTGACTGCAATAGAATAGCAGTCAGTTGCCTGCCAGCGTATGTGTCAGGCCTACAGCGTCTACTCTGCCAACTTCTGCCAGTGCCACTCATATCTGGTGTCACAGTAGCTTGCACGCATAGTACAACTAAACTAATCTAAAAAAAAAATGACAGGCAGAGGCAGGCCACCCCGCAGGGGCCGTCGTGGTGCTGAGATTCCCTTTGGCCCTAGAATAATGCCCAGTGTTCAGAGGCCACGTACCCTGAACTCGAAAAGTTCTGAGGACATAGTTGACTGGCTAACAGGACACCCAATCTTCTACAGCTTCCGCTCGGGACCTTGACGCACCATCCTCCTCCAGCTCAGCTTCGGGCACCTCTCAAGTTACCACTCACCCGCCACCACCAACACTAGCACCACAGCTGCTTTACTTTATCTGTCAGAGGAGTTATTTACACATGAGTTTGAAGAAATGAGTAATGCACAACCATTATTGCCAGAGGATGTAGATAAAAGGGATATGTCTCAGTCAGGCAGCATTACACACATGGACGTATGGTGTGATGATGATGATGATGTTGTACCCGATGCTGCTTCCTTTGCGGAGTTGTCAGATACAAGTGAAGCGGTTGATGATGACGATGTGTCCGTGGATGTCACGTGGGTGCCTGCTCAAAAGAGAAGAAGAACAGGGGGAAAGTTCAGATGGGGAGACAGAGAGGAGGAGGAGACGAGTTGGAAGCAGAGGGAGGTTGTCGCAAGGAGCTAGTGGCACAGTCAGACAGCATGTATCGGCACCCGGGGTCAGCCAGACAGCACGCCAATCAACGCATGCTGTTGCCACCACCAGAATGCCATCATTGTAAAGCTCAGCAGTGTGGCATTTTTTTGTGTGTCTGCCTCTGATAACAGCGATGCCAAAAGAAACTGAGTCGTGGGAAATCCAACACCCACCTAGGTACAACTGCTTTGCGAAGGCACATGATCGCACATCACAAACGCCTATGGGATCAACACATGATGACGAGTACAAGCAGCACACAAGCTCAAAGCCACCATCCTCCTCCTGGTCCAGCATCTTCAGCCACGTCAACCACTGCTGTCCTCCTTGCCCCCTCTCAACCATCCGCCCCTCCGTCTCTCACCTTGAGCAGTTCCTGCTCATCTGCCCACAGTCAGGTGTCGGTCAAGGACATGTTTGAGCATAAGAAGCCAATGTCAGAGTCACCCCCTTGCCCGGCGTCTGACAGCTGGCTTGTCGGAACTCTTAGCCCGCCAGCTTTTACCATGCAAACTGGTGGAGTGTGAGGCCTTCAAAAAATTTGTAGCTATTGGGACACCGCAGTGGAAGGTACCCGGCTGAAATTTCTTTTCACAAAAGGCAATCCCCAACCTGTACTCTATTGTGCAAAAGGAAGTCATGGCATGTCTGGCACACAGTGCTGGGGCAAGGGTCCATCTGACCACTGATACCTGGTCTGCAAAGCACGGTCAGGGCAGGTATATCACCTACACTGCGTATTGGGTAAACCTGCTGATGGCTGCCAAGCATGTAATGCGTGGCTCTGCAGAGGAGTTGGTGGTCACACCGCCGCGACTTGCAGGCAGGCCTGCTGCCACCTCCTCTACTCCTCCTACTCCATCCTCTTCGATAACCTCCTCGGCTGAGTCCTCTTCTGCTGCTGCGTCTTGCTCCACATCAACTGCACCCCCAGCTCCCCAGGGGCTATTCCATATCCCGGATACGACAGTGTCACGCCGTCTTGGGGTTGACTTGCCTGAAAGCAGAGAGTCACACGGGACCAGCACTCCTGTCCGCCCTGAATGCACAGGTGGATCAGTGGCTGACTCCGTACCAACTGGAGATCGGCAAAGTGGTGTGTGGGAACGGAAGCAATTTGTTGGCAGCATTGAATTTGGGCAAGTTGACACATGTGCTGTGCATGGCACATGTGTTGAATCTGATTGTACAACGCTTTGTGCATAAGTACCCAGACTTACAGGACGTCCTCAAGCAGGCCAGGAAGGTATGTGGCCATTTCAGGCATTCCTACACGGCCATGGCGCACTTTTCAGATATCCAGCGGCGAAACATGCCAGTGAGGCGCTTGATTTGTGACAGCCCGACACGTTGGAATTCAACACTCCTAATGTTCGACCTCCTGCTCCAACAAGAAAAATCCGGCAACGAGTATTTGTATGACCGGGGTGCTAGGACAGCCTCTGCGCAGCTGGGAATTTTTTTGCCACGTTACTGGACGCTAATGCGCAATGCCTGTAGGCTCATGCGTCCTTTTGAGGAGGTGACAAACCTAGTCAGTCGCACTGAAGGCACCATCAGCGACATCATCCCATTTGTTTTCTTCCTGGAGCGTGCTGGATCAGGCCGTAGATGAGCGTGAAGAGGAAGAGTTGTGGTCACCATCACCACCAGAAACAGCCTTATCAGCATTGCTTGCTGGACCTGCGGCAACGCTGGAAGAGGAGTCTGAGGAAGAGGAAAAGGAGGAATGTGGCTTTGAGGAGGAAGACCAACCACAGCAGGCATCCCAGGGTGCTCGTTGTCTGGTACCCGTGGTGTTGTACGTGGCTGGGGGGGAAGAACAGACCCTCAGTGAGTTCAGTGAGGACGAGGAACGGGACATGAGTAGCTCGGCATCCAACCTTGTGCAAATGGGGTCTTTCATGCTGTCGTGCCTGTTGAGGGACACTCGTATAAAAAGGCTGAAGGAGAACGACCTGTACTGGGTGGTCACGCTACTAGACCCCCAGTATAAGCAGAAAGTGCCTGAAATGTTACCGAATTACCGGAAGTCGGAAAGGATGCAGCAGTTCCAAAATAAATTAAAAAGTATGCTTTACACAGCGTATAAGGGTGATGTCACAGCACAACAGGAATCTAACAGGGGAAGAGGTGAAAGTAATCCTCCTCCTACCACGACCACGCCGGCAAGGACAGGGCGCTTTACAGACGTTGATGGAGGACATGCAGAGCTTTTTAAGTCCTACGCATCGCCACAGCCCTTCGGGGTCCACCCTCAGAGAACGACTCGACCGACAGGTAGCAGACTACCTCGCCTTAACTGCAGATATCGACACTCTGAGGAGCGATGAACCCCTTGACTACTGGGTGTGCAGGCTTAACCTGTGGCCTGAGCTATCCCAATTTGCGATAGAACTTCTGGCCTGCCCCGCTTCAAGTGTCCTTTCAGAAAGGACCTTCAGTGCAGCAGGAGGTATTGTCACTGAGAAGAGAAGTCGCCTAGGTCAAAAAAGTCTAGATTACCTCACCTTTATTAAGATGAATGAGGCATGGATCCCGAAGGGACTGACAGTGGGCGATACATTTGACTAAAAAAGGCCTGATGAGATGAGCTGCCTTGGGCTAAAAATGGTCCACACGCTGCTGTATTTTATCTCTGCATGCCGGATTACTTGCGTGACTTATCCGCCACCAACTAGGGTTCAAGCCGCAATGTTTTAGGGCACTTTCTGCCTGGAAAACATATTTTTTTCTTGCCGCTGCTACAGCAACTACGTAATTTTCCATGGGAGTTTTGCCATGGATCCCACTCCGGCATGCCACAGTCCAGGTGTTAGTCCCCTTGAAACAACTTTTCCATCACTATTGTGGCCAGAACGAGTCCCTGTGGGTTTTAAAATTCGCCTGCCTATTGAATTCTATGGCGGTTCGCCCGTTCGCAAACATTTGCGGAAATTCGCGTTCGGAGAACAGAGTTTTTATGTTCGCGACATCACTATTTATAATATACATTTATGGTATGGCAATTGATTACCTGTTTAGGGCATAGTTTTTAGTATGAGTGATATATTTGTGGAGCCTGGGATGACTTGGCTTTTACTATATGCAATATTGCATTCTTTATTTCACATTATTTCATACTTATGTTTTTAGAACTTACTATTTTTAGATCAGATCTATCAACTGATATTTTTTACACTGGTTTGTTTTTTACTCCTGATGAAGAGGGAGTTGTGGGCTTTAAAAATGCTTTGGCTTTATCTACTGATTTTTTATCTAGATTAGTAATTCTACACTTGTGGTGTTCTCATCCTTTACACATTCTTTGAATATTCTTTATACTGTATGGTAAACTAACTGTGAAATGTAGTAAACTGAAGGTATTACTGTAGGTAACTGTAAATGGTGGTGTGATTCGGAACTGTAACTAAGCTGTGCAAAAATAAAAATAAAACGCGCTGACAAAATCTGTAAAAAGCCGCTTGCAAAAAAACAGTCAGATGTACTGTAAATGGTAACAAATACTGGTAATAATAAATACTGCAGCGCTAATAAATATAGTCCATATTGTGTAAATCGTGTGTCAAAAAAAAAAAAAAACAGACAAAAAAAACCATCCAAAATAGTTCAGAAAGTTGTGCAAAATTAAGTGTTCGAGAAAATACCTTCATAGTGTAAATCTGTAAAAACAGACTTTTAATGTTGCAAAAAGGAAACAGCGTGGCAACGGCATGTACGGCACATACGTAGGCTCCACCCTACATGTATTATCACATGCCCCAATTACGTCAGTTGTGGTGATACATGTAGGGCGGAGCCTACATACGTGCCTTTGCCATGCTGTTTCCTGCGTTTATAGACCCATTTACTTCCATGCATGGATTGTTTTTGCGCTTGTTACTTCCTATTCAATGTGGGTACCTTTAATCCCTTTTTGCTTTTTACAGATTTACACTATGTGGGTGTTTTCTTCTGTTTATATCCACAGTGTACACCCTTATCCCTTTATCCATTGAGAATTATTGGAAGCAGTAGACACTTTTATGTTCCGGAAAGGATATGTGTGTAAGGTACCTGTGATAGGTAGTGTCCGAAGTGGAACTTGTGTGCTGAGGATTCAGGCGAAAATGTAGTCAGGCAGATTAGGTTGGCAACAGATCAGGCAAAACGGTACACGATCGAAATCCAGAGAGTGGTCAGGCAGGCAAAGGTCATACACAAGCTGGCAGTGAAGTACAAAATCAGCAGGCTAGAGAGTAGTCAGGAATTCAGGCAGAAGTTCAACACGAAAATCAAGATCAAAAAGCAATCACAACACCCAGGGAGCTATTCCACACAAACAGGCGCTGAGAGATAGCATCACTTCCTTTTTATGGGCTGCTTTGATAGAAAATTGTCCACAGCTGGCAGCAGGTGGGGCTAGTGAGTCCAAGGCAATGCTTAATACTGAGAGGACATTTCCAAAAGTCTAGATCTGCTCTGTAGCACAACAGGCAAGGCTGCAGCCGTGGGACCAGGAAGACCCCGGTTCAAACACACCCAGGTACATGACAATGTGACCCTGGATTGACATATTATGCGGAGCGCATCTGACTCCATAATAGAGTCCTGCATCTCTGGTAAGAGTCCATCTCACATTGGGTGAAGGATCACGTGGTGGATTTTGCTCACTCATTTTTTTCAAACACTTGATTTTGCACAACTTTAAGAACTATTTTAGATGTTTTTTTGTCTGATTTTTGTTTGACACATGATTTACATAATATATACTAGATTTATTAGCGCTGCAATATTTATTATTATTTGTAACTAAGCTGTGTTTCGGGGCATCAGCCACAGACAGTTGGAAAACCATTATTTCTTCTGTTATGGGACCTAGCTTGCTACTTGCTCAGCATTTCAAAATGAGTCTGGATATGTGAAACAGACTTATAATTTCCTTTTTGTGAATATACTGGTTGAAAAAAAAGTAATTATTGTAGAAGAAACCAAAAATTGTAACAGCAATTTGGTTGTGTTGTGGTCCCAAAGCAGCAATTGTTTACAATTCTGTTTTATTTAGCAACTGACCCACCCCCTACCCCATCATTTTGCGAATATCTTATATAGTCTATGTACTTATGCAGAATATGGCGTCTGCGAATCAGAAATTTATGTCTACTGATTTTATATGGAAAACTTCTTAAGTTGCAATATTTTAGACAATTAAAAGTTATTTAATTATTTACACATTTAAATGATTTCCAAGGTTTCCAACCACAGTAAAGCTATCCGTTCTTTAACAGAAGAATTAAAGCTATATGCGCAGAACAGATAATAGACTTATTTATTGTCTTACAATACATGAATAGAAGCAGATAAAACCCAAAGTGATGAGTATCATAAACTATGCAGCAAACAGTTGAAATAATTGAATTCAGTCTTTAAAACATCTGAAATGCTGAGATAATGTGGAAAGCAAAAATATAAAATGAGATCGGCCACATATTTCAGTTAGAAGCAATGGAGATACTATTTAGGATATATTTGAGCAAAAAGTACATTTAGCATTGTAAGATTATTTGTGCATCATCCTTTATTGGAAAACTTAAACTTGACCAAATCATCTTTTACTTGCTTTACATGGGATGTGAAAGACATTCTGACTCCATTGTTCACATAATACAGAATAGAGAAAATACACTATATTGTCAAAAGTATTGGGACACCTGCCTTTACATGCACATTACCTTTAATGGCTTACTCCTAATGCCCCATACACACGATCATTTTTAATGTCATTTTTAAAACTGACGTTTTTCTCGTCATTTTTTTTCTTGTTTCCTCTCAAGCCTGTCTTGCGTACACACCATCATTTTAAAAAATGTTCAAGAAAAGCGCAGTGACGTACACCACGTACGACGGCACTATAAAGGGGAAGTTCCGTTCGAATGGCGCCACCCTTCATGTTAGTAAAGTTTGTTGAGAGACGATTCGCTCTTTTCAGTCTAGTGCTTTTCAGTCCGTTACAGCATGATGAATGTGCTATCTCCATTACGAACGCTAGTTTTACCAGAACGAGCGCTCCCGTCTCATACTTGATTCTGAGCATGCGCATTTTTTTTCACGTCGTTAAAGCATACACACTATCGTTTTTCACGTCGTTAAAAAAAACGACATGAAAAACGACGTGAAAAAAGAGAGCATGTTCGAAAATTTTAATGCCCGTTTTTCACGTCGTTAAAAATGCTCTGGAGCATACACACGATCATTTTTAATGGCCATTTTTTTTAATGGCATTTTTAACGGCATGAAAAATGATCGTGTGTATGGGGCATTAGGGTTCAATATTGAGTTGGCCCACCCTTTGCAGATATAGCAGCTTCAGCTCTTTTGGGAAGGCTGTCCACAAGGTTTAGGAGTGTGTCTATGGAATGTTTGACCATTTTTCCAGAAACGCACTGGTGAGGTCAGGCACTGATGTGGACAAGAAGGCCTGATTCACAGTCTCCGCTCCAATTCATCCCAAAGGTGTTCTATTGGGTTGAGGTCAGGACTCTGTGCAGGCCAGCCAAGTTCTTCCAGCCTAAACTCACTCATCCATGCCTTTATGGACAATAATTTGTGCACTGGTTCAAATAATTTGGTGGAGGTGGGATTATGATGTGGGTGTATTTTTCCAGGGGTTGGGCTTGGCCCCTTAGTTCCAGTGAAGGCAAATCTTAAGGCGTCAGCATACCAAGACATTTTGGACAATTCATGGACAATCATGCTCCCAACTTGTGGGAACAGATTGGGGATGGCCCCTTCCTGTTCCAACATGACTGCGCACCAGTGCACAAAGCAAGGTCCATAAAGACATGGATGAGTGAGTTTGGAGTGGAGAAACTTGACTGGCCTGCCAGAGTCCTGACCTCAACCCAATAGAAAACCTTTGGGATGAATTAGAGTGGAGACTGCGAGCCAGACCTTCTCGTCCAACATCAGTCCTGATCTCACAAATGCGCTTCTGGAAGAATGGTCAAACTTTCCCATAGACACACTCCTAAACCTTGTGGACAGCCTTTCCAGGAGAGTTGAAGCTGTTATAACTGCACAGATTGGGCCAACTCAACATTAAACCCTACGGACTAAGACTGGGATGCCATTAAAGTACATGTCTGTGTAAAGGCAGGGGTCCCAATTATTTTTACAATATAGTATATCTATTGTATAATGGGAGTATGCTATGTGAATTCCTGGTTCAGATTTGTTTACCAGTCATATGCTGAGAAGCACTAATCACACACATGTTCTAAGTTTTTTTATTTTTCTACATATTTGTATGCTTATCATAGACTTGGGGAACCCCTTAGAGCAGTGGTTCTCAACCTTCTAATGCCCTGGCCCCTTGATAAAATTTCCCAAGTTGTGGGGACCCCTAACAATAAAATTATTTTCGTTGCGTGGGTTTCAGCACCCAAGGCAAAACAAGTAATTTTCGCCCCTAACCCACAAACATTTAGCGCTCCCTGAGTCCTTTTAATGGCAACTATAAATCACAGGTAGTGTCACTCACTGTGTCTCTGGCTTCACTGTGTTTCCGACTTTGTGGTGTCTCATAGCAGTGACACCTATGCCGAAATCAGGAAATAGGGTCTTCTCTAGCCCCTTCCACTTCACATTCCTCACCAGTCAGCTGACCTCTAGTCTTTGCCCCCTCCCCCCGGCATGTCGTGAACTGAATGGGCGCCTGCAAAGACGCTGAATAGGCTGCTGCGGGCTCCAGGAACAGCCCAGCTGGGCGGCCTCAGGCTCCAGGGATAGCCCTGCTGGGTGGCCGCAAAAAGGCTGGGAGAGTAATACGGGCTTCAGGAACAGCCCAGGATTCGGTGACCCCTGGCAAATCATCATTTGACCCCCCCGAGGGGGTCTCGACCCCCAGGTTGAGAACCACCGCCTTAGAGAGTAACAGGTTACAATAAACCTATGCCAATTCCATGCAAAGCTAAATTATAGGTTTTCCAAATGGCTTACCTTTGCTCCCACACTGCTTCATTTGAATGCAAGACTGAAGAGAAAAAGCACTGTGTAAGTTCCTAGTCACTCTGGTCAGATTTTCTTTCTCTGACTCCACATGATAATGCTGGCGTATAGAAACTGACCACTAAGGCACCCAGTCCTGCCTTATGGCAGAACATGGTGGAGGCACACAGGTTGCAGAATGTAGTGGAGAGCAATTTAAAGGTAGATGAGTATGAGGAAGGAGTGCCAGGCAAGTGAACCAACTGATTTATCTTGCTTGGTCCAAGGACAGGTTAACTTTAAGGTGCAATCAAGTCAGAATTAGGGATGAGCCGAACACCCCCCTGGTTCGGTTCGCACCAGAACCTGCGAACTGACCGAAAGTTTGCGCGAACTTTAGAACCCCGTAAAAGTCTATGGGACTCGAACGTTCGGAATCAAAAGTGCTAATTTTAAAGGCTAATATGCAAGTTATTGTCCTAAAAAGGGTTTGGGGGCCCGGGTCCTGCCCCAGGGGACATGCATCAATGCACAAAAAAGTTTTAAAAATGGCAGTTTTTTCAGGAGCAGTGATTTTAATGATGCTTAAAGTAAAAAAAAAAAAAAAGTGAAATATTCCTTTAAATATCGTACCTGGGGGGTGTCTAAAGTATGCCTGTGAAGTGGCACATGTTTCCCATGTTTAGAACTGTCCCTGCACAAAATGACATTTCTAAAGGAAAGAAAGTCATTTAAAACTGCTTGCGGCTTTAATGTAATGTCTGGTCCCGGCAATATGGATGAAAATCATTGAGAAAAATGGCATGGGTACCCTCGAGCCCATTACCAGCCCCTTTGGGTCTTGTATGGACATTAAGGGGAACCCCGCACCCAAATTAAAAAAGGAAAGGCGTGGGGCCCCCAGGCCCTATATACTCTGAACAGCAGTATACAGGCGGTGCAAACAAGACAGGGACTGTAGGTTTGTTGTTAAGTAGAATCTGTTTGTAATTTTGAACTGGTACATGTAGCTCCAGCCAAAAAATCTATTTTTAAGCTTTTTGGAAAACATAGGGAAGGGTTATCACCCCTGTAACATTTGTTTTGCTGTCTGTGCACCTCTTCAGAAGATTTCACCTCACTTTCTGTCCCAATGACAAATGTTTTTTGAAAATTTGGGTTTTTTAGTGAAACAAGGATTGGTGATAAAGCATCAGTGGAGAGGAGACACGTTTTTCCCATATTAACTCTTATGCCGCGTACACACGATCATTTTTCCCGTCGGGAAAAATGTCATTTTTTCCTTTGGACGAGAAAAACGATCGTCTGTGGGCTTTTTGCCGTTTTTCCCGACGGGAAAAACGGCATTAATCACGATGAGAAAAATGAGAACATGTTCTCATTTTTCTCGTCGTTTTTCCTGACATTTCTTCCGCGGCAGTGTTTCCCATAGGGAAACACTGCCACGGAGCCCATAGACTATCGTTTTTCTCGTCATTTTAAAAAATGACGAGAAAAATGACCGTGTGTGGGGAACAAGCTGTTCCCTCGTTTAAAATGTCATTATTCACGGCGGTTTAAAAACCGCCGTGAATAATGATCGTGTGTACGCGGCATTACAGGAGAGAATTTCCCTTCCTAGGGGTAGATTTCCCCTCACTTCCTGTTGTTTCCTTTCGTATGCAAGTAGGAGTCATTTGTAAGTTTGACGTTTGAAATTAGGGGCCTGCCCTATATACTCTGCAGAAATTTGGGCCTTAGGTGTTGGTGTTGCCACAACACTGTAAGCCCTCACAGTTACTCTTGGTGGGCGCTGGAACGCCCTGCTGTGAACTATTATATCAAGAATTGTAATTACATGCCATCGTTGAACAGTGGTAGAAAAATTGGGCCTTTGGTGGTGGTGGTGGTGCTGGTGCCACAACACTGTAAACCCTCACAGTTACTCTTGGTGGGCGCAGGCATGGGCCCTCCTGTGAAATATTAGATCAAGAATTGTAATTACATGTCCCTGTTGAACAGGGGCAGAAAAATTGGGCCTTAGGCACTGGTGCTACAACACTGCAACCCCTCACAGATACTCTAGTTGGAGCTCAGGAATGAGCCCTGTTGCAAAGTATTGCATCAAAAATTGTAATTACACACCCCTGTTAAACAGGGGCAGAAAAATTGGGCCTTAGGCACTGGTCCCACAACACTGCAACCCCTCACAGATACTCTAGTTGGAGTGCAGGAATGAGCCCTGCTGCAAAGTATTGCGGCAAAAATTTTAATTACACGCCCCTGTTAAGCAGGGGCTGAAAAATTGGGCCTTAGCCACTGGTGGCGGTGCCCAGAACCAAAAATGTTCTTACAAACTATCAGCATGAACATTGAGGAGGAAGAGGATAGTCACTCAGCATAACAGGATAGTCATTCAGCATCAGCATAGGCAGTCTTGAAGGGATCTCCCATTAAAAAAAAACATATTTGGTTACATCAGCATCAGGTGCTTGGTAGCTGGTGATCCAAGACTGATTCTTTTTTATAAAGGTCAGCCAATCGACCGATTCGGGGGACAGGCCCACCCTGTGATGGGTTACAAAGCCTCCAGCAGCACTGAATGTGCGTTCTGAAAGAACGCTGGATGCAGGACAGGCCAGTAGCTCAATTGCATACTGTGCAAGCTCTGGCCAGTGATCCATCCTCAAGACCCAGTAACCCAGAGGATTTTCGGTGGGAAAGGTGTCCCTCTCCCTGATCACACGAATACGAGGATCCTTCCGCAGGCTTTGCAGGATCAGGGAGGCCATGCAGCATAGGTCTGCTGAGGCATCCGGTCCGGAGTCCTCTGGGTCACTCTGGACGACATGATCCGCAGCCACCTACTCCCAGCCACGTACAATTCCATGGGTTTCTTGGGACTGTAATTGATCCCTTGAAGACTGCTGCTGATGCTGAGTGCTAGGCTTCACCTCCATGCTGACACAATCCTCCTCCTCCTCTTCCTGTGTGATAGGCGGGCCAACAGGAAAATTGTCTGGATAAAGGGGGCTTTGAGAGGTAAGGAAGTCCTCCTCTTCCTCCCTCTGTACTGCCTCAAGTGCCCTGTCCATTATTCCACACAGCGTGTGCTCCAACAGGTGGATAAGAGGGACAGTGTCACTGATGCATGCACTGTCACTGCTCACCATCCTCATGGCCTCCTCAAATGGTGACAGGACAGTGCATGCATCCCTGATCATGACCCACTGGCGTGGCAAAAAAAAAACAAGCTCCCCTGACCCGGTCCTTGTGCCATATTGGCACAGATACTCATTAATCGCCCTCTGCTGCGTGTGCAGCTGCTGCAGCATGGCCAACATTGAGTTCCATCTGGTGGGCATGTCACAGATTAGGCGGTTCGTGGGCAGGTTGTATTCCTTTTGGAGGTCAGCCAGCCGAGCACTGGCATTATATGACCGGCGGAAATGCACAGAGTTTCCTGGCCTGCCTCAGGACCTCCTGTAAGCCCGGGTACCTGCCCAAGAACTGCTGCACCACCAAGTTAAGGACGTGAGCCAAACAGGGCACATGGGTCAGTTGTCCATGTCGGAGGGTGGCAAGGAGGTTGGTGCCATTGTCACAAACCACCATTGCTGGCTTAAGCTGGCATGGCGTCAACCACCTATGAGCCTGCCACTGCAGAGCTGACAGAATCTCTGCCCCAGTGTGGCTCCTGTCCCACAAGCACACCAGCTCAAGCACCGCATGGCATCTTTTTGCCTGCGTACTTGCGTAGCCCCTTGAACGCCTACGGAGCACCGCTGGTTCCGAGGACAAAGCACAGGAAGAGGCCATGGAGGAAGAAGAAGAGGAGTGGGTGGAGGAGAGAGGTGTGTCAGAATCACCAGTAGAACCATTTTGGAGGCGTGGTGGCAGAACAACCTCCAACATTACTGCACCTTGTCTTGCATCCTTCCCAGCTGCCAGCAGAGTCACCCAATGTGCCGTGAAAGATAGGTAACGTCCCTGTCCATGCCTGCTGGACCATGAGTCAGCGGTAATATGCACCTTACCGCTGACCGCCCTGTCCAGCGAGGTCAAGACATTGCCTTCCACATGCTGGTAGAGAGTCGGAATCGCCTTCCGTGAGAAAAAGTGGCATTTGGGAACATGCCACTGAGGAACCGCACATTCCACAAACTCACGGAAGGGGGCAGAGTCTACCAACTGAAAAGGCAGCAGTTGAAGTGCTAGCAATTTAGCCAAGCTAGCATTCAACCGCTGGGCATGTGGATGGCTGAGAGCAAACTTCTTTCGGCGGTGCAGCAGCTGGGGCAGGGAAATTTGCCTCGTACAATCTGACGTCAGTGTACCGATAGCAGATTGCCCGCAAGTACTTGGCTGTGACACACCTAATTCTACACCTTCATTCCTCTCAGTGCAGGTTTCAGAGAGGACTGAAGGTATAGTGGGGTTGGAGATCCCAGCTGATGAGGAGCATGGAGAGGTCCGCTTTGTTCTTTGGTGTGAGCCTTTTAGGTATGCTTGCCAATGAACTGCATGGCAGGTCGACATATGTCTGGTCAAGCATGTGGTGCCCAAGTGGGTGATGTTTTGGCCATGTGAGATACACGCTTGAGACATATGTTGCAAATAGCAGCGGTGCGATCTTATGCACTCGTCTCAAAAAAGGCCCACACCAAAGAACTTTTGGAATAGACAGCAGCGCCCTGCACATGCGGCGCTCTGCGGTGTGATGCAGTCAGTGTGCTGCCCTTAAGCTGCCTCATTGGAGATGTGCCACCTCCTTCTCCTCTCTCCTATCAGGCACCCACGTGAAATCAGTGACCTCATCATCCCCTCCTTCCTCATCACTGGAGCAAACCTGGCAGTAAGCTGCAGCTGGGGGAACATGACTGCCAGATTGCTGTCCTTCTTGGGTACCCAAAACGCTGGGCATCCTCCTGGAGCATGTACCCAACACTGTGGTCAAACAGTTCAGGGGGCTCCTCAGGAGGACATGGTGGGCTAGTGAAGGAGTGACTGATGCCATTGAGCCGAGGGAAGAGGCCACGTTGGCAGCTGCTTTGCCAGACATAGTACCCTGAGGCTGGGTGAGAGAGGATGAGGAGGATGTTCATCCACTCTACCAAGTCTTCAGCATGTTGCGGATCAACACGGCCAGCTGCCAAAAAAAAAGGACAAGCGTGTCCCACGGCCACGTGCTGATGAGGATGCAACGTGTCCACAACCAGCACTGTTGCCTCTAGACACAGAGCCTGCTTGCCCTCTTTTATTGGCTTGTGCCTGTCTGCCTTGTTGGCCTTCCAGACATACTAATGGCCTGCAGTGAGATGTAGCTGCACAAAGCTGGGATGTATATATACTGATTATAATGCAGCTAGCAGAATCAACTGCTTGCCTGTAGTATTATTAGTATGAGAACACCAGCAATTGTCTTCAGGTAGCTTTAGGTACACACTGTGCAAAGGACACAGTATATATACTAACTGTAAATACTGAAGCTGCCTGCCTGTGGTATTAATATGATCAGAACACCAACAATTATCTTCAGGTAGCTTTAGGTGCACACTGTGCAAAGGACACAGTACACTTACTGAAAATACTGCAGCTCCTTGCCTGTGGTATTAGTATGAGAACACCAGTAATTGTATTCAGGTAAGCTTTAGGTGCACACTGTGCAAAAGGACACTAAATGAAAATACAGCAGCTCCCTGCCTGTATTAGTATGAGAACACCGTCAATTGTATTCAGGTAAGCTTTAGGTGCACACTGTGCAAAGGACACTAAATGAAAATACTGCAGCTCCCTGCCTGTATTAGTATGAGAACACAGGTAACGTGGAGCTCCGCTCCTCTCCCCCCCTCTCCGGTCGGCGCCTCCATTCATAGTGTGGGCACCCGGCCGTGACAGCTTTCGGCTTCACGGCCGGCACTCACTGCGCATGCGCGAGTCGCGCTGCGCTCTATGAGTGGACAGGCGATCTCCGGGGACCTGTCATGTGTCCCAGGAGATCGCCTAAAGGGAGGGGCCACCTAAGGCGGGAGGAGGAGTTGCCTAGGCGGTCCCTGGGTGGAGGTAGAAAGTCGGACAGGAAGTCCCACCTCCTACCGAAGCCCCCATTCCCCCCCAAAAAAAATTACATGCCAAATGTGGCATGTAAGGGGGCGAGGAGTGGTTAAAGCGGAAGTTCAACTTTTGGGTGGAACTCCGCTTTAATTAAATTCTTTGGAATATTATTCATAGCTCCCTTCACACCCAGGAGGTATAATATATACTGTGAAAAATAGAAAAATTGCACTGATTACAGTCCAAAACAAAAAAATGTTTTAAATGAAAAATGAAAAAAGTCCCAAAGTTATGCACAGATGAACCAACGCAATGTGATGTAAATGTTGTACTGGATTATGGGTCAAAACCTGATGAAAAACATGCTTACCAAATCGTAAGACTTTAAAGCAGGTGGCTATAACCCAGCCCAGGCCTTTGGTTAGTGGATGACACTAACTCTCCAAATGATAAGATTCTTCAGATGTAGGGATGAGCTTCGTGTTCGAGTCGAACCCATGTTTGACTTGAACATAGTCTGTTCGGCTGTTCGCCGAATTGCGAACATTATGGGCCGTTTGTGCCAAATTTGAGTGGCGCGTCACGGCCCATAATTCACTGCGGCATCGCAGTGCATTGCTGGCTGATGATTGGCCAAGCATGCACTATGACCCACAATGCTTTGGCCAATCACAGGGCGGTAAAAACGGCGGTAAAAAGCGGTAAAAAGTGAGAGCTGTAATTGGCCAAAGCCAGGGTGGCTTTGGCCAATCATGGCTCAGAGGAGTAGGTACATGCCCCACACTATATAAGGCCGCTGGCTTGGTGGCCTTGTGTAGTGTGTTGGTGTTGGTTAAAGAGAGAGCTTACAGAGAGAGAGAGACAGTGTCATTTATATTGAGTTAGATAGAGCAGGCAGGCGAGTCAGTTAGCTGCAGTTACAGTGTGTAGAGGATATATATGCATCCTAGGTGTTATATATATATTTATACACTGTATTCAGTTTAGCTAGATCCGTTCCTGTTATTCTCTATACTGTGACAAGTCCATAAAGAAAAAAATATATATAAAAATATATATTTGTATTGGTGATACAGCTGGGTGTAGTAGTTCATCAAATAATGATAGTACTGAGCAAAGTGAAACTTAAAGCAGAGGTGCCGCGGAAAAAAATAATTATTAAAAGCCAGCAGCTGCAAATACAGCAGCTGCTGACTTTTAATATATGGACACTTACCTGTCCTGGAGTCCAGCGACGTCTGCAGCAGAGGACGAGCAATTGCTCATCACTCTGCTGCCCCCACCGCCATCCTCGGTGAGGGAACCAGGAAGTGAAGCCTTGCGGCTTCATGCCCGGTTCCCTACGGCACATGCGCGAGTCGCGCTGCACTGTTCTGAATGGTCCCATGTGTTCCACTTTAGGGTGGAGCTCTGCTTTAACATAGAGAAGAGTGTATCCCACTGCAGAGATTCCACTCACTAAAGTGTCCACAAAATCAAAATAGTGTCAGAAAAAACAACAAAAAACAAAAACCCACTTATTGTCCATGCATGGAAAATTGCTGGATGTAACACATAGGTTATAACACAGTCCTCAAATGAGTAAAAAGATCTACCTTCAGGGACCTTACTCACCGAATGGAGATGATCAGCAGCTTCCTGGTCTGGAGTTGTGGATGTGAGCAATTGCTGGTGTATTACTTGATATATGCTTCATTGAAGGATATTAGGCGATAATAAAAAACATGTGGAGGACAAAAAATTGTGAAGTACGCTCAAACATCGCTAATTGGAAATTTGGCAACAGAGACAGGCAGTCAGTGAAAACTTCCGTGAACGCCGCTCGGAAGGCGTGCATTCCACGGAGACAGGAACTTGCGTTACAGGTTAGCCGCAAACCGGAAATATGTCAACGCGTTTCGCCCCTCCTCCAGGGCGTCATCAAAGGACCTTGTCCTTTGATATACATATTTTTCTATGAACTTGTCCCTAAATCAAGTTTTCACACAAGTTTACTGCCAGCGCTGCTTAAAAATATATGTTTTTCACGTTTAAAGTTTAGCACTTTTGGTGCAGCTGCTGCAGCTTAATTGTTATCACATTTTCATCCGAAGCGCCAATTTTTTGTTGTTTTATTAGGTCATTGTGCTAGCTGCAGTCAGTGTTTCACTTAGTGTACTGTGTGCTTTGCATAGGGTTCACCTAAAGCTTACCTGAATACAGTTAGTGGTGTTCTCATAATAAAACCACAGGCAGGGAGCTGCATTAATTTCATGTAGTGTACTTCTGTCCTTTGTTCACTTAAAGGAGCCTGAATACAATTTGTGGTGTTCTCATAATAAAACCACAGGCAGAGAGCTGCAAGTATTTTCAGTTAGTGTACTGTGTCCTCTGCACAGTGTTCACCTAAAACTAACTGAAGACAATTGCTGCTTTTCTCATACTAATACCACAGCAGGCAGTTGATTCTGATAGCTGCATTATAATCAGTACAGATATATATATATATTTATATATATATACACATCCCATCTTTGTGCAGCTACATCTCACTGCAGGCCATTAGTATGTCTGGAAGGCAAACAAGGAGAGGCAGACAGTCATGAGGCAGAGGCAATAAAAGAGGGCAAGCAGGTTTTGTGTCTAGAGGCAACAGTGCTGGTCGTGGACACAGTGCATCCTCATCAGCAGGTGGCCGTGGGACACGCTTGTCCTTCTTTTCGGCAGCTGGCCATGTTTAGCTGCAACATGCCCAAGACTTGGTAGAGTGGATGACCAAGCGTCCTCATCCTCCTCATCCTATCTCCCCAGGCTCAGGGTATTTTGTCTGGAAAAGCAGCTGCCAAAGCGGCCTCTTCCCTCGGCTCAATGGCATCAGTCACTCCTTCCCTAGCCCCACCATGTCCTCTTGAGGAGTCCCCCGAACTGTTTGATCACAGTGTTGTGTACATGCTCCAGGAGGATGCCCAGCATTTTGAAGGCTCCGATGATGGAACTCAGCTAGAGGAAGGCAGTAACGTGAGCCCAGAGAGAGGGTGTAGTAACGTGAGCCCAGAGAGAGGGGGTGCCCAACAAGGACAGCTATATGGCAGTCATGTTCCCCCAGCTGCAGCATACTGCCAGATTTGCTCCAGTGATGAAGAGGGAGGGGATGATGAGGTCACCGACTCTACGTGGGTGCCTGATAGGAGAGAGGAGGAAGAGGAGGAGGAGGAGGCACATCTCCAACGAGGCAGGATGCCCTCCAGTGGCCAGCTTAAGGGCAGCACACCGACTGCATCACACCGCAGAGCTCCGCATGTGCAGGGCGCTGCTGTCTCTGCGCGTTATTCCAAAAGTTCTTTGGTGTGGGCCTTTTTTCAGACGTGTGCAGCAGATCGCACTGTTGCCATTTGCAACATATGTCTAAAGTGTATCTCGCGTGGCCAAAACATCAGCCGCTTGGGCACCACGTGCTTGACCAGACATATGTCGACCCGCCATGCAGTTCGTTGGCAAGCCTACCTAAAAGACCCACACCAAAGAACAAAGCGGACCTCTCCTTGCTCCTCATCAGCTGGGATCTCCAACCCCACTATACCTTCAGTCCTCTCTGAAACCTGCACTGAGAGGAATGAAGGTGTAGAATTAGGTGTGTCACAGCCAAGTACTTGTGGGCAATCTGCTATCGGTACACCGACGTCCGATTGTACCAGGCAAATTTCCCTGCCCCAGCTGCTGCATTGCCGAAAGAAGTTCGCTCCCAGCCATCCACATGCCCAGCGTCTGAATGCTAGCTTGGCTAAATTGCTAGCGCTTCAACTGCTGCCTTTTCAGTTGGTAGACTCTGCCCCCTTCCGTGAGTTTGTGGAATGTGCGGTTCCTCAGTGGCAGGTTCCCAAATGCCACTTTTTCTCATGGAAGGCGATTCCGGCTCTCTACGGCACGTGGAAGGCAATGTCTTGGCCTCGCTGGACAGGGCGGTCAGTGGTAAGGTGCTTATTACCGCTGACTCATGGTCCAGCAGGCATGGACAGGGATGTTACCTATCTTTCACGGCGCATTGGGTGACTCTGCTGGCAGCTGGGAAGGATGCAGGACAAGGTGCAGTAGTGTTGGAGGTTGTTCCGCCACCACGCCTCCAAAATGTTACTACTGGTGATTCTGACACACCTCTCTACTCCACCCCCTCCTCTTCTTCTTTCTCCATGGCCTCTACCTGTGCTTTGTCCTTGGAACCAGCGGTGCTCCGTAGGCATTCAAGGGGCTACGCAAGTACGCAGGCAAAAAGAGGCAATGCGGTGCTTGAGCTGGTGTGCTTGGGGGACAGGAGCCACACTGGGGCAGAGATTCTTTCAGCTCTGCAGTGGCAGGCTCAGAGGTGGTTGACACAATGCCAGCTTAAGCTAGGAAAGGTGGTTTGCAACAATGTCACCAACCTCCTCTCCACCCTCCGACAGGGACAACTGACCCATGTGCCCTGTTTGGCTCACGACCTTAACTTGGTGGTGCAGCGGTTCTTGGGCAGGTACGTGGGCTTACAGGAGGTCCTGAAGCAGGCCAGGAAACTCTATGGGCATTTCTGCCAGTCATATAATGCCAGTGCTCGGCTGGATGACCTGCAAAAGGATTACAACCTACCCAAGAACCGACTAATCTGTGACATGCCCACCAGGTGGAACTCTACATTGGCCATGCTGCAGTGGCTACACATGCAGCAGAGGGCCATCAATGAGTATCTGTTGCAATATGGCACCAGGACAGGGTCAGGGGAGCTTGGATTTTTTTCCCCACGCTAGTGGGCCAGGATAAGAGATGCATGCACTGTCCTGGCACCATTTTAGGAGGCCACGAGGATGGTGAGCAGTGACAGTGCATGCATCAGTGACACTGTCCCTCTTGTCCACCTGTTGGAGCACACGCTGCATGGAATAACGGACAGGGCACTTGAGGCAGAACAGAGGCAGGAAGAGAAAGACTTCCTTACCTCTCAAGGCCCCCTTTATCCAGACAGTGTTCCTGCTGGCCTGGCTATCACACAGGAAGAGGACGAGGAGAAGGAGGACGAGGAGAAGGAGGAGGAGGAGAAGGAGGAGGAGGATTGTGTCAGCATGGATTTGGAGACTAGCACTCAGCATCAGCAGCAGTCTTCAAGGGATCAATTACAGTCCCAAGACACCCATGGACTTGTACGTGGCTAGGAGGAGGTGGCTGCGGATCATGTCGTCCTCAGTAGACATGTGCACAACCAAAAAATTAGTTTCCTATTGTTTCGTTTCGTCTCGTTCCGTATGTTTGTAAAGATTCGTAATTTCGTAAGACGCGAGTTTTCCTATTCGGACTCGTTCGTATGTTCGTAACAGTTTAATTTTCGTTGATACTGAATGATTCGTAGTTCTGTCTAAGTTATTTTCGTTGATTTGAAATTCGTAATTTTGTTGATATTGAATGATTCGTATTTCTGTTCAAGTTATTTTCGTACTTTCGTAACAGTTTGATTTTCGTTGATACTGAACGATTCGTAATTCGTAATTTTGTTAGATAATAATTTTCGTTTTTCTGTACACTACTCTGCCGTTTCTGTTGATTCGTAACATTGTTTTGTTTTCCTTGATTCGTGTCTACTACCGTGCTTCGAATGGATTCGTAATTTTTTTATACTTTCGTAAATACATCTCGGCGCGGTCATTCGCAATCTCGCGTTACTAGTTATTTTTATTTTCAACACGCGGCTATAGCCGCGTGTTGAAAATGAAACTAAAATACGTCCACGTGCTTCGAATGCATTCGTACTCCCGTAAATACATCGCGGCCATTCGCAATCTCGTATTTTAGTTTCGTTTTCAACAAGCGGCTATAGCCTCCGCCCCTGTACACCATTTTGAGAGGGTGTAAGTGGTGTGGTGAGGGAGGAGCAGAGAGCAGTGCAGAGAGTGATATTGTGGTTTTTGTAGTTGTTTTTGTGTGGTTTGGTGGTTTTATTGCAATTAGAATGTCATAGTTGCCAACAGTCACGGATTGGCCGGGACGTTCCCGGGATTCAAACCCTTTTCCCGGATTTATTTTGTCCCGGCCAATGTCCCGGCCAATCCGATTTTTCCCGTTTTCCCCGAATTTGGACGCCGCAGGCCGCCGCCGCTAGAGGTCCACGGCTGGCGGAGACAATGTCTCGGCCGGCCGCCATGTTCAAGAAGACCAAAACACGGATGTAGTACAATAGAAAATAAAGCCGCTGCGGCGCCGCCCACACCCCGCACCTCCCCGGGGGTGGGCGGCGCCGCAGCAGCTTTATCTTCTATTGTACTACATCTGTGTTTTGGCTGGCCGGCCGGCCACCCCCCCGCCCCGCCCCGCCCCGCTGCAGGTCTGTCTGTAATGGAAAGGGGCGGGGGTCGGCAGCGCCACAGCTTAATTTTTTATTTTTTTTGCAGCCACACTGTCGGCTATGCCTCTATTTTGTTTGGGGAAGGGGAAACAATAATGGCGGCCGAGACAGGAGACGCCTGTGGTTAAGGGGGGACTCCGCTGGGGATGCCTGTGGTAACTGGGGACTCCGCTGGGAACGCCTGTGGTAAGGGAGGACTCCGCTGGGGACGGCTGAGGTAAGGGGGGACTCCGCTGGGGACGCCTGATGTAAGGGGGGACTCCGCTGGGGACACCTGATGTAAGGGGGGACTCCGATGGGGACGCCTGATGTAAGGGGGGACTCCGATGGGGACGCCTGATGTAAGGGGGGACTCCGCTGGGGACGCCTGATGTAAGGGGGGACTCCGCTGGGGACGCCTGATGTAAGGGGGGACTCCGCTGGGGACGCCTGATGTAAGGGGGGACTCCGCTGGGGACACCTGATGTAAGGGGGACTCCTCTGGGTACACCTGATGTAAGGAAGGACTCCGCTGGGTACGCCTGATGTAAGGAGGGACTCCTCTGGGGACGCCTGATGTAAGGAGGGACTCCCCTGTGGACACCTGATGGCATCTGGTGGCAGACGACGTGGCAGGTGACACACTCGGGGCTTCCACTGATTCGGCATTTTGGTGAGTTGAATGATTTCATTTTATATTAAAATGTAATAAGAGAAATAATGCACTTCAGTCATCCTGACACCCTAACAACCATGGTGCCGGGATGATTAAAGAGCTAACACCAGATGTTTGGATTATCTTTATCTGTTGATTGTTAAACTCTGGAATACACATATTTCTATTATGGTGTAGGATCTGGGCCTGCTGTCCTTCCATCCTTCCTTCTCTTTCCTTCCCTCCCTCTTTCTTTCTCCCTTCATCCCTCATTCATCTCAGACTTTAACCACACACCCTTTGAGCCACGCTCATTTAAGCCACTCCCACTACCCGCGTAAACCACGCCCACGCTTCGTGCGCCACTTTTTTCTCCTAAAGTATAACACACCTTCAAATGAATGCCCCACCCCCTAATTATACCAAGGCCCCGCCTACATGCGAAAAAGTGTCACAGATTTTTTTTTTGCAATGTTGGCAACTATGGAATGTCTGGGAGTGAGAATGGACGTGTGAGTCTTGTAAGTGAGAATGTTGGTGTTAGTGAGTGTGTTGGTATGAGAGTTGGTGTTGGTGTGACTGAGAGTGGAGGGATTGAGGACTGGAGTATTCTTATTTTACCGGTCCATGCAAAAAAAAATATATACTAATCTACTTCTCCTACCATGAATACGTAGTATATGCTGCCTGGGCTGGCCTAGTAGTGGCACTGGCTAACACAACAAAAAAAATAGGTAGGGGCAGACAGACAGCAATATAATAAAACACAGTCCCAGAAAAGGGAAAAAAACTAACTTTAGAAAATCCTAGGAGTAATAGAAATAGTAAGAAATTTATAATTTCTATATCAATCTCTTTGCATGACTCACAAATCAAACACCACCCACACCCTGTCTAGAATGTAGTCTGACAAAGAAGAAAAATACAATATGTCAGAGATATTACATAAATAAAATTATAAATTAGAATGTAGACTCTAGAATCTCAATCTAATATCCTTAAGAAACAAAGAATTTCTCTCTCCCAAGTAAAAAATTTACTCACAAAATCCAACAGAACAGTGCAACCTACCCAACCACACCCTATCTGGACTCTGGATGGAATGCACTGCAGTCTAACACAGAAAAACACACATACGCACACATTATAGCACATGTCTATAAGAAACAAGCTCATTGGGGGAAGAGACGACCTCTTCAGGGGAAGGGACAAGCTTATTGCCCATTGGCCAAAGTCCAGAACTAATTCAGAACTAACGAAATAGAATTTAAGTTTTTATGAATTGTCGTTGTTTTCATTTCCGTTTTCCGAAGATTCGTAATTTTTTTTCCGTTCATTTTGATATTCGTTAATATGGATCTTTGTTCGTTATTCGTTGTTTTGTTTTTCGAATATTCGTAATATCTCGTTTTCGTTCATTTTTATTTTCGTTATTTTTTATCTTTTTTCTGTGTTTTCGTTGTTTTTATGTTTTCGTTTTTCACTTTTTCGTTTTTTGTTTGTTTCAAATTTACTAAATTTGTATTTTATTTGTTTTCCATATTCGTTCGTTTAGATTATTCGTTGTTCGTTTGTAATGTTATCGAACCGTTCGTTCATTCGTATGTTTACGAATCAACGAATATAACGAATTTTGACGGATAACGAATTCGTAACTAAACGAATTGCACATGTCTAGTCCTCAGTGACCCAGAGGACTCCGCACCAAATGCCTCAGCAAACCTACACTGCATGGCCTCCCTGATCCTGCAAAGCCTGCAGAAGGATCCTTGTATTCATGCGATCAAGGAGAGGGATCATTACTGGCTGGCAACCCTCCTTGATCCACATTACAAGGGTAAGGTTGCGGACCTTAACTTCCCGTCGCAGAGGGAGCAGAAAATGAAGCATCTTCGGGAGGCCCTGCAGAATGGTCTGTGCAACGCGTTCCCAGAGACTGGGAGGTTACAAATTCCTGGTCCTGGACAGCGTGTTGCTGAGGCTTCGGTCAAAGAAGGAGCAAGATCAGACTTGAACACCTTTCCCACTGAAAATCCTCTGGGTTACTGGGTCTTGAGGATGGATCACTGGCCAGAGCTTGCACAGTATGCAATTGAGCTACTGGCCTGTACTGCATCCAGCATTCTTTCGGAACACACATTCAGTCCTGCTGGAGGCTTTGTAACCGATCACAGGGTGCGCCTGTCCACCGACTCAGTCGATCGACTGACCTTCATAAAAATGAATCATCTCGATGAGATGGCGCGGTGATGTAGTAAGCACATATCTCCTCAGACGCGTTTTGTCATAACAGACATTCTCAATGAGGGACCTATCCCTCATTGAGAATGTCTGTTATGACGAAATGCGTCTGAGGAGGTACGTGCTTACGTCACCAGGCCATTTCGTTGAGGACGGGAGCTTTGCACTATAGCCAGCCAGCTTTGTACTACATGCAACTTTTAAATCATGTTTTTGTAAGTGTTACCTTTTTTATTCATTAAAACCAGTTTGTATGGTATCGCAGTATGGTCCGCTATCTCTCTTTGGGTTAATATCAATCCTTACGGGATTTACGGAGCACATGGATCATATGCGGAGGTTTCCATATCCATCCAGCAGCCCCTAGCCCGGATTCAATTGGAAGATGTCTGTCAGTGTGCGATTTGCCTTCAATTTCTTGTTGTCTGGTAAGGATTCAATTTAAACGGTGGTGGTGCACATTGCGGTGTGATACTGGGTGCCTTCTGACTGTCATCTGCGCAGGGCATTATTTTGTGCTTATTGTCTGCCATTTGGTAAGGAGGCCTTTTATGTGGTGGTGGTACATTTGTGCGTGATTGTTCACTGGGTGTCAGTTGAGTAGTTCAGTTCCCCCTCATTGCATGTGTCATGGTCCTATATAAGGTCATCAGTTGTGGCAGGATCACGCTATGATATATTTTTTCTTTTGGGTTAATCACTGATCAACTCCTGTGGATTCAACCTCATACCTATCTGAAGAATCTTATCATTTGAAGAGTTAGTGTCATCCACTAACCAAAGGCCTGGGCTGGGTTATAGCCACCTGCTTTAAAGTCTTACGATTTGGTAAGCATGTTTTTCATCAGGTTTTGACCCATAATCCAGTACAACATTTACATCACATTGCATTGGTTCATCTGTGCATAACTTTGGGACTTTTTTCATTTTTCATTTAAAATAATTTTTCGTTTTGGACTGTAATCAGCGCAATTTTTCTCTTTTTTACATTTACTATGTTATATCCCACATGAATTGCTGTTTTTGGACTGGTTCATCCAAATAGATATTTAATATTCAATTTTTGTTTAGCGCAGTTTTCTACTCTTTATAATATATACTGTACATGTGGAAGAGCTGAAATGAGATCTGATTTATTCCTCAAGAAAAAAAGAACCCCTTGAAAATCGTCTCTCATCTATATTAGGTATTTAAAATGCTCCTCCTCTCATTACCAAGCACATGATTTACTCTCCACCTAAAACTTGGTTGCGACAGCAATTTTTATTGCAGATCTATGCAAATTGTAGAACACATAAATAGTTTAGAAACCAATATATAGCTGGTTCTTATTATGACTTAAAGTGGTTGTAAACCCTTAAAAAAAAAAAATCTGCAAGACAAAGGCATAATGATTATGTATTACTTACCTTAGATCAGACAACTCTCCCGGAGCTTACTTCCGGGTATCGCGGCTCCGGTGCTGTGATTGGCCGGAGCCGGGATAACGTCACACCCGCACATGTGTGCGGGAGCCGCCGGTAACGGCACATCTAACTGAAGAAGCGGCACAACGACAGTGCGCATGTGCTGATCACTTGCAGACACAGGGGGATATCTCCTAAACCGTGCAGTTTAGGAGATATCCAGGGTAGCTACAGGTAAGCCTTAATATAGGCTTACCTGTAGCATAAAGTTATAAAAATGGGTTTACAACCACTTTAAAGAGGAATCCTTCTAAATGTATTAATCGCCAGTGACTGTTTTGTAAAAGCCACATTTGCTGCTTTATAAATATGAAAATAAGGATCTTCACCAGCACCCCCTTGTAATGTGCAAAAAATATAACAGGATCCATTTTTGCAAAAGGGATCCTATGGGGTCCCAAAACATCGGTTGTGAGGTGAAGCCTTTAGCTTTATGTGAATAAATTACAAGATTATCACTATACCAAGGTGTGTTGGTGAAGATTTTTATTTTCCTATGGTTGAATGATTATGCCATTCAACATATTACTGCAGCATGAACTGCTGCATGGATGAGCTGTGGGTGCTCATCCCCCACAGTTATTACCCTTCGTATCACTCAACCCTTCCTCCTAGATTGTAAGCTATAACGAGCAGGGCCCTTTAATTCCTCCTGTATCAATTTGTATTGTAATTGTACTGTTTGCCCTAATGTTGTAAAGTGCTGTGCAAACTGTCGGCGCTATTTAAATCATGTATAATAATAATAATAATAATGAACTGTAGGTGAGCCTGTAAGGTGTACAATGGATACAAGAATGTAGTGGGTGGGAGAGTTAAAGTGGTTGTATACCCACAAATTTGAAATGCACCTACAGGTAAGCCTACATTAAGGCTTACCTGTAGGTGCTTGCAATATCTCTGAGACCTACACGGTTTCGGAGATATTTGCAAAAAAGAGTGCACCGCTATCTACGGCGCATGCGCGCCGTAGATAACGGCGCAGGCGCACTGAGCGCGGCGGCTCTTTGAATGGCAGCCTGCCGGACACTGCCGGAATTCGCGCATGCGCGGGGATCGTGCCGTTCCCCGCGCATGCACGGGAGTGACGTCATCGCCGCTCCGGCCAATCACAACGCCGGAGCGGCGATACCCGGAAGTCACTCCGGGTATCATGGATGCGACGGAGGACGTGTCCAAGGACCGCTGCGGGGGCTTCGATCTTAGGTAAGTGATTGATAATGAGCTAGTATGCTAGTCATACTAGCTCATTATGACTTTGCCTTGCAGGTTGTGAAAAAAAAAAAAAAGTTTTGCGGTATACAACCGCTTTAAATGAGCAGCCTGAATATTTATGCAGCTCCAGCCAGTCCCTGGGGAGGTGTGGTGGTTGGGAAGTTTATAAATAGTTTGAAGCCTCAGAGAGCAATGTCCTTCCCCATGAGAAGAGATTTGATTTCCAGCCAGAAGGGCTGCTGCCCATGCTGGTAGTCCAGCTGAAGATCCTGGAGCCTATCCTGCTGCTGATTCTTTGAGAGCTGGAAGTTTACTGGGGAAAGCTGGGGTTTCACTGAGTATCCACTCCGGATGCTCCACTTAGAAAACTGTCTGCCTGAGTCTGGATGGAGACATGCAAGTCCCAGGGACACTGTACAGATCTAAGAGAGGGTACTAGTGAGTGTTGCTGCTGTTAACCCCTGGTGCACTAAGTTTAAATCTTGCCTGGCCTGGAAAATTGCTAATGGGTGCTGGAGTATCCCACAGTTTCCCTAAGCCCTATCCAAGCTTAAAAAAGTAACCCTTAGTTTTCTAAACAAGATGGGCGAATATTTCTGCCACTGCACCAGTGGGAGAAGAGCCTGAGACACAAATAGAGATACCGGTATATAGGTTCTGCCTATATTTACTAATTATTTGCAATACATGGCAGGCTACATTCTTGTTGAATGACTTTTATAAGAAAAGCAATTATGAAATAACGATACAGTAAGTGATCTTGAGGGTGTATTATTTCCCAGATTTCTGCAAAGTGAACTGTAAAGATTTTGCTCAATCGTGCATTATTTAGCATAATCAAAGTACTGAATTACGAAAAACAAAAACCTTTCTCTGTATGTATATAATATACTGTATATCTTATATCATTAGTGACTTTTAATGCAGCATTGATGCACTTACTGTACATCTATCCCACTGGATCTTTAATACATAGCTTTTATTATATGAACACATAAAATAAATAAATGATTTAACTGATATAAGAAGTAATCCCTGAAAAGGGAAACATTTACCTACAGCATAGTGCAGAGGAATGACATCTCAAATTGAGTATAGACGAAGACCATTAGGGCCATCTTTGAGCATAAAACTATGCTGTTTCAGTCAAAATAAAGAGTCTGCAGTGATCTTGCTCATACAGGAACTTGTTCTTGCAGAATATGGGATCCTCAACTTAGTAGGAATCTCAGCAGAGGGCCCTTATCTAGACAAAGCTGTGGCATAAGGCCCGGTTCACACTTGTGCGATGCCAGACATCGCATGTGATTCACAGCGCACTGCTGTTCACATTACATGTGATGTCTGTGCGGTGCGATTTCAGCCATACAGATAGTATGGCTGATATTGCACCGCATTCGGTCCAAACACGCACAGGACCCTTTTTTCTGTTCGGACCAGAATCGGATCGCATGTGTGTTCACACATATGCGTTCTGATTCATGTCCGAACTGTCAGTCTCAGTGCGATACGCGAGCTGAAATGGAGGTGTCGTTAAGATATAATGACAATTCCAAGCAGTTCACATATGGCAGTGTGAACGGCAGTGCGAGTGTGTGAACCGGGCCTCAAGAATGTATTTTTTTAGTTTTATACTAATATTTATTTATTTTTAATTTAGGGGATGGGGTGCTAGACCTTAAACTAACTTTGCATTTTCATGCAAAGTCTACTTTAAGGAGATAGCAGTCTAGAGTCTGTATCACATTTATAATTTTGTAAAGCACTGTGCATACTGTTGGTGCTAGATACATAAATCCTGTATAATTATCATCATCATTTGTACACACACAATCACAATGCCACAATATACTGTAGCACACTTAAATATAATTTAAGTCTGCTAAGCGGACCAGATGTGGAACGTGAGAAGGGGCGGGTCTATTCATGTATTACACAGTGAAGGAAGTTCCCATCAGGTCCGCCCCCTTGTAGAGCGGACCTGATGGGGAACTTCCTTCACTGTGTAATACATGAATAGACCCGCCCCTTCTCATGTTCCGCATCTGGTCCGCTGAGCGGACCTGATGGGGAACTTTAGAAGGGGCGGGTCTATACATTTAAAACACTGCGGAGGAAATTCCCCATCAGGTCCGCTCAGGCTCAATCAATGACGGACAGTGCTGGACATCGGGATCGCCGCGGGACACTGGATTTCATTGCTGGAATGTTTTTTTTTTTTAATAAAGGACTTTTCCAAGGTGTTTGTGTGTTTTTTTTTATTTTTTTTTACACTTTCTTCATGAAATGGTAGGGGTATAATGTACCCCTTACCAATTCACATAGGGGGGGCCGGGATCTGGGGGTCCCCCTTGTTAAAGGGGTCTTCCAGATTCCGATAAGCCCCCTGCCCGCAGACCCCCACAACCACCGGGCAAGGGTTGTGGGGATGAGGCTCTTGTCCCCATCAACATGGTGACATCCTCCCCATGTTGAGGGCATGTGGCCTGGTACGGTTCAGGAGGGGGGGCGCTCTCTCGTCCCCCCCTCTTTTCCTGCGGCCGGCCAGGTTGCGTGCTCGGATAAGGGTCTGGTATGGATTTTTGGGGGGACTCCACGCCATTTTTTTTTACATTTGGGGTGGAGTTCCCCTTAAAATCCATGCCAGATCTGAAGGGCCTGGTATGGATATTTAGCGGGAACCGCACGCCATTTTTTTTTAAATTTGCGGCGGGGTTCCCCTTAATATCCATTCCAGACGTGAAGGGCCTATTAATTGAATTTGGGGAACCCCCACGCTTTTTTTTTTTTATCAATTACTTTTCTATGTATTGATAAAAGCCGACAATTCATTAATAGCCGCGAGTGAGTTTTAAATGACTTTTTTTCAGTCAAAAATTACATTTTGTGCAGAGACAGTTCTAAGCACGGGAAACATACACAACGTTTAAAATTTACGATTCGTACGAAATTCGTATTTCGTACGAATCTGAATTAAATTTCGTACACGAAACGGAACGGAACGAAACACATTTTTTGACGGTGCCCATGTCTAGGGAGTACATGGATCATCTAGCTGTACAAAAATGGGAACAAGTGAAATAAAAATCAAAATTCAATCTAAAATGTTTTATTATATATATATAAAACATTTTAGATTGAATTTTGATTTTTATTTCACACATATATGTATATATATATATATATATATATATATATACACAAGTGAAATAAAAATCAAAATTAGAGAGAGAATACAGCAGATTCTCTATGGTGTTTTTATCGCTAGACATGTGCACTGCCGAAATATTTTTTATTTTTTTTTGTGTTTCATTGTTTTTTTTGCTTTTTTGGGAAATTCGGAAATTCGGGAAATTCGGAATTCGGAAATTTTCTAATTCCAAATTTCTGAATTTCGAATTTTCGAATTCCGAATTTCGGAAATTCTAAAAATCGGAAATTCAACTTTCCAAATTTCCCATTTTCAAATTTTAGATTTTCAAATTTTGCAATTTCGAAATTTCATAATTTCAAAATTTTGAATTTTCGAATTTTCGGAATTTCGGAATTTCGGAAATCCGAATTTCTGTAATTCGGAAATTCGAAAATCTGAAATTCGGAAATTCGGAAATTCGAAAATTCAAAATTTTGGAAAATTCGGAAATTCGAAATTTCGGAATTAACTAATTTGTCAAAGTAAGTTAAAAAACGAATTCGGAACTAAACAAATTGCACATGTCTACTTATTAGGGCTGTTACTGATTAAAATTTTCATGTTCGATTAATCGTTTTTTTTTTTAAAATCGATTAATCGACTAATTTTGATTAATTATAACGCACATACAGATCCAACTACTTTTAGTTGATCTCCTTGCAGGCCGATTCCCAGTGCAGCTACCAACCACTGGAAAATGATTATCAGGATACAAAAAACACACAAAGGCAGCACTCAATGGGAATAGCATTAAAATTTTTATAGTCTTCAAGTAGGTAACAAAATAAATATTGCACTGGAGATAAAATCGATGTAGCTACATAAACTGTAAAAATGGTACAAGTAATACCAAACGGTAGCAAAAGCAGTCATAAAAACATGTAGCTAAGTATGATACTGGTATAAAAATGTGTACAACGATACCACTGCTGAATCCAGATGAGGAGGGGTTAACATCAGTCCGTCGGCATGTAGATGTCCCGTGAAGGGAACTATCACAACTCCCAGTGGATGGCTGTAGAATCCCAGGTTGATAGAGGGAAGTGATAGAGGGAAGTGTAACAGCCCTTGCGTGTGGCAGATAGTAAGGTCCCGTCGGCATGCAGATATGAAGGCACAGCAAAGGAGCCCCTCAGATGGACACGGCAAGCCCCGCCGGTGTCCGTGGCATCACGGATCTCCGACGGAACTCCCTGAAGACCCGAAATCCGGCAGGAGAGGTGAGTACCGATCAAAAGAATTTTGATCGATCAAAAAAATGTATTGATTAATCGAGGAATTAATAGTTAATTTCCACAGCCCTACTATTTATCACTTTCCATTGAAGTTGATTTATATTACCTTCCTGTACCAGTGATGGTGGGCCTCTCCACTATGGACACATACACAATAGCAATATTTCAATATTCTGGGATTCTGCTCATACACTGATGTAATTAAATTTGTAGAACAATTTAAAGGTTTTTTGCCAGAATTGTTAAAGTGGAACTCCAGAAATAAGCGGCTAAGTGAATAGCTGAAACACATATCTAAACTGTTAAACCTTTCCTACGAATCATATTACTGTTCAGCCTGTTAGGTGGTTTGCATGCCTCTGCCACCCTTCTTGGCAAGTGACACCAGCTTTGCATATATAAAGCACAGAATAAGAAAACATACTTAGATGTTGTGTTGCCATATTCTTCATAGTTTATTAATATAGAATTACTCTGGTAAATAAATGTATTACAAAAAAGTGAACTGGAAAAGCTGTGGTTAATGAGTTTGGTTTCTGTTTGAAATTCATATATTTGAGAATTACACATTTTTTATTTGTCCAAAGATTGTAAAATTCAATAACCATTACACAGTAGGTATTTGGTTTTCTTTTTATAATAGAATAGTGTATATTTGTCTGTTTTTTAAGTGTCCATAACAACATAGATTTAGATTTAACGATGCATGGCTGTTATTTCATGTATTTTGCATACTTGTATCTGGTCTGGGCTTATGAAGCAGAAAATGTGAAATTGTCAATTGCATTCAAATGAGCATATATCATAAAGGTATTGTGCACTTATTGTGTTAAATGAACTACTGCAGATGTTATTCTGCTACACTTTTGTTAAACAGAAACTATAATAGTTAATCTAAATAATCAATTAAAAAGCCCAACTGCAGAAAACCTCCACTATACTACTCAACTCTTGCTTTCTAAGAAAACATTTTATTTTTATTCAAAACATCTTTTACATACCATGCTGTTTTATGTAGAAAACATTCTTTTTCAGACCCTGTAATGTCATTGCGGGGTCTGATTGACTCCCTTCCTTGCAGGTACTGCTTGAAGTAGCTGGCCAACATACAAGATATACAGTGTGGAGCAAGTGTGTGGGTAAGCACCTACGCTGTCTAACCTATGCATCAGGATGACACCACTCATAGGATTACCATCAGTTTGTCACTGATAGCATGGCTGCTGCAGCCTTCAGCATTGGTGGGATAATGATGGCAGCACAGGGGGTCCAGATCCCCAGCTTTGCCTGAGAGCCTGGGAGTTACCCAGTGGCCACAGACTGAAGAACATCCTAGGAAGATTCAAAAGTCTCATAGAAATAGAAACAAATATATATATATATATATATATATATATATATATATATATATATATAATATATATAGATCATAAAAGTCCCATTAGAATGGTAAAGTGCTCATGCTCAATGAACGTCTCCTATAAAGTTGTGCTCAGACTGGGTTCCCAACATAGATGTACACTCACCCCTGGGAGTCGACCACCTATCGCTAGTATGGTCTCTTAGGCATGTGGGGATACCCCAATAGAAATCCTTTAGAATAGCATCTTTACGATGACATATACCCCATAGGGATGGATAGGAATGACAAAAACTGGAAAATCTTCATTGCAAAATGCTGTTTTGAAAAAAATTATTTGGTCCACAATAAAAATAGTTACACTTACATTTGAAAGTGCCTGATAGTCCTAGCCACTACTTGCTGATGATGGCTTTGAGATTAGCCGAAGCGTTGAGGTAATATCGCGACACTTCCACCCAAACAAACAATACCCGGGAATCGAGCACCAAGACGCCGAAAACAGCGGCATTCTACTGAAGGGCCGATTATCCATATTAATCACCTGCTATATACGCTGGGTTCCAGGACTATCAGGCACTTTCAAATGTAAGTGTAACTATTTTTATTGTATACCAAATAATTTTTTTCAAAACGGCATTGCGCAATGAAGATTTTCCCGTTTTTGGCATTCCTATTTTAGCGATCTCACCTCTCACTCCCTCTTTCTCTTCTCGGTCAATGGCTCTCATCTAGGGGACCAGGGAGGAGAGTGTGGCCCACCACCAGCTTGTATCCTCTTGTGTGCAGAGGTGTGAGCTATAACCTTTTACCTTCGGGCCTGTATTCCCGTCCGGAGCCAAAACTTCCCTTGAGGATGACTCCCACCCTCCACGCAGGTGGAGGTAAGACCCTTTAGCTCCCAGAAAGTCAAGTTCCACACCACTGAAATTCCAACACTTATTTATTCTTCAGAGCAATAAGTAGTCCTTTGAGAGCGACTGGTTAGACACAGAACAGTTCAGAACAAAGTGGGGAGGAGGTCCAGGCACAATCTTATCAATGAAACTAAACTGTTAGGATTTCACAACAGTTATGGCGCACAGTCGCTGCCACCGACCGTGAGGTTGGTTCCTGCCATGAATCGGGTGAAATAAGGTCCCTGCCACAGACCATGATTGTTGGGTCTCTGCCACCGACCTGATTCACGTTGGGTCCCTGCCACAGACCATGAAACGTAGACTACCTTCAAAAAGTTGCGACCCCTGTCAGGGAGAAGACATCCATCTGGACGGTCACCAGAGGCCCCACCATCACCAAATTGCTGCAATGGGTCTTCGGTAAGGGTAACCTCTCTGGTCCCCCTCGTCCTAGATTCGGGTTCCCTCACTCGGTGGACTCCTCGATCCCCCACGGGACCCACTTGAAGGTACTGGGCCCCAGGCCTCCTCAAGTAGTACCTCACCCCAGGCTGAAGGTGCCTGGGATGGCATTCAATCCCCTACATCCAGGCCAAGGGCACCTGGGTGCGGACAAACTGGAACAGCAGCCCCAGACTGAAGGTGCCTGGGACTCGGACCCCTCCCAGCAGGCACAGCGGGTTCACCGCCCCGCCGCACCACCGCCGAGAGGGGACACAAAAAGGCACAACCTCACAATGATGGTTCAACCCCAGTCTATGGCGACAGCGCCACCCATAGACTGCAGGGAACTAGGCACCATTGATCTCCTCCACAGGAAAATACAGTCAATAGACCCTAACAATTGTGTATCTGAGCCTGATTACACCCAGCACCTGCCCCCTAAATGTAACACCCCGCTACACTCACCCCCCGGCAGTTAGACACTGGTCCCCAGTGTCTGGAACAAATCCATGCTTCAAAAGAGAGAGCTAACCCGGGCTTGACCCAGAGACTAAACTACACACAAAAACACAATTTGGAAAAAAAATAGATTGTGCCGGAACCTAACAGGGGAAGGGCAATAGAAAAGAGAGGAAAACACACACACAGGCATAAACATTTGTGTTACATCAAAACATACATCACTATGTAGAATATTTTTTTTTCAATATTCCCCTCTCCCACATCACTGACTAAGGTCTGCCCCATTTTCAGCAGTCTTGACTGATGTTCTCCTGCAGAGGGGAAAAAGAAAAAAACATTCTAACACAACATATAATCTTGGAATGAACAGGCCTCCCATTAGAGAAACCCCTTCCTTCCAAAAGTAATGTGGCTATGAAGCAATCGTAGCGCAACACCGCCACCTGGTGGTAGTGTCGCGGTCAGAACACTTGTTTTCTTCCATCCAGAAATCCTTTTCTCTGTACTGTGGCCCTGTCTCAACTACACCCCAAAGTCTCTGTAGCATTGCGGTGAAGAAAGGAAAACACAGGGAGAACGACAAACAAACTGCTCCCTGTCCTTCTCAAAAAGACCACCCTTTGCAGGGAAAAAGTCCCTAGGTCCCAGTAAAGGCACACCGGAAAATGTAACAACAGCAAAGGAGTCTATTCTCCTACAAATAAAACCTTGGGTGCGGCAGTACCAGGGGTTTCAAATACCTGTCGAAAGTCTCCATGTGATATTCCACATCATCCCCCTACCTCCGACAAATAAGCACCTGGTCAGCATGGATGTGCCGACCCAACATCCACTCTGCCTTGCAGTCTTTGAACCTTTTGGAGGCTGCAGGGGAACATGAGAGGTACCTGCGAGCGTAGGGCACCTTGAGATGTGTCCAAATTAAGTCATCATACCTTCGCTGTCTGCAGGCCTCCACTTTGTATAAAAGTTCCTTGGACAAATATGGTTACTCCCACCCATATTCATTGGCAACTTTCTGACCGAAAAGTCTCTGCAATCGGGAAAGGGGTGGCATTGTAGCACGGTCTCTTTCACCAGGCAGCACTATAGCATCTGGGTGCCGGGGCACCTTCGCCACCTGTAGATTGGGCATAGGAGCCCGCAGTGACACTCGCTTCGCCCCAGCAATGGGCACAGGCGACTCCAAAGGTGGAGAGGCATGCAGAGGACCAGATCCCTCCTCAGGCGCCGGGGCCTCCACCCGGGGTGTACTATCCCCAGTGGACATGTGTGGGTCCCTTTTTACACGGGACGAGGATAGGGGTATCTTGTCCCAGCCCTTCTGAGCGAAAAGTTTGTCTATTATAACGTCATCTCCTACATCGGAGATAGACTCCAGGTCGGAGGTGTCATACTCCTCCGCGGGACAGTAACTCCGTGTAGACGTGGAGTCACCCCCTTGGACAGGTTCCAGGGCCTCTGGATCCCCGACACCTCCAACCGCACACCAGGTCTCGTCCCTCGGCTTACCTCGGCCTTTACTTGAGCTGGGATGTCCGGGGCTCTTCCTTCAGGATCCATCCAAGCCAGGCAAGTGCTGGGGTGTGACTCTCCCACGGTCGCAGGAAGCCCTGACCAAACTGACTTTCCATCACATCATTGGAGACTCTAATCCTGATCATCTGGGTATCGTTGTCTTCCTGATTTCTATTTTCACCAAGGAGTGGTGTCTGACTTTTTTTCTTAAACATTAATAGATATTTGGAAAGCACTTTCATTTATTTTCAAAACCACTTTATTTATTCATTTATTTTAGTGGAGGTTCACTGGATATTAATTTAATTGTTTACATATTGGATCACTATAATTGTCTACATATTGGATCACTGTGCAATAATTAAGGTTGATGATAGCGCTTTATTAACCCTTACTTCTATATATTTGTTTCTATTTCTATGAGACTTTTGTGACCGATGCAAGCACGCTGAGAGCCGCGGAATTGTTTTATGCCATGATGATCTTTGTACACCTGTATGTAGACTACAATAAAATTGCATGTTTTTACCTTACGGGCTTCACTATTGCTGGCTTTCTTTTTTATTGGGCTGACTTCCTGTTGAGGATTTTATAGCATTTTCATCCATTGTTTTGAGTCATGGAGGTCGCTCTGATGTTGGTGATTTTGGATATTTCTATGATTGATCCATCAAGTTTGGAGTGTTGTATTCATCATTGACCCTCTGCATCATATGATTACATCGCTTGTGCATTTTTACTATCTGGTAAGCAGATTGTGAGCACATTGGTGTGGTGTGCTTTTTTGCCTTTGCACACCGAAGCTTGGTGGTGGTTTCATATCAGCTCTACATCTACCTCATCTTACATTGATTTTTCCCACCTGGACTGTCACATACATATTATTGTATTTCACTGAAGTGCTGCATTTTTGGATTACTATTGACTATTATATGTTTGTCTAGTATATTTATATTTATATCTGACCAATATCTAGCGCAGTAATTTTCTTATCACTGTTTGTGTCTTTTTTGCATTTTTGCTATTTAGCAAGTCTTATTCTGCAGTTGATATTAACAGATTCATTTCTACATCCATATGCACTAAGGTTTTATACATTTATCCTAGGAAGACTGCTATGTGAAAGATACAGTACAACCTGGTAAGTAGACTGTCTTAGAATGTTAATGGTATTTCCTCTCATATGACATATTAAAGGGAAAGTCTGGAGTTGAGCTTTCATGTCAAATTATTATTTTTTCATTTAAACTTTATATCTAATTCTTTACAATTAGTATACAATCTTTATTTTACAAATGAACATTTAATATGTGAAAAAGGATTCCAAGAGTCCTGGGCTAATCGAAGGTGACAGCATAGCAATAACTGCTTGCCTTGGGTCTTTCTTCGTCTAAATGAAATATCAGACGGCTGCATCCCACTGGGAAAAGCCAGTCACTTATAGTATACAGTAAATTTTAGCTATAAAGGTCCGCAAACAAAGTTTTTTTTTACAGTCCATGGTAAGGAGACATGAAAAGAAAGCAAGAGCTCTGCTTACTAAATAGACAACATAATAGCTGTAATCAATTTTTTAAATGTACCTGATATATATATATATATATATATATATATATATATATATATATATATATACTGTGTAAACAGTTATAGTGTGAGTCACTGCTCTCGCATCCAAGTCCAATAGGTGGAGATAGTATCAATAGTGGGCTCCTGACCATCCATCACCAAATATATACCAAAGAAGAAGGATACAATCTCCAATCTGCAAAATTCTTTACTTCAAAGTAGAGTTTCCATGATAGTTACAATCTAGCGACCGTACAGTTTCAAGCATCCCTGATCTTTATCAAGCTGTCAGTGAATGTGCACTACACAAGATCAAATCTAAATACCCACACAGGAAGTAACCGCACAGGTGTGTCCTAATAACCCGAGTGATCCTCATTTAACCCTAGAGGTGCTTTACATTTTTCAAATACATATATTCATGCAATTATTCTTAACTACAAAAGCATACTTTGAACTTAACCTAAGCAAATAACATATACTAATAATCCAATTACTTATACAGTCATCAGGGTATAAGCCTTCATGTTTCATCAATCCAGATCCTTTTCTTAATTCATATCCTAAAAATAGAGAACAACATTGTATAAAATACATGAATAATCAATGGAATTTTGAGAAATAGATGCAAATCATAGTCTCTGTTTAAACCGTGGGGATGCAACTATTAATATATGTTATTTGCTTAGGCTAAGTCCAATGTATGCTTTTATAGTTAAGAATAATTGCATGAATATGTGTATTTGAAATAGTTAAATCACCTCTACGGTTAAATGAGGATCACTCAGGTGATTGGGATACACCTGTGCTGTTACTCCCTCTGTGGGTATTTAGATTTGATCTAATGTAGTGCACATTCACTGACAGCTTGTTGAAGAGCAGGGATGCTTGAAACTGTACAGTCGCTGTAACGCAGGTTTCCCGTTGCATCAGAGGGGGGCGGGGTCACCCACACATCACTGGGAAAGCCCGGGTTTCCCCGCTTGCTGGGGAATAGCCAATGACGTAGGTGGGGTCTAAGGTACGAGGGGCTTTCCCCGCTTGCCAGGGAATAGCCAATGATATAGGCGGGGTCCCGCCTACGTCATTGGCTATTCCCCGGCAAGTGGGGAAAGCTGGGGCTTACCCTATGATGTGACGGATGACCCCGCCCCCTCGTACATCATGGGGGTTTCGTGTGGAGTGTAGACTGGAGGAGACTGCAGAGCTGGACATCGGATCACTGCAGGACATAGAGAACAACGCTGGACAGACTGGATTACATCGCTGGAATGGGTTTTTTATTTTTTATTTTTTTATTTTTAATAAAGGACTTTCCCAACTGTGTCTGTGTGTTTTTTACAATTTTTTACACTTTCTTTGTGAAATGGTATGGGTACAATGTACCCATTACCAATTCACATGGGGGGGAATATGGGGGCTTCCAGATTCTGATAAGCCGCCCGCCCGCAGACCCCCACAACCACCGGGCAAGGGTTGTGGGGATGAGGTCCTTGTCCCCATCAACATGGGGACATCCTCCCCATGTTGAGGGCATGTGGCCTGGTATGGTTCAGGAGGGGGGTGCCCTCTCATCCCCCCCTCTTTTCCTGCGGCCTGCCAGGTTGCATGCTCAGATAGGGGTCTGGTATGGATTTTTGGGGGGACTCCACGCCATTTTTTTTTAATTTTGGTGCGGGGTTCCCCATATCCATACCAGACCTGAAGGGCCTGATATGGAATTTGGGGGGGACCCCCACGCATTTAAAAAAAAAAATTGGTTCCCTGCGCAAAATGTCATTTTTGAAGGAAAAAAAAGTAATTTAAAACTACTGCATCTATTAATGAATTGTCGCGTCGGCAATACAGATAAAAATCATTAAAAAAAATGGCAGGGGTTCCCCTTAATATTCATACCAGACCCAAAGGGCCTGGTAATGTACTGGGGGGGACCCCTGCCGTTTTTTTCAATGACTTTTCTCTGTATTGACGGGGACCCGGGGATTCATTATAGCCGCGAGTGATTTTAAATAACTTTTTTTCCTTCAGAAATTACATTTTGTGCAGGGACAATTCTAAACACGGTAAACACGCGCTGCTTTACAGGCATACTATACACACCCCCCGGGTACAAATTTTAAAGGAATATTTCACTTTTATTGCTTCACTTTAAGCATTATTAAAATCACTGCTCCCGAAAAAACTGCAGTTTTTAAAACTTTTTTTTGCATTGATACATGTCCCCTGGGGCAGGACCCGGGTCCCCAAACACTTTTTATGACAATAACTTGCATATAAGCCTTTAAAATTAGCACTTTAGACTTCTCCCATAGACTTTTACAGGGTGTTCCACGGCTTTTCGAAATTGCCGCAAACACCCCAAATTGTTTGCTGTTTGGCAAACGGGCGAACAGGCAATGTTCGAGTCGAGCATGAGTTCGACTTGAACTCGAAACTCATCCCTAATCCTGAAATAGTCTCTGCCATGAGTTCAAACTTAGTTTTAATAATAATCTGCAACATTGGAGATTTAGAGCCTTGAATGGCCGAAAAATAAATAATAAATAATAGGCAGTCAACTATTATCATGATGCAAATATCTCAGACTTGGTCAAAATATGTAAAACCTTTTGATTTGTAACTGTTTATGCAATTAATGTAAGCATAGTTCATTATTTATCCTAAGGCTGACCTTTAAAGTGAACTTGTGAGCATAGAAATATGGAGCTTCCATTGCTACTTTGTGCAAATGAAATTTCCAGAGCTGAAACACTGATGCCCTTTAAAATAATAATCACTTTATATCAATAACTATAATAAGATTTAAAAAAAATGTTTCAGTATGTAATATTTATATCTCTTTTTTGGAATCCAGAGGCCTGTACAGTGTTGCAAAGAAAAGAACAATATACTGCAACTGCAGTTCCTGTGACCTTCAAGGGTAAATAAGCAATGCAGATTTGATATAAAAAAATCCATTACTTAGTATTTCAGAACAGCTTAAAGTGATTATAAAGGATATTTTCTCTTAATAAAAAAAATGGCTACTTACCTTCTCTGTGCAACAATTTAACACAGAGCGCTCACTTACCTCCCCTTTGTCAGCCCCCCGCCAGCGCTGTCCACTCAATTCTTCCTCCGAGTGTACACACATCAAGCCGGGTGCTAGGGGAGCACCCATGTGGATGTATTCTCAAGCTGGGCTATGTGTGTACATAAACATAAACAGTGCTGGCAAGGCACACCCTGCTCCCTCTTAACAGCAGTTTGTCTGAAAGCAGCAGCAGCCTAAATCTCCTGCTGCTCTAATGCCACGTACACACGATCAAAATATTCGACGACAAAACCGTGTTTTTTTTTCCGACGGATGTTGGCTCAAACTTGTCTTGCGTACACACGGTCGCACAAATGTTGCTCGGAAATTCAGATTGTCAAGAACGCGGAGACGTACAACACTACGAAGAGCCAAGAAAAATGAAGTACAATGATTCCGAGCATGCGTCGAATTGATTCCGAGCATGCGTAGCACTTTTGTGCGTCGGAAATGGCTACACACGGTTGGAATTTCCGACAATAACCTTTCTAGTCGGAAAAATTGAGAACCTGCTCTCAAACATTTGTTGTCGGAAATTCCGACAGCAAATGTCCGATGGAGCCTACACACGGTCAGAATATCCGACCAAAAGCTCACATCGAACATTTGTTGTTGGAAATTCCGAACGTGTGTACGCGGCATAAGAGTTTCCTCTGAATCCAGGAAGAGAGGGGAGCAAAGCTGGAGCAGGTAATTGATTGAGAAAAATGTTTTGAGTTTGGAACAACTTTAGCCTGGAAGCTGCAACATAATGCATTTGCTACTTAAAAGGCCCTATGCTTGCTGCCAATGGGTGATACTATGCTGGTTTTTGCCTCAGGAATCACCATTAGGCTGGCTGTGCTTAGAGGTAATACAGTGATTTTCTGACTTCTAAATCATTTTTCCCTAATGTGAGCAAAGCGGAAACATGTCTGTTGCTGTACAGTACTAGTGGCACCAGAGCATAAGATTAAGCTGTCCTCTGCTATGCTCTGATGCCATCTTGGGGAAACATGTGTCCAAATTAGGCACAGGGGGTTCCATGGAATTTTTGGTGGCCATTTTGGACACAAATGTACTCTATATAGCACTATCTGCATCACATTGGGTATCCTGAACTGGAACGATTAGGAAGGGACAAGAACCCATCTTGTGCAGGGACAGTTAGGTCAGGGACAGTTAGGATCTAGATGCTTCCTCACCCTTTCAGACAGAATGCGTGGTGTCCTAAATAGTTGTACTGTAAGTAATGACCTGTGAATAGTTTTTAGTGAAGGACCAAACTTTAACAATTGGAAGCTTAAGGGAGGCATCATTTGTTCATTCCCACTGTTCTGTAATGCCGTGTACACACGATCGATTATCTCGACGGTGAAAACACCGTCGAGAAAATCTACGGGAAAAACGAGGAACGGCTTGTTCCCCTACACACGGCCGTTTTTCCCAACATTTTTTCTCTTGGTCGAGAAAAACGACCATGTGTAGGCTCCCCCGCAGTGTTTCCCTATGGGAAAACTGCAGCGGAAAAAAATGCCGTGAATCACAATGAGAAAAATTAGAGCATGTTCTAATTTTTCTCGTTGTGATTCATGCCATTTTTCTTGTCAGAAAAAATGATGAAAAGCCCACACACGGTCGTTTTTCTCGTCAAAGAGAAAAAATTTCATTTTTCCCGACTAGTAAAATGGTCGTGTGTACGCGGCATAAGAACTGAAGATCTGTGTGCTGAACCTGTTGAAACTGTATTTGAAAAACTACCTCATTATCCTAAAGTCTGCATATCTCAATGTATTAAATTAAGAATTGTTCATGAAAATTTAAAAATTAAAAAAGTTTGTCAGTCTTTTTTTCTTGGGTCACCCTATTACAGAATTTACACCTGTAGCAGACCCATACTCAAACATTACCTTGAAGAGAAATTTGTAAACTGAATAATAAAATCAACACTGTCTTTTAATAATTTATGAATGCAGGAAGAAGAAAAGATACTGCAGATGTCATGATGTATTTGGACTGAGGGCAGATCTGAAAAGTGTGGGGTTTGCAAAAGTTCAACATTTGCATTATCAATGGACAGGAAGAAGATGCCATACATAACATAAAGACTGTAAGCAAGAAGACTGCACAGATCACTGTTGACGTGCTCTTGTATGCTATTTGGAATAAAAACAAAGAAAGATTTGTTTAATTCCAGTGAGCATATTTCTTGCTAGGTTTAACACAAAAATGCACATTTTTAACCTAATCATCGTGACAGTTTAAGTCCACTTTAAAGTCTTGTTATTTTTCTTGCTGGGATAGACAAATAAACTGTAATGTAAATGCTTAAATACCTACATTTCCTGGAGAATGTAATACTCCTTACTATGCTGGTCACATGACACATTATCTTAGATGTTTAGTCATATAATATCTGCTACAGGAAAAGGTCAGCAAATCTGAGCTTGGAGCAGCAGTAGCAGCAGGGGCATAATAATCATATGTATCCACAATAGAGAAGTCGGGGATAATGTAAATGGTTATCTAGATACTGAGATGCAACCTAAGGAACAAATAGCAAGTACAGAGACTAAAGGACTGAGACTAGTACTTTGCAATATAACAGGTTCTGCTAATTTGATATTTGCTCACCTTATTGAGGATATTTACAAGCACTGGTAGATTCACCTTAGGGATTATGCCTCCACAAATTTCTTAACCGCCGCACGCCGATATACATCGGATGTTTGAAGAGGGGTATGTCTGTTATGGCAGCAGCTATCTGCCATAACCCAGGTATCCTCTTCTTCAGCCGGTGGTCCGGTTTCCTATAATGGTGGTCTCTGCGGCGGATTCCCTCCTCCCGCCGCTCTCCCGTGCCCTCCGCCGCTTACCGGAGCCGTCGGCAGCAGCGGAGGCGATCGGGTTCTTCTGGTGGCTGGGTATGGAGATGAGTGAGGGGGAGGATGGCCCCCACCCGTCTCCATATCATAGCAGGGCGTCAAAATGTCACTTCCGCCCATAGCTCTTAAAGGGCCATTTTTTTTTTTTTCAAATGCCAATTTTTTTTATTGCATTTTTTATTGCATTTTAGTGTAAATATGAGATCTGAGGTCTTTTTGACCCCAGATCTCATATTTAAGAGGACCTGTCATGCTTTTTTTATTACAAGGGATGTTTACATTCCTTGTAATAGGAATAAAAGTGACAATTTTTTTTTTAAAGAACAGTGTAAAAAATAAAAATAAAAAATAAAATAAATAAGAAAAAATAACTAAAATTTTTTAAACGTGCCCCGTTCTGCCGAGTTCGTGTGCAGAAGCGAACACAAACGTGAGCAGCTCCCGCATATGAAAACGGTGTTTAAACTACACATTTGAGGTATCGCCATGATTGGTAGAGCGAGAGCAATAATTCTAGCCCTAGACCTCCTCTATAACTCAAAACAGGTAACCTGTAGAATTTTTTAAACGTCGCCTATGGAGATTTTTAAGGGTAAAAGTTTGTCGCCATTCCACGAGCGGATGCAATTTTTAAGCGTGACATGTTGGGTATCAATTTACTCAGCGTAACATTATCTTTCATAATATAAAAAAAATTGGGCTAACTTTACTGTTGTATTATTTTTTAATTAAAAAAGTGTATTTTTTCCCCCAAAAAAAACACTGCGTAAATATAGTGTGACATAAAGTATTGCAACGACCGCCATTTTATTCTCTAGCGTGTTAGAAAATGTATAATGTTTGGGGGTTCTAAGTAATTTTCTAGCAAAAAACATGTTTTTAACTTGTAAACAACAAATCTCAGAAAGAGGCTCGGTCCTTAAGTGGTTAAAGGGCAACTCCACTTTTGTGGGGGGAAAAAACAGCAAATAAAAAAATTTAATAAATAAATAAATATATATATATATATATATATATATATATATATATATATATATATATATATATATATATAAATATAGCATACACAATTGCAACTCAAGTCATATTGTAATTTAATTTTATTAAAAACTACCTTTCCTTTTTAATCTGCATTGCTATAATTTTCAGTAAAATTCAATGAAATATGGCTACTTGGAGGCGTTCTGTACACAGATAGTAAACAGAGCGTGCCAGAATTATAATTTCCTTCTTGTGTGATTGGCTCACTGATTTTCCCAGAAGTCTGCATTAAGATACAAATCAGTTATCAGGCATCCTCTGCAACAAAAATGACTCTTTTGGTGAAATACTCCCAATAGGAAATCACGTCTAAAGGGATACAGACCCTGCATCAGCTGGTTGATAATTATGAAACCACTCCCATTAGATTCACTTACCACATGGACACAGACAAACACAAAGGGATTTCTTTAACAAAAGGTAGGAGTCTGCAACAAAGTTTGTTAACATCCTTGCAATGCACATTGATCACCCAGAGGGGAATGTTTTTTTTCTCAACAAACGTGGAGTTACTCGTTCATTCTGTAAGCAACTTTATATAGACAGTAAGGCTGGGGTTAGCATACCCATTTTGGGAGTTAATGTGTAATATCTACCCCTTTTTCTTGATAATATTCAGACTATTTGTTATATGGTTGTCATCCACTAGTGTGCTCCCACACTCGCCCAGGGACTTATTTGTTGCTGTGTCGCCTCTATGCACCCTTATCCATTTTGTATAAGTGTGAGTGCATGACAATAAGGGTAAATGAGTAAAATTATTTGTTTATTTGTGTGTGCTAACAATGTTAATATGTCTCTATGTTCATTTTATTTATATAGTTTAATATATCAAATTGCACCCAAACAGCTCCTGAAGAAGTGGTTCTCCCCAAAACATGTTGAACCAGGATATGATATGAGAGCCTTTTTTTAAATCTGTATTTTAAGCCGATATATAAAATTCACAATTGTATTGTATCTGTATTTATGTGCTTAAAAAGTCCATGTATATGTTTTTACATTTTCGTAAGCCAAAGTATGAATTAGATTACAGGTCATCTTCAAATGTTATTTAGTTTTTTATGTTTCAGAGAAGCATATACATTAAATCAAACGCTAAATGTCCAGTATTGATCACCTTAGAATTGCTTTAGTTTTCTTTAACTGATTAGACACTTTGTACTTATATAATCTCAGATTTATGAATGTAGTCATGTAATATTAGGCTGTTCATATACTGTTTTTTTTGTGCTATCTCTGTGCATATTTTTTTCTGCCTTTTATAAACCACGCATCCAAGCAGCAATATGGAATGTAATTATATTAATAAAATAGCTAAGTGCTTCCAAAGTTATTTTTTTCTAGTAACTATTAGTTCAAGAAAAGTTCTGTTTCATGGCAGATATTTGCAAATACATTACTGTCTTTTAACTGTAGTTAGGAAAACAAATGGCAGTTAAAGTGCGGAGTTGTTTACACCTTTATATTGTATTTGTCAAGAATTACAACATTCATACATTTTAGTGTTTGTTGGACCCCCTTCTAGATACAATCAAATGGAGTAAACTGCATCCACTGATCCCCTTTGTTGGATGAATGTTCAGTATACAGTATATCATGTTTAAAGAAAATCCATATTAAACAAAAAGCATGTATATAAGGCTGTACATAAAGCATCCCAATGTACTTGTTTATGTTTGGAATACAATTGTAGACTTAGTTCTATGATTTTTACAAGTCTGTGTGTATACCCTTTCTTACTCTCTTCAGCCTTCACATCCCTTTCTCCTTTTGGACCAGAAGAATTTTTACAGTTCATCTATGATCCTTCTGATTAAGCAATAACTTATTATAAGCTATATTATATTTATGTCTCCTTATATTTGTGGTATAGTCCTCCAACAAATATGTAATGTTCTTTTTTAAGGCAAACAGAAGTAATAAGAAGGTAAACAAATGCATTTTTTCTACATGGACCAGTGATAGGTATAAAGTAGCAAATGTTATAATAGATAGGAAGAACAATTTTTTTTTGACTGTTTATCCTCTTTACCTCACTGCCAAAATGTCTGCAAAATGACCCTGTAAAGCATCTGTAAAGTAAAAAAACAAGGCACAGTATCTTACCTATAAAATCCTATATACATAAAAAGTCACATTTAATCAAATACAAGTGTGCTATTATTTGAATAAGTGTGCTCCTACCAGAGAGCTCACGCTCGAGCTGACACCTGGGGGGAGGAGCTGCTGACCAAGATGGCTGCTCCGTGAGATGAACATGCTGCAACAGGAGCTTATGTGAAGGGAGCTGGACAGTGAAACCGCTGACTAAAAAGCTTGGGATAAAATCCTGATCACCTTGCTGTGCAATACCTACAGCAAACTTGATGGATATTTGAGGCAGAGTCGGCTAAAATCGGCTAAGATCCGATCCTGGTTCCCGATTCCTGGGTCCCGAACAGACACATTTTCGGGACTTGAATGCGAGGCTGTGAGTGCCGTGGTATGAGGAGAGACCAGGGGTGATAAGTGACGAGAGGAGCCACAAGAGTGCCGCGAGAGTGGAGATCGGGTCTGCGGGCTCATGCTCACGGGCTTGCCACAAGTTGACGGCTTCGGGATCCCCGGCGTCGACCCAGACGTAGCAGATGGGACAGACGGAACAAATAAGGGATCGGCAGAGATTGGTAAGGATCAGTACATCTCGGCGGACCTCAGTAGAACCCGGGCTGGGGGCGGAACTGAGAGAGCCGAACTCCAGAGGCTAAGACAGGACAGAAACAGATGCAAAGAGACAGAGTTCCTGGTGAAAGCCCTGGAAGCCCTGGGAATCTCGAGCACCTGAGAAACCTGAGGAGTCGGTGAGTCAGGGGTCCCAGGACCCTGCAATATACAATACTAACGTAAAGCTGCTAAGCTTAAAGCCCAGAAATTACGTTGAACAGATATATATGGCATACTTTTGCTTCCAAATCTATATCCATCTAGAGACATTTTTGGTGCATGGCAATAAGATGAGGCAGCAAGTTAGCTGAAAACCAAGCAAGGTAAAAGCGAAATGTTGTAAAAGTGAAATAAATGACACAAAAATCTTATATAAAATGCTATATGTGAAAAATCATAAAGGACTAAGGATCTTATGAATAGTATAAAAAAATATCTACGCATTAAATGCGCATTTAGATACCTATAACTATTCAAGGACATTTCTGTGTACTAAAACTGAATAACAAACTACCAGCTGGTAATTGAAAAGAAAAAACTGAAAAACTGAAAAATAAGGGAAAAGGGTGCTAGATAATAATATTTACTTGTTTTAAGATCAATGTTCCAAATAAATTATAAGGTATAAACTGAACTATAAAATCAAGGTGACAACAAGGATTCCTGAATTGACACAATATTCTCAGTATTTTTTTTTTTTTGCTCACACTTGCGTTTTCCAATTTTCTCTTTTTTTTTTCTTCATAAAATATAAAAAACAACACGAGACTGGACATTAGGTGAAACAAATATATTTTTTTTGTGGTATTTCAGTGGATTTCCTGTATTCCACTAACAAACTAACAGACTAACAAAACACAGCTGGGAGGGCTTGAGGGAAATTAAGGGGAACTTGGTTCTTCCCTCTAAAAGGGAAGAAAAAAAAGGGAAAAATGGCACCCAAGAAGGATAATAGAACACCGCAATCTCAAAAAAGTTAAAAAGATAAAAAGGAAGATATAAAAAAAAACATCACAGGAGCTCAAGCAACTCAAACAACAGACATTAAAGAGTTTTTTCAGCAACTACAATCCTCACAAACTTCACAAATATCACAAACAACGCAGGAGCTGCTGAATATTGTGGAGTCATCCACAAATTTAGGAACATTGGGGGATGAAGAGATCAGCCACCTTAGGAATAGCTCACCAATAGATACGACCAGAGTGACAACAGAACAGGAGGATACGGAAATGGAAAAATGGGACATGAAAATATATATTCGCTCTCTCCCCACTAGGCGTGATATGGATCAATATGTACACAGACTGGAAACCTCATATAAAATGGAAATACAGGAACTTAAAACATCTATGCAAGACACTCAAGAGAAAATAGGTACAATAGATACAAGAATGACAAATATGGAAGAAAAGATGAAACAAACAGAGGAGAAAATACAAGAGCAGGATAAACAAATAAAAGGAACCATGAATGCTCTTGATGAGCAAGAAAACAGAAATAGAAGAACAATATAAGAATTAGAGGTCTATCTGAAAATGTGAGCTCAAAAGATCTGATATCTACTTTGAAAAACGTATTTAAGGAATTAATACAGGATCCAACGGAAACAACAATTGATTGAGCACACAGAATAATGGGATCAAGAAGAGTAGACCCTAGCAGACCAAGAGATGTAATATGCAGGATGCATTATGCTCAAACAAAGGATAAAATCATGATAGCTGCACGCCAAAATAAGAATGTACAACATGAGGGAACACAACTAATATTTTTTCAGGACCTATCCAAATACAAACTGGACAGGAGAAGAGCATTAATGCCCCTTTTGGAACAACTTATAAAGAAGAATCTCCAGTATAGATGGAAATTTCCATTTCAGCTTCAAGTTCAACACAAAGGATTAACAGCGACTTTCAAGGACTTGGAGGATCTACCGGAATTTCTGGAGACTCTCCAGCTCCCGGAAATAGAATTACCAGACTGGCCTAAGATGTATATGGGAACATTCAGAAAGCCTTAGAGGAACTTGGACACTGGGGTTGGGCGGGGTGGGGGTGGGGGGATGGGTCGGAGGAGGTTGGAGGGTTGGAGGGGGGGGAGGTGAATGGTTTAGATTGGGAGTAGAATTTATCAATGTCATACAGTACTGAACACACTAAATAATACATAAAAATAACAATACAGTTCATTTATGGCAACACTTATAGATACACAATAACAGGAGGGAGATGGTGGGAGGGAGGGGAGAGGGAGGGGAAGGGGAAACGACATTTTCCCCTCATCTGTTTTTTTTTTTCCTTCCTTTCATCTCGCCAATAGGTTTAAATAGCACTTAAAAATCTCTAAATCACATCCGCACTATGGGTTATATGTTTTTTTTCCTTTCTCCCCTGCTACCACCCTCTTATCTCCCCTCCCCCATGGACTCCCCCCACCCCTACCCTTTTTCGGCCCCTTGTTCCTCCCCACTCTAACTACATCACATTTGTTATAAGCTTTTATGATGCGGGAATGGGGGAGAGGACAAAGAGTTAAGAAGAAATTTTTGAATGTCTATATAGTAATTATTAATGTCTTTAAAATTAAAGGAAAGAGTATAGGAATATAAAAATGTAATTAGACGTAAAATAAGAGAAGAAAGGATAAACGGAAAAACTGTCCAGCAAAATTTTATAAAGGATCTGAGAAGCGGCATGTATAATCTTGACGGGTGGCAGATCGGGAAAAGCAGCCCTACTCCCCCCCTGATAGGAACCTTTTGTATAGTAATATAGACTTGATTAAAGTCTATATAGTAGTGAGAAAGTGGAGTGGAGTGTGTTGAGTGAGTTAGGCGAACGAGTGGTAAGTGAGTGTGTATATAATAGTTTTTTTTTTCCCCTCCCTACCTATCTCTCTTTGTACACCCCCCTTCATATTTTTTTTTTAAATGGAGGGGGTAAAATGTTGTTCTTTTAATGCAATAAGCCTTAATTCACCCTTTAAAAGATCTCAAATTCTAAATTAATTTCACAAACAAAAGATTGGAATTATTCTGTTTCAATAAACACATTTTCGTTCAGATCACATCCCTAAAATAAATAATAGAAATTATGTTACTTGGATTCATGATACATTTCCTTATTCTAAAGCAAGAGGAGTGTCTATTGCGTTCCAAAAGGATATACCCCACCTTAATTATAAGGGTCACGCTATATAGAAAAATGTTCACAAGCATAAATCTATATCTACCAAATTATCAACAAATTAAGGTTGGAATAAAATCTTTTGTGGAAGCAATGGAAAAAGCGGAAGGAACAATAATCATGAGCAGAGATTTTAATTTTATAATGGATACAAAAATAGATACATTTTTCTCCGGGAGGGGAGGAATATGGGGATTGAAGGGAATGGGAAATGGGTATTGGGAGGAATTTGGGGATAAGGGGGAAGGCAACAGGGGAAGATGAAAATATGTAGATAAGAGATGAAGGAAACTAAATAAACAGAAATTAGAGAATAGGAAGAAAGAAAGATGGTTTGTATGAAGTTTAAATATAAACAATTAATTTATATTTTATTAATACAATATGAAGATGGCATAGATTTAATTTCTGAAAGATGAGATGTAAAGAAATAGGGCATGATGTGAACTTTGTTTCTTTGTAATAACATATTATTTAAGAAACCCTGTTGATAAAATAAATAAAGAATAAAAAAAAAAAAAATAGATACAACTAGTACTTACTCCCACAGAAAAAAAAGTCAATCAAAGGAGTTCAAACATCTACTGGAAAGATACCAAATTATAGACATATGGAGGGCTCAACATAAGACGGAAAAAATTATTCATATTATTCAAACATACATAACTCATACCATAGAATAGTTTATTTTTTATTAACCAATCCGTTCTGATGATGACTCCCTCAACAGATATAGGCAACTTTTCCTGGTCGGATCATGCTGTGATATATTTGGAACTCAGGATAATTGAATATAAAAAAACAATGGGGATGTGGAGACTGAATGATAACTTAATTAAAAACAAAGAATGCAAAAAAGACATCCGACAAGCAGTGAGAGAATTTATGTTAACCCATGAAAAAGATGACACCTCAATTCCAATACAATGGGAAACACTTAAATGCGTGTTACGGGGACTATTCATCAAGCACGGATCAAGACTAAAAAAGGAAAAAGAACTGAAAAAATCACAATTAATGTTTGAAATGATAAATTTAGAAAATAAACACAAACGAAGCCTTAGGCCCCATGCCCATGGGACGGTGTTAAACTCGCGTTCAGAGGCAGTTGGACACTTTTTTCAACTGCCCCTGAACTCATTCAATGTTATCCTATGTAACCATGTACACCGTCTCGTTTATTGCAGTTTATATGCAGTTGCGTTTAATCTAGTTTTTCTGAAAGCAAAAAAATGGGTTCAGACGCAAAAATTTCCACGTTTCAGACGCAAAACGCAAGCTAAACGCGGTACCAGCATTTTGCCGCGATTTAGTTTATAAGCATTTTTAAAGGTAAGGAAAAACGTACCGCTCAAAAGCTTGAGAATTCACCAAGTAGCTGCTTCCGCCCGGTCACTCACACAGATGCTGGCTCTGCACTGATGCATGGGAGAAAAAGAAACCCTGGACTGCCGCACTCTGTATAGACAGTTATTTACATTTTTAAAGGTGACCTATTTTTTTATATTAGAAATCTAAAAAATGATGGCAAATGATGAAAAAACATAAAAAAATATAAAAAAAACTGTAATTGCTTGTATTGCATTGTGGACAATCCACAACTTGTGGCAGGTGACTTGGCAAGTGGACAATCCACAACTTGTGGCAAGTGGACAATCCACAACTTGTGGCAGGTGATGTGGCAAGTGGACAATCCACAACTTGTGGCAGATAATGTGGCCAGGTGACGTGGCAGGTGACGTGGCAAGTGGACAATTCACAACTTGTGGCAAGTGGACAATCCCCAACTTGTGGCAGGTGACGTGGTAAGTGGACAATCCACAGCTTGTGGCAGGTGATGTGGCTAGGTGACATGGCAGGTGAGGTGGCCAGGTGACATGGCAAGTGGACAATCCACAACTTGTGGTAGGTGATGTGGCCAGGTGACATGGCAAGTGGACAATCCACAACTTGTGGCAGGTGACGTGGCCAGGTGACGTGGCAGGTGACATGGCCAGGTGACATGGGAAGTGGACAATCCACAACTTGTGGCAGGTGACGTGGCCAGGTGACGTGGCAAGTGGACAATCCACAACTTGTGGCAGGTGATGTGGCCAGGTGACGTGGGAAGTGGACAATCCACAACTTGTGGCAGGTGACGTAGCCAGGTGACATAGCAAGTGGACAATTTACAACTTGTGGCAAGTGAACAATCCACAACTTGTGGCAGGTGACGTGGCAAGTGGACAATCCACAACTTGTGGCAGGTGACGTGGTCAGGTGACTTGGCAGGTGACGTGGCCAGGTGACGTGGCAAGTGGACAATCCACAACTTGTGGCAGGTGATGTGGCCAGGTGACGTGGCCAGGTGAAGCGGCCAGTGGACAATCCACAACTTGTGGCAGGTGACATGGCCAGGTGACGTGGCCAGGTGACATGGCCAGTGGAAATCCACAACTTGTGGCAGGTGACGTGGCAGGTGACATGGCCAGGTGACATGGCAAGTGGACAATCCACAACTTGTGGCAGGTGACGTGGCCAGGTGACGTGGCAGGTGACGTGGCAAGTGGACAATTTACAACTTGTGGCAGGTGACGTGGCCAGGTAACGTGGCCAGACAATCCACAACTTGTGGCAGGTGACATGGCCAGGTGACGTGGCAGGTGATGTGGTCAGGTGACAATCCACAACTTGTGGAAGGTGACGTGGCAAATGGACAATCCACAACTTGTGTCAGGTGATGTGGCCAGGTGACGTGGCAGGTGATGTGGCCAGGTGACGTGGCAAGTGGACAATCCACAACTTGTGGCAGGTGACGTGGCCAGGTGACATGGCAGGTGACGTGGCAAGTGAGCAATTCACAACTTGTGGCAGGTGACATGGCCAGGTGACGTGGCAGGTGACGTGGCAGGTGGACAATTCACAACTTGTGGCAGGTGATGTGGCCAGGTGTACAATCCACAACTTGTGGCAGGTGACATGGCAAGTGGACAATCCACAGCTTGTGGCAGGTGATGTGGCAAGTGACACACTAAATACAAGCACACTGCTGCTCTCTCAGCTGCTGCTACTCACTCTGGTCTCACAAAATGTCTGAAATGGTTAAATAATACTGTTTTTTGAGCTTAGGGAGGGTCTTATGTTGTTTCTTAACTAAACGCTTATATACGCAAACGCAGTAAAACGCCGCTAAATGCGGCTGCAATCGCGTCAAAACGGGTGTTTCCAACGTGGCCAGGTGACGTGGCAAGTGGACAATTCACAACTTGTGGCAAGTGGACAATCCACAACTTGTGGCAGGTGACGTGGTAAGTGGACAATCCACAGCTTGTGGCAGGTGATGTGGCCAGGTGACATGGCAGGTGAGGTGGCCAGGTGACATGGCAAGTGGACAATCCACAACTTGTGGTAGGTGATGTGGCCAGGTGACATGGCAAGTGGACAATCCACAACTTGTGGCAGGTGACGTGGCCAGGTGACGTGGCCAGGTGACGTGGGAAGTGGACAATCCACAACTTGTGGCAGGTGACGTGGCCAGGTGACGTGGCCAGGTGACGTGGCAAGTGGACAATCCACAACTTGTGGCAGGTGAAGTGGCCAGGTGACGTGGGATGTGGACAATCCACAACTTGTGGCAGGTGACGTAGCCAGTGGACAATTTACAACTTGTGGCAAGTGGACAATCCACAACTTGTGGCAGGTGACGTGGCAAGAGGACAATCCACAACTTGTGGCAGGTGACGTGGTCAGGTGATGTGGCCAGGTGACGTGGCAAGTGGACAATCCACAACTTGTGGCAGGTGATGTGGCCAGGTGATGTGGCAGGTGACGTGGCCAGGTGAAGCGGCCAGTGGACAATCCACAACTTGTGGCAGGTGACATGGCCAGGTGACGTGGCCAGGTGACATGGCCAGTGGACAATCCACAACTTGTGGCAGGTGACATGGCCAGGTGACACGGCAAGTGGACAATCCACAACTCGTGGCAGGTGACGTGGCCAGGTGACGTGGCAGGTGACGTGGCAAGTGGACAATTTACAACTTGTGGCAGGTGACGTGGCCAGGTAACGTGGCCAGTCAATCCACAACTTGTGCTAGGTGACATGGCCAGGTGACGTGGCAGGTGATGTGGCCAGGTGACAATCCACAACTTGTGGCAGGTGACGTGGCAAATGGACAATCCACAACTTGCGTCAGGTGATGTGGCCAGGTGACGTGGCAGGTGACGTGGCCAGGTGACGTGGCAAGTGGACAATCCACAACTTGTGGCAGGTGACGTGGCCAGGTGACGTGGCAGGTGACATGGCAAGTGGGCAATTCACAACTTGTGGCAGGTGACGTGGCCAGGTGACTTGGCAGGTTTAAAAACATGCATTCAGCAGAGTTTGCACCAGCGTCTCGTGTGCATGGGGCCTAAAAGCAAGGGATAAAATAGCTCTAAAAAATAAACAAATGCAGTTACAGTCCTTACTTGATGAAGTGTCCCTCCGATTGAGGGATAAAAATAAAATACAATGATATAAACAAGGAAATAAAATGGAGAAAACATTAGCTAAAACTATAAAAAATCAACAACCTATGACCTCCATAGTTAAAATTCTAAAAACGAATGGAGAATTGGTGTACGATCCAAAAGAAATATCTAAAACTTTTCATACATATTACTCTAAGCTATACAATATAAATATACAACAAGAAAACAAAGGAAAATAAAAAAAAGGGGAAGAGATTCGTAAATATATAAAAGAGACAGCTCTACTTGTATTCTCAAGAGAAATAACGGAAGAACTGGAAAAATAAATCTCATTGGAGGAAATTCAACAAGCTATCTCCGAACTAGTCTTGGGAAAAAGCCTGGGACCAGACGGATATATTTCCAGATTTTATAAATAATTTCAAGATATACTAATACCCATCCTTAAAAAAACATACAACTCTATATCTAAAGCACAAATTTTTGCACCACAAAGTATGGAAGCCTATATCACATTAATTCCAAAACCTGAGAAAGATCATACACTATGCAATAATTATCGACCAATTTCTCTGACAAATATTGATATCAGACTATACTCAAAGATTATCTCTAAAAGATTAACAGCCATTTTACCTCGGTATATAAATCTAGATCAAACAGGCTTTACGAAAGGGCGAAAAACAACAATATTATAAAAACCTGCATATTGGTAGAATATGTTCAGAGAACTGTCATCCCAACATGTCTTTTATCCATTGATGCTGAAAAAGCATTTGATAGGGTGGGATGGCAGTTCCCACAAGAAACATTAGTTCAGATAGGAATAGGCCCAAAAATGCTTAGTAGGATTGTCGCGATGTATTCTAATCCAAGGGCCAAAATAAGAACAAACGGAATGTTATCGGAGTACATAGAAATATCAAATGGAACTCGACAGGGATGCCCCTTATCCACCTTATTATATATAATAGTAATGGGACATCTCATACAAGCAATAAGGAAAAACAAAGATATACAAGGGATTAGTATCAAAGATAAAGAATACAAAACAGCAGTATATGCAGATGATTTACTTACATACGTGACTAACACCATTATAACAAGACCAAATTTAATAAAAGAATTTAAACGATTTGGGGAATTAAGTAACTTTAAAGTTAATTATGATAAATCTGAAATGTTAAATGTGTCACTGTAATGGTCTATGTATGTTATATGAGGAGGATTCCTCAAGTATTTAAAATATTCAATGTATGTCTCTCTAAATACGTTGTATACTGCTCAATGAAAAGCCGAGATCTTTGTTTTTTCTTTTTTTTTGTACTGTAAAACTTTAATAAACACTATTGAAACATAAATGTGTCACTAACAGAAAAAAACACAGTTATTATTGCAAAAAGACTTTCCGTTTAAATGGCAACAAGAAGCAATTCAATATTTGGGAATATATATCCCGAGTAACTTAAATCAGCTACAAGAGTTGAATTACAACGCGAGAATCCGAAAAGTAATACAATTATTGCAAAACTATGAAAAATGAATGCATTCATGGGAAGAATTCATATAGTAAAAATTGACATATTGCCAAAATGATTGTATATTTTCCAAACAGTACCCTTAGTCATCTCAAAAAAAATTATGAACAAATTAAGAAAAGCAATAGGAAGCTTTATTTGGGCCAAAAAAACACCTAGAATAAAAAGAGAAATTTGAATCAGAACTAAGAAAAATGGAGGTTTAGCATTACCTGACTTCTCTAAATATTTACAAGCAGCCTCCTTGACTAGGATTATAGACTGGCATCACAACATAGAGGACAAACAATGGGTTAAACTAGAAGAAGATATTATAGGAGTACAACTTAAAGCCCTTCCTTGGATAAAACCCCATTTAAGACCTGGAAATAAAAAAAATAACAATCTTTGTAAGAGCCACTTAAAGATATGGGGCGCAATATTAAAAAAGGGGAAACTATCCACTATGATCGGACTCATGACCCCACTGTTCTCCAATCCAGAATTCCCGCCAGCTTTAGAAACCACAAAATACTTATAAATGGAATATATTGGAGAACGCGAGGATGGCCCAGATCCTAGTGGATGGTAAACTGCCAAAAATGCAAGATTTAGGATCTGAACATAAACATAAATGGTTACAATATCATCAACTAAATACATACATCGAAACAAAAATAGACCTATCTTTAATAAATAGATCAAAAACTAAATTTGAATAAATATTAATAGATGAACAAAAAACAACTAAAAAGCTATCGTAGATACCATATATACTCGAGTATAAGCTGACCCGAATATAAGCCGAGGCACCTAATTTTACTACAAAATACTGGGAAAACGTATTGACTCAAGTATAAGCCTAGGGTGTCCATTAGGGATGAGCTTCGTGTTGGAGTCAAACCCATGTTCGATCGTTCGACGAAGATCGAACATTATGGGCCGTTCGCGCCAAATTCGAGTGGCGCGTCACGGCCCATAATTCACTGCCGCATCGCAGTGCATTGATGCCTGTTGATTGGCTAAGCATGCACTATGACCCGCATGCTTGGCCAATCACAGCGCCGTCAGAGAGACGTAATTGGCCAAAGCCAGGGTGGCTTTGGCCAATTATGGCTCGGGGGTTTAGTATACGCCCCACACTATATAAGGCCGCCGGCTCTGCGGCCTTGTGTAGTGTGTCTCTGTTAAATCTCTCTTTTCACAACTCCAACAGACAGTGTCATTTATATTGAGTTAGATAGAGCAGGCAGGCGAGTCAGTTAGCTGCAGTTACAGTGTGTAGAGGATATATATGCATCCTAGGTGTTGTATATATATTTATACACTGTATTGAGTTTAGCTAGATCCGTTCCTGTTAGTCTCTATACTGTGACAGGCAGGCAGGTGATTGTTCTAGATGGCAGGCAGTCAGTGTTTCACTTAGTGTACTACTGTGTGCTTTGCATAGCGTTCACCTAAAGCTCACCTGAATACAGTTAGTCTCTATACTGTAAAGGGCAGGCAGGTGATTGTGCTAGCTCACCTGAATACAGTTATTCTCTATACTGTGACAGGCAGGCAGGTGATTGTGCTAGCTGCAGACAGTTTTCACCTAAAGCTAACTGAAAACAATTGCTGCTTTTCCCATACTAACACCACAGCAGGCAGTTGATTCTGATAGCTGCATTATCAGTACAGACAAATATATATATATATATATACATCCCACCTTTGTGCAGCTACATGTCACTGCAGGCCATTAGTATGTCTGGAAGGCAAACAATGAGAGGCAGACAGTCACGAGGCAATAAAAGAGGGCAAGCAGGCTCTGTGTCTAGATACAACAGTGCTGCTGGTCGTGGACACGGTGCATCCTCATCAGCACGTGGCCGTGGGACACGCTCGTCCTTCTTTTCGGCAGCTGGCCATGTTTAGCCGCAACATGCCCAAGACTTGGTAGAGTGGATGACCAAGCCGTCCTCCTCCTCCTCATCCTCTCTCACCCAGGCTTAGGGTACTTTGTCTGGCAAAGCAGCTGCCAAAGTGGCCTCTTCCCTTGGCTCAATGGCATCAGTCACTCCTTCCCTAGCCCCACCATGTCCTCCTGAGGAGTCCCCTGAACTGTTTGAGCACATTGTTGGGTACATGCTCCAGGAGGATGCCCAGCGTTTTGAAGGCTCCGATGATGGAACCCAGCTGGAGGAAGGCAGTAACGTGAGCTCAGAGAGAGGGGGTAGTAACGTGAGCCCAGAGAGAGGGGGTGCCCAACAAGGTCAGCTATCTGGCAGTCATGTTCCCCCAGCTGCAGCATGCTGCCAGATTGGCTCCAGTGATGAGGAGGGAGGGGATGATGAGGTCGCTGACTCCACGTGGGTGCCTGATAGGAGAGAGGAGGAGGCACATCTCCAACAAGGCAGGATGCCCTCCATGGGCCAGCTTAAGGGCAGCACACCAATTGCATCACACCGCAGAGCTCTGCATGTGCAGGGCGCTGCTGTCTCTGCACGTTATTCAAAAAGTTCTTTGGTGTGGGCCTTTTTTCAGACGTGTGCAGCAGATCACACCTTTGCCATTTGCAACATACAGGTCCTTCTCAAAAAATTAGCATATTGTGATAAAGTTCATTATTTTCTGTAATGTACTGATAAACATTAGACTTTCATATATTTTAGATTCGTTAAACACAACTTGAAGTAGTTCAAGCCTTTTCTTGTTTTAATATTGATGATTTTGGCATACAGCTCATGACAACCCAAAATTCCTATCTCAAAAAATTAGCATATCATGAAAAGGTTCTCTAAACAAGCTATTAACCTAATCATCTGAATCAACTAATTAACTCTAAACACCTGCAAAAGATTCCTGAGGCTTTTAAAAACTCCCAGCCTGGTTCATTACTCAAAACCGCAATCATGGGTAAGACTGCCGACCTGACTGCTGTCCAGAAGGCCATCATTGACACCCTCAAGCAAGAGGGTAAGACACAGAAAGAAATTTCTGAACGAATAGGCTGTTCCCAGAGTGCTGTATCAAGGCACCTCAGTGGGAAGTCTGTGGGAAGGAAAAAGTGTGGCAGAAAGCGCTGCACAATGAGAAGAGGTGACCGGACCCTGAAGAAGATTGTGGAGAAGGACCGATTCCAGACCTTGGAGGACCTGCGGAAGCAGTGGACTGAGTCTGGAGTAGAAACATCCAGAGCCACTGTGAACAGGCGTGTGCAGGAAATGGGCTACAGGTGCCGCATTCCCCAGGTCAAGCCACTTTTGAACCAGAAAAAGCGGCAGAAGCGCCTGACCTGGGCTACAGAGAAGCAGCACTGGACTGTTGCTCAGTGGTCCAAAGTACATTCAGAAATCAAGGTGCCAGAGTCTGGAGGAAGACTGGGGAGAGGGAAATGCCAAAATGCCTGAAGTCCAGTGTCAAGTACCCACAGTCAGTGATGGTCTGGGGTGCCATGTCAGCTGCTGGTGTTGGTCCACTGTGTTTTATCAAGGGCAGGGTCAATGCAGCTAGCTATCAGGAGATTTTGGAGCACTTCATGCTTCCATCTGCTGAAAAGCTTTATGGAGATGAAGATTTCATTTTTCAGCACGACCTGGCATCTGCTCACAGTGCCAAAACCACTGGTAAATGGTTTACTGACCATGGTATTACTGTGCTCAATTGGCCTGCCAACTCTCCTGACCTGAACCCCATAGAGAATCTGTGGGATATTGGGAAGAGAAAGTTGAGAGACGCAAGACCCAGCACTCTGGATGAGCTTAAGGCCGCTATCGAAGCATCCTGGGCCTCCATAACACCTCAGCAGTGCCACAGGCTGGTTGCCTCCATGCCACGCCGCATTGAAGCAGTCATTTCTGCAAAAGGATTCCCGACCAAGTATTGAGTGCATAACTGAACATAATTATTTGAAGGTTGACTTTTTTTGTATTAAAAACACTTTTCTTTTATTGGTCGGATGAAATATGCTAATTTTTTGAGATAGGATTTTTGGGTTTTCATGAGCTGTATGCCAAAATCATCAATATTAAAACAAGAAAAGGCTTGAACTACTTCAGTTGTGTGTAATGAATCTAAAATATATGAAAGTCTAATGTTTATCAGTACATTACAGAAAATAATGAACTTTATCACAATATGCTAATTTTTTGAGAAGGACCTGTATGTCTAAAGTGTATCTCGCGTGGCCAAAACATCAACCGCTTGGGCACCACGTGCTTGACCAGGCATATGTCAACCTGCCATGCAGTCCGTTGGCAAGCTTACCAAAAAGACCCACACCAAAGAACAAAGCGGACCTCTCCCTGCTCCTCATCAGCTGGGATCTCCAACCCCACTATACCTTTAGTCCTCTCAGAAACCTGCACTGAGAGGAATGAAGGTGTGGAATTAGGTGTGTCACAGCCAAGTACTTGCGGGAAATCTGCTATCGGTACACTGACGTCCGATTGTACCAGGCAAATTTCCCTGGCCCAGCTGCTGCACCGCTGAAAGAAGTTTGCTCCCAGCCATCCACATGCCCAGCAGTTGAATGCTAGCTTGGCTAAATTGCTATCACTTCAACTGCTGCCTTTTCAGTTGGTAGACTCTGCCCCCTTCTGTGAGTTTGTGGAATGTGCGGTTCCTCAGTGGCAGGTTCCCAAACGCCACTTTTTCTCACGGAAGGCGATTCCGGCTCTCTACCAGCATGTGGAAGGCAATGTCTTGGCCTCGCTGGACAGAGCGGTCAGTGGTAAGGTGCATATTACCGCTGACTCATGGTCCAGCAGGCATGGACAGGGACATTACCTAACTTTCACGGCGCATTGGGTGACTCAGCTGGCAGCTGGGAAGGATGCAGGACAAGGTGCAATAGTGTTGGATGTTGTTCCACCACAACGTCTCCAAAATTTTACTACTGGTGATTCTGACACACCTCTCTCCTCCACCCCCTCCTCTTCTTCTTCCTCCATGGCCACTTCCTCTGCTGATTTGTCCTCGGAACCAGCGGTGCTCCATAGGCGTTGAAGGGGCTACGCAAGTTCGCAGGCAAAAAGATGCCATGCGGTGCTTGAGCTGGTGTGCTTGGGGGACAGGAGCCACACTGGGGCAGAGATTCTGTCAGCTCTGCAGGGGCAGGCTCAGAGGTGGTTGACGCCATGCCAGCTTAAGCCAGGAAAGGTGGTTTCCGACAATGGCACCAACCTCCTCTCCGCCCTCCGACAGGGACAACTGACCCATGTGCCCTGTTTGTCTCACGTCCATAACTTGGTGGTGCAGCGGTTCTTGGGCAGGTACCCGGGCTTACAGGGAGGTCCTGAAGCAGGCCAGGAAACTCTGTGGGCATTTCCGCCGGTCATATAATGCCAGTGCTCGACTGGCTGACCTGCAAAAGGATTACAACCTGCCCAAGAACCGCCTAATCTGTGACATGCCCACCAGGTGGAACTCTATGTTGGCCATGCTGCAGCGGCTGCACATGCAGCAGAGGGCCTTTAATGAGTATCTGTTGCAATATGGCACCAGGACAGTGTCAGGTGAGCTTGGATTTTTTTCCCCACGCCAGTGGGCCATGATCAGGGATGCATGCACTGTCCTGGCACCATTTGAGGAGGCCACGAGGATGGTGAGCAGTGACAGTGCATGCATCAGTGACACTGTCCCTCTTGTCCACCTGTTGGAGCACACGCTGCGTGGAATATTGGACAGGGCACTTGAGGCAGAACAGAGGCAGGAAGAGGGGGACTTCCTTACCTCTCAAGGCCCCCTTTTTCCAGACAGTGTTCCTGCTGGCCCGGCTATCACACAGGAAGAGGTGGAGGAGGAGGATTGTGTCAGCATGGAGGTGGAGACTAGCACTCAGCATCAGCAGCAATCTTCAAGGGATCAATTACAGTCCCAAGACACCCATGGACATGTACGTGGCTGGGAGGAGGAGGCATGTTGTCCTCAGTGACTCAGAGGACTCCGCACCGAATGCCTCAGCAAACCTACGCTGCATGGCCTCCCTGATCCTGCAAAGCCTGCAGAAGGATCCTCGTATTCGTGCGATAAAGGAGAGGGATCATTACTGGCTGGCAACCCTCTTTGATCCATGTTACAAGGGTAAGGTTGTAGACCTTATCTTGCCATCGCAGAGGGAGCAGAGGATGAGGCATCTTTGGGAGGCCTTGCAGAAAGGTCTGTGCAACGCATTACCGATGCGTTTCAGACAATTTTTTAGTCCGCAGCCTCAAGGTATGATCGGTTCCAGCAACCATCGCTAGCGTCTGGTTTACATGGTGCAGGAATACCTAGGGGCAAGATCAGACTTGTACACCTTTCCCATCGAAAATCCTCTGGGTTACTGGGTCTTGAAGATGGATCACTGGCCAGAGCTTGCACAGTATGCAATTGAGATACTGGCCTGTCCTGCATCCAGCGTTCTTTCGAAACGCACATTCAGTGCTGCTGAAGGCTTTGTAACCAATCACAGGGTGCGCCTGTCAACCGACTTGGTCGATCGACTGACCTTCATAAAAATTAATCAGTCTTGGATTACCACCAGCTACCAAGCACCTGATGCTGATATAACAGAATAATTTTCTTTTAAATGTCAGATCCCTTCAAGACTGCCTATGCTGATGCAGAGTGACTATCCTGTTATGCTGAGTGACTATCCTCTTCCTCCTCAATAATCATGCTGATAGCTTGAAAGAACATTTTTGGTTCTGGGCACCGCCACCAGTGGCTAAGGCCCAATTTTTCAGCCCCTGTTTAACAGGGGCGTGTAATTACAATTTTTGATGCAATGCTTTTCAGCAGGGCTCATTGCTGCGCTCCAATTACAGTATCTGTGAGGGGTTGCAGTGTTGTGGCACCAGCACCAGTGCCTAAGGCCCAAATTTTCTGCCCCTGTTTAACAGGGGCACATAATAACAATTCTTGATAAAAGAGAAAGTAGGGTGACTCAGCGCAAAGGAAATCAAACACAACACAGTATTCAGAACTGCTGCCTCTACTTATTGCTGCCTCCTGGGTAGGTGGAGCAAGGGATATGAAAGAGAATGAGGGGTGTAGTGGTGGCACTGTTCTTATATAAAAGCCAAATGTAATGGTAACAGAACGGTCTCTGCCGGGTGTTTACTGTTTGCCCTATGGGTATGAAAATGTATTCAGAGCCTTGGTATGGATGTTAGATGGAACCTCAAGTGGAATTACGAATAAAATATAGAAAAATATCAAATAAAATAGGGTTGTCTCTGCCAGGTGTTTGCTTAACCTTGGTGATAGCCTTGGTTTTCAGAAGGTGGTTGTATTAATGGGTGTACAAGTGGTTGAGAGAATGGGTAAATATAAATAAATCAGATGGATTATCCAATTTTGGCTCAGCCGGGTGTTTGCTAACCACAAACTAGTTAATAAAGTGCTGTTTAGGAAATTGCTATGTGTGTCACAAAAGATACAAAATGAGTGAATAAATTACAATGAATTACAATGAATTGAGATGTTGTCTCGGCCAGGTGTTTACTGAGCCTAGCTGATATTGATCCCATGACGGACCTATCTTTGGTCAGGGCTCTATATGCACCATACCCATTGTACCAGATTCCATGTAAGTACTCAAGATGGGCTTTTATGTTCCATCATCTATTTCCTTTGACCAGAAATAAGATTTAGTTATTTACACTTCATTATATATTTTTTAGATGTCCTGAGCACTAGCCCCTGAAGAGTGTAACTTATATACGAAACGCGTCGGGCATTAGAAAACACATCAACTCAGTTGACAACATAATCATTTACTTATGCTTTTACTGGTTTTATATGCCAATTTTTTCATGTTTTTAGCGCTTGTTGCCATGTGATATCTGTACATATGTAATTCACTGAATGTATTCCATTATCCATACGGATCACTATGTGGCACCTGGTCACACACTGATGTACCTTGTTGCTTATATTGTGCATACCCATACTTATGTGTGTGTAACTCTAGGGAATCGCATCAACCAGAATGTTTTTCCTTCCATGTGATTTCTGTTTTGGAGATGTGTCATGCGTTTATTTTTGAATAAACATGTACCTTTTTTACCTACACCATGCCTACAGTCTCACTCAAAGTCCCAAACTTCCAAGAATACAATTATTTCCAAACATACGTAAGGCGGAGTCAAATATTAAAGATGCATGGGAATTAAACCTACAAATGTGTTCCATCCAGATGATTGAGATCTTATGCAATCAATACAATACAGATATTACTAATCTAGATGTAGAAATACAAGAATGGCAGAATAGTCATGACAACATAATTGCCTATGAGGGGTACCAAGAACGTGACAAAAAACTTAAAGGACAAGTAACTAAATATGCTACTAACCTGATTAAATCTAAAGAAACAAAATTTCTAAGAGATAAAAGAGCTTATGAGAACAACATAGCTTACAAATGGTCACAATCAGGCCCACAGCGCAACAAAACCTTTCAGAATCGTGATCTTCCCCCTACCAACATAGACAGAGTAGAGTCAGATTCTTCATCTGCCTCCTCTGCTTCCTATGTTCCCATAGGACTACGAGTGGGGAAAACATCAGAATCCTCTGATAATAGGAAAAATGATAGTGATACAAGCATACAGGGACATTCAAAGTCACAAGGTCACAAGGTCACACTTTCCCATAAAAGACAAGCGCTCACGATCTCAGAGATTACAACAGCATTCACCAGGAGCAGTACTGAATAATACCACGTTTACTTTATCGTCATCTATAGCCAGCGTGGAATAAATGTCCCTGCCAGTGGGACCTACAGTATTCTACAGCAATCTTTCAACACTGCCGTTCCAGGCAGTAGCACAATACCGGAATTACGTACAGCACCAATATTTACTACAGGTACCACATTAGACACTAGGAGAACATCTGTGACTGCCACCGCACCATGTACATTAAACCAGGTATTAAAGGTAAAACAGACCATCCCGGTCCCCCTTTAGATGGAGGTTGGGAGAATCACGATATTATTAACTTAACCTCATGTTCACTAACAGCGGATGAATACACTGTTTTACAATTGGGTCTAACATTATGCCCCGATGGTGAAGCGGATAAATTCGAATTAGTTAAAGATCTCCATTTATTTGCCAGGCGCCTCATGTATAAGGTTCTCTATGATAAAGAGCAAAATCCAAAGAATCCTCTTTACTACAATTATTTTAGCATTAGACAATGTCACCATAAACGAACTGAGGGAGTTACAAGATCTCATGGAATTATGGGATGAAAGTAACCCTGAGGAAGAAGGCTGGACACTAGTGATGAGCCGAACACCCCCGGGTTCGGTTCGCACCAGAACCCGCAAACGGACCGAAAGTTCGCACAAACTTTAGAACCCTATTAAATACAATGGATGCGAACGTTCAAAATCTAAAGTGCTAATTATAACGACTATTATGCATGTTATTGTCCTAAAAAGGGTTTGGGAACCCGGGTTCTGCACCAGGGGACATGTATCAATGCAAAAATAAGTTTTAAAAACGGCCGTTTTTCTGGAGCAGTCATTTTAATGATGCATAAAGTGAAAAAAAAGTCAAATATTCCTTTAAATATCGTACCTGGGGAGTGTCTAAAGTATGCCTGTGAAGTGCCACGTGTTTCCCGTGTTTAGAACTGTCCCTGCACAAAATTACATTTCTAAAGGAAAAAAAGCCATTTAAAACTGCTTGCGGCTTTAATGTAATGTCTGGTCCCGGTAATATGGATGAAAATCTTTAAGAAAAATGGCATAGCTACCCCATCACACACCCCCCCCCTCCTACCCCAGCCCATTACCAGCCCCTTTGGGTCTTGTATGGATATTAAGGGGAACCCCGCACACAAAATAAAAAAGGCCCTATATACTCTGAACAGCCGTATACAGGCGGTGCATACAAGACAGGGACTGTAGGTTTGTTCTTATGTAGAATCTGTTTGTAATTTTGAACAGGTACATTGTTTAAGTGTAGCTCCAGCCAAAAAATCTATTTTTAAGCTTTTTGGAAAACATAGGGAAGGGTTATCACCCCTGTAACATTTGTTTTGCTGTCTGTGCAGTGTGCACCTGTTCAGAACAGTTCACCTCACTTTCCGTCCTAATGACAAATGTTTTTTGAAAAATTGGGGTTTTTATTGAAACAAGAATTGGTGATAAAGAATCAGTGGAGAGGAGACACTTTTTTTCCCATATTAACTCTTACAGGAGAGAATTTGCCTTCCGAGTGGTAGATTTCCTCTCACTTCCTGTTGTATCCTTCCGTTTGCAAGGAGCAGTCGTTTGTAAGTTGGATGTTTGAAAGTAGGGGCCTGCCATATATACTCAGCTGAAATTTGCCCCTTACATGTTGGTGTTGCCACAACACTGTGAGCCCTCACAGTTACTCTTGGTGGGCGCATGAATGGGCCCTGCTGTGAATTATTAGATCAAGAATTGTAATTGCATGCCCCTGTTGAACAGGGGCTGAAAAATTGGGCCTTTGGTGGTGGTGGTGGTGGTGGTGTTGACACAACACTGTAAGGCCTCACAGTTAGTCTTGGTGGGCGCAGGAATGGGCCCTGCTGTGAATTATTAGATCAAGAATTGTAATTACATGCCCCTGTTAAACAGGGGCAGAAAAATTGAGCCTTAGGCACTGGTGCCACAACACTGTAACCCCTCACAGATACTGTACTTGGAGCACAGCAATGAGCCCTGTTGCAAAGTATTGCATCAAAAATTGTAATTACACGCCCCTGTTAAACAGGGGCTGAAAAATTGGGCCTTAGCCACTGGTGCTGGTGCCACGACACTGCAACCACTCCCAGATACTCTAGTTGGAGTGCAGGAATGAGCCCTGCTGCAAAGCATTGCATAAAAAATTGTAATAACACACCCCTGTTAAACAGGGGCTGAAAAATTGGGCCTTAGCCACTGGTGGCGGCACCCAGAAACAAAAATGTTCTTCCAAGCTATCATCGTCAATCGGATCATTGAGGAGGAGGAGGATAGTCAGTCAACATAACAGGACAGTCTCTCAGCATCAGTCTTGAAGGGATGTGACATTTGAAAATAAATTAGTCTGTTATATCAGCTTCAGGTGTTTGGTAGTTGGTGGTGATCCAAGACTGGTTCATCTTTATGAAGGTCAGTCGATCAACAGAGTCGGTGGACAGGCGCACCCTGTGATCCGTGACAAATCCTCCAGCAGCACTGAATGTGCGTTCTGAAAGAACGCTGGATGCAAGACAGGCCAGTAGCTCAATTGCATACTGTGCAAGCTCTGGCCAGTGATCCATCCTCAAGACCCAGTAAGCCAGAGGATTTTCGGTGGGGAAGGTGTCCAAGTCTGACCTTGCCCCTAGGTATTCCTGCACCATGTATATCAGACGCTGGCGATGGTTGCTGGAACCGATCATACCTTGGGGCTGCGGACTAAAGAATTGTCTGAACGCTTTGGTCAGACGGCCACCTTCCCCACCGCTCCTTCTTTGACTGACCGAAGCCTCAGCAACTCGTTGTCCAGGACCAGGAGTTTGTAACCTCCCAGTCTCTGGGAACGCGTTGCACAGACCTTTCTGCAAGGCCTCCCGGAGTTGTCTCATCCTCTGCTCCCTCTGCGACGGTAAGATAAGGTCCGCAACCTTACCCTTGTACCGTGGATCAAGGAGAGTGGCCAGCCTGTAATGGTCCCTCTCCTTGATCCGAAGAATACGAGGATCCTTCCGCAGACTTTGCAGGATCAGGGAGGCCATGCAGCGTAGGTTAGCTGAGACATTCAGTCCGGAGTCCTCTGGGTCACTAAGGACGACATGATCCGCAGCCACCTCCTCCCAGCCACGTACAAGTCCACTGGTTTCTTGGGACTGTAAATCATCCCTAAAAGACTGCTGCTGATGATGCTGAGTGCCAGGCTCCACCTCCATGCTGACACAATCCTCCTCCTCCTCCTCCTCCTCTTCTTCCTGTGCGATGGGTGGGACAGAAGGAACACTGTCTGGGTAAAGGGGGCCTTGAGAGGCAAGGAAGTCCTCCTCTTCCTTCCTCTGTTCTGCCTCAAGTGCCCTGTCCATTATTCCACGCAGCGTATGTTCCAACAGGTGGACAAGAGGTACAGTGTCACTGATGCATGCACTGTCACTGCTCACCATCCTCGTGGCCTCCTCAAATGGTGCCAGGACAGTGCATGCATCCCTGATCATGCTCCACTGGCGTGGTGAAAAAAACCCAAGCTCCCCTGACCCTGTCCTGGTGCCGTAGTCGCACAGGTACTCATTGATGGCCCTCTGCTGCATGTGCAGCCGCTGCAGCATGGCCAACGTTGAGTTCCACCTGGTGGGCATGTCACATATAAGGCGGTTCTTGGGCAGGTTCAACTCCTTTTGCAGCTCAGCCAGGCGAGCACTGGCATTATAAGATCTGCGGAAATGCACACAGACTTTCCTGGCCTGCCTCAGGACATCCTGTAAGCCCGGGTACCTGCCCAAGAACCGCTGCACCACCAGGTTAAGGACGTGAGCCACACAGGGCACATGGGTCAGTTGTCCCTGTCGGAGAGCGGAGAGGAGGTTGGTGCCATTGTTGCAAACTACCATTCCTGGCTTAAGCTGGCGTGGCGTCAACCACCTCTCGGCCTGCCCCTGCAGAGCAGACAGAACCTCTGCCCCAGTGTGGCTCCTGTCCCCCAAACACACCAGCGCAAGCACGGCATGGCATCTTTTTGCCTGCGTACTTGCGTAGCCCCTTGAACGCCTACGGAGCACCGCTGGTTCCGAGGACAAAGCACAGGAAGAGGCCACGGAGGAAGAAGAAGAGGAGGGGGTGGAGGACAGAGGTGTGTCACAACCAGTAGTAGCATTTTAGAGGTGTGGCGGTGGAACAACCTCCAACACTACTGCACCTTGTCCTGCATCCTTCCCAGCTGCCAAAAGAGTGACTCAATGGGCCGTGAAAGAAAGGTAACGTCCCTGTCCATGCCTGCTGGACCATGAGTCAGCGGTAATATGCACCTTACCGCTGACCGCCCTGTCCAGCGAGGCATGGACATTGCCTTCCACATGCCGGTAGAGAGCAGGAATCGCCTTCCGTGAGAAAAAGTGGCATTTGGGAACCTGCCACTGAGGAACCGCACATTGCACAAACTCACGGAAGGGGGCCGAGTCTACCAACTGAAAAGGCAGCAGTTGAAGCGCTAGCAATTTAGCCAAGCTAGCATTCAACCGCTGGGCATGTGGATGGCTGGGAGTGAACTTCTTTCGACGGTCCAGCAGCTGGGGCCGGGAAATTTGCCTGCTAGAATCGGACGTTGGTGTACTGCTAGTAGAGTGCCCGCAAGTACTTGGCTGTGACACACCTAATTCTACACCTTCATTCCTCTCAGAGCAGGTTTCAGAGAGGACTGAAGGTATAGTGGGGTTGGAGATCCCAGCTGATGCGGTGCAAGAAGAGGTCAGCTTTGTTCTTTGGTGTGGGTTTTTAAGGTAGGCTTGCCAACGAGCTGCATGGCAGGTCAACATATGTCTGGTCAAGCATGTGGTGCCCAAGCGGGTGATGTTTTGGCCACGCGATATACGCTTGAGACATATGTTGCAAACAGCAGCTGTGCGATCTGATGCACTCGACTCAAAAAAGGCCCACACCAAAGAACTTTTTGAATACCGGGCAGAGGCAGCGCCCTGCACAGGCGGAGCTCTGCGGTGTGATTCCGTCGATGTGCTGCCCTTAAGCTGGCCCCCCCGAGGGCATCCTGCCTCGTTGGAGATGTGCCTCCTCCTCATCCTCCTCCTCCTCCTCTCTCCTATTAGGCACCCACGTGGAGTCAGTGACCTCATCATCCCCTCCCTCCTCATCACTGGAGCCAATCTGGCAGTATGCTGCAGCTGCTGGAACATGACTGCCAGATTGGTGTCCTTCTTGAGCATCCCCTCTCTCTGCTCTCACACTACTGCCTTCCTCTAGCTGGGTATCATCATCAGACCCTTCGAAACACTGGGCATCCTCCTGGAGCATGTACCCAACACTGTGCTCAAACAGTTCGGGGGACTCCTCAGGAGGACATGGTTGGTCTAGGGAAGGAGTGACTGATGATAACATTGATACCAGGGAAGAGGACGCTTTGGCAGCTGCTTTGTCAGTACCCTGAGCCTGGGTGAGAGAGGATGAGGAGGATGAGGAGGGCTTGGTCATCCACTCTACCAAGTCTTCGGCATGATGCGGCTCAACACGTCCAGCTGCCGAAAAGAAGGACAAGCGTGTCCCATGGCCACGTGCTGATGGCGATGCACCGCGTCTACGACCAGCACTGTTGTCTCTAGACACAGAGCCTGCTTGCCCTCTTTTTTTGGCTCCTGACTGTCTGCCTCTCCTTGTTTGCCTTCCAGACATTCTAATGGCCTGCAGGGAAATGGGAAAAGCAGCAATACAGGCTAAGTTAAGGTGTAATATGGTCAGGAGGCACACTCCACCCGCTGTAAGTGCCGCAAAATCCTGTTGGTGTAACACACCAGGAAAAAGCAGCAATACAGGCTAAGTTAAGGTGTAATATGGTCAGGAGGCACACTCCGCCCGCTGTAAGTGCCGCAAAATCCTGTTGGTGTAACACACCAGGAAAAAGCAGCAATACAGGCTAAGTTAAGGTGTAATATGGTCAGGAGGCACACTCCGCCTGCTGTAAGGCGCCGCAAAATCCTGTTGGTGTAACACACCAGGAAAAAGCAGCAATACAGGCTAAGTTAAGGTGTAATATGGTCAGGAGGCACACTCCGCCCACTGTAAGTGCCGCAAAATCCTGTTGGTGTAACACACCAGGAAAAAGCAGCAATACAGGCTAAGTTAAGGTGTAATATGGTCAGGAGGCACACTCCGCCCACTGTAAGTGCCGCAAAATCCTGTTGGTGTAACACACCAGGAAAAAGCAGCAATACAGGCTAAGTTAAGGTGTAATATGGTCAGGAGGCACACTCCGCCCGCTGTAAGTGCCGCAAAATCCTGTTGGTGTAACACACCAGGAAAAAGCAGCAATACAGGCTAAGTTAAGGTGTAATATGGTCAGGAGGCACACTCCGCCCGCTGTAAGTGCCGCAAAATCCTGTTGGTGTAACACGCCAGGAAAAAGCAGCAATACAGGCTAAGTTAAGGTGTAATATGGTCAGGAGGCACACTCCGCCCGCTGTAAGTGCCGCAAAATCCTGTTGGTGTAACACACCAGGAAAAAAGCAGCAATACAGGCTAAGTTAAGGTGTAATATGGTCAGGAGGCACACTCCGCCCGCTGTAAGTGCCGCAAAATCCTGTTGGTGTAACACACCAGGAAAAAAGCAGCAATACAGGCTAAGTTAAGGTGTAATATGGTCAGGAGGCACACTCCGCCCGCTGTAAGTGCCGCAAAATCCTGTTGGTGTAACACACCAGGAAAAAGCAGCAATACAGGCTAAGTTAAGGTGTAATATGGTCAGGAGGCACACTCCGCCAGCTGTAAGTGCCGCAAAATCCTGTTGGTGTAACACACCAGGAAAAAGCAGCAATACAGGCTAAGTTAAGGTGTAATATGGTCAGGAGGCACACTCCACCCGCTGTAAGTGCCACAAAATCCTGTTGGTGTAACACACCAGGAAAAAGCAGCAATACAGGCTAAGTTAAGGTGTAATATGGTCAGGAGGCACACTCCGCCCGCTGTAAGTGCCGCAAAATCCTGTTTGTGTAACACACCAGGAAAAAGCAGCAATACAGGCTAACTTCAGGCGTAATATGATCAGGAGGCACACTCCGCCCGCTGTAAGTGCCGCAAAATCCTGTTTGTGTAACACACCAGGAAAAAGCAGCAATACGGGCTAACTTCAGGTGTATAATGTGCAGGAGGCTTAGCAACAATGACACTGACACTGTCCCCTGCCTATCCTTCTCTCTCCCTGCACACAAGGTTTATCAAAGTATATGACACTGACACTCTCCCTGCCTATCCTTCTCTCTCCCTGCACACAAGGTTTAGCAAAGAATATGACACTGACACTGTCCCCTGCCTATCCTTCTCTCTCCCTGCACACAAGGTTTATCAAAGTATATGACACTGACACTCTCCCTGCCTATCCTTCTCTCTCCCTACACACAAGGTTTAGCAAAGAATATGACGCTGACACTCTCCCTGCCTATCCTTCTCTGTCCCTACACACAAGGTTTAGCAAAGAATAGATTTGACAAGATTTGACACTGTCCCTGCCTATCCTTCACTTTCCCTGCTCCGGAACACACTACACAAGGCCGCCGCGCTGGCGGCCTTTTATAGTGTGGGCGTGTACTAAACCCCCTCAGCTATAATTGGCCACAGGCATCCTGCCTGTGGCCAATCATTGCTCTCCTCACTGCCGGCGCTGTAATTGGCCAAGCATGCAGGGTCACAGTGCATGCTTGGCCAATCACAGCGCCGGGATTACACTGCGATGGCGCAGTGTATTGTGGGCCGTTCGCGTCACTCGAATTTGGCGCGAATGGCCCAAATCGTTCGTTGTTCGCCGAACGCGCGAACAGCCGATGTTCGAGTCGAACCTATGTTCGACTCGAACACCGAGCTCATCCCTACTGGACACATATAGTGCCAGGTGTTAATCCCGGTGTCAGGTCACCTGTGGCCAGATGACAGATGCACACCCTAGGGGGTCAGGAGTGCACCACAAGGTAGTGAACCCTATGGCTGACTGCTGTGGATAGGATACTGGGTGGTTGTGGAAAGCGGGACCAGAGGAGCACAACCGGGATCCACAGGAAGCTAGAGCCGAGATTCCCCAGGGCGCGGAGTCTAAGACCCAGCAGGTCTTCACCAGAGCCTCTAGTGGTGAGGATGTTACGCTGCAGCTAGGTCCAGGTCGCGACCCCTAGCTCACGCCTCGTAGGGTAAGGAGGAAAGAGGGGAAGCAGCAGCACAGGATACAAGAATAGTGAGGGGAAAGGCCAAGGTCAGGGCAACAAGCAGATAAGGATAAACGAAGGACAAGCCGAAGGTCAATGGTCACAAGCAGACAGGGATAGTCAGGAACAAGCCAATATCGTAACAGAGAGACAGACGTAGCACACGGCAGGCAGGAACCCAAACACACAATGCTTAAACAAACACGTTGATCAACAAAGCAGGCTTGCAGTGCACAGGTTAATATAGTGTTCTGTGATAGGGCCTGGGGTGGAGTCAGGCTGGGAGGAGATTATAAAGGAAGCCAGGTGAAAGGGTCTGGCCTCTAAGTGAACACATGAGGAGGAAAGGTAAGCTGACAGACAAACATTACTGCGTATCCATGACACCCGGCACTCATATCCACGCTAGACAATCTAAACCTGTTTTCATACCTCTAAAAACATACAAGCCCAAATCACGATCATTCCCTGTTTTACAGGATAATCCCAACATATGGGCATTAGTCCTACAAGTTACTAAAGAAATTGAAGCCACGGATTGGCTATCCGGCCCACAACCTAACCTTCCCACTAGGCTCAAACAAGCACTAAACTCCCTGCGGAATGACGACGGTGTTGTCATCAAGCCATCGGACAAGGGTGGCAACACCGTCCTCATGGGCAGGAAAGGATATGAACTGATGTGCTTCGACACCATACGCAACAGAGAATAGTATCAACCTGTGTCTGCTGCTTTTGTGTCACTAAGCATTAAACACTACAGTAACATCATAGCTCATGCACATAATGCTGGCACCATAGACGAAAACACTTACAAATTTTTTAACATTGAGAATCCACGCACACCTACATTTTATGCGCTACCGAAAATGCATAAAGGCAAATTACCTCCACCTGGACGCCCCATAATCTCCAGTTGCGGTTCGCTCACAGAGAACGCAAGCAGGATAATAGACGAATATCTTTATCCACATGTTAGAAGTTTATCTTCACATGTGAAAGAAACTATTGAACTTTTGAAAATTATAGATGGTTTACAAGTCCCGGCAGGAGCCTGGTTAGTGGCTATAGATATAGAGGCCCTCTATAATTCTATTCCACATAAATGAGGCATAGATGTGGTACATACCTTTCTAGACGAGAGAGACAATGATTCACGCAAATACAACAACTTTGTTCTAGAAATGTTGACCTGAAGGGTCTGGTATGGATTTTTGGGGGGAACCCCACGCCATTCTTTTTTAAATTTGCCACAGGGTCCCCCTTAATATCCATACTAGACCTGAAGGGCCTGGTAATTGAATTTTGGAGGGACACCCAACCATTTTTTTTATTTTTTTATGTTTTTCAATGACTTTCAATGACTTTTATCTGTATTGCCGGGACCCGACAATTCATTACAGCCGCGAGTAGTTTTAAATGACTTTTTTTCCTTTAGAAATGACATTTTGTGCAGGGACAGTTCTAAACACGGTAAACATGCGCTACTTTACAGGCATACTATAGACACCCCCCAGGTACTAAATTTTAAGGAATATTTCACTTTTATTGTTTCACTTTAAGCATTATTAAAATCACTGCTCCCGAAAAAAATGCAGTTTTTAAAACTTTTTTTTGCGTTGATACATGTCCCCTGGGGCAGGACCCGGGTCCCTAAACACTTTTTATGACAATAACTTGCATATTAACCTTTAAAATGAGCACTTTTGAATTTTTATGTTCGTGTCCCATAGACTTTAACGGTGTTCAAACAAATTTTTTGCCTGTTGCAATGTTCTGGTGCAAACCGAACCGGGGGGTGTTCGGATCATCCCTAGTGCTTGTCTACTTCTGAAAATTCTGCACCACAAGTGGCAGGTATTCAGCCACCACTTTTTTTTCCCAGAAAGCCATCCCTGCTTTACACTTCTGCAAAAAGTTGATACTATGTTAAGAAGTATTTTGCTTGACCTGAAAAGAAATCACTGATCACCTCCTAAAGGAAATTGTTCAATCCACTGATTTGGAAAATACATTTTAGGACCACTTGGATGCCGTTGCTGGCCATAAAAAGATCATGAATCACTCTGCATTCAAGATTGCATGCATAAAAAAGGTCTTACCTTTTAAATTTGTAGATCTGTGGTCTATCGAATGCCTGAAAATAGATCAGGTTCACTGAGCTCTATTTTGCAGAAAACCCAAAGGTCCTCCAAGGGGCATTATCATTAAGCATTTATATTTTCACAAAATGAAGCATAATTTACAAATGGCACAAGGAAAAATTTCTCAACCACCAATATTCTTTCAGGGTAATGTCTACAAGGTGTTCAATAACTTGAAGCCCTCAACTATTTCTAAAAACAGATTCCTTCAGCCGTGCCTGGATGTGTTAATTCTCTATCAAATCTCATTTAAATGGGGCTTTCTCTTTTGTTTGCCCTTTTCATATTGGGTTCACCAACATTCCTGCACATCCCTGGAGGAGATACAGTCCCAACTTGATGACTTTCACCTTACTGACTTTACCTTCTTCTAATAAGAGGATTTGGGCCTTTTGTCTATTCATATAGATTCAGGAGCCACTTTTTCAACAATTCTCCTTTCCTAAATATTTTTGTAACCAATAACCACAAATTTATATGAGCAATGCTACTCGTAAGTGTATAGAAAAGTGTAGAGGAAATCTAATAGGCCGTAAGAGATCAGCTAATTTTATTTGTCGTTTTTGAAATAACATCAGGTAGATACCTGATTTTACAGGTCTCTTACAGGACACTGAGATTACAAATGTCTCCAAATAAGCCCTGAACCATTTTTTTACTCATGATCATCTAATCATCTCGGAAAGGCATGGTTATCATGTTCGGTCACTCCAATAATTTCCTTTATCCAAACAGAGGTGAATATGGGTACTCATTTATCCAAGGCATATAGGGATTTGCTTTCTCAATAATTATTTGCAGACTAAGCTCAACCCCATCAGATTAGACTACTCTTTTTATTCACCCCCTTATGATGTATTCACCAGGATAGACCATATTTTTGTTGCAGTCTCATTACTGAGGTTGGTTTCCCAGTCCCAAATTCCCTGTCCTCTGGTTTGACCACCCTGTAAAGCCCATACAACTGTCTGCCTTTTTTCTAGATGTAATGCCAAGTTGGATATTTGCATACTAGCAGATCCATCCTTCTTTCCCTGTATCCAGTCATATACTCATACTGTATATCCAGGATTACCTCTCTTTTAATCAGAATCTCAATAGCTTACTATCTCTTTTAAGGGAAGCCCACAAAGTAGTCATCATGGGAACATATTTCAGGTAGAGTAGATTGTGTTCAGCCCAGTTGGAACAAGACTTCTAGACACATATTGACATATTTAAGTCAGACTCATCAAGTTGTAACTAGAGCTAGACTAGAACTTGAACTGGCAAGACAGGACCTCAAACTATTATTAACAGATCATGTTGAAAAGCAATTACTTAGAACAGCTCACAGTTGCTATCTGAAAGGTAATAAACATAATTCTCTTCTAGCTGACAGGCTATGTAACCTTGTCCATCTTTTATCCCCTAGATAGCAGCAAGGTTGTGGGTGCTCTAGGACCATAGCCCCTGTCTGCCCTGTGAATTACTATGCAGAGGTCCCTTCAAAGCCTCAGGTCACGATGCCCATGGCTCTACAGGAGCACCAACATAGCATAAACCAGGGGTAGGCAACCTTAAAGAGGTGGAGATCTACCTGAAAAAACATGGGAGAAGTCAAAGATCACCAGGCACCATCACCCAGTGTCGCTTCCTCACACCTTATTTAAACTTTTAATTGCTGTACTACCATGTCGCAATTGCGTGCATTGCAGGTGGGGTGGGGGTGGTAAAACCCCTGTGGTTGAGTTGTAGTTTTAACGCACTCCAATCCCTTTTCCCTTTAGCTGCTAAGGCAGCAGCCAAAGGTGTACACATGCCACAGTAGTAATTAAGCCCCCTGTTGCTTTTGGTGGATGCTACTGCCTGCAAATAACAATCAAAGTAGATGGGGTGTCAGGAGTACTCACCGAGGCCGAGATGCTGAGAGCGGCATTCCTTGCAGCTGAGCGCACTCCACACCTGGAGGTGATACAGTAGATGGAAGGCACGGGGAGGCACGGGTCTTTACCTGCTAAGGTGACTTGAGTGGTGACCGCTGGAAGGAAACTGGAGCACCCAGTCAGCTAGGTACCAATCTGGTGTGAGAGGCCAGGCTGGGACTCAAACAGGAGAAGGCAAGCAAGGTAGTTCTTTAAGCAGGCAGAGGGTCAAATACAGGAAGCAGGCAGAGTAGAGAATTCCTTAGGCAAGCCGGGGGTCAAACAAAGGAAGCAGGCAGACTAGTGAAGTCCTTAGGCAAGCCGGGGGTCAAACACAGGAAGCAGGCAGAGTAGAGAAGTCCTTCGGCAAGCCGGGGGTCAAACATAGGAAGCAGGCAGAGTAGGTCCAGAACAATCCGGGTCACAACAGGTAGTCACACGATAGCAGGATACTGAAGCAGGAAGACAGGAAGCTGAAAGACAAACCAGCAATTCCTCTAAGCACTTGCTCAGCTTTTATAGGCAGCCAGGAAGTCATGTGATTTCTCTGACAGCTTCTCACTGTCAACTTTGCTGCCATCTAGTGTTCAAAGTATAATATGTTTCTTATAATATGTTTCTCGGACATGGGGCCACTCTGCAAGTGCCCAACAGCTGCATGCTTTTGAGGGGTCCAAGGGGTTAAAGCAGGTGGTGAGAAAGCTACACAACACTGCCTGCTTTAACCCCTTGTTTGTTGTATTGCACAAGGTTGCAGGGCATTTGCGGAATGGCCTCATTTACTTGAATGGGACATGCTTGGCAGGTGCTACACCCACCAACATGAAAGGGTGTATACAGGGTATAGCTCCTGCTGCAGCTGGGTCATGTGTACACCCCTATACACTGCAGCTGAAGAAAGTGCGGCTTGGGTGGGGGTGATAAAAACATATCTTAACTATCTGGTTTTACAACCCCCCAAACTGCAAATGTAAATAAGTTCTTACTGTTCTGAGCCCCCTATTAGGCTGCTTTCACACTCATGTGCTGGGGTTCACCTGCACCACGGGTGCAGCGCAGTGCATCTGCAACTTTCCCGGGTTTGCTGCGCTTTGCCGTAGACTTCTATTATATCCTGCAGGAGTGGTACACTTTCTGAAAGCGCACCAAAACCCCTGCATTCAAAAAGTGCACCAAACCCACAGGATATAATAGAAGTCTAGGGCTAAATGCAGTAAATCCACAAAAAAGCAGCAGGTATAGTTCACTGCACCCGCGTTGTGGGTAAACTGCAGCACATCAGTGTGAAAGCAGCCTTATACCATTATGCCCAATGTATTGCTTCACACTGACCGGAAGATCTCTTCTTTCCTGCTGATAGCACCACTCTGGAGACCGCTAGATGGGATAAGAGATGGAGTGAAGTTGGTATCACTCTGCATGGGACAGGAGCTGGCACTACAGAGGATGCATCGGGTTATGTGGCTCCTGCTGTCTACTACAGCTCCAACTTTACAAGTAGTGCTTCTGAATTGCACTCTGTTTGATGCTCTGGGATGGTGGATCAGCAAGCCCAGACCGTGATCTACCAGCCACCTGTCTGCGATATACTGGTAAATCGTGATCTACTGGTTGCTGACCCCTGGCATAAACTGTGTAGGGCAACCTTTTCAGACATCAGATCAGAGCAGTGAAGAGCCAATGGAATCTTTCCAAGGTACTGCAGCAGAAGGAATTTTTGGCCGTATACAGTCAGAACTTGCCTGTTTGTTGTCTACATATTGTAACGATTGCTCATTTGCTCTCTTCATATTGTTATAATTGACAATTTGTCAGAATATTCCATTAGTTGAGCATTTGTTGTCCTCTTGCACATTTTCATGATTACCCTTTTGTAGTTCCATATTGTCACATGTGACAGTTGTCCCCCTATTGTCATGATTGCATTATTCTCACATTTGCCAATTTGTTGTCTGCATATTGTCACAATTACCCATTTGTTATTTGATATTGTTATGATTTCCCATTTATTATTATTATTACTATTATAATACAGGATTTATATAGCGCCAACAGTTTGCATAGCACTTTAGAACATGAGGGTAGACAGTACAGCTACAGTATAAGTTGATAGAGGAGGAATCAGAGGGCCCTGCTTGTCTATTTAATATCACACTTGACCATTTATTGCTTGCGTTTTCTTACATTTGACCTTTACTGTCTGGTTGTTTGGCCATTAGTAGCATTCCTTTAATTCCATGATTTAAAAAAAATTCCACCCAGGGTGTCAAATACGCTATTTACACCTCTGTCATAGGACCTGATGGACCATTATATTGTCTTATGTATATTTTCATTCTTTTGCAAGACAATTGTGTTGTGAATGGTATGACAAGTAGAACCACTTTACCACCGCAATGTACTATATCAACTTTAAGAACAACCAATCAAAATTGTAGCTTGTAGCTCCCAAACCATCATTTTATAATTGGCGTGTTCTGAAATTGTTGGTATAAGTCATTTCTACCACTGTACTCTAGACATGTTTTGTGTGGTTAAATTAAAGTAGAATTACAGGCAAAACTTTATTTTTATTTTTTTAGATAGAGAAATGGGGGGGTTATAACCCCTGTCAGGTTTTTTTTTTCTTTTTTGCCATGTGTGTTCCATTGTCAAACAGGAAGTGAAAGGAAATCCCTGCATAATAAGGGAATCCCTCGGGGACCCAGAGGTCACCAGAACTGGTGTCCCCAGTGGAAGATTTTCCCCTTATTACTTTTCTGGGGACTACCCAAATATTGCCTATAGCAAAAGCCAATTCATCACAAGCATCACAAATATATCACTCATACTAAAAAATATTCCCTATATATATATATATATATATATATATATATATACCGTATTTATCGGCGTATAACATGCGTCGGCGTATAACACGCACCCAAGTTTAGGAGGGAAGTTTAAGGAAAAAAAAAACTTACATTTAAATGCCCATCAATGCAGCCTTGCCCCAGTGTCCATTGCAGCCTTGTCAGTGCAGCCTTGCCCCAGTGCAGCCTTGCCCCCAGTGTCCATTGCAGCCTTGCCCCAGTGCAGCCTTGCCCCCAGTGTCCATTGCAGCCTTGTCAGTGCAGCCTTGCCCCAGTGTCCATTGCAGCCTTGTCAGTGCAACCTTGCTCCAGTGTAGCCTTGCCCCCAGTGTCCATTGCAGCCTTGCCCCAGTGCAGCCTTGCCCCCAGTGTCCATTGCAGCCTTGGATGAATTTAAAATTGGCGCCGCCGAGATCGCCGCCGAGACTGGGCAGAGCGGAGCAAACGCTGCCGAGATCGCAGGGACTGGGCGGAGCCGAGATACACATAGCCGAGTGTACTCGGCTCTTCTCGGCTCCGCTCACAGTCACAACCAGTCCCACCCTATGATGGACATAACACAGGTCCAATGGCGGGACTGGCCGTGACTGTGAGCAAAGCCGAGAAGAGCCGAGTACACTCGGCTATGTGTATCTCGGCGGCGATCGATTCGCTCCACTCACAATCAGCGGAGATCGACGGGGATCGGTGGGGATCGGCATATAGCACGTACCCACGATTTTACCCTGATTTTAAGGGGAAAAAAGTGTGTGTTATATGCCGATAAATACGGTATATATATATATATATATATATATATATATATATATATATATATATTAAAGTATAAAGAGTACCTTCATAAATGTAACTGTAAGTGTACAACGACAATAAAGTATTATCTTTATTGTCTTATCTTATTATCTTACATACATACATAAAAAAAGGTAAAATGAGATTTGATATACATACTGTAAATTCATATAATGGTAAGACAAGAACAATCGGTTGCAGTGATGAAATCATACAGTGGTAAATGGAAAAATAAATAATAATTGGAAAATGTAATGGATCACACTTACTCTCAACTATTGAATGAGGACATTAAGGTCATGGGAATAAAGTAGAACTAAAGACTTTTTTTTTTTAGAGAGTAAGGGAGTTATAACTAGTGATGAGCCGAACACCCCCGGGTTCGGTTCGCACCAGAACCCGCGAACGGACCGAAAGTTCGTACGAACATTAGAACCCTATTAAATACAATGGATGCGAACGTTCGAATTCTAAAGTGCTAATTATAACAACTATTATGCATGTTATTGTCCTAAAAAGGGTTTGGGAACCCGGGTTGTGCACCAGGGGACATGTATCAATGCAAAAAGAAGTTTTAAAAACGGTCGTTTTTCGGGAGCAGTCATTTTAACCACTTAACAACCACCTGCCGACAAATAACGCCGACAAGGTGGTTGCTTAACTCTGGGAGGACGTTATATAACGTCCTCCCAGAATCGCGCTCCCGCGCGCCCCCTGGGGCGCGCACACGGGAAACTCCGTGACCGCCGGACCCGGCGGATCACGAATCGCGGTAAATCGCCGCTGATAGCGGCCGTTTACCACGTGATCGCTCCGTCAAATGACGGAGCAATCACTTGTAAACAGACCGGCGTCATTTGATGACGCCGGTTCCTCCCTCCCCTCTCTGTACCGATCGGTACAGTGTGAGAGGGGAGGGGGAGGGAGCGGATGGCAGCAGCAGCACTGTGGGCTGGATCTGTGACAATTGCAGTCACAGATCCATCCATCCATCCATCCCTGCTCAGCCATCCCTGTGCTATACCCTGCCAATACTCTGCAATACACCCTGCCAATACTCTGCAAAATACCCTGCCAATACTCTGCAATACCCTGGTGCAATACTCTGCAATACCCTGGTGCAATACTCTGCAATACCCTGGTGCAATACTCTGCAATACCCTGCGAAATACTCTGCAATACCCTGCGAAATACTCTGCAATACCCTGCGAAATACTCTGCAATACCCTGGTGCAATACTATGCAATACCCTGGTGCAATACTCTGCAATACCCTGGTGCAATACTCTGCAATACCCTGCACAATACTCTGCAATACCCTGCAAAATACTCTGCAATACCCTGCAAAATACTCTGCAATACCCTGCAAAATACTCTGCAATACTCTGCAAAATACTCTGCAAAATACTCTGCAATACCCTGCAAAATACTCTGCAATACCCTGCAAAATACTCTGCAATACCCTGCAAAATACTCTGCAAAATACTCTGCAATACCCTGCAAAATACTCTGCAATACCCTGCACAATACTCTGCAATACCCTGCACAATACTCTGCAATACCCGCCACAATACTCTGCAATACCCTCCACAATACTCTGCAATACCCTCCACAATACTCTGCAATACCCTCCACAATACTCTGCAATACCCTCCACAATACCCTGTGCAATACCCTCCACAATACCCTGTGCAATACCCGTGCAATACCCTGCCATACACCGCAATACCCTGCCATACACCGCAATACCCTGCCATAGTCCGCAATACTCCGCAATGCCCTGCAATACTCCGCAATGCCCGGCAATACTCCGCAATGCCCGGCAATACTCTGCAATAACCACTTCCCGCCCTCCGGCCATCATATGACATCCTTGACTTTGTGCGGGGATATCTGAATGATGGGAGCAGCTACAGGCATCATTCAGATATTAGCTTTTTCAGCCGGCGATTCCCTACACCATAAGAACAATCATAGCGGCTGTTCCGCCGCTTGATCATTCTTACGGGAGGCGAGAGGGGATGTCCCCCCCCCGCCGCCCTCCGGTGCTTCTACCGACTCACCGCTACGATCAAAGCCAGGATTGTTGTTTTTTTATTTTTATTTTTTTCAGGCTTCCCAGCCTAGAGGTGAGATGTGGGGTCTTATTGACACCCCCCCCCCCCCATATCTCACTGTAAAGAGGACCTGTCATGCCATATTCCTATTACAAGGGATGTTTACGTTCCTTGTAATAGGTATAAAAGTGATCAAAAAAATGTTTAGGGCGGAAAAACATGTCAAACTAAAATAAATAAAGTAAAATGAAGAATAATTTTTTTTTTTTTTAAAGCGCCCCTGTCCCCGTGAGCTCGCATACAGAAGTGAACGCATACGTAAGTCCCGCCCACATATGAAAACGGTTTTCAAACCACACATGTGAGGTATCTCTGCGAACGTTAGAGCGAGAGCAATCATTTTGGCCCTAGACCTCCTCTGTAACTCAAAACATGTAACCAGTAAAAATATTTAAAGCGTCGCCTATGGGGATTTTTTAAGTAGCGAAGTTTGGCGCCATTCCACGAGTTTGTGCAATTTTTAAGGGTGACATGTTAGGTATCTATTTACTCGGCGTAACTTCATCTTTCACATTATGCAAAAACATTGGGCTAACTTTACTGTTTTTTTTTTAAGCACAAAACATTTTTTTTCCGTAAAAACCGCGTTAAAAAAATTGCTGCGCAAATATCGTGCGAGATAAAAGGTTGCAACAACCACCATTATATTCTCTAAGGTCTTTGCTAAAAAAACATATATGTTTTGGGGTTCTATGTAATTTTCTAGCAAACAAATGATGATTTTTACATGTAGGAGAGAAATGTCAGAATTGGCCTGGATGCTCCAGAACGCCTGAAGGTGCTCCCTGCATGTTGGGCCTCTCTATGTGTCCACGCTGTGTAAAAGTCTCACACATGTGGTATCGCCATACTCGGGAGTAATAGCAGAATGTGTTTTGGGGTGTAATTTGTGGAATGCATATGCTGTGTGTGAGAAATAACCTGCTAATATGACAATTTTGTGAAAAAAAAAAAGAGAAAAAAAAAATCTTGATTTTGCAAAGAATTGTGGGAAAAAATGACAACTTCAGAAAACTCACAATGCCGCTTTCTGAATACCTTGGAATGTCTTCTTTCCAAAAAGGGGTCATTTGGGGGGTATTTGTACTTTTCTGGCATGTTAGGGTCTCAAGAATTGAGATAGGCCGTCAGTACTTCAGGTGTGATCAATTTTCAGATATTGGCACCATAGCTTGTGGACTCTATAACTTTCACAAAGACCAAATAATATACACCAATTTGTACTTATTTTTACCAAAGATATGTAGCAGTATAAATTTTGGCCAAAATTTATGAAGAAAAAATAGTAATTTGCAAAATTTTATAACAGAGACGAAAAAAAAATCATTTTTTTACAAAATTTTCAGTCTTTTTTCTCTTATAGCGCAAAAAATAAAAAACCCAACAGTGATTAAATACCACCAAAATAAAGCTCTATTTGTGTGAAAAAAAGGACAAAAATTTCATATGGGTACAGTGTTGTATGACTGAGTAATTGTCATTCAAAATGTGAGAGCACCGAAAGCTGAAAATTGGTCTGGTTATTAAGGGGGTTTAAGTGCCCAGTGGTCAAGTGGTTAATGATGCATAAAGTGAAAAAAAAAAGTCAAATATTCCTTTAAATATCGTACCTGGGGGGTGTCTAAAGTATGCCTGTGAAGTGCCACGTGTTTCCCGTGTTTAGAACTGTCCCTGCACAAAATGACACTTCTAAAGGAAAAAAAAGCCATTTAAAACTGCTTGCGGCTTTAATGTAATGTCTGGTCCCGGTAATATGGATGAAAATCTTTAAGAAAAATGGCATAGCTACCCCATGACCCCCCCCCCCTACCCCAGCCCATTACCAGCCCCTTTGGGTCTTGTATGGATATTAAGGGGAACCCCGCACATAAAATAAAAAAGGCCCTATATACTCTGAACAGCCGTATACAGGCGGTGCATACAAGACAGGGACTGTAGGTTTGTTCTTATGTAGAATCTGTTTGTAATTTTGAACAGGTACATTGTTTAAGTGTAGCTCCAGCCCAAAAATCTATTTTTAAACTTTTTGGAAAACATAGGTAAGGGTTATCACCCCTGTAACATTTGTTTTGCTGTCTGTGCCCCTGTTCAGAACATTTCACCTCACTTTCCGTCCCAATGACAACTGTTTTTGAAATGTGGTGTTTTTCTTGAAACAAGGATTGGTGATAAAGCATCAGTACAGAGGAGACACCTTTCTCCCATATTTATTCTTACAGGAGAGAATTTTCCTTCCTAGTGGTAGATTTCCTCTCACTTCCTGTTGTCTTCTTGCGTTTGCAAGTAGGAGTCGTTTGTAAGTTGGATGTTTGAAAGTAGGGACCTGCCGTATATACTCTGCAGAAATAGGCCCCTTAGTTGTTGGTGTTGGCACAACACTGTAAGCACTCACAGTTACTCTTGGTTGGTGCTGGAACGCCCTGCTGTCAACTATTATATCAGGAATTTTAATTACATATAATTGTTGAACAGTGGTAGTAAAAAGTGGGCCTTTGATGGTGGTGCTGGTGCCACAACACTGTAAGCCCTGACAGTTACTCTTGGTGGGTGCAGCAATGGGCCCTGCTGTGAATTATTAGATCAAGAATTGTAATTGCATGCCCCTGTTGAACAGGGGCTGAAAAATTGGGCCTTTCGTGGTGGTGGTGGTGGTGTTGCCACAACACTGTAAGCCCTCAGAGTTACTCTTGGTGGGTGCAGGAATGGGCCCTGCTGTGAATTATTAGATCAAGAATTGTAATTACATGCCCCTTTTGAACAGGGGCTGAAAAATTGGGCCTTTCGTGGTGGTGGTGGTGGTGACGTTGCCACAACACTGTAAGCCCTCAGAGTTACTCTTGGTGGGTGCAGGAATGGGCCCTGCTGTGAATTATTAGATCAAGAATTGTAATTACATGCCCCTTTTGAACAGGGGCTGAAAAATTGGGCCTTTCGTGGTGGTGGTGGTGGTGGTGACGTTGCCACAACACTGTAAGCCCTCAGAGTTACTCTTGGTGGGTGCAGGAATGGGCCCTGCTGTGAATTATTAGATCAAGAATTGTAATTACATGCCCCTTTTGAACAGGGGCTGAAAAATTGGGCCTTTCGTGATGGTGGTGGTGGTGGCGTTGCCACAACACTGTAAGCCCTCAGAGTTACTCTTGGTGGGTGCAGCAATGGGCCCTGCTGTGAATTATTAGATCAAGAATTGTAATTGCATGCCCCTGTTGAACAGGGGCTGAAAAATTGGGCCTTAGGCACTGGTGGCACAACACTACAACCCCTCACAGATACTGTACTTGGAGCACAGCAATGAGCCCTGTTGCAAAGTATTGCTTCAAAAATTGTAATGACACGCCCCTGTTAAACAGGGGCTGAAAAATTGGGCCTTAGGCACTGGTGCCACAACACTCCAACCCCTCACAGATACTGTACTTGGAGCACAGCAATGAGCCCTATGGCAAATTATTGCTAAAAAAATTGTAATTACACGCCCCTGTAAAACAGGGGCTGAAAAATTGGGCCTTAGCCACTGGTGGCGGCACCCATAAACAAAAATGATCTTCCAAGCTATCATCATCAATCGTATCATTGAGGACTCGGAGGAGGAGGATAGCCAGTCAACATAACAGCACAGGCACTCAGCATCAGCATCAGTCTTGAAGGGATGTGACATGTTAAAATCAATTAGTCTGTTATATCAGCATCAGGTGTGTGGTAGCTGGTGGTGATCCAAGACTGGTTCATCTTGATGAAAGTCAGTCGATCAACCGAGTCGGTGGACAGGCGCACCCTGTGATCCGTGACAAATCCTCCAGCAGCACTGAATGTGCGTTCTGAAAGAACGCTGGATGCAGGAGAGGCCAGTAGCTCAATTGCATACTGTGCAAGCTCTGGCCAGTGATCCATCCTCAAGACCCAGTAAGCCAGAGGATTTTCGGTGGGGAAGGTGTCCAAGTCTGACCTTGCCCCTAGATATTCCTGCACCATGTTTATCAGACGCTGGCGATGGTTGCTGGAACCGATCATACTTTGGGGCTGCGGACTAAAGAATTGTCTGAACGCATCGGTCAGACGGCCACCTTCCCCACCGCTCCTTCTTTGACTGGCCGAAGCCTCAGCAACTCGTTGTCCAGGACCAGGAGTTTGTAACCTCCCAGTCTCTGGGAACGCGTTGCACAGACCTTTCTGCAAGGCCTCCCGGAGTTGTCTCATCCTCTGCTCCCTCTGCGACGGTAACATAAGGTCCGCAACCTTACCCTTGTACCGTGGATCAAGGAGAGTGGCCAGCCAGTAATGGTCCCTCTCCTTGATCCGAAGAATACGAGGATCCTTCCGCAGACTTTGCAGGATCAGGGAGGCCATGCAGCGTAGGTTTGCTGAGGCATTCGCTCCGGAGTCCTCTGGGTCACTAAGGACGACATGATCCGCAGCCACCTTCTCCCAGCCACGTACAAGTCCACTGGTTTCTTGGGACTGTAAATCATCCCTAAAAGACTGCTGCTGATGATGCTGAGTGCCAGCCTCCACCTCCATGCTGACACAATCCTCCTCCTCCTCCTCCTCCTCCTCCTCCTCCTCCTCTTCCTGTGCGATGGGTGGGACAGAAGGAACACTGTCTGGGTAAAGGGGGCCTTGAGAGGCAAGGAAGTCCTCCTCTTCCTGCCTCTGTTCTGCCTCAAGTGCCCTGTCCATTATTCCACGCAGCGTGTGCTCCAACAGGTGGACAAGAGGTACAGTGTCACTGATGCATGCACTGTCACTGCTCACCATCCTCGTGGCCTCCTCAAATGGTGCCAGGACAGTGCATGCATCCCTGATCATGCCCCACTGGCGTGGAGAAAAAAAACCAAGCTCCCCTGACCCTGTCCTGGTGCCGTAGTCACACAGGTACTCATTGATGGCCCTCTGCTGCGTGTGCAGCCGCTGCAGCATGGCCAACGTTGAGTTCCACCTGGTGGGCATGTCACATATAAGGCGGTTCTTGGGCAGGTTCAACTCCTTTTGCAGCTCAGCCAGGCGAGCACTGGCATTATAAGATCTGCGGAAATGCACACAGACTTTCCTGGCCTGCCTCAGGACATCCTGTAAGCCCGGGTACCTGCCCAAGAACCACTGCACCACCAGGTTAAGGACGTGAGCCACACAGGGCACATGGGTCAGTTGTCCCTGTCGGAGGGCGGAGAGGAGGTTGGTGCCATTGTCGCAAACCACCATTCCTGGCTTAAGCTGGCGTGGCGTCAACCACCTCTCAGCCTGGCCCTGCAGAGCAGACAGGACCTCTGCCCCAGTGTGGCTTCTGTCCCCCAAACACACCAGCGCAAGCACGGCATGGCATCTTTTTGCCTGCGTACTTGCGTAGCCCCTTGAACGCCTACGGAGCACCGCTGGTTCCGAGGACAAACCACAGGAAGAGGCCATGGAGGAAGAAGAAGAGGAGGGGGTGGAGGAGAGAGGTGTGGCACAACCAGTAGTAGCATTTTGGAGGCGTGGCGGTGGAACAACCTCCAACACTACTGCACCTTGTCCTGCATCCTTCCCAGCTGCCAAAAGAGTGACCCAATGGGCCGTGAAAGAAAGGTAACGTCCCTGTCCATGCCTGCTGGACCATGAGTCAGCGGTAATATGCACCTTACCGCTGACCGCCCTGTCCAGCGAGGCCAAGACATTGCCTTCCACATGCCGGTAGAGAGCCGGAATAGCCTTCCGTGAGAAAAAGTGGCGTTTGGGATCCTGCCACTGAGGAACCGCACATTGCACAAACTCACGGAAGGGGGCCGAGTCTACCAACTGAAAAGGCAGCAGTTGAAGCGCTAGCAATTTAGCCAAGCTAGCATTCAACCGCTGGGCATGTGGATGGCTGGGAGTGAACTTCTTTCGACGGTCCAGCAGCTGGGGCAGGGAAATTTGCCTGCTAGAATCGGACGTCGGTGTACTGCTAGCAGAGTGGCCGCAAGTACTTGGCTGTGACACACCTAATTCTACACCTTCATTCCTCTCAGTGCATGTTTCAGAGAGGACTGAAGTTATAGTGGGGTTGGAGATCCCAGCTGATGCGGTGCAAGGAGAGGTCCGCTTTGTTCTTTGGTGTGGGTCTTTGAGGTAGGCTTGCCAACGAGCTGCATGGCAGGTCAACATATGTCTGGTCAGGCATGTGGTACCCAAGCGGCTGATGTTTTGGCCACGCGATATACGCTTGAGACATATGTTGCAAACAGCAGCTGTGCGATCTGATGCACTAGCCTCAAAAAAGGCCCACACCAAAGAACTTTTTGAATGACGGGCAGAGGCAGCGCCCTGCACAGGCGGAGCTCTGCGGTGTGATTCCGTCGGTGTACTGCCCTTACGCTGGCCACCAAAGGGCATCCTGCCTCGTTGGAGATGTGCCTCCTCCTCATCCTCCTCCTCCTCCTCTCTCCTATTAGGCACCCACGTGGAGTCAGTGACCTCATCATCCCCTCCCTCCTCATCACTGGAGCCAATCTGGCAGTATGCTGCAGCTGCTGGAACATGACTGCCAGATTGGTGTCCTTCTTGAGCATCCCCTCTGTCTGCTCTCACGCTACTGCCTTCCTGTAGCTGGGTTTCATCATCAGACCCTTCGAAACGCTGGGCATCCTCCTGGAGCATGTACCCAACACTGTGCTCAAACAGTTCGGGGGACTCCTCAGGAGGAGGACATGGTGGGTCTAGGGAAGGAGTGACTGATGATGAGTCTGACATTGATACCAGGGAAGAGGACGCTTTGGCAGCTGCTTTTCCAGTACCCTGAGCCTGGGTGAGAGAGGATGAGGAGGAGGGCTTGGTCATCCACTCTACCAAGTCTTCGGCATGATGTGGCTCAACATGTCCAGCTGCCGAAAAGAAGGACAAGCGTGTCCCATGGCCATGTGCTGATGACAATGCACCGCGTCCACGACCAGCACTGTTGCCCCCAGACACAGAGCCTGCTTGCCCTCTTTTATTGCCTCCTGACTGTCTGCCTCTCCTTGTTTGCCTTCCAGACATTCTAATAGATGGCCTGCAGGGAGATGGGAAAAAAGCAATAAGGGCTACCTTCAGGTGTCCTTCTCTGTCCCTTTACTTAAGGATTTCTAAATATGGTTGAGGATGATTGCTTTTGCACAGAATAGCACAACGACAATTTCCCTGACTGTCCAAAAAAACAAGGATTTCAAAGATGGTTGATGAGGAATGCTTTAGCACACTATAGCACAAGGAGAATTTCCCTCACTGTCCTTCCCTGTCCCTAGAAACAAGGATTATCACAGTGAAAGAAACTGACACTCTTCCTACCTATAGTTTTCTGTCCCTAGAAAAAATGTTTTTTTAAAGCACACTATAGCACAAGGAGAATTTCCCTCACTTTCCTTCTTTGTCCCTAGAAACAAGGATTATCACAGTGAAAGAAACTGACACTCTTCCTACCTATAGTTTTCTGTCCCTAGAAAAAATGTTTTTTTAAAGCACACTATAGCACAAGGAGAATTTCCCTCACTTTCCTTCCCTGTCCCTAGAAACAAGGATTATCACAGTGAAAGAAACTGACACTCTTCCTACCTATAGTTTTCTGTCCCTAGAAAAAATGTTTTTTTAAAGCACACTATAGCACAAGGAGAATTTCCCTCACTGTCCTTCCCTGTCCCTAGAAACAAGGATTATCACAGTGAAAGAAACTGACACTCTTCCTACCTATAGTTTTCTGTCCCTAGAAAAAATGTTTTTTTAAAGCACACTATAGCACAAGGAGAATTTTCCTCACTGTCCTTCCCTGTCCCTAGAAACAAGGATTATCACAGTGAAAGAAACTGACACTCTTCCTACCTATAGTTTTCTGTCCCTAGAAAAAATGTTTTTTTAAAGCACACTATAGCACAAGGAGAATTTCCCTCACTTTCCTTCCCTGTCCCTAGAAACAAGGATTATCACAGTGAAAGAAACTGACACTCTTCCTACCTATAGTTTTCTGTCCCTAGAAAAAATGTTTTTTTAAAGCACACTATAGCACAAGGAGAATTTCCCTCACTTTCCTTCTTTGTCCCTAGAAACAAGGATTATCACAGTGAAAGAAACTGACACTCTTCCTACCTATAGTTTTCTGTCCCTAGAAAAAATGTTTTTTTAAAGCACACTATAGCACAAGGAGAATTTCCCTCACTTTCCTTCCCTGTCCCTAGAAACAAGGATTATCACAGTGAAAGAAACTGACACTCTTCCTACCTATAGTTTTCTGTCCCTAGAAAAAATGTTTTTTTAAAGCACACTATAGCACAAGGAGAATTTCCCTCACTTTCCTTCTTTGTCCCTAGAAACAAGGATTATCACAGTGAAAGAAACTGACACTCTTCCTACCTATAGTTTTCTGTCCCTAGAAAAAATGTTTTTTTAAAGCACACTATAGCACAAGGAGAATTCCCTCACTGTCCTTCCCTGTCCCTAGAAACAAGGATTCGCACAGTAAAACACACTGACACTCTCCCTACCTATAGTTTTCTGTCCCTAGAAAAAATGTTTTTTTAAAGCACACTATAGCACAAGGAGAATTCCCTCACTGTCCTTCCCTGTCCCTAGAAACAAGGATTCGCACAGTAAAACACACTGACACTCTCCCTACCTATAGTTTTCTGTCCCTAGAAAAAATGTTTTTTTTAAAGCACACTATAGCACAAGGAGAATTCCCTCACTGTCCTTCCCTGTCCCTAGAAACAAGGATTCGCACAGTAAAACACACTGACACTCTCCCTACCTATAGTTTTCTGTCCCTAGAAAAAATGTTTTTTTAAAGCACACTATAGCACAAGGAGAATTCCCTCACTGTCCTTCCCTGTCCCTAGAAACAAGGATTATCACAGTGAAAGAAACTGACACTCTTCCTACCTATAGTTTTCTGTCCCTAGAAAAAATGTTTTTTTAAAGCACACTATAGCACAAGGAGAATTCCCTCACTGTCCTTCCCTGTCCCTAGAAACAAGGATTCGCACAGTAAAACACACTGACACTCTCCCTACCTATAGTTTTCTGTCCCTAGAAAAAATGTTTTTTTAAAGCACACTATAGCACAAGGAGAATTCCCTCACTGTCCTTCCCTGTCCCTAGAAACAAGGATTCGCACAGTAAAACACACTGACACTCTCCCTACCTATCCTTCTCTTTCCCTAAACTAAAGGAATCCAGGTTAAGCAAGAAAAAATAAATGTCACTGTCCCTGCCTATGCTTCTCTTTCCCTGCTCCGGAACACACTACACTAGGCCACCGTGCTGGCGGCCTTTTATAGTGTGGGGCGTGTGCTAAACACCCTCAGCAATAATTGGCCACAGGCATCCTGCCTGTGGCCAATCATTGCTCTCCTCGCTGCCGGCGCTGTGATTGGCCAAGCATGCGGGGTCACAGTGCATGCTTGGCCAATCACAGCGCCTGGATGACACTGTGATGGCGTAGTGCATTGTGGGCCGTTCGCTTCACTCGAATTTGGCACAAACGGCCCAAATCGTTCGATCTTCGTCGAACGATCGAACAGCCGATGTTCGAGTCGAACGTATGTTCGACTCGAACACGAAGCTCATCCCTAGTTATAACCCTTGTCAGTTTTATTTCTGCCATCTGTGTCCCATTGGGGAGATTTACGGTTACTTCCTGTCCCATAGCCAAAACAGGAAGTGAGAGGAAATCCCTGCAAATTAAGGGAATCACTTGGTGCCATATATCATGTAACCACTGTTTTATGACATAGGGAAGCAATTGTTGTTAGGGTTATGTAGGGGATTAGACTCAATGCAGGGACCAACTTCCCAAACAGAAGAAAACCATCTTGCCGTCAATCAAATAAAAATAAACTTCTGCTCTACCGAGCCTTACTGTGTCCATAGACTGACCAGTCCTTGGTTTTGTAGTAAGTTTCCTTACAAACTCAAATCCTTCGTATCCAACATCAGGGATGAGCAGCCATGCTCCTAGATGTTCCTCACATGGAGACACAATCTCTCTCCTCACATGGAGACACACACTCTCTCTCTGAGAGCTAGGCCCAGCTGCCTTAATCAAGACCTGAAAGGCAAACGATAAGCTGCGGATCCACGGACTTGGGAGTCTGTCCCACCCAGAGCACTATCAGACTCCCAATAAATCCAGCCCCGAAACTGACTTTACCAACACAGGGTAAAGAACTATCCTTCTTTACCCTAAAGTATTTGCTGGAATTATCTTAGATTGCAAATCTAAGAATCCATGGAGGAACATATATCACTTTTCCTGTAAATTGTAACCTGTTTCACAGGCATCCTGCTACAGTTAACAAAAACGTTAAAAATTAATATAACAGGAATCCATCACAATCCTTTATTTTTCACATGCTTTTGTCATCTTCCTTCCAGACATGTTTGTATTAATATATAATATACACTTCAGTTGCCTAATGGTTTTCTAACTTAGTAACAGTTGATACTTTCTTAGAAACTCATTTGATGACATATTGGCCTCAGACATTACATCAATTGATTTCCCTGAAAATTGAAACAACTTTTCATAAAGTGTTTTTTTTTTGTCTTGTTGATACTTCAGTAGCAGACTCTGACATCAAATGAAGTGGGCACCAATACATTTCCTTCTTTGTGTGATAGGTCCTAGGTTGCAGTCACTGCCGTGCTTGTACTTTTAGCTTGCCTCCATTATTTCCTCTTCTTTTCTCATTCCCTGGTACATTAAGGGTCCCCGTGCATCAGTAGAGTTGAAGGGGAGAAGTCTTCTGTGCTTTTGTTTCATCACACAGAAGTTCCTTGTGCCACTAGTAAAACTCTAGAAAGTCAACTGCTGCTAACAGAAATCTCTATTTGTCTATATTACCTTCTGTGGGCATTTTTCTTTAATAGCAGCCTTTAGTAATGTCGCTCCTGCATAAGAGGCCAAAGCAGCAGTAAAAGCCAATGGGTAATATGGAGTGTGGCACATTAAATTTCTTTCTCTCTAGCTTTGAGCAGCAAACACTTTTAATTACACTGCTTGCATTTTGATTACCCTTTTTGTTTTAATTTTTTAGAAAGCCTTTGGTATGTAACAAATCATTATTTTAAGTTAAAACCTCAAGACATATTTAGTGATGTGAGTTGCATATGGATAGTACTTGTTCCATGAAATAGCAAGTGGTGTTGTTTGAAGGTGATATAAAGTTTTAGCCATTGAGAATTTAAATAATTTACTGACTTGCATGTTACCATGAAACAACAGAAATCAACTGGATATTGCATATCCATAAACAGACTTTGGATCACTCCCCTTTTTTAACTGATGTACATTACATAATCTGAACTGATGCAATCTGTAAAAAAGTGTACGTTATATACAACACTGTCTGCACTGCACTGTATATGTTATCTACTCCAAGCTGCCAATAATCACAGTACTGTGTTTGTTGTATCAGTAGGATGTTTTTAGTACTTAATCATTATGTCCCGTTCAATGAATGAGTACACGATTGCAAGTGAACAGGCAAAATTTGTTTTTTTAAACTTGAGCTTTTATAACAAGACTCTTTTATGACATTCCTTTGGCTTATGCACTGCCACTTTCCCATTCCTCTTTCCAAGCTCTTTTTTTAATTCAAGGACTGTGCTAGTGGAGGGAGGGGGTGGGGCTAGGGGAGTGTCCTCATTCCAGGTCATTACAAATAAAAATAAGATATGTTGGGATGGGGGCCCCTAGTGGAGATAGTACACTATTCAGACCTCAGGCAAAAGCAGGAGTCATAGTCTTTGACACTTGCATGACCTTATTTAACTAACTTTTCTCTGTATAGATCTGCGATCACAATGCTTGGCAGATGGAAGTCTGCCAGCATCAACTCTCTTTGCGGCTCTGAGATGTCACAAGAGCAAGAATAGAAAGCTACCAAATGAAGTAAGTGCCAAAAGAATGTAAAACTGGGAAATGTGTTGAATGATAAGGATACTTTGTGAGGCTTGCATGGTATTTATATACAGTAGCTAAAGGTGTGTTGCAATAAACCATGCCGACTTAATGTCCCTATTCTTCACCTACTGATGTTTTATCAAAAAACCCAAGTCATCTATTCTCTTTTATGACTAGGTAAATTTACTCACTCCTCCTCCAGTTCTCACTCAATCTTCCTTACATATAATTTTATCTCAGCTTCTTCACTGCTCCTCACACTTCCTTATCACATGTTTTTATTACTCATCTCCTATACACTTTCTGCTTATACAATTGCTGACTCACAGGTGCAATCTTTGCCACCAAGCATTATGCTTCAGCAGTCTGCCACTGAACAACACAGAATCCACTTCTAAGACAAGTAGTAAATTTGGTAATTGCTTATTTATAAGGTGGGGGTGGCTGTGGTTATTGCTAGTGGCAGTCAAATCGGAGGAAGGTTGTCTGTAATGTCAAATCTGCACATTGTGTGGATGTTCTGTCTGATCCAATGAAAGGTGCAAGCTCTCTGGCAGTGTCCATGCAAGATTTTCTGGATGTTTATGGTTATAAAGTGAGGTGTTATGTGCTAGTTATTTGTGCCTAAACTTTGTAAGTTACAATGTACAACTTACAGAGTAGGGGAGCTGGCTATTTTTGTCCGTACCTTGGCTGGTGTGGCTGGTTGGTTGGTATCTTCCTATAGAAATGACAACACCTATATCATGACCACACACAAGCTTGGAGTATAACGTCAAGTGGCCCATCTAGGTGCTCTGTGGTGTCCTGTTTAAACTTAAACCACAGAAAAATACCTGACAAAATAAAAAAAATTCCAGGAACAAACTTTGAATACTTAGAGCTCCTAAAAAACATATAACTATAATACTGGGCATACAGTAAATATTGTTATAAATAGAAAATTTATCATATATTATGTATGAAAATTTGATCAGATCACCCTAAATAGTAATCTATTGGACAAGATAATTCTAATGTATCTGTTAGTGATGCGATTTTCCATTCTACTTGAGTTTTATATCATTCACAGTTCAGTGCAGTTCTATAACAATAGGTGATTTACGCTTCACTCATAATTATTCCCATTAAAACAGCTTTATATTTTTTATCAGTAATGCTATAGTTACCTTTTAGCCTTAATGCTGATTATCTAGGCTGGCATATTTATATATATCACTGAAAGTCATTAACATTACATGAGCTGCTGCAGTTTCCATTCTCTGGGTGCTATTTCATACACTATTTTCTACATGCAGCATACATATTTTTAATCACAATGGGGTCAAAGATGACTTTTTTACAACATTAAACATTAATATGAAAATGAATAAACCAGAACAGTAGGCATGGCACTCTTCCAGTCAGATGCTCTTGTAAACTGTTCCTGTGCTGACATCCCCTGCAAACATACCCAAAGGGGTCATAAATCAATGTTTTCTGCTTAATAATTGATTATCTCTGAGGGGATAGACAGACGCACCTGCAGAATTCACAATCAACTAAAAAGTCTTATCACACAAGTTATGGAGTTTTACGTAGAGCTCTGGATGTTCACACAAACAAAAAAAGATAGCATTTGGAATGCATTGTTTTTTTCTATTTATTGCAGTCGAATTATAATGTTATCAATCCAAATGTGCACAGAGAGAATAAAAAATAACATATTGCTCTGATTGAAGAATATTGAGGTCATTAAAAATGGGTAAAAATTGGGGAAGCATGAGAGTCGCTGTACATTATCTCAGATTTTGTCTTGTGTCAGATTCTTTGTTTTAAATAAACGGTGGCACGTTAGGACACAGATAAGAATATACCTAGCAGAAACTGCCTTTTGTTTCAGGTTTGTTTCTTGTCGCATCTCTCTAGTTTTGAGCTTTCAAGGCAAAAAGACAGGGAAAATGTAAGGAAACCTATTATTAGCAGGAAATAGAAGCTACCATTGCTGACCTTATCTTCTGCTAGTTGCATAGCTAGCCATCTTACACAAAAACTTTAAAAAGTCAATGACCTGGAATGAATATGCAAATAATACTCTCTGATTTTTTTTTTCCCAGATCTATATATTGGTTTACGTTTATTGATTTGAAAGGGGGTTAAGCAACACAAATATACTATCTGCCTTTCACCTACTGAGCCTTTGGGAGAGTGATGTCACAATCCTTCCAGCAAGTTCCCAGGGAACACTAATAGGATTTATGATGGGAGTGGGGGTAATATGGAATAAAAAGACATTGCATTTTACTGCAAAGTCCACTTTAACCACTTCAATACCAGGCACTTACGCACCTTCCTGCCGAAGCCAATTTTCAGCTTTCAGCGCTGTCGCAATTTGAATTACAATTGTGCGGTCATGCGACGCTGTACCCAAACAATTTTTTTATCATTTTGTTCCCACAAATAGAGCTTTCTTTTGGTGGTATTTGATCACCTCTGAGATTTTTATTTTTTGCGCAACAAATAAAAAAAGACCAAAAAGTTTGAAAAAAATAATGTTTTTCTTTGTTTCTGTTATTTTTTTGGTAAATAAGTAAGTTTTCTTATTCAATGACGGGCACTGATATGGCGGCACTGATGGGCACTGATAAGGCAGCACCGATGGGCACAGATGAGGTGGCAACAATGAGGTGGCACTGATGAGGTGGCACTGAGGGGTACTGATGATGGTCACTGATAGGCGGCACTGATGGGCACTGATAGGCGGCACTGATGGGCACTGATGGGTGGCACTGATATACAGCACTGATGGGCACTCATAGGCGGCACTGATGGGTACTTATGGGTGGCACTGATAGGTGGCACAGATGGGCACTGGTGGGCACTGATAGGTGGGCACTGATGGGCATGGATGGGCACTGAAAGGTGGCACTGATGGACAATGATGAACACTGATGGGTGGCACTGATGATACTGATGGGTGGCATTGCTGGGCATCACATATTTTTTTTGTCCATAATGTTGCCAGTCAGTGACCATTTGTGGGCACTGATTGGCATCTATTGTGCTTATTTTTTAATATGTGGATGGCCATGGGGTACATACCTGGCTATCCACATGTTGCCTCCTTCCCTGGTGGTCCTAGCGGCTTCCCTGGTGGTCCAGTGTGGGCATCTGCGGGGGGGCTGTGCTGATAAACAATCAGCGTGACCCCCCATGTCAGGAGAGCCGCCAATCGGCTCTCCTCTACTTGCGTCTATCAGACGCGAGTGAGGAAAAGCCGATCAACGGCTCTTCCTGTTTACATCATGATTGGACACGGCTGATCACGTGGTAAAGAGCCTCCGACGGAGGCTCTTTACCAAGATCGGTGTAGCGGTGTGTCAGCCCCCCGGGCGCGCGGCGGCTGTTATTCTGCTGGACATCATATGACGTCCAGTCAGGATAACGCAACCACTTCCCGGACGTCAATCTGCTATTGACCGGGCGGGAAGTGGTTAAAGGAAACATGTATTGAGTTAAACATAGGGCCACTGATGTCCACTATTTAAAACTCTCATTTACTTAAATGTCTCTGAAGTATAAATGAAAGGGGGTCCTTATCAAAATTACTTTAGTCCTCCCCTCACATACTTAACATCGATTTTTAAAGTAATACCCTTCCTAACATGTAGTCTTTTGGGGTAATGCAATATAGTGCATGTACAGAACACCCTGAGAACATCCAACTATGTTTTTTACAATTTATTACTAATCACTCTCCATTATTTTTCAGGGTCTATTTTTAAAATTTTACATACCGTATCTCACAAAAGTGAGTACACCCCTCACATTTTTGTAAATATTTTATTATATCTTTTCATGTGACAACACCGAAGAAATACCACTTTGCTACAACGTAAAGTAGTGAGTGTACAGCTTTTATAACAGTGTAAATTTGCTGCCCCCTCAAAATAACTCACAGCCATTAACGTCTAAACCGCTGGCAACAAAAGTAAATACACTCCTAAGTAAAAATGTCCAAATTGGGACAATATTTTGGGTGGCCATCATTATTTTCCAGCACTGCCTTAACCTTCTTGGGCATGGAGTTTACCAGAGCTTGCCACTGTAGTCCTCTTCCACTCCTCCATGATGACATCACAGGGCTGGTTTATGTTAGAGACCTTGCGCTCCTCTACCTTCTGTTTGAGGATGCCCCGCAGATGCTCATTAGGGTTTAGGCCTTTACCCTCAGCATCTTTAGCAAGGCAGTGGTCATCTTGGAGGTGTGTTTGGGGTCATTATCATGTTGGAATACTGTCCTACGGCCCAGTCTCTGATAGGAGGGGATCATGCTCTGCTTCAGTATGTCATAGTACATGTTGGCATTCATGGTTCCCTCGATAAACTGCACTCCCCAGTTCCTTGAGCACTCATGCAGCCCCAGACCATGACACTCCCACCACCATGCTTGACTGTAGGCAAGACACAATTTTTTTTACGTGTAGGCTACGGCGACGCGTTTGCAAAGCATGCGCTCCTTCCTCATGCTGTGTAGAAGCCATATTTGAAGAGGGCTATATAAAAGCGCAGCTTAGCATATTATTCCGTCTCAATAAGTTAACTATTTGCAGGACAGATAATTATAGGCAATAAAATACTAACAATAAAATAACTAGAAGCAACCTAACATGTGTGATCATAACTTCGTTACAATGACAATTTTAAAAAAGGTAAACTAAACGGAAAAATAATAGGCAATATATATGTGTGTGTGTAATTATTTGTATGTTTATATCTGTGTGGGTTTGTTGCGGTAGCATGAAATGCACAAATTTTATCTGAGATGGTGGTGCTTGCTGGTATAAGGTTGGCTAGCCGGTTGTCCTTACAGGAGGACCTAAATGCCAGGATATGGTGTATTTGTTTGGTGCAGAAGGGTATGCATGTGGGGGCTTTAAAATACATATTGGGTATAAAATTCTTATAGGGATAAGGGATTTATCTTATAGTAGTGCTGAATAAATGGGAGGGCAGAACCATGTGTATGTGGGAAACCATACATCCTATCGACTATGCAGACTAGCATGCACATGAATGATAATGCTGTGAAATGAGATAAAATTGTTGTTATGATGTTGAACTGTTACAAGTCTTAAAATCATGGTACTTTAAATGGTGATACTTACTGTACCCAGTTAGCTGGATAGACCTTAAGGGTCCATAACGATACGGAGGTGACCCCTAGGTAAAAATGATATATGATGATTAGTATCAAATTATGAACACAGAATTACCACTATGTTTTACCACTGGATCTAATACATATATATATAAAATAAAAAAATTGTGGGTTTTTGGAGGAGAAATGGGCTGATTGGCTCACAATTACAGTAAATAAATTAACTTTAGTCCAAAATGAGTTAAAGGAAAGGGAAAGTGAAGGGTGGTGAGTAGAAGGCTGTAAGCCAGATTTAGAGCAGAGAATTAACCTCTATCTCCTCATTCAAGATGCCAGGCATGAGGGAATCTAACGTGTATATCCAGAAAGTCTCTCTCTGGCAGAGATGTTTAAAACACTCTGCCAATGAGAGAGACCCTTGCATGACCTCAATAACCCTCACCCTGAGTCCCTCTGAGGATTTGTTATGGTGCTCCAGAAATTGGTGAGGAACACTGTCCTTGTCCTTGCCACCCTCTATGAAGCGGCAATGCTCTCCAAACCTCTTCCTCAGTGTCCTAATGGTTCTTCCCACATAAAAGAGACCACAAGGACACGTGAGGCAATAAACTGTAAATGATACTGGAGGATGTTTTTCTCAAATTTATCTGAAAACACTGAGGTATTGAAGATTATCCAGTTTCGGAGCAGTTCTTGTTCAGCTGATTTTTTATACATTGAATTTACTATATAAGGGTGTGGTATGGATTTTGTTCCACACTGTGTTTTGTTTTTCTTTTTTTATCAATAGGTAAACAAGGGGTGAACAATACATTCCACATGTGGGACGAAGACATATTGATACATTTGAATATACAGATAGGAGTCATATAAAATGCCTTGTCTTGGTATAAACACATACAATATACACGAGGCTGAGGGAATCCCCTCCTCTCCCCAGACACCCCCATGGGAACTATCTGTGGTCCGGAGAGAGAGGCAACCCCTCCACCCCCCACTTGCACAGTACCAGACTATGTGAAAAAGGTATGAGATCAAGCTCTTCTATCTTATTGGAAATTATATTCACCGAGAATATAGGTCCTAACATAAAATAAATTAATATAAGAACAAAGAGTGAGCTTTCAGAGTAACCAGAGGAAAAGAAAAAAAAAGAACATCAACCTAGGTTTTATTATCTTTACTTTTACTGTCACCATTACCATTGTAATCACCATCCCCACCATCGCCGCCATCCCTCGGATCTGCCTATAAAGGTTTAAGTGTCAGTTTTATTATCAGTTTTCTTAGGGTTGACCCCCCTATATATGACTGCTAATCTGGTTTTATTATGATTTGTAGTCTTTATACCAGTCTATCCATGGTTGCCAACTAGAGAGGAACTGCATAGTCCGCCCCCCAATGGAGGCTAACATTCGTTCATAGGTGAAATGTACGGACAACGTGCGAATTGCCTCCTGAACCTCTGGAGGTTCTGGAGATTTCCACGCTCTAAGTATAACTAGCTTGGCCGCTAGAAATAGATGTGTGGTGAATTTCCTGTGTACCGGTGGCAAGTTTTCGATCCCTAAGTTTAAAAGAGCTAGGGAAGGCGAATATGGCATAGATAAACCCGTGACTTGATAATGGACCTTGAAAATGCCAGACCAAAATCTCGCTAATTTGCTACATGCCCATAGTATATGGAAGATAGTTCCCAGTTGTGCACAATTCCTCCAACAGTCAGAAGATGTGGAGGAATCAAATTTGGCTACCCTATTCAGGGTCAGGTACCACCTTTGTGTTACGTTGTGGGATAGTTCCCATAGGTTTGTACATTTAGTTGCTGCGTAGATTTGTTGTAATGCTTTATGCCATTGTGTTTCTGAGAATGATTCTTGGATATCTGCCTCCCATGCTTTCATAGAATTCGTTTTCATGAATATGGACTTGTCATATAGGAAGTTATAAAATAATGATATACCACCCTTATGGTTTTCTTTAGATGCTAGATGGATATTAATTTTCCAAAATAAATTGTACTTCTTAATATTTTTGTTTTTAAGGTACGATTTCACTCGGAGGTAATTAAACTGCTCCAAATTTGGTAGTCCATATTCTGATTGCAACTCAGCAAATGTTTTAAGGAGGTTGTTTCTGTATAGATCTGAGATCTGCACGATGCCTTGTCGCAGCCATCTGGTTAAGGTCAGGTCAGGCATTATCAAGTCTAGAGTAGAAATGGGTATTAGTAGAGGAGAAGTAGGGGTAGAAAGGGATTTGTGTGTTACTAATGTTTTCCAGGAATTCAGGGATACTATCATGGGAGGAGAAAGGTTTTTGGATTTGGATTTAATATGAGGGTACGCTAAGAGATAGTTAAGTAGATTTCCACCGGGTATTAAAGTTTCTTCAATGTTTCCCCACAGTGGTGTGGGTTGATTGGGGAACCAGCCTTTAATCTGTGCGAGAGTCGCAGCGGCATGATAATCCGCAAAGACCGGTACACCCAGGCCACCAGCCTGTTTTGTTTTTTTTAGTTTGGAAAAGGCGCTCCTGGCCCTTTTACCTTCCCAAAGATATTTAGCTAGAAGGGACTGAAGGGTTTTAAAAAAGTGTTGAGGTATGGGAATGGGTACTGTGCGATAAATGTAGAGAATTTGTGGCAATATTTGCATTTTGAAAGCTGCCAATCTTCCCGACCAAGATAGAACATGCTTGCTTAGTGACTTTAGGTTGTCTGCGAGTTTCTTTTCAAGATGGAGATAGTTGGCCTGAAATAATTGTCTAGTTTGGGAGGTCAATTTAATGCCCAGGTATGTGATTTCATGTGCACACCAGACATAAGGAAATTTGGTTTGTATGATCAGCTTATCTTTTGGGGATACTCCTAGATCAAGGATGAATGACTTCGAGTCATTCACTTTATAGTATGACACTTTTCCATACTCCTGAAGCGTGTGGTATACATGATCTAGGGAAGACAGCGGGTCAGTGAGCATCAATATTACATCATCCGCAAAAAGACTTATGACATGCTTACGGGATTTAATTGTAAAACCTTGAATATCAGGGGATTGTCGAATACTGGCGGCTAACGGTTCCATAAGTATATTGAAAATAAGAGGGGACAGTGGACATCCCTGACGGGTCCCGTTAGTGATTTTGAAAGGCTTAGACAGCATGCCAGATGTGTACACCCGAGCTGATGGAGAAGTATACAAAGCTAATATTGCTGAGAGCAGGTGTCCTGAGAAACCAAATTTTTCCAAGGTTTTTGTAAGATACAACCAGTGTACCCTATCGAACGCCTTCTCTGCATCTAAAGCCAGAAGCAGAGAAGGCGTTTTCCCCCGTCTGGCGATATGCACAACATTTATTAAACGTCTAGTAGCATCCGACGTCTGCCTACCCTTAGTGAACCCAGATTGGTCAGGGTCAATGAGAGTAGGCAAGATGTCCACCAATCTTAATGCTATAATTTTAGCATACAATTTCACATCATTGTTGAGCAAGGATATAGGTCTAAAATTTTTAGGTGCATCTGGTTCCTTGCCCGGTTTAGGTAACGTTACAATTAAGGCCTCTAACATTTCTGGCGGAAAAGAAGCCGAGGCAGCAGCAGCATCAAACACTTTGAGGAGGTATGGCCCAAGAATAGGTTTAAACTGTTTATAGTACTCCCCTGTGAGACCATCCGGACCAGGAGATTTATTATTCGGGAGATTTTCTATAGTTTTGAGCAATTCTACTAAGGAAAAAGGAGCGTTTAGCTCCCGGAGCTGTGAGGGAGAAAGTTGGGGCAGATGAATGTTTTGTAGAAAATTTTCTATATCTGAGAGGGAGGGTTGTGCCGTTGGGCTATCTTGGTTCAGGTTGTATAAGGCCCCATAATAATCACTAAAGGCATCTGCAATTTTTTGGGGATCATGCACCGTCTGAGAAGATTTAGGGCTAATAATATGTGGTATTTTAGTCTTAAAGCGCTGGCCTTGTAGTCTACGGGCCAGGTTTTTCCCGGCCTTATTACCCGTAGAGTAAAAGGACATCTTCAATTTTTTCTCTACTTTTTCGAAGGATTGGAGTAAAGCGAGTCTGAGGTCGTGTCTCAGTGAGGTAAGTTGTGCACTCAATATGGGAGTAGGATTAAGTTTATTTTGGGCTTCTAATAATTCTATGTCTGTGAGTAGAGTATTGAGTCGCTGCTGCCTCTGCCTCTTGATTCTAGTGCCCTGCTGGATAAACACACCCCTGATATATGCCTTGTGGGCGTTCCACAGCACAAATGGATCATTTGTGGACGGGGAGTTGATCTGAAAGTAATCAAGCAAGCGGTCCTCCAGAATTTTTTTTGTTTCCTTGTTTTGGATGATGTGGGAATTGGAGCGCCAAATAAAGGCACTGTTGGAAGGATAAGTGTCTCCTAGTGTCAATAACACAGGAGCATGGTCTGACCATAATATGCTATTCAGTGTGATTTGAGATACTTTCTGGAGTAACCACCTGTCCATCAGAAACAGATCAATCCTCGTATACGTGCAGTGCCTGTGGGAAAAGAACGTGAAATCTCTTTCGTTGGCATGGGTACAACGCCATGCATCATATAACTCTTGTCTTTGCAAAAAGGACTGCAAAGACAGTGTCCTTTTAGAGGGTTTAGATGTAGAGTCTATTTGAGGGTCAGGAGTTACGTTAAAGTCTCCACAGAGTATAAGAGATCCTTGTTGTATTTTCCGTATCTTTTTCATCAGGACATTCAGGAATTTGATTTGGTGTTTATTTGGAACATAGACGTTCACCAGAGTATATCGTGTAGCGTTGATGTCACACACTAGAATGACATAACGACCTGATGGGTCACAAATGTCCTTAAGTAATTGAAAAGAAATTGAGTCCTTAATTGCAATCATGACTCCCCGTTGTTTGGCTGTCATATTTGAGAAGAAGTAGTGTTGGAAGCCTTTATGGGTGCATCTAGGCGGTGCGCTATGGTGAAAATGCGTTTCTTGAACGCATATTATGTCACAATGAGAAGAGTCTGCTTCTTTCCAGAGGGATGCCCTTTTGGCTGGATGGTTTAAGCCATGTGCATTTATGGATAGAATTTTAACTGGCATGACAGAGTTTAAGTGGAATGCTGAAATTTACACATGGTGCGTACTCACATAGCTGGCAGGAGGCTGTCCGAGGGATGCATGTATTCCTAGGTTCTTCAAAACGGAGTCTCGTTTCTGGTAACATAAGCAATGTCTGAAAAGAAATTCGGTATAGAAAAAAGAAAACAAACAAAAAAAAGTTTAAAAGGAGGGTATTACACCCAGGTGCAGAAATTCTGCTCAGGTAAATGGGAGCGCAGGTTACAGGATAGAGCTCCAAAGGGCGAGGCCCATTAATAGGGCAACAAATGAATATAGCAGGGCCCTGCAGATATCACTGATGCCTCAGGAGTTTGAAGCATGTTGCCATTCTGGAGGAATCCTCTTAGGGCTTGTATCATTAGATGTTGAAGGAGGTTCCTCTGGGACAATCTTCCATTTCTGGAGAAGTTGGAAACCCTTAGTAGGAGAAGTAATTACATGTGTAGAACCTTCTCTAGTTATGATTAGTTTGGTCGGGTAGCCCCATCTGTATGTGATAGCATGGTTTCTCAATGCCTTAGTAATATTATTGAGATTTTTGCGGAGTTGCAAAGTGTGCTGCGACAGATCTGTATAAAATTGCAGATCTGAGTAATCTGTGGTGCTGTGTTCCCCTTTACGGGTAATTTGCATCAACCGCTCCTTGGTTTGGTAAAAATGCATGCGAAACAATACATCTCTAGGGATATGCTCCTGGATAAATGAGGGTTTTGGGAGACGATGGATTCTATCTATGGACAGTTCAATAGGAGGAAGATCCGGCATGAGGGTTGATAGCATTGCCGTAGCATACGAACGTAATTCAGAGGGTTGCACAGATTCTGGAATGCCTCTGATCTTGACATTATTCCTCCTGGCCCTGTCTTCCAAATCTGCTAATTTGGCTTTCATCCATGCGTGATCCTCCTCAACATTATCATGAGCGTCTACCAGGTCATTAATTGTCGTAGCATACTCCTCCATTTTGGATTCAATATGATCCACTCTGTCTCCCACTGCATTAAGTTCTGAGCTAAACTTCCTCATGCATGTCATCATGTCAGCATGAATAGAGCTTTTCAGGGAGACAAGCATATCCTTTAGTGTAGTGTCTAGGACTGGTTGGTTTTGTGTGGGGAATGCCACTATGGAGTCAGGGAGTTCTCTTGTGTCTTCTTGTGAGTCAGCGTTAGATCTTACCTCACATTGCTGTGTCTCCTGCTCCTCCATTCTGGCTCTGGCTTTAGCCGGACTCCTAATGAGAGGTGAAGGAGTCTCTGAGGTTCCCCTTGTGCGCCGAGTGTTGCGATAAGCTGGGTCATCATGGGTGTTTGTGTGTAAGTGCGCCGTCTTCGGAGTGGAGAAGGAGCCGGCGCCATCTTGCCCACGAGGCTGCATATGCTGTGTGAAGTATGCCGTCAGTTTTCTGGGCCGATGTTCCGCCTGGCGTCTCCTGGTCATGATGCCGAGGTGCCGGGGAGATGAACCGCCGTAGTGGGCTGCAAGTGCAGTGTCCTGTGTAGCTGTGAGCCGCTGTTTCTCTCGCCTTTCGCCGGAGCTCCGGAGTTACACCGCCATCACGGTGAAGTCCAGGCCACGCCCCCGTGTTTTGTTTTTCTTAAAGTACACATTTTGAAACACTGTTTAACCGCTTTTTACCCCCTTCCTGTCAAGGCCAATTTTCAGCGCTGTCACACTTTAAATGACAATTGCCCAGTCATGCAACATTGTATCCAAATTAAATATATTTTTTTTCACACAAATAGAGCTTTCTTTTGGTGGTATTTAATCACTGCTGGGTTTTTTATTCTTTGCTAAAAAAACTAAAAAATTCTGAAAAAAATTAATTATTATTTTCCTTAGTTTCAGTCTGAAAAAATGTAAATAAGTAATTTTTCCTCTTCACTGATGTGCGCTGATAAGGTTGCACTAATGTGCACTGATAAGGTGGTACTTATGGGCACTGATGAGATGTAACTGAAGGGCACTGATGAGGAGGCAGTGATATGCAGCACTGATGGGCACTGATAGGCAGCACTGATATGCAGTACTGATGAGCACAGATAGGTGGCACTGATAAGTGGCACTAAATGGCACTGATAGGCAACACTTATGGGCAATGATAGGCAGCATGGACAGGTGGCACTTATGGGCACTGATGGGTGGCAATGATGGGTAGCACTGATGGGCAGCACTGATGGGCACTGATGGGTGGCACTAATGAGCAGGCACTGAAAGGCAGTACAGACTGGCATTTTCTGATGGGCACTGATTGGCATCACTAATGGGCACAAAGTGGCATCACTGGTGGGCACAGATTGGTATCACCGATGGGCGCTGACTGGCATCACTGCTGGGCACTGTTGGGGCTACACACATAATCAGGGCACTGATGAGCAGTGCCCTGATTATCTGTACAGGTCTCCCCTGCTCGGCTGTCCTCTCCTCATGCTCTGTCAATGTGAGGCGAGGAGAGACAATAAACAGCACTTCCGTGATTAGACACAGCCGATCACATGGGTAAAGAGCAGCGTCATTGGCTCTTTACTGAGATCAGGGTTGCTCCGTGTCCCGGGAACAAGGTGCACCCACGATCGCTGTGTGGCATGCCCCTGCAAGCACGCAAGCGCTGTGAGTAGGGATGAGCTTCGCGTTCTAGTCAAACTCATGTTCGACTCCAACATTGTCTGTTCGGCCGTTCGCCGAATTTCGAACAATATGGGCCGTTCGCGCCAAATTCAAGTGGCGCGTCACGGCCCATAAATTACTGCGTCATCGCAGTGCATTGCTGGCTGATGATCGGCCAAGCATGCACTATGACCCGCATGCTTGGCCAATCACAGTGCCGTCAGTACAGAGAGCCATAATTGGCCAAAGGAAGGGTGCCTTTGGCCAATCATGGCTCAGGGGAGTAGGTACACGCCCCACACTATATAAGTCGCCTGGGGGTTGGCCTTGTGTAGTGTGTTGCGGCGTGTGAGAGAGATAGATAGAGTCAGAGTGTCATTTAATTTCAGTTAGATAGAGCAGGCAGGCGATTGAGTTAGCTTTAGTCAGTGTATTTAGTATATATATGCATCCTAGGAGTTGTATATAAATATATACACTGTATTCAGTTTAGCTAGATTTCACTTCAGAGTATTCCTGTGTTATTCTCGCTGCAGTATTTTACCGTATATACTCGAGTATAAGCCAACCCGAGTATAAGCCGAGGTACCTAATTTTACCCCAAAAAACTGGGAAAACTTGTTGACTCGAGTATAAGCCGAGGGTGAGAATGCAGCAGCTACTGTATGCGGAAAAGAGGGTCAACAATGCCCATAAGCAGCTTCACTGTGCCCATTGCAGTCTCACTGTGCCATACCTCACTGTGCCCATTGCAGTCTCACTGTGCCATACCTCACTATGCCCATTGCGGTCTCACTGTGCCATACCTCACTGTGCCCATTGCAGTCTCACTGTGCCATACATTACTCACTGTGCCCATTGCAGTCTCACTGTGCCATACGGTACTAACTGTGCCCATTGCAGTCTCACTGTGCCATACGGTACTCACTGTGCCCATTGCAGTCTCACTGTGCCCGAGTACCTGCATTCTTGACAGGCTTCCATTTTTTAAAAGTCTCGGCTTTCTCCTGGCGTTCCGTTCCATAATAGGCATTTGACACTGTGTTCCGCCTATCACGGAGGTCCGCTCATCCTCGGACTCAGTTTCCCAGCAGACACTGTGTTCAGTGTTCCGCCAATCACGGACATTCTTTCATCCTCGAACAAGAGGATGTCCCCGAATGACGGAACAATAGAATAGAATTCAGGTACCGACTCGACTATAAGCCAAGGGGGGTATTTTCAGCCCTAAAAAAGGGCTGAAAAACTCGGCTTGTAATCGAGTATATACGGTAAGTCAGTGTAGTGTATACTGAGCTCAGTATGCATGTAAAGCTGACTGCAGACTATTGCTTTTCTATTACTGATAATACAAGCAGTTGATTGAGCCAACCTGCAGTTTCTTAAGTCAGTGTAGTGTAGTCTGGCCACAGTGTGCACTTAAAGCTCACCGCAGACTATTGCTTTTCTATTACTGATAATACAAGCAGTTGATTGAGCTAACCTGCAGTTTCTTAAGTGACTGTAGAGTGTAGTCTGGCCACAGTGTGCACGTAAAGCTCACTGCAGACTATTGCTTTTCTATTACTGATAATACAAGCAGTTGATTGAGCGAACCTGCTGTAGCACACAGACCCCCTTTTACCTGGCTGCTTCGGCTCCTCGCAGGAAGAAGGGGCACACCATGCCACAAGCCCGTACCCTCCTGTAATAAGAGGTTGAGCGGTGTTGTTGATGGGTCTTCCACAGTCAGATAACCAGAAAATGTCTATCACCTCTGTGTATACATACAGAGATGAGTCCTTGTTTCCCCCATTAACTGAAATGTCCACACTCGCTATAACTCCAACACAGAGTTTATTTTCTTTTTTAGTAGAACAACAGTCTCTGATAGGAAAGAGGTTGAAGTAAAGACAGGACAGCATAAGATATGGGAGAGGTCCAGGCACAATCTCAATCACTTCACTGTTCGGCTTCTCGAACAGACTCAGCCTCAAATGGATAGTCTACTTAGGACAAGACTAGCAGCCAAATGACACTCCAACTCTACCCAAGGTCTCTGCCACAGACCTGGTGAACTCGGTCTCTGCCACAGACCCGGTGAACTCGGTCTCTGCCACAGACCTGGTGAACAAGGCCTCCGTTTAGGGAGAAGACGTCCCTCTGGAGAGTTACCGGGACCCTTCCTTCACTGTGACTTCTGCACCAGTCCCTCGGAACGGTTCCTCCCCCGGCCTCCTCTTCCAAGATACGGGTCCCCTCGCAAGGCGGCACCCTGAGACTCCTCGATCCCCGGTGGGCTCCAGATGAAGGTGCTGGGCCCAGGCCTCTGTTGCAGCCCCAGGACTAAAGGTGCCTGGAACTGATCCACCGGCCACAAACTGCAGACCCACCCCTGGGCTAAAGGTGCCCAGGGCGGACAGGAACAAGAACCCTGGGGTCGGACCCCCGACAACGAACCCTCAACAGGCAGCGTCTGCCCCTTTTATATCCTCTCCCAGCATGCCCAGCAGGTAGACCACACCCACTGGATGGCTGCCGAGAGGGGACACACAAGGCACAGCACTGTATCAGCGGTTCAACCCTGGCCCACCATGGCAGCACCACCTGCAGGCCACAGGGAACTGCACACCAATACTCCACTTGTGAACCAAAATGGTTTCAAGAACTCTAACAATTAGGGTGTTTGGGCACAACTACCATCCAAACACTTCCCCTAAATTCAGCACCCCACTACATACTCCCCCCACTAAATAGACACTGGTCCCCAGTGTCTGGTGCAAACCTATGCCTCTCAAGCCTGAGTCAATATAGACCTATTCCAGAAACTATCTACAAAATAAACAAAAATAATTTGGAAAAAAATTGTTCGATTGTGCCGGAACCTAAACATGGGGAAAAGGGAGTTAAATGTAGAGGTGAAAGAAGAGCAAAGAAAACACATGTGCACATCACATTCTCAATGTCACATAAACACATTTATCATTTACATTTCCCTCCCCATCTGTAACAGCTAACCCACCCCATTCTCAGTGGTTTGCTTGGTGTCCATCTGCAGAGGAAGAAAGAAAAACACACAACCATTAATTGACATTCTAACCTATGTACAGTAGAAGTGAAAGAATTCTCCCCGAAGGAAAAATCCTTTCCTTCTAAAAAGTAAGACAAATTCAATTAAACTGTAATAAAAAAGTTACGCAACACCGCCACCTAGTGGAAGCGTCACCGTCAAGACACTTATCAAAAACGTTGTTTCCTTTTTTTCCAAGGGTAAATCTTCCTTCTTCTTCTCCTTTGGCCCTGGCTCTAAGCTACTTCTACCCCAAAAGTCTCTGTCTTTTTGGCGCTGTGAGAGGGAGGAAAAAAACTGCTCCCGCTCTTCCAGTAAGTAGGAAACCCCATCTGTAAGGGCTAAAGTTCTTGGGCTCCAGGAGAGTACACTCCAGAATAAAACAAAAGGCAAACACAAAGAGTCCAGTCTCTTAAAGATAATACTGAGGATGGGGCAACACCAATGGTTTCCAGTTCTTATCACAGATGTCAATGTGGTACTCAGCATTGTCTTTATCTTTTCGGCAAATGATCACTTTATCGGCATGTATGTGTCTGCCAAGCATCCATGACTCTTTACACTCTTTGAACCGCTTAGTGGCTGCGGCAGAACAGGAATAGTATCTACGGGCCTGAGGCACTTTCAAATTGGTCCAGACAAAGTCCGCGTACCACTGATATCGATAAGCCTCCACTTCAAACAACAGTTCTTTAGGCAGGTACGGGTATTCCCATCCGTACTCGCTTGCAACTTTCTGGTTGAACAACCTCTGTAACCGCGACAATGGTGGCATGGTTGCTCAATCTCCTATCCCTGGTAAGATTATAGTATCAGGGTGTCGAGGCACTTTCACTGCCTCTGGGCCAGACATAGGGGTCCGCAATGACACTCTCGATACCTTAGCAACAGGTACAGGCATCTACAGTGGTGGAAGGGCAGACAACGGGACAGACTCCTCCTCAGGCTCCGGGGCCTCCACCCGGGGTGTTGTATCCCCAGTGAACATGGGTGAGTCCCTTTTTCCTACGGGACGAGGACAAGGGTACCTTATCCCAACCCTTCCGCTCAAACAACTCATCAATGGCCACATCATCCCCTGGATCGGAGACTAACTCCAGGTCGGAGGTATCACATTCCTCCACCGGCAGGTAATTCCGGGTGGATGACAAATCACTGCCTCGAACAAGTTCAAGGGCCCTGGGGTCCCGACCCCAGCATTCTCGACACTTCAGACCTTAGCCAAGGCCCCTTTCCCCGGCTTACCTCGCCTTGTAGCTGAAGCAGGATGTCCGAAACTTTTTCCTATGGATGCATCCGATCCGGGCAAGCGCTGGGGTGTGACTCTACCACGGCCGCAGGAAGCTGTAACATAGCCGACCTTCCTCTTGGGCGGTGGGAGTGAGGACTCTGTAAAGACCGAAACAGCACCCTCCGGTCTCTCCGATTCTCGTTCCTCAACAACCGGCACACTTTCATCCGCGACTTCCTCCGAAGTCTCAACAGTGCGCGTAGGGGTGACTGCGGAAGCTCTGGTTCCTTCTTCCAAAGTGGTGGCGCCTGTAAAGCAGTTCAGACGGAAGGCCCAAGGCTTTTCAGTAGGCTGATCCACCTCGAATAGAAACTCCTTACACTGCTCACATCTCCCGAAGGGCCGAAGATGCACCACCAGTCCCTGGCATCCGGGACAAACCACTCCAAGGGCCTCCACCTCTCTGCATACATAGAGCTTCAGTCAGATCCCCGTATCAGTAACAGAAGCAGCAAAGGAAGTAACGTTCATGGTAGTTGAACTCGGAATCCATGCGGCATTAGAAGCCATATTACTCACTCACCGATCCATCGCACACTGTCTCTCTGACGCCAAAGTAGCCATGTGCAACTCTTCACATGGCGAGGCTCCTCCCATCTCTCTGCAATGTTCGCTGGCTTTCTTTCCTTAGGCACGCCCACAAACTAGGCAAGTTGGAGCTCTCCTCGTGGCACAGTCACCTTCTCCAAAGATGGCCGACCTCCACGGAACTTCACAGGGGAACAAAGTTCAAATTCTGGGCTTCTTCTGCTGTGAAATATCCCAGACTCGAGTCCCCATGTGTAGCACACAGACCCCCTTTTACCTGGCTTCTTCGGCTCCTCGCAGGAAGAAGGGGCACACCATGCCACAAGCCCGTTCCCTCCTGTAATAAGAGGTTGAGCGGTGTTGTTGATGGGTCTTCCACAGTCAGATAACCAGAAAATGTCTCTCACCTCTGTGTATACATACAGAGATGAGTCCTTGTTTCCCCCATTAACTGAAATGTCCACACTCGCTATAACTCCAACACAGAGTTTATTTTCTCTTTTAGTAGAACAACAGTCTCTGATAGGAAAGAGGTTGAAGTAAAGACAGGACAGCATAAGATATGGGAGAGGTCCAGGCACAATCTCAATCACTTCACTGTTTGGCTTCTCGAACAGACTCAGCCTCAAATGGATAGTCTACTTAGGACAAGACTAGCAGCCAAATGACACTCCAACTCTACCCAAGGTCTCTGCCACAGACCTGGTGAACTTGGTCTCTGCCACAGACCCGGTGAACTCGGTCTCTGCCACAGACCTGGTGAACAAAGCCTCCGTTTAGGGAGAAGACGTCCCTCCGGAGAGTTACTGGGACCCTTCCTTCACTGTGACTTCTACACCAGTCCCTCGGAATGGTTCCTCCCCCGGGCCTCCTCTTCCAAGATACGGGTCCCCTCGCAAGGTGGCACCCTGAGACTCCTCGATCCCCAGTGGGCTCCAGATGAAGGTGCTGGGCCCAGGCCTCTGTTGCAGCCCCAGGACTAAAGGTGCCTGGAACTGATACACTGACCATGAACTGCAGACCTGCCCCTGGGCTAAAGGTGCCCAGGGTGGACAGGAACAAGAACCCTGGGGTAGGACCCCCGACAACGAACCCTCAACAGGCAGCGTCTGCCCATTTTATATCCTCTCCCAGCATGCCCAGCAGGTAGACCACACCCACTGGATGGCTGCCGAGAGGGGACGCACAAGACACAGCACTGTATCAGCAGTTCAACCCTGGCCCACCATGGCAGCGCCACCTGCAGGCCACAGGGAACTGCACACCAATACTCCACCTGTGAACCAAAATGATTTCAAGAACTCTAAAGCCTCGTACACACGGCCGAGTTTCTCGTCGTTAAAAACACGTCGTTTTTTTCGACGAGATTCTTGTTAACCTTGACGAGTTTCTCGTCAAGCTTTCCATGCGTACACACTGACAATTCCAAATTTCCTCGTTGTTCAGCGCGGTCACGTCCAGCACGTACGACGGCAGTATAAAGGGGAAGATCGATTTCCCTGGCGCCACCCCTTGGGCTGCTTTTGCTGATCTCGTGTTACCGCGTGTGAAGTAAAAGTTTGGGAAGAGACGATTCGCGCTTTTCAGTCTTCGTGCTTTTCAGTTCGTTTTCTGCGGTTCAGTTTGTGCTTGTGGGTTCGTATCTTGTCTTTCAGGGCGTGTAGGCAGTTCGTATCTGTTTTACAGTGCGTTCTTGCCCGTTTGTTTCTGATTTTCAGTTCGTTCTTCATAGGCCTTGCTGTTCTAAAGTGCGTTCTGTTCTGTACGTTCTGATCAGACGACCATTTCCTAGCCATGCCGCGGGTACGTTCTCGTCATCGAGTTCGTGCTGTGCGGGCGCTTGGTGTTGGTATGCTTGTTTTGGACCAAGACCAGTCCATGAACGGGGTGAGGAGGAGTTCATGGACCAAGAATTGGTTGCTCCAGCGGCACCAATTCTGCCACATGCCTCTGCTGCGGGAGATCGCAGGAATTTTCTGCAGATGTCTGACCCCGTTTTTCAGCATCTGTTGGCTTTGGTGTCCCCCTATATTACCAGGCAGGACACCGTTATGCGGGAAGCCATCAGTGCTGAGCAGAGGCTCATCGCCACGTTGCGTTACCTGGCGACAGGGAGAAGACTTCAGGACTTGAAGTTCACGACAGGCATCTCCCCCCAGGCTCTGGGCTTCATAATCCCAGACACCTGTTCTGCCATTATACAAGTCCTGCAGGAGGACTATATTAGGGTAAGTTTTCTCAATTAACATCACATTTTATGTATTTCATGTATGCTAATGTATTGTATTGTATTTCTTTCATCCATCCCTAATTACCATGATTGTAATATGCTGAGAATGTCCCCTTTGTCCTCATGCATGCTGGAAGCTTTTAAATGCCCCTTTTTTTCTCCTCCATGCATATTTCCCTTTACTAACCTCTCCAGCAGTGGCGACTGCTGCTCCAAATGTTTGGGGGGCCACCCCCAAATTAGATATATAAACTTCCTCCTTTTTTGCGACTGTGCCTGTTAAACGCCACCAGTTGCCGCCTCCAATGCGGCCATTTTGTCCCCTCCAATGCAGCCATTTTGCCCCTTCCAATGCAGCAATTTTGCCCCCTCCAATGCAGCCATTTTGCCCCTTCCAATGCAGCCATTTTGTCCCCTCCAATGCAGCCATTTTGCCCCTTCCAATGCAGCTATTTTGCCCCTTCCAATGCAGCCATTTTGCCCCTTCCAATGCAGCCATTTTGCCCCTTCCAATGCAGCCATTTTGCCCCCTCCAATGCAGCCATTTTGCCCCTTCCAATGCAGCCATTTTGTCCCCTCCAATGCAGCCATTTTGCCCCTTCCAATGCAGCCATTTTGCCCCTTCCAATGCAGCCATTTTGCCCCTTCCAATGCAGCCATTTTGCCCCTTCCAATGCAGCCATTTTGTCCCCTCCAATGCAGCCATTTTGCCCCCTCCAATGCAGCCAGTTCCCCCCCCCCAGCCCTGCACTTACCTTCTTCTGGTCCGCACCATCCTTCTTCTGTCCTTGATGTCTTTTCCTGCCCTCGATGTTGCATTAGCCAATCATGTTACCGTTAAACAGACTTGGTGAACATGATTGCCAGAGCAGCCTGTCAGTGTTTACCCAAGGAATGCCCCCCCTGCGTCCCCTATTTAACTTTTAGCAAGCCAATTACATCCCTCAGGCTGTAATCGCCAAGCCTGTTTGCCCCCCTGTTTCTGATATGCAATTTTCACCCCATAAATGCCGCAGTTATTCATATGGCCGTCGCTCAACAGGGGGCCATCCACCTGAATAGTGGGCGGCATTGACAATACATAGGTTCATGCAAGGTATGAACCTATGTATTGTTCTGAGTGACGGGCGCAGGAGAGAGGGGGCAGTGCTCCAGCGCCCACTCTGGACGCACCGCCACTGCAATGCTATCCTGTGGCCAAACACATCTCCCCCCCCCAAATTTGTTTAGAATGGACCATCAGAGGGGGTGATGAATATGAAACTCGAGCCTTCCATTATACTTAGTCAAAAAACCTTAAACTGAGATTTTGATTGATGTTGGCCTCAAATGTATTTTCTTATAATCTGCTTGCAATGTTATGTTTTAAATTTCTAATTTTTTTTCATCTTGTTTAACTCCCCAGCTTCCTTCCACGCCACAGGAATGGCAGACTGTGGCATCGGAGTTTGCCACGCGGTGGGACTTCCCCAACTGCGGTGGTGCCATTGACGGGAAGCACGTCCGCATCGTGCCGCCACCCCGTTCTGGGTCCTACTACTACAATTACAAGGGGTTTCATAGCATTGTGCTGATGGTGGTGGTGTCAGCTGTGGATGTAGGAAAGAATGGCCGGATGTCCGATGGGGGATCCTTCATCCAGACGGAGTTTGCCCTCCGTCTCCAGAGTGACGACCTTGCATTGCCACCGGATGCAGGGAATGTTGAAGGACTCCACTTTGTTTTTTTGGCTGATGAAGCCTTCGAACTCGGACCGCACCTCATGAGGCCATTTCCACAGAGGACCCTGACCCCAGAGAAGAGGGTGTTCAATTACCGGCTGGCCAGGGGCCGAAGAGTCGTTGAAAATGCCTTCGGGATAATGGCCAGCGGGTTCCGCCTTTTTATGACTCCAATCCACTTGGTGGAGTACAAGATAAACTATGTCCTTTTATGCTGCTGTGTGCTCCATCATTTTCTGTGCCGAAAATCAAGTAATTATATGGCCTCAGTATTGCCTGAGGCAGGACTTTCATATGCCAATCCCCTGCCGGGCCTCGAATCTGCCGTCCTGGCTTGCCCCCCCAAAATGCCCGTGAGGTTTGGGATAAATATATGGAATTTTTCACGGGTAGGGGGGCAATTCCTATGCCAGGCCATGAGTAAAGATTGGTGCATAAAGAAATCATTAAAAATCATTTTTTATCTTGTAACTTTGTTTGTTTCCTGTCTCCTAGTTTGTCTTAGGGCATTTGTAGTGACAAGTGTTTTTTTCCTTTAGTAAATAACAACCATTTCACTATGAACCACAAAAATATACCCAAATAAGGTTAGAGCGTATTTGAAAAAGAAGCTACACTTTGTTTGTGTTCAAAAATTTTACTCTGTGCACATACACACACATGGTAAATACTTTTTTTAATTTTTTTTTGGCTGGCCACAAACCGTCAAATTTTTTTTTATGAAAATACAAAACCATCAGTTGCATTCCAAAAAGTACAACATTGGATACCTCTGGGCAATATGAGACATTCACTTACACAAAATATGTCTCTATCTGGCCGTCCTAATATGGGGTATTGGCACCCCTGGCCAAGCCACAAATTGAATATGCACACAATTTGAAGTCATTTCCAATAGGGATTTGAGACTCCTGATCTCTATTGTCAACATGTGCTATCTGCCATCAGGGGTGATCAATGGACGTGTTTTGTGGGTGCAACCCCTTCTTCAGTTCACCTACTTGAGATACGAGGAAGAGGTTGCACCCCCAAAAGCCGTACATGGATATCCCCTGATGGCAGATGGCACATGTTGACACACTGTGTGCATATTCAATTTTTGGCTGGTTTGATTGTCTAAAAGAAAAGAAAGGGGGGAAGAACAATCTGTAAACAAAAATGGGGGTTTTGATGCCTTATTCAATTCTCCCCAAAACATCTAGGATGTCTTTAAAGGTTTGATCCATCACATGAATTCTTTGTTTAATTCTGTCCAGTTCTGTGCTACATTCCATCACTTGCTGTATGATTCGTAGGGCACTGTCAGCAGAGAAACGTGTACTTTCTTTCACCACAACATTTACATCCCCTAAAAACAAAATAAAAAGGTATTATAACTCTGCAGGCCTACATCTCTTACCTGAAGCTGTGGTGACAGTAGACATGTGCATTCGTTTTCGTCCGAATGCATTTTCATCCGAATTTCAGCTATTTTCGTTATCGTTTTAACAAACGAAAACAAAAGCACAGAATCCGAAAACCGAAAGATCCGACATAAACAAATGCTTTATTTTAGTTTTCGTTGCTACAACAGTTCGATATAGATAGGAGATTCGATGTGACGCTGACAATAACAATCTGTGTCTATCGAACCTGTGGTCGAATGTGCCTAACCTTAACTCTATTAGTCCAAGATTATTCTACATAGGAGAGAAAAGATTCGACATTATAGAGAGAAAAGATTCGACATAGGAGAGAAAGATTCGACATAGGAGAGAAAAGATTCGACATAGGAGAGAAAAGATTCGACATTATAGAGAGAAAAGATTCGACATAGGAGAGAAAAGATTCGACATAGGAGAGAAAAGATTCGACATAGGAGAGAAAAGATTTGTTATTATAGAGAGAAAAGATTTGTTATTATAGAGAGAAAAGATTCGACATAGAGAGAAAAGATCACTGCTGGAATTGGGTGGGGGAAGTAAAATAAAAATAAAGTTGATGATGAATGTTATTGGCTGATTGTAACCAAAGAGGAGGAGCAGTAAAATGGCTAGAATGACGAAGATTCGACAAAGCATCGAAAGTTAGAAGATTCGACGGTGCAGCAAAACTGTACGACGCTGCAATCGTACATTTCCGGTCAAATGCATCCGCCCATAGGCTATAGAAGAATTCTAATGTTGGTTGACTAGTAATAGTAATGAATAAATATAATTATTACTAGTCATACAACATTAGAATTTTTCTATAGCTTGTGGGCGGAACATTCGACCGGAAATGTATGATTGCAGCATCGTACAGTTTCACTGCTCCGTCAAATCTTCTTTGAACATTCGACAGACACCATAAGCCTTCAATGACAGATTCAACCTTAATTAATTCAGATTTTCGGATGAATGCAATTTCTAACGAAAAACGAATTTCGGGAGTAACTAAATAAATTTATTTTTCGGGCGAAAATGAAATTCCGAAACGAAATATTTCAATGTGCACATGTCTAGGTGACAGATACTGACCTGTTGTGGTGACCAGTTCCACCACGCCATCCACTTCTCCTTCCTGCACTTCTCCTTCCTCCACCTCTTCAACTTCCTCAACATCCTTAGGTTGTGGGTCTTTGTGAGGTTGGGGTTGTTTCGAAGCTGTGGGGTTCCTGTGCTCCCCGGAGTGTTCTCCTCCCAGTCTTCTCTCCCCTATGAGAATCAAACAAAAGGTCTATTTATCACACTGAAATTCTCTATGAAAACTAAAAACAGGCTAAATTGCTTGGAAGTGGGGTACAAGTGTCTGTTTGTGTGGAATTTTCACACAAAGACATTATTTCTTCCCAAAAATATGTTTAGTATTCACCTTTGGCTGTCAATTTTGAGACATGGAGGCACCACAAAAATTCACTGATGCACCTGTGTGGGACACCCAAAAAAGGCGGTTCTGGTGGCCCACACTATAGTGCTCAAAAGTACAGATGTGGAACCAGCTGCTGAGTGTCCTCTCCTTTACACTGATTAAAGTTTGCATTTCATTCTCTTTACAAACACATCATCTAGCCAACAATGTAAGAACAACAATTGAATCAAAACTGGCAGATGTCTAATTTAATTTAACCCTGTAAAATCTCCAAAAAACGAGGATAGTGGGCGAACGATGTGTCTGTAACGAACGATTACTGTGCCCAACCAAGTTCAAACTATGACATTTTGTAAGGTAGTACAATAGAAAAATGCAATAACATGGAGCAACATGTAAGTTGTGAAATACAATAATAGGAAAAATGTGGAAAAAGTACTTACTTTTTCCTAGCATTCTCTTAATGCTCCTTAACTGCTCCGGCTCCCTCAGTTTGAGGTCAGACCACCTCTTTCTGAGCTGCTCATTTGATCGTTTCACCCCAAAATTCTTCTTCAGACTCTTCACGACTTTCTTCATGATTTTGGCCTTTCTTCTATTAGGTTTGCTATACGGCCCATGCTTTGCGTCATAATCCGACTTTAGCAATATGTCCACCATCTCCGCCATCTCCGCATAAGACATATTAGATGCCTTGAATCTCCTCCCTGGTCGTGACGTTTCCTCAGTCTCCGAGCTTGTCTCCTCCTCGTTATTTGAGGAATTATCAGACACCTGCTGTGAATCCGCCATATCTGTCTACGCACCGAAAGAGAAGGGGCGGGGAAAAGATGTTAGTTAGAACGTCATGGGCGGGCGACGTGTGCGTAGTTTTACGCATGCGTGGTGTATATATAGCAAACACACATGTGACTATACTACGTTCGGTGTGCGGAGAGAGGAGTTCAAGTGACGGACGTGCGAACGAAGGTATGTGATTTTGTGACTTTGATAAATTGGTGGCCTATACTGTCTTGAGAATGTTGGAGGGTATATATGGTGAATACGATTTTAAGGAGGTTAGACTGTGTGCCTCAGGGTTGCCAACTTTCAGTAATTCTATGAACAGTTTGTAAAATCCATACTTTTTTCATCTGTCCTTGAATGTCCATTACAGACATGTAGGCTGCATGTCCGTAACTGACATTCGTGGACAAATGCAACAATTATGGATTTTACAAACTGTTTGTAAATTTACTGAAAGTTGGCAACCCTGGTGTGCCTCACATTAGTTACATTTTTTTTTTTAACTTGCAGAGACAATATGAATGTCTTTATTAGCGACAAAGAATTCCTGGCGGAATTTATAGACCAGATAAGGGAGCTGCCCGCTCTTTGGGAGACCAAAAACCCCATTCATAAAAAAAAGGGGTACGAAAAGCAGCGCTGGAGAGCCTGCTCCCATTTGTGCAGACCAAGGTGCCCACAGCCACAGCAAAACAGGTGGACACTAAAATTGGGAGCTTGAGAGGCACATACAGGACTGAACGCTCTAAGGTCCTGGCTTCTCAGAGGTCAGGAGCAGCAGCAGATGATGTTTATGTCCCGAATTTGTGGTACTACAGCAGGATGTCCTTTCTGGATGACCACATTGAGGCAAGGCCATCACTGTCCACTCTTCCCCCCAGACTTCCCTGCAGCCAACCTGAGCCTTCTCTGGAGCAAGAGGAGGCAGCCATCCTGGATGAACCTGATTTGGCCCTCTGGAGCCAGGTATAGTATTTAATGCAAATGTATTGGGATAAACTTAATGATGGAAAAAAAAGTCAAGATGAAAATCATAAACTATTTGGGGTTCCAAAAGTGAAATCAAGATCTCGAGATATTAGTCTGCCCTAAATTGGGTGCTAAATAGTCAATCTGATGTAGTCCTAAAAAAATTTACTTTTTTTCTTGATTTACATTCAAATTGCTACATTCATGATCTGAAAGTTGTATGAAAATAATAAACCAAAATATTAAACTATGTCCCTTTTTCATACGCAGGATGAAAATCAGCCAGGAGGAGGGTCTGGAAACTGTCAGGCAGGAGGAGGCAGGGCCCAGTGGCAGCCAGGAGGTGGCAGGGCCCAGTGGCAGCCAGGAGGTGTCAGGGCCCAGTGGCAGACAGGAGGTGGCCGGCCCGAGAAGAAGCACTAGATCTCAGGTGCCTCCCATCCACCTTCCAAAAAGAAGCAGGAGGGACAGGACCACTAGTGAGGCAGCAATGGCCCTTATTAGAGAGGCACATGCCACCCTCCAGGAGCCCACATCCCCTGAAGAGGCCATTGCCGGCCTAGTTGAGGCAAAGTTCAAGGTGATGAGCATGGAGCAACGCCTCCTATGCGAGCCCCTGCTCATCACCTTGCTGAACAAGGGGGTGATGGAGAGAATTACCCCCAATACGGCCATATGTGAGGTGGCACAGCTATCACAACCTCAACCTCCTCCCCCACCTCCACCTTCTTCTTCTGCCCCACCCCCTTCTCCTCCACCTCCTCCTCCTCCTGACAGGAGTACCCCTCCAGTGGCCCAGCCTCCAGCCACACGAAGAAGGAAGGCTGCAGGGAAGGCTGCTAAGAAGACGAGGAAGTGATGGCCTTGCTTCATTGTGGTCGGACAGAAGGCAGCCTGTTGTAGTACCACACACTTGGGACATATATATCACCTGCTGCTGTTCTTGACCTCTGGGAGGCCAGCATCAGATTGTGCTCAGAACTGTTGGCCTTCTCAAGCTCCCAATTTTAGTGTCCACACAGGGTTGATGTGTGCTCTGGGGTCCCTGGGATGCACAAATGGCAGCAGGTTCTCCAGCGCTGCCTTCTCTTTATTTTGGTAAAAACATGAATAAATGTTTTTTTGGTTTAAGTTCATACTTGACTATGTTTATTTTTTCAAATTTTTTATTTAGCTTTGGAGTAAGCAGATACATTTGACACCAAAAAAAGGGACAGATAACAACCCCAAAAAAATAAATAAAAAAATTCTTTAAAAAATATAGGGTGTAAACTTGACACAAAAAAATTCAAATATACAATGGGAGATCACTATCAAAACATTGACAAATTACAATTAACAACTGTTTCAAAAATATAAAACATTAAAATATTCAGAAGATCTTGCACGATATAATACACCTAAATCAAATTAAGAGCAGCATGAAAAAGCTTAAAAAAAGATAGTCATAACTCTGTGTGAATATCAGCAGCAAAACAAGTTCATTCGTTTAGATTAATGTAACATTCTAAAGAAGATTTCAATGCACAACATTTAAACGATGCAATAACTTACAGCGTGACGAATGTGCTATCTCCATTACGAAGGCTTGATTTAGCAGAAGATGCGCTCCCGTCTCATACTTGATTCTGAGCATGCACGCTTTTGGAAGAGTCGTAAAAGCATACACACGAACCATTTTCTCGTCACAAAACAGGCCGACGAGAAACACGACAAGGAAATCTTGAATCCTGACGAGAAAATAGAGAGCAGGTTCTCTATTTTCTCGTCGAGATTCACGGCAGTTTTCTCGTCGTAAAACCATACACACGAACGGTTTTCTCGACAATAAAGCTCTCGCGGCACTTTTCTTGCCGGTTTTGGACGAGAAACTCGGCCGTGTGTATGAGGCTTAACAATTAGGGTGTTTGGGCACAACTACCACCCAAACACTTCCCCTAAATTCAGCACCCCGCTACACTGCAATTTCTTAAGTCAGTGTAATGTATACTGGCCACAGTGTGCACGTAAAGCTCACCGCAGACTATTGCTTTTCTATTACTGATAATACAAGCAGTTGATTGAGCTAACCTGCAGTTTCTTAAGTCAGTGAAGTGTATACTGGGCTCAGTGTGGACGTAAAGCTCACTGCAGACTATTGCTTTTCTATTACTGATAATACAAGCAGTTGATTGAACTAACCTGCAGTTTCTTAAGTCACTGCAGTGTAGTCTGGCCACAGTGTGCACGTAAAGCTGACTGCAGACTATTGCTTTTCTATTACTGATAATACAAGCAGTTGATTGAGCTAACCTGCAGTTTCTTAAGTCAGTGTAGTGTATACTGGCCACAGTGTGCATGTAAAGCTGACCACAGACTATTGCTTTTCTATTACTGATAATACAAGCAGTTGATTGAGCTAACCTGCAGTTTCTTAGGTCAGTGTAGTGTATACTGGGCTCAGTGTGCATGTAAAGCTCACTGCAGACTATTGCTTTTCTATTACTGATAATACAAGCAGTTGATTGAGCTAACCTGCAGTTTCTTAAGTCAGTGTAGTGCAGTCTGGCCACAGTGTGCACGTAAAAGCTCACTGCAGACTATTGCTTTTCTATTACTGATAATACAAGCAGTTGATTGAGCTAACCTGCAGTTTCTTAAGTCAGTGTAGTGTATAATGGGCTCAGTGTGCACGTAAAGCTCACTGCAGACTATTGCTTTTCTATTATGCCGCGTACACACGACCGCTTTTCTCGACGAGAAAAACTGAATTTTTTTTTCGCCGAGAAAAACGATCGTCTGTGGGCTTTATGTCGTTTTTCTCGTCGAGAAAAACGGCATAAAAAACAACGAGAAAAATTAGAACATGTTCTAAATTTTCTCATCGTTTTTTCCAGCATTTTTTTCCGTGGCAGTTTTCCCATAGGGAAACACTGCCGCGGAGCCCACAGAAGGTCGTTTTACTCGTCAAGAGAAAAAATTACGGGAAAAACGACCGTGTGTAGGGAACCAAGCGGTTCCCTCGTTTTTCCTGTCATTATTCACGGCGGTTTTTTAACTGCCGTGAATAATGATCGTGTGTACGCGGCATTACTGATAATACAAGCAGTTGATTGAACTAACCTGCAGTTTCTTAAGTCACTGTAGAGTGTAGTCTGGCCACAGTGTGCACGTAAAGCTCACTGCGGACTATTGCTTTTCTATTACTGATAATACAAGCAGTTGATTGAGCTAACCTGCTGTAGCACACAGACCCCCTTTTACCTGGCTGCTTCAGCTCCTCGCAGGAAGAAGGGGCACACCATGCCACAAGCCCGTACCCTCCTGTAATAAGAGGTTGAGCGGCCTAAGGCTCAATTTTTCTGCCCCTGTTTAACAGGGGCGTGTAATTACAATTTTTGATCTAATATTTCACAGCAGGGCCCGTTCCTGCACCCACCAAGAGTAACTGTGAGGCCTTACAGTGTTGTGGCAACACTACCACACCATCCACCACCAAAGGCCCAATTGTTCCGACCCTTTTCAACAGGGGCATGTAATTACAATTCTTGATCTAATATTTCAAAGCAGGGCTCATTCCTGCGCCCACCAAGAGTAACTGTGAGGGATTACAGTGTTGTGGCAACACCAACACCTAAGGCCCAAATTTCTGCAGAGTATATAGGGCAGGCCCCTACTTTCAAACATCTAACTTGCAAACGGAAGGAGACAACAGGAAGTGAGAGGAAATCTACCCCTAGGAAGGGAAATTCTCTCCTGTAAGAGTTCATTGTTTCACTAAAAACCCCAAATTTTCTAAATCCAATTGTCATTGGGAGGGAAAGTGAGATGAAATCTTCTGAACAGGTGCAGAGATAGCAAAACAAATGTCACAGGGGTTATAACCCTTCCCTATGTTTTCCAAAAAGCTTAAAAATAGATTTTTTGGCTGGAGCTACACTTTAAAAATTTACTAGTTCAAAATTACAAACAGATTCTACTTAAGAACAAACCTACAGTCTTGTTTGCACCACCTGTATACTGCTGTTCAGAGTATATAGGGCCTAGGGGGCCCCACGCCTTTCCTTTTTGTAATTTGGGTGCAGGGTTCCCCTTAATATCCATACAAGACCCAAAGGGGGATTTTCATCCATGTTGCCGGGACCAGACATTACATTAAAGCTGCAAGCAGTTTTTAATGACTTTTATTCCTTTAGAATTGTAATTTTTGCAGGGACTGTTCTAAACAAGGGAAAGCACTTCACAGGCATACTATAGATACCCCCCAGGTACGATATGTAAAGAAATATTTCACTTTTATTTTTTCACTTTAAGCATCATTAAAATCACTGCTCCCGAAAAAACTGCCGTTTTTAAAACTTTGTTTTGCATTGATACATGTACCCTGGGGCAGGACCCGGATCCCCAAACCCTTTTTAGGACAAAAACTTGCATATTAGGTTTTAAAATTCACACTTTTGATTTCTCACGTTCGAGTCCCATAGAATTTAACGGGGTTCGAATGTTCACGCAAACTTTCGGTCCGTTCGCAGGTACTGGCGCGAACCGAACTGGGGGGTGTTCGTCTCATCCCTAGCGGTGAGACTGGAGCAACATCGTATGACATCATCCTAGAACGAAAGGGGATCCCACCCACCTTCATTTGTCTATATGGCGGGAGGAGGTTAATGCCTCTTTAAGAGGGGCACAAAGTGGCATCACTGATGGGCACAGATTGGTATCACTGGTGGGCGCTGACTGGCATCACTGCTGGGCACTGTTGGGGCTACACACATAATCAGGGCACTGATGAGCAGTGCCCTGATTATCTGTACACGTCTCCCCTGATCGGCTGTCCTCTCCTCATGCTCTGTCAGTGTGAGGTGAGGAGAGACAATAAACAGCACTTCTGTGATTGGACACAGCCGATCACATGGGTAGAGAGCCGCGTCATTGGCTCTTTACTGAGAACAGGGTTGCTCCGTGTCCCGGGAACAAGGTGCACCCACGATTGCTGTGCGGCATGCCCCTGCGAGCAAATATGTAGAAGAATACATATCGGCCTAAACTGAGGAAAAAATTTTTTTTTTTTGTTGTTTTAATTGTGATATTTATTAAATCAAAAAGTAAAAAATATTGTGTTTTTTTCAAAATTGACGCTCTTCTTTTGTTTATAGCACAAAAAATAAAAACCGCAGAGGTGAACAAATACCAGAAAACCAAAGCTCTATTTGTGGGAAAAAAAAAAACATAAAGATTTCATTTGGGTACAGTGTTGCATGACCGCGCAATTGTCATTCAAAGTGCGACAGCGCTGAAAACTAAAAATTGGTCTGGGCAGGAAGGGGGTGAAAATGCCCTGTATTGAAGTGGTTAAGTTTGGAGTACTCAAAGTAAATCATTAACTGGTTACTGATCTGTTCTTTTAGCTCATATTCTTTGTAGCACGATGCTGCATCATTTGAAGAAAAAAACTGTGCAAGAACAGTGTTCACCATAACTGCTTAACAGCATTTCACTCACATTCACTGCACTACCCCCTTCCCCCATTCCCATAGATAAAATAAAGGTAAGGCATACACTGATTAGGTCTATTATCCATAATTTTAATTTGTCCCGCTGCTGGTTAGTTTTACATTGCATGACATCTGCACTTTTAGTAAAGCCTCTGCCTGTGCCCTTTGTGTCTACTAAATTTGAGCCTATCCTTGTTCATTAAAATTGTCCTACTGCTGGCCAGTTTTGCTCTACTGTATCATCTGTACTCTTTGTCTCTAGTACATTTTGGCCTATTATGCCTAATTAAAATGTCCTACTACTGGCCAATTTTACACTGTTGTATTCTTATTGTAGAGGCCCAGCCTGTGCTCTTTTTCTCTAAGATATTTGGACCTAACCCGGTACACACGACTGTTTTTCATGACGAGAAAACTGTAATTTTTTAGATTGGTTGTGAAAACCGGTCGTGTGTATGCTCCATAGCAGTTTTCTCGAAGAGAAAACTGCACACAAAAAAATTAGAACCTGCTCTATTTTTTCTCGTTGTTTTTCCCGTCATGTGTATGCTTTTCTGAGGGGAAGAAAAACGCGCATGCTCAGAATCAAGTATGAGACGAGAGCGCTCGTTCTGGTAAAAATAGCGTTTGTAATGGAGATAGCACATTCGTTACACTGTAACGGACTGAAAAGCACGAGGCTGAAAAGCACGAATCGTCTCTCACCAAACTTTACTAACACAAGAAGCAGCCCAAAGGGTGGCGCCATTCGAATATAGTTTTTTATAGTGCCATTGTAAGTGTTGTCGTACGTGTTGTACCTCACCGCACTTTGCTCAAGCATTTTTTTTCCTGAATGTGTGTATGCAAGGCAGGCATGAGAGGAATCACGTCGAGAAAAACAAAGTTTTTTTGCATGACAGGAAAAATGGTTGTGTGTATGCGGCATTAGATAAAATAAAGGCTAGGTTTACACTAGTTAGACCTATTATACCTAATTAAAATTGTCCTGCTATTACCAGTTTTACACTGCTGTATTATTTTAGTAGAGCCCCAGCCTATGCATTTGTCTCTAGAATATTTGGGCCTAGCCCATAGATAAAATAAAGGCTAGGTGTATACCAGTTAGGCTAATTATCCATAATTAAAATTGTTCTGTGTATGGACAATTTTACATTGATGTGTCACCTGTGTTCTCTTAATACTTATAGTAAAATGCTTATCTCTGTTGTAAAAATGTAGCTAGTCACAATAGAAATCTGTAAAATAATTTATTTTTTGGCTCCTAATTGTTCTTATTGGTATTACTGCAGTTAGGTAAAAGACACAAACACATATGTCATTATTCAAAATCTGTTCTCGAATTCATTGGAGTGTTTTTGGGTGCTTAGGTAAAAAAAGGCTTACATAAAAATGAAGCAATGTTAGAAAATTTACTTTTAAAGAAGACTTCTATGCATGGCTATTTTTACTTGGTTACACCTAAACCTTTACTTGGTTACGTAGAGGGTTCTTTACTGTAAGAGCGGCAAGGATGTGGAACTCCCTTCCACAGGCGGTGGTCTCAGCGGGGAGCATCGATAGTTTCAAAAAACTAATTTGATAAGCACCTAAACTACCACAACATACAACAATGTAATGCTGACATATAATCACACACATTGGTTGGACCTGATGGACTCTTTTTTCAACCTCACTTACTATGTAACTATGTAGCTATGTAACACCTCTGTAGTAGACAACAATACTATAGTGACCTCTTCTAGCTTCTGGGTCTTGTTCTGAGTGACTACTCAAAAGGTTTTCCACTCAGCAGGAATGCATTTTCTCTATGAATGCAAAACATTCTCTGCTTGGATGAGGGGGAGAGTGTGACATCACCAGCCTGCCTCTCCATCCTGTCCAGTTTAAAACAACTATTTCAAAACAGGGGTGGTGGCCTTCAACACCATCTGGCACCCACATTTGTCATTTTAACATCTCCTCTTTAGCAATTTAAGAACAAATCACATTCAGCCATGTGCATCAAAATATTAAAGGAAAAGTTCACTTTTTAGGAAAAAATTAAGAATGCACATTTTTTTGCAGGTAAAGAAATGTGCATTTATTATTATTTTTTTTATTTTTTTTGAGCCTGTAAAGCATTGCACCAGCGATCAGTAGACCACTGGTGCCATGCAGGTCTCCAGCAGATCTGCCAGTGTATGTGCTTGCCCATACATACAGGGGAGAGGGGTCCGGTGCATCTGTAACATGTTACAAAAGGTGATCTCCTTTAACACTGTAGACATTCTAAGTTGCTTCCATAACCTTTCACACATGCTATCCTGTTCTTGGACAATCAACATCTGCCTAGACATATTCCGTGGTAATTGTATTAATGTGACTGAATTAGCTGTATAGCTATAAATGCTGGGATATATTCCTGAAGCTGCAAAACATTTTTTAAAATTACAGTCCAGTTTACCCCCCCCACTCCCTCCATGATTAGGTTTTACTTAAACACAACTCTAAGGTTTTCTAGAAGTTTGTGATCTGCATTGATTGCATATGTGCCTTCCAGCATACAAATTAGTATTTATGGCTCCTGTGTGTTAAGATTAATAATAATGGGAATTTGCTAAAGGGATACAGACTGTTTACTTAATAAAATTAATTGTTATATTGGAATGTGAATGTTCACTGAGTTGGTGAATTATTATTTTTTTTGAACACCTACAGTAGTCATGTGCAAGGTTATTTAAAAAACAGGATCTTTTCTTGCACATTATTGGATGATTACGAATATCAATGTAAGGGATACCAAGTGCACGTTTCCAGCGGAAGCAGGAATGACCAGATCTGTGAACTACACTCAAGAAAGCAGGAGTCAGACCAAGTAGGATTTAAGTAAGTTCTATTAATAGTGAAAAAAACCTTATCCAATAACAGTAAACAGTATACAAGGCAAACGGGAAAATAGGAATAGGAATAGTCAGGAAGATGGAACTAGGGCTGGGATCAGGGACAAGGGAAGCAGATGAGAGGTAGCAAGGTACTGGATTACGGCAGGAATCGGGATCGAGAGAAATTAGTAAGCAGGTATCTGGCTAATAGGCAAAACACTGAAGCAAAGATGAAAATCAAGGGAGGAGTTATATACCTTCCCAGCAGCCATCATCAAGTGAAGCCTAATTACTGGGATATTCCGGCTGCTTGGAGACCCACTGATGGTCACTGAAACTTCACCCTTCAGCTCTGGGAGCCACAGTGCCACCAGTATGCGATCCAGCTCATGACAATCAGTGACCATTCACTGTGCCATATGAACAGTGTATACTCCCTTAGTAAATAAACCCCCATTGAATCAAACAGCTTATAGTGGACCAGTACAATGGGAGCAAGAGCACTGGTATGTATTTGGATACCTATTTAGGTTTTATAGTTTGTTGGCTACATTGGTAATGGTAGGACAAAAGTAAGTTGCTGCTGTTTTGTCCACCGCTATAGTTTATGTACATCCCAAAGGATAGTTTGATAATTTCAGTATATCTGAATATTCACATGCACATAGTGATCAGATAATTTCAGTTGTGATGAGTTTCAGAAATCCATTCCAAATTTATTTATAAGACATTTATACTACCATGCTAGGCAACTACAGTCTTGTTATTGTACCTATGAAACTTTACAGCTTACCTATTTTCATCAGCCATTTGCTAGCATCTGTTCCCTGACAATAGCAAAAAAATTAAAAAAAATAAAGAATAAGAAAATTTAAATATGAAAACTTGGCATAGGCGTGATTAACACTTTGAACAAGGTCTGATTCTGTCACTTAAATACCGGTAATAATTGACAGAAATATATCAATAGCAAAATGTGCAATGTTAAAAAAGAGGTTGAGAAGATGTTTTTAAATTAATTTAAATTACATGCATGATATCTCTTTCCTTCATTCTCTCTCTCTCTCTCTCTCTCTCTAATTAATACAGTTTACCCAGTATATAAAGTGCCGGGGAGCTGTCCATGTGCACCTTTCCCTTTCTGCTAGTTCCAATCAAATTAGAGCAGCTCCCACCATTTTTTTTTGGAGTTGGTTCAGACACACACTGGATGTCCTCAGCTTCCTTGCAAGCAGTGCTGGGACAAGGTCATCCAATGCCCAGGGCAAAGATTCCAAAGTGCGCCCCCCTCCGCGGCTCATGATGTACAAGCTTGGAGCAGGGGCGTAACTAGAACCTTCAGGGCCCCGGTGCAAGAAACCATGAAGGGCCTCCTGATCCCCGGCCAGGGTTCTTTCCTCTGAGGAAAAACATTTCCAATGTTCTGTAGTGGCCCCTTCCTGGCACACAGTGGCAGAACGCCAGGGCCTGGTTGCAACACACACACTTGTGACCCTAGTTCCACCCCTTGTGCCAATAGTTTTTATTTTTGCTATTTTATCTAGAGGCCAGCAGGACCGAGATAGGAGGGGTGGCATATAGAGGAACTGATGCCCTCCATTTTCCTCCTGCATCTGCTGAATGCCTGCAGGAGGGAGCGGAGGAGTAGGAGCTTTCAGTGGCTGCAGGAGGAAAATGAAGGGCATTAGCTTCTCTAAAGGCTGCCCCACCACCCTTCCTATCTAGGTGTACATGGGAGCTGCACGGGCCCACTGGAGCATGGGGCTGGGTTGCAATTGGGACCTCTGCATGATATCTGGACTCAGGTTTTGGTGTGCCTTTAAAGAGGAAGTAAACCGTGCCCAATTTTATTTATTTTTTAAACTCTGCAAAATCAAGGCATAATGTGTTAGTATGAATCGCATACTAGCACATTATGAAATACTTACCTTAGAACGAAGCCCTGCACCACCGTGCTGTCACTCCCACACATGCATACAGGAGTCACAGACTGCGGCACGGAGCTCTGAAGGGATAGCACAGGTATACCGTCCCCTCAGAGAGCATGTGCCGGTGACATCACTGGCTGCATGAAGTACGAATATCTCCTAAATTGTAGAGGTTTAGGAGATATTCATAGTACCTACAGGTAAGCCTTATTATAGTACATGCCTGCAGAGTGGGTTTAAACAATCTTTAAGGAGGTAAGGACTGCCTCCTGGTGAGTCTGTTCTCTGTGCATCAGAGGTGCCTTTCATAGATATTTGAATCAAGCAGTAGAAAAAATGTGTTAAGCTTCGTACACACGATCGGATATCCTATGGATTCTAATCCGATGGTTTTGTCCATTGGAAATCCGATGAAGCTGACTTCCATCAGTCTTGCCTACGCACCATCAGTCAAAAAACCGACCGTTCCAAACGCGGTGACATAAAACACTCCGATGAGCCGAGAAAATTAAGTTCAATGCTTCTGAGCATGCGTCGACTTGATTCTGAGCATGCGTGGGTTTTTTATCCGATGGACTTGCCCATAGACGATCTGAGATTTCGATCGTTTTTTTATCCATCGGAAAAATTTAAAACATGTTCTATTTTTTAAAACCGATGGAGAAAAGACCGATGGGTCCCATACACGATCGGTTTGTCTGATGAAAACAATCCATCGGACGGTTTTCATCGGTTAAACCGATCGTGTGTACAGGGCTTTAGCTTTTTTCACTGACTAATTTTAAAGGGTGCTAAGAACCCCCATTGTATTGTTTTCTTTATTATTCTGTCCATGTGCACTGTTCAGATCAGAGCAGTTGTATCATGATGAAAAGTCAGCACTTTGGTAGTATCCACAAAAAAATCTTCTTTACTTCTAAGGAACAATACAAAAAATCCAACAAAAAGGCCAATGCGTTTTAGAATTAATCATGGCTAACAATAAATCACTTTAACACACTTTATCTAAAAAAATAGAAAAAAACACCTGATAGTGATGGTCAGTAGACATGTGCACACTGAAATATTTCGTTTCGGAATTTCGTTTTTGTCCGAAAAATAAATTTATTTAGTTACTCCCGAAATAAATTTTTATTTATTTTGTTTTTCGTTAAAAAATGCATTCGTCCGAAAATCCAAATTAATTAAGGTTGAATCTGTCATTGAAGACTTATGGTGTCTGTCGAATGTTCTAAGAAGATTCGACAGAGCAGCGAAACTGTACGACGCCGCAATCATACATTTCCGGTCGAATGTTCCGCCTACAAGCTATAGTAGAATTCTAATATTGTATGACTAGTAATAATTATATTTAGTAATTATTATTACTAGTCAACCAACATTAGAATTCTTCTATAGCCTATGGGCAGAGCATTTCACCATAAATGTCCGCTCGCTGCGATCGTATGTTTTTAGCTACTTCGTCGAATCTTCATGCCTCTATAATGTCGAATCTTTTCTCTCTATGTCAAATCTTTTCTCTCTATGTTGACTCTTCTTCTTGTCTCTATAATGTCGAATCTTTTCTCTCTATGTCGAATCTTTTCTCTCTGTCGAATCTTTTCTCTCTATGTAGAATAATATTGGACTAATAGAGTTAGGGTTAGGCACATTCGACCGCAACGAAAATGAAAATAAAGCATTTGTTTATGTCGGATCTTTTGTTTTTCGTTTTCTGCGCTTTCGTTATCGTTTATTAAATCGATAACGAAAATACCTGAAATTCGGACGAAAATGCATTCGGACGAAAACGAATGCACATGTCTAATGGTCAGAGTGAGTGAAGTGAAATAATGGCTGTATAGTGTCAACCCACCCTTGTACGTAAAGGTCATGTAGTGAAACTCTCATATTGAATGTGACAACTGATACAGTGAATAACATATATCACATAATTATTGCCATCATTTTTCTATATTTTTTATTAAAGGATATGTTGTTTAATAGGATACTGTTGTCCTGTGGTGAGAGAGGTGACTGTTTTGTTAGATTTGTGTACATGACAGTACTTATATGCACTGTATTAAGCCTACAATGAAAAGATCCAAAATAATGCAGCCAAGTATCTTTGTTTGAGCTATAACTAGAAAAATAGCTAGGTGATAAGAACAGGGCTAGAGTAAGTGCCCTATGAGTGGAAAAACTACAGCCTCTATACAAAATGCAATGTTATTCTCTGTCAGAGTAAAGTATGGGAAGGTTCTCTTTGATTATGGTAGTTTGACTATTTTGGTGTATTCTGTTGAGTAAGTTGTCACAAAAGTCCCTCCTGAATCTTTTTGGTGACATTTAGATGTAATATGTTTATCTGACTTCTTGTGGCTATCAATTAATAAATCTTTTATTTGTTTAGCTGCGGCAATTTGGTAACCTCTCTGAATGGACCATTCAGGGTATCGTCTCCAAAAAACAGAAGTGAGAGGTTTGAAAACTCACAGAAAACATGGAGGTATAAAAACATAGTAGGAAACAAATTCAATGAAATTAATGAAACTAATTCATTGAAATTAGATAACAGAGCATTTAAATAGTGGATTTGTATGGACTATTTTTGAATAATAAAGATATTGATTAGTGTCATCTTAAAGTGGACGTAAACTCCCATGCATAATTTGTAGGTAAGCCTATAATAAGGGTTACCAATAGGTACTGTAAATATCTCCAAAAATGTGCGCCATTTAGGAGATATTTACTGTACATGCTACTGGTTAAGTCACCGGAACATGTGCTCTAAAGGAACGGCCACCCGGGTAAAACTCTGGCAACAAAAGTGAGTACACGCCTAGTGAAAATATCCAAATTGGTCTCAATTAGCCATTTTCGCTCTCCAGTGTCATGTGACTCATTAGGGTTACAAGGTCTAAGGTGTGAATGGGAAGCATGTGTGTTAAAATTGGTGTTATCGCTCTCACTCTCTCATACTGGTCACTGGAAGTTCAACATGGCACCTCATGGCAAAGCATTCACAGAGGATCTAAAAAAAGAATAGTTGCTCTACATAAAGATGCCTAGGCTATAAGAAGATTGCAAAGACCCTGAAACTGATCTGCAGCAGGGTGGCTAAGACCATACAGTCGTTTAACAGGACAAGTTCCACTCAGAGCAGGCATCACATGGTCGACCAAAGAAGTTGAGTGCACATGCTCAGCGTCATATCCAGAGGTTGTCTTTGGGAAATAGATTTAAGAGTGCTGCCAGCATTGCTGCAGAGGTTGAAGGGGTGGGGGGTCAGCCTGTCAGTGCTCAGACCATACGCTGCACATTGCATCAAATTGGTCTGCATGGCTGTCGTTCCAGAAGAAAGCCTCTTCTAAAGATGATGCAAAAGAAAGTTTGCAAACAGTTTTCTAAATACAAGCAGATTAAGGACATGGATTACTGGAATTATGTCCTGTGGTCTGATGAGACCAAGATAAACTTATTTGGTTCAGATGGTGTCAAGCATGTTTGACCACAACCAGGTAAAGGAGTACAAAGACAAGTGTGTCTTGCCTACAGTCGAGCATGGTGGTTGGAGTGTCATGGTCTGGGGCTGCATGAGTGCTGCCAGCACTGGGGAGCTAGAGTTCATTGAGGGAACCATGAATGCCAACATGTACTGTAACATACTGAAGCAGACATACAGAGACTGGGCCGCAGGGCAGTATTTCAACATAATAACAACCCCAAACACACCTCCAAGATGACCACCGCCTTACTAAAAAAGCTAAAGGGTAAGGGGATGGACTGGCCAAGCATGTCTCCAGACCTAAACCATATTGAGCATCTGTGAGGCATCCTCAAATGGAAGGTGGAGGAGTGCAAGATCTCTAACATCCACCAGCTCTGTGATGTTGTCATGGACGTGTGGAAGAGGACTTCAGTGGCAACCTGTAAAGCTCTGGTGAACTCAATGCCCAAGAGGGTTAAGGCAGTGCTGGAAAATTATGGTGGTCACACAAAATATTGACACTTTGGGCCCAATTTGGACATTTTCACTTAGGGGGTGTACTCACTTTTGTTGCCAGCAGTTGCCTCACAATTTTAATGAACAATAATAATAAAAGTGTTTTTCAGTGTTTGATGACGAATTTCCCCACAAATCGCTATCGCTTAATTCTGCAAGTGGTTCTAATTTATTATTGCTATTTTCTAGCTGGTCTAAAACCACTTTTGACATTAAGGGACACTTTTTGGTTGCTATGGACAATCTCCAAATTCCAGGCAGAAAGAACAGTTTTTATTATATAAAAGTGCACGCAGGACACTGAGCAGACCACTAGGGACAATGGGGGTGTGTAATTTTTTTATACAGTACTGTACTCTGTAAGATTACAGTATACTGTATGTGTATTGTGTTTTACCTTTTTTGAATTTGGCGCCAAACTCCGTCCCCGTGCGTCGTAACGTCGCAGGGAACGGAGCTCGGCGGCACTCGGCACTGTGTGAATCGAGCAAGGAGACAGCTCGATCACACAGCGGAGAGGCATCGCAGGATCCAGGGGACAAGGTAAGTAACTCTGCCTGGATCACTGCGATGCAATCCCGAGTCTGGCTCGGGGTTACCGCTTTTGGTGCTGAAACTTCACCCCGAGCCGGACTCCGGAATACCGCCAGGAAGGTTAATAGTTGATAACATAGGAATTATGCTGACTGTTTTTTACATCAATTATTTAGGTAAATGGTGTAACAGGGTGTAAATACACAGACAAAATATATATGAGAGAGATATGTATGGGGTCTGCTGTCCGCCATTGTCTGTATATGTATAAAGCTTTTGCTTGTAATTACCACAGAATTACCGTATATACTCGAGTATAAGCCGAGATTTTCAGCCCTTTTTTTGGCTGAAAGTCCCCCTCGGCTTATACTCGAGTCAGTGAACATTGGGCGTCCATTTTTTAAAAGTTGCGTTCCCTCCTGGTCCCGTGCGGTTCCGTAATATGCGATTTACACTGTGTTTAGTGATCCGCCAATCACGGACCTTCTATTCTTGTTCGAGGATGAAAGAACGTCCATGATTAGCGGATCACTAAACACAGTGTCTGCTGGGAAAGTCAGAGGATGAGAAGATGGCCGTGATAGGCGGAACACTGAACACAGTGTCAATCGCCTATCATGGAACCGCACGGGACCAGGAGGAAGCCGCGAATTAAAAAAAATGGACGCCCGCAGCGCGATGGACATGGGAGGTGATCTTTCCTTCGCTGTAGCAAGCAGAAGGTGAGTGTGGATAATGGGCACAGTGAGGTAATGGGTACAGTGAGGTAATAGGCACAGTGAGGTAATAGGCACAGTGAGGTAATGGGCACAGTGAGGTAATAGGCACAGTGAGGTAATAGGCACAGTGAGGTAATGGGCACAGTGAGGCGTGCAAATGGGCACAGTGTGGATATGGGCACAGTGTGGATATGAGCACAGTGTGGATATGGGCACAGTGAGGTAATGGGCACAGTGAGGTAATGGGCACAGTGAGGTGTTGGGCACAGTGAGAATGGGCACAGTGAAGCTGCAAATGGGCATTGTTGACCCTCTTTTCCGCTTACAGTAGCTGCTGCATTTTAACTCTCGGCTTATACTCAAGTCAATAAGTTTTCCCAGTTTTTTTGTGGTAAAATTAGGGCCTCAGCTTATACTCGGGTCGGCTTATACTCGAGTATATACGGTAGTTGGTTACAGACAGGTATTTCCTGTTCCTGCTAGTTGAGTCAGAAACCCTGGATTGGAGGACTGTGGTGTTAAAATAAAGTGGATTTTCCAGGGAATAGTCACAGAACTAAGCCTCGTGACCTTACACACACAGAAGCTGCTGTCACTGTAGTATTTCACCCAGACCAGAAGCAGATACTATTAGGCATGTACTTCTTTGTTCTAACAGTTTAACTGCAGCTGCCCATAGCTTTGTGAGTGTGTTTCTAAATTCTTGTGACAGAAATATCTCTGTCCTATTGTTCTTATATCAAATGCACAGTGCCAGATAGCTACTGTATCTCACAAAAGTTAGTACCCCCCCCTCACATTTTTGTAAATATCTTATTATATCTTTTCATGTGACAACACTGAAGAAATTACACTTTGTACAATGTAAAGTAGTAAGCTGTACTCTGCAAGAGCAGTTGCTCCAGAGCTTAGTAAATGAGGAGGAACTCTGCTGACTTCCATCATCCAATCATATGCAAGCAAATATGCTGTTTTTTTTATTTTCCTTGCACGTGATTGGGTATCCTTTACAACATGAAGATTTACCTCATTTACTAGGCTCTGGAGCAACTGCACTTGCAGAGTGCAACTGCACTTTGCAAAGTGCACAGTCTACTTGCCTTTAGTAAATCATCCCCATACCCATTAATGTCTAAACTGCTGGCAACAAAAGTGAGTACACCCCCTAAGTGAAAATGTCCAAATTGGGCCCAAAGTGTCAATATTTTGTGTGACCACCATCATTTTCCAGCACTGTCTTAACCCTCTTGGGCATTGAGTTCACCAGAGCTTCCCAGGTTGCCACTGAAGTCCTCTTCCACACATCCATGACAACATCACAGAGCTGGTGGATGTTAGAGATCTTGCGCTCCTCCACCTTCCATTTGAGGATGCCTCACAGATGCTCAATATGGTTTAGGTCTGGAGACATGCTTGGCCAGTCCATCCCCTTACCCTTTAGCTTTTTTAGCAAGGCAGTGGTCATCTTGGAGGTGTGTTTGGGGTTGTTATTATGTTGGAATACTGCCCTGCGGCCCAGTCTCTGTATGTCTGCTTCAGTATGTTACAGTACATGTTGGCATTCATGGTTCCCTCAATGAACTCTAGCTCCCCAGTGCTGGCAGCACTCATGCAGCCCCAGACCATGACACTCCAACCACCATGCTCGACTGTAGGCAAGACACACTTGTCTTTGTACTCCTTTACCTGGTTGTGGTCAAACATGCTTGACACCATCTGAACCAAATAAGTTTATCTTGGTCTCATCAGACCACAGGACATAATTCCAGTAATCCATGTCCTTAATCTGCTTGTATTTAGAAAACTGTTTGCAAACTTTCTTTTGCATCATCTTTAGAAGAGGCTTTCTTCTGGAACGACAGCCATGCAGACCAATTTGATGCAATGTGCAGCGTATGGTCTGAGCACTGACAGGCTGACCCCCCACCCCTTCAACCTCTGCAGCAATGCTGGCAGCACTCTTAAATCTATTTCCCAAAGACAACCTCTGGATATGACGCTGAGCATGTGCACTCAACTTCTTTGGTCGACCATGTGAGGCCTGCTCTGAGTGGAACCTGTCCTGTTAAACGACTGTATGGTCTTAGCCACCCTGCTGCAGATCAGTTTCAGGGTCTTTGCAATCTTCTTATAGCCTAGGCCATCTTTATGTAGAGCAACTATTCTTTTTTTAGATCCTCGGTGAATGCTTTGCCATGAGGTGCCATGTTGAATTTCCAGTGACCAGTATGAGAGAGTGAGAGTGATAACACCAATTTTAACACACCTGCTTCCCATTCACACCTTAGACCTTGTAACACCAACGAGTCACATGACACTGGAGAGCGAAAATGGCTAATTGAGACCAATTTGGATATTTTCACTAGGTGTGTACTCACTTTTGTTGCCAGAGTTTTACCCGGGTGGCCGTTCCTTTAGAGCACATGTTCCGGTGACTTAACCAGTAGCATGTACAGTAAATATCTCCTAAATGGCGCACATTTTTGGAGATATTTACAGTACCTATTGGTAACCCTTATTATAGGCTTACTTACAAATTATGCATGGGAGTTTACGTCCACTTTAAGATGACACTAATCAATATCTTTATTATTCAAAAATAGTCCATACAAATCCACTATTTAAATGCTCTGTTATCTAATTTCAATGAATTAGTTTCATTAATTTCATTGAATTTGTTTCCTACTATGTTTTTATACCTCCATGTTTTCTGTGAGTTTCCAAACCTCTCACTTCTGTTTTTTGGAGACGATACCCTGAATGGTCCAATCAGAGAGGTTACCAAATTGCCGCAGCTAAACAAATAAAAGATTTATTAATTGATAGCCACAAGAAGTCAGATAAACATATTACATCTAAACGTCACCAAAAAGATTCAGGAGGGACTTTTGTGACAACTTACTCAACGGAATACACCAAAATAGTCAAACTACCATAATCAAAGAGAACCTTCCCATACTTTACTCTGATAGAGAATAACATTGCATTTTGTATAGAGGCTGTAGTTTTTCCACTCATAGGGCACTTACTCTAGCCCTGTTCTTACCACCTAGCTATTTTTCTAGTTATAGCTCAAACAAAGATACTTGGCTGCATTATTTTGGATCTTTTCATTGTAGGCTTAATACAGTGCATATAAGTACTGTCATGTACACAAATCTAACAAAACAGTCACCTCTCTCACCACAGGACAACAGTATCCTATTAAACAACATATCCTTTAAAAAAAAATATAGAAAAATTATGGCAATAATTATGTGATATATGTTATTCACTGTATCAGTTGTCACATTCAATATGAGAGTTTCACTACATGACCTTTACGTACAAGGGTGGGTTGACACTATACAGCCATTATTTCACTTCACTCACTCTGACCATTAGACATGTGCATTCGTTTTCGTCCGAATTCATTTTCGTCCGAATTTCAGGTATTTTCGTTATCGATTTAACAAACGATAAAGAAAGCGCAGAAAACGAAAAACGAAAGATCCGACATAAACAAATGCTTTATTTTCATTTTCGTTGCGGTCGAATGTGCCTAACCCTAACTCTATTAGTCCAATATTATTCTACATAGAGAGAAAAGATTCGACAGAGAGAAAAGATTTGACATAGAGAGAAAAGATTCGACATTATAGAGACAAGAAGAAGAGTCAACATAGAGAGAAAAGATTTGACATAGAGAGAAAAGATTCGACATTATAGAGGCATGAAGATTCGACGAAGTAGCTAAAAACATACGATCGCAGCGAGCGGACATTTATGGTGAAATGCTCTGCCCATAGGCTATAGAAGAATTCTAATGTTGGTTGACTAGTAATAATAATTACTAAATATAATTATTACTAGTCATACAATATTAGAATTCTACTATAGCTTGTAGGCGGAACATTCGACCGGAAATGTATGATTGCGGCGTCGTACAGTTTCGCTGCTCCGTCGAATCTTCTTAGAACATTCGACAGACACCATAAGTCTTCAATGACAGATTCAACCTTAATTAATTTGGATTTTCGGACGAATGCATTTTTTAACGAAAAACTAATTAAATAAAAATTAATTTCGGGAGTAACTAAATAAATAAATTTTTCGGACAAAAACGAAATTCCGAAACGAAATATTTCAGTGTGCACATGTCTACTGACCATCACTATCAGGTGTTTTTTCTATTTTTTTAGATAAAGTGTGTTAAAGTGATTTATTGTTAGCCATGATTAATTCTAAAACGCATTGGCCTTTTTGTTGGATTTTTTGTATTGTTCCTTTGAAGTAAAGAAGATTTTTTTGTGGATACTACCAAAGTGCTGACTTTTCATCATGATACAACTGCTCTGATCTGAACAGTGCACATGGACAGAATAATAAAGAAAACAATACAATGGGGGTTCTTAGCACCCTTTAAAGTTAGTCAGTGAAAAAAGCTAAAGCCCTGTACACACGATCGGTTTAACTGATGAAAACCGTCTGATGGATTGTTTTCATCAGACAAACCGATCGTGTATGGGACCCATCGGTCTTTTTTCCATCGGTTTTAAAAAATAGAACATGTTTTAAATTTTTCCGCTGGATAAAAAAACGATCGAAAACTCAGATCGTCTATGGGCAAGTCCATCGGATAAAAAACCCACGCATGCTCAGAATCAAGTCGACGCATGCTCAGAAGCATTGAACTTAATTTTCTCGGCTCATCGGAGTGTTTTACGTCACCGCGTTTGGAACGGTCGGTTTTTTGACTGATGGTGCGTAGGCAAGACTGATGGAAGTCAGCTTCATCAGATTTCCGATGGACAAAACCATCGGATTAGAATCCATAGGATATCCGATCGTGTGTACAAAGCTTAACACATTTTTTCTACTGCTTGATTCAAATATCTATGAAAGGCACCTCGGATGCACAGAGAACAGACTCACCAGGATGCAGTCCTTACCTCCTTAAAGATTGTTTAAACCCACTCTGCAGGCATGTACTATAATAAGGCTTACCTGTAGGTACTATGAATATCTCCTAAACCTCTACAATTTAGGAGATATTCATACTTCATGCAGCCAGTGATGTCACCGGCACATGCTCTCTGAGGGGACAGTATACCCGTGCTATCCCTTCAGAGCTCCGTGCCGCAGTCTGTGACTCCTGTGTGCATGTGTGGGAGTGACAGCACGGTGGTGCAGGGCTTCGTTCTAAGGTAAGTATTTCATAATGTGCTAGTATGCGATTCATACTAACACATTATGCCTTGATTTTGCAGAGTTTAAAAAATAAATAAAATTGGGCACGGTTTACTTCCTCTTTAAAGGCACACCAAAACCTGAGTCCAGATATCATGCAGAGGTCCCAATTGCAACCCAGCCCCATGCTCCAGTGGGCCCGTGCAGCTCCCATGTACACCTAGATAGGAAGGGTGGTGGGGCAGCCTTTAGAGAAGCTAATGCCCTTCATTTTCCTCCTGCAGCCACTGAAAGCTCCTACTCCTCCGCTCCCTCCTGCAGGCATTCAGCAGACGCAGGAGGAAAATGGAGGGCATCAGTTCCTCTATATGCCACCCCTCCTATCTCGGTCCTGCTGGCCTCTAGATAAAATAGCAAAAATAAAAACTATTGGCACAAGGGGTGGAACTAGGGTCACAAGTGTGTGTGTTGCAACCAGGCCCTGGCGTTCTGCCACCGTGTGCCACGAAGGGGCCCACTACAGAACATTGGAAATGTTTTTCCTCAGAGGAAAGAGCCCCGGCCGGGGATCAGGAGGCCCTTCATGGTTTCTTGCACCGGGGCCCTGAAGGTTCTAGTTACGCCCCTGCTCCAAGCTTGTACATCATGAGCCGCGGAGGGGGGCGCACTTTGGAATCTTTGCCCTGGGCATTGGATGACCTTGTCCCAGCACTGCTTGCAAGGAAGTGTGCTCAGTGTGTGTCTGAACCAACTCCAAAAAAAAATGGTGGGAGCTGCTCTAATTTGATTGGAACTAGCAGAAAGGGAAAGGTGCACATGGACAGCTCCCCGACACTTTATATACTGGGTAAACTGTATTAATTAGAGAGAGAGAGAGAGACAATGAAGGAAAGAGAGATCATGCATGTAATTTAAATTAATTTAAAAACATCTTCTCAACCTCTTTTTTAACATTGCACATTTTGCTATTGATATATTTCTGTCAATTATTACCGGTATTTAAGTGACAGAATCAGACCTTGTTCAAAGTGTTAATCATGCCTATGCCAAGTTTTCATATTTAAATTTTCTTATTCTTTATTTTTTTTTATTTTTTTGCTATTGTCAGGGAACAGATGCTAGCAAATGGCTGATGAAAATAGGTAAGCTGTAAAGTTTCATAGGTACAATAACAAGACTGTAGTTGCCTAGCATGGTAGTATAAATGTCTTATAAATAAATTTGGAATGGATTTCTGAAACTCATCACAACTGAAATTCTCTGATCACTATGTGCATGTGAATATTCAGATAAACTGAAATGATCAAACTTTCCTTTGGGATGTACATAAACTATAGCGGTGGACAAAACAGCAGCAACTTACTTTTGTCCTACCATTACCAATGTAGCCAACAAACTATAAAACCTAAATAGGTATCCAAATACATACCAGTGCTCTTGCTCCCATTGTACTGGTCCACTATAAGCTGTTTGATTCAATGGGGGTTTATTTACTATGGGAGTATACACTGTTCATATGGCACAGTGAATGGTCACTGATTGTCATGAGCTGGATCGCATACTGGTGGCACTGTGGCTCCCAGAGCTGAAGGGTGAAGTTTCAGTGACCATCAGTGGGTCTCCAAGCAGCCGGAATATCCCAGTAATTAGGCTTCACTTGATGATGGCTGCTGGGAAGGTATATAACTCCTCCTTTGATTTTCATCTTTGCTTCAGTGTTTTGCCTATTAGCCAGATATCTGCTTACTAATTTCTCTCAATCCCGATTCCCTATCCTTGTTCATTAAAATTGTCCTACTGCTGGCCAGTTTTACTCTACTGTATCATCTGTACTCTTTGTCTCTAGTACATTTTGGCCTATTATGCCTAATTAAAATGTCCTACTACTGGCCAAATTTACACTGTTGTATTCTTATTGTAGAGGCCCAGCCTGTGCTCTTTTTCTCTAAGATATTTGGACCTAACCCTCCAAGCATTATTTGTTATAATTATTTTATAGTTATTTATTATATTATAATTTATGATTTTGTTTTATGAACTTTATCATACCCGGGATGTTTACTAGACTTTGTATTGGACAGATTTAAGTGAGTTATTCCTAAGAATTTCAGGCCTGCAATATAAAACGCCAAATTTCCATGCAGAATAATGGTACCGCTTTCAGCACCTAAAATCTGCCAGAATCATACCGCCAGGGAGGTTAAGAGTAAAATTCAAATTTTATTGAACAAACCTCCTAATGATAACAGTTTTTTTTTTAAATAAAAAACTTACAATGCACTGTTCCAAATTATTACTCACAGTAAATTTCAAAACACTTTATAGGTTGTAAAGAACTGAAAATTGTCATTTGTTGTGTTTGCAGCATATTTACTGAAATCAAAAGCTATTTCAATCAAACTTTGAACAACATTTAACTTTTTAAACATTTTAACAGGTCACGTTACATTTTAACATAGGACCCCTTATTTGATAGCAGCTTCACAAGTCTTGCATCCATTGAACTTGTGAGTTTTTGGACAGTTTCTGCTTGAATTTGTTTGCAAGATGTCAGAATAGCCTCCCAGAACTGCTGTTTGGATGTAAACTGCCTCCCACCCTCATAGATCTTTTGCTTGAGGATGCTCCAAAGTTTCTCAATAGGATTGAGGTCAGGGGAGGATGGAGGCCACACCATGACTTTCTCTGCTTTTATCCCCATAGCAGCCATTGATGCAGAGGTATTATTTGCAGCATGAGCTGGTGCATTGTTATGCATGAAGATGATTTTGGTTTGATTGGTTAGTGGTGGCTGAATGGAAGGTTTATACACAGTTGCAAGACTCTGGAGGACTCTACACCTTGATGCCCGTGGGACTCCAGAGGCACCAGCAGCTTCAAATATCTGTTTGCTGCTATGTAATGGTGTTTTAGCAGCTGCTCTCTTGATCCGATGCATGGATCTGGCAGAAATCTTCCTCAATGTGCCTTTATCTGCACGAAACCCGTTGTGCTCTGAATCAGCCACAAATCTTTTAATAGTGCGATGATTACGCTTATGTTTTTGTGAAATATCTAATGTTTTCATACCTCGTCCAAGGCATTGAACTATTTCACTCTTTTTGGCAGTAGAGAGATCCCTTTTCTTCCCCACATTGCTTGAAAATGCTGTTCTGCTTAATAATGTGGAACCTTTAGTAGCTTTTCCATTAATTGGGCTCACCTGGCAATCTAATTATCACAGGTGTCTGAGATTGTTTTCAGTGATCAAAAGAGCCCTGAGACACAATGCCATCCATGAGTTAAACTGAAAAACAAAATATTTTATCTTTGGGACACTGAAATAGAATTTGCATAATAATTTGGAACAGGGTGTATATAAAGGCAAAACTTTAGAAATGTAAATTTTTTGTCAAGTTTTTTTTTTCTCTTTTTGGATGTGTCCCAATATAGAGTTTCCCTTAAATTCCTGTTCCTAAAACCTAACAGGAAGTGAGACTAAACCTCTCCAAATCCAGAGAAAATATCCTTTTAGACAGTTGTTGAATTAACAGGTTCACCCTTTGGAAGATGTTACCATACCTTCTGTTCTTGTTACAACTGTTGTTAGCAGATCAGGAAGCAAGATTTAATCTAACAGAGCCCCAGATAGCAGTAATAGAAGTTATAATTCTCCACCATTCTATCTAAGATCAGGGAAAAAAAATGAAGCTTGACATACAATTTAATAATTTCCTTTACAGAGGACAAGTGTAATAAAATAGCCTAATTTTGCTGCATTTCTTTTAATTACCTCACACCTAATTCACAGGATTAATTATTATTTTAGAGGTGTCAAGTTTATCAACTTTATTTCAAAGTATTTGATAGAAGCAGATATAAATCAGTTTTCAATAATCTTTCTGTAAGGCGTGAATGAGGTGCTGGACTTCTAACTAAAATATGCTTATTAAATTGTCTGAAGCACTCACCTTTAATTATATTTTTGTTCTTTGCAGTATAGTATAAAACAATTTATTATTCATGCTTCAGTGTGTACCACTAACTACAACAGTTAAGATTTTATAGACTGCAAAATAATACGATTGTTAAGAGCCCTTCATATGTCTTTTGTAAAACCACTTTCTTTTTAGTTTTAACATGCACAAAGATAAGGAAAATTTTCTTTGTAGAAATTTTGAATACGAACATTTTCTAAAAGCCGTTACACAAAACAATAATTACAAAGATTTGGGCGGGACGTATATTCCTAATTTTGAAGAAACACATAAAGTATTATTGTTATTATTATTATTATACAGAATGTATATACATTAGCACCAATAGTTTATGCAACACTTTACAATATAGGGGACAGTCAGATTCAATACAGAAGGAATATGAGAGCCCTTCCCATGGAGCTTTGAATCTAAAGTACAAAATAACAGATTATTACAATTTAAGCCACATACTGTATATGTTAAAGCTGAGTTGCACCCAAAAGAGGAACTTCCGCTTTAAGCACTCCTCACCCCCTTAAATCCTGTCACAAGCTGTCACAGTCAGGTGCCCATACTTGCAATGTCAGAGCCGTGGAGAGGCAGGGGAAAGGAGCGAAGCTTAGGGTGGCCGCATCGCTGGACCGTGAGACAGGGGAGTGTCTGTCTATTAAAAGTCAGCAGCTACACTTTTTGTAGCTGCTGACTTTTAATAAACTTACAAACGAGTGGAACTCCACTTTAAGCACACAAAAAAAGAAAAAAAAGAAAATGCTTTAACCATTTTAATACCGGGCATTTTCACCCCCTTCCTGCCCAGGCCAATTTTCAGCTTTCAGCACTGTCAAGCTTTGAATGAAAATTGTGCGGTCGGCGACGTGGCTCCCAAACAAAATTGACGTCCTTTTTTTCCCACAAATAGAGCTTTCTTTTGGTGGTATTTCATCATCTCTGCGGTTTTAATTTTTTGCGCTATAAACAAAAAAAGACTGACAATTTTGAAAAAAACACAATATTTTTACTTTTTGCTATAATAAATTTCCCAATTTAAAAAAAAAAAAAAAAATTTTGCAATGCCGGAGGCCGCTATCATCTACTCACCAGCCACCTTCTTGGGTACGATTCCTTCCCTGGTCCTAGGGACATTACCCTCTCCTTATTGTTATTACCTATACAACTATAACTTTTACAATTACAGATTCCCATCACCTTGGCTTGGGCAGCGACTTGGTCTGCCGGATCTATATTTACCCTTATCTAATTATTTTATGCTAGTAATTAAAGTGGATGTCCCCTATTCCATCTATGTCTCTGCCTGCGCAATATCATCAACCCTTCTATGGCTTGGTATTTATACTACTTTGCACACCATTCTGGTGAGTTAATTTTGGCCTCACCGCTACCCTTTATTCCAGGTTTTGGGCACCTTTCCCCCCCCTCCCTGTCTCCATCCCCCTCCCCCTTTTCCTGCCCTCCTTTCCACTCCTTCCCTTCCCTTCCCTTTCCATCCCTTTCCCCCCTCCCTTCTTATCATCCCCCCTCCTCCCCCCTCCCTTCTCCCCCTCCTTCTCCCTCCCCTTCCCCCTTTCCCAATTCTCCCCCCCCTGTCCCTCCCCCCCCTTTACCCTGTTTTCCCCCTCCCTATCCCTTCTTTTCCCCCTCCCATCCCCTCTTCCCCTCCCCTAGTGCCTTTCACTACAATTCACATCTATATTATGCCCTCCCTTTTTTCTAGAGATCTCCGTACATCCCCCCTGTCCACCGCGTGTTTTTTTTTGGTTCGGGCGGTCTGGTGCCGCACATAACCACCCTCAATTGGGTAAGCCAGTTAATTATCAACTATCATTATTATTATCTTTACTACCTTGCTATGCTGTATTTCTTTTGTCATACAAATTTTGTCTGTCTCTTTGTATTGTTTGTTTTATAGAGTGGTTCTCCCGAAGAAGTGGTTACACCACAAAACTAGTCGAGACTCAGACCATTCTATGTTTGTAATTACAGATTTTGCTTGGAGTCATTCCAGGCCTCTGTCTTTCCAATTTTAATCATGCACTTACTGTATTTTTATTATGCAATAAATCTTCTTTTTATATAACATGTATGTTAATTTATCGTACCAAGATAGTCCTTTAATTCTAGGGGGAGGGAATGCTGTAGGGTCAGCATCAGCCACTGTTCCTTGTACCTTGTTCCCATCCCTTTGTTGTTTCATACTAACCCGGATGATGGTACATCTAATGATTATTAACTGTTTTACATGAGACTATACTCCCATTCTTGCAAAACCCTTTATGAGTTCAGAGTTAACCATGAATTAACATAGAATTATTGCTCTCACTCTGACATTCATGATAATTCCTCACATGTGCAGCACATTTATGTTTAGATATGCTTGCTCGCCCTACACTTCACTTTTTACATGGATTGTGTATGGGGGTGACGGGGTGCTTTAACCACTTAAGGACAGAGCCTCTTTCTGAGATTTGGTGTTTACAAGTTAAAAACTGTTTTTTTTGCTAGAAAATTCGTTAGAACCCCCAAACATTATATATATATTTTTCTAACACTCTAGAGAATAAAATGGCAGTCGTTGCAATACTTTCTGTCTCACCGTATTTGGGTAGCGGTCTTACAAGCGCACTTTTTTTGGGAAAAAATACACTTTTTTTCATTAAAAATTAGAACAACAGTAAAGTTAGCCAATTTTTTTATATTGTGAAAGATAATGTTACGCAGAGTAAAGATACCCAACATGTCACGCTTCAAAATTGCGCCCGCTCGTGGAATGGCGACAAACTTTTAACCTTAAAAACCTCCATAGGCAATGTTTAAAAAAATCTACAGGTTGCATGTTTTGAGTTACAGAGGAGGTCTAGGGCTAGAATTATTGATCTCACTCTAACGATCGCTGCAATACCTCACATTTGTGGTTTGAACACCGTTTTCATATGTGGGTCGCTGCTCACGTATGCGTTCGCTTCTGCACGCAAGTTCAGCGGGACAGGGCACGTTTAAAAAATGTATTTTCTTATTTATTTCACCATATATTTTTAATTTTTACACTTTTCTTTAAAAAAAAAATATTGTGATACTTTTATTCCTATTACAAAGAATGTAAACATTCCTTGTAATAGACAAAAAAGCATGACAGGACCTCTAAAATATGAGACCTGGGGTCAAAAATACCTCAGATTTCATATTTATACTAAGATGCAGTAAAAAAAAAAAGAATTAAATGTCATTTGAAAGAGCTATGGGCGGAAGTGACGTTTTGACTTAGCTTCTGCCTGAAATGGTATGGAGACAGGTGGGGGCCATCTTCCCCTCACTCATCTCCATACCAAGTCAGGGAGAGGACCTGATCGCCTATACCACTACTGACGGCTCTGGTAAGCGGCGGAGGGCACCGGAGCGTGCTGATAAAAGTGATCTTGCGGCAAATCCGCCACAGAAACCACTTTTATCTGAAAGTGGACCGCCCACTGAAGAAGAGGATTCTGGGGTTATGGTAGCTAGCTGCTGCCATAACAACGGTATTCCTCTTCAAAATACCAACGTATAACAACGACGGGCAGTCCGGAAGCGGTTAACCAGAATTGGCCCAGGCCAATTCTGACATTTCTCACAAACATGTTAAAATCTGCATTTTTTTTCTTACTTAGAAATGTTATATGTTTTATGAATGCAGAAGACCTGGAGAATAAAAGGTAGAATTGTTGTTTAGATTTTTTATGTTGCATAATATTTGTGCAGCCATGTATCAAACTCAAATTTTCAGGAAAAAAATACACTTAAATGCATTTTAGTGCAAACACACAATTAATTATGTTGTGTCAAGTAAACAGATACCAAACATGGCAAGATTTTAAATTTTGCACACTATTTGAAATAATGACGAACGCAGGTCACTAAAAATCCTCATAGGTGATGCATTTAAAAACGTTACCAATTTAATCAGTAACATCTAGTAAACAACAAACCGAAGCCAGAAGTTATGAAATCCTTGTCGCTTCCAGGATCGTTTGTCACATAGGAAGTTGTGGAATGGATGTTTTTTCTTCTCTGTTTGTAGCCAGCTTGACCATGTGTGGCATCCTGGGCTCCCTGGTGAACAGAAGAGCCCAGGAACGGCAATGGACACTGTGGGAGGGGGGCCCGGCACACTGTAAACGTGACCAGGTGGCTGCAGAGCCACTTGATCACTTTTACAGTAAAGCCCATCGCTGACTGCAAATTTTGATAACAGGATCATGGCTGCAGATGGCGCCATAATGCTGGTATTACCACCTCCACCCAAGGAACATTTTTTTTTTATATAATTTTTTTTTTTTTTTACTTTATTGCTATCACATGGGGCTAACAAGCTCTTTATGTGATAGAGAGGTGACAGGTACTCTTCATGGAGGCAATGTCTCCCCTGACATTCAGTGCAGTCATTTAAACACAGATTGGTTTAAATTCCTGTATTCTCAGTTACACTAGCTGAGAAATGATACCTGTGACCCAGGACGTGACAGAACATATGCCTCTTCTGTAGTCTTTAGTTGGAGGAGGGATAGGGATGTTCCCTGAGTTCCTCCTGATCTCACTGGGCAAGTATTTTTACCACAGGTTCCCCCGGGGGGAGGGTTGCACTTTGACAGACCCATAAAAGTGATCGGGTGGCTCTAGAGCCAACGCATTATACATTACATTTGATCAGAAAGCCTGTATGAAGCTCATAGGTACAGCAGCAGCTGTCTGCTTGATTTAACCACTTGTCTACCATTCTGTCTATAAACTTACTTTGGTAGACAAGTGCATAGAAATTAAAAATATTTTGCTCAAGATAAAATGAAAACCAATTACGTGATAAAAAAGTAAAAACTGCATTTTCTTTACAATAATCAGTTATATTTTGAAACACAAATCTTGAGTCAAACTGATTGATAAAGTGGTTGTAAACTCTTAAGCCCTGTACACACGATCGGATTTCCTATGGATTTTAAACCAATGGATTTTTCCATCGGAAATCCGATGAAGCTGACTTCCATCAGGCTTGCCTACACACCATTAGTCAAAAAACCGATCGTCCCAAACGCCGTGACGTAAAACACTCCGACGAGTCAAGAAAAATTAAGTTCTACGCTTCTGAGCATGCGTCGACTTGATTCTGAGCATGCGTGGGTTTTTTATCCGATGGAGTTCCCCACAGACGATAGTAATTTGCTATTGTTTTTTTTTTCCATTGGATAAATTTAAAACATGTTCTATTTTTTACCACCGATGGAAAAAAGACCGATAAGGGCCATACACGATCGGTTTGTCCGATGAAAAAAGTCCATCAGACTGTTTTCATCGGACAAACCGATCGTGTGTACAGGGCTTTACATATACACAGTGACATGGCTAGCCTTAGATGATACACAGAAATCAAACAAATCCTCATACATAATTTGTACCTGTTTACCTGCAGCTCTCCCTTCCGTAGATGGTTCTAAAAACACAAAGATCAAAGGAGTGTTTCTCAGCTTTAGCAGCAGTGGATAGGGATCTGATGTCACACCACAGAGTTAGACTACAGAGTTCCTGGTTTATAACCACTTTAAAACTAAATTCAAAAGAGGGAAAAGGCTGCTCATGGCATATATCTGTAAATTTGCAACTATTTGGCCAATCAAATACAAAAATGTTGGATTTACTTGTTAAGAGCTTTCAATTTATAGTAAACGTTCATGAATGGACAAAATTACATATGTTGGCTGTTATTAACTGCTTAGCACGGAGCATATTTCAGAGAAAACTGCCTTATGACATTTAGACAGGATTAAAGTTTATTCTATTCATATTACAGAGTGACGACTTCCCTGAAAGGAAGTCAGATGTTAGCAGTGTCATTTGGGGGTGCAGTATGGGCAATAGACATAGATTTCTTTTCACTGTTGCATCGTCTGGGTAGTTTTTTTGTCTTAACCATGAACTAAAATGTGTTGAGGACTTTTCTGGGCAAACTAAAACTCATATATATATATATATATATATATATATATATATATATATACCTACAAGTCTATATATCTTTATCAGCTTGGTAAATATTTTTTTCTAGATCTCTGTGTTATTGTTCATTGAACCCTCCCAAAAAATGTGCCATATCTATCATACTGTATAATAATTTCCATCACATTATTGTGTGATATATTTTTTGGAGAATCTGGTAATTATCTTTAATCTTATCTCTAATCTGAACTTTTATAAAGGCCAGTACAATCACATTTTTCAGGCAAGCTCTTGTCACAGCATTCTTTGCTATGCAAACCTCCATTATGCTCCAATAAGTCAGGGCAAAGTTGCATCAAGCTCAGAGAATGTTAGTAAAACCATGATTCTGAGATATTCAGAAGAGGAAGTTACTGTCTGTCACTTGTCAGGGATGTAGTCAGGTACAGAAAATGAATTTCAGGATAGAAAGTAAAGCCAGTGACCAGGTAGACAGTGCACTTGACTCAATGGGATTAATTTACTACAGGCGAATTAACTATTTATTTTTAAAGGGAATTTGCATTAATTATCTTATTTCATTATGCAAATGAAATTGTATTGCTTTGTTAAAAGTGCTAGGATTATATTATTGCTTTCTGTATCTGTTTTCTTGTTCTAAATAATTGGTATATAATCTATTCTGCCTTGAAATAAGAAAACAGTGATTTGCAAGCCACTTAATTTCCTTCTATAACTCACCATGAAAACTTTACATACACTGTACTTCTATATTCTATAGTATATAGCTTCTTAATAATCATCTGTATACTGAATGCAATAAATAAGTTGGTAAAATTTAAAATGATCACGTTGCATCAATTTATTTTTGTTTTCTTCCTCTGCAAGAGCTGACAATATATACTATTATCCAATATATATATATAAATATAATAACTGTAGCTTGTAAGCTCTACCAAGCAGGGCCCTTCCAACCCTCTTATATTGAATTGTACAGTACTGTCTCCCTTTATTTCGTTAAGCACTGAGCAGACTGTTGGCATTATATAAATCTTATATAATTATATTATAATATAGTTACATAGTTACATAGTTACATAGTAGGTGAAAAAAGACCATCAAGTCCAACCTATGTGTGTGATTATATGTCAGTATTACCTTGTATATCCCTGTATGTTGTGGTCATTCAGGTGCTTATCTAATAGTTATCTAATAGTTTCTTGAAAACATTGATGCCCCCCGCTGAGACCACCGCCTGTGGAAGGGAATTCCACATCCTTGCCGCTCTTACAGTTAAGAACCCTCTACGTAGTTTAACATGGTGCTTTGAGGGGTCACAGACCCCCAAAGCATCCTCCCCATGTTGAGGGCATGTGGCCTGGTACAGTTCAGGGGGGGCGCTCTCTGAGCCCCCCTCTTTTCCTGCGTCCTGCCAGGTTGCGTGCTCGGATAAAGGGTCTGGTATGGATTTTTGGGGGGAACTCCAGACCATTTTTTTTTAATTAAGCATTGGAGTTCCCCTTAAAATCCATACCAGACCTGAAGGGTGTGGTATGAATATTTGGGGGGAACCCCACGTTATTTATTTTTTATTTGACGCAGGGTTCCCCTTAATATCCATTCCAGACCTGAAGGGCCTGGTAATTGAATTTGGGGGGACCCTCACGCATTTTTTTTTTTTATCAATGACTTTCAATGACTGTTCTCTGTATTGCCAGGAGCCGACAATTCATTATAGCCGCGAGTGCTTTTAAATGACTTTTTTTCCTTCAGAAATTACACTTTGTGCAGGGACAGTTCTAAGCATGGGAAACAAGCTCTACTTTACAGGCATACTATACACACCCCCTAGGTACGACATTTAAAGGAATATTTCACTTTTATTGTTTCACTTTAAGCATTATTAAAATCACTGTTCCCGAAAAGACGTCTTTTTTTTGCATTGATACATGTCCCCTGGGGCAGGACTCGGGTCCCCAAACACTTTTTATGACAATAACTTGCATATTAACCTTTAACATGAGCACTTTAGATTTCTCCCATAGACTTTTAAAGGGTGTTCCACGGCTTTTTAAATTTGCCGCGAACACCCCAAATTGTTCGCTGTTCGCCGAACGGGCGAACATTAGTTCGACTCGAACATAAAGCTCATCCCTAGTACTCACCCTATGGTCCATGTCAATGGACCTTATTTTTTTACAGTAAATCTTTATGGGGAACTGTGTCAATCTAGATGGCAACTCACCTCCTCATAGAATGTTAATAGATTGGTTTGGCAAGAATGATTCTTCATGAATCCATGCTGATAACTGCTAATGATACCGTTCTCATTACTAAAATTTTGTATATAGTCCCTTATCATCCCCTCCAAGAGCTTACATACTATTGATGTTAGGCTAACTGGTCTGTAATTCCCAGGGATGTATTTTGGGCCCTTTTTAGATATTGGTGCTACATTGGCTTTTCTCCAATCAGTTGGTACCATTACAGTCAGTAGACTGTCATTAAAACCACTTCAGCCCCGGAGGGTTTGGCTGCCCAATGACCGGGCCATTTTTTGCAATTCGGCACTGCATTGATTTAACTGACTATTGCGCGATCGTGCAACGTTGCACCAAAACAAAATTTACGGCCTTTTTTTCCCACAAATGGAGCTTTCTTTTGGTGGTATTTGATAACCTCTGCGTTTTTTATGTTTTGTGCTATAAACAAAAAAGAGCACCAATTTTTTAAAAATATATATTTTTTACTTTTTGCTATAATAAATATCCCCAAAAATATATAAAAAAACTAATTTCTTTCTCAGTTTAGGCCGATATGTATTCTTCTACATATTTTTGGTAAAAAAAAAATTGAAAAAGGGGAAATTGATTGGTTTGAACAAAAGTTATAGCGTCTACAAAATAGGGGAAAGATTTATGGTATTTTTATTAATATTTTTTTTATTTTACTAGTAATGGCGGCGATCTGCAATTGTTATCGTGACTTCGATATTATGGCGGACACATCGGACACTTTTGACGCTATTTTGGGACCATTTTCATTTATACAGCAATCAGTGCTATAAAATGCACTGATTACTGTGTAAATGACACTGGCAGGGAAGGGATTAACCACTAGGGGGCAAGGAAGGGGTTAAGTGTGTCCTAGGGAGATATTCTAACCGTGGGGGTTCTGGGCTACGAGTGACATGACAGTGATCACTGCTCCCAATGACAGGGAACAGTAGATCACTGTCCTGTCCCTAGGCAGAACAGGGAAATGCCTTGTTTACATAGGCATCTCCCTGTTCTTCAGCTCCGTGACATGATCACGGGACACCGGCGGACATCGAGTCCACGGGTTCCATGGGCACGGTCACGGAGCTAGCGGCAGGGGTGCCCAAGTGTCGCCAGCGGCGTGCACACCCGCACGGCGGCAAATTCAAAGCAATGTACAGGTACGTTGCTTTGGGCAGCCATGCCATTCTGCCGACATTTATCTACAGGAGGCAGTCGGCAAGCGGTTAAAAATTAGGAACAATGGTCTGGCAATTTCTTGACTGAGTTCCCTAAGTACCCTTGGGTGCAAGCCATCTGGTCCTGGTGATTTATTAATGTTAAGTTTCCCAAGTCTAATTTTAATTCTGTCCTCTGTTAACCATGAAGGTTCTTCCTGTGATGTGTCATGAGGATAAACACTGCAGTTTTGGTTACTAAAGCCCCCCGATTCCCTCGTGAAGACTGAGGAGAAGAATAAATTCAATACCTTTGCCATCTCCCCATCCTTTGTAACCAGACGTCCTTCCTCATTCTTTATGGTGCCAATATGGTCTGTCCTCCCTTTTTTACTGTTTACATACTTAAAGAATTTCTTGGGATTTTTTTTTGCTCTCCTCTGTTTTGTGTCTTTCATGTTTTATCTTACCCGCCCTAATTGCACCCTTAAATTTCTTGTTGCATTCTTTATAAAGTCTGAATGCTGATGATGATCCCTCAACCTTTTATTTTTTGAAGACCTTCCCCTTTGCTTTTATATGCATTTTTACATTGGAGTTAAGCCATCCAGGACTATTGTTCGCTCTTTTAAATGTATTACCCAATCGGATGCATTGGCTAATGACCTTATTTAATATGCTCTTAAAGCAAACTCATCTCTCCTCCGTGTTCCTAAGATTTTATCCCAATTTATGCCTTCTAGCAAGGTTCATAGTTTAGGGAAGTTGGCTCTTTTGAAATTCAGTGTCTTTGTATTCCCCTTATGTTTCCTATTTGTGTGATTTATACTGAAGCCAATTGACCTGTGATCGCTGTTACCTAAATTGCCCCATATTTCCACATCCGTGATCAGGTATGTATTGTTGGTAATCAGTAGATCCAGTAACACTTTATTTCTAGTTGGTGCGTCTACCAATTGACCCATAAAATTGTCCTGCAAGACATTTAGGAACTGGCGAGCCTTAGATGAATGTGTGGGTAATTAAAATCCCCAATTATGATAACACTTCCCATCCTTGCTGCTAATCCAAATTGTGATAGGAGATCTGTCTCCCCCTCCTCCTTCAGGTTAGGGGGCCTATAGCATACTCCCGGTATTATTTTCCCCTTAGCTTCATGCCTTTGAAGTTCTACCCATAAGGATTCAAACTCCTGCCTAGCTTCCTTAGTGATGTCATCTCTCACATTCACTTGTACATTATTCTACATTATCAACTAAGGTTGATTGACTAAAGGCATAAATAATGTACATTTACATTAACAAACATTATACAATTTATAAACATGTGTATGTTTACCTATAAACATATAAAACATTACAAACGTGTATATGTTTACTTAGTTTGGAGAAAAAAAAAAGAATATTCAAAGTGAACATAATTTCATTTATTTACTGAACATTCACTTTGCTATATGTGTTTCTATGTGAACATTTGATTCAACTCCCAGGCTTCCTGAGCTGGCCATAGATTTAAAAAAAAAACATACAAATTCTCCCATCCACACAAGCAAGGTGGATGGCTCTTCTCCACTGGGACATTGTATTCTGAAAGCATATCAGAATGTGCTCTCTGGCTGAAGCCGTTGATCGAAAAAAGTTTTTCAACATTCCTGTTCAACACAAATTGATCAATAAATCAACTTCTGTTGAATGGGGACATCCATACATAGATTAAAATTTGGCCAGCCCCTGCCGAATCTAGCAACTTTTGCTCCATCTATAGTCAGCTTTACATACAAACAAATTTACATAGCCAGCTCCTGGGTCTAAAACTAGAATGTATTCAATGTGGCTTATTTACTAAACTAGTAAAGCTTGTTCACTTTACAGAGTGAATTTTATGTTTGAAGAGAAGTTTCAATTAGCTAGTGAATGAGTGAAAGTAGTGCTATTTAATATCATCCAATCAAGTACAAGCATACATCCGTTTTTTTTTTCTTGATTCTTTTCAAAGTGAATTGTCATATCTTAATTCTTTGCAAAGGGAATTTTCACCACATACACAAAAGTAAGTAAAAATCTTTTGCAGAGTAAAAAGGGGTGTGTTGATTACTGCCAGACCAGACCACTCATGAAAAGGTTTTCATTCAGCCTTCATATTTGTCAGAGGCAACTGGCTGAATAGCTACTTTGGTATCTAACTGTGAGTACAAACACAGGAAAATAAAAAGCAAAGCAGAAGTGTAACTCACAGGTTATCCCACAGGCAAAGAAGATGAAACTGGTGAGGCTTGACAAAGATCTTTAATCATCCATTTATGTGCAAAAATAAAATCCTGTGTTTTTTTTTTTCCTCTCACATGGGTGGAAATTGAAATTGATTTATTCAGTAGGTTAATTGTCTATTAACATTCTAATGTTCATATTCACTTTGATAAAAAAAAAACAGTCTCTATTTTTGTAGTACATCAACCCAAAGTATTCCTTGAGTTGAAATAAATTTGTGTTGATTCCCACTTCAAGCCGAAGTAGAAAAAAATTGAGAACCTCTATTATTACAGAAAATATGGTGTCTCGAGCTCTCAACAATAAATCATGACTGAGCATAGCGAATATCACGATATCCACTAAATTTAGAAACATGTTACTTTAATTAATATGTTGCTTCATATTTAAGCATGTATTTCTTGATGCCATGTTCCCTTTAAATATTTTCTACCAAATATATTTTATTTTGTTTATTTTTACAATGGCTTTACTCTTATTCTAAACTATACAGTATGTTTTCCTTATCTTAGCAGCAGCATGCTTTCAGCACCTTAGATTGTAGTCAACATATGTCTTTCAACATATTTCTTTTTTTGATCACAATTATAGTAAGAAATGACAAAGTATTGAAATTACTGGCAATTTACCAAACAGGCAAGAAATCCATTTTCAATGTGCTAATGTGTTGCAGACTGGTTTTCAGACATACTGAACTGTTAAAATGTACCAGACAAACTTCATTTTTTCTACGTTCAAGTCATTAGGAAAGAATTGAATCATACTACATCTGAGTTAAATTAGGTCTAGTTAGAAATTCCTTATTTCCATATATTCTATTATAAATAAGTCTAATGTAAATGCTCTCCAAGGAAATGCCATGCTGTTTTTAATTTCCAGTTCCCTTTTGGGATCTTCAGTTCATATATACCCATGCCTATTTAATATCCCAGTGCTGAAAATAAAACCTAATATTGTAGCAAATGTTAGATATTATAGTGAAAATGTATTGCATACTGGAAGCTTTAAACTAAATGTTTTATTGGAAATTATTTATTTGCTTATTTGTCTACTTGGCAATGCCCACTCCTATTCTATTGTTTTGACAACCCCTTGTCTATTAGCCCCAAAAATTTGCCTTTTTTACGTGATAAATTTGGCATCCATTGATTTCAATGGGGTTCGGGATCCAAGCTTTGAAGTTCGCTGAACCCTGCTCAGACTGAACCCAGGGCAGTTTGGCATATCTCTAATGGTGAATTTTCCCACTACTGAATTCTTTTATGGCTCTGTGCTTCAGCTCATGTAACCTGTCAGAGCCAGAAAGAGAGACACTAACTGAAGACTTCCAGATGCACAGTTGTGTGAGCACAGTCAGAGCTTTGAGCAGGTGGAAGCTGTTGTTCTCACCAGCAGTCACATGAGGTTAGTCCATGCAAGTACATTATCATGAGAAGTTTAGCCTGTGAAAGGGACACATCTTACGCAGAAGTGTGCTGAAAATGTAATTGCATGTGTGCAATATGTGTGAAGGGAAATACATTTAAATGATGAAAGACCCAGATCCAATATGTATTTTAAAAACAAATGTAATGGCTGTGATACCTTTGTCATATTAGCTTTCAAATGAGGTACAGTTTAAAAACAAAGTTTAGAGGAACTCCATGATTTGAGAAAAGCTGATTGTCTGACGTTTACAGGTCATATGACTTGAATCTCCTTTTTGGCATGTTTTTTTTCCTTTATTCCATTTTAACAGTTCTCCACTGGCTTCAAACTCTGAGTGCTAAGTAAATTTGTAAAGCACACTGTTGATCTTCATAAATGTGCTGAGTTTTTTTTTTAAGAAGTAATTCCATACCACTGGATTTTAAAGCAGAATTCCACCCAAAAATGGAACTTCCGCTTATCTGGTTCCTCCCCCCCCTCCGGTGTCACATTTGGCACCTTTCAGGGGGGAGAGGAGAGCGGATACCTGTCTAATACAGGTATTTTCTCCCACTTCAGCCGAAAGATTGCCACAGAATTTGCGGCGATCTATGCCATGTCGGGCCTCTCCTCTGCCCCCCCCCCACTATCTTCTGGAAGACACGCAGGTTCCAGAAGACAGCAGGGACCAGTCAGAATGTGCAGAGCGAATCGCGCATGCACAGTAGGGAACCAGGCTGTGAAGCCGCAAGGCTTCAATTCCAGATTCCCTTACTGAAGATGCCGGCGCCTGCACCCAGATCTGAGGGACGGGTCGGGTGAGGACATCGCGGGCACTCTGGACAGGTTAGTGTCTTTATATTAAAATTCAGCAGCTGCAGTATTTGTAGCTGCTGACTTTTAATTTATTTATTTTTTCAGCAGAACTCCGCTTTATATGGACCCTTACTGTATTATCCCCCCCCCCCCCCAGTGTGTAGTGTGTCCTACTTTTTTGACTAGACAGCTTGTCATTTTTTCTTTGTGCTGTATTTGTTGCACACATGACAGATTTTTAGCTTTTTGTGGAAGTCTGGATTAATATACCTTAGAGGTGATGGATAAACCCTAGGTAATTACTACATACTGTATCTCCTAATGTTGATAATCTCACATATTAGATTGGGGACAAACAACACAGCCCTTCTGCACTCAGAGAAAGCATAAGACTATTTTTAAATTAGGAGGAATCACATAGAACTACCCCAGCCCCTAAACTATACACTTGGGGAAGGGTATGCCAGTACCAATATGTTGACAACTTCTGCAGACATCTGATTGGGAAGGCTACCTCTTTTGGACACAAGGCAGATTCACAGCTATCTATAAATCTGAACTCCACAGCTTCATTGGGCTCCGATCAAGACCTGAACCTTACTGATTACATTTTTAATGTATCAGACATCAAGTCCAAGCAGGCCTGATGGTGATGTTTACATGCCTAGACAGCACTATCAAAGCAGGTAACAAGTTATACCAGACCAGTGCTACCTTACAACAGAGAAGAACCTTTCAAGCATCTCAAATGTTGTATTTTAGAGGACCTGGACAATTGTGGTCAATACCACTGTACCAGGGGCATTATGAAATTTGTTTTGCCTAACTAACTTTGGTCAAAATGTTTTAATGATCAACTGGAGTGGCCCCTGGAATCCCCTGTGGAGTTTGACTACATTCACAAGGCTCTGAGGCCAAGAAGCTCCTCAGAAAAACCTGCCAGGAGATGTAATTTGTTGATTAAACAACTATCCTTTGATGGAGGAGCTACCTTCAAAGTTAAAGATACAAAAAAAAATTGAGACTTGTCACCCATCACCCTCCAGCACAGGAACTCCTTGCTTGTACAGCTACTGGCAAAGGTCATTCAACACAGATGCATTCAACATAGATGATGATTTCTTGTTGACCTATATATTACCAGTGGTGTACAATCCTTTAATCTACAGACCCCAGAAGATCTCCCAGAGTTTTGTGCAGCTCTCCATTTCCTGTCGCTGTATTTTCTAGAATAACTAAGGAGAGCGAGGCTTCATTTGCTGTGTTCAGAATCCTCAGACAAACAAGTTAAGAAAATCTAGCCCTGGAGAAACATTTTATGGGTGAGACTATTTCTACCTGCATGTTATAACATTTTCTTTGGGCACATTCTTATGTCAACTCATTACTGAATAAGCTTATAGGACATAAACTGTCAATTGGTTTCAATTTATTCAGCCTTCATTACCTGTTCACACTGGACTCCTTCCTGAAGATGCGCTTTATGGATAAGATTGACAAGTTTTCTGTTCCCATATCACATATTTTTTGGAATAAGAAGATCCTCTCTCTGAGATCCCCTTTCTGTGCCATCACTTTCAAACTTAACCATGTCTACAGATCTTTTATGATTTAACTGGCAGCTGCTTCTCCCATTTAAGATATTGAGACCTCAACATCTCTTATATACCCACCTGATAATTAGAGGCCCTTTTCACACACCAAACTAAGGCCATAGACAGAGCAATTTTCTTTCCTGCAACCATGGGTTGCAGGAACAAAAGTTGCTTGATATTATTTATTTCTGTGTTGATGGTGGAATCCCTCCTGCATTTTACCCCCCGCCGGGAGAACACAGTGAATATTAACAGCTGCTAGCAATAATTTCATGTAAAATCTGACAGGCTTGTTGATCAACCTGGGTACATTCAGCCTGCCCATAAATTATTTGAATCACAGTAGGTTCCTGCTTAACCTGCTGAGATTCAAACTGTCTATGGCCAGCTTAACAGAATACTGGCTTTATAGATAAGATCATTCATTCATTAACACCACAGTGATTGGGCAACTGAACATATCTTGCTCAGATTAGCATCCAGGGTGCCCATACGATTTCCTGACTGAACATTACTTTTTGTATCAAACTATTAGATCTATTTGAGAAGGCAGTCAATAAAAATATCCCTTATCCCCCTTATCTTATTTGTGCTTTATCCAAGCCCACTTTAAATCACATTGATCTGATTCTAACCCTATTTATATATATATATATATATATATATATATATATATATATATATATATATATATATATTTATTTGTTTTGTTTTGTTTACAAACTTTATTTAGGGTAAAATTGTGGTACAAAGAGAAATTTCAATAAAAAAAATTATAGAAAAAATACTTTCAACATCATAAATTGTATATCATTGACATATAGAAAATATATCTGTACATTCCTGCTAGGATTTTTGGTACAAATCATTTCTTGTTCCTTAGTGTAAAACCATATAACAAAATTATAGAAAGATGCATTTAAACAAACATTTATATTATTCTTTTCTGATAAACCTTACAGAATTAAAGTTATAGTAAGTTAATGGATAAATTAGTTAAATTTTTCACAGTAAGTGAACCAAGGGTCTAATTTTTTTAATATAAAATTGTACAGTGTATGAATTTTTTTTTCCATCTGTTTGATAGTGTTAATTCTTGTTTTTTAAATGGGTTATCGGAACCACAGGAGATTTACAATGATAGGTTATAAGCCAATGAATGGCCAGCCCTATTAATATTTATGAGCTGTTTACTGATCTCAACTATTTAACATAGTTTTATTACGATTTTCACTAAGATAGAAGATAAAATAATTTATGAGACAGTGCAGAGTAGCTTTCAAAAACTTTAAATAGTTTTATAGTCACAGCATACAGTTTACTTTTATAACATCAACATTGGAAAACTGCCGCCAGCAGGATAAGCTGCGATCGGTGCCCATCAGTGAAGGAGAAAACGTACTTATTTACCAAATTTTATAACAGAAAGCCAAAAAAAATGTTTTTCAAAATGTTTGGCATTTTTTTATTTGTTTAGCAGAAAATAAAAACCCCAGTGGTGATCAAATACCACCAAAAGAAAGCTCTATTTGTTGGAACAAAATGATGTGGTACAGCGTTGCATGACCACGCAATTGTAATTTAAAATGTGACAGCGCTGAAAGCTGAAAATTGTCCTGGGCAGGAAGGGGGAAAAGTGCTCTGTATTGAAGTGTTTAACTTATTTGAGTAATCTTGTTTCATCATCATTACAACTACTTTGTGCATACAGATTATCCTTTGTTCTTTTCAGGACAAATTGGGCTTTCTTTTGGTACTAAATGGTAATAGATATCTCAGATATTTTTTTAATATCAAAGGAAAACTGGCCCAAAAAATATATATATTTTTTTATAAATGTAGCAATATATTTTCTCATATTGCCATAATTGACCACCAAAGAATAATTTTAAATAAATGTTTATCCTACTGATGAGCGCAGCAATACCACATACCGTATATACTTGAGTATAAGCCAAGGTTTTCAGCCCTTTTTTTTAGGCTGAAAATGCCCTCCTCGGCTTATACTCGAGTCAGTGCCCCACCTTCTGTTCTATGGTGTCTCCGGGCCGCTCCGGTGTGTGCGGGTGTTCTCGGGGCCGATCAAAGTGCCGCCTCTGTGATAATCAGTGTTCCGTCTATCATGATCTAGGAGGCGGGGCTTTCTTACAGAGAGTGGACGGCTGCCGAACAGTTCAATTCACACTCCAGCTCCGTGACACAGCGCAATATATATACTGCTGTGTGTGATTAAAAAAGCGGAGGGAGAGGAGAGGCGGCACTTGGATCGGCCCCGAGAACACCCGCACACACCGGCTGCCGAACAGTTCAGACTCCAGCTCCGTGACACAGCGCGAGATATAATTTTGTGATTAAAAAAGCGGAGGGAGGGAGAGGAGAGGTGTGTATATAAAAAAAGGTTTATAGGGTCTGAACTTGCCTGATGAAAGAATAACATGCCCTCACTATGGGTACCTTTTGTGATACATGTAAAACAAATATGCAGATGAAGGTTCAGAGTTTGACAATTTGTATCCATCATCATCTATTGCTGCTGTTGGACTCTAACACTCAGCATGCTTTGCCTGTCACGTTAAACTATATTTCTGTATAGGCTAAAGTCTAGACTTGGGCTGCTCAGAATGAACCTACAGTTTTATGTTTATAAAATCTAATACGTAGCTCAGCATGACCTATGCTGCTGGGAAGTCGCCTAACGTTGCTTCCTTAAAAAAATTTTTTTTTGCCTTACTTACTTTTTATTTAGAAATTTACCGTACCAGTAGCTGCTGCATTTCCGCCCCTAGGCTTATACTCGAGTCAATACGTTTTCCCATTTGTTTGTGGTAAAATTAGGTGCCTCAGCTTATACTCGGGTCGGCTTATACTCGAGTATATACGGTATATGTACATTATTTGTGTTTGTACCCATAGGCACAGAAACGATGGTACACATTTTACTTTTTTATCCTGCCTAAAACACACTGACACTAACTGACACTAAAGCCGTGTACACACGATCGGTTTTCCTATGGATTTTAAACCGATGGATTTTTCCATCGGTAATCCGATGAAGCTGACTTCCATCAGTCTTGCCTACACACCATCAGTCAAAAATCTGACCATCCCAAACGCCGTGATGTAAAACACTTCGACAAGCCGAGAAAAATTAAGTTGCTTCTGAGCATGCGTCGACTTGATTCTGAGCATGCATGGGTTTTTTGTCCGATGGAGTTCCACACAGGCGATCGGAATTTGCTATCGTTTTTTTTCCCATCGGATAAATTTAAAACATGTTCTATTTTTTCTCTCCGATGGAAAAAAGATCGATGGGGCCCATACACAATCGGGTTGTCCGATGAGAAAAGTCCATCTAACTGTTTTCATCGGTAAAACCGATCGTGTGTACACGGCTTTATACTATTTTTTTTTAAATCCCACCAAAAATATACTGACCCTAACCTTTGACCTTGACCTTGAACTTGACCTTTGACCTTTGCCTTGACCTTAATCCTGGCACCGAGATCTAGCTATTTTTTTCTTCATTTATTTATGTTTTCTTCTATTTTTTTTACACACTTTTGTTTGTTTACAGCTTCCTATCCTGCTTTCAAATCCTCTAGCTCATTGAAAGGAAACGGGGGACGCCTATTGGCGCTTTGGGACTTTGAGTGAGATAACATATGAAATCTCCATCCCATATTCAAATGAAAAAAGAAGGGAGGTGGGACTTTAAATGAAACAGTGGGCTGATGGGGATAACAAATGAGGTAAACCAAAGAATGTTGAATGCATGTATTGAATAAATACAAAGGATGTACAGTGAAAAAAGGGGGCAGCGTGTACATAAGCACATAGCATGACCAAATTTCCATACATAAACAGATATAAACATAAAAATACATAGCAATGAATGATGGCAATCAATCAAATAAGGGTGTGTGTGTGGACATATATGAGCTGATGAGCACACAGCAATGGTAGTAAGTGATGAAGTAAAAACAAGTCTAAAAACTGTTTGATCAAAATAAAACGCCGCGTCGGGCTTACAATGATGCAGCTTTATGCGCTAATGGGACTTTTATTTTGATCAAACAGTTTTTAGACTTGTTTTTACTTCATCACTTACTACCATTGCTGTGTGCTGCTCAGCTCATATATGTCCACACACACCCCCTTATTTGATTGATTGCCATCATTCATTGCTATGTATTTTTATGTTTATATCTGTTTATGTATGGAAATTTGGTCATGCTATGTGCTTATGTACACGCTGCCCCCTTTTTTCACTGTACATCCTTTGTATTTATTCAATACATGCATTCAACATTCTTTGGTTTACCTCATTTGTTATCCCCATCAGCCCACTGTTTCATTTCAAGTCCCACCTCCCTTCTTTTTTCATTTGAATATGGGATGGAGATTTCATATGTTATCTCACTCAAAGTCCCAAAGCGCCAATAGGCGTCCCCCGTTTCCTTTTATAGTCGCACCAGGGATGGAAACAGTGGTCTGTAACTGGCAGTGTTCCCCTGCCAGCTTCTACATGGGGTTGATTTTTGAGCATTGGTGCACATTTTGTGGATTTTTCTGGGCCACTTCCTGCCCGTTACCCGGGACTGTGATGCGCTCATGGTGCCCCCCCTCATCTCCCCGCCACTTCCGCCCGTCGCTGGGTGGGATGTTTGTGGGGAGTCTGGGCGGATGCTGTCATCGCATCAGCGCCACGCGCCGCACATCCGGGTGACGCCCCTTTGGGGGCGTCGTGCTGTTGAGCGCGCATGATCCAACTTGGCCGACTTAGCTGGTCTGTGCGGCGTCACTCCAAGGCAGGCTGTCATGCCGCCTGGTTGTGGCCCCGCCTCCAGCACTATCGAGCCAGCGTGACGTTGGTGGCAGTCTCATGCATGTGCGGGACACTATAAAGGCGTCTCCTTGGTCATCCAGCCCATTTCCACCTGCATGCAGACGCCAGAGCTTTTACCAGTCATTGCCATTCAGCACACTCACAAGGTAACAACGATCATCCCTCATGCAGCTTCCATTTCACTACTCCCTTTAGATTGTGGGTTATTCCTGATGGATTTACCCATTCATTTCAGATACTTCCACTGCACCTTGAGGGAACATCTTACTTCATGAACAATTATGGCTATCTGCTGCCTAGGGATGATGCCTTTGCGCCCCGCTGTGTGTTTGATTCTCTGCCACCTCAGTTCCCGGGACGGGCAGCCTCTCGGCCCTATCTTTCACATGCATCATAATGTGGCACACCTTGTAAGTAACCAGAACTTACCTCCTGTCTTTTCTGGAGGAAATCAGTTTATTACTCTGATCATTATTACTCTGTATTTTCAGATAACCCCTTGCATCTGCCCCTGAGGAGTGTTTCTACATACACGAAACGCCGCGTCGGGCTTACAATGATGCAGCTTTATGCGCTAATGGGACTTTTATTTTGATCAAACAGTTTTTAGACTTGTTTTTACTTCATCACTTACTACCATTGCTGTGTGCTGCTCAGCTCATATATGTCCACACACACACCCTTATTTGATTGATTGCCATCATTCATTGCTATGTATTTTTATGTTTATATCTGTTTATGTATGGAAATTTGGTCATGCTATGTGCGTATGTACACGCTGCCCCCTTTTTTCACTGTACATCCTTTGTATTTATTCAATACATGCATTCAACATTCTTTGGTTTACCTCATTTGTTATCCCCATCAGCCCACTGTTTCATTTAAAGTCCCACCTCCCTTCTTTTTTCTAGCTCATTGAAAAGCTTTATTTGACTGTCAAATCTGTCAGACATGACCTAATTATACAGTGCCTTGAAAAAATATTCCTACCCCTTGAAATTTTCCACATTTTGTCATATTACATCCAAATATACGTACATTTATTTTATTGGGATTTTATGTGATAGACCAATACAAAGTGGCACATAATTGTGAAATGGAAGGAAAATGATAAATATTTTTCAAAATTTTTTACAAATAAATATGTGAAAAGTGTGGCATGCATTTGTATTCACCCCCCCCCGAATCAATACTTTATAGAACCATCTTTCACTGCAATTACAGCTGCAAGTCTTTTTTGGGGATGTCTCTACCAGCTTTGCACATCTAGATAGTGACATTTTTGCCCATTCTTCTTTGCAAAATAGCTCAAGCTCTGTCAGATTGGATGGAGAGCGTCTTGCCACAGATTCTCAATTGGATTCAGGTCTGGACTTTGACTGAGCCATTCTAACACATGAATATTCTTTGATCTAAACCATTCTATTGTATCTCTGGCTGTATGTTTAGGGTCATTGTCCTGCTGGAAATTGAACCTCTGCCCAGTCTCAAGTCTTTTTTAGACTCTAACAGGTATTCTTCTAAGGTTGCCCTGTATTTAGCTCCATCCATCTTCCCATCAACTCTGACTAGCTTCCCTGTCCCTGCTGAAGAAAACCATCCCCACAATATGATGCTGCCACCACCATGTCTCACGGTGGGGATGGCGTGTTCAGGGTGATGTGCAGCACACATAGCGTTTTGCTTTTAGGCCTAAAAGTTTGATTATGGTCTCATCTGACAAATGGAACTTTCTTTAAACAATTCCATAACAGTCAGATTTGTGGAGTGCACGACCAATAGTTGTCCTGTGGACAGCTTCTCCCACCTAAGCTGTAGATCTCAGCTGCTCCAGAGTTACCATGGGCCTTTTGGCTATTTCTCTGATTAATGCTCTCCTTGTCCAGCCTGTCAGTTTAGGTGGACGGCCATGTCTTGGTAGATTTGCAGTTGTGCCATGTTTGCATTTTCGAATGGTGGATTGAACAGTACTTCATGAGATGTTCAAAGCTTGGGATATTTTTTTATAACCTAACCCTGCTTTAAACTTCTACACAACTTTATCCCTGGCTTGTCTGGTGTGTTCCTTGGCCTTCATGATGCTGTTTGTTCACTAGCAAACCTCTGAGGGCTTTACAGAACAGCTGCATTCATACTGAGATTAAATCACACACAGGTGGACTCTATTTTCTAATTAGGTGACTTCTGAAGGCAATTGGCTCCACTAGATTTTGGTTAGGGGTATCAGAGTAAAGGGGGCTTAATAGAAATGCATTCTGCTGGGGAAACTGTGGCGCCAGAGGAAGCATATTCCACATACTCTGGGAGTGCACTAAGGTGAGAGAATTTTTGGACAGAGATCTCAAATTCATTGTCAGACATATTCAAATTCCCAACTTCCTTACCACCTGAACTAAATTGAGGCATTGATGCTTTACCTTGTGAATGTCAGAATATTGTAACGCACATCTTAGTAGCTGAGTGTCTTGTGATTATCAGACATTGGAAATCAACTGATACTCTAAGTGGTTCAGAAGCTATCACATTGGTGCACACTCATTGTACTTACGAAAAGGCTGCTAGCATCCAGTGAAGGACGTCTACAGCACTCAGAAAACAAATGGCAACCATGGTTCATCTGGTATTACCAATCGCATTACTCCAATCCTAACATGTCTTAATATGTTTGTTAACTGACCATGCTTTAAGTGTGGACTTGTTTACTACATTCAATTGCTACTTGTAAGACTTTACCAATTTATGATTGTTATTTGCAAAAACTTCAGTTTACATTTACCTTTTTGGTTGTAACATGACAAAACGTGAAACATTTCAAGGGGCATGAATACTTTTTAAAGGCACTGTATTATACTCACTACTGGGCAAACCACAATGCAAAGACCTAGACCTAATTTTTTAACTGTAGTGGGAAACAGAATTACAATTACATTTTGTAGCCTTCCAATAGGAAAAGATTGGCACCTTAACCCACACCTGTTTTTTCAGCACCAGCTAGCGGGAAGCATCTTTCAAGAGCCCCCCCCCCCCAGAAACTTCACCAGATTTTCCCAGATATTTCAGACAAGTGCTGAAAGCATGTAAAGATGTAAGGTCTATTTTGCATGTTAGTGGACCTGCTCAAAAATAATTCCTCCTCGGTCGTCTTGGTCGTCTATTAACCACTTAACGACCGCCCACCGCCGATTTACGTCGGCAGAATGGCACCGACAGGCAGAATCACGTAGATCTACGTGATCGCCTTTGTGCAGTTGGGGGGTCCATCCTTCACTGCAGTGAGCGGCCGTTAAGTGTTCGGGAGCGATCAGGCATGAGGGGGGGGGCGCTTGATTCCGCCCCCCCCCTCGCGATCGCTCCCGGCCAATGAAAATGCTTCCTCCGCCATGTGATGTAAACACAGGCAGGAGGAAGTGATGTCATCTCCCTCGCCGCGGTCTTTTCGTTCCCGGCGCCGAGCAGAGAAGAAGCAGGTTAGTGCACCAACAGTCCACTGACACGTAGGTACACATAGGCACACAAATCACCCCCCAGTCACCCCCAGATCACCCCCCAGGTCACCCCAAAGCCCCCAATCACAGCGTCACTGATTGCAGTGATCATTTATTTTACTGATCACTGCATTTAGTGTCATCTGTGATTGTAAAAAGTTGCAGGGCAGTTAGGATTAGGCCCCTTTAGGTCCAGGGTAGCCCCCTAACCCCCCCTAATAAAGGTTTAACCCCTTGATCACCCCCCAGGTAACCCTTTCACCCCCTAACTTCAGCGTCACTAAGCGATTGTTTTTCCGATCGCTGTATTCGTGTCGCTGGTGTTTTAGATAGGCAGTTATTTTTTTTTAGGTTCGCCGCAGGTTTTTATTAGTGTCAGGTTCCCCCATATATTATTTTAACCCCCTGATTGCCCCTAGAGTTAACCCTTTCACCAGTGATCGCCGTATAAGCGTCACTGGTGTCACTGGTTAGCCAGTAAGTTATTTAGTTATTTAGGTTACCCGTCAGGTTTTTATATAGTGTCAGGTACCCCCATATTTAACCTAATAAAGGTTTTAACCCCCTGATTGCCCCTAGTTAACCCTTTCACCAGTGATCACCATATAAAGGTTACGGGTGACGCTGGTTGATTAGTTTGCTTTTTATAGCATCAGGGCACCCGCCGTATATAACCCAATAAAGGTTTAACCCCCCTGATCGCCCGGCGGGTGAGATCAATTAGGTTTTAGCGCCAGAGAGGGTCTGCGTCGCCCCAGGCAGTGTTAGGTTAGTGACAGTAACGCTAACACCCAAGCGCAAAGCATACACCCCCCTTAGTGGTATAGTATCTGATCAGATCTGATCAGATCTATACTAGCATCCCCAGCGGTTTAGGGTTCCCAAAAACGCAGTGTTAGCGGGATCAGCCCAGATACCTGCTAGCGCCTGCGTTTAGCCCCTCCGCCCAGCCCAGCCCAGCCCAGCCCACCCAAGTGCAGTATCGATCGATCACTGTCACTTACCAAACACAACACACATAACTGCAGCGTTCGCAGTGCTTGGTTTTTGGGGCCCTGTACGCGGCTAGGCTCCCAAAAAGTCCCACACATGTGGTATTCCCGTACTCAGGAAAAGCAGCAGAATGTATTTTGGGGTGCAATTCCACATATAACCATGGCATGTGTGAGCAATATATCATTTAGTGACAACTTTTTGTACATTTTTTTTTTCTTTTTGTTATTATTCAATCATTTGGGACAAAAAAAAAAATATTCAATGGGGTCAACATGCCTCTCAGCAAATAGCTTGGGGTGTCTACTTTCCAAAATGGGGTCATTTGGGGGGGTTTTGTGCCATCTTGGCATTTTATGGCCTTCAAAACTGTGATAGGTAGTGAGGAGTGAAATCAAAAATTTATGCCCTTAGAAACCTTGAAGGCGGTGCTTGGTTTTTGGGGTCCCGTACGCGGCTAGGCTCCCAAAAAGTCCCACACATGTGGTATCCCCGTACTCAGGAGAAGCAGCAGAATGTATTTTGGGGTGTAATTTCACATATGCCCATGGCATGTGTGAGCAATATATCATTTAGTGACAACTTTGTGCAAAAAAAAAAAGTTTGTCATATTCCCGCAACTTGTGGCAAAATATAAAATATTCCATGGACTGAACATGCCTCTCAGTAAATAGCTTGGGGTGTCTACTTTCCAAAATGGGGTCATTTGGGGGGGTTTGTGCTATTTTGGCATTTTATGGCCTTCGAAACTGTGATAGGTAGTGAGGAGTGAAATCAAAAATTTGCGCCCTTAGAAATCCTGAAGGCGGTGCTTGGTTTCCGGGGTCCCGTACGTGGCTAGGCTCCTAAAAAGTCCCACACATGTGGTATCCCCGTACTCAGGAGAAGCAGCAGAATGTATTTTAGGGTGCAATTCCACATATAACCATGGCATGTGTGAGCAATATATCATTTAGTGACAACTTTTTGTAATTTTTTTTTTTTTTTGTCATTATTCAATCACTTGGGACAAAAAAAAAAAATATTCAATGGGCTCAACATGCCTCTCAGCAATTTCCTTGGGGTGTCTACTTTCCAAAATGGGGTCATTTGGGGGGGTTTTGTACTGCCCTGCCATTTTAGCACCTCAAGAAATGAGATAGGCAGTCATAAATTTAAAGCTGTGTAAATTTCAGAAAATGTACCCTAGTTTGTAAACGCTATAACTTTTGCGCAAACCAATAAATATACGCTTATTGACATTTTTTTTTACTAAAGACATGTGGCTGAATACATTTTGGCCTAAATGTATGACTAAAATTGAGTTTATTCGATTTTTCTTATAACAAAAAGTAGAAAATATCATTTTTTTTCAAAATTTTCGGTCTTTTTCTGTTTATATCGCAAAAAATAAAAATCGCAGAGGCAATCAAATACCATTAAAAGAAAGCTCTATTTGTGGGAGAAAAGGACGCAAATTTCATTTGGGTACAACATTGCATGTCCGCACAATTTACAGTTAAAGCAGCGCAGTGCCGAATCCCAAAAACAGGCCTGGTCCTAATGGCCCGAAATGGTCCGGGGCTTAAGTGGTTAAAGAAATTATTCTACAAATAACGGCTGAATCACCTACATTTGAGCCCCAAACCTAGTATCTTTTATATGACAATCCCTAACCCACCAAGTGCATATAAAAGCATTGATAACCCATGCCCCAAAGTCCCTTGCACTGGCAAAGTAAATCCCCTTCCTTTTCTGAGAGAATGGCACACATGTGTAGACCAGACAGCCAAGTTTGTGAAATTAAGAGCCATGGCATCTAACTCTATTGCTACCTATTTCATAATTATGTCCTGTTGGCTTTTCTTAGAACTGACATAAGCACACGTAAGAACTAACATAACAACAGTCTTTGGAATGCCATTTGGTGGTTCAGTAGGGATGATGATACTTGACCACACTACCCCTTATTTCCCTTACCCTAATTATCCTTACATACACATGTTTTCCACCCAATCGCCTTACCTCTTTCCTATTTTTAATTCTTTTCACCCCTTTCCTTTTTTTTTTTTTCTCTTCTTATTTTTTACTCCGTTAGGCTCTGAATTTTTCATATATCCTTCACGGGTTCTCTTTTCCCTTTTTCAGACTCTGGCATCTTTAGCCAAAACATTTCCACTACTTTTGCCATACTTACACTTACTTTTTTACACCTAAAACTTCTTCCTTCAAAAGGTTCCACTCAACAGGCATCCCACTTCTTATAACATTGGTTAAAATTTATGTAGTTAACCACACACCAACCTCACATTCCAATGAGATTTTCCAGAACAAACAAATGACAAACAATATTCCCTCTAAAATGTATTCAGAAAACTATATTATGTGGTTGGTATGTTTCTCTCAACATTTTTTGCAATATTTTGTCTCACTGATCAAAAGCATGTGTCTTTTTCTTTATTTGTGCTAGCTAACTGTCTTACAAACAATGTGAGACATACATCAGAAGGCTTATACTTTTGCAAATAAGTAATTTAATTTGTTGTCAGAATTTTTCTTGTTCAATAAATGAATAGTTAAACATATAAAAAACAAACAAATGGAGTTGCCTCCCTTTTAATTTTGTGTATTTATGTGTGTGGTGTTTACAAATGTGGAACAGACATTAGGAGGTAATGTGTATGGTGTACAGTATATCCATCCTTATGGGTTGCAGAATTTGTATGCAGAATATACAGTAAATGAAAATAAATAAAAACGATGCCATTTTAGCATGTTTTTAATTCTGTTGCATAACACAGACGACCCACAAGAATATATAAAACACCACAACCCTTGTAAAAAAAGAATGTGACAATTCCAGCAGTTTGTGCCTGAAGGGGAAAAAAATTTGATCTAACCATAATTAGTAAAATGTGAGATTTATTTTTAGGTGGGGATTTCAGGAAATACATTAGTCATGAGACATTCAATAAAACATTGTACTGTAGATAGAAACAACACCCCCTGTCGCTCGCTTGTCCGCCCACCAGCCCCGCACTTACCCAATCTAGGTCGCGTGCAGCTTTGGCTCCTTGCGGCCTCTCCTCCTCCTCCTCGGTGGCTTCTCCCTGAGTCTCCTCTTCAGCGGCTTCACAGCGGCTTCACCCTGAGTCTCCTCCTCCTCGGCGGCCAGTACGGTCACTTTTCCTCTCTGCCAATCGGGTCTTAAAACCCACTTCCTGATTGGGAGGAGAATCAGGAAGACAGTAGCAAAAATTAATTCACTATTGTCACACAACTATGTGGGCTCAGGGCACAGTGCTCTGCACCCCAAGACCACCCTTTTTAAAGCCAATTAGAGCCTCAAGCCTCGTACACACGACCGAGTTTGCAAAGAATAGCCAAGCACATGCAAGGAAAATGAAAAAAAAAAACAACAGCATTTTTTTTTTTCAATTGTTTTTTATTGAAGAATTTTAAGAAAGTACAGAGTACATAGTCGTATAACAGTGTAAAAAGTACAGAAGATACACAATGTGACCTTAAAAAATAAAATAAAAAATGCAGTGTATTACTATGAAACATTAGGTGTAGGGAGAAACAAACAGGGAGGGCAAGGAATTAGATGGATAGCAATGAAAATGACATTAACTATTTTCTGAAAAGTAGTTTGAGTGAGAGACGAGTATTAGTGAAATCATAAACATATAAACATAGAGACGTACTTTATTCAACTTTAAACCAATCTGTCCATATTTTCCACTGGTTATCAAACATTGTTCTCCTTCCATCCTTGTTTGCCAACAAGGATTCGTAGGTGTAATTAGTTTGAGTAATTTCAAGTACTTCTGAGACATTGGGTACTTTATTGGACTTCCAGTATCTGGCTATTAGCGATCTGGCCGCTAATAAGATGTGTGTGACCGCCGTACGGAAGCAAGGAGGGAAAGTCTCAATGCCTAAATTCAGTAGGGCTACCCCAGGGTCTGGTGGCGTCAGCACTCCCGTAATGTGTGAGATGCATTTAAATAAGCTCTTCCAAAAACTGGTAAGATGTTTGCAGGACCAGAACACATGTAGGATGTTTCCCACGGCACCGCAGTCTCTCCAACACAGTGGGGAGTTGGAGCTAGAGAATTTTGTCATTCTATATGGTGTAAGGTATCATCTCTGGGCCAGTTTTTGTGTGAGTTCCCACTGGTTTACGCATCTAGTGGCTTTGTATGTGGTTTTAAATGCACACTGCCATTGGATCGGTGTAAAGGACTTTCCTAAATCTGATTCCCATTTTTGGTAAGGAAGAGAGTCAGTAAAAGTAAGTTTGTTTTGGAAAAGGTTGTAGAAAAAAGAGATCCTTTTAGGAGGAGTAGGTGTCTTTGTATAGAATTTCCACACTTCTTCCTGAATAAAAATGTGATGGGATTTTAGTGTTTTAAAAAAATGGGCGACTTGGATATATTTGTAGCAGTCAGTGGGCATTAGAGTAAATTCTATTTTGAGTTCATTGAATGTTTTGAGTGTATTGTTTCTATATAAGTCAGCAATATAAGATATGCCCTTGGCCACCCAATCCGAGTACTTATAATGCGGAATTGCATGTGCCAAGATCTCTATGGGGATAGGGATATCTGTTCTACTGGAGGGCCGGGATGACATTTTGTGTAAGTCTCTCCAGGCCATAAGGGAAGCTTGAATGGTTTGTGGTAGTTGATGTAGGGGGAGTGGTCTCCAAATATCCAGTAGTAGGAGATTTCGTAGGTCTAGCGTCAGACTAAGGGCTTGTTCATTACTGCTCCATAGGATGTCAGGAGATGGTGAGAACCAGTATTGGAGCTGGGTAAGTATGGACGCTTGAAAGTAATCCCGTATGTAAATTAAGCCCATCTCTCCCATTGACCTGTGTTTGAGTAAAAGGGTTTTAGAGCATCTGGGTCGCTTGGAACCCCAAATATACTTTTTGAGGAGAGAGTTTAATGATTTAAGATGGTTATTTTTAAGCGGGATCGGAAGCGTTTGGAACACATATAGAATTTGGGGGAGTAGGAGCATTTTGAAGGATGCTAAGCGGCCAGACCAGGATAATTCTCCTTTGGCTAGACGGTTTGTTTCTTTGCCTCTCTTGTCTATTAGGGGGATATAATTGGCATCCGCCAGTTTTGAGGGGTCAACTGTTATTTGTAGAACAACAGCATTTTTGCTTGCACGTGATTGGGTGATGGAAGTCAGAAGAGCTTTTTCTAAATTACTAAGCTCTGAAGCAACTGCACTTGCAAAATGCACAGTCTATTTGCCTTTAGTAAATTGACCCCTACAGTATCTCTCATGTACCTGGTAGAAGCTGAACTCATGTAAGGGTTCCCCCTTACACCTCCTGTCCTTCCCCCCCCCCCCCCGGGATTGAAAACAGGGTATGATAGAACATGGAGTGGCATGGGTGCCTGTAAGGAGTCCTGGAAAGCAGAAGAACTGGATTTTGCGGTGAAACAGAAGCTTAAGAGTAGGAACTAATGCCAGATATCATCAGAGAGCTTGCAGAAGCTCTTTCTACACTGACAAACACTCAGCAATGAACTTGAGCCTAATGCCGTGTACACATGATCGAGTTTCACGGCGGTGAAAACACCACCGTGAAACCCGACGAGAAAAACAAGGACCGGCTTGGTCCCCTACACATGGCCGTTTTTCACAACATGTTTTCTCTTGGTCGAGAAAACCGGCCGTGTGTAGGCTCCCTAGAAGTGTTTCCCTATGGGAAAACTGCAGAGGAAAAAAATGCCGTGATAGAGCATGTTCTAATTTTTCTCGTTGTGATTCTCGCCGTTTTTCTCGTTGGGAAAAATGCTAGAGAGCCTACACACGGCTGTTTTTCTCGTCCAAGAGAAAAATTTTAATTTTTCCCGACGAGAAAAGTGATCGTGTGTACGCGGTATCACAGTGCTTTTAAAGCGGAAGTAAACCGTGCCAATTTTTATAAACAAAAAAACCCCTGCAAAGTAAAGTCATAGGGGTTGATTTACTAAAGGCAAATCCACTTTGTACTACAAGTGTACTGCAAGTGCACTTGAAACTGCAGTCGCTGTAAATCTGGGGGGAAGATCTGAAATGAGGTGAAGCTCTGCTGATTTTATCATCCAATCATGTACAAGCAGAAGTGCAGCGCTGCGCTGTGCGCTATGACAGACCCTTACATCTTCACGCAGTCTTCTTTCCGGATTCACATCCTCTGATTGGTCTGATTGGCCACGCCATGATGATGTCACTCCCGTGCATGTGCACAGGATTTACAGACCATGGCACAGAGCTCTGAAGGAAAGGCACGGGTATACCGTCCCTTCAGAGCGCATGCATCGGTGACATCACCTGCTGCATGACGTGTGAATATCTCCTAAACCGTGAGGTTTAGGAGATATTCATAGTCCCTACAGGTAAGCCTTATTATAGGCTTGCTGGTAGGTACAAACCTACAGAATGGGTTTACATCCACTTTAATAGGCCATGTATGTAGGTCTGAGGGCAATTCCATTTGAATGCACAGTTCTTCGGGCATGAACATAATCACAAATTTCCTGAAGCTATTTATGTAATCGACAGCAACTTGAAGTCGCATAATTATAATCATATTAGTAATAGTAATAATAAAATGAATAAAATCTCATAATATGCTAGCTGTCTCTGACAGTCTGTTGCAACATGTGGGCAATCTCTGACACACTGTTGTAATGTGTTAGCAGTTTATTTTAACATGAGAGTACTTTCTAGTAGATACCTGGAACATGCAATTATTAATAGTAGATTGCTGGTAAGGTCATGTAGCTCATTGCTGAAAAACTGAATGAAAACCTTTGTGATCAAAACACAATTTTTTCAACCAGAGTGTAATTTTTGTTTTTGCTTAATAGAAATAAGCAAACCCTGTCAATCAATGCTTATTTAGGCATGACCATTATCCAATTCTCTTTCACCTATAAATAACACGTATAATACCTTGCATATTTTCTAATTGAACAAAGAGGTTGACACCTACATTTCATTACTAAAGTAACCCACGCATAAAATTATGCTGTGCTTTTGGCTCAGGATAAAGGTCTCACCACTCATTTCAAGTCAGAGTACCACTAGTAAAAAAGGCTAATTGCATGTGACAGTGCCTGTCATTTCTATTTACAAGTTGCTTTGCATTTATTGTTAATATGAGTTATGTTAAGAGCAGGGATGAGCCGAACACCCCCCTGTTCGGTTCGCACCAGAACCTGCACACAGACAAAATGTTCGTGTAAACTTTAGAACCCTATTAAATACAATGGACTCGAACGTTCGAAATCTAAAGTGTTAATTATAAAGGCTAATATGCAAGTTATTGTCCTAAAAAGTGTTTGGGGACCTGGGTCCTGCCCCAGGGGACATGTATCAATGCAAAAAGAAGTTTTAAAAATGGCCGTTTTTTCGGGAGCAGTGATTTTAATAATGCTTAAAATGAAAAAATAAAAGTGAAATATTCCTTTAAATTTTGTACCTGGGGGGTGTGTATAATATGCATGTGAAGTGGCGCATGTTTCCCGTGCTTAGAACTGTCCCTGCAAAAAATGTCATTTTTGAAAGAAAAAAATGCATTTAAAACTGACTCGCGGCTATTAATGAATTGTCGGCTCCCGGCAATACATACAAAAGTCATTGATAAAAAAAAAAAAAAAGTGTGGGGGTTCCCCAGAATTCAATTACTAGGCCCTTCAGGTCTGGAATGGATATTAAGGGGAACCCCGCCGCAAATTTAAAAAAAAATTGACGTGGGGTTCCCCCAAATATCCATTCCAGGCCCTTCAGATCTGGCATGGATTTTAAGGGGAACTCCACCCCAAATTTAAAAAAAAAATGGCGTGGAGTCCCCCTAAAAATCCATACCAGACCCCTTATCCGAGCACGCAACCTGGCCGGCCGCAGGGGAAAAGGGGGGGACGAGAGAGCGGCCCCCCCTCTCTCCTGAACCGTACCAAGCCACATGCCCTCAACATGGGGAGGATGTCCCCATGTTGATGGGGACAAGGGCCTCATCCCCACAACCCTTGCCCGGTGGTTGTGGGGGTCTCGGCCCCCCCCATGTGAATTGGTAAGGGGTACATTGTACCCCTACCATTTCACGAAGAAAGCGTAAAAAAATGTTTAAAAAAAACACACAAACACCTTGAAAAAGTCCTTTATTAAAAAAAAAAAAAAAAAAACATTCCAGCGGTGAAATCCAGTGTCCCGCGGCGATCCCGATGTCCAGCGCTGTCCTTCATTGGTTGTGCCTGAGCGGACCTGATGGGGAACTCCCTCTCAGTATTTTAAATGTATAGACCCGCCCCTTCTAAAGTTCCCCATCAGGTCCGCTCAGCGGACCAGATGCGGAACATGAGAAGGGGCGGGTCTATACATGTATTACCAAAGTGAGAGCAGTTCCCCATCAGGTCCGCCCCCTCGGTATGTCGGACCCGCCTACGTCATTGGCTTGAGCGGGGAACTTCCTTCACTATGTAAATTTAAATTACACAGTAAAGGAAGTTTCCCCGCTCAGGCCAATGAAGTAGGCGGGTCCGACATACCGAGGGGGCGGACCTGATGGGGAACTTCTCTCACTGTGGTAATACATGTATAGACCCGCCCCTTCTCATGTTCCGCATCTGGTCCGCTGAGCGGACCTGATGGGGAACTTTAGAAGGGGCGGGTCTATACATTTAAAATACTGAGAGGGAGTTCCCCATCAGGTCCGCTCAGGCACAACCAATGAAGGACAGCGCTGGACATCGGGATCGCCGCGGGACACTGGATTTCACCGCTGGAATGTTTTTTTTTTTTTAAATAAAGGACTTTTTCAAGGTGTTTGTGTGTTTTTTTAAACATTTTTTTACGCTTTCTTCGTGAAATGGTAGGGGTACAATGTACCCCTTACCAATTCACATAGGGGGGGCCGGGATCTGGGGGTCCCCTTTGTTAAAGGGGTCTTCCAGATTCCGATAAGCCCCCTGCCCGCAGACCCCCACAACCACCGGGCAAGGGTTGTGGGGATGAGGCCCTTGTCCCCATCAACATGGGGACATCCTCCCCATGTTGAGGGCATGTGGCTTGGTACGGTTCAGGAGGGAGGGGGGGCCGCTCTCTCGTCCCCCCTTTTCCCCTGCGGCCGGCCAGGTTGCGTGCTCGGATAAGCGGTCTGGTATGGATTTTTAGGGGGACTCCACGCCATTTTTTTTAAAATTTGGGGTGGAGTTCCCCTTAAAATCCATGCCAGATCTGAAGGGCCTGGAATGGACATTTGGGGGAACCCCACGTCAATTTTTTTTTAAATTTGCGGCGGGGTTCCCCTTAATATCCATTCCAGACCTGAAGGGCCTGGTAATTGAATTCTGGGGAACCCCCACGCTTTTTTTTTTTTTTTTTATCAATGACTTTTGTATGTATTGCCGGGAGCCGACAATTCACTAATAGCCGCGAGTCAGTTTTAAGTGCATTTTTTTCTTTCAAAAATGACATTTTTTGCAGGGACAGTTCTAAGCACGGGAAACATGCGCCACTTCACATGCATATCATACACACCCCCCAGGTACGAAATTTAAAGGAATATTTCACTTTTATTTTTTCATTTTAAGCATTATTAAAATCACTGCTCCCGAAAAAACGGCCGTTTTTAAAACTTCTTTTTGCATTGATACATGTCCCCTGGGGCAGGACCCATGTCCCCAAACACTTTTTAGGACAATAACTTGCATATAAGCCTTTATAATTAACACTTTAGATTTCTCCCATAGATTTTTCGAATTTGCCGCGAACACCCCAATTTGTTCGCTGTTCGGCGAACGGGCGAACAGGCAATGTTCGAGTCGAACATGAGTTCGACTCAAACTCGAAGCTCATCCCTAGTTAAGAGCAGATTAGTTTGGCATGTCAAATTGCCATTGCAGTTATAGTTCCTACTAGCAATGTCACAGGGAGTACATTTATTTGGCTGTATTGGCTATGAATGTTACACAAAAACTCTGAAATGTGACCTGACCTTAATGAATCTATATTTTTATGATCTTTTCTGTCACTTCTAATATACTTAAAATGAAATTAGGATATAAATTATTGGATATATATGTGCTACATTTTCTTGATCACATTTAAATTCATATTTTATCTCTCTTCATAACTGCAAGGAGCAACCAAAGGCAATACATTTAGCATTCAGTTGATGTGAAGTGATATTCCGCAATTAGTGTCAAGGACATTACTGATTTGTACAGGATTTCCAGTCATTCCCCATTACCTTAATTAAATGTTAAACAGTGGGGTGTATAACAAAATTAATTCCTGAATAATCATTTATGGAATAGCATTTTTTCTTACTTAAGACAGAATGCAATAAAAAAATACTAATAATCAATTATTTGAAAATATCCCTGAATGTATTGCTTTTCCAAATGATCATTAAAGCGGAGCTCCGCCGAAAAAAATATATTAAAAGCCAGCAGCTACAGCTACAGCAGCTGCTGACTTTTAATATAGGACACTTACCTGTCCTGGAGTCCAGCGATGTCCGCAGCAGAGGACGAGCAATCGCTCGTCATTCTGCTGCCCCCACCGCCATCCTCGGTGAGGGAACCATGAAGTGAAGCCTTGCGGCTTCACTTCCCAGTTCCCTACGGCGCATGCGCGAGTCGCGCTGCACCGTTCTGACTGGTCCCCGTGTGTTCTGGGAGCGAGTGTCTCCCAGAACACAACGGGTAATCTGCGGGAAATGGCGTACTTCCCGCAGATTTCCCGCAGAGAGGACTCCCGGAAGTGGGTGAAAATACCTGTCTTAGACAGATATCTGAACCCCCCTCCCCCTGAAAGGTGTCAATTGTGACACCGGAGGGGGGAGGGTTCCGATGAGCGGAAGTTCCACTTTAGGGTGGAGCTCCGCTTTAAAGAATTAAAAGACGAGGGGAAGACAAGAGCTAGCACATGGCAGCTTCTTGCATGCTAGCAGAGTTTGAGTGGTGAGGTTCAGAGTAACAGTGTTCCCCTTCTCTCCTTACAGTCATTTAAAAACTGTTGTGTTTTGCAATATACATTGAATCAAGCTTCTATTGATACAGTTATTCTGATGGAAAATTCATTAACAGAGCTTTAGAGCATCCAAGCAGTGTTCCAGACTACACAAACTGTAAATGTTGAAGGGGGCTTAACAACCAAGTTGATGCAAAAACATTACAAAATCTCCCATTCTATCACAATTCTACCACTAATATTTTATTAAATGGGTACAGATATATTTAAACGGCCATTATTATCCTATCAAAGGTGGCCATTAAGCCACATAATCCTAGTTTTTAATGTACTAATGCAAACCAGGTGGAAGGCCAACTTACCCTTGTGGTTGTGCACAGTCCAGCACACAAGTGGTTATTTTTTTTAATCTGCAGCTTTCAATTAAAATAATTTGGGGATACCACCATAATGCTCACTGTTCATTTTGTGTTTTCACTCTGTAACATGGTCTTCCAATGACAACTACCAATGGGCAGGCATGGTCCACTGTTGTCACATCAGGATATTTTCCCTAAAAATAGTTGCAGGAGTGAATTTATATAGACAGCATGCGGCTGCATAGAGGCTGCAAGAAATCAGGAGCACTAAATGTAATAAATAATAAAAAAAAATTTGTATGTAAAAATAAAATGTCAAATGTTAATGATCCGCCCATGTCTTAGCAAACCATACATTATCCAGTTAAGATGTACATCTACTTTAAGTTTATTCTAAAGATGACTGCTTTCACTGATTACCTTTCTTGTGGAGTGGATACTCTGTGGCGTGATGCTGCCCTAATTAAAATGCAGCAGTCATGGGTATGGTAGCCAGTTAGCAGCTTAACTTGTTTACTCAAAGCCAAAGCTGCGGCCATTACTGGCTGAGGTTTTACACAAGGGGAGCACACAGGAGACAGGGAGGCTCTGTGAGTTGTTATGTAGTGTCTATCTCGTATTGTGACGTTTATTTGAGGAAATACATACGGACAATAGGGATGGGTCAAACACCCCCTGATTCGGTTCGCATCAGAACTTCTCGAACAGGCAAAAAGTTCTAGCGAACATGCAAACTCTATTAAAGTCTATCGGACACGAACATGAAAAATCAAAAGTCCTAATTTTAAAGAATTATTTGCAAGTTATTGCCCAAAAAGTGTATGGGGACCTGGGTACTGCCCTGGGGGACATGTATCAATGCAAAAAAAAGCGTTTTTAAAGCAACCGTTTTTAAAGGAGCAGTGACTTTAATTATGCTTAAAGTGAAACAAAAAAAATTAAATATTCCTTTGAATATCGTGCCTGGGAATTCCCTATAGTCTGTCTGTAAAGTGGCACATCTGTACAATGTATACAGCAATGTATACAGCAATAATGACATTTATAAAGGAAAAAAAAATATTGAAACTTGCTTGGGGCTGTAATGTTTGCCGGCTTCCAGCAATACAGATAAAGAAAAAAGAAAAAAAGAAGCCATGCCAAAGTAAAAAAAAAAATGCCCCCCCAAAATCCATACTAGACTCTTATCCGAGCATGCAGCCTGGCAGGTCAGGAAATGGGGGGATGAGCGAATGCCCCCCTCCTGAACCATACCAGGCCACATGCCCTCAACATGGGGGGGTGGGTGCTTTGTTGATGGGAACTAGTGCCTCTTCCCGACAACCCTGGGCTGTGGTTGTGGTTGTCCGGGTCTGCCGGTGGAGAGCTTATTGGAATATGAAAGCCCCCTTCAACAAGGAGGCCCCCATATTCTGCCCCCCTCCTATGTGAATGTGTAGCGGGTACATCGTACCCCTACCCATTCACCAAAAAAGTGTCAAAAAGTAAAAACCACAAGAGACAATTTTTAAAAATATCAAAAATGGAAAAAGCTCCACCTCCATGGGAGGCCTCCCACCGACTGCTCATGTCACCGTGGCCCCATCTATATAAGAGCTGTCAAAGCGAAGGGAGAGCAGTTGGTGGGAGCCCTCCCATGGAGGGCTCCATTTTTGCTATTTTTTGGATCCCTCTGGCAGCATGATTGACGGTAGATTTACATCACGGCACAATTTTGTTTTATTTTTTAATAAAGGATTTGTTAAAAATGATCTCTTGTGGCTTTTACTTTTTTTTACCTGATACCCATTCACATAGGGGGGCGGCGTCTGGGGGACCCCTTAAAGGGGTCTTCCAGATTACAATAAGCCCCCCACCTGAAGACCCCTACAACCACAGCCCAGGGTTGTCGGGAAGAGGCCCCCCAATGCACCCTCCCCATGTTGAGGGCAAGCGGCCTGGTATGGTTCAGGAGGGGGGGGGCTTGCTCGCCCACCCTTTCCTGGCCTGCCAGGATGCATGCTCGGATAAGGGTCTGGTATGGATTTTGGGAGGGACCCCTTGCAATTATTTTTTTTTACATTTTGGCATGGCGTTTCCCTTAAAATCTATACCAGACCCAAAGGGCCTGGTATGGATTTTGGACCCCACACCATTTTTATTTTATTTTGGCATGGAGTTCCCCATAAAATCTATACCAGAACCAAAGGGCTTGCCATTTTTTTCTTAATTCTCTCACAGGGTTCCCCTTAACTACTTTAATACACTTTATGCTCTGCACTGCACTGTAATACATACTATGCACTATATACTTGCACTACACTGTATTATATACTCTGTACTACACGGTATATACTCTGCACTGCACTATATACTCTGCACTGCACTGTGTTATATACACTGCACTATATACTCTGCACTGTACTATATACTCCGCACTGTACTGTGTTATATACTCAATACTACACTTCACTATATGCACTACACTGCACTATATACTCTGCACTGCGTTATATACACTACACTGACTGCACCATATACTCTGCACTGGGTTATATACACTACACTCACGGCACTATATACTCTACACTGAGTTATATACACTACACTGACTGCACACTCAATCCACTATCTACCCTGCCTAATCTCTCTCTATTAATGCACACTATAAAAGACCACCATGTAAGCAGACTTATATAGTGTGGGGTGTGGACTTAGCCCCTGAGCCATGATTGGCCAAAGCATACAGGTCAGGTGCATGCTTTGACCAATCAGCAGCCTCAATGCACTGCAATCTCGCAAACGTCTTGTTAACTCCCCATTTTTTTACCCGCATTGGATATAAAAGTTGGACTCCTCTAGTTCTATGGTGCTTTAACCAGAACATCTATGTCTGTCTGTGTATCAGGGGCGGACTGACCCATCGGGCACTCGGGCCCTGCCCAAGGGCCCGAACCGTTAGGGGGCCCGTGAGAGGCTACAAAATTTCCTAGCAATGTCCAGCACAGGAATTCAGGAAGCGACTGTAACAATGCCGCTCACAGCGCACTGCTCCCCGCCGCCCCATCCTTCCCCCCCATCCACCCCAGGTACTTGTACTGTAGATGGCATCACCTGGGACAGACGAGAAGAGAGGAGGGGCTGGTGGGGAGCAGCACACTTTGAGCGGTATTGCAGGCATCGGGTACGGCCGTCATCGCGGGTGGCGGGAGCGGGCTGCACGGCAGCCAGTGTAGGTGTAGGGTGCAGGGGCCCGGGTCCCAACAGGACCGCAGAAGGCCCAATGTAACTCGCACGGTCTTTCCCCTGCATGGTGTCCTCCTGTGCCCTCCACCTACGATGTCCTCCTGTGCCCTCCACCTACAGTGTCCCCCTCTGCCCTCCACCCCCCACGGTGTCCCCCTGTGCCCTCCACCTACCCCCAGAGTGTCCCCCTGTGCCCTTCACACCCTCCCACAGTGTTCCCCTGTGCCCTCCACCCCTCCCACAGTGTCCCCCTGTGCCCTCCACCCCTCCCACAGTGTCCTCCTGCCCCCTGTGCCCTCCACCCCTCCCACAGTGTCCCCCTGTGCCCTCCACCCCTCCCACAGTGTCCTCCTGTGCCCTCCACCCCCACTGTGTCCCCTGTGCCCTCCACCCCCTATGGTGTCCCCCTGTGCCCTCCACCCCTTCCACAGTGTCCCCCTGGGCCCTCCACCCCACCCACAGTGTCCCCCTGTGCCCTCCACCCTCCCACAGTGTCCTCCCGTGCCCTCCACCCCCACAGTGTCCCCCTGTGCCCTCCACCCCTCACAGTGTCCCCCTGTGCCCTAAACCCCTTCCACAGTGTCCCCCTGTGCCCTCCACCTACCCCCACAGTGTCCCCCTGTGCCCTCCCACAGTGTCCCCCTGTGCCCTTCACCCCCATGGTGTCCCCCTGTGCCCTCCACCCCTCCCACAGTGTCCCCATGTGCCCTCCACCACCCCCAAAGGTTTCTTCTTGTGCCCTCCACAGCTCACAGTTTCCTCCTGTGCCCTCCACCACTCCCCACAGTGTCCTCCTGTGCCCTCCACCCCTCCACGGTGTCCCCCTGTGCCTTTCACCCCCCACATTGTACCCCTGTTCCCTTTTCCCCCTACAGTGTCCCCCTGTGTCTTCTCCCTCACGGTGTCCCCCTGTGCCCTCCACCCTCAACGGTGTCCCCCTGTGTCATCCACCCCCCACGGTGTCCCCCCCATGGTGTCCCCCCCACAGTGTCCCCCTGTGTCCTTCCTCCCCTGATGGCTGCCCTGAGAGACACACTGTTCTGAGTCTGGAGGATACCCTTGCTCTGCTGTGTGCCCTGTGTTTTGGTCTATGCCCTGCTATTTTCCCTATTGCGTGCCCCATGTCCTGTGATGTGCCCCATGCCCTGTGTTGTGCCCTTCTGTGTACCCCCTGATGTTCCCTACTGTGTGCCCCTTGCCCTGTAAAGTGTCCTGTGCCCTGTAATGTGCCCTGCTGTGTACCACCTGATGTGCTCTACTGTGTGCCCTGTGATGTGCTCTACTGTGTGCCCCATGCCCTGTGATGTGCTGTGTACTCCCTGATGTGCCCTACTGTTTTCCCCATGCCCTGTGATGTGCCCTGCTGTCTACTGCCTAATGTGCCCTGTTCCCAATGATGTGCCCTACTGTGTGCCCTGTGCTCTGCTGTATGCCTTACTATGTGCAAAAGGCCCTGTGATGTGCGGCATGCCCTGCTTTGTACCTCCTGATGTGCCCTGTGATGTGCTCTGCTATGTATCCCATGATGCGCCTACTCTGTGCCCCATGTCCTGCTGTGTACCCACTGATGTGCCCTGTACCCCCTGTGATGCACTATGCTGTGCTCAATAATGTTCCCTGCTGTGTACAGCATAATAAACCTTACTGTGTGCCCCATGCCCGGCTGTGTACCCCCTGATGTGCCCTACTGCGTGCCCTGTGATGTGACCCATGCCCTGTGTTGTGCTCAGTGCCCTGCTGTCTGCCCCATAATGTGTCCTCCTGTGTTCCCTGTGGTGTGCCCCATGCCCTGTGATGAGCTCAGTGCCCTGCTGTGCACCCCATGATGTGCTCTCCTGTGTGCCCTGTGATGTGCCCTACTGTGTGTCCCATGCCCTGTGTTTTGCCCTGCTGTATACCCCTTGATTTGCCCTGTGCCCCATAATGTGCCCTGCTGTGCACCCCATGCCCTGTGATGTGCCCCGTGCTCTGCTGTGTGCCATATGATGTGCCTTACCGTGTGCCCCATGATTTATGTAGGTTGGGCTTTGTATAGGTGTGGCTTGTGTGTGGGCGGGGACACAGGGGGCTCCATGATTTTCTATTGCCCGGGGGCCCCATGAGTTGTCAGTCCGCCCCTGCTGTGTATCTCCATATACCAAATATACAGCCCAAATGGTCTTCCCTGTTAATCATTTGTCCCTACGCTTGTCCCAGGGAATCTGTGGTACAATATCTATTTATGCACAAATGTATATTGTTTATTACAACTACATATAGTGTATATGTGTTGCCATAATTCATAAATACGTAATACCAAGGGAGAGCTGATTTATATACCCCTGTAGAACTCATAGACAAGAGATTTTTTAACTGATGTGGTGTTTTGCAAGCTTTCATCTTTTGTATTATTACATTTTGTAAAATTATGTAAAATGATGTCTATGTAGTCCTTGGGCACCTAAGAATCCACTTTCAAGAATACAATGTAATATTTTCTCAAGGGGTAGAAGGAACCTCTATATATCTATACAATTTTAACTGTGATCCAGGTAGAAAAAAAAGCCCACCCAACCCAAGAGCCTAAAAAAAACATAATGAAATGCATGTGATTTCAAGTTTAAAATAGGATGTATATAGCTTGATGTATGTAAAGGAAAAAATTATAATAAAATGAAACTGAAATATAAAACAGCTTTTCTTTTATGTTGTTTCAGTTTTTTTTTTCTATTACATATCAACATCCTTCTCAGTGACGTGCAGAATTTGCTTTTGTGCTGGTATGTTATCACATTTCACAGAACTTCTGTGCTGACTCAACTCAAATGCGGATTAACATTTCATGTGCCTAATTCTTCTACTTATATCAACATATAAGTGACTATTCTCTGGGTTATTTACTTCAAAATCCCTTATGGCAGCATTAAAAATAATTTAAAGTAGCCATAAGTGATAAAGTCAAGGACTATTGATCAGTGTACAAGCTATAGGAACTCTTTAGGTCCTAAGTAGTCTTTACAAATGTTATCTGGATTGACATCGTATGGTCTACTGAGCCCACAGATGACAAGGTACTTCAAATAAAGAGCAGCATAAATAAGGACAATGATTTCAATTAAATTTTGTGTTGACAATGGTTGGTAGAGACACACTCTCAGAATCGTACCTAACTTATCCTAAGCCACTTTATGAGTTTATTTTTTATTTATTTATAAATGTTTATTGAGATGAGGTTTCAAAGCATTAAGGAAAAATTACTTGTATGCCTTATTTAACTCAGTAACTGTTTTATTCAAATATTTTAATGGAACAAATCATTGTGTTTCACTATGGGTGGTGTTCAGTTTTCAAAGTAGGACATAGAAAGATTAAAGAAAAAAAATATCTGCAGCCTCATGAGGCAAAATGAACTAAAAGGGGTATTTCCCATTCTATCCAAATTTGGATCCTAAATGAAGCTGCAAGACAAAGATAACATGAAAGAAGAGCTTTTTCCTCTCGAGGGAAAATCATGAGAAGCACAGATAATATTATCAAAGCTATAAACTAAATCTTATACTTTTTATATGAATTCTTACTCTGCATAAGTATTAACCCAATATTTAATATTAGGATTGCCATACTCCACACTTTCTTATGACTGTGACTTTATACATGGCAAATTCAGTGTTTGAGTAAATTAAGTTAAACTTTGCATCCTTTAATAGCTAAAATAATGTAATGCCTTTTTGGGTTTTAAGCTCTAAAATGAAATAGTAGCTATTATGATGACATATAAAGGAAACTGTAGCCCTCACACCATGATTTAAACCTAGTAGTCTTTGTTGCAGGAACATTATTTTCCTTATATGTGTGATAATCTATGTTGTACCACCTGCAGTATATTGTAAGGAATGTAGAATTTCACAAAATAATTTTGTGTTGTAATAGGTTATTACAAGGCCACTGGCTGGGCATGCTTGTAAAGGTCACACACTAACTGGTGAATCATAAAAATCCTTTGTAAATCTTTTAAATGTATATGCTATTTCTTGTAACATACCAAAACTTACATTTATGCAGACACACTGTGGTGGATGAATACAAACTGACAGAAATTAAACCCAGTCAAACTCTTCCACATTTTACATCTTTAGAGCCATGTACTACTTAATATTATTATTTGTGAATATTGTTTTTTGCTTAGAGCTGCCTTAAAATATTTTTCTTAAGTGAAAATACTGTTTTCTGGTTTCCCATTGCAAAGCTCTGTGCTGGCACAGCTCAGTAACAGCCGCACGCCTCATCAGTAGTCTCACTACACAGACAAGTATTGCATACATTTTGAGAAAAACGCTTAAACGTGCATCCTCACAGGGTGACACTGTGGATGCACTGGTATAAATGTGCCAATGCCCCGATAATTATGGAGGAACACTGATTAAACTAAAAGATGGACTTTAAACGGCACATAGGTAAATAAGGTAAAAAATCTAGAGGTTTTTATTAGTAGAAAAAACTGTAAAAGTATATTTATACAAAAAATGTCATTATAATAATCATTAATACATGACCCGGATACCCCCAAAAAGACCAAGCTTCAGACTTGGACTGTGCGTGTGCTTAGCAGACCTGTGAGGAGACAACAGCGCACAGGAGAGCCTCCTCACAGGTCTGATAAGCACACGCACGGTCCAAGTCTGAAGCTTTGTCACGCTATCTTTTTGGGGGGTTTATACTATGGACAGATTACTTGTGCCCAGCCCATGCACCAGGCTCCGACCGATGCATACCCCCGGCGTCTCTAGCTCTACACACCTGGAGGGAAGACCCTCTTTCTGCTTACCAGCAGACTGTTTGTTTAAAGTACCCTGCTGTTGTTTATTATGATTTTGACTGACCCAACTGGTTATCTGTCTTAGATAGACTGCCAGTGTACTGGTACTCAGGTTTGTTTTGTACCATTCAATACGATCTGTTTACTATTATGCTCCTGAAGAAGCGTCACAACACGCGAAACATGTAGAGCAGAGCAAGACTACGTTTCTGCATACTGGACCCAGGACAAAGGCTATCCACTTCCTACATACACTGTTCAACAAAATGATTTTTTGATTGTTGGAAATATATCTCTTATAATTTGAGTCTATCTACACTATTGTAGCCTTCGGAAGTGAGAATTGAGCATTATTCCGGGTCATGTATTAATGATTAATATAATGACATTTTTTGTATAAATGTACTTTTACAGTTTTTTCTACTAATAAAAACCCCTAGATTTTTTACCTTATTTACCTATGTGCCATTTAAAGTCCATCTTTAAGTATTGCATAAAGTTAGAGTTCAATACCAGGTTTGCTACTGAATGCTGACTACTCAGGGTTGGGTAACAGGAAAGTGGAGATAACAAAAATATAAAAACATAAGACTAGCTTAAACTCCAGCATCACATCTCTAATGTAACTAATGTAGACCAAAATGTAAAAAGGTGGGACTTTATAGGTGCTGAAAAACCTCCACTGAGAATAATTACCAATACATATAAAAGAAAAAACTGATTTTATTACAAAATAGGATAAAAAAGACAAAATAACAGATATTATCCAATTAAAAACATGATTTATCTCCACACATATAGCTCCAACCAAGACACCCCTGAAGATAGAGGTCCTTCCATATGTGTATACCGTACATACATACAGTACATTATGGTGTACATATCATATTGATGCGAAACGACACATTTCAAAATAGGAAAGGATGACTCACCCCCATGCATTTCGCCTGGTCAGCTTCTCTAAAGGTTCAGAGGGGTGTGTGGTTAGAAAGACTAAGGAATTGAAAAACATATATATATGAAATACAATTGATACAAGTTGATCATTAATATTGCATGTGACATTGTTTTATTTCGTTTTCATTAAACTGACCTACGATCAGTGTGAAAATAACTTGTATCCAGGAGGTACACATATACATTCCCCTCCAGGCTAAATTATTCTGCTGGATGGATGCTCTGTCTGTTATAAACATATATATATATATATATATATATATATATATATATATATATATATATACCTTTCCTCTTCTGTTCTGGTAGACGCAGCAACCAAGCACTTATCTTCCATCCGCCTCCCATATCTGGGGCTGGTTTTCGCAGCCCAGGGGTAAGGGTTCTCTGACCCATTTGTCCATCTTTATTTGTACATTATCAGTCTGGCTGTGTTAGAGAGGAATGTATATGTGCACCTCCTGAATATGCCTAAGCCAATTTATTTTCACACTGTTGGTAAGTCAGTTGATAGAACATTAAATAAGACGATGTCACATGAAATGCTAATGATCAATTCATATTGATTGTATTACATATATATATATTTGAATTTTCTTAGTCTTTCTAACCACGCACCCCCTGAGCCCTTGAAGGGGCCGACCAGGTGAAACGCGTTGGGTGAGCCATCCTTTCCTATTTTGAAATGTGTATTTTCACATCAATATGATAAATAAGTCATAATATATGTATGTACTGTATACACATAGGGAAGGACCTCTATCTTCAGGGGTGTTATGGCAGAAGCTATATGTGTTTTTAATTTGATAATATCCCTTATTTTGTCTATTTTTATCATATTTTGTAATAAAATCATTTTTTTCTTATATATGTATTGGTAATTTTTCTGAGAGGCGGTTGTTCAGCACATTTAAAGTCCCAAGAGAGAAGGGCAGAAATTTGGAGGCAGCTTTTACCTTTCATGGTACGGTAAAGACTCACATACGCAAATATATAGAAAAATATAAATTTATTAAGACCAAACAGGATTAAAAAATAGTTCTTTAGAGCGAAGATATGATATACACAAGTTTTTTTTTATCTCTGAAAGAAAGAACTGCAAGAGCAGACGTGTATCCAACCATGTAGGGAGGATCAGATATTCGTCCCTTGTCAGTTCGACCTCTACATGTTTTGCGGTGGGACCACTTCTTCAGGAGTATATTCAGAGTTTATATGTGAATATCTCTACAAAAAACAAACATATATATATATATATATATATATATATAAGTACACTTCAACACAGTAAGGTCAAGTACCGTATATACTCGAGTATAAACCGACCTGAATATAAGCCGAGGCACCTAATTTTACCACAAAAAACTGGGTGTCCATCTGCATGCCTCACTGTTCCTCACTTTGCCTCACTGTGTCCATGTGCATGCCTCACTGTGCCTCACTGTGTCCATGCCTCACTGTGCCTTACTGTGCCCATTTGTTGTCCAGGGGACCTAGGGCCGTCCGCTACCGGGTCCCCAAAATCACCAGAGAAATGACCATTTAACATGGGAGTCTATGGAAGAGGTGGCCGGCTTTGAAAAATCGGTGTTCCCTGGCCGTAGGTCCCCCGGACAACAAATTTTGCACACTTGTAGAGGAAGAGCTACATGTGTGCAAAGTTTGGGGTCCAGGGGACCTACGACTGGCCGGGATCAGGTGCACAAATTTGAAGATGGACACAGACTCGAGTATAAGCCGAAGGAGGCATTTTCAGTACAAAAAAATGTGCTGAAAAACACCGCTTATACTCAAGTATATACGGTATATACATACATTAATGGTTGCAAAGGTTTTGGACAAAGCATGGAATCCCACTCTATCTGCCATAGGGGTAAACCAATTAAAAAATTAAGCAACCTGAATCCATAATATCTATCATAAGATTCAACCCTATTGGTGTACCAAAAAAACAGAAAGGACATTTGGAGCTTACCATCGCAGGACTGACATAAACCAATAGGACATCTCAGGCCCCGAGGGGCAATTTCATTTAAAGTCCCACCCTTCTACATTTTGGTCAATGAAAGTGGAGATAAGACAACAAAAATATAGACTATTACTATAATGACTATCTATTTCTGTAACTTTAATTGGGCTTTAGCATACTACGATGGATAGATTGGATAGATGCAGGCCAGCAGACACTGATCAATAACTGTACCTGGGTTAATGCTCAGGTGAAATTAGGCTGTCAACACTTTGGAGAAATGATAATCTTCAAATGAATGGGGTTCTCTTTGGAGTGCATGGGCCTTAATGTCATGATAGGAATGGTTTATCATAATGGTGGATGGAATCAAGCTAATAATTTTAATATTTTCATATTGTTTTCATGTGTGAATATTTGATCTTACATTGAATACGGAATATTAATTGCTACATAATTTATTTTAAAAAAGTCCCTATTATTTTTTGTCTATTTATTAGACCTTGCATGACCACTACACCTAGAGATGAGGTAGCTCAATGTCAAAATGCATGCAATAAATCACATCACAGACTAATTACATTGATCAAGCATTTTTTAATGTTAAAATAAACTTATCAAGGGCTATTTTTCAAATATGATGCTTAGCTCAGCATAAGGCAAGTGTGTATGTCTTTGAAATCTAAAATACTATACAAACTCTGACCTTGATGTAATTCTCTGGGGAGGATCTAATGGTGAATATTTCAATCTGAATTATGCAAGTTTAAATGTTAATCTATTCCTCTTGTCTTTTCAAGAAACCTTTTTTTTCTAATCAATGACATTTTATATTACCTGAAATTATATAGCACACTTTACCCTTGCAAGAGTTTTGTGGCAAGTCTGTAGTATTAAATTAATGGGTAATGTATATAAAATGTAAAAATGTAATTAATCACAGAGTGCCACATATGGTCACATACCAACCAGGTTTTCTCACTTCTAAGTGCTTGCAGCAAAATGTTGCCTGTTTGGTGTCTTAAGATTTTTTAAATATGTCATTAACCACTGCATCATCCTGTTTCTAATCCATTCATAGTCATTCTTTTTCACTTAGAAAGCCTTGGTTTGTTCATCGTAGCTATATTTAAAGCCTAAGTTTACTTAAAAATAAACACAAGGGTTATTACTTACTCTCAGTGAGATATGTCCCTTGTGCTGCTGTGTTCTTGTTTAGTAGAAATATTCCTCCTCTGATGCCCCCCCTCACAACTCCCATCACTATGATCTTCCAATACAGTGGGGGGTTAATAGAAGTAAGGGCACTATGACAGGCACTTATCAGGAAAGCCCAATTATACCCATCCTTCCCACCCATTACCTCTAATTATAGAATCCAACTACAGCTTCTATAAATGAAAAATGATCTATGAATGGAAAATGGGCAGATGATTAAAAGGTCAGTCCTCTTCATTCATAAATTCTGTTTCATTCATAGAAGCTGTAGTACCAGCTTTAATGAATAAAGGAGCTGGACTGAAAGGACAGGCATAGTCTGACACTTTTCATGAGTGCCTGTGACAGCTCCCTTAGTTCTATTAAGCCCCATCACACTGAAAGATTGCGGTGACAGTGGTGGGGGGTTATCTAGAGGAGGAAGATTTATACTAGACAAGGACGTAGCAGCAGAAGGGACATATCGCACAGAAGGTAAGTAATGTACCTTGTGCTTATTCTTTTTTTGTTTAACTTAGGCTTTAACAAATACTGCAAAAAGATGCAGTGACAAACCAGTGATATACCTGTTTGCACACATTAGCTTTTTCTTTTGTACTGAACCTGTAACTTTCAGCAGCAAACTCCTGAAGTATGCTGATCCCTGGCTCCCTGACGTCCTGGCTAGTCTGACTATCCGTTTTGGTTACCAAACTCTGGCTATGTTTTGACTATGTTTGCCCTGTTTACCTTTTACTATTATTATTAAACTAGTGTGATTTTTACTACACTTCTGTCTCAGTCTGATTCATGGTTTCTGACAGTATAGCTTACATGCTTCCCCACTTTAGGTTTACCCCGTCTTGTTTTTTTCTGGGGTAACCACGCTACGGAATTCTGGATTTTGTTAGGCTGATCTTTTGTGATAAGATTTCCTGGAGGTTGGGCTCATGCTATCCACACTTAGTTTTTGTTATGTACCCTAGCAACGTATTAATTTACTGATGTTTTTTCTTGATCAGCTACTTTTTTGCCTCTAGTAAGATTTACTTTTCCCTTGCATGTCTGATTTTAAAGTGCTTTCATACAATGTTAGAGGTCTTAGTTTCCCATTTAAGCAGAGTAGAGTTTGGGGTGTGGTTTGTGCTCTCAAGCCTCAGGTACGGATGCTGCAAGAAACCCATTTAGGTCTGGATCATTCCCTAAGCTTCCACTATACCTTTTTGACTGGTTTCAGAGCATGTCTCCCATCAAACAGGCCAAAGGCATAGCTAGAGCCTTCCACAAAGCCTGTCCCTTTGTCCCGGAGTCACACATTGCAGACCCTGAAGACAGGTATGTTATGGTCAAAGGTACCATATATGATAACCCTCTTACACTGGTGAATCTCTATGCCCGGAATTCCAGTCATGCAGGATTTCTCAGGTTTGTGATAATGGGAGGTGATTTTAATGTTTGTCTTGACCCTCCGTTAGACTTCTCCTTGGTCAAGTCCACTCTTTCCACATCTGCTAGGAGGCACATTGTCAGATCTCTGAGGGATTTGCGACTGGTTGATTGTTGGAGAGTTCTACATGCTAACGACAAAGACTTTTCCTAGAAAGAAAAATTGTTGTTGGGACTTTATATAAGACCATGACTATCCAGTACACAGGCCTCCATCCCTGGTTATGTGGAAAAAAAGGTGAAAATGGGGGCAAAGGGGGCAGTGGGACTTTATATGAAACGCAACATAATGGTAGGATGAGTCAATCAATAGGGTAAAAACAACAGAATTGAGCATACTGCATAAGATACTGATCATATACACATAGATATGGTAAAAGGTAAAATGATGAGTGACAGTCTCTCGGTCTCCTACACTTTGCCCTCTAGCTGCATGCACTGTCCAGGCCACACACAGCTCTGCACAGTCAAGATGGCCGTTCCTCCTTCCTATGCTGACCTTGGCAAATCTGCCAGAGATATCTTCAACAAAGGATATGGTTTTGGGCTGGTGAAACTTGATGTCAAAACCAAGTCTGAAAGTGGAGTGGAATTCACTACATCAGGCTCCTCAAACACAGATTCTGGTAAAGTAAATGGTAGTTTAGAGATCAAATACAAATGGGGAGAATACGGCCTGACTTTCACAGAGAAATGGAACACTGACAACACCTTGGGGACTGAAATTACCATTGAAGACCAGATTGCAAAAGGCCTTAAGCTAACATTTGACACAACATTTTCACCAAACACAGGGAAGAACTGTGGGAAGGTTAAGGCTGCTTACAAACGTGAGTTTGTAAACCTGGGTTGTGATGTGGACTTTGATTTTGCTGGTCCTGCCATTCATGGCTCAGCGGTGGTAGGTTATGAAGGTTGGCTAGCCGGTTATCAGATGACATTTGACAGTGCCAAATCCAAGCTGACCAAGAATAACTTTGCAGTTGGTTACAAGACAGGAGACTTCCAGCTCCATATTAATGTCAATGACGGATCAAAAATTGCAGGTTCTAGCTACCAGAAAGTCAGTGACAAACTGGAGACATCAGTTAACCTGGCCTGGACAGCTGGCAACCATAGCACCCGCTTTGGCGTTGCTACAAAATATCAGCTGGATTCTAATGCATCCATCTCTGCAAAAGGTGAACAATGCCAGTCTTATTGGTGTAGGCTACACCCAGACCCTCAGGCCAGGGGTGAAATTGACGCTCCCTGCGCTGGTAGATGGAAAGAACATTAATGCTGGTGGCCACAAACTTGGCTTAGGTCTGGATTTAGAGGCTTAGGCACCTTCTTTCTACTGCCTGCAAGAAACAAGGGATATCCAGGAAATCTGTCTTACCTACATCTTTGTTTTCTTTTTTTATAAATTTTTTATTTTTCATATGTTTCTTCACATTATTTCTATTAATCTTACATAGTCTTGATATAACATTTATATTACATTCTATAAATGATATACATTATTTTCCTTCCTGAGTTACTGCTTAGCTTATTATAGACTCTTCTATCTCATTCCTTACCCTCCCCCCTCTTCCCCTCTCCCCCCCTCCCCAAACCCCCAACAAATAGAGAAACAAAAAAAAAAACCCATCCTCTGTGTTGCCCCGCTTCTCCCTTCCTCCCCACCGACCAAAATAATCCCTTACTACTCTGCTCTTGTCTCTTTCCTATACATCATGTATGGGGCCCATGTCTTTCGGTACTTCTCATCTTGGTCCTTCAAGATGAGAGGTACCGCAAAGACATTTAGTTCTTAGTTATCTCATTACCGTGGTGCGCCCCCCCCCCATCATCTCATCCTCTGTTTATGGTGGTTTGCTATTTTTCATATTTCCAATCCCACTAGGGTGTTAACCCTTGCCTTTCACTTCACCTCCTCACTTCATTATATTCGTTCAATTTCCCTTCCTTGATCTCATCTCATTCCTTTACCTCCACGTTCACTATTGTTCATTATTTGTTACAGATGCCCCTTGGGCTCTTACCTACCACTATAGCATTGGAAGGGGGATTTCTATATTTGCATTTTCATTCACCTTTGGCACTTGGATTTCCCTGCCTTGCTGCCGTTACGCTTTCGCCTCAGCTCCCGGGGGGTTTGTCCCTCACCCCCTGATGCCTCCAATCTCCAATTCTACTATATACTTATATACCCATGTTATAATTTACCCACAGGTAAGAGTGCTTGGACTACAGTTTTATCTGTTCCCTTTGCTTCCTGTTTTAATTAATTAATTACCATTAATTAATTTAATATTTATCATTATAGGTATTCCCAATAGCTGCTCCTGATGAGTGGATACTGCTCCATGAAAGGCGTTGAGCTTTTATTATTGATGTCTTATCACAGCAATCATGAGCTGACTATGGGTTCTAATTGGTTGAGCCATCAATTCATTTATTAACCACATTCTATATATGTACTCATTTTTGGGCTCACTGCTGCTCTTATCATCAATCATGTATTTCATGCAACCTATTTTACCATTATGTGAATTACCTATCGTATATCATTTTACCTTTTACCATATCTATGTGTATATGATCAGTATCTTATGCAGTATGCTCAATTCTGTTGTCAATAAATATCTTGTTTTTACCCTATTGATTGACTCATCCTACCCTTATGTTGCGTTTCATATAAAGTCCCACTGCCCCCTTTGCCCCCATTTTCACCTTTTTTTCCAAAGACCTTTCCTACTTCTCATCAGTTTACCAGTCGTATTGCCAGATTGACCTGCTCCTGATGGACCAGGACCATCTTGATAGTATGTTTGACACTAAGATTCACCCCATCATGCTCTCGGACCATGCCCTGGTAGAACTTACTCTATAATAATAATAATAATAATAATAATTATATAGCTACAACATAAATACGGAGACAGTCTTTGTTGTGGGGCCTCAACGAAAATCCCCTAGAAGATGTTGCAGTGGCAGGAGAGGTTCACAAAGCCATACAACAATACTTTGTGGAAATTACTGAAGGGTAGGTTTCCGAGTGTGTGATCTGGGAAGCACATAAGGCTGTCATTAGGGGGCCTTTATCGCTCAAGCTACATGCTTTAAAAAACAACTGAATTCTGACCTGACTGCCTTGCTATCCCAAATACAAAACAAGTGGGGACCACCAGGTAGGGGAGAAGCTGGGAGATCTGAGGTAATAAATGTGGTAGAATGTTGGCGAAGGCCCTGAAGAGGAAATCTTCTAGCACCTATGTTCCCCATGTGTGCTCTGATTCAGGAGCTAAATTACACTTCCCATCCCAGATCACCAACCACTTTCGGGATTACTATAAATCCCTTTATAATCTGAATATTTCAGAGGGTGTGGATGCCAAGTCCAAACATAGCACTTATATAGATGCTTATTTTGAGAAGATAGACTACCCGTCCCTTTCAGCTGTAGTGCTCCAGCAGAAATTCTCTCTAAGATTAAAGCCATGCCCTCTGGGAAGAGCCCTGGCCTGGATGGATTCTCGCGCCAATATTTCCTACACTACTTGGACCTCCTCTTGCCGTATTTGATGGCATATATTTATTAGACTTGTGCACAACGGAAAAATTTGTTCCGTTTCGGTTCGTTTCTTTCCGGTCCTGTTGATTCTTAATCATTCGTAATTTTGCTAGACGGGATTTTTCGTGTTCGGACTCATTCGTATTTTTGCAAGCGACATTTTTCGTTGAATTTTTTGTTGCTTTATAATTCGTACTTTCGGTAGAGTACGTTGTTTTTCGTTGATTCTGGACACAACTCCTACTTTCGTAACTTTTTTTGGGTTCGTTGATTCGTAATTTTCCGTGTCTCTCTCACAACGACGCTGCCTATTATGCCTAATGTGCTTCGAATGGATTTGTACTTTTCTAAATACATAGCGGTTATTTGTAACGATTCGAAATCTCGTATTTTACTTTCGTTTTTTACATGCGGCTATAGGCTCCGCCCCTGTACACCATTTTGAGAGGGTTCAGCACGGTGAGGGAGAAGCAGAGAGCAGAGCAGAGTGAGTGTTATTGTGCTTCGAATGGATTCGAAATCTCGTATTTTACTTTCGTTTTTTCATGCGGCTATAGCCTCCGCCCCCTGTACACCATTTTGAGAGGGAGTTCAGCATGGTGAGGGAGAAGCAGAGAGCAGAGTGAGTGTTATTGTGCTTCGAATGGATTTGTACATTCGTAACTTTTTTCATAACGAATTATGCCGAAGACCTTCGGGCATTCGCTATTTTGCGGTATAATTTATTTCGGATTCGGTTTTATTCGTAATTGCTCTGTTCGGAAATTCGAATGCTTCCGAATGTCCGAAAGTTGCTAAATTCGGACGAATTTCGATTCGTTACGAAACGAATTGCACAAGCCTAATATTTATTCTTAAACGAAAGAGGGCCATATTCCACCAGAAGGTCTGTGCCTACACATAATGGTAATCCCGAAGAAGGGAAAAAGAAACTGTACTGTCAAAACTACCATCCATCTCTTTACTTAACCTCAATATCAAAATTGTGGCAAAGATATTTGCCAATCCCTCAAAGGAGTATTTGGGGGATTTGGTCCACCCCAGTCACGTGGGGTTTATCCTAGGCCACGAAGATATAACTTTCAGAGGGCTGTCTCTCTTATTCATTGGGTCACATTCTTGTATTGTCCTCTGGTCCGATGCCGAAAAAGTTTTCGATCAGATAGATTGGACATCCCAAATACTTCATAGGCTTGGTCTGGGGGATAAGATGTAGTCTTGGATCGCAAAATTGTATACTAAGCCTGTGGCACAGGTGAGGGTGAACCAGGTCTTATCCCAACTGTTCCAGATCTCAAATGGGACCCAGCAGGGTTGTCCCCTATTATCTTTGGTGTTTGCTTTGATCATGAAGCCCTTCTTGCGCCAGAATAGATTGAACCCTAATGTGTCTGAGGTCAAGGTGGACTCTACGGAACACAAATTACCCGCTTTTACGGACAGCGTGATTTTCTTCCTGAGCACTACCCGAACAACACTACCCAATCTGCTGAGTGAAATGGATTGCTTCCATGACCTTTCAAACTTTAAGGTTAACCTTGGAAAATCTGTCATTATGCCCCTAAATATTTCCACGCCAGAAAGACAAGCTTTAGAGAGTTTGTTTCCGTTGAAGTGGCAAACCGCCCCTCCTACCTGCCTGTATTAGGACACCATCACACCCAAATTACCTTTATGAAGCCAACTTCGTCCCTTTACTACACTCACTCTGTCCGATTCGAGGTAGAGGTGTGGGAGAAAGTACAAACCACTTGGATGGGCGATATTAGCATCCTTAAGATGATGATCTTTCCTAAGTTCCTATATCTTTTTCAGATAGTCCCAATACAATTGCCCAGGGTCTTTTTCCTTAAAGCACATCTGGAATTTACCAGATTTCTATGGCATGGGAAGCCTCCACACCTCTGTTATGACCTTATGCACAAGGTGAGGGGGGTCTAGGCCTACCGGACCTCTTGTTATACTACCAGGCCACAGCGCTACTCTGTATAGTTAATTGGAACTTGCACACTTAAGACAAGCTTTGGGTCCCTCCGGAAAAGACTATGGCTGGTCGTGACCTAGCACTTGCTCCTTGGATACTCCCTGCCTTCAGGGGTCCATCCGACTTTGTCTCCCCACTCTCCTCTGCAACCCTGGCCACCTGGGATGGCATAAATAAGAAGCTCTCCCTGGCACGTCTACCCTCACCACTTTCCCCAAAAGGCAGATATCCATTGTTTGCCCTGGGGGGAGCCCAAGAGATATGGTGATATCTTATTTTGACGGGCACTAACTTAAAATCTCTAGCAGAACTCCGTAGTAAGTGGGGTAAAAAGCCCTGGGATAGCTGAGAACATATACAGTTGAATTACTTTTTTAAATCATTACTTGAGGGTTTGGGATCTAAAGACTCCCTAACTGGGTTTGAGGGTATATGCCTAGACAAGGATGGTGCATCCAATATACTCCCTCAACTATATAAACTGTTACTAGAGAAGCTCACTACCACAATCCCCTATTATATTAAAGTGATACTAAAGGCTAGATTTATTTTTTTATTACAAACATATCATACTTACCTCCACTGTGCAGTTCGTTTTGCACAGAGTAGCCCCGAACGCCATCTTCTGGGGTCCCCGCATCAGATAACCCCCTAGGAGAAGCGCTCTCCCAGGGGGATATCTTGGGGGCACGCTCCCGAGTCCAGCATTTGGCGTCCATAGCCGCCAAATGCAGGACTCGGCCCCACCCCCCGCCACCCGCGTCATTGGATTTAATTGACAGCAGTGGGAGCCAATGGCTGTGCTTCTATCAATCTATTCAGTCAAGATCTGAGAACCCCAGGCAGAGAGACAGCGCATCCTCACAGTGGGACATTCCAGGGCTCAGGTAAGTAAAACGGGGGGCTGGGGGGGCCTGTGATTGCCAGAAGTTTTTTCACTTTAATGCATAGGATGCATTAAAGTAGAGCTCCACCCTAAAGTGGAACTTCCGCTGATCTGAACCCTCCCCCCCTCCGGTGTCACAATTGACACCTTTCAGGGGGGAGGGGGGTGCAGATAACTGTCTAAGACAGGTATTTGCACCCACTTCCAGGAGTCCTCTCTGCGGGAAATCTGCGGGAGCACGACACTTCCCGCAGATTCCCTGTTGTGTTCTGGGAGACACTCGGCTCCCAGAACACAGGGGACCATTCAGAACGGCGCAGCGCGACTCGCGAATGCGCCGCAGGGTTCCTGGTTCCCTCACCGATGATGGTGGTGGGGGCAGCAGAGTGACGAGCGATTGCTCGTTCTCTGCTGCGGACGTTGCTGGACTCCAGGACAGGTAAGTGCCCATATATTAAAAGTCAGCAGCTGCTGTATTTTCAGCTGCTGGCTTTTAATATTTTTTTTTTCCACGGCACCTCTGCTTTAAGGTGAAAAAGCAGGAGGGTTTACAACCCCTTTAGGGAATGGGAGAAGGAATTGGGTAGACAACTGTCTGATGACAGCATTGAGAGGATTACAACAATAGCTCATACTTCCTCAGTAAATTCCAAAACCCAGGAATGTTTCTATAAATTCTTGTCCAGGTGGTATAGGGTACCTGATAAGCTATCTCCCATATTCCTGATAGTGCCTAATATTTGCTGGAGGGGTTGGGGACAGAAAGGCACCTTTTTACATTTGTGGTGGGAATAACTTGTTATCCAACCTTTTTGGGTTGAAGTCTGTAAACTAAAATTTTAGGGTGTGTTTTTTTTTTACTAATATTATAATTACCGTAATACCAAATTATAGAGCCTGGAGGTGATACCATTAAAAGTAGAACCACAGACAAAATCAATGATTACATGTTGCAATCTGTCACTAGCATTATTGCAGTAGTCCCCCTTTAACATAGATTTATTAATTATTGATACTTCCAGTAAGTATGTTATTTTGCAATTTTTAAAGCAGTATTAAAATCAAAAGCAAACATTTATTAAATTGCAGCTTACCAATTCTTAGATGTGATGGCTACATTAGTTTTCTTTTTTTAAGTTTTCTTTTTTCTATTTTCATCTGGAATACAGCCAGCAAGTCTGTTGTTTTTCCCAGCACAAGCTCTTTGGCAGAATGTATCAGTTTATATGGATGAGACCAACCCCTGGCAGGATGATTCAAATGATCAGCTTTTTATTTATTTATGTAAAAAAAAAAATAGCTGTAACGGATTATAAAGTGTGATGCTGTGTACACACGATCGGTTTTACAGATGAAAACAGTCCAATGGTCTTTTTTCATCGGACAAACCGATCGTGTATGGGCCCCATCTGTCTTTTTTCCATCGGTGAGAAAAAATAGAACATGTTTTAAATTTATCTGATGGGAAAAAAACCTATAGCAAATTCCGATCGTCTGTGTGGAACTCCATCGGACAAAAAACCCACGCATGCTCAGAATCAAGTCGACGCATGCTCAGAAGCATTGAACTTAATTTTTCTCGGCTTGTCGGAGTGTTTTTCATCACAGCGTTTGGGACGGTCGGATTTTTGACTGATGGTGTGTAGTCAAGACTGATGGAAGTCAGCTTCATCGGATTTCCGATGAAAAAATCCATCGGATTAGAATCCATAGGAAATCCGATCGTGTGTACAGGGCTTTAGCTGGAGTTTGGCTTAAATTTGTTAGTTGTTCTAAATCTGCTAATACTTTTAACATCCAACCCCCCCCCCCAATTAACAATGCAGCTTTTTGCTGTGCCTCCTATTCTCATTCCTCCAGACTTTTGTCTCACTAATACAGGTGGTGTGTTACTGGCCAGATCACCAGATGAAAACAGATGGAAAAAAGACAAAAAAAGAAAACTGATGCAGCCACCATTTCTCATTTATATTGTGTTTAAATATATTAAATTTTTAGTTTTTGTTTTAATACCGCTTTAACAGACTAAGCTCTCCAGCATAAGTAGTAGTTGGAGGGGTGAGACAAACAATTGAATCCTGAAAAGGGTACTTAAAGTGATCAGTTTTTAATCATATATGTAAAACCTTTTTTATTTAAAAAAAGAAAAATAACCTATTGTTGTATCTGCATAAAACGTGTAAGCTGGAGGTAGGTTTTATTTTTAAAGTCCTTGTTACTAAACCCACAATGGTCAAATCAGCCTGTATATACAGTAAAACATGCTTGTTATACTCACTGTGGAACCTAAGGGGTTAATCCTCTGCATTGTGTATAAAGGCTGTTTTATCCTATCTCTCCATCCCTCCCCTTCTTTCTCTGTCTCTGGATAGAAAAGTATTGCTAGAGAATTAATTTTTCTTGGGAGAGTGCATTTGATCAGCACAGGGCCAATCAGCTCTGTCCAGACAGAGGGTCAGGGGTCCTGCAGCCTTATAGGGCAGTCAGAGAGGAATGAAAACTCCTCCTACAAGCTTTAACCAGACGCTGATAGAAGTCACTAGACTGCTATATACTGCTTATGAGAAAAGGTATTTAGCAGTTTATATGTAGGGATGAGCCGAACACCCCCTGGTTCGGTTTGCACCAGAACTTGCGAACAGAAAAAAAAATTGTGTGAACATGCGAACACCGTTAAAGTCTATTGGACATGAAAAATCAAAAGTGCTAATTTTAAAGGCTTATATGCAAGTTATTGCCATAAAAAGTGTTTGGGGACCTGGGTCCTGCCCCAGGGGACATGTACTGTATCAATGCAAATTTTTTTTTAAAAAACAGCAGTTTTTTCAGAAGCAGTGACTTTAAGAATGCCTAAAGTGAAACAATAAAAACAAAATATTACTTTAAATATCGTGCCTGGGGGGTCCCCTTAGTCTGCCTGTAAAGTAGCACATTTTCCCCATGTTTAGAACAGTCCCGCAGCAAAATGATATTTCTTAAGGAAAAAAAAATCATTTAAAATTGCTCACGGCTGTAAAGTATTGCCAGATCCTGGCAATATACATAAAAAATCGATGAAAAAAACATTTCCCAAAATCCATAGCAAATCCAAAGGGCCTGGTATAGATGGGGGAACCCATGCTGTTTGTTTTTTAATCTCTCATAGGGCTCGCCTTAACCACTTTAATACACTATATTATATATTGTATACTGCACTATATACCCTGCACTGTATTATATATACTACACTGACTGCACTATATACTCTGAACTGCAGTATATATACTATATGGACTGCACTATATACTCTAAACTGCAGTATATGTACTATACACACTTCACTGTATACTCTGCTTAAAAATTGGGCCTTAGGTGTTGGTGGTGGCAGAACACGGTAACCCCTCACAGTTACTCTTGTTGGTGCAGGAATGGTCCCAAAACAGGGGCAGAATTTTTTTGCCTTGGGTGGTGGTGGTGCCCTAAACCAAAAATATTGTTGGAAGCTAGCATCTTCATGATTGAGGAGGAATAGGATAGGCAGCATAGGCAGTCTTCAAGGGATCCCAGATTCATAGCATATTCAATCAGTTACATCAGCATCAGGTGCTTGATAGCTGCTGATCCAGGACTGATTCATTTTTATAAATGGAGTCTGTGGGCAGGCACACTCATTGATCGGTTACAAACCCTCCAGCAGCACTGAATGTGGGTTCAGAAAGCATGCTGGATGCAGAACAGGCCAGTAGCTCAATTGCATATTGAGCAAGTTCTGGCCAGTGGTCCAACCTCAAGACCCAGTAACTCAGAGGATGCCCTATTGGAAAGGTCTCCAAGTCTGCTCTTGCTCCTAGATATTCCTGCACCATATAATGCAGACACTGGCGATGGTTGCTGGAACCTCGGACCTTGGCGCTGAGGACGGAAAAAATAGTTTAAAGGCATTGGTCAGCTGGCCACCTTGCCACCTTTTCCACCGCTCTTCCTCTGACCGAACTAAAGCCCTGTACACACGATCGGATTTCCTATGGATTTTAAACTGATGGATTTTTCCATCGGAAATCCGATGAAGCTGACTTCCATCAGTCTTGCCTACACACCATCAGTCAAAAAACTGATCGTCCCAAACGCTGTGACGTAAAACACTCCGACGAGCCAAGAAAAATTAAGTTCTATGCTTCTGAGCATGCGTCGACTTGATTCTGAGCATGCGTGGGTTTTTTATCCGATGGAGTTCCCCACAGACGATAGTAATTTGCTATCGTTTTTTTCTCCATCGGATACATTTAAAACATGTTCTATTTTTTAACACCGATGGAAAAAAGACCGATGGGGCCCATACACGATCGGTTTGTCCGATGAAAAAAGTCCATCGGACTGTTTTCATCGGTAAAACCGATCTTGTGTACAGGGCTTAAGCCTCAGAAACACGTTGTCCAGCACCAGGAAATGGTAACCTCCCAGGGTCTGGAAATGCGTTACACACACATTTCTTCAAGACCTCCTGAAGATATTTCATCCTCTGCTCCCTCTGTGAAGGCAGGATGAGTTCTGCAACCTTACCCTTGGATCAAGAAGGGTTGCCAGCCAGTAATGACCCCTCTCCTTAATACCACGAATCCTAGGGTCGTTTCTCAGGCTTTTCAGAATCAGGGAGGCCATGCAGCGTAAGTTTGCAGAGGCATACGATTCTGAGTCCTCTGGGTCACTAAGGATCACATTATCTGTAACTACCTCCTCCCAGCCACGTACAACTCCTTGGGTTTCTGGGGACTGAAAACCATCCCTTGAAGACTGCTGCATGTTATCCTCGACATCCATGCTGACACAATCCTCCCCCTCCTCTTCTTCCTGTGTGTAAGGGGGCCTTGAGAGGAAAGGAAGTCCTCCTGTTCTGCCTCTAGTGCCCTGTCCATGATTCCACGAAGCGTGTGCTCCAGCAGGAAGACTAGAGGGACAATGTCACTGATGCATGCATTGTAGCTGCTCACCATCCTTGTGGCCTCTTCAAATGGTGACAGGACAGTGCATGCATCCTGGCGTACCAAAAAGAAGACAAGCTCCCCTGACCCTGTCCTGGTGCCATACTCACGCAGGTACTCATTGATTGCCCTTTGCTGTGTGTGCAGCCGCTGCAGCATTGCCAACGTTGAGATGTCACAAATGAGGCGGTTGATGGGCAGGCTGCATTCCCTTTGAATGTCAGCCAGCCAAGCACTGGCATTGTATGACCGGTGGAAAAAAACACAGACTTTTCTGGCCTGCCTCAGGAGATCTTGTAAGCCTGGGTACCTGGTCAAGTAACTGTTAACCTTGAAAAATCTATATTTAAGATTTCATATCTCAAAGATATGAGGTGGGTTAAATGAGAGTTCTTTTGACCAGAAGTGAAGCGTTAACATAATAACATTTATTATGTATTGTTAAAAAGTCTATCTAATACACAGAAAATATCTATATAGTCTTAAACAAGAAGGAAATAGTAGGTTAAAATACAATATTTACATGGAGGGATACAGAGCATATTCCTCTAAAACATTAAAGTACAGACATATACAGTTACATGTAAGACAGACCTTTTCCCATAAATACCCTTTAGTTCCATCCTCCTCGCTGCCGTTCCATAAAGAGAGCTTTCTCTCCCATCTGCTCTGAGTATATCCCTCTGTGCTGATGCACCATAAGTTGGCCTAGCTTGGATCATGATTGGAGGGCTTACTACATACGTCAGCCCCCTTTAATGCAAATCCTGGTGACTAGAGTTGAGCGGACACCTGGATGTTCGGGTTCGACGGGTTCAGCCGAACTTTGCAAAAAAGTTCGAGTTCGGGACCCCGAAACCTGAACCCCATTGAAGTCAATGGGGACCCGAGCTTTTGAGGACTAAAATGGCTCTAAAAAAGTAATGGAAAGGGCTAGAGGACTGCAAATGGCAGCAAAATGTTGTTAAGAGCATGGCAAGTGCTCTGCAAACAAATGTGGATAGGGAAATAACTTAAAATAACATGGGTGGGAGACAATGTGAAGGAACTGGAGGCACTGTCAGCAACCCAATCTACTATCGCCTGTCCTTGTCCTGGCCTCAACATTCGTAGAGCCGCATTAGGCCTGACCAAATACCGCTGCAGGCTCTGTCGCCTACTCACACCTGAGGAAGGTGTTTCACTTGTGCGTGTAGCTGGCACAGATCGACCACGTCCTCTCCCTGCAACAGGAGCTCCACCAGCAGCACCACGACAGGGGCCACGTCCCTTATTTGACGTTCTCCTCATATTTCTCAAATTTAGGATCTTGCCCTAAATAGGTGTTTTTTGAATAGCAGAATAGAACAACAGTATCTAAAGGGTGTATCTCACATCTACAGATATGCAGCAAACACTGCAAAATATTTTTTTTGCCCTAAATGGGTGTTTTTAGAATAGCAGAATAGAACAACAGTATCTAAAGTGTGTATCTCACACGTACAGATATGCAGGAAACGCTGCAAATTAATTTTGTTTGCCCTAAATGTGTTTTTTTTTTTAATACCAGAATAGAGCAACAGTATTTAAAGGGTGTACCTCACATGTACAGATACAGACTAGGCCGCAATTTAAGATTTTTCCCCTAAATGTTTTTTTTTTAATAGCAGAATAGAGCAACAGTATCTAAAGGGTGTATCTCACAGGTACAGATATGCAGAAAACGCACCAAAAAAACGTTTTTTGCCCTAAATTTTTTTTTGAATAGCAGAATAAAACAACAGTATCTAAAGTGTGTATCTCACACGTACAGATATGCAGGAAACACTGCAAAATATTTTTATTTGCCCTAAATGTGTTTTTTTTTTAATACCAGAATAGAGCAACAGTATCTAAAGGGTGTACCTCACACGTACAGATACAGTCTAGACCGCAATTTAAGATTTTTCCCCTAAAGGGTGTATCTCACAGGTACAGATATGCAGAAAACGTACCATAATTTTTTTTTTGCCCTAAATTATTATTTTTTTGAATAGCAGAATAGGTGAACAGTATCTAAAGTGTGTATCTCACACGTACAGATATGCAGAAAACTTTGCCAAAAAACATTTTTGTCCTAATTTTTTTTTTTGGGAATAGCAGAATAAAACAACGGTATCTAAAGTGTGTATCTCACTAAATACAGATATGCAGGAAACGCAGCAAAATATAATTTTTTTTGCCCTAAATGGGTGTTTTTAGAATAGCAGAATAGACCAACAGTATCTAAAGGGTGTATCTCACAGTAACATATGCAGTGCTGGTCCACTGAGCTTGCATAAAATGCCTGTCAACGCCAACCTAACTAACAGACGGATAAAAGTTATCTTTTCTCTGGCACTGGGCTCAGGGCAGGGTAAAAAGATTGTGCACTGCACCCACACAACAAAATCAAGGCAGATCGCTGAGTAATTTGATTTCTGAATCAGGACTCCTATCTAATTCTCTCCCTCAAAGCAGCAGCAGCAACCTTTCCATACACTATCTAAAGCAGAGTGACGGGCTGTGCTATGTGCCTCTAGCTTATATAGAGGCTGGGTCACATGCTGCACTGGCCAATCACAGCCATGCCATTAGTAGGCATGGCTGTGATGGCTTCTAAGGGCACATGAGTTAAACAAATGTTGATTGGCTGCCCTGCAGCTTTTTAAAATGCGCCATTACATTGCCGAACACCGAACTTGAACCCGAACATACAGTAAATTGTTCGGGTACCAAAAACCCAAAAGTCCGGTACGAACCCGAACTTTACAAATCGGGTTCGCTCAACCCTACTGGTGACTATTCTGGGCAGAAGATTTAATTGAATTTTCCCAGGAAGTTATGCATTGATTTACAGGTTGGCCTCCCTTCATTGCATATCCCAGCATGGATACCTTGAAGGGAGTAGGTGTAAAACAATGGAATTGTCTCTCCATGGTTTGTATATACAGTACAAACTTGGGCTGCTCTACCAGGCACTTCTGTGACGCCATATTGCCCACCTTCCATAGATGCAAGCTAAATTAAATATATTCATAATTACAATATTTTACAGCTATTAATGGAGATTTCACATAAACCCATAAGGCAACAGATGGCCCCTTGTGGCCAGTTGAGAATATGAGACTCGGCCACACCTAAAATAATGGTTTATTTGTAATCTCCTTTAATATTTGGGATTTTTGGCTTTGCCCTCTGAAATGAAAAAAAACTCTTTGAGAAGAAAAAAAACTTTTAAACTTTCCATCTCTACAGTTCATATTTTTGAATCCCAGTATCGGTAGTCATCACTTGTTCTGGATGTAATAAGTCCATAATAAAAATCATAAGATACAAAACATACAAAAAAACGAAGGGATAAAAAAAAAACCTGAGGATCCTTGTTCTCAACCGTCCAATAATAATAGTTTGAAAGTCAATAATGTCAATCTGGTCACGTTGCCCTTGCTTCTGGGACAGACTTCCCCGGTGATTCCACTTGGATACCGCATACAGTAATGGCCTTTGAACCAGCTTTCCTGGCTTTCTGTGATTGTACTTTATTAATGTGGGCAAAGTTAGAGAAAGAAAAACACGAGTACTTTTAAGACATATGCATTCAAATGAATGCTTATCTTGTCATTCTGAGTATTAAAGACCTTTGATTAGAATTGTTATAGATATACTGTGACCTAATATGAGGCCCTTTCCCATTGACACGCGTAACAATTTAAATGGTTGCGCCCTTCAGCCAGGTTGTATGATTTCCATCCCCCACCTTTCTTCCTCCATTGTCATATGTCTGCAAGTAACTCTGCCCCGCCTTCTGCTGAATATCCCTGTGTGTGTGTATGACCCTTCAAGTGTCCAGGGGATCTTGTTGCCATCGCAACTCACCACAAACTCCTTTTACTGACGCTGTGTTCAGTTATACCAACCCTGATGGGTTAAAGCCTTGGCTGGTGCCAAACTTTTGTGCATATAGCTCCGTCATTGGCTACTGTGTGTAGCTACTGTATGAGTCCTGCCTTTAGCGGGCTAGGGAAGAGGTCATAACTTTAAGAGGTCTCCGTGCAGATTTAAGCAGTGTCACCTAAGCAGACAAAAATAACTTGATTTCAGAATGTGGATAAGTGTGATGTCACCAGTTACTTGTGGCTTACGGAACGATCAACCTAAATTACTTCTTAAGTACAATTGTACTATACTCTCTGCTATTTGCCAATCACTATGAGTCTCACTAGTCCCCTTATATCTATATGATATTCAAGCAATGCTCTTTGAACTTAGTTATGGCACAAAAAGAAAACCGACCGACATAATTTTTTTTACCAATGACCACATATGATAACTGCAAAATATTAGAACTGTAGAGAGGACTGTATGTCACATATACAAGGAAACTAGTCACATGACTGTTGCTAAACCCCAGGTGTTACTGTTACTATTGTCATAGTTGGTAATTGCTACAATTACATACATTTATATAAAACAATTATCCAATGTCGAAAGAGAGAAGAAAAAAAAACTGTTGGAACTTTGTCCCATCCCCAAAATGCTATAGGGAAGCTTTAATATTCTACATCAACATTTTTAACTGTTATAAATGTTCTCCATATAATGTTCCCCCTACTCCCCCTTTTTTTTTATTTCACCATAGCGAAGCCAAACTCAAGAATCACCCCAAAAAAATAAAAAATAAGGTGATATAGGAAAGAAAGAAAAATAGTTTTCCTTAAAAGAAAAAGTAAAAAAAAAAAAACTGAACCTTGTTAAAAAACATTCAATCTATACTTTTGTTAAACAAAAATGATTGAAACTGCCTTCAAACATTGCAGCTATACAAAAGGCAACGCCCTCTCTCAGTAGTGATTAACATATTAATTGATTCTAAGTGAAAATCAATTTGCACGTCCAACAGGCCACATGAAGTTGTATCAGAGAGAGTCCAGGCACAGTTTAATAAATTTGAATTTAATTAGGCCTGACTGTAATTAATTCCATTCCAGGATTTTCCTTAAAACACACATAAAAAAACTATGTTTTAAGGTCCTCTGTGTCTTAAAGTAATTTGACCAGTCTTGGTCTGTTCATCCGTCCTTGTGTGTGTGTATTTCTTCCTAAAATACAAAACTCAAAACCATTAATAACACCTCACTGTACCTCTTCTGAGAGGTTTCTAATGGGCTAACTATATATGCTTGGAACAGACTTCCAGCAGAGGTAATGAGTCCATCAACAGGAAGTACAGTGAAACATGTACAGACTCACCCACCTATCTGTACTTTGACAAACAAAAGTTATAGGAAAACATGGTGGGTTTGTAAGTACTTACAGTCTAAGAAGACAACATGTCGACATAAAAACCTTTACACATATTAACAGCACATGCGTCAATTTGGAAGGAAAAACCAGACAAAACATAAAACCTACTGAATCCATAAGATGCCACAAGGTGCAACGTAATGTATTATGTAGCTTCCGAGTGTCAGAGTGAATGAAACTTCACTCTAACCACAGGAAAGGGAGAAAAAAATACGAAATTCCTACAGTTTCTCCTAACTATAGGAATCGAGATCTCGTATCTGTGCACAGGTTCTTTATTCGGGAATAAATTTCAATTTGTAAAAAAAAAAGTATAAATTTAAACTGGTGCCAGTATTGAGCTCATTACAAACGAGAGGGAGGAAAAAAAAAATCAAATAAATATAAACAGTACAAAGCATGCGCATTAATGTGATCACACTTATTGATGGCCATACACGAGAAAGGCTAGGCGTTTCTGGCCACTGGGAGAATACAAAGGGAAGCATAAGAAAAAAAAAAATGGATTATACTTTACCTTTTGTTAGGCGCGTATTTACGCATATGTACAGCTGCACCACCAAATTCAGGATGTGTGCCAAACATGGGTCAAGTGTCCCTGTCGGAGGGCAGAGAGAAGGTTGGTGTCATTGTCGCATACAACCATTTCTGGCTGAAGCTGCCCCTGCAGAGCTGACAGAATCCCTGCCCCAGTGTGGCTCCTCTCCCCTAGGCTGACCAACTCAAGCACTGCATGACATCTTTTTGCCTGATTGCTTGCGTAGCCCCTTGAGCATTTAGGGAGCACTGCTGGTTCAGAGGACAATTCTGCAGAAGAGGCCATAGAGTAAGAAGAAGAGGGTGTCACGTACCTGGATCGTGAGCCTGCACCGGCTTGCAAGCCCCTGAGGTTGAGACAGCAGCCACTGAACCACGGTGCTGCAGAAGTGCCTTAGATCAGTCCAGTATCGGTCTGGCTGGATGCTCGTGGCTGGAGATGCAGCAGGCAAACCGGTAGGCTGGGTAGACCAGAACGGTGGCAGACTGGATCGCAGATGGAAGCAGGAACTGGTGCGATTTGCAGAGCAGAATTGCAGCAAGCTGGAGGAACAGGTGCAGAGTCAGGCAGGCCGGGTCAGAGACGTACTGGTGGATCAGGCAGAGCAGCAGGCAGAAGAGAAGTCCAAAACAAGCCGAGGTCAGGGTATCAAGCAGACAAGGTTAGTGAGAGAAAGCCGGGTCAAGGATCAGAAGTCAGCACAGCTAACAGGTTTAAGTTCACACAGAAGCTGCAGACCAAACAGCAAAGAGTCTTTGGTGCACTCAGTTTATTAGCCCCTTTGGCACCAATGTTGGTGACAGGCGCACGCGTCGTGAATGTGCGTGTCTGCCATGCAATTCCTACTGCACGGCCATGCCTTCCCTGACAGAGGGGAGCATATAGATGTTGTGGCAGAATCACCACTAGCTTTTTGGAGGCATGTGGCAGAACAAGCTCCGACACTGAACCCTGTCCGGCATTCTTCCCAGCTGCCAGCAGAGTTACCCAGTGCACCGTGAAGGAAATGTAACGTCCATGCCCATGTCTGCTGGACCATGAGTCAAACCTTACTGCTGACCGCCCTGTCCAACAAGGCCAAAACATTGCCTTCCACATGGCAGCAGAGAGCCGGATAGGCCCTACGTTAAAATAAATCAGTAGGTGGTGTACTGCTAGCAGATTGGCTGCAAGTACTTGTGACACCTATTGCTGAAGGTATAGTAGGGTTTGAGATCCCAGATGAGGAGCCAAGAGAAGTCTGCCTTTTTCTATGATGTGGGTCTTTCAGGTGCTGCTGCCAACGGACTGCATGGCAGGTCGTCATATGTCTGGTCAAGCATGTGGTGCCCAGTCGGCTACTGTTCTGGCCACGCTTAATCCGCTTCAGACATAGGTTGGCGGCTGGTGCTCAAATTTTTGGGGGGGCGCAAACAAACTAAAAAATTCTGAAAAAAAACATCAATTGCAGCTTCACTTTGCCCATTAATTGCAGCCACTGTGCCATCAAACCCAGTTACTGTGCCCATCAAATGCAGCCACTGTGCCCATCAAATGCAGCCACTGTGCCCATTAAACGCAGCCACTGTGCCCATCAAATGCAGCCACTGTGCCATCAAATGCAGCCACTGTGTCATCAAACGCAGCCACTGTGCCCATAACATGCTGCCACTGTGCCATCAAATGCTGACACTGTGTCATCAAATGCCACCACTGTGCGCAACAAATGCTGCCACTGTGCCATCAAATGCTAGCACTGTGCCCATCAAATTCTGCCACTGTGTCATCAAATGCTGCCACAAAATGTTGCCACTATGCCCATCAAATGCTGTCACTGTGCCATCAAATGCTACCACTGTGCCTATCAAATGCTGCCACTCTGCCTATCAAATGCTGCCACTGTGCCCATCAAATACCGCCACTGTGCCCATCAAATGCTGCCTCCAAATGCTGCCACCGTGCCCATCAAATGCCGCCACTGTGCCCATCAAATGCTGCCACCAAATGCTGCCACTGTGCTCATCAAATGCTGCCAATGTGCCATCAAATGCTGCCACTGTGCCCATAAAATGCTGCCACCAAATGCTGCCCCTGTGCCCATCAAATGCTGCCACTGTTCCCATCAAATGCTGCCAATGTGCCATCAAATGCTGCCACTGTGCCCATCAAATGCTTCCACTGTGCCCATCAAATGCTGTCACCAAATGCTGCCACTGTGCCCATCAAATGCTTAAATTGTGCCCATTGAATGCTGCCACTGTGCCCATCGAATACCGCCAGTGTTACCATCCTGTCCTTCACATAATCAGTTGAACATATGCTTTGATCTTGTTAATGGCAATTAATTGTATCTCACAAAACGTTCAAGGTTTTAACTCACCTTTCAAATGACAAAAGCCCTTTTCTTATTATAAGAAACTCAAGGCTAAAATATTATTAATTCAGGAGACTCACTTCTCTGAATCCTCCCACCCTCGATTCTTCCACAGAGCATTCCCCCAATCTTTCTACACACTTCATTCCTCAAAGAGTAGAGGTGCTGCCATATTTCTACAAGCTTCCTTCCCTATGGAAGTCCATCAGCTATACAAAGATAAAGAAAGTCGTTTTATTATAATCAAGGGTGTCATCCATAATCGTGCTGTTGCTAGCATATACGTGTCACGTACCTGATCCAAAGCCAATATGCAGAGAGGGGCTCCCCTTGCAGCTAGGTGCGGTATACCTCTGAAAGTGCCACAGAAGGTATACAGCCCAAAGTAGCACGGGTTACCGGCAGGATCTGGATGGGTCCAGAAGAGCGTCACCTTGTGAGGACTGCCAGGACGTGGTGGTGCACAGGCGGTCAGGAACTTCACTCTGTGCTTGGAATAGACCGTGCTTCAGAGGACAGCAGTGGACACCCGGCTGAGGGTCAAACACAGGATGGCCAGTGGACACCCGACTGAGGGTCAAACACAGGATGGCCAGTGGACGCCCGGCTGAGGGTCAAACACAGGATGGCCAGTGGACGCCCAGCTGAGGGTCAAACACAGAATGGCCAGAAGCAAGAGCAAGTCCGTGAAGTAAGCTGAGGTCATGAACTGGTAATTAAGCAGGAGCAACGTCCATATAACAAGCCATGGTCATGCACAGATAATCAGGCAGAGGCAAAGTCCTTATAGCAAGCCGGGGTCATGCACAGGTAATCAGGCAGAGGCAAAGTCCATATAGCAAGCCGAGGTCATGCACAGGTTATAAGGCAAAGTCCATATAGCAAAGCCGGGGTCATGCACGGATAATCAGCAGAAGGAAGGTCAAGGAGCAAGCCAGGGGATGAGCCAGGAGAGGAGGTCAACAGGTCTGGAACGAGGCGGGTCAAGAACAGGAGATCCAAAAAGTAACACAGAGCTTCAGGAGTACAGGAAGCTGACGACAATTCAGCAATTTGGATCAGACAGTGCCAGCCTTTGATAGGCCAGCAGGGGGATCCACCTGTCACATGATGTGCCTACCGCGCCCATTTCTTCTACTGACAAGATTGCCAGTACTTCCACGGCCATTTCCCTGACAATACGCTCCCAGTGACTCCTCCGTCTCCTTCTTCACCTCCTTTTTTTAAATACTCGCAAAATATCAATCCCCTCATATGATTATAGGTGGGGACTTTAACATGGTAACAAGCCCCACACTTTATAGGAGTATAACTACCACTCGTTCTAAAGCTTTACCTAAATCCCTCTCACATAAACTTCAGGAATTCCAATTAGTTGACACTTGGCATGCACACAATATAGGGGCAAAGGAGTACACGTTTTTCTCTCATCCCCATAATAGCTACGCTAGACTAGATTATATTCTATCCACCCCTATTATTCTAGCAAATCCAACTACTGCTTCCATACATAATTGTGTATGGTCTGATCATCACATGACCTCCTTTACCACTTAATTGATCAAACTACTGTAGCCCCTACACTATTTACTTAGAGACTTAATGAGTCACTTCTTTCGGCTGTGGCAATTGAGACGGAGGTGTCCCAAGTTATAGATGATTATTTTGCATTAAATCTCCTCCCAGAGACTCCACATCTCCACAGTGTGGGTGACCCATAAGGCAGTGCTGAGAGGTAAGCTCATTAGTTTAGTGACTGCGCATAACAAAGCTAATAAGCAAAACATAGTCTTGCTCACAGATGAGCTAGACAGACTATACAAATTCCATAGCTCTTAATTTGCAGTCAACCAAATTTACTTTTGACTGGAAACGTCTTGAATTGGATTCATTGCTCTTGGCTAAAGTAGAGAAGGCATTGAGATGGTCCAAGGCAAGATTTTTATTGCATAGTAACTCCTCTTCAACTATGTTTGCTAGAAAACTTAACCAGTCTCGCCACCCTCCACATGTCTATAAATTAACCACTCCTTCTGGGTTGCCTACATTTCCCCCACAGGAGGACTTAAAGATTTTTGAAAATTTCTATTATTTGCTGGCTCAAAATTTTCCTCTCAACTATCCCCCAGACTGGCTCGGCTTTTTAATTTTATCCTGCAAGGTAATGATTTTCCTGAGGAAATGCTGTTAGCAAACATGTCGCTCATCCCCAAACCGAATAAGGTCCACACCCAACCTCAGAATTTTAGGCCCATATCGGTTATTAACAATGACCTAAAGATTTTCAGTAGGATCTTAGCTAATAGACTAGCAGGAGTAATATCTTCTTTGGTCTCTCCTTATCAGTCAGGGTTTATTCCCCACCGCGTTATCTCACACAATATCCGCCTGGGCACTGATATTATCCAAGACGCAAACCTTTTCTCTAAAAATTTTGTAATGCTAAGCCTGGACATCCACAAGGCATTTGACAGTGTGCCTTGGAGCTATGTGTTTTTCCTTTTACAGGAAATGTACATGGATTTCAGGGAGAATTCTTACAGGCCTATCAAGCTCTATACCAGAACCCCAGGACACTGGTTAAAATCCCAGGTTGTAGCTCTAAATTTTTCCAGCTCGGTAGGTGCACAAGGCAGGGGTGTCCACTGTCCCCACTGATTGTCGCTCTGACTATTGAACCCCTAGCCATAGCAATATTGCAACATCCAGATATTTCAGGTTATAACAAAGCCTCCTTGACTTATAAATTCTGCATGTATGGAGACAATGTGCTACTATTTCTTACCAACCCCATGGTCACACTGCTGAATCTTCTTCAAACTCTTTAATTATTTGCCAATATTTCGGACCTTTCGGTGAATGTGTCAAAATCTATTGCTCTCCCTATGGGGTTTGCCCCTGCCGAGCTGGAGAATCTAATGAGATCTTTTTCCTTCACATGGGCTAAATCGTCCCTTTCTCATTTGGGTATAAAAATCCCAGGGATCACAATTTATTATTTGACAACAATGTACCTCCTATGATTACTAAACTAAAACAGTTACTTAAATCCTGGTCATCCTATAGAATCTCCTTCCTAGGGAGAATAACGGCAATCGAGATGATGATCCTCGCTAAATTGCTATACATATTTCAGCCCTTCCTAATATGATATTTAAATCCTATTTACTTAAACTCCAAGCATACTTTAATAGATTCATTTGGAACGACAAGCCCCCAAGATTTTCTAGGGAGGTGCTGTATCATTCCAATCGACTAGGTGGTCTGGGAGTCCCTCATGTGTGGCTGTATTTTATCACCAGCAGATTCACACAACTGGCCCAATGGAATATCAAAAATTCACGTGTCCCATGGGTTAGATTTGAGCAAGAATCGATCGTCCCATTCTACCTTATGGGACTACTGTGGTCTTCTAAATACCATGCCTTTGAATTGAGTTCTCGGAACCTGGCGGTAGCTCATTCACTGAAACTGTGGGATCTTTATAAATTGAAATTAGCACTAATTTCTAAACCCCTCCCCCCAAGTGTCTCCTTTCTGGGTGAGCCTAGGCTACCCACAGACTTTGATGATCCAGATGCTTATCAGTGGTAGATAACCCAAGGTTTGACCACATTAAAGGATTTTCAGCAGGACTCAAAGTTTGTTTCAGTCTCCCAGTTGCAGTCTCAAAAAAATATCCCAGGAAGGGAATTCTATCATTATCTCCAAATCCACCATTTTTATCAGACACACTACTCAGTAATCCCATCGGATTCACACACCTCTTTTGAATCCCTATGCCAGACTGCCCCTAGACAGAAGGGTTTAATCTCAGGGCCTTATAAGTCTATGGAGACAGTAGGTGACAGCCACAAATTAAGACACATGGCCGTTTGGGAGCGTGAGTTAAATTTGGTGTTTGATTTACAGGACTGGGAATCAAACTGGTAGAATATACATAAGTGCACTAAATCCCTTACCGTACTGGAAACAGCAATTAAATTATTTACTCGCTGGTATTATACTCCCTCACATTTACATACGATTTACCCGCAGGTCTCCTCATCTTGTTTTCGGGGCTGTGCTCTCCCGAGTTCCTTTTTACACATGTTCTGGGAATGTGAAGCTCTGCAACTGTCATGGATATGCAGTAGTGTTTGTCTGTCAGCTTACCTTCCTTCCCATGTGTTCATCTTAGAGGCCTGAGCCCTTTCACCTGGCTTCCTTTATAATCTCCTCCCAGCCTGACTCCACCCCAGGCCCTATCACAGAACACTATATTAACCTGTGCACTGCAAGCCTGCTTTGCTGATCAACGTATTTGTTAGGCATTGTGTGTTTGGGTTCCTGCCTGCCGTGTGCTACGTCTGTCTCTCTGTTACGTTATTGGCTTGTCCCCGACTATCCCTGTCTGCTCGTGACCCTTGACCTTCGGCTTGTCTTTTGTTACTCTTATATCTCGTGCTGCTGCTTCCCCTCTTGTCCCCTTATCCTACGGGGCGTGAGCTAGGAGACTCTAGGGGCCGCGACCTGGACCCAGCCTGCAGCATAACATCCTCACCACTAGAGGCTCTGGAGAAGAGCTGCTGGGTCTTAGACTCCGCGCCCTGGGGAATCTTGGCTCTAGCTTCCCATAGGATCCCGGTTGTGCTCCTCTGGTCCCGCTTTCCACAACCACCCAGTTTCCTATCCGCAGCAGTCAGCCATAGGGTTCACTACCTTGCGGTGCACTCCTGTCCCCCTACGGTATGCATCTGTCACCTGGCCACAGGTGACCTGACAGTTTAATCAGCCATGAACCCGGCTGACATTCCGCTCCCCGCGGATGATCCGTTGCAGGGCATAGTTTGCAGACTTGAAACCCAGGAATCGAATCAGGTGATGCGATTCCTCCAGGATCTGGCTTCTCGCTTCGAGCAGCTTCAGGCCTCCTTGGGAACCCTGAATCCGCAACCTCAAATACAACCAGCGGCTGCACCTATTGCACCAGTCGCAGCCACACACTCACTACAACTGCCAGTTCCGTCCCGTTTCTCTGGGGACTCCAAGGCTTGCAGGGGGTTCCTTAGCCAATGCACAATTCATTTTGAGCTCCAGCCCCAAAACTTCCTGTCTGATCGGGCTAAGGTAGCCTATATCATTTCCCTCCTCTCTGGTGAAGCTTTAGCCTGGGCAGCCCCTCTGTGGGAACTGAATGATCCAGTGGTTTCTAGCCTGTCTGGCTTCTTGAAACTTTTTCGGAATATCTTCGAAGAACCGGCTCGTGTCTCTTCAGCAGCCAGCGCCCTTTTACGTCTCCGCCAAGAGTCTGCTTCTGTGGGACAGTATGCCCTTCATTTCCGCATACTGTCGGCTGAGTTGAGCTGGAACAATGAGGCCTTAGTCGCAACCTTTTTGCATGGCCTGTCTGATAGAGTGAAGGATGAATTAGCAGGAAGAACCATCCCCACTGATCTGGCCGGCGTTATCTCCTTGTGTAACCAGATCGATATTCGCTTTCAGGAGAGGACCTTAGAAAAGCAACGCCAGCACTCCTTGGTTCTTAGTCAGCCTGAGCTCCCCTCTCTTCGACCCGTAGAGCATCTCCTACCAGCTGAGGAACCCATGCAGCTGGGTCGGACCAGGCTATCCCCCGAGGAACGTGCTAGGCACAGAACTCTTGGTCTGTGTCTTTACTGTGGGGGCAAAGGTCATTTTCGTGACACCTGCTCTCTTTGTCCAGAAAAACGTTCGGGTCCACTTCATCTGGACTCAGAAATATCACCTTCCCCTTCTCGTCTTCTGCTTTCTGTGTTCCTTCATGTTGGTGCTTCTTCTCATTCGGTCTCAGCATATCTGGATTCCGGAGCCACTGGTAATTTCATGGACTGGGAAATCGCATCGTCCATGAGACTTACTCTTTTGCCCCTCACCACGCCATTGGTGGTCTTGGCGATTGATGGTACTGTTCTCCCAGGGGGACCTATCCGTTTCCAGACCCTCCCTGTTAAGATGTCGGTAGGGACACTCCACCAGGAGTGGATATCCTTCCTTATCTTACCCAAGGCCTCAACGCCTATAATTTTGGGTCTCCCATGGTTACAGCTCCATTCTCCTCATGTGGACTGGACTACTGGACAGATCCTGGCTTGGGGTTCCTCCTGTTCCTCGTCCTGCCTACCCAAGGTTGCCCCCTGTGAACGGTCATTCATTCCAGGTTGCATAACCATTTACATTTCTCTGTCCCTAACCACCCTTGGACGCACAGCCAGGCTAGCTTGTCTACAAGTCCTGCAGTCGCTACGTCTTGCGATGCGATTCAGGTAGTCGCTACACCTGACTCAGCTATTCACTCTGCCTCTGTACTAGTTATGCCAGTCCAGCCCATGCCCAGTGTTCAGGACATTCTGCTTGTCCTTCAGCTATTCAGCTTGACTCCGGCGACATGTCACCTTCTAACCAACCTGACTTCAGGGTTCCACTGACATCTGCCCAGTCTGATGGTCCTGTGCAAGATGACCAGTCCCCCTTTAAGGTTCTAGGGGACCCTCCTCAGGTTCCTGTTGATCCTCTCATGCCCTTGCTTATTCCTAGAGAGCCTTTGGTCCTCAATAGATCTTCTTGTCATCTCCCTACCTCGTTTTTGGTCTCTGAGGATAATCTTAAGTACGAGGTTAGACAAGTTCTGGATTCTCGGCTCTGCAGAGGCATTCTTCAGTACCTTGTGCATTGGAGAGGTTTTGGTCCTGAGGAGGTGTCTTGGATCGCTGCATCTGATGTCGCTGCACCTCATCTGTTGAGGAGATTTCATCAGAGATTTCCCTTTAAGCCTGGGCCCAGGCGCGGGAGGGCCCATAAGAGGGAGGGTACTGTCATGGATATGCAGTAGTGTTTGTCTGTCAGCTTACCTTCCTTCCCATGTGTTCATCTTAGAGGCCTGAGCCCTTTCACCTGGCTTCCTTTATAATCTCCTCCCAGCCTGACTCCACCCCAGGCCCTATCACAGAACACTATATTAACCTGTGCACTGCAAGCCTGCTTTGCTGATCAACGTGTTTGTTAGGCATTGTGTGTTTGGGTTCCTGCCTGCCGTGTGCTACGTCTGTCTCTCTGTTACGTTATTGGCTTGTCCCCGACTATCCCTGTCTGCTCGTGACCCTTGACCTTCGGCTTGTCTTTCGTTACTCTTATATCTCGTGCTGCTGCTTCCCCTCTTATCCCCTTATCCTATGGGGCGTGAGCTAGGAGACTCTAGGGGCCGCGACCTGGACCCAGCCTGCAGCATAACATCCTCACCACTAGAGGCTCTGGAGAAGAGCTGCTGGGTCTTAGACTCCGCGCCCTGGGGAATCTTGGCTCTAGCTTCCCATAGGATCCCGGTTGTGCTCCTCTGGTCCCGCTTTCCACAACCACCCAGTTTCCTATCCGCAGCAGTCAGCCATAGGGTTCACTACCTTGCGGTGCACTCCTGTCCCCCTACGGTATGCATCTGTCACCTGGCCACAAGTGACCTGACAGCAACCTACTTGGAGAAGGGTTCTAGAGTTGATAGATAAGCTGGCGGGGAGGCACATAGCTCTAACGCACATTCACTGTCTTTTATTTGGGTAATTCCCAGATATTCCGAAACACCTAATGAAAGTCATACACATAATTTGTATTGCGCTGCAATTTGTTGGCAATCACCCTTAATTGGAAGTCTAATACAGTCCCATTCACACAAGTGATCTCTCGTGCTGATCAGATAATGTTGACGGAAAAGATATTTCATACACTGCATGACTCAATCCCTACCTATGACGCTAAGTGGAACCCATGGTTCAGAGTTAATGTTTTCTTTACTATTTTGTTGGATTTACTGATTCTGGTTATAGTTTTGTTTTGTATATCACTGAGATAAGATCATATCCTACCAAGGACTTTTAGCTTAACGTTAAATAATTATACAATTTGATGTTCTATGCATGACTATGTATGTTAAATTTAAGCTTTATGGAGCTGCTTTTATGATAAGATGGTTTATATCTCAAATCATTCTTTACTGTAAACCTTTTTATCTCAATAAAATTGCTTAGTAATAAAAAAAAAATCATTTTCAAAGTGACTTGTGCATAAATCTGATGCAATTTCCAGTGTAAAAACTGTGATTTACTTGTGCTCAACTCTTGGTTCCACACTCACTAAAAAGATGTACCCCTGCAGGGGTAATGCATATTCAATAGACATGTGCACACTGAAATATTTTGCTTCGGAATTTTGTTTTCGTCCGAAAAATACGTTTATTTAGTTACTCCCGAAATTAGATTTAATTTATTTTGTTTCATTAAAAAATGCATTCATCTGAAAATCCGAATGAATTAAGGTTGAATCTGTCAATTGAAGGCTTATGGTGTCTGTCGAATGTTCTAGGAAGATTTGGCGAAGTAGCTAAACTGTATGACGCCGCAATCGTACATTTCCGGTCGAATTATATTTATTAATTATTATTACTAGTCAACCAACATTAGAATTCTACTATAGCTTGTGGGCGGAGCATTCGACTAGAAATGTACGATTGCGGCGTCGTACAGTTTAGCTGCTTCGTCAAATCTTCTTAGAACATTCGACAGACATCATAAGCCTTCAATTGACAGATTCAACCTTAATTCTGTCAAATGTTCTAAGAAGAATCGACGAAGCAGCTAAACTGTACGACGCCACAATCGTACATTTTTGGTCGAATGCTCTGCCCACAAGCTATAGTAGAATTCTAATGTTGTATGACTAGTAATAATTATATTTATTAATTATTATTACTAGTCAACCAACATTAGAATTCTTATATAGCCTATGGGCGAAGCATTTAGCCATAAATGTCCTCTCGCGGTGACTGCTTCGTCGAATCTTCATGTCAAATCTTTTCTCTCTATGTCAAATAATCTTGGACTAATAGAGTTAGGTTAGGCACATTCAACCGCAGGTTCGATAGACAGAGATTGCTATTGTCACCGTCATGTCAAATTTTCTATCTATATCGAACTGTTATGTCAGATCTTTCGGATTCGGATTCTGTGCGTTCGCTATCGTTTGTTAAAACGAACGCGAAAATCCCTGAAATTCGGACGAAAACGAATGCACATGTCTAATATTCAAGCAGAGTTGCCTCTGATCTCAATGCCAATGTTGACTTGACTCCTTTTCCCCGATAATCCCAGTCCTGTGGTAGGTTTACATGTGGAAAGGATTATAACTCATAGCGTAAGTCCGTAAAAAGTTATGAGTTCATTTAATCAAAGCAATTTACAACTAATAGAAGCTGAAAAGGACGATCAGTGCAATCGTGTGAACCCAGAGTCTGGGATGCCGTGCATTCCACAGACAAAAGTTCAAAACCGGAAGTAACGTGATCGTGCACCAAGCTCCCTTACATATTTCATCATCGGACGTCATCTGAAGCCACGTAGGACCGAGCTTGGTGCACGATCACGTCATTTCCGGTTTTGAACTTTTGTCTATGGAACGCACGGCATCCCATACTCTGGGTTCACACAATTGCACTAATTGTCCTGCACTAGTGCTAGTTCGGCTTTTATTAGTTGAAAATTGCTTTGATTAAATAAACTCATAACTTTTTACAGACTTACGCAATGAGTGATAATCCTTTCCATATGTAAACCTACCACACGACTGGGATTATCGGGGAAGAGGAATCAACACTGGCACTGAGATCAGAGGCAACTCTGCTTGAATGCGCATTACATCTTTTTGGTGAGTGTGGAACCAGGAGGGGAGCGCGAGTAAATCACACTGGAAATTGCATCAGATTTATGCAAATGTCAATTTGGAAATAACAATTTTAAGAATATAGATTTAATTTATTTTTCTGGACTGTGTTTCTTGAGATTTATGGAAATCTATTCCAATTGATAATTTGAGATAAATTTTTTTGAACTTTTAGCATTTTTTGCATTATATATATATATATATATATATATATATATATATATATATATTGTGACAGCAGGAAGGTAAAGTCACCTGGTTGCATCCAGGGGGGTAGATATATTTCGCCCAGATTCAGGCTTTACGCCGACTTATACAACTAGGTGGAGAGTTGTATAAGCCCAGCTGAGGCTAGTAGGCTCATGGATGACTCATACCTCTAGGGAGAGTGCTGGGCGTCGTGCAGACAGGGAGTTGATGAGACCAGCTGAAGCTTGTCAGCTCATTTAGGCCTCTATAAGAACTCCCAGCTTCATTAGATGTTAGCTCATGCCTGGAACCAGACCTGTGTGGACTGTCTAGGGAGAGTGAACCCCTGTGCGGTGAGACAAAGCCTGTGTGGCTATTTGCTTGGACATTTAAAACCAGGGACTTAGGGACTAGGACAGCACTAGGCTGATCCCAGTTGTTAGTTAGGAAACCTGTATGTTTAGTCAGAGGTCAAGTTGACCAGGATTTATTTTATTTATGTTTCTTTTGCTTTGCTGTGTTTTGTCACTGTAAATAGAAAATAAACCGCACCTTTTTGATTTTGAAAACCACAACCTCCGTTTGCTGGGCCTGTTTTTGTGTGGGGAGCCCATCCCGGGGGTCACACACACCCGCTGCCGAGCTAACCCCCTCACAGTTGGTGGAGAACCAGTGGCAGTTTTTTTAAGCCAGCATGGAGGAGATACTGAAACAGCTGGCTCTAGCAAATGCCAATCAACAGCAGACAAATGCAGGTTTGCAAAGGAGCCTTGCAGCCCAGCAGCAAGCTCATCAACAGAGCCTTGCAGCCCAGCAGCAAGCTCACCAACAGAGTCTGGAAGCTCAGCAACAAGCCCAGCAGCAATCTGAGGCCCGCTTCATAGACCTGTTACAGAAGCAAGAGCAGAGACTACAACAAATGGAAGCAGTAATGCAGCAACGTCCGCAGACCAGTGAGGAAAGCCGTCCCACTAATACCGCGTCCTTTGGGGTGAGTCGTTTATTGACAAAAATGACTGGAGAGGATGATCCAGAGGTATTTTTGACCACATTTGAAAGGACCGCTGAAAGAGAAAAGTGGCCTGAGGAGCAGTGGGCTGGACTGGTGGCTCCTCTGTTAACTGGTGAATCGCAGAAAGCTTACTATGACCTAGAGCCTGACCAAGCAAAAGACTATGTGATGCTAAAAGCTGAGATATTGGCAAGGCTGGGTGTCACCCAGGCTGTCCGGGCTCAGCGTGTGCATAACTGGACTTTCCAGCTTGGAAAACCCCCCAGGTCTCAAATGTATGATCTCATTCACCTGAGCAGAAAGTGGCTACAGCCAGAGACTTTGTCCGCACCAAAGATTGTGGAACGTGTTGTAATGGATCGGTTTTTGAGAGCTCTTCCTACTGCCATCCAAAAGTGGGTAAGCCATGGAGACCCAGAGACGGCCGATGGTCTTGTTGATCGTGTGGAGAAATACTTGGCTACAGAGAACCTGACGGCCTCTTCCAGAGACACTCGGACTTTCCACCCTAAGACCAGACCATCCCCAGGGGCGGATAAGAGGATTCCAAGGGGTAAGGGTGGAGAGAGTGAGAGGGTGGGAGCTCTACCCCAAGTTTGGCGAGAACAGCCTGGGAAATCAGCGGCTCAAGAGGCGGCAAGAAGGATCGTTTGCTACCGCTGCCGGCAAGCGGGACATATTGCAGCCAATTGCCCGGTTGTGGAGGAACCCATGCAGTGTGACTTTCTGACGGGCAGACGTCAGTCGCTGTGTGCGACAGTCGCATGCACTGCCATTCGAGGAACTGAGAAACATTTATGCAAAATGTGTGTTAATGGTAGAAATGTTGTGGTATTGCTGGATTCAGGTAGCCTTGTGACCCTGATAAAGGCTGAGTTAGTTAAAACAGAGGTCTTTGGGAATAGCAAGGTAGCTGTTATTTGTGTGCATGGGGACACCCGAGAGTATCCAGTGACTACAGTGTGTTTCGAGACCCCCAAAGGTACCCTCTCTCATCCAGTGGGCTTAGTATCTCAGTTACCGCATGACGCCATTGTGGGAAGGGATTTTCCGAAGTTCTGGGAACTGTGGGATGATCCTGAGCCCCCCACTGGTGCCCCTATGTACCAGGAATGTGATAGCCAGAACTCCCCTGAGAGTGGTGAGGACTCTCCGGAATTTCCCTTAACAGTATTGGCAGGGGAGACTCAAGAAACTGGAGAGGAGCCCACCTCCTCAGACGAAAACCTACCGTCTGTGGAGTTTTCTGATCTTGAGGTTCACAGGGAAAACTTTGCCACAGAACAGTTGAAAGACCCCGCCCTAATAAAGGCACGGGAAAACGTAGTGAAAATAGATGGCGAGTTAGTGAACCCAGATAATACCTGCACTTACCCATACTTCAGCGTAGAGAAGGACCTACTGTATCGGGTGGCAAAAAGGGCAGAAGAAACCGTTGAGCAGCTTGTGGTGCCCAAACCTTACAGGAAGTTGGTGTTGGAGTTGGCCCATGGGCACATTCTTGGAGGTCATCTGGGGACAGAGAAAACCCGAGAGAGGGTATTACAGAGATTCTATTGGCCGGGGGTGATGAAGGACATAGAAAATTATTGTTCCTCCTGCCCTGTGTGTCAGAGGTCGGCCCCGATGCCACATTTCCGTAGCCCGCTGGTCCCTCTACCCATCATTGAGGTCCCGTTTGAGAGGATCGCCATGGATTTGGTAGGGCCTATAATCAAGTCCGCTAGGGGGCACCAGTACATATTAGTTATAATGGACTATGCCACCCGTTATCCAGAAGCGATCCCTCTCCGAAATACCTTGGGCAAAACCATAGCCAAAGAGCTATCTCTTGTGTTTAGCCGGGTGGGTATTTGTAAAGAACTGCTTACGGACCAAGGTACACCCTTTATGTCCCGGGTTATGAAGGAGCTGTGTAAATTGTTCAAAGTGACGCAATTACGTACATCTGTGTATCACCCCCAAACCGATGGGCTGGTTGAAAGATTCAACAAAACCCTAAAACAAATGTTGAAGAAAGTGGTGGATAGAGATGGAAAGGATTGGGACTGTCTACTTCCTTATTTGATGTTTGCTATTAGGGAGGTGCCCCAATCCTCTACGGGATTCTCCCCCTTTGAGTTACTGTATGGGAGACACCCAAGAGGGCTGTTGGATATTGCCAAGGAAACTTGGGAAAGTGAGAGTTCTCCCCACAGGAGTGTGATTGAGCATGTCGCCCTGATGCAAGACCGAATTGCACAGGTAATGCCCATCGTGAAGGAACATTTGGCCCAAGCGCAGTTAGCACAGCAGAGAGTGTACAACCGTGGAGCCAAGACCCGTACCTTTTCCCCGGGGGATAGGATACTGGTACTTGTCCCTACGGTTGAAAGTAAATTCCTTGCCAAATGGCAAGGCCCCTATGAGATAATGGAAAAAGTGAGCGAAGTGAATTACAAGGTCAGACAACCAGGAAGGCGAAAGCCCGAACAGATCTATCACGTTAATCTGTTGAAAGCCTGGAGGGATAGAGAGTCCCTAGTCGCAGACACTTGGTCACCAGCTCAAACTGGTTGCGTGATTCCTGAGGTTGGAATAGCAGCCACCTTGTCACAACCCCAACAACAGGAGGTTAAGGAGTTTGTGCTTCGCAACAAGGAGGTATTCTCTGAGCTGCCGGGACAAACATCTGGGGTAGAGCATGACATCATTACCCCGCCCGGTGAAAGGGTGAAGTTAAAACCCTATCGGATCCCAGAGGCCCGACGGGAGGCAATACGGGAGGAAGTTCAGAAAATGCTGAACTTAGGGGTGATAGAGGAGTCCCAAAGTGATTGGTCTAGTCCCATTGTGTTGGTGCCTAAACCGGATGGGAGCTGGCGATTTTGTAACGATTTTCGTCAGTTGAACAAAGTTACAAAATTTGACACCTACCCCATGCCACGTATAGATGAGTTGATCGACCGGCTGGGAACAGCCCGATACATGACGACTCTTGACCTCACAAAAGGGTATTGGCAAATCCCCCTGGCCAAGTCGGCCAAAGAGAAAACCGCATTTGTAACCCCAGACGGGGCGTTCCAATATAAAAGAATGCCGTTCGGGTTACAGAATGCGCCGGCCACATTCCAGCGGAAAATGGACCAGATGCTGAGGCCCCATCGGAAGTATGCTGCGGCTTACCTGGATGACGTAATTGTCCATAGCACAGATTGGGCCTCACATCTGCCAAAAGTGCAAGCAGTCCTGGACTCTGTTCGGGAAGCGGGGTTTACGGCTAACCCCAAGAAGTGTACCATTGGGCAGGAGGAGGCCAAATATCTTGGGTACACCATTGGGAGGGGAGTAATAAAACCCCAACTCAACAAAGTCGAGGCCATCCAGAGTTGGCCACGTCCCAACAGCAAGAAGCAGGTACGAGCCTTTCTGGGAATCGCTGGGTATTATCGGCGATTCATTCCCCACTTTGCTTCTAAGGCTGTGCCCCTAACCAACCTGACGAAGGGGAAAGGGTCGGTCATGATTAAATGGACCCCCGAGGCTGAGGCAGCATTCCAATTCTTGAAACAAGCCTTATGTAGCCAGCCAGTGTTGTACTCACCCGACTTCTCTAAAGACTTTGTCGTACAAAGTGATGCGTCAGATGTGGGGTTAGGAGCAGTATTGTCCCAGGTCTGGAACGGGGAAGAGCACCCAGTCATTTACCTCAGCAGGAAGTTGAAGTCCCATGAGGTAAATTACGCCACCGTTGAAAAGGAGTGTTTAGCGGTGAAGTGGGCTCTAGATTCCCTTCGGTACTACCTGCTAGGTAGGCACTTTGACATGGTTACGGATCACGCTCCGTTAAAGTGGATGGCTCAAAACAAGGAAACAAATAGAAGAGTGAATAGGTGGTTCCTGGCCCTCCAGGAATTCAACTTCACAGTAAAGCATCGCCCTGGCGTTCAAATGGGGAATGTGGATGCTTTGTCTCGAGTACATGAATGCCTGATTGCTGGTGTTCCAACCCCGAGGTTAAAACAAGAGGGGGGGGGGTATGTGACAGCAGGAAGGTAAAGTCACCTGGTTGCATCCAGGGGGTAGATATATTTCGCCCAGATTCAGGCTTTACGCCGACTTATACAACTAGGTGGAGAGTTGTATAAGCCCAGCTGAGGCTAGTAGGCTCATGGATGACTCATACCTCTAGGGAGAGTGCTGGGCGTCGTGCGGACAGGGAGTTGATGAGACCAGCTGAAGCTTGTCAGCTCATTTAGGCCTCTATAAGAACTCCCAGCTTCATTAGATGTTAGCTCATGCCTGGAACCAGACCTGTGTGGACTGTCTAGGGAGAGTGAACCCCTGTGCGGTGAGACAAAGCCTGTGTGGCTATTTGCTTGGACATTTAAAACCAGGGACTTAGGGACTAGGACAGCACTAGGCTGATCCCAGTTGTTAGTTAGGAAACCTGTATGTTTAGTCAGAGGTCAAGTTGACCAGGATTTATTTTATTTATGTTTCTTTTGCTTTGCTGTGTTTTGTCACTGTAAATAGAAAATAAACCGCACCTTTTTGATTTTGAAAACCACAACCTCCGTTTGCTGGGCCTGTTTTTGTGTGGGGAGCCCATCCCGGGGGTCACACACACCCGCTGCCGAGCTAACCCCCTCACAATATATATATATATATATATATATATATATAAAAACATTTTTTTGAATTTATTTATATATTGTTTCACATCTTTTATAAATATGGTCTGATTTGCACATATGATGTTTATTAGTGATGTTTATTAGTGTACATGGATTATCACTTTCACTGAACACGCAGAGGATGTTATGATGTAAAACACTATATACACATATTTTTATTTACAGTTTTGGCAGCGCCATTTTACCCCTCCCCTATCTCTACCTATATAATAACTGCACCTAGTGACGTTTTTGGGGTAGGCAGCAGCCACAATTATCTCCTGATACTTACTTTAATGCAGGATTTACTATTTATAATTATTTAGCAGTTTATATTTACTAAAATAATTGCATTTCCATGTTCTCTGTACTTTGGGAGACCAGATATAGTGAATGCCAGGTCCTGGGTTTAGTAACACTTTAATCTACTAGTTCATCTCAAACTACTCTCTCAACAGTTTGACAATGACTCTGTCCAAAGATGACTATGCTCCAGAGATACAGTGTAGTAAGCATAGGCACCCTGAGACAGGAGGTTTGGTATTATCAGGATTACCAGTTTGCAAGAAAGGAAAAAAATCCTGATAAAAGAAAAGTACTGTACCACTACGTCTAAGGACTGGTAATCTGCAGTATGTTAGATTTTTGTTCTTGGGTTTAAATACATAATAAAATAGTGAATGGATCTTTGGTGACTATTTAACCACTTAAGCCAAAGACCAGAGCACTTTTTGCGATTCGGCACTGCGTCGCTTTAACTGACAATTGCGTGGTCATGCGATGTGGCTCCCAAACAAAATTTACGTCCTTTTTTCCCCACAAATAGAGCTTTCTTTTGCTGGTATTTGATCACCTCTGCGGTTTTTATTTTTTGCGCTATAAACAAAAATATAGCAACAATTTTGAAAAAAAAGCAATATTTTGTACTTTTGCTATAATAAATATGACCATTTATTTTTTTAAAAGGCAAATTTTTTCTCAGTTTAGGCCGATATGTATTCTTCTACATATTTTTGGTAAAAATAATAGCAATAAGCGTATATTGATTGGTTTGCGCAAAAGTTATAGCGTCCACAAAATAGGGGATAGTTTTATGAAATTTTTATTATTTTTTTTGTTTTTTACTAGTAATGGCGGCGATCTGCGATTTTTATCATGACTGCGACTTTATGGCAGACACATCGGACACTTTTGACACATTTTTGGGACCATTGTCATTTTTACAGCGATCAGTGCTATAAAAATGCACTGATTACTGTGAAAATGACACTGGCAGTGAAGGGGTTACCCACTAGGTGGCGCAGGACCCGCGATCGCACTCACAAACCTCGCTGCCTGTGGCGCGCGCCTGCCCACAATGCCCGTCTTAAAGGCGACGTACAGGTACGTTTATCTGCCTGTACGTGCCATTCTGGTGACGTATATCGGCGTGAGCCGGTCGTCATGCGGTTAACAGACCATCAATGGATGTCTTCTCTCTACTTGCATATGGGTAATTCAGTTTATTACGGTATATTGCTACTTCCTTGAAAAAAATCCTGCTTCATACGTTTATATACTGCTATATTCTCCTGACTTTTTGTTGTTTAGGTTTCTGTATCCTGAACACATGAATAGGGACAGAACTTTATGTCTCCATTAACCAAACAGTTCTATTCTTGGTTGAGGCTTTAGTGTGGCCATGCACTTGCAAGGGCCCTGTAGGGTGACTCCAGTTGTACATAATAAGAGGTTTAGTGTGCAGCCATGTGTTATTAATATCTAAATTCCACTAGCCTACAGGATGTATGTTATGTATTTATTAACAGATTTAGGGAAATTCCATTCATTCTTGGTAATGTTTGCAAGAAGTGATTGTGAACTAATATAACTAAACACATTTTTCAAACATTTGAACATCACCAGCTAAAATAATTTCCACAAATAAGATCTATTTTATTTGTGGTTAAAACATACACTAACAGTATATATTTTATATTAATGGCACCAACACATTGCCATATATTACAGTAAATGTAAACAATTTGACACTAAATCTATTTTTAAAGTGGTTTTAAACCTCAAGCCTCGTACACACGGCCGAAAATCTCGTCAAGAAAAAACACGTTGTTTTTCTTGACGAGATTCTTGGACAAGAAACTTGTCCCGGCCGAGTGTACACACGCTCGATTCAAAGAACCCGCGGTTCTTTGAATGGAGCGAACGCGGTGACGTCATCGACTACGACGAGTGTGCGCTCGTCACATTCAATGCCGTCGCCGCCATCTTGCTACACCCTATCTATGCCTAGGAAGCTACCGCGCATGCGTCGAAGTCATTTTGAGCATGTGCGGGCTTCCCGGAGGACAGGTAAGTGTACACACACACAATTTTCTCGTCGAGAAATAGGCTGAAGAGAATCTCGACGAGAAAATAGAGACCAGGTTCTCTATATTTCTCGTCGAGATTCTTGTCGGTTTTCTTGACGAGAAACCATACACACGAACGATTTTCTCGGCAAGAAAGCTATCTCGGCAGTTTTCTTGTCGTTTCTTGCCGAGAAACTTGTTCGTGTGTACGAGGCTTCAGACATGAAATATGCACAAAGCATATACCTTAATAGTGTGTACTTGTCTAAATTAAGAGCATCAGGGGGTTGATTTACTAAAGGCAAAAAGACTGTGCACTTTGCAAGTGCAGTTGCTCCAGAGCTTAGTAAATGAGGTAAAGCTTCACTTTGCAAAGCATACCCAATCACGTGCAAGGAAAATATAAAAAAAATGCATTTTTGCTTGTGCGTGATTTGATGATGGAAGTCAGCAGAGCTTCTGCTCATTTACTAAGATCTGGAGCAACTGGTCTTGCAGTGTGCAACTGCACTTTGCAAAGTGCACAGTCTATTTGCCTTTAGTAAATCATCCCCTAATTGTAATTTCTCTCTGCTGCCATTATTCTGCCTTTAGAATGATTCACTTCTGACAAGCTTTTCTGACACCAAGAGAAAGAATCTCCAGTTGATTGACACCCTCAGCTCTGTTCTTGTAAAGAGTAGTGTTTTCTTAAATGCCCAGGCCCATAGTCAGTGGGTAAGAAGCTTGCTCCCAGTCCTCTCCAAAAGCCCTTGTCCTGGCTAGGTCTGTCACAGGCTGTACAGCAGGGAAAACTGCTGATAAACAGGTACAACGTTTGTAGGATGATCTGTTTAATCTCAGTGTACCACTTCAGGCCAGTTACTTTGCTGGGCATATATAAGGGTTTATAACCATTTTAAAGTCAGCTTTATTCTTTAGGATAAAACTATTATATTACTTCTCTTTCTAATATTAATTACTATATTTACAGTAAAAGCAACAAATTATCCAAAAGTATAGTTAGTGATAAATGCCTTGGCCTAGCTCAGATACAGAGGATTTGGTAAATTCACAACTCCCTGTGTTGACTAAGGGCAATTGCTGGTTCCAATTTCGTAATTTTTTAAAAAGGTGTGTTTACCAGGAACCAACAGCGTAAAGTAGAACTATAGTCTTTTCCACTTCTGTAATGCGGTGTCTACAAGTTCCCGAGCTGGCAGCTGACATCTTCAGCTGATTTTCTTCCCCATTCAGATCTTCGACCACTTTGATTGGCTGGACCAGGATGACATAACTCCTGCACATGTACAGGAGTTCATTAATTTCGTCAAATGCTGGAATTGTACACTGAGCTGCGTGTGCTAAGTTCAGTGTGCATTGTGAGAATGCATAAAGGAGATACGGAATAATGCTTCTGTACTAAAACTGCTTTCCCATGTTTACTTCATAAATGGAGTTTTGCTTTTAAGACAAACAGGTCAAATTTATATTTTTGGGTCACATGAAACATTCTTGATGTTGACACTACCACTGATCTAAAGGAAAATTGAAAAAAGACATACAGGGGCATCTCATAAAATTAGAATATCATCAAAAAGTTCATTTATTTCAGTAACTCAATAAAAAATTTGAAACTCATGTATTTTATATTGATGCGTTACACACAGAGTGATATATTTCAAGCATTTCTTTCTTTTAATTTTGATGATTATGGCTTACAGCTAGTGAAAATCCCAAATTCTGTATCTCAGAAAATTAGAATATTACATAAGATCAATAAAAAATGCATTTTTAATACAGAAATGTTGGCTTACTGAAAAGTATGTTCACCCCTTCAGCTAGAAGAGCCAGAGGATGAATGTTAGTCAAAGGGGATGCTAGAGAGTGTCCTGAAGATAAACAGTTTCATCAATACTGCTGTCAGAGCAAGCAAAGGACTTATTTCTCCCATACCAGTGTAGTATGGCATAACAGCAAATATGTTACCACATCTAACCTGTGAGGCAGAGTGAGAGTTGTCCACAATTGTAATTAGTTCCAGTTGGAGTATCACACTATTACATTCTCCTATCTAAGTTCCAACAATAAATACCAAAAAAAAAAACCCTGGATTGAATTTTGTAAACGAGCAGATGAGAGAATGGGCGGTTGTGTGAAAACCCTTAATAACAGTCCGTGATGACTTGGGGAGCCATGTCATCTGCTGGTGTTGGTCCACTGTGTTTTATCTAGTCCAAAGTCAGAGCAGCCCTATACCAGGATATTCTAGAGCACGTCATGCTTCCCTCTGCTGACCAGCTTTATGTAGATGCTGATTTCATTTTCCAGCAGGACTTGGCACCTGCTCACACTGCCAAAAGTACCAATACCTGGTTTAATGATCAAGGTATCACTGTGCTTGATTGGCCAGCAAACTCGTCTGACCTAAACCCCATAAAGAATCCGTGGGGTATTGTCAAGAGGAAGATGAGAAACATCAGACCCAACAATGCAGACAAGCTGAAAGCAGTCATATCAAAGAAATCTGGGCTTCCATAAAACCTTAGAAGTGCCACAGATTGGTTACCACTATGCCATGCTGCATTGATGCAGTCATTCATGCAAATGTAGCCCTGACCAAGTATTGAGTGCATACTATACTGTACATGGACATACTTTTCTGTAAGCCAACATTTCTGTATTAAAAAAATCTTTTTTTTGGTCTTATGTAATATTCAAATTTTCTGAAATACTGAATTTTGGGTTTTCACTAACTGTAAGCCATAATCATCAAATTTAAAAGAAAGCAATGCTTGAAATATATCATTCTGTGTGTAACGCATATGTAAAATATATGAGTTTCACTTTTTGAATTGATCTACTGAAACAAATTAACTTTTTGGTGATATTCAAATTTTATGCACCTGCATATGATGCAATCTATCCACCGTGTTACCACTGTGTTTTTTGTTTTTTTCTGAGCCCCCTTGTTGGAAGGCGCAACGTGTTTTTTTTGTTTTTATATTGGATATTTTTGGGCTGTTGAGACCAGGTTATACAGAAGACATCTGGATAAGGCTGCGGATAGCCTGGAATGCCAGCAAAGCAAAATTAAATGTGAATTCATCTTCTGAAGGATGTCCTCACATAGGCCTCCTGATGTGATATATGGGGGGTAGAGGAGCATCAGCTAAGACCCATGGGGAGGTGCAAATGAAAATTACTGATTTCCCGACTTACAACAACATCAAAGGAACAGATTTGTACTAGAAGTTGACCTGGCTCAAAGCCGGTGTTCACAGACTAATGCGGAAGACAGTAACATACTTCCTGGAAGATTTTTGGGGGAATAACATACATTCTGGTGATTAGAAAGAATGACCCCTTATAGCTTTTCATTGGACAGAGGACTACACGGTGGGCAGAGGCTGTTTGTGTGGGTTGTGTCTAAGTGTGCTTTAAAAATTGAAGGAAAATGATGAGGCCCCCTCTTTTTCCATTAAGTCAAGCCGGGAGACACAGAATACTGAGGACAACCTTATGTAAAGTATCACCTATGCTATGCTCTTTTATTGCCCTGTAATATTCATAGTTTTCTATGGTAATTTTTGTAATTTCTTTGTAAATAAACCAGACCTTTGCTTATTTGAGCATTGTATTTATTTTTATAGCTAATATTGTTATTATATCATCACCATTAGTATTATCAGAGCTTGGATAGACTAGCTAATTATAGGAACAGACAAGATAATACATAGTTATACATTAATTAGGGGGAAACCAAAACCACCCCTATCTTCGACCACTTTGATTGGCTGGACCAGGATGACTTAAAGTGGAGTTCCACCCTCTTTCACAACTTAGCTGCATCCCCTGTAGGTCTGTCCCCTTATATTGATTTGGCATATAAATAAAAAAAATTTGTAAAGACTCACTGTTATATCTTAGTCCCTTCCTCGTTCCGGCCGCGGCCGCAGCGGCCTCAGTGCGTCATCCACGGACCGCTATGCCTCCTGGGAGATGTTTGTCATCAACCCCAGAAGGCATAGCCGTCCCTGGGCCATAGCATCGCGTTATTTCGAAACCGGAAATGACGTGATGCAAGGCGACGCCCGACGGCATTTTAAATGAGGGCAACCAGGCTATTGTTACCAGTGTTCACCTAGCGTCCCTAGCAGTGAGATCGTCGGTGGAGGATAGCAATGTGCTGTGCTGGGGGACATGTAATGTTGGCAATATGCTGTGCTGGGGGACATGTAATGTTGGCAATATGCTGTGCTAGGGGACATGTACTGTTGGTAATGTGCTGTGCTGGGGGATATGTAATGTTGGCAATATGCTGTGCTGGGGGACATGTAATGGTGGCAATATGCTGTGCTGGGGGACATGTAATGTTGGCAATATGCTGTGCTGGGGGACATGTAATGTTGGCAATATGCTGTATTGGGGGACATGTACTGTTGGTAATGTGCTGTGCTGGGGGACATGTAATGTTGGCAATATGCTGTGCTGGGGGACATGTAATGGTGGCAATATGCTGTGCTGGGGGACATGTAATGTTGGCAATATGCTGTGCTGGGGGACATGTAATGTTGGCAATATGTGATGTGCTAGTGCCATGCACTGTGCACTGGGGTACTGGGGTAATGCCATGTGCTGGGGCAATGTGATTTGGTGGCGGGGCGATGCGATGTGCTGGGGAGATGCGATGTACTGGGGCGATGCGATGCAATTTGGTGGGGGGGCGATGCGATGTGCTGGGGCGATGCGATTTGGTGGGGGGGCGATGCGATGTGCTGGGGCAATGTGATGCAATTTGGCAGGGGGCGATGCAATTTGGAGGGGGGCAATGCAATCTGCTTAGGCGATGCAATTTGGTGGGGGGGGCGATGTGATGTGCTGGTGCGATGTGATGCAATTTGGCGGGGGGCAATGCGATTTGGCGGGGGCAATGCAATGTGCTGGGGCGATGCAATTTGGTGGAGGGCAATGCGATGTGCTGGTGCGATGTGATTCAATTTGGTGGGGGGCAATGCGATGTGCTGTGGTGATGCGATTTGGTGGTGGGGCGATGCGATGTGCTGGGGCGATGCAATGTGCTGGGGCGATGCCATGTGCTAGGGCAATGAGATCCAATTTGACGGGGGGCAATGCAATTTGGCGGGGGGCAATCCAATGTGCTTGGGCGATGCGATTTGGTGGGCGATTCGATTTGGTGGGGGGGCAATGCGATGTGCTGGGGCCATGCAATTTGGTGGGTGGGCGATGCGATGTGCTGGGGCCATTCGATTTGGTGGGGGGGTCGATAGGATGTGCTGGGGCCATGCGATTTGGTGGGTTGGCAATGCGATGTGCTAGGGCGATGCGATGCAATTTGGCGGGGGGGGGGGGCGATGCGATGGGGGAATATTTACTAAATTTTAACGATTATCTATATAACATAGACAAAGTTGTTTGTGCAAATAGTTGTAAATAAGCAGTTTTTTTAATACTCCCACCATCCCAACACATGAACACATGCCCCATTTTTCAACATTATTATGCACAGTTTAAACTTCATAAAGTCAGCTTCAATATATCTAGATGCATGTGTAGCGGGTACCCCAAATTTGGGGGTCGCTATGTTCTAAATTTAGGGGTAGTATGAGCCATAATTGGCTCAAGTTCTCTAATTTTGCTAGGTATGGACTCTATTCTGCTATGGTGTTGCCTGGCATATGGTTCCCCTTGTCCTGTGGTGGCGCTGTTGCCCAGGTCTTGGGTTGAACCACAGGTGGCATTGTGGTGTGATTGGGTGTCCTCTCTTGGCTACCGTGTGGTGGGCGGGGTTTCGCCTGCTGTGCATGCCGGGAGAGGGTAGAAAAAGGGCAGACGCTATGATCTAAGGGGAGTGGAGTGTGCCCCATCCGGGGGTGCGTGAACTGGCCGAGGAGTCTCGGGCACCTTTAGTCCGAGGCTACAATGTTCCAGGTAGGCCCAGTACCTTCAACTGGATCTACAGCCAACACACTGGAGTCCCAGGGAGCCCGTGTGAGGGTGGCCCACTCTGAAAGAGATTTCACGATGAAGGAGAGGCCTGGTTACCTATCAGAGGAAGGATTCGTGAGTTGCAGAATAGCCCCTGTAGTGTGTCCCACTGACACCTATGGTCTCTACTAATCTACAGGGTTTTTGTTCAGAAGTCATAATTCAATCATTAAGCATTCTGTGGCAGAGGATCTCTAGGACTTGTCCGTGAATGGGATTAAATTTAAGTAGCAACTGGTCGTGCTTCATTCCGGCTGCTAGAACTGTGAGAGGGATCTATCCGGGTGGGCAAAATTCATACTCAGGCTTGAGTGAAGAATAGGGTAACTGGGTGCCGCATGCCTGACCCTACCTACTCTGTCGCTATCTTCAACCTGTTCCCAAATCTGTTTGAGCAAGATAAAAATTAACTTGCCTCTTTGAAGTTTAAATACAGTTTGGACATTGAGTTTCTTTGGGGAAAGAACACAGACTTTTCTCTACATTCTAGGGACGAAAACCAGTGAACGGGAGGTAACTCGCTGAAGGACCCAAAAATAAAGAACACTGCTCAACCTTCTAAACCGGGAGGATTCGGGCATGTGGCACGGTGTGCTTTTATCCCTGCAAGGAGAAGGTAAGCAGGAGAAAAGGGTTCGTGTGCTACACATAAATGAATTTTGTTGCTGAGATTATTATTATTTTTTTAAATGAAAAGCTGTACAGAAAAAAGTAGCCGCTGAGTGTAGATATGTGAGTGTGTGTGTGTATGTATGTGTGTATATATATTATATATATATATATATATATATATATATATATATATATATATATATACATGTAGCGGGTATACACTTTTCCCTCTATTTAAAACTGGCAGAGACACCAGCGGTGTGCAGTTCCTTGCGGTCCAGCAGGTGGCGCTGTCGCCCTGGGCTGGGGTTGAACCATTGCTGTGTGCCTCCTTTTTGTCCTCCCTCGGCAGCGGTATGGTGGGGCGGGGAACCCGCCGTGCTTGCTGGGAGAGGGTATGAAGGGGCCGGCCATCTTTGTCACGGGGTCGGGTCCCAGGCACCTTCAGCCTGAGGGCGATGGTTCGTGTTGGTCCTCTAGGCGGCCTAGGCCTAGAGGACGTCCGGAGGTCGTGTTCCATCCCAGGCACCTTTAGCCTGGGGTGAGGTACTTGGATGGAGGTCTGGAGCTCAGTGCCTAACACTGAGTTCCGCGAGGGAAGGAGATCCTAGGGAACCCAGGGATTGGGTACCCGAATCTGGAAGGCGTAATGGACCGGGGGGAGCTACTCACTTGAAGACCGGGTGCAGCAGATTGCCAGTGACAGGTGAGCCTCCCATCGGAGACCGCCTGGAAGGAAATCCCCCCTCCGCTTGGAGACCTCAGCCCACTTTCATGGAGGAAAGTGGAGAGTTCATTGTGTCTGGGCCTACTCGCATCCACACCTCCTTGTTTGTTCTGTTCTTTAAGGGAGTCTAACTGATTATGCTGTTCATTCAAGAAGAATAAAGGAGTGTTGGACTTTAATGGTGTGGGGCTCTTTTCTGGTGGACATTGTTCAAGGTGACTCCAGGTGCACAACACTGACCCGAAGGTAGAGAAAGAACTTTGCAAAATCATATGATTAAGCACTGAATCGCAGTGCGAAACGTCAGCTCATACTTGCTGTTTTTTTGCTGTGGCATGCTGTTTGTGCTTTTGTTTTAAATAAAAGAACCTTTTTTGGAGTGCGGCTGTCCAAGCGTTTTCCTCAGATTTTTTGCATTGTCATATGCATTGCCTGCACCCACGGCTCTGGATCTTGTGAATGAGTCACCAGTCACATCTGAGCGGTAACTCTCTCCTTCAGAGAAAGAACTTTGCTTACAGTGCACAGACACCTGTGGTGAAGGCTTGGCGTGGTGACCCCGCTCCCTCCCCTCTGAGGTACCCCTAGACAAGAGAAAGACGAGCTGATGCAGAGAGGGGAGTGAGGAGGCCGCTACATACACATACACACAGAACAAGATAAATATATAACAAGAGATATATATATATATATTTCTTGAATAATATTCCTTGTTCTACATGCAGTATATTTACTGGTTCCTGGAGGGAGGAGGGGGAGGAGAGGTTTGCAACTTCCTCTGACACTGCCTTTGCTATGGAAACCTGACCTGAAACCTATTACACTGCTTGTGCAGCACTGAGCATGTGCGAGATCTGCAATGTTGAAATCCAGGAAGAAATACAGTCTGGCTTCAGATGCCCACACTTAACCACATGACGACTGCAGAATCTTGCTCCCTGGGGCGCGCTCCCGGAAATATCCATGACCGCCGGGTCCGGAAGACCCGGCGCATCACGGATCACGGTAAAAGGCCGCTGATCGCGGCCGTTTACCACGTGATCACTCCGTCAAATGATGGATCGATCACTTGTAAACAAACCAGCGTCATGTGATGACGCCGGTTCCTCTCACTCCTCTGTGTACAGATCGGTACATTGTGAGAGGAGAGGGGGAGGGATCGGATGGCAGCAGCGCTGCTCTGTGACAATTGCAGTCACAGATCCATCCCTCCATGCTCAGCCATCCCTGTAATACTCTGCAATACCCTGCATTACTCTGCAATATCCTGCAATACCCTGCAATACTCTGCAATACCCTGCAATACCCTGCAATACCTTGCAATACTCTGCGATACCCTGCAATACCCTGCAATACTCTGCAATACCCTGCAATACTCTGCCATACCCAGCCATACTCTGCCATACTCTGCCATGCCCAGCCATACCCAGCCATACTCTGCCATACCCAGCCATACCCAGCCATACTCAGTGATACCCAGCCATATTCTGCAATACCCAGCCATATCCAGCCATGCTCAGCCATAGTCAGCCATACTCGGCCATGCTCGGCCATACTCAGCCATACTCGGCCATGCCCGGCCATACTCGGCTGCTGTATGTGGCAAGGCTGTGGAAGTCTCCCACATGTGGTATCGCCATACTCAGGAGGAGTAGGAGAATCTATTTTGAGGTGTCATTTTTGGTATGTACATGCTATGTGTTAGAAATATTGTATAAATGGACAACTTTGTGTTAAAAAAAATTGCGTTTTAACCACTTCCCGCCCGCCGGCCATCATATGACGTCCTTGACTTGTGCGGGGATATCTGAATGATGGGTGCAGCTACAGGCATCATTCAGATATCAGCTTTTTTAGCCAGCGATACCCTACACCATAAGAACAATCATAGTGGCTGTTCCGCCATTTGATTGTTCTTACGGGAGGCGAGAGGGGGCGTCCCCCCCTCCCGCCGCCCTCCGGTGCTTCTAACGACTCACTGCTACGATCTAAGCCAGGATCGTTTTTTTTTTCCAGGCTTCCCAGCCTGTAAAGAGGACCTGTCATGCCATATTCCTATTACAAGGGATGTTTACATTCCTTGTAATAGGAATAAAAGTGATCAAAAAAAATATTTATGGGGAAAAAAGTGTCAAACTAAAATAAATACAGTAAAATGAACAATAAAAATAAATACATTTTAAAGCACCCCTGTCCCCGTGTGCTCGCATGCAGAAGCGAACACATACATAAGTCCCGCCCACATATAAAAACGGTGTTCAAACCACACATGTGAGGTATCGTTGTGAACGTTAGAGTGAGAGCAATAATTTTGGCACTAGACCTCCTCTGTACCTCAAAACATGTAACCAGTAAAAAAATTTAAGCGTCACCTATGGGGATTTTTAAGTACGAAAGTTTGGCACCATTCCACGAGCGTGTCCAATTTTGAAGGGTGACATGTTAGGTATCTATTTACTCGGCGTAACTTCATCTTTCACATTATGCAAAAACATTGGGCTATCTTTACCGTTTTGTTTTTTTTAAAGCACAAAACCTTTTTCTTTCCCCAAAAAACACATTCGAAAAATTCCTGCGCAAATACCGTGCAAGATAAAAAGTTGCAATGACCGCCATTGTATTCTCTAGGGTCTTTGCTAAAAAAACATATATAATGTTTTGGGGTTCTATGTAATTCTCTTGCAAATATATGATGATTTTTACATGTAGGAGAGAAATGTCAGAATTGGCCTGGGTGCTCCAGAATGTCTGATGGTGCTCCCTGCATGTTAGGCCTCTCTACGTGGCCACGCTGTGTAAAAGTCTCACACATGTAGTATCGCCATACTCTGCAGTAATAGCAGAATGTGTTTTGGGGTGTAATTTGTGGTATGCATATGCTGTGTGTGAGAAATAACCTGCTAATATGACAATTTTGTGAAAAAAACAAATAAATAAATAAATCTTGATTTTGAAAAGAATTGTGGGAAAAAATTACAACTTCAAAAAACTCACCATGCCTCTTTCTAAATACTTTAGAATGTCTTCTTTCCAAAAAGGGGTCATTTGGGGTATATTTATGTTAGGGTCTCAAGAAATTAGATAGGCCGTCAGTACTTCAGGTGTGATCAATTTTCAGATATAGGCACTATAACTTTCACAAAGACCAGATAATATACACCAATTTGTACTTATTTTTACCAAAGATATGTAGCAGTATAAATTTTGGCCAAAATTTGTAAAGAAAAATTACTAATTTGCTAAATTTTATAACAGAAACAAAGAAAATGCATTTTTTTTTACAGAATTGTCAGTATTTTTTCTTTTATAGCGCAAAAAAAAAAACCCAACGGTGATTAAATACCACCAAAAGAAAGCTCTATTTGTGGGAGAAAAATGACAAAAATTTCATATGGGTACAATGTTGAATGACTGAGTAATTGTCATTCAAAATGTGAGAGCACCGAAAGCTGAAAATTGGTCTGGTTAAGAAGGGGGTTTAAGTGCCCAGTGGTCAAGTGGTTAAGATGGCCCCGGTCTGCTGCTAGTTTATAAACTTTCAAAATGCTGTGATAACCTAACAAAACGGACCTTAGTTTACAGGCTAACTTTTCTAGAATACATTAAGCTTGTGTATTATATGGGTATTGAGCTGCGTGTGCTAAGTACAATGTACATTGTTAAAAAAAAAAAAAAAAAGTGAGAATGCTTTGCTGCAGAGGAGATACAGAATAATGCTTTTGTAATAAAAACAAAAAAAAAACAAAAAAAAAAAAACTGCACATTTTTATTTCATAAAATACGTTTTGCTTTAAAACAAACAGGTCAAATTAGTATTTTTTTGGTCACATGGAACCCTCTTGATTTTGACACTCCCACCACTGATTTAAAGTGTAACTATAAGAAAATTTAAAAAAAGACATATATGATGCAGTCTACCACTGCAGTTTTTGTTTTTTTCTGAGCCCCCTGTAACAGCTCTAATACTTATTGACCTGACAGTAAATGTGTTGGTTTTCCACTTCCTATAATAGCCCAAGCTGTCCAGCAAAAGGGGCAGTTAAAGGGTTTGAAAGAAACTATATTTGACTGTCTGAAATGCTTATAATGATCAGCTTTAATGCATTTGACTTACAGTGTTATTAAACCCAAAAGCAAAAATGTATTAAATTGCAGCTCACCAGTTCCTAAATGTGGTGGCTGCATTTTTTTTTTTTTTACGCTTTTCTTTCCTTTATTTTCACATGGTGATCTTAGTAAGTCAGTAATTTTTCTGCTTACTTTACCAGACCAAACTGCCAAGATAAAATAGCAGTTAGAGGGTTTAGAAAATCCATTCAACATTGACAGGTTGGTTTTCTTCATTTATGTAACTGTAACTGCTTATAAAGTGTTAGCTGGAGTTCAACTTTAATTTGTTAGTCCAGTCTGCTAATCTAACACTACCCTCTCCCCAGACTGACAATGAAGCAAGTCCAAATGTGTCTGCTTTACTACTTCATCTAGACATTTCTCATCTGCTTTAATCCTTTTGAAAAAATAAATACAGATCTCTTGGTTTAATTAACTGTGGGGCCAGGAAATGTTGTTTGCAGTCCATTGGAAAAGCATCATCTCAACAGCTGGCATGCTTTGTTTCAGGGGCTGACAGGCGATCGGGATTGATGTGGATTTACATACTGCAGCTGGTTAGCTTGATTGAAGATGGATTTACATCTTGGGGCACTTTTTTTTTAACAAAGGACTAACTAGGTGCACTATGTACCCCATACTCATTAATGTGGGGGAGTGGTGGACATTTGAGTGTTTCATTATTTTAAAGGGTGCCTGCATATTCTGATAATATACAATCCCAGACATCCACCAGGCCAGGGATAGGGTGAATAGGCCTTTCTCCCTATCAACATGGGGACAAGGTGCTTTGGTGGGGGGAGCCCCGGCAAGGTATTCGGCCTTTGCTGAGGACATGTGGCCTGGTGTTGTTTAGAGGGAAGGTTGCATTCTCACTTCCCCCCATTTTTTGGCAAGCTAGACTGCATGCTTAGACAAGGGTCATTGGTTGCTAGGATGCTGGTGGCTGGCTGACACAGTGTCCGTGGTTGGTAAAATACAGGCGGCTGCCAGCATCCTAGCAACCACAGATAATACAAACCTGCAGAGAAGGAATTTGTAATTTAGTGGGGATGGTCATACTGCTACTTAATGAATTACTTCTGGCTGTAGTAGCAGCCAGAGGTTTGCACAGACGAACAGGAAAAAATTGCCCATTTAGTTTAGCAACAAACTGGAAACTCATCCCTAAACGTAAATGTCAAAGTTCTAAAACTTGAGGACCTCAATAAACAAAATGCAGGTCATTCACTGATTTACAGTGCCTTGCAAAAGTATTCGCCCTCCTTGGGATTTTTCGTGTTTTGTTGCCTCACAACCTGGAATTAACATGGATTGCTTGAGAATTTGCATCATTTAATTTACAGAACATGCCCAAAACTTTGAAGATTTTTTATTTTTTTTTATTGTGAAGCAATCAACAAATAGGACAAAATAACAGAAAAAGTCAATGTGCATAACTATTTACCCCCCTAAAGTCAATACTTTGTAGAGCCACCTTTTGCGGCTATCACAGCTCCAAGTCGTTTTGGATAAGTCTCTATGAGCTTGCCACATCTTACCACTGGGATTTTTGCCCATTCTTCCTTGCAAAACTGCTCCAGCTCCTTCAAATTGGATGGTTTGCGCTTGTGAACAGTAATATTTAAGTCTGACCACAGATTTTCTATTGGATTGAGGTCTGGGCTTTGACTAGGATATTCAAACACATTTACATGTTTCCCCTTAAACCACTCAAGTGTTGCTTTAGCAGTGTGTTTGGGGTCATTGTCCTACTAGAAGGTGAACCTCCGTCCTAGCCTTAAATCACACACAGAGTGGTACAGGTTTTGCTGAAGAATATCCCTGTATTTAGCACCATCCATCTTTCCCTCAACTCTGACCAGTTTCCCAGTCTCGACGGCTGAAAAACATCCCCACAGCATGATGCTGCCACCACCATGTTTCACTGTGGGGATGGTGTTGTTTTGGTGATGTAATGTGTTGGGTTTGCGCCAGACATTGTGTTTTCTTTGATGACCAGTCTCATCAGACCAGAGCACCTTCCTCCATACATTTTGGGAGTCTCTCACATGCCTTTTCGCAAACTCAAACTGCCATTTTGTTTTTTGCTGATAGTAATGGCTTTCTTCTGGCCACTCTGCCATAAAGCCCAACTCTATGGAGTGTACGGCTTATTGTCATCCTATGTACAGATACTCCAGTCTCTGCTCTGGAACTCTGCAGCTCCTCCAGGGTTACCTTAGGTCTCTGTGCTGCCTCTCTTATTAATTCCCTCCTTGCCCCGGTCCGTGAGTTTTGGTGTGCGGCCGTCTCTTGGCAGGTTTTCTGTTGTGCCATGTTCTTTCCATTTGGTTATGATAGATTTGATGGTGCCCCTAGGGATCATCAAAGATTTGGATATTTTTTATAACCTAACCCTGACTTGTACAACATGGTCCCTTACTTGTTTGGAGAGTTCTTTGGTCTTCATGGCAGTGTTTGGTTAGTGGTGCCTCTTGCTTAGGTGTTGCAGCCTCTGGGGCCTTTCAAAAAGTTGTGTATATGTAATTACAGATCATGTGACAATTAGATTGCACACAGGTGGACATCATTTCACTAATTATGTGACTTCTGAAGGTAATTGGTTGCACCAGAGCTTTTTATGGGCTTTATAACAAAGGGGGTGAATACATACGTACATGCCAATTATATATTTTTTATTTTTGAAAAACAGTTTGGATTTGGCGACAGGGTGGTCAAGGCACAAAGTAGCATGGGTTCTGTGTGTCCAGGTTGTTGATAGCTACTCTTGGAGGTAGTCAGCAGGAGCTATTTCTAGCCTGTATACAGGAGGCTCAGAGGAGTTCTGAGGAGACACTGCATCTGGCAGCCTAAACACCTGTGGTATGATAGTAAAGGGCAGGACCCATAGAGCAGATTTGAAAAGTAGCAGTGTTGAGACTGAAGCCAGGGTGAGGTCATGCACAGGTAGTGGCAAGGAGTGGATGAGGAAGATGATGTCTGGAGCAGAGCAAAAGTCATATACAGGTAAGAGCCAAGGGGTTAATGAGAGAAAATTTGTCTTTGAAGCTGGGGTTATGCACAGGTGAACAGTACCGTTGGAGATGATAGAGAGGTCAGGAGCCAGACCAGGGTCATTCACAAAGGTTCAAATTGAAGCAAGGTCTTACAATAAGTTAAGGTCACAAACAGGACTCAGGCATAGAGAAGTTCAAGGGCAAGTCAAGTTGGTAACAGGTAATCATTGTAAACAGGTTAGGATATGCAAGAACAACGATCACAGACTAGCTGAAGTTCATCTAATAACTACCTTTCACTACTTGTTTTTTTAAATAGGGTATTTAGCACCAGTCCTGGAATTGGACATGCTCACTTGTGCCGACATCTGTGCAATGCATGTACTCTTGTTACCACAAAGATGTGCATGCTCATGCAGGGTACTGGCAGAAGTTCCCAACCTGAATATGAGCGCATGCAAAACTCTGTTCCTGGGTAGAGTCTTGACAAATCCCTTACATGTAAATTAATCTCTAGCTTGACTGAGACCAGACCATCTTGCTATTTTAGAAGAGATAAACTGTCAAGCTGTTGGCTTGTTTTTTGTGAACAGCAGTGGCTGCAGTGGAGCATGGTCATTCACAAAAGCACATGCCCACAGCAACACACATCACCTACTAGACTAGCCTCTCTCAGAGAAGTGTGGTATCTGGCTTGTGTTGCTGTGGGCTTGTGTTTTTTTGTGAATTATTGTAACCCTTTAGCTGCTGTTATTCACAAAATACAAGCAGATTAATACAGTATTCTTCTGTGAAATAGCAAGTTGCTGTTGAGACATTCTGGATTTAGATAACTTCGTTTTTTTTTTTTTTTTTTTGTATAAGGAGGAGGCACAGACAGGTCTGGAATATCTGAACTATTACATGGAGGGCAGCAGAATGTAGAGTGCTGGCTATAAATCCTTTAAATGAACACCCATAATTTGGTGTCAGCCTAGGGAGGAGCTTTAGCCAGCCCTGACAGTAATAACAAAATATCCTTTTATTTCCTAACCACTGTATAGATTAGAATAGGCACATGTGCACTGTACACTGGGTTCCCTGGGGAACTTTAACAAGCATTTCATATTTGTGGTGATACTTTATAAAATTCATAGCAGACATCTTGTAGTATTTGCTCTTAGGCAGGTTTTTACTTTTAAATATATACTGTACAGGCAAGTACAGTATGTGAAGTCTTTGTTTTTGTTTTTTTAAATACTGAAGATTTATGTAAGTCCCAGTAACATGGAGCAGATGAAAGGTAATACAGTGAGGAGAAGAAGATGTAGAAAAAGCAAAAGTTGAACTGGAAAAAAGGAAGCAGAATCTTTTACATTACCCTGTCAGGGGGTGAAAGGGACAGAAGCTTATACTCAGCCCTCAGACAGTGAGTGTGCTGAACCTTTGCTCTCATTAAGAGTGCCAGACACTGCTATTGACTGACAAAGGCGTTTGGGGAGCGTGTCCTTCCTTGGCACTGTGATTCCCACCACCTCCACATCATTACTGTGTTCTGTAGGGAAAAAAATGCACCAGTCACCAGGGGGGAACACGTTCTGACACACCTACAAGTGTCTGATAGTAGCAACACTTGAAATTCTTAGAACAGCAAAGATTGAGTTCCTCACATGCCAGAAAGCTAAGTAAACCTACTTATTTTACAGGGTATGGCTGTTGGGACATTTTCTACCCCTTGACAGGGTCCCTTTAACTGGTGAAACCAAGCAATATGTTCCTTTGAAACATGTATACTCACGTAAACAAAAGATGAATTCTGATAAGTTAACATGACCTACAGCACGTAACTGTGCACTGCTTTCATAGAACTGTTAGTACTATCTCTCCTTGTCTTCAATGGTTTGTATAAGAGAAAATAAATAAAACAACAAAATATAACAGTGTTTTTGCAAAGAATGTTAATGTACACATATTTGAGCATATCTGGGTTATGTTCATTTCTCTTGTTGCATACAGAGATATTTGGAAACATTTAACTGGAAAATTAAGATTTTTTTTTTAAAACAGAGTAAATGTTGTGCTGTGTGTGTAAGATAAACACAGGCATGTTTGCATTTTTCATCTGGCTCGCGCTGGGGTTTTCAAAGCTTCTAGGTTAAAAAGTTTAGTATCTCTTAAAGCCCACAAATCAGTGCATGTCTGGATAAATAAATACAGCATCAACCTTTAAACACAGTTCAAAGTACATTTCTAGTTAAAAATAAGAAACTTTAGCTTAATTTGCTGTGAAGATACAGTAATGTTGCTTGCAAATCTAATTCTCGTGGATATTTCTGTGCTGAGGAAAAATATTATTTTAATCAAGTTTTGGATGTCATTCCACAAATCTTACAGCTCCAAAACGTACTCAAGGATATAGCAAAACAGCATAATGGTTTATTGCGGAAAATAAAATTCCTTATTGGAGTGTGCATTTACTTGATAAATTCAAAGGATTAACCCCTATGTCTTTGTTATGAAATGGCAGCCAAAAAAAGAGAGAAAATTGCTCAGTCAAAACAAGTGTGAGCTTTAAATAAAATACTGTTTAATGTTTTTTTTTTTTTTTTAAAGCTTACCTTTATTTTATTTTGGTATGTTGAGATAACATTTCATAACTTACCGGTAATGGTTATGTATTATAAATTCAAAATGTGCTGTAAAATATCTACAGAATTAAATAAACACGTTTTTACTTTGTTGTTAAACATATTTATTTTGTATGAAAAAAAAAAAAAAATATATATATATATATATATATATATATATATATATATATACTGTATACAGTATATTAGAACAAGGAGCTGTTTTACTACTAATTACTGAGTAATGTCAAGCCTAGCCTAATCCACCCCACTGGGTCCCAAAAATGAGCAAAGAAGAAATGTTTTCCAGGAACACAACTGAGGATTTAAAATGAACACAGGGAAGTTAGTCAATTGAGACACAGGCATTGTCCTTTTCAGGCAAGGCTACCAGACAAAATGGTCTACATTAAAAAGTTCTGGTTATATGATGTTCTAAAAATAAACAACAAATTTTACTTACTGAATTAATTGTTAGCCTCTTAGTAAAAGACACATAATCTTGTTTGTAGTGGTACTCTAATGCTGATGTATGTACCCTTTCTTAGAACGTTTTCTAGAGGTTTTATGCTATTTAAGGCTATGTTTGATGGGAGCTGTACATCCATAAAAAGTTTTAGTAATGTGAAATTTGGCTCATTCCTGTCATCTAACACCGTCAAATGACAACATCAGTTACTCAAGGATAGTTTGATGGTTAGGCTATAAGACATTGTTAGAAATCCTCAGAATAACTTTTACAAAAGGTTGAAATTTGTTAATCTGCAGTGTGTGCAATTTATATGAGCATGAACACTAATGTCCACCTGCTTTCCTAATAAAATTGGCAGCTTTACCTACACAGCAGTGCATAAGGTTATCCAAGAAACTTAAACTATATCCCTAGCCATTTTTTTGGGGGGGGATAAAGTGTCCCAATATAGAGATTTATTTTTACTTCCTTTCTTTAAAGACTAATTTCACCTTTAAAAAAAAAGGACATTTTTTTTTTGCAGGTAAAAACATGTGCATTTATTATATTCTTTTTCTAAGAAGCCTACAGAGCATTGCAATCAGCAGATCCCAATTGCAAGTTCAGCTCCTGTCAATCTTGGTGCATGGTGCCGAATGAACCCTGGGTGATTTCAATGACCCACGTGCACTTGCACCCACATCTGTGTAATATTTGAAAACAGTGGCGCTGCCTGCACTGAGATGCACAGAACAACTGTGCATTCCCGTGTAGGTAAACACAGTCCTGGATGGGGCACAGATGTAATCGTCTCATGTGAACGAGGCCTTATTTCCTGTCCCTGAGACAACGTTTAGCAGAACAAATAGAGTGGCAAATCTTCCCAAGTTGGCACACTGACAGTAATAAAAACCTGACGTTTTTAATCTTTTTCCACTCTATCTAAAACAAAAAACTAACTATAATTATACTTAAAAGAGAATGCAAGATGCTAAATTTCAGACAATAATACAAAATATAAAGAGACAAAAAGGGTAAACGAAGACACCATGGAGTTCAAGACTCAAAAGATCATACAATAAACATTTCAGAACCTATGGACATAAGAGATATCTAACTATGGTTCTGGAGGAATCGCTTTAGGACAATAGTCAGAGTCGTCCCAAGCCTCCCAAATTTTGTTAAAACCGCAACATTGAATCATCAATTAATGCAATCAGGTGCTCCACCCTGCATATATTAGCTATAGTAGACAGGTGTTGGGAGTTTGTGGGGGGACAGGTAGTCAGCCAGCAACATGGTATGACTTGTTTTGCTGCAAATAAGATAAAAACCATCAGCTTCTTGCATGTTTGGAAGACCTAACAGATAATGTATGGGATTTAGGGGCATAGTTATGTTCAAGAGATTTTGCAAAAGGGTCTGGACATAAGCCCAGAAAGTTTTGATTATGGGGCAATCCCAAAATATGATAATGGGTACCTATATAATTTCTACATCTCTGGCACTGCCGGGAAGCTTCTGGGTTGCGAGCATGTAAAATAACTGGGGTCATGTACCAAAATAGGAGAATTTTAAAAGTAGTCTCTCTCTGCGCCACACAGCGCAAAACTTTAGAGGAGAATTCACAAATTTTACCCCATTCTACCAGGGAAGCAGGTTGCTGGAGTATACAAGACCATTTACTCCTATAGCAATGACTGGACTCAGTCAAGGGGGTAGCCTCGTGAAGGAGTCTTTATATAGAAGAAATTAAATGACGTTCAAATCCAGTTTTGTTTATCTAAAGATAAGATAGGATATTTGGTGGAGAAATGTTTTAAATTTGTAAATATGAGTAAAAAATGTTTTCGGAAGGAAACCCTTTAATTTTAAATGGCATGCACTTTTTTTTTTGTTTCAATACATTTTTATTGGATTTTTTTAGAAAAGATCAGACATATAAACATAGAAAAGCATCAATGCGTAGTAGTCATAAAATCAACATTGTATGGTAATGTACATATCGATCTGTATCAACATTGCAACATCTGAACAAGAGGATTCAAAAAATAGAAAAACAATTAAACATAAGGAACACAGTCAAGAAACTGTGTCATCGACCATTAGCGCATATGTATATACAACCAGAAAGTGTGTTTGGGTGTTCTGTGTATTTGCTTAGTTCCTATTGGGCCAGTTTTCAGTAATCAGATAAGGCAGGTGTAAACAGGTTTTGTACCACTCCTGCCAAAGTCTCCAGGTGGGTAAGGCTATATGGTACTTCCCATTAGATGAAGCAAAAAGCAAATTCCTAATTGGCATGAACATGTGCTGTTCTTATCACGTCAAGCTCGGGGTGCTAGGGTTTCTCCAGTGTCCAGTTAGTGTAAGGCATGCCATCAGAAAGATATGGCTCACCAAGGTTTTAGTAGCTGGAGGAACCATATCTATCTCCAGAATGGACTTAACACAGCGCACAACAATGATTCCCATCTGTGCATTGTTGTATACTGAAACTCATATGCGTTAAGTTTCACTAACAGGGTTTGTTGAGGTGCCATTCAAAATGATTAGCACTGCAACTCACCATACTGCAGATTTTGAATTACCATAATGCATTGATGTCAAACTAGCTTCAAGATTTTTTAGCTAAAGGCTCCTTTCACACTGGGTCTGATCAGGTCCATCTGTCCATTTTTTAGGCCAACTTGATTGGACAGTCCATTCACCCCTATAGACTGGTATGAGAAGTTGTATCGGTGGAATTGTCCTTATAAAGTGCCACATCTGAATAAGCTAAACACAAGAAAATAACCCCTAAATGGACTTTTAAAGCCCTGTACACATCGGATAACCTATGGATTTTCGTCCGATGGATTTGACCATCGGAAATCCGATGAAACTGTTTTTCATCAGTCTTGGCCACACACCATCAGTCAAAAAACCGACGGCAAGAAAACGACGGCACGTTCAAAACGTACGACGCGCTATAAAAGGGCCGAACAAATCTAATGGCGCCACCCCTTGGGCTGCTTTTGCTGATTTTGTGTTACCGCGTGCTAGTAAAAGTTTGGTGAGAGCCGATTCGCGCTTTTCAGTCTCCGTGCTTTGCAGATCGTTTCCTGGTGTTCAGTTTGTGCTTGTGGGTTTGTATTTGTGATTCAGTGCGTGCAGTCAGGTCGTTACTGCCTGCAGTGCCTTCTTGGCCATTCGTTTACTGTTTTTCAGATCGTTCTTTTCAGGCCTTGCTGTTCCACGGTGCATTCTGTTTGAGTGCGTTCTGACCAGCCGACCGGTTTAAAACCATGTTTGAAGTGCGTTCTCGTTCTCTAGCTCGTGCTGGCTTTGGGCTTGGTGTTGCAGTTAACACTGTAACCCGAGTTCAGTCTGTGAACAGTTCATGGACTAAGAATTGGTTGCTCCAGCGGGACCAATTCTCTCATATGCCTCTGCTGCGGGAAATCCATGAGAATAACCCTGATGATTTCAGGAATTATCTCAGGATGACGGACCCCGTATTTCACCGTCTGTTGGATTTGCTGTCCCCCTATATCACGAGGCAGGACACTGTGATGCGCCAGGCCATCACTGCCGAGCAGAGGCTTATTGCCACGTTGAGATACCTGGCCACTGGGGGAAGCTTGCAGGACCTCAAGTTCACGACAGGCATCTCCCCCCAGGCTCTCAGGATCATTATCCCTGAGACGTGTTCGGCCATCATTCAGGTCCTGCAGAAGGACTATATGAAGGTAATTATGCTCCTTTAACCTCACATTATCTGTTTTTATTCTTTTTGAATCTTCTCTTTTTTTTTCCTCAAATATGCCTGTCTGTAATATCCTGGTAATGTCCCCATTTTCCCCATGCCTTTTTTTACCTGTAAAGCCCTTTTTGGGCCCTACATGCCTATTTCCCTTCACAAACCTCTCCAGCATGCTATCGTGGGCGCAAACCCAGCTAGCCTTCTATTTTCCTTTTCATTTTTGGGGGGTCATAGCCCTCGTAGTTTGACAACCCCCCCCTAAAGATGTTAAAACATTTTTAGTTCTCAATCAAGCTCAGCAGAGTGGTAGAGCGTTTTTTTGGATCCCCACAATCACCTTAGCCCCCCCCACCTTAGATTATTTTAGAATGTCCACTCAGCGGGGGTGAGGCATCTGCTTAGTGGGCCTTTGTTTATTGGTAGGAAAAACTCCCTTAAATAATAATGTTAGAATGATGTTGGTCACAAATGTTTTTGTGTGTAATCTGCTTGCACTGTAAACATAAACCATACTAATGTCTTCTTTTTGTTTGACTCCACAGTTCCCTAGCACACCACAGGAATGTCTGACTGTGGCCTCCCAATTTGCCCAGCGGTGGGATTTCCCCAACTGCGGAGGGGCAATTGATGAGAAGCACGTCCACATAGTGCCGCCACCCCCGTTCGGGGTCATACTATTTCAACTATAAAGGTTTTAATAGCATAGTGTTAATGGTGGTGGTGTCGGCACAGTACGAGTTCCTATATGTGGACGTGGGGAAGAACAGCCGGATGTCCGATGGCGGATCATTCGTGGAGACGGAGTTCGCTCACCATCTGCAGGCTGGGGGTCTTGCACTGCCTCCAGATGCAGAGAACGTTGAAGGGTTCCCGTTCGTTTTCATTGCGGATGAGGCTTTTGGACTAGGACCACACCTGATGCGGCCGTTTCCCCAACGCACCCTCACCCCGGAGAGGAGGGTTTTTAATTACCGGCTGGCCAGAGCCCGGAGAGTTGTGGAGAATGCCTTCGGGATAATGGCCAGCCGGTTCCACCTGTTCCAGACAGCGATACATTTGGCGGATTATAAACTGAACCACATCGTCTACTGCTGCTGCTTGTTGCACAATTTTCTACGCAAATTTGTGACAAATTATGTCTCATCGTTTGGGCCTGAGGCCGGTCCATCAGAACTGATTAATCTGACCGGCCTCAGCACTGCCCGTACTGGCTTGGCCCCCCAAAGTGCCCGTGAAGTACGCCAGAAATACGTAGAGTACTTCACGGGTAGGGGGGCCATCGCAATGCCAGACCACATCTGACCGAGGATTTTACCTTTTTAAAATAAAACAAAAAATTTGAATTCCTACAAACTTGTGTTGTCATTCTTGTATTTTGGGTTTCTGTGTCTCCCAGGTTCTAGTAGTGCCAAGTGTATTTGTCCTTAGTAAATAGCCTCAAAACTCAGAGGGAAAAACACTGTTTTTGCATCTTCAGAACTGCTCTTGAGCATAGAAAGAACAAGGCACACCTTTTTTAGACTTCCCAAATGTTTTTATTGATTGCACCACATTTTTTTATTGTTTTCGAAATACTAGCCTTTTTTTTGTGGTGCGGCTTTATTTGCAGAAACATGCATGGGTCGAAAGCCATTTTTTTTTTCAAAAAAAGTAAGAAAATAACACAGTGAAAAATACAAACAGGAGATGGGGGGATGTTACCCCTGATCCATCCCAAATGTGAAGAACCACACTTTATCTTTGGGGTTTAAATGGGTATCTTCAACATGATCCCATGGCTAAGGTAAACATGTGCTATCTGCCATCATGGGGGATCAATGGACGTGCTTTGGGGGTGAAAACCCTTCCTCTCACCTACTTGAGGAGGGAGGAAGAGGTTGCACCCCCAAAACAGGGACATAGATATCCTGTGACGGCAGATAGCACATGTTGAGTCAGTGTGTGCATCTTCACATTTGGGCTGGTGGAAATCCCAGAGATAATTTCAGACGCATAACAAAACACACAAAAAGGGGGGGTTCACACTATTCTCCCCAAAATATCTATCATGTTTTTATATTTTTGCTCAATCACAATCATTCTCTTTCTCATAATGTCCATTTCGCTACTGCATTCCATGATTTCCTGAATGATTATTTTGGCGCTGGCACTCGAGAATGGCGGATTTGGACTTCCTGACACACCCCCACGTTCAGTCCCTAAAAAGAAACCAAAATTTTTAAACTAGGCAGGCCTACATCTGTATTTACCTTGAAGTTGTGGTGACAGACACTGACCTGTTGTGCTGATAAGCTCCACCTCTCCTTCCTCCACCTCCCCTTCCTCCACCTCTGCTTCCTCCACCTCCGCTTCCTGAACCTGCTGATCTTGGTCTGCTTTGGGATCTTCGGGGAGTTTCTGTGGTGTTGGGTTCCTCGTCTCCTGAGCATGGTGTCCTCCCAGTCTCCTCTCCCCTATGGGAATTTAAAAAATAATGTATACTTTAGCACACAGACTTTTTTAAGGCCTGCAAAGGGATTCTCAATGTTTTGAAGTGGGGTACAATTGATATTTGGCCCTGAGTTCCAACATGAACATATGTGATCTTGCAAACTCAACAAAGCAACATGTTATTTTTGAGGACACTCACAAATACACTTGGATAACCACCAAGGTATCCACTGGACCACCTGTGTGTGACACCGTTAAGAAATTTGGTCATGTGGCCCAGAGTATAGTATCTTGATGAAGAACAAAAAAGAGTACACAACTGCTGGAGTGTCATCTCCTTTACCCAGAATACAGATTATCCTTTCATTCACATTCTAGTTTTCCTTACAACACATCATCTAGCCAACAATGTGTAGATAAACATTGTTGAAGTAAAATGAGGCATGCCCACATGTAGTTTACGTGCATATGTGCCAAACATGTTTGGGGGAAGAGCAGCAAGTTTTTGGTCAACACATTTTGCAAATAAGTGGACTCTCCACTTAACATAAAAGATGAGATTTAAAAATGTGAACCCAGTCAAGCCAAGCACATGTTGCAAAACATGGAAGAATACATATTACAATGTGAAAGAACACAGTAAAATAAACTTACTTTTTTCTATGCTTTTTAAAAGCTTCTTATACTGCTCCGGCTCCCTGATCTTGAGGTCAGACCACCTTTTACGGAGTTGTTCCTTGGATCTCCTGACCCCATATTTTTTATAGAGACTCTTCGCCACTTTGTCCATAATTTGTGACTTCCGGAGATTAGGGGTGTCGTATGGGCCATGCTTGCCGTCGTAATCCTTCCTCCGCAGAATGTCCACCATCTCCGCCATCTCTGAAAAATACATATTAGTCGCCTTGTATCTTTTTTTACAGGATCGGGACGTTTCCGCCTCCGGGCTTTCCTCGTCGGTAATTTCTACTAAAGAAGCCACCTGTGTCTGCGACATGTCGCCGTCTCACACTGTGCGCCGATCGTTAAGGGGCGGGGAAATGCTGAAAAAGTCCGTCATGGGCGGGCGACGAGGGCGGAGTTACACGCATGCGCAGAGTATCAAAAGGGGAAAGAAGTTATTAGGGATGCGCGGAGTAAGGACGACCGGAAGTGAACCAACGAAGTGAACTAAGGTAAGAAGGGAATTCGGGCCTGCAGTGGCATATTAATGGGTCATGATTGTAAAGGGCAATATTGTGATAAGTTGAGGAGAAACAATTCTGATCCTTTTCTTTTTTTTTTTTTGTACTTGTTGATCCAAATAGATGCATAAACTAAGAGAGCCGGAGGTGATGCTCATTTTTATCGAAAAGTATAAGGAACAGCGCAACCTGTGGGAGCTCAAACACCCTGCGTATCACAAAAGTGATGTACGACGGGCAACTATTACCAAATTAGCAGAGGATATGAAGCCATGGATCCCAGATGCAGACTACACAATGATCAATAATAAAATCAACAACCTGCGCAATTCTTATAAAAAAAATACAAGGAAGTGCGCCAGTCCAAGAGATCAGGAGCAGCAGCCGACGATGTAGTAAAGCCCAAGCTGTGGTACTACAGACATCTCCAATTTCTGGATGACCAGATCGAGGCCAGGGAATCTATTTCCAGCCTTCCCTCAACCCTTCCTTCCACCCTTCCCTCCAGCATTCCTTCCACCCTTCCCTCCAGCCTTCCTTCCACCCTTCCCTCCACCCCTGCAGAGGCGGAGGAGGAGCCTCCTGAGCTCGAAGAGCCAGATCTTCGCATCTTCAGCCAGGTATAGTATTTTTGATGCTAATTATTGTCCACTAAGTAATATTGAGTTGAACTGTTTTGATTAGCCATAAAGGATCCCATCCCCCCCCCCAAAAAAAAACAGTACTGAGTTCAAAATTGTGTGTGATCGATTCCTCAAATAATAAAATTTTTCATTTTATTTTATAAACAGGATGAGGCAAGCCAGGAGGAAGAGGGTCAGGAGTGTGACAGGCAGGAGGAGGCAGGGCCCAGTGGTACTCAGCAGGTCCCCAGGCCTAGTGGCAGCACCGTCTCCCAAGTGGCTCCCCTCCACGCCAGACCGCCAAAACAATGGCGGATGACACAAGTGGAGGAGGAGTCACTAAAGATGATTCAGGAGGCTGCTGCCATTATGAGGGCCCCCCTCAACCCTACGGAGGGGTTTAGCACCTATCTGGCAGATAAGCTGCTCAGAATGGAGGCGGGACAACGGGCCCTCTGTGAGCATCTCATCTATATGGCCGTACACATGGGGGCGAGGAGACAGCTGACTGAGGCCACCCATATCTCACATCAGCCCAATCCCTCTCCTCCTTCTCCTCCTCCTCCTGCCACATCACCACCCACAGTGGCCCAGCCTGCAAGGGTGCGTGGACGGGGCCGTGGAGAGAACGCTGCAGAGAGGCGTGGAAGGAAGGCTACAAGGAAGAGCAGGAGGTGATTCCCTGGCCTCGAGCTGCTCATCCAGAAATTGAAGGTTGATGGAGTACCACAGCTTGGGATGATGTATGTCTTTGGCTGCTGCTCCTGATTTCATGCTGTTGTTGATTTTATTATTGATCATAGTCAGGTCTGCATTTGGGATCTAATGACTATATATTCTCTGCTAATTTGGGAATAGTTGCCCTTCGGTTTTTGTTTTGTTTATTTCCGAAATAAAGGGAAATTTGATTTCAGCAAACCTACATGCCTGATGTGTTTTTTTTGTGAAGTAGCAATAAGATTGCATAAATACAATGTGTAATTAATAACAAGGGACACCAACCTCCATGATTTTTGAAAAATAAAATATTATGTTGTTCTGAGAAATTGACACACCCAAAAATGCACAACAAAATTAAAGACCAAAAAAAGGGGGAATTTGTGAGGTCGGCCTTGAAGAATTTTAATAATTATTCCTCAAATCACAAGAAAAAAGAAAGACATACATTTGTCAGAACTCATGAGAAAGTTCTGCTGCCAAAATGACATTTTAAAGACCATTCGAAAGCAAAAAAACATGCGCTGCATTAAACGAAGCAATAACTTGCAGAATGACTTATGTACTCTCTCCATTAGGAACGCTAGTTTTACAAGAACGAGCGCTCCCGTCTCCTAATTCAGTCTGAGCATGTGTGGGTTTTTGAACCGATGGACTTGCCCATAGACGATCGGAAATTCCCATCGGTTTTTTATCCATCGGAAAATTTTAAGACAAGTTCTATTTTTTCCAACCGATGGAAAAAAGACCGATGGGTACCATATACGATCGGTTGGTCTGATGAAAACCATCCATCGGACGGTTTTCATCAGTTAAACCGATCGTGTGTACAGGGCTTAAGGCACTGCAGTGGTAAATTATTGAAAAGTATAATTTATTTAAACATATTGTATCAGAATAAAAACACAATGCAAATGGAATGGTTACATATCTGTGTATAGAAACATCTGGCATGTGTAAATGGACTTGTGTCTGTTTATACCTGCCTACCTCCAATCCGATCTTGTCCACTAAACAAACAGAAGAGGATCCATCCTCCTCCATCTAGGCTGATCATAGGGAAGTCTGGTGTAAACGGACAATGGAGTCTGGATTCTCTAAAGAAACTGAGAGGACACAGACATGTCATCCTCCCTCTCTGCTCTGATCAGCAGGGAATCAGCTGACCGATCACATCCTGATCAAAACAGAGTCTGTCTCGTGTGAATGGGACATAACGTGTATGTAAGGGAAAAACTTTTTTTTGGCTATACATAGACTTTAAAGTGTCTCTTTGGTCAAAAATGTATCATATGTCCTTTGCCAGCTTCACACAAAATATACACATTCACGCTATGCTTTATTTCAGAGCCTTTGATAATATATAGAATTTATTTGGTGATTCTGTCTTTCCTCTGAGTCTGCTTTGATGTTCTGTCCTCTAAAGCTGTAGGTAAAAACAAAGCAAAAAGCTAAAAAAATAGCAAACATGCTCTTAGACATCTGAGGTAAAAAATGGATGGCTGGACCCAGCAGCAAAAGTTGTTAACCCCTTCATGACAAAGGTAAACAAAACCCAATGGCTGAACAGTTTTACAACTTTGACATGTGTTAGTAAAACTGGACATATCATTCCAATTACTTAGTGTATCCAGGTGAATTATGCCTTGTTTTTTTAGGACAAATTGGGCTTAGATTTGGTGGTAAAGGACAATGGTCATATCCTGATTTTTTTCAAAGGAAAACTGGTACATAATAATAATAATAATAATAATAATAATAATAATAACAAATATATATATTTTTTTATTTAGCTGTATATTTCTTGCTATTACCATATTACCATAACTTACCATCAGAGAATAAGCCAGAATAAATTCCCCACCTCCTGATGATCACAGCAATACCATATGTGTATGTTATTTGCTGTTTGTACCTGTAGTAGGATCCAGAAACAATAGTGTGCATTTTGCTTTATTATTCTACCTAAAACACATTGACCCTAACACTAATTTAAAAAACGCTTTTTGTAATCCTACCTAAAATACACTGATCCAGACTTTTGACCTGACCTTTGATTCTGACCATGAACTTTGACCCTGACCTTGACCCTAACTCTAACCATGACCTAGATCAAATCCTGATCTAGTTTCTCTTTCTTTTTCTTTTTTTCTTTCTCTAGCAAGGAGAAAATGATGCAGTGTATCTCTTTCTCCATTTAAGAGAAGAAGAAAACACAGGGGCAGATTGTACAGTGACTGACCACTCTGATAGCCAATCAGTAGCTATCACAGCTATCAACTGATCAAGAACTGGGTCGTTAGTATGGGACCCAGGGTTCTCGTGAGATATGGTCCTTATCTGGGAGTGCACTGTGAAGGTAAGTAAAAATGCAGCCCCACAGATAAAGACCAAGTCTAAACCAAAGAACATAACATCTTTGCAGTCCTACCAGTCCTTAGATATGACTACATTTGTTTTCTTTTTTAAAGCTCATTCACCTACAGTAGGTGCCGCCGATATTGTGTCAATCTCGCCGCTTCTATCCTTTCACGATGAGCGACACGCATTGCCGCTGGCGGGGATCCGACGCGGATTCCCGCCAATACCAGGCACTGCGTTTGGTATGAATCCTGAGCGGGAACTCCACGCCAATTTTTAAAGAAAAAAACGGCGTGGGTTCCCCCTCCAGGAGCATACCAGGCCCTTGGGTCTGGTCTGGATTTGAAGGGGAACCCTACGCCGAAAAAACGGCGTGGGGGTCCCCCTCAAGATCCAAACCGGACCCTTATCCAAGCACGCAACCTGGCAGGCCGCAGGGGAAGAGGGGGGGACGAGAGCGCCCCCCCTCCCTCCTGAACCGTACCAGGCCACATGCCCTCAACATGGGGGTTTGGTGCTCTGGGGCAGGGGGGCGACCTGCGGCCCCCCCACCCCAGAGCACCCTGCCCCCATGTTGATGAGGACAGGGCCTCTTCCCGACAACCCTGGCCGTTGGTTGTCGGGGTCTGCGGGCGGGGGGCTTATCGGAATCCGGGATCCCCCTTTAATAAGGGGGCCCCCAGATCCCGGCCCCCCCACCCTATGTGAATGAGTATGGGGTACATCGTACCCCTACCCATTCACCTGGTGGAAAAAAATGGAAATAAAAGGCCCGGTCTTCTCCGTCGTCTTCTTCTTCTTCTCCCGCTCTCCGGTTCTTCTCCCGCTCTCCGGTTCTTTCTTCCGCCGGGCCTCCGCTAACTTCTTTTTAGCTCTTTTGCTAGCAGAGGCCCGGTCTTCTCCATCGCCTCGTCCGGCTCTCCGTTGTCCTTCTGCCGGCCCCTCCACTAACTTCTTGTAGCTCTTTTGCTAGTGGAGGGGCCGGTCTTCTCCGTCGTCGCCGTCGGCGTCTTCTTCCCTCTTCTCCTCCTCGATGTTGACTCGTCGCTTCCTCTCGCAGTAATGGTAAATCTTCGGTCCGCAGAGATTAATATAGGCTTCACATGACGTCACAGTCACATGGTCCCATGACGTCACAGTCACATGCTCCGGGGCACATGTGCAAACCCCCCATGTTGAGGGCATGTGGCCTGGTACGGTTCAGGAGGGAGGGGGGGCCGCTCTCGTCCCCTCCTCTTCCCCTGCGGCCTGCCAGGTTGCGTGCTCGGATAAGGGTCCGGTTTGGATCTTGAGGGGGACCCCCACGCCATTTTTTCGGCGTAGGGTTCCCCTTCAAATCCAGACCAGACCCAAGGGCCTGGTATGCTCCTGGAGGGGGAACCCACGCCGGTTTTTTCTTTTAATCCACGTCGGATCCCCGCTCAATACAGTGTCGCGTCTCCTCGCCATTGCAGCGAGCGCGACACGTGTCGCCACCCTGCTGCCGACATCTCGGCACTCCTGACGCCGAGAATCTCGGCAATGGGAGCGCGATAGAAACACAATATCGGTGGCACCTACTGTATTGATCCTGCCAGTAACATCCTTCCTGCCTTAGGCCCCTTTCACACTGAGGCATTGAAAAAACGCTAAAAAAGATGAAATTTTTACCGCAATTTTACCGCGTTTTTACCGCGTTCACGGTAAAAATAGCGCTAACGCCTATGTGTTTTACCGCGTTTTTACCGCGTTACTCATTCATTTCAAGGGAGATAGGTGTTTTTACAGCGTTATTTTTAGCGCCCTAAAGATGCTCCAAAGAAGCTGTTTGCAGGATTCTTTACAACGCACAGCCAACAAAACCCCTCAGTGTGACAGCCCTCAGGGCTTTCACATTGAGAATGATGGGGCAGGATTATTTCAGGCATTTTTACAGCGCTATTTTTACCACGAAAACGCGGTAAAAACACCTCAGTGTGAAAGGGGCCTTAGGGGGACAATATGCACTCACTATAGCTATGGAGAAGCAGTGTTGTCACCCTAGGCTATTTTCCTGATTAGGACTACAGACACTTCCCCTTCTTCATTTCACCATTACATCGGGAGGAGTTATCGCATAGGTTGCAGAATATAGCTTGGAGAGCTGGTAATATCGTTAGAGATTTCAATTCAATAAACTGTATGTTACAAGGGTGCCGGATTTTTATAATAATTAACAGCTATTTTTCTGTAATTGCACTTAAAAAAAGACTGGTAAGCAGAAGTATTTTACCTTTTTGTTCTTGGGTTTAGATACACTAATTTGCTGTGACCACGTATATAGATATGTTACATTTGTGTGCTTTGCTTTGGTATTAACAGCAGATATCTATAAAACCAAAGCTATACCATTGTAATGATACTAAACATAACCATTATACTCTTCCTTCAAAGTTTTTATTAACATAAGTTTGAAGTGTTATCTCATAGAAACTAAATATTTAAGCATTATATAAGCTAATGTGTATGAAACCTCTTTTTCATAGTCATAGGCTGTAATAACCCTATTTATCAGACAGAAGTATGATACAGTGTAGTCAGGGAGGAAATCTATTAATAGCATGGGGTTGAAGTCCAATTATATGGACATGGTGCTCCATTGCTTTTATGAAAACTGGAGGGCTTTTGAAGGTTAAACTAGCTCTGTTGGAGATTAAATGTTACAATGCATCTGATTGCCTGTTTACACGCCATTATGAAAGTTCTTCAAAGCTTCTACTTAGTTTACCTTCAAAGCAAATTGTGTAATGCTGTGACAATGTAGCATGGCACTAATGAAAGACAGCCTTGCCTACATGTTTACAGTTTTTTTTTCCTCTGATAAACTGCACATGGAAATTGACATATTCATATTAAGGGGACCATATATTACATATTAACCACTTATACCCCTTTCAGTCCAGACCATTTTTTCAGATATCAGAACTGTCACACTTTGAATGACAATTACTCAGTCATGCAATGCTCCACCAAAATGAATGTTATATAATTTTTTGAGACAGATAGAGCTTTCTTTTGTTGGTGATTAATCACCACTGGGTTTTCTATCATTTGCTTTATAAAAAAAAAGTTTCAAAATCTTGCAAATAATTAACCACTAGGGATGAGCTTCGAGTCGAACTCATGTTTGACTCGAACATTTTGGAGTGTTTGCGGCAAATTCGAAAAGCCACAGAACACCCTGTAAAAGTCTATGGGAGAAATCTAAAGTGTTAATATTAAAGCCTTATATACAAGTAATTGTCATAAAAAGTGTTTGGGGACCTGGGTCCTTCCCCAGGGGACATGTATCAATGCAATTTTTTTTTTTAAACAACCGTTTTTTCGGGAGCAGTGATTTTAATAATGCTTAAAGTGAAACAATAAAAGTGAAATATTCCTTTAAATTTCGTACATAGGGTGTGTGTATAGTATGCCTATAAAGTAGCACTTGTTTCCCATGTTTAGAACTGTCCCTGCACAAAGTGTAATTTAAAAGCACTCGCGGCTGTAATGAATTGTCGGCTCCCGGCAATACAGAGAAAGGTAATTGAAAGTCATTGATAAAAAAAAAATGCGTGGGGGTCTCCCCAAAGCCGGCCTGAGCCTGTCGTGTCATACTCACACAGGTACTCATTGATGGCCCTCTGCTGCATGTGCAGCCGCTACAGCATTGCCAAAGTCGAGTTCCACCTGGTGGATTTCAGCCAACTGAGCACTGGCTGTGTATGAGCACCTGAAATGGCTACAGGCTCTTCTGGCCTGTTTCAGCAGATCTTCCAACCCTGGGTACATATTTAAAAAACACAGCACCACTAAATTGAGGACATGTGCCAGGCATGGCACCTGTGTCAACTTTTCCTGTCTAAAGGGGGACAGGAGGTTTGTGATATTATCACACAGCAACATTCGGACAGGAGCAATTACTTTTTTCCATCCTGGATTGAAGCTTGTGGTTCCCGTTTGAATTGTTGCTGAGGATTTGCTGTTCACAGTGGCTTACCCTTGCCTGGTTGACCCTTTGAACGTATGTTTTTGGGGTCCACTCTCTCCGGTAAGCCTTTTCTACAATCGATTGGTGGTGGTCACTTTACGTCAAGTTTTTTTGGGAGCACTATTATTTTGATTGTCATTCACCATTTAATATTCATTTATTATATTGTCATTTAATGTATGTAATGTATGTGACAGTATTTTTTTGATGATTTTCAATGTTATATAATTCTCATCACGGTGGATTGTTTGATTTAATTTTCATCACGGTGGATTATCTGAACATTTTCACATATCTGTGTTAGATGTCATGTTGATTGTTTAATCACATATCACTGTTTATACTGCACTTGATCAAAGTGCAGTCCTCATTTAGTTTAGCGCTACACTTTTTTGTTTTTGATGCCACAACATTGCCTTCCACGTGATGGTAGAGAGCTGGAATAGCCCTACGTGAAAATAAATAGTGCCTGGGAACCTGCCATCATGGTACAGCACATTCCGCAAATTCATGGAATCAAGATAACACGCAATTGTGCTGCAAGTTTGAAAATGACTTGCTAAGCTATCGCTAGACTTGCCAGGCTTGCATGAATCCAGATCAACTTTCTTTGCAAACATTCTGCAAGTCTGCAGCAAGTTCTGATTCAGTTATGTTGTGCAATAGTCATCCTACCACAGGGGTCACTGTGACTGAATTTTCATGCTGTAGACTTGCAGAGCTCTTGCTGTAGACTCATCACTGCAACTTTGCTCTTGCTGGTGACTTGCCATGCAAATTTGCTACAAATTGGAAAAGTGTCAACTAGAACTTGTGCTTCAAGTGCTCTGCAAGTATACAACTTACCAGTGAAAATATGCAGCAAGTTAACAGACTTACAATTAAACACTGCCACAAAATTGTTGTAAATTATCCTTGGGGGCAGAATCCACCAGTCGGAAAGGCAGGAATTGCAAAGACAGCAGCTTTGACAAGCTTGAATTTAGATGCTGGGCATGTGGGTGGCAGTGACTGTATTATTCTTTTCAGTGCAGCAGGTGTGGCAGAGAAATTTGCCTGCTGTAGTCTACAGCTGGTGGTGTGCTACCTGGCAGATGTGCTGTAAGGGCCCATGATACCCTGCGCTATACCATCATCCCTGTCAATGGAGGCTGCTGAGAGGTCATGAGGTGTAGCGGGGTAGACCGGAAAGGTGAGGAGTGAGGAGAAGCAGAATTGCATCCATTTTGTGTGACTTTCAGGTGCTCTTGCCAATGAGCTGGGTGGTGGGAGGTTAAATGCCTTGTCAAGCATGTGGTACCCAAATGGCTGGTGTTGTTGCCATGCTTGATGTGCTTGAGGCAAAGTTTGCAAATTTCAACAGTGCGATCGGCTGCACATGTGCTAAAAAAGACCCAAACAGTTGAGCTGTGGGAAGTGGACCAGGAGATAACAGCTCCAAAATCTGGTAGAATAGGGTGACTGCTCTCTACTCTTCCATGATGGCTGCATCTTTGGGGTTGTGCCTCATCCTCACTTTCCTCCTCTGCTCTATCCAGCACCCAAGTCACATCAGTGACCTCATCATCATCCCCTCCATCCTCATGATCACTGGAGACAACTTGGCAATACGCTGTGGCTTGGGGAACATTACTCCCAATTTGTTGTTTCCCAGTGTTCTCTCCTCTCTGTAGGCTCTTGTTCCTACCTTCCTCAACCTCAGAACCAAGATCTGAATCAAGTAATGGCTATGTATCGTCATGGAGCAAGTGGCTGACGCTGTGTTCAAATAAATCAGCTGACTCCTCCATGCCTGATTCTATGGCAGAAATAGCTGTAGACAAGGAGGAAGAATAAGCCACCCTGGCAGCTGCAGTAGACTGCACACTGGTCTCTGCTTGGGGACGGAGGATGAGAAGGATGAGGGTGGTTTAGAAAGCCAGTCTATCACCTCCTCTGCATGCTGTGGCTGGATGGTACAGTGCTCTGTGCCCTGATTGTGCAAAGCTTTCATTGCTTCAGCCAATCAGGGCTTTCAATGCACTGTGACGCGGCACAGTGCATTGTGGTCATTTGGCAGGCCGATCAAATGGTCAAACGCCCCAATAATTCAGGTGTTCGTTGAACAGGCGAACAGCCAATGTTCAGCCCAAACTCATGCTCGGGCTGAACCATTCGCCCAACTCAACCTAAGATCATGCTGCGTCATCTTAAGCCCCAGTCACTGTTGTGGGCACCATGTTAGCTGGCCCTGGAATACTGCCTTTTCAGTGCGATTGCCTTGTATATCCAGCTGCCTCCATTTACACAAATCCCTTGGACCTATGCTAGGGTGACCAGACATCCCCAGTTTCCGGGGACAGTCCCCGGATTGAGGACACTGTCCCCGGACTAAGTCTGTCCCTGGTTTTGTCTCCGGATTGGATTTGAACAGGGGCTGGGGCAATTTCAAAGACAGTCAGTGCAGAATTTAAAAAAAAATCTGAATTACATACCCCCGCTCTAGCTTAGGTGGGGTGTATTTTTTTTATTATCTGTGCCCCTTTCTGATGATCATGTTCTGGTCAGAGTGGAGGGAATATTTCTTCAGTTTCGGGTGCATGCCCATTCAGCTCCACTCACATGTTCTTCTGCCTTGGCTCAAGTCCCGGCCAGCTGCCTGCCTATCTCCTTGTGTTCCCTGGTGGAGTGATCTTCCTCCACTCCCCACCCAGTAGTAGCCGGGGCCCAGAAAGTAAGACTTGGCAGGCTGTGAGGCGAGCGGCGGCGGCGGCGATGGGCAGAGTCGCTGATTGCAGCCATTACTAGTAAAAAAAAATGTCCCTGGATTTCATTTTAAAAATCTGGTCACCTTAACCTATACAGCTACCTGGCATAGCTCTCAACTGTCCCTTTTGCCTCCTCATTTGTCCCTCATTTTGATCTATATAGTTGTATTAAAAATGCACTTTTCAAAAAGTGTCTCCCAGTGCTAAACCTTTCATCCAATTTCTAAATTGCTGCATTTGTAAATTTCAAAAGCCAATACAAGTAATAGTAGTGCTAAAAAAAAAAAAAAAAAACATTTGTGGGTTTAACTAATGATTTTTTTTTAAATAATTGTCCTTTAAGGGGCGTGGCAGAGGGTGTATCATCTGTTTACATACATTTGCTAATAGGTGTCTCTTGTTCCCATCTCAAAAAGAGATATGACCTGAACATCCACACCAGAGATCCTTTCTGCTTTTTTCTTTGTGGAGCCTGTCTGAAAATCCCTGTGGTTTACTAACTGGACTACCAGCTTCATTTAGCTTTCCTGTGCAGCCTTATTCAGCTTTCTTATGTTTTCTTCAATGTGCTGTGTTGTTTTTCTACTTCTCATTTATTCTTATACTCTGTTCTATGGACTAGAAACTTGTATTCTATATTGTGCTAACTGCTATCACTGCCTGATATACTTTGTCCTACGCGTGTTGCATACCCCTTTAACATTTTATTGACATTGTCAGTTCATCTTACATTTATTCAGTAATCTTTAAGTTGCAGTGTTTGTTTGATCATTTGGCTAATAGTCATACCTCTGTATAACACTATACTGTACTAGCACTGCTGCTTCCTGACACCGAAGCCCGGCTCACACACATTTGATCAGGAGGATGATTTTTTAGTTCAGTGGTCATGTAGGGGACCCTGGGCAATTGCACAGTTTGCCCACCCTAAATTTGCATGCAGCACTCCTGATTGGCTTTCAGCCTTGCCCCCCAGTCTCCCAATCCAAATGCTGTGTTATTGGGGTTTGCACTGGCCTGATCCCAGGTCAAATTCAGGTACTAACACTGTAGGGATGTGCATAAATATTGTCAGTGCAGTTCTTCTGGTTCCCACTAGGTGTCACTGTCCAGACGCTGAGTTAAAGCAGAAACCCTTTATTAATTTATTCCACCCCAGTACCTTGAGAGAGGAATGTAGTCTGATTGGACACCAAGCTCTGAAAACTTTGGTGGCCATCTTGGATGAGGGAACCTTTTAAATAAGGGACCCCACATCATTTTGGCATGCTTTTGGTGGTGAGTGTGTGGTAGGGAGAGGAACCTGTTTGTGGGGGACAATGCCTAGCAGAGGTTCATGTTTCAGATGAGGAGGGATAGCTCAGGGAAGGCTCCTTCTTCATTTTAAACTCTCCGGTAAGGGATGCAAAGGCGTGGAGCCGGTGCAGACTGCAGAAATGTCCTCTGCCTATTCAAAAAAGGGATATTATCCCTGATAAGGAAAGTTATTCTCTGCTTATTTATACTGTAAACGCTGAGATTGTATATCACCTAGATTGCTTGTATCGGTACAGTTTATCTGTTGCTGCAGCCAAATTGTGCAAAATTTATATAAAAGACATCAGTATGCTATGAACTGTGTGCCAGCATTTCCTCCCAATACATGGTACCTAATTGAGGCTCTGCCTACACATTTGCAGATTTTCCTCCCCCTGAGGAAGATACGTCATATCCCTATATCGACACACATTGGGGAGGGGACAGGACAGTGTAGGAGACAGCTTGTCTGTCTCAGAGTGGAGGGACCTATGACCTCATTATGATTTTAGCGTTTATGGCTCTGATAGACTGGTGCACTGAAGCACCAGGTCCATGTGAGTACCCCGCATTGGGGCTTTTTTGTTCAATAAATTTGTGGGTTTTAAAAACTATATCACACTATCTAGCCTTCTTTCTTACTATATGTGTATGAGGATCCCACAGCAATCACAGAATCCAGAGGTGGTTCACATGCGTGGTTTGACAGAAATTAAATGTGAGGTCACACGCTCAGAGATGATCGGCTATTACCTAAGGGGGAAGCACCAGATTGTGGACACCTTCAACATGTTTGGATCACCTCAACAAAGGATCTATTTTATGTTTGATAAGGACTTTATGATATTTATGTTACACTGGCCCATGAGATATATGGTCAGTGTATCACATTTTTTGCACTATAGCACTTTACTTTCACAATTTGCCACTTTATATTACTCAGGATTAGGGATGAGCCGAACACCCCCGGGTTCGGTTCGCACCAGAACCTTCGAACGGACCGAAAGTTTGCGCGAATTTTCGAACCCTATTCGTTATAATGGACGCGAACGTACGAAATCAAAATTGCTAATTACAACGGCCAATATGCATGTTAATGTTATAAAACAGGTTTGGGGACCCGGGTCCTGCCCCAGGGGACATATATCAATGCAAAAAGAAATTTTAAAAACTAAAGTTTTTTCGGGAGCAGTCATTTTAATGATGCATAAAGTGAAAAAAAAAAAGTGAAATTTTCCTTTAAATATGGCACCTGGGGGGTGTCTAAAGTATGCCTGTGAAGTGGCATGTGTTTCCCGTGTTTAGAACTGTCCTTGCACAAAATGACATTTGTAAAGGAAAAAAAGAAGCCATTTAAAACCACTTGCGGCTTTAATGTCATGTCTTGTCCTGGCCGCCATATGGCTGAAAATCCTTGAGAAAAATGGCATGGCTACCCCATCACCCCCCCCCCACCCCAGCCCCTTTGGGTCTTGTATGGATACTAAGGGGGACCCCGCACCCAAAATAAAACCCTATACCTACAACCCTATATACTCTGAACAGCAGTATATAGGTGGTGCAAACAAGACATGGACTGTAGGTTTGTTCTTAAGTAGAATCTGAACAGGTACATTATGAAGTGTAGCTACATCCCAAAAAAATCAATTTTTAAGCTTTTTGGAGAACATAGGGAGGGGTTATCACCCCTGTAACATTTGCTGTCTTTGCACATCTGTTCAGAACATGTCACCTCACTTTCCGTCCCAATGACAAATGTTTTTGGAAAAGTGGGGTTTTAATTGAAACAAGGATTGGTGATAAAGCATCAGTAGAGAGGAGATACCTTTTTCCCAAATTAAATCTAACAGGATAGAATTTTCCTTCCTAGGGGTAGATTTCCTCTCACTTCCTGTTTTCTCTTGCCGTTTGCAAGTAGGAGTCGTTTGTAAGTTGGATGTTTGAAAGTAGGGGCCTGCCGTATATACTCTGCAGAAATTTGCCCTATTAGATGTTGGTGTAGCCACAAGACTGGTGGGCACAGGAATGGGCCCTGCTGTGAGTTAATAGATCAAGATTTGTACTTGCATGCACCTGTTGAACCGGGCAGAAAAATTGGGCCTTTGGTGGTGGTGGTGGTGGTGGTGGACGGTGTTGCCACAAGACTGTAAGCCCTCACAGTTACTCTTGGTGGGTGCAGGAATGGGCCCTGCTGTGAGTTATTAGATCAAGATTTGTAATTGCATGCACCTGTTGAACAGGGCAGAAAAATTGGGCCTTTGGTGGTGGTGGTGGTGGTGGACGGTGTTGCCACAAGACTGTAGGCCCTCATAGTTACTCTTGGTGGGCGCAGGAATGGGCCCTGCTGTGAACTATTAGATCAAGATTTGTAATTACACGCCCCTGTTAAACAGGGGCTGAAAAATTGTGCCTTAGGCATTGGTGCTGGTGCCACAACACTGCAACCCCTCACAGATACTGTACTTGGAGCACAGCAGTCACACCTGTTGCGAAGCATCTTTTTAAAAAATTGTAATTACACGCCCCTGTTATACAGGGGCTGAAAAATTGTGCCTTAGGCACTGGTGCTGGTGCCACAACACTGCAACCCCTCACAGATACTGTACTCTGAGCACAGCAATGAGACCTGTTGCAAAGCATTGCCTAAAAATTGTAATTACACGCCCCAACAGGGGCTGAAAAATTGTGCCTTAGGCACTGGTGCTGGTGCCACAACACTGCAACCCCTCACAGATACTGTACTCTGAGCACAGCAGTCACACCTGTTGCGAAGCATCTTTTTAAAAAAAATTAATTACACGCCCCTGTTATACAGGGGCTGAAAAATTGTGCCTTAGGCACTGGTGCTGGTGCCACAACACTGCAACCCCTCACAGATACTGTACTCTGAGCACAGCAATGAGACCTGTTGCAAAGCATTGCCTAAAAATTGTAATTACACGCCCCAACAGGGGCTGAAAAATTGTGCCTTAGGCACTGGTGCTGGTGCCACAACACTGCAACCCCTCACAGATACTGTACTCTGAGCACAGCAGTCACACCTGTTGCGAAGCATCTTTTTAAAAAATTGTAATTACACGCCCCTGTTATACAGGGGCTGAAAAATTGTGCCTTAGGCACTGGTGTGGTGGCATGGATCATTGAGGAGGAGGAAGAGGATAGTCAGTGAACATAACAGGACAGTCACTCAGCATCAGCATAGGCAGTCTTGAAGGGATGTGACATTATAAATTATTCCGTTATATCCGCTTCAGGTGTCTGGTAGCTGGTGGTGATCCAAGACTGATTCATTTTTATGAAGGTCAGTCGATCAACCGAGTCGGTGGACAGGCGCACCCTATGATCCGTGACAAATCCTCCAGCAGCACTGAATGTGCGTTCGGAAAGAACGCTGGATGCAGGACAGGCCAGTAGCTCAATTGCATACTGTGCAAGCTCTGGCCAGTGATCCATCCTCAGGACCCAGTAAGCCAGAGGATTTTCGGTGGGAAAGGTGTCCAAGTCTGACCTTGCCCCTAGGTATTCCTGCACCATGTATATCAGACGCTGGCGATGGTTGCTGGAACCGATCATACCTTGGGGCTGCGGACTAAAAAATTGTCTGAACGCATCGGTCAGACGTCCACCTTCCCCACCGCTCCTTCTGCTACTGACCGAAGCCTCAGCAACTTGTCGTCCAGGACCAGGAGTTTGTAACCTCCCAGTTTCTGGGAACGCGTTGCACAGACCTTTCTGCAAGGCCTCCCTGAGATGTCTCATCCTCTGCTCCCTCTGCGACGGCAAGATAAGGTCCGCAACCTTACCCTTGTACCGTGGATCAAGGAGAGTGGCCAGCCAGTAATGGTCACTCTCCTTGATCCGAAGAACACGAGGATCCTTCCGCAGGCTTTGCAGGATCAGGGAGGCCATGCAGCGTAGGTTAGCTGAGGCATTCGGTCCGGAGTCTTCTGGGTCACTGAGGATGACATGATCGCCAGCCACCTCCTCCCAGCCACGTACAAGTCCACTGGTTTGTTGGGACTGTACATCATCCCTAAAAGACTGCTGCTGCTGATGCTGAGTGCCAGGCTCCACCTCCATGCTCACACAATCCTCCTCCTCCTCCTCCTCCTCCTCCTCTTCCTGTGTGATGGGTGGGACAGAAGGAACATTGTCTGGATAAAGGGGGCCTTGAGAGACAAGGAAGTCCTCCTCTTCCTGCCTCTGTTCTGCCTCAAGTGCCCTGTCCATTATCCCACGCAGCGTATGCTCCAACAGGTGGACAAGAGGTACAGTGTCACTGATGCATGCACTGTCACTGCTCACCATCCTCGTGGCCTCCTCAAATGGTGAGAGGACAGTGCATGCATCCCTGATCATGCTCCACTGGCGTGGGGAAAAAAAGCCAAGCTCCCCTGACCCTGTCCTGGTGCCGTAGTCGCAAAGGTACTCATTGATGGCCCTCTGCTGCGTGTGCAGTCGCTGCAGCATGGCCAACGTTGAGTTCCACCTGGTGGGCATGTCACATATTAGGCGGTTCTTGGGCAGGTTCAGCTCCTTTTGCAGCTCAGTCAGCCGAGCACTGGCATTATAAGATCGGCGGAAATGCACACAGACTTTCCTGGCCTGCCTCAGGACATCCTGTAAGCCTGGGAACCTGCCCAAGAACCGCTGCCCCACCAGGTTGAGGACGTGAGCCATACAGGGCACATGGGTGAGCTGCCCCTGTCGCAGGGCGGAGAGGAGGTTGGTGCCATTATCAGAAACGACCATTCCTGGCTTAAGCTGGCGTGGCGTCAACCACCTCTCGGCCTGCCCCTGCAGAGCTGCCAGAACCTCTGGCCCAGTGTGGCTCCTGTCCCCCAAACACACCAGCGCAAGCACGGCATGGCATCTTTTTGCCTGCGTACTCGCGTAGCCCCTTGTACGCCTACGGAGCACCGCTGGTTCCGAGGACAGAGCACTCGAAGAGGACATGGAGGAAGAAGAAGAGGAGGGGGTGGAGGAGAGAGGTGTGTCACAACCAGTAGTAGCATTTTGGAGGCGTGGTGGCGGAACAACCTCCAACACTACTGCACCTTGTCCTGCATCCCTCCCAGCTACCAATAGAGTGACCCAATGGGCCGTGAAAGAAAGATAACGTCCCTGTCCATGCCTGCTGGACCATGAGTCAGCGGTAATATGCACCTTACCGCTGACCGCCCTGTCCAGCGAGGCATGGACATTGCCTTCCACATGCCAGTAGAGAGACGGAATCGCCTTCCGTGAGAAAAAGTGGCGTTTGGGAACCTGCCACTGAGGAACCGCACATTGAACAAACTCACGGAAGGGGGCCGAGTCTATCAACTGAAAAGGCAGCAGTTGAAGTGCTAGCAATTTAGCCAAGCTAGCATTCAACCGCTGGGCATGTGGATGGCTGGGAGTATACTTCTTTCGACGGTCCAGCAGCTGGGGCAGGGAAATTTGCCTGCTACAATCGGACGTCGGTGTACTGCAAGTACTTGGTTGTGACACACCTAATTCTACACCTTCAGTCCTCTCAGAGCAGCTTTCAGAGAGGACTGAAGATATAGTGGGGATGGAGATCCCAGCTGATGAGGAGCAAGGAGAGGTCCGCTTTGTTCTTTGGTGTGGGTCTTTTATGTGTGCTTGCCAACGAGCTGCATGGCAGGTCGACATATGTCTGCTCATGCTTGTGGTGCCCAAGCGGCTGATGTTTTGGCCACGCGAGATACGCTTGAGACAAATATTGCAAATAGCAGTGGTGCGATCTGATGCACTCGTCTCAAAAAAGGCCCACACCAAAGAACTTTTGTGATAACGTGCAGAGGCAGCGCCCTGCACAGGCGGAGCTCTGCGGTGTGGTACAGTTGCTGTGCTGGCCTCTAGCTGGCCTCCAGGGGGCATCCTGCCTCGTTGGACATGTGACGCTGCATCCTCCTCCTCCTCTCTCCCTTCAGGCACCCACGTGGAGTCAGTGACCTCATCATCCCCTCCCTCTTCACCACTAGAGCAAACCTGGCAGTAAGCTGCAGCTGGTGGAACACTACTGCCAGATTGCTGTCCTTCAGCATCCCCTCTCTCTGCGCGCACACTACTGACTTCCTCAAGCTGGGTATCATCATCCGAGCCTTCGAATCGTTGGGCATCCTCCTGGAGCATGTACCCAACATTGTGCTCAAACAGTTCGGGGGACTCCTCAGGAGGACATGGTGGGTCTAGGGAAGGGGTGGCTGATGATGCCATTGAGTACGCGTTGGCAGCTGCTCTGCCAGTACCCTGAGCCTGGGTGAGAGAGGATGAGGAGGATGAGGAGGGCTTGGTCATCCATTCTACCAAGCCTTCGGCATGATGCGGCTCCACATGTCCAGCTGCCGAAAACAAAGACAAGCGTGTCCCATGGCCACGTGCTGATGACGATGCACGACCACGTCCACGGCCAGCACTGTTGTCTCTAGAAACAGAGCCTGCCTGCCCTGTGTTCTTGCCTCGGCACGCTCTGCCTCTCCTTGGCGGTCTTCCAGCCATTGTAGTCGGTAGTGTATATAGTATAAAAAATAGAACTCCTATGTGTGCTCACAACACACTGTAGGTCCTATGGGTGCTGACACTAACACACTATAGGTACTATGTGTGCTGCTGACAAGAAAATATAGGAGCTCTGTTTGCTGCCACTAACACACTAGAAGTCCTATGGGTGCTGCTGAGAAGAAAATATAGGAGCTCTGTTTGCTGCCACTAACACACTAGAAGTCCTATGGGTGCTGCTGAGAACAAAATATAGGAGCTCTGTTTGCTGCCACTAACACACTAGAAGTCCTATGGGTGCTGCTGAGAAGAAAATATAGGAGCTCTGTGTGATGCCACTAACACACTAGAAGTCCTATGGGTGCTGCTGAGAAGAAAATATAGGAGCTCTGTTTGCTGCCACTAACACACTAGAAGTCCTATGGGTGCTGCTGAGAAGAAAATATAGGAGCTCTGTTTGCTGCCACTAACACACTAGAAGTCCTATGGGTGCTGCTGAGAAGAAAATATAGGAGCTCTGTTTGCTGCCACTAACACACTAGAAGTCCTATGGGTGCTGCTGAGAAGAAAATATAGGAGCTCTGTGTGATGCCACTAACACACTAGAAGTCCTATGGGTGCTGCTGAGAAGAAAATATAGGAGCTCTGTTTGCTGCCACTAACACACTAGAAGTCCTATGGGTGCTGCTGAGAAGAAAATATAGGAGCTCTGTTTGCTGCCACTAACACACTAGAAGTCCTATGGGTGCTGCTGAGAAGAAAATATAGGAGCTCTGTTTGCTGCCACTAACACACTAGAAGTCCTATGGGTGCTGCTGAGAAGAAAATATAGGAGCTCTGTGTGATGCCACTAACACACTAGAAGTCCTATGGGTGCTGCTGAGAAGAAAATATAGGAGCTCTGTTTGCTGCCACTAACACACTAGAAGTCCTATGGGTGCTGCTGAGAAGAAAATATAGGAGCTCTGTGTGATGCCACTAACACACTAGAAGTCCTATGGGTGCTGCTGAGAAGAAAATATAGGAGCTCTGTTTGCTGCCACTAACACACTAGAAGTCCTATGGGTGCTGCTGAGAAGAAAATATAGGAGCTCTGTTTGCTGCCACTAACACACTAGAAGTCCTATGGGTGCTGCTGAGAAGAAAATATAGGAGCTCTGTTTGCTGCCACTAACACACTAGAAGTCCTATGGGTGCTGCTGAGAAGAAAATATAGGAGCTCTGTGTGATGCCACTAACACACTAGAAGTCCTATGGGTGCTGCTGAGAAGAAAATATAGGAGCTCTGTTTGCTGCCACTAACACACTAGAAGTCCTATGGGTGCTGCTGAGAAGAAAATATAGGAGCTCTGTTTGCTGCCACTAACACACTAGAAGTCCTATGGGTGCTGCTGAGAAGAAAATATAGGAGCTCTGTTTGCTGCCACTAACACACTAGAAGTCCTATGGGTGCTGCTGAGAAGAAAATATAGGAGCTCTGTTTGCTGCCACTAACACACTAGAAGTCCTATGGGTGCTGCTGAGAAGAAAATATAGGAGCTCTGTTTGCTGCCACTAACACACTAGAAGTCCTATGGGTGCTGCTGAGAAGAAAATATAGGAGCTCTGTGTGATGCCACTAACACACTAGAAGTCCTATGGGTGCTGCTGAGAAGAAAATATAGGAGCTCTGTTTGCTGCCACTAACACACTAGAAGTCCTATGGGTGCTGCTGAGAAGAAAATATAGGAGCTCTGTTTGCTGCCACTAACACACTAGAAGTCCTATGGGTGCTGCTGAGAAGAAAATATAGGAGCTCTGTGTGATGCCACTAACACACTAGAAGTCCTATGGGTGCTGCTGAGATGAAAATATAGGAACTCTGTGTGATGCCACTAACACATTAGAAGTCCTATGGGTGCTGCTGAGAAGAAAATATAGGAGCTCTGTTTGCTGCCACTAACACACTAGAAGTCCTATGGGTGCTGCTGAGAAGAAAATATAGGAGCTCTGTGTGATGCCACTAACACACTAGAAGTCCTATGGGTGCTGCTGAGAAGAAAATATAGGAGCTCTGTTTGCTGCCACTAACACACTAGAAGTCCTATGGGTGCTGCTGAGAAGAAAATATAGGAGCTCTGTTTGCTGCCACTAACACACTAGAAGTCCTATGGGTGCTGCTGAGAAGAAAATATAGGAGCTCTGTTTGCTGCCACTAACACACTAGAAGTCCTATGGGTGCTGCTGAGAAGAAAATATAGGAGCTCTGTTTGCTGCCACTAACACACTAGAAGTCCTATGGGTGCTGCTGAGAAGAAAATATAGGAGCTCTGTTTGCTGCCACTAACACACTAGAAGTCCTATGGGTGCTGCTGAGAAGAAAATATAGGAGCTCTGTGTGATGCCACTAACACACTAGAAGTCCTATGGGTGCTGCTGAGAAGAAAATATAGGAGCTCTGTTTGCTGCCACTAACACACTAGAAGTCCTATGGGTGCTGCTGAGAAGAAAATATAGGAGCTCTGTTTGCTGCCACTAACACACTAGAAGTCCTATGGGTGCTGCTGAGAAGAAAATATAGGAGCTCTGTTTGCTGCCACTAACACACTAGAAGTCCTATGGGTGCTGCTGAGAAGAAAATATAGGAGCTCTGTTTGCTGCCACTAACACACTAGAAGTCCTATGGGTGCTGCTGAGAAGAAAATATAGGAGCTCTGTGTGATGCCACTAACACACTAGAAGTCCTATGGGTGCTGCTGAGAAGAAAATATAGGAGCTCTGTTTGCTGCCACTAACACACTAGAAGTCCTATGGGTGCTGCTGAGAAGAAAATATAGGAGCTCTGTTTGCTGCCACTAACACACTAGAAGTCCTATGGGTGCTGCTGAGAAGAAAATATAGGAGCTCTGTGTGATGCCACTAACACACTAGAAGTCCTATGGGTGCTGCTGAGAAGAAAATATAGGAGCTCTGTTTGCTGCCACTAACACACTAGAAGTCCTATGGGTGCTGCTGAGAAGAAAATATAGGAGCTCTGTTTGCTGCCACTAACACACTAGAAGTCCTATGGGTGCTGCTGAGAAGAAAATATAGGAGCTCTGTTTGCTGCCACTAACACACTAGAAGTCCTATGGGTGCTGCTGAGAAGAAAATATAGGAGCTCTGTGTGATGCCACTAACACACTAGAAGTCCTATGGGTGCTGCTGAGAAGAAAATATAGGAGCTCTGTTTGCTGCCACTAACACACTAGAAGTCCTATGGGTGCTGCTGAGAAGAAAATATAGGAGCTCTGTGTGATGCCACTAACACACTAGAAGTCCTATGGGTGCTGCTGAGAAGAAAATATAGGAGCTCTGTTTGCTGCCACTAACACACTAGAAGTCCTATGGGTGCTGCTGAGAAGAAAATATAGGAGCTCTGTTTGCTGCCACTAACACACTAGAAGTCCTATGGGTGCTGCTGAGAAGAAAATATAGGAGCTCTGTTTGCTGCCACTAACACACTAGAAGTCCTATGGGTGCTGCTGAGAAGAAAATATAGGAGCTCTGTGTGATGCCACTAACACACTAGAAGTCCTATGGGTGCTGCTGAGAAGAAAATATAGGAGCTCTGTTTGCTGCCACTAACACACTAGAAGTCCTATGGGTGCTGCTGAGAAGAAAATATAGGAGCTCTGTTTGCTGCCACTAACACACTAGAAGTCCTATGGGTGCTGCTGAGAAGAAAATATAGGAGCTCTGTTTGCTGCCACTAACACACTAGAAGTCCTATGGGTGCTGCTGAGAAGAAAATATAGGAGCTCTGTGTGATGCCACTAACACACTAGAAGTCCTATGGGTGCTGCTGAGAAGAAAATATAGGAGCTCTGTTTGCTGCCACTAACACACTAGAAGTCCTATGGGTGCTGCTGAGAAGAAAATATAGGAGCTCTGTTTGCTGCCACTAACACACTAGAAGTCCTATGGGTGCTGCTGAGAAGAAAATATAGGAGCTCTGTGTGATGCCACTAACACACTAGAAGTCCTATGGGTGCTGCTGAGATGAAAATATAGGAACTCTGTGTGATGCCACTAACACATTAGAAGTCCTATGGGTGCTGCTGAGAAGAAAATATAGGAGCTCTGTTTGCTGCCACTAACACACTAGAAGTCCTATGGGTGCTGCTGAGAAGAAAATATAGGAGCTCTGTGTGATGCCACTAACACACTAGAAGTCCTATGGGTGCTGCTGAGAAGAAAATATAGGAGCTCTGTTTGCTGCCACTAACACACTAGAAGTCCTATGGGTGCTGCTGAGAAGAAAATATAGGAGCTCTGTTTGCTGCCACTAACACACTAGAAGTCCTATGGGTGCTGCTGAGAAGAAAATATAGGAGCTCTGTTTGCTGCCACTAACACACTAGAAGTCCTATGGGTGCTGCTGAGAAGAAAATATAGGAGCTCTGTTTGCTGCCACTAACACACTAGAAGTCCTATGGGTGCTGCTGAGAAGAAAATATAGGAGCTCTGTGTGATGCCACTAACATACTAGAAGTCCTATGGGTGCTGCTGAGAAGAAAATATAGGAGCTCTGTTTGCTGCCACTAACACACTAGAAGTCCTATGGGTGCTGTTGGGGTGCAATGCTGTGCTAACAGCACTGCGGTTGGTACTACTGCAATACTGTACTAACAGTAAGCACGCACCAGACTAATCCCCAGCAGCAGCTAATAACACACTAACTGTGCAATCAGCAGCAATGAACGATCAATGACTTAGGTAGCAATGGTTTAGCAAAGAAATAGCCAATGGTTTAGCAAAGAAGAGCAAATCTTTCAGTATCAAGCAAAGACAGAATCAGCAGACTAATCTCTCCTAAAGCCGGAACTCATGTGACCGGGGCCGCTGGTGTGGCGGCCTTTTAAATGGTGGGGCGTGTACTAAAGCCCCTGAGCTGTAATTGGCTACAGCCGTCCTGCCTGTAGCCAATTATTGCTCTCCGAGTTTCGGGCGCTGTGATTGGCCAAGCATGCGGGGTCACAGTGCATGCATGGCCAATCATCAGCCAGCAATGCACTGCGCCGGCCGCGCCGGCCGCAATGCATTGCGGGGCCGCTCGCATCACACGAATGTGATGCGAACGACCCAAATAGTTCTGGGCTCAACGAGCGAGCGAACGCCCGATGCTCGATTCGAACATGGGTTCGAATCGAGCACCGGGCCCATCCCTACTCAGGATTCACTATAATGATTTTATGATTTAATCCTGTCAGTTTGCATTTGATAATCTCAATCATGTCAGTTGGAATGATGTGATTTTGCATTTGAGTAATTTATACACTACAGTATTATATAGCACTATTGTCAATTTATTTATCCACTACCGTATAAGCAGTGTTCACATAATTTATGATTTATGTGATTTTGCATGTGAGTAATCTATACACTATAGTATTATATTGCACTATTGTAAACGGTGTTTATATCATTTAGATAGCGCAGCAATCCTTTTAGACATTTTTTGCACTATACACATGTGTATATGGGATGTGATTATTGCCAGCACCTGTCCGTATAATTTTAATTATAAGTGGTAGCTTGCAAGATTTTTTCTAATTTTGAGGGAGGATAATCATTAGCGTGCAAGCAAAATTTCTTATTTTAGATTAGATGTCAAGGTTTCACTCTTCTAAAGTTCCGATCATTGCCAGATCAAATTTTGTATTTTGACTGATGCAAAATGACAGACCTGAAATGAATGCATTTTTAGCAAGGCGATGCATCAACAAACTACATCTGATTAATTCAACCCTACACGTTCTATTTGAAAACCATAAATTTTACATTGCATGGCTGATAATAGAAAAGTAGACTTGTTTATAACTTAGCTAATGACAGCAAAAGAAAATTTTATGGAAATACCTGTGTGGGATAATCTTCTTATTCTAAAAACACTGTCCTCCCTAATTACCTTCCCCGTAATGTCCTTTTTACAAAAGAAAAGCATTGGATTTAGGAATGAATAAAATGTGAAATGTCACATACTTCTGGATTAAAAGTTTGGTGTGTTTATAGGGTAAAATATAGTAATAGTCCTGTCCTTTATCTTCCTATTTAATTATATTATTACATAACAAAATTAATTATGTAATGCCAGTCAGGCATGCTTTTGTTTAGTAGCATGTTCATTAGTGTGAAAAACTGTTGCTTCTGAAACACAGCCATGTCTGTTAAGATAACCACAGCAAATATTCTGAAAGCCACTGAAGAAGCTCTGAAGAGAAACAACGGCTTGCAAAATGTTAATAGTTTATGTAAAGTGGTTAGAACATGTAATTATTCCCTTTTAAACCTGTCCATTTCTTAAAGATGAATCCGCGCACACAAACATTAATTTCAATATATTCCTCAAAAGCCACAAGGGATATAAATCAACTTTCTGTGAACCAAATGCCTTTGCAAACCCAGTTATTACCTTGTGAAAATTAGCAGTGACAACATCACCGTATTGGACATGACTTGTGCAGAGGGCAGAGTTGTAGGAGTAATATATCAGGCTCCATCCACTACAGGCTGCCTGCTGAAAACTAAAGATGGATGTACACAAAACCAATCACCCTACACAAGCACAAGAGTGCAGCAGTGATCAGTGGCTTATCTACTGTGAGGCAAACAAGGCATTTGCCTTGGGTAGCATTTTTCAGGGGGGAGCCGCTGCCCCCCAGCAGATAGCAGAGCTGGTCTTTCCTCCCTCACTGAGCATACAGAGGTGGAGGGGAATTCCCCGTCCTCTACCCAGCACACTGACAACCCACAGCAGCAGGGGCGGACTGACCATTAGGGCCTGTAGGGGGCCCCATGTACAGGGCAGGGTGATCAGTGCAGACTTATCTATTGTTGCTCTCACTACAGCAGCTGAAAGCAGGAATCTCCTGCTCCAGCTGCTGCAGTAAGAGCCAGGGACGGCACCAGGATGGGAGCAGTAAAATCCAAACCCTGGGCTGCGTGACCGACCGGCGGATCTAAAGGTTGCATAGATCGGAGGTCTTCTTTCCCTACCCTGGCTTAGCGGCAAAGCAGCGACTATGGATGTATCTCAACCCACGTGTCAGAGAGCCTGGCACCACACACCTGACCGGCAGGAAGGAAGAGAAGATACTGCTTCCCAAACTTCCTCCATGTGGGCAGTCCACACAGCACCCAAGATGTAAACTTGTGAACCTCTTTTGCACCATGCAATTTCTCAGCCGCTGAAGTTTAAAAATGGTGCAGAAACTATTTTCCTTCATGAAACACAAGCACGACAACCTATTCAAATGAATGGGTTGTCAAGCCCAAGCAAACACAGTTCACAGACCAGCAGTAGTGTGAACCTAGCCTAAATCTGAATTCCCAGACACTTGCTGGGTATTCTGATTTTAAAAGCACCTGTCTTCTCTTCCACTAGCAGACCTTAATGGTCATACAGGTCGCAATGGTGACCCTGCCCACGCTACAGGGGACCTGTGTGGCCTCCCTGTCATGTTCTGGCTTTCTTAAACCAGAACATGGTAGAATAAAGCCCCGCTACCTCTGGCAATAACCCTGTTCACTGCCTGGCATCTGTGTTACAAGTGACAGCATGCTTTTTCCAGCATCTCCCATAGAACCTTCCTGCCAGGGAACAGTGTGTTTATGGGCTGCAGGGAGAGCATCCTATCCTGAGAAGCAGACTAGTGCTCAGAGTACGATGGCCGCCCCTGGATGATCTTCCTGCTGCTGCTGCTTCTGGCCACTGGGGAAGAGGTGAAGACGCAAATGCACTGTGGAATGTGCAGGAAAGATGGCGCAGCTGCTGAGAGGTGAGCGGGTGAGGACAAGACCCCACATAACCACCAGAGACCCTGAATAGCCATTTGAGAAGGAGGAGTGGGACAAATTTAGATGGAGGGCACCCAATTTTAGCCTTGCCTAGGTCAGCACAAAACCAAAATACACCACTGGCAGTGACCATTCTTTATTACAGAAAGCTCCTGCACAGAGGCAAAGTTTCACACTGGATTACTACACAGATTTAAAAAGAAATATGCAAAAGCACACCAAGAACCTGGTAAAAATATAAATGCCTCTTGCATTTAGACAATATTTGCTTATCCTAGAGATCAGATTTAACTGTGTTCAAATCGTGTTCAGTTTGTATAATTTTTACTTAAACCTAAAGTTTATATTTGGCACCAGCTTGGACTAATGTAAGTATGTATGTGCCAAACCTGTAGATTCCCTGTGGAAACAGAGTCCTGTGCCGAACGGCTGCCCTGCTGCATTATGAACACAGGAGGTGGCTCACTTGGCATGGGTGCCATTCAAAGAAAACTTTGAATTTTCTCAATGAATACAAAGTGTTCTCTGATTGGCTGGCCATAGTTGGGTAAGTTTTTATCATTGAATTCTGACAGTGGGGAGGCTCCTGTTAGAATACACAGATCAGTACTGCACTCTATAGCCTGTAGCTCTGACGGAGAGGACATTTTTCCAGCAGGGTGGTTGTACAGATGTTGATCCATGTATGGTAGTGCCCATACATGTATCGAATTTTGGCCAGTCCCTGCTGAACCAGCTGAATTTTGATTAATTTATGGGTAGCTTTAAGGCAATTCCATCGTTCTGTGTTATCAGAGTTGAATGAAAACAACTGAACTGATTCCCTCATTCACACATTCAATGTGTATGCAGAAATCCTCCCCTGCTGTGTTATCGTATTCTGACAGAAGGACTCCCTCGCAATGTGTGTACACTGATCAGCACTACAGCCAAAGTAAAAAAGTTCACGCCAAGCTATAATGGTATAACAGCTGCAATTTTACATCAGGAAGACACATTATTATTTATTAAAATATTCACATGTCACTTCACGCAAACCTGTATATACTGTACATTTACACTATTTCCTGTCTTCAAGGAGCTTAACCACTTGTCTACCAAGGTACAGTACATTTATACATGTCTTGGTAGATGACAAGGGCAGATCCGGAGGGCAATGGGGAAATTGCCCCCCCTGAGAAATTAGTGATGGGCCATCGGGTGAGTGGGCAGGCCAGTCAGCGGGTGGGTTAACAAGTGGGCGGGCCAGTCAGTGGGTGAGTGTGCATGTAGGTTACCGAGCGGGTTGGCCAGTCAGCAGGTGAGTGAGCAGGGTCGGCAGGTGAGTAAGTGGGCGGGTTGGCGGGAGAGTGATGGGGGGGTCGGCAGGTAAGTGAGCGGGAGGGGAAATCAAAATTTTTTGTCAAATTACATTTAAATTGACTCGTGGTTGCAATTGCAATAAAAAAAAGAATGTAAAAATAGCGTGGGGTCCCCCCAAGTCCATACCAGACCCTTGCCTGAGCACACAGCCTGGCAGGTCAGGAAAAGGGGGGGGGCGACGACAAGCGAGCACCCCCCTCCTGAACCATACCAGGTCACATGCCTTCAACGTGGGGGGGTCTCTGCCTCCCCCCATCCCAGAGCACCTTGTCCTCATGTTGATGGGGACAAGGGTCTCTTCCCCACAACCCTGGGCTGTGGTTGTGGGTGTATGTGGGCAGGGGGCTTATTGGAATCTTGAAGCCCCCTTTTACAAGAGGGATCCCATATCTCAGCACCCCCCCATGTGAATGAGTATGGGGTACAAAGTACCCTTACCCATTCAACAGAAAAGTGGCAAAAAGTAATAAAAACACAGACGGTTTTTGACAATACCTTTATTAAAAAATAAAAAAATAGTGTCCCTGGATGTAAATCCATCATCAATCATGCCGCCCGCCACCCAAAAGAGTCTGGTATGAACTGGGGGGACCCCACGCTTTTTTACTTCAGCTGTCAGCGGGGAAACCCATTGACTGCTGATGATTCATTGGTTGTTAAGGAAGCCGCGGCCGGCTTCCTGGGCCCCGCTCCGTAACAACTAGCTTTTACTGCACCCTGAGTGGGCAAAGCTTTTCCCACTCAGGGTGCAAAATGCACTGTGCATCGCAATTGTATTGCAGGGCGTTCGGCAGGGCAAACACCGGCCGAACACCCTGCAAATTCGGGTGTTTCTCAGACAGGGCGAACAGCCAATGTTTGGCCCAAACTCATGCTCGGACCGAACCATTCGCCCAACTCTATTTTCATATAATATAATGTATATTTTTGGCAAATAAAATATATTTGAAAAATTTCATAATTTACATTTAGCTAATTAATTAATAACAGACAAAAAAAGAAAGAAAAAATCTTTAAGAGAATGTGTGCAAGTGTCAACCTTTGCATGAAGCAGTGTAAAGCCCTGTACACACGATCGGATTTCCTATGGATTCAAATCCGATGGATTTTTCCATCGGAATTCCAATGATGCTGACTTCCATCAGTCTTGCCTACACACCATTAGTCAAAAATCCGACCGTCCCAAACACCGTGACGTAAAACACTCCGATGAGCCGAGAAAAATGAAGTTCAATGCTTCTGAGCATGCGTCGACTTGATTCTGAGCATGCATGGGTTTTTTCTCCGATGGAGTTCCACACAGACGATCGGAATTTGCTATCATTTGTTTTTCCCCCATTGGATAAATTTAAAACATGTTCTATTTTTTCTCACCGATGGGAAAAAAGACTGATGGGGCCCAAACACAATCGTTTTGTCCGATGAAAAAAGTCCATCGGACTGTTTTCATTGGTAAAACAGATCGTGTGTACAGGGCATTAGAAAGCACAGGTTGAAAAGATTCAGGACGAGACAGGCTTTCTGTGTGCCTCAGTGTACTAAAGTTCTAGGTGTTACTGGTCCTGTAATGTTCATTAGAAAAGTATATGCAAATACTTTTATATGGCACATTACAGAAATAAAAATACCTACTGTACATTTAGATTTGTAAGCATCTGATCAACAGGTGCCAAAGGAAAGCAACTTTAAGACACAGGTCACAGAGAGTGGAAAAGCCTGCAGGAGTGAGGGATAAGGTAAGTCAAATTGCTTTCTAATAGTACCCTAGACCAAACTAGCTTTTAACCATTGCACTGCCTAGGGAGCCCCACTGCATAGGTAATTTTTTAATTTCCCTGGAGTTTAGCTTTAGGTTTGTTTCTATCATTAGCTGGCTTACCATGGTATTACATGTACACATATTGCAAGAGTATTGAATCAGTGATTTTGCAGATCTGAAATATCCTTCAATCCAATTACAATAAGGAGATTGTGTACAGGTCAGGATTAAAAGAATGTTGAACCAGAAATCCACTTTCGGAAAGCTTTCCTATTCAACTGTCTACGTCAATGTTTTTCACAAGGTTGTACAGTTACAAAAAAACTTCTAGTACTCAATCGTGTATGCCATTTAAAATAAATGTTAAAGTGTTTATCTTCTTTTGCAGTCGCAGTGATGAATCACAGCCTTATTTCAATAATGTTTCATGTGTATGATTTATCCTTTACTTATTTTTTTATTTTTTTTTTATTAAACAATATATACAGTGTTGTTTGATTTTATGACACTATTGAATGACTGAGAATCTTTTGGACTAAATAAAATGATTTTTACATGTTGAATTTGAGCCATATGCTTCTATGATAGTGGTAACCCTTGCTTTTGCCATTGCTTATAGAAGTCACTGACCAATATTATTTATTTTAGCTCATAAACAATGCACACCATGCAAAAAAATGCCTTTTCTGTGACAGTGATGTGTCAATGTTTTCTGCATATGTCAGTGACTGGATGAGTGTTTAGAGATAAAGATGAGGGCTTAAAGTGGATTTTTCCCCCTCAAAACATGATTTGGCATTGCTGGAAGATTGGTCAAAGCAGTGAAAACTGCAATTCAAAGTTTCCAAATGTAAAATAATGCACCCAGGGGAAAATAATACCTTGAGAGAGTACAACATGGGGGGTACAGTGTTAGCCAGAACTACAGAGGAAAAAGATTTGGGGGTACTTATTTCAGATGATTGCAAAATGAGCAAACAGTGTGACCAGGCAGTGGGGAAAGCGAATAGAGTTCTAGGATGTATCACTAGAGGGATCACCAGCAGGAGGAAGCAGGTTCTGACTCCCCTATATACAGTAGATCTTTAGTGAGACCTCATTTAGAATACTGTGTCCAGTTATGGAGACTTCACTTACAAAGAGATATTGATAAGATAGAACGAGTCCAGAGACGGGTACCAAAAAAGGTTTGGGGGATAAAACATATCGAGAGTGACTTCTGGAACAAAATATGTACAGTCTGGAGGAAAGAAGGGAAAGGGGAGACATAATTGAAACCCTTAAATACATCAAGGGGGTGAATAAGGTTTAGGAGGGCAGTTTTTTCAATATAAAACCAAAATCAAGAACACATGGACATGACCTCATAATAACTGGAGGAAAGTTCAAAGCGAATCTAAAGCCTCGTACACACGACCGGTTTTCCCGGCAAGAAAACTGCTGGGAGAGCTTTTTGCCGTGAAAACTGGGCGTGTGCATGCTCCCTCGCCGGGAAAACTGCCGGGTATCCCGGCGGGAAAAATAGAGAACCTGCTCTCTATTTAACCGCCGGGATTCCCGGCGTTTTTTTTCCGCCAGATTTACTACACTTGCCAATGGAAAACACTGCGAGGCAGTGCCGAGGGAGCATAAGCCCTGTACACACGGCTGGGATTCCCGGCCAAAGCTCTCCCCGCAGTATTCCCGCTGGGATTCCTGGCAGACTTTATACCGTCGGGAATCCCGGCCGTGTGTACAGGGCTTTTAGAAAGTATTATTTTACTGAAAGAGCAGTTGATGCTTGGAAAAAACTCCCAGCAGAGGTAGAGAGACAGTCAATAGTAAATGACTTCAAACATGCTTGGGACAAACATAGATCTACTCAGACAAAAAAAGTCAACGAAAAAAAAAAAAAAAACAACAAAAAACTGGCAGACTCAATGGAATGGTCTTTTTTCTGCTGTCAGTTTTCTATGTTTCTATGTTAACCACTAGAGGCCCACGCTATAGTCAAATGACGGCTACAGCGCGGGACTGAAAATCCGGGAGGCCGTCAATAGACGTCCTCCCCTTTGCACGCGTGTGCGGCACGCGCTGTGATCACCGAGTCACTGAGACTCGTGAATCACAGATCCGTGTAAGGGGGCGGTCCCGGCCCCTTACCACGTGATCAGCTCTCAGCCCATCAGTGCCCATCAGTACAGCCTCATCAGCGTACATCAATGAAGGAGAAAAATTACCCATTTGCAAAATTTTATCACAAAATATAAAAAAATATAATTTTTTTTTTTAAATCTCTCTTTTTAATTTTTTTTAACAAAAAATATAAACCGCAGAGGGTATTTGGGTACAGTGTTGCATGACCGCGCAATTGTCATTCAAAGTGCTACAGCACTGAAAGCTGAAAATTGGTCTGGGCGGGAGGGGGGTTTAAGTGCCCAGTAAGCAAGTGGTTAAAGCAAAAAAAACAAAAAACAGGTTCATACATCTATTCATACTGACCTATAAATAAGTTTTAAAACATTAAATATAAATTATTTGGGTAACTTACAATTCCATTTATTTCTATTCCTGGTTTCTGACTTACATAGTGGGGGGAGATTTACTATAACTGGTGTGCACAGAATCTGGTGCAGCTGTGCATAGTAACCAATCAGCTTCTAATTCCAGCTTGTTCAATTGGGCTTTGACTATGAGGCCGGGTTCACACTGGTACGACACAACAGTCGTACTACTTTGGATCCGACTTTGCCCTGCGACTTGAAGTCCGACATGCGTCCGACTTACATAGTTACATAGTTACATAGTTAGTCAGGTTGAAAAAAGAAACAAGTCCATCCAGTTCAACCATAAAAAAAAGAAAAAAAAATATCGTACAATCCCATATACCCAATTCTATACCCACAGTTGATCCAGAGGAAGGCAAAAAACCCCAGCAGAGCATGATCCAATTTGCTACAGCAGGGGAAAAAATTCCTTCCTGATCCCCCGAGAGGCAATCGGATATTCCCAACTTTACCTATAAATGTCAGTACCCAGTTATATTATGTACATTTAAGAAAGAATCCAGGCCCTTCTTAAAGCAATCTACTGAGCTGGCCAGAACCACCTCTGCAGGGAGTCTATTCCACATTTTCACAGCTCTTACTGTGAAGAAACCTTTCCGTATTTGGAGGTGAAATCTTTTTTCCTCTAGACGCAAAGAGTGCCCCCTTGTCCTTTGTGTTGACCGTAAAGTGAATAACTCAACACCAAGTTCACTATATGGACCCCTTATATATTTGTACATGTTGATCATATCCCCCCTTAATCTCCTCTTCTCAAGAGTGAATACATTCAGTTCCTCTAATCTTTCCTCATAGCTGAGCTCCCCCATGCCTCTTATCAGTTTGGTTGCCCTTCTCTGCACTTTCTCCAGTTCCCCAATATCCTTTTTGAGAACTGGGGCCCAAAACTGAACTGCATATTCCAGATGAGGTCTTACTAATGATTTGAACAGGGGCAAAATTATATCTCTCTCTTTGGAGACCATACCTCTCTTAATACAAGAAAGGACTTTGCTCACTTCACTTTAATTAACAGGGCTCCAACTTCGATCCCTGACAATGCCAGGTACTGTGTCTGGTATGAATCTTGAGGGGGAACTCCACGCCAAATAAAAAAAAAAACGGCATGGGTTCCCCCTCCAAGAGCATACCAGGCCCTTTGGTCTGGTATGGATTTTAGGGGGAACCCCTACACTGAAAAAACAGAATGGGGGTCCCCCCAAAGACCATACCAGACCCTTATCCGAGCATGCAGCCCGGCTGGTCAGGAAAGGGGGTGGGGACGATCAAGCGGCCTTCACCCCTCCTGACTTTGGGCAAGAGCGAGCAAAAGAGCGGGGGAAAGAGCAGAAGATAGCGGAGGAGACCCGGCAGAAGACACTGGACAGAAAGAGAAGAACTGGAGAGAGCGGAGAAGAGCCAGAGAGGGGAGAAGAAATTGGAAGAGACCCCCGGAGCTGCCTAATAAATTACTTTAAAAACCTGTGTAGTGTGTTTTATTTTTGACACTTTTTTCCAGGTGAATGGGTAGGGGTACCATGTACCCCATACTCAGTCACATAGGGTGGGGGGCCAGGATCTGGGGGGCTCCCAGATTCCGATAAGCCCCCGCCCGCAGACCCCGGCAACCAACGTTGTTGTCGGGAGAGGCCCTTGTCCTCATCAACATTGGAACAAGGTGCTTTGGGATTGGGGACTTCAGGGCCCCCCCTGCCCTAAAGAATCCACCCCCCATGTTGAGGGAATGCGGCCTGGTACAGTTCAGGAGGGGGGGAGTGTTCTCTCGTCCCCACCCCTTTCCTGGCCGGCTGGCCTGCATGCTCGGATAAGGGTCTATGGATTTTGGGGGGATCCCCATGCTCAAAATCCATACTAGACCGAAGGGCCTGGTATGCTCTTAGAGGCGGGACCCATGCCGTTTTATTTTTTTTATTTGCTGTGGAGTTCCCCTTCAAGATCATCCGAGCATAAGTCGCATGCCAAAGTCAGATCAGGCAAGACGGCAATCCGACTTTGATCTGACTTCAGTGATATTCAATGGGCTGAAGTAGGATCAAAGTCGGACCAAAGTAGTACAGGGAGCATTTTCAAAGTCGGGCTGACTTGTTTTGGACCAGTTAAGAAGGCTCCCATAGGGAACCATTGATTTTCACACATCATGCGACATGACCTCCCAATGTCGGAGCATTTGTCATACAAGTGTGAACCCGGCCTGAAACCTAAAAGCTGATTGTTTACTATGCACAGCTGCACCAGATTCTGTGTGCACCAGTTTTAGTAAATCTCCCCCAGTATGTTTAAATTAGGGACGAGGTTCAGGTTTGTTAAAAGTAATATTGCATATTTTGAATAGCAATGGTAAAGGCCATATTTGGTTAGTGACATCAGCCACCATCCCTCCTCCTCAATTTATAAACCAACTGTCCACTGGGAAGCTTTCATAAGGTGAAGAGTAGAGACTAGATGGGATATGAGTCACTGTCTTTTTCCTTTTTTAGGGTCGGTGGGCATTGTTCATCACAATTTCATGCCTGTACTTAAAACCCTAAAACATTATATATTTTCTGAAAGCAGAGACTCTGTAGAATAAAATTGTGGCACAGATTTTTTCTGGGCTCCCTTCACTTCCCCTGCTGGCACCGCCATGGAAATATCAGGTACCCTAGCTTGAGATACATGACAGCTGAGAAACTGAAAAATAATCTCTCAGCTGCCAGCACCGGGAGTTCCAGTACATACTAACAGTGCTGCCAATATCCAACATACCTCTGTTGAAGCCACATTAAAAAAACTCTCTACCCCAGTATTTATTCATTTATTTTTTCATTTCTGCATTAGTACATTTCCCCTATGAAAAATCCCAGCAACCCATGTCATTTTAATAACAAAATCTTTTAAATTGGCCCTAAAAAAAAAGTCCAGAAAAGGTACTTTTTGGCTTCCCATAGAATTAAATTATGTATGATGCTATGTTTGAACTTATTGGATTTATACCTAGGTTCATTTAATGTCCTCTGAACCGAACTTTGCCCAAGGTTACTTTTCATTATTTCCAAGGACTCAAGCAACATCCACTCACTGAAGTCAAAAGCAGCAATGGGACATTTTTGACTTTCAAGAACCTTACTATATTTCTGTCCTATATGCCTGTGCAGACTCCCACAAATTATGTTTTTTCAGTCTGGGGCTCATTTAGAACCAGAAGCGACCATGCCATTTCTCCATTCCCAGTCTATTCAGATGCTATTAATGTGGTTGTTATGTGCAATCTTTCTATATATCTTTTTCTGGCACATATCTGTACATTGTTTCATTATTTATGCTCCATTTGTTATATTGTCTTGCTATAATATGTAAACCACTCATAAACTGACAGCATATTTTTATGCTGTTATTATTTTGACTGCTAGTTATAATGTTATATTTTGCCAACTTTGAACTGAATTTATTTGGTTATTAATATTCCTCTTGATAATTATAAGGGCTGTTCCCCAATTAATTTGCTTTAATCAAGTTGAATCATGCATGCAACATTTAATTGTTACCATATGAATTGTTATATTACAGAATTCATTTTTGTAATCATTATTTGATTGAACATTACATTTTGACTCACATACTGTTACTTTGCCTTGACAATGTGGGTGATTATTATCACACTAATTAGCACCATTAAAATATAAGTCCTATTGTTTTGTGCACTATTGTTGTCTGGGCTCTGTTGCAGTATCAAACAGAGAACTCCAGCACAGAAAGGTGAGATTGCTAAACGCAAAGCCACTCTGCTGCCTATTACTTTAATTATGTGTCCTTAAATAGTTCTGCTCCACATAATTCCATTTTATTGCTGCTAGACTTGTGAGCTATAACCTTGATAAACATTAGCATCTATTTATACATATATTAAGCTTTGAATTTTCAAACCACTTTAGAAAATCTGTATTATATATTGTATTTCTCTTTTAAAATATGTGTCCGTTTATTATAATACATTAAAGCAGGTATAAATGTTTATGAGAAACATAACATATACTGTCACTGTTTTATAATATTTGCCAGTATTAAAGTGTAGCCTTGGAAAGAAATCATAAAAGTACACTCCATTCTCACACCTAAACTTAACCACTTCCTTACTGGGCACATAAACCCCCTTCCTGCCCAGGCGAAATTTCAGCTTTCGGCACTGTCACGCTTTTGAATGACAATTGCGCGGTCGTGCGACGTGGCTCCCAAAAAAATTTACGTCCTTTTTTTCCCACAAATAGAGCTTTCTTTTGGTGGTGTTTGATCACCTCTGCGGTTTTAATTTTTTGCGCTACAAACAAAGAAATAGCGACAATTTTGAAAAAAACACAATATTTTTTGATTTTTGCTATAATAAATAGCCCAATTTATTTTATTTTTTTTTCCTCAATTTAGGCCGATACGTATTCTTCTACATATTTTTCGTAAAAAAAATCGCAATCGGCGTTTATTGATTGGTTTGCGCAAAAGTTATAGCGTTTACAAAATAGGGGATAGATTTATGGCATTTTTATAAAAAAAAAATTTTTTATTAGTAATGGCGGCGATCAGTGATTTTTTTCGTGACTGCGACATTATGGCGGACACATCGGACACTTTTGACACATTTTTGGGACCATTCACATTTATACAGCGAACAGTGCTATAAATATGCACTGCTTACCGTATAAATGTGACTGGCAGGGAAGGGGTTAACACTAGGGGGCGAGGAAGGGGTTAAATGTATTCCCTATTGGTGATTCTTACTGTGGGGGGAGGGGACCGACTGGGGGAGGTGACCGATCTGTGTCCCTATGTACAAGGGACACAACATCGGTCTCCTCTCTCCCTGACAGGACATGGATCTGTGTGTTTACACACACAGATCCATGTCCTTGTCTGTGTAACCGCCGATCGCGGGTGCTTGGCGGACATCGCGGCCGCCAGGCACGTGCATCGGCATTACAGTGACGCGCCGGGCACGCTCGCACGCCGGCGCTCGCGCGCCCCCCAGTGGCCAAAGAAGCGGAGGCCGTAAAAAGACGGCCTCCTGGATTTGTAGAGCCACCTCGCGGCTGTATATAGTCGTACGGCCGGAGCGAGGTGGTTAAAGTGGTTGTAAACCCACTTTGACAACATGAAACATGCATGAAATATCTCCCTAACCTACACGGTTAAGGAGATATTTGCTTTTAAAATCGGCGCCGCTGATGTCACGCGCATGCGCACTAGCGGGCCAGCATAGTAGCCGGATTTCTGAATGGATTTAGCCGCCCGTGCGCGCATGCGTGTGACGTCATCGCCGCTCCGGGGTTAATCACAGCGCCAGAACGGCGATACACGGAAGGGACATTGAGGCAAGATGGCAGCGGCAGCGGAGGTGTCTGAGCACCGCTGCGGTTGCTTCGATCTAAGGTAAGTAATTCATAATGAGTTAGTATGCTAGTCATACTAGCTCATTATGCCTTTGTCTTGCAGGTATTTATTTTATTTTTTTATTTTGGGGTTTACAACCACTTTAAGCCAGCCTAACATGGATTAAAATTCAGCCGGATACTGGCCATAATTCAATCCATGTATGGGCACTATGGTTGTACAGAAGTCAATCTACTAATCGACTTCTGTACAACTGCCCTGTAGTATTTTACCTGCTCAATCAGTGCTGCAGGCTATAGCCTGCAATGCTGATCAGTGTATTCTGATGGTGGGGAAGGCTCCCCATTGTCAGAATACAAAAGCTCATCAGGGAGGATTCCCCCATCCACATGGAGTGTGTGGATCAGGAAATTGAGTCATGTTTTTCCCCTTCAACTCGCTAGTTTTTAAAAAAAGGACTCATCTATGGGATGCCTTATTATGTAAACATATTCAAGGGACATAGCCTTCTGTCTAGTACTTATGTTTTTTTATTCTGTTATTGGTAATTTATATCAAGCAACATCTCTATGCAAAATACTAACTTAGGGTTTGTTTATACAGGCATCCAGAGGGTGGAAAATAAGACAATTGAGCAGTGGTTTTAATGCCCTCTACCGCCCACCTAAATTAGGGCATGCAACTGTGAAGAATTAAAAAGGCATGATGACTCGACCCAATGTGTCACCAAAGATCTCCCAGTATCCATTAGTAATGTCAACTGAAACATAAATGCATATGTATCAATAGATGCTGTCATAACAGTATAAAAGTAAAGTAGTATATGATATAAGTATGTATATGCATGAACCAATATGGTGTGTTTTTTGTATCCTGCTAATCGTTTTTCCAGTGGTTGGTAGCTGCACTGGGAATCAGCCTGCAAGGAGATCAGCTAAAAGTAGTTGGATCTGTATGTGCGTTATAATTAATCAAAATTAGTCGATTAATTGATTTTAAAAAAAAATCGATTAATCGAACACGAAAATTTTAATCAGTAACAGCCCTAAATTATATATATACAGTATATACATATATACAGTGGGGAGAACAAGTATTTGATACACTGCCGATTTTGCAGGTTTTTCTACTTACAAAGCATGTAGAGGTCTGTATTTTTTATCATAGGTACTCTTAAACTGTAAGATACGGAATCTAAAACAAAAATCCAGAAAATCATATTGTATGACTTTTAAGTACTGTATTTATTGGCGTATAACACTCACTTTTTTACCCTGAAAATAGAGGGTAAACTGTGCCTGCGTGTTATACGCAGGGGGCTGTGGAAAGTTTTTTTCCTGAAACTTCCCTCTTAAAGTTATACGCCTGTGCGTGTTATACGCCGATAAATACGGTAATTTATTTGCATTGTATTGCATGACATAAGTATTTGATACATCAGAAAAGCAGAACTTAATATTTGGTACAGAAACCTTTGTTTGCAATTACAGAGATCATACGTTTCATGTAGTTCTTGACCGGTTTTGCACACACTGCAGCAGGGATTTTGGCCCACTCCTCCATACGGAGCTTCTCCAGATCCTTCAGATTTAGGGGCTGTCCCTGGGCAATACAGACTTTCAGCTCCCTCCAAAGATTTTCTATTGAGTTCAGGTCTGGAGACTGGCTAGGCCACTCCAGGACCTTGAGATGCTTCTTACGGAGCCACTCCTTAGTTGCCCTAGCTGTGTGTTTCGGGTCATGCTGGAAGACCCAGCCACGACCCATCTTCAATGCTCTTACAAAGGGAAGGTTGTTGGCCAAGATCTTGCGATACATGGCCCCATCCATCCTCCCCTCAATGTGGTGCAGTCGTCCTGTCCCCTTTGCAGAAAAGCATCCCCAAAGAATGATGTTTCCACCTCCATGCTTCACGGTTGGGATGGTGTTCTTGGGGTTGTACTCATCCTTCTTCTTCCTCCAAACTGGGTGAGTGGAGTTTAGACCAAAAAGCTCTATTTTTGTCTCATCAGACCACAGGACCTTCTCCCATTCCTCCTCTGGATCATCCAGATAGTCATTGGCAAACTTCAGATGGGCCTGGACATGCGCTGGCTTGAGCAGGGGGACCTTGTGTGTGCTCTAAGATTTTAATCCATGATGGCGTAGTGTGTTACTAATGGTTTTATTTGAGACTGTGGTCCCAGCTCTTTTCAGGTCATTGACCAGGTCCTGCCGTGTAGTTCTGGGTTGATCCCTCACCTTCCTCATGATCATTGATGCCCCACGAGGTGAGCTCTTGCATGGAGCCCCAGACCAAGGGAGATTGACCGTCATCTTAAACTTCTTCCATTTTCTAATAACTGCGCCAACAGTTGTTGCCTTCTCACCAAGCTGCTTGCCCAGCCTTGTGCAGGTCTACAATTTTATCCCTGATGTCCTTACACAGCTCTCTGGTCTTGGCCATTGTGGAGAGGTTGGAGTCTGTTTGATTGAGTGTGTGGACAGGTGTCTTTTATACAGGTAATGAGTTCAAACAGGTGCAGTTAATACAGGTAATGAGTGGAGAACAAGAGGGCTTCTTAAAGAAAAAAATTCCAGGTCTGTGAAAGCCAGAATTCTTACTGGTTGGTAGGTGATCAAATACTTATGTCATGCAATAAAATGCAAATGAATCATTAAAAAAGGCCTCTACATGCTTTGTAAGTAGGAAAACCTGCAAGATCATCCGTGTATCAAATACTTGTTCTCCCCACTGTATATATATATATATATATATATAAATAAATAAAATGTATAAATCAAAAAATGAATATATATATATATATATATATATATATAATATATATATATTTTTTCTCCTCTATTGTCCCCTAGATTCTAAGCCCAAACCATTATTGAAGCAGTTTTTCCTCTGCCTCCCCAGTTCCCGAGCCGGACGCTCGTTACTGCCGCTTCTGGGTATCCAGCCATGGGCAATTTGGTTCATTATACCCCCTACAGATGTATTACACATGCATTTACAGCTGATGAAGCAAGCATGGTCTTGCGAAACACGTTGGGATACTTTTAATGCCTGTGTACTTGGCAATTTACATTTTATACCATGATACATGTAATAACATGTTATACTGTATGTATCATTTCAGTGGCTTGACTATGATTCATGTTTATGTTTGCATGACAATTTTAATAAATTTAACATTTTGAGACTGCATTTAATCTGTCAATTGTTGGTTAACCGCATTCATCTCATCTAAAGTCTTGGGCGATCTCCTGTTTTTTGTAACCCTAACCACTTGCCGACCGCCGCACGGCGATGTACGTCGACAGAATGGCACGGGCAGGCATATGGGCGTACCTGTCCGGCGCCCGCGGTGGTCGGAATCCCTCCAGGAGCGATCCGTGATGAGGGGGCAGCCATCGATTCATGGCCACCCCCTCACGATCGCTCCTGGCGAATCAGATGCTTCCTCTGTCTGCTTCCTCTGTCTATGAATTGTAAACACAGACAGAGGAAGTGATGTCACTCTCCTCGTGCAGGTCTTTTCGTCCGGCGTGAGGAGAGGAAGACATCTCACAGTAAGTTGCACCAACAGACCACTAACACCAGGACACATAGGCACATAAATCACCACCCAGTCTCCCCCCAGTCACCCCCGATCACCCCCCGCACCCCCAGTCACAGTGTCACTGATTGCAGTGGTAATTTTTTTACTGATCACTGCATGCAGTGTCATTTGTGACTGTAAAAAGTGTCAGGGCAGTTAGTGTTAGGCTCCTTTAGGTGTAGGGTACACCCTACACCCCCTAATAAAGGTTTAACCCCTTGATCGCCCCCCAGGAAACCTTCGTCAGTGTCACTAACCAATCTTTTTTCTGATCGCCGTATTAGTGTCGCGGGTGATGCTAGGTAGCCAGTTAGTTATTTAGGTTCACGTCAGGATTTTATAGCGTCAGGTACCCCCATATATTACCTAATAAAGGTTTAAACCCCCTGATTGTCCCCTAGTTAACCCTTTCACCAGTGATCACCATATAAGTGTCACTGGTGACGCTAGTTAGCCAGTTAGCTATTTAGGTTCACCGCCAGGTTTTAATATAGTGTCAGGTACCCTGATTGCCCCCTAGTTAACCCTTTCACCAGTGATCACCGTATAAGTGTTACGGGTGACGCTGGTTAGTTAGTTTGCTTTTTATAGTGTCAGGGCACCCGCCGTTTATTACCCAAAAAAGGTTTAACCCCCTGATAGCCCGGTGGGTGATATCAGTTAGGTTTAGTGTCAGATAGGGTCTGCATCACCCAGGGCAGCATCAGATTAGTGCCAGTAGCGCTAACACCCACGCACGCAGCATACACCTCCCTTAGTGGTATAGTATCTGAACGGATCAATATGTGATCTGATCAGATGTATACTAGCATCCCCAGCACTTTAGGGTTCCCAAAAATGCAGTGTTAGCGGGATCAGCCCAGATACCCGCTAGCACCTGCGTTTTGCCCCTCCGCCCAGCCCAGCCCACCCAAGTGCAGTATTGATCGATCACTGTCACTTACAAAACACTAAACACATAACTGCAGCGTTCGCAGAGTCAGGCCTGATCCCTGCAATCGCTAACAATTTTTTTGGTAGCGTTTGACTCAGTTGCTGACAGCCTAGGTGCTTTTTTACCTGTGAATCTCACTAGTTGTACCAGTAAATTTAGAGCCCAAAATGGCAAATCAAAGGTACACTAGTGAAGAGGCCTAAACATTTCTGAGAATGACAGATAGTGAAGAGGAGGTCACTCATCTGTCAGATTCAGGCTCAGAATACGATCCTGTAGACGACAGCGGTTCCATGACAGATAGCTCTGACGATGAAGTTGAGGTCCCTGCCAAGGTCAGGCGTACCCGACCCCATTCTTCTGCTGTTGTTGAGGTGCAAGAACCGCAGGGCTCTCGTATGGAGAAGAGAAGTACTAGTGCCACTCATCCTTCTGGTGAACTGGCAAGCACCAGCGGCCTAGTACACCCTGGACGTACATCCAGCACTGCAGTAACACTTGGTGACGTGGGGAGTCCCATAAGTGCAGTTCAAGCTGGCGAGGTGGCAAGCACAAGTAGTGTCCCTCTGCCACCAAGAAGAAGACAAAGACAGGCCCATCATGCCCATAGTGTCCTTCCTGCAGAATTCGCCAATCCTGATTGGGTCCCCACCACTTCCGCAGCACCCGTACTTTCCCCATTCACTGGCCAACCCAGAATTCAGGTGGAAACAGTTGTTTTTACGGCACTTGATTTTTATTCGCTGTTTTTCACGGAAGATCTCTATAGATCTATTGTGGACCGAACGAATTTGTATGCTGGTCAATACATCGCCGCTAATCCCCAGTTGCCTTCCCTTGCCAGAGAATGCAAACCAATTACGGCTTCCGAATTCAAGACCTTTCTGGGCCTTTCCTTCGACATGGGCATAGTTAAATTGAGTGAGCTGCGGTTATATTTGTCCATTGACCCAGTTTACCATGTGCCTGTGTTCTCTGCCTCCATGGCCTGGGCATGATAAAAGCAGATCTTGCGGTTCATGCATTTCAACAACAATAAACTTTGTCGTCCTCGTGGAGACCCTGAATTCGATCGGCTCTACAAAATTCAGTCCCTCACAAACCACTTCAACGAATGTTTTGCAGCCTTGAATATTCCCCATCAAGTTGCCTGCGTTGATGAGTCCCTGATTAAATTTTCTGGCCGCTTGTCTTTCAAACAGTACCTTCCCAGCAAGCGTGCCAGATATGGGGTCAAGATGTATAAGCTCTGTGACAGGGCCACAGGCTATACATATAGTTTTATGGTTTATTAGGGAAAAGATAGTCACATAGAGCCAGAGAACTGCCCATATTACATAGGGAGCGCTGGCAAGATAGTGTGGAACTTGGTGTCACCCTTATTCGGAAAGGGGTACCATTTGTATGTGGACAATTATTACACAAGCGTGCCACTTTTTAGTCACTTGTTTGATCAGCAAATTAGCGCATGTGGCACCGTGCGACCTAATCGCTGGGGCTTATCCCAGAGGCTTGTAGATTCCCATCTTAGGCTGGGGGAGAGAGCCTGCTCAAGGTGTAATAATTTGCTCGCTGTGAAGTGGAGGGATAATAAGAATGTTTTCATTCTTTCCTCCCTTCACGTAGACACGACAGTCCAAATTCGTACGGTGACTGGTGTTGTGGAGAAACCCCTCTGTGTCCACGAATATAACCAAAATATGGGAGGGGTGGGCCTCAACGACCAGTTGTTGGCGCCGTATCTAGTTGCCCGTAAGGCCAGACGCTGGTACAAAAAAGTGTCTGTATATTTATTTCAATTGGCTTTGCTGAATGCTTTTGTGCTATACAAAGCTTCAGAACGGACTTGATCTTTCTGTAAATTCCAGGGAGATATTGTCCGAGCCCTCCTGTATCCAGGCGTTCCTGCACCTCACCATCCCCAACCAAATGCAGTAAGCCGGCTGAATGAGAGGCATTTTCCGTATGTCCTCCCTACTACCCCTACCCAACGAGCCCCCCACAGAAAATGTTGTGTCTGTAGAAAGCGCGGATTTAGGCGTGACACCCGTTATTATTGTCCACGCTGTCCTGACAATCCTGGTCTTTGCATTGGTGAATGTTTTGAACGCTACCACACACTAGTGCAGTTTTAGCGTAGGGTACAGCATTTCACAGACTAGGACATACTTACACAGGGTCTCCCAAGATGCCATCGCATTTTGAGAGACCCAAACCTGGAACCGAACAGTTAAGCCCTGTACACATGATCGGATTTCCGATGGAATATAATCCGATGGATTTTTCCAATCGGATTTCCGATGAAGCTGACTCCCATCAGTCTTGCCTACACACCATCAGTCGAAAATACGACCGTCCCAAACGCCGTGACGTAAAACATTTAGACGAGCCGAGAAAAATTAAGTTCAATGCTTCTGAGCATGCGTCGACTTGATTCTGAGCATGCATGGGTTTTTTCTCCGATGGAGTTCCACACAGACGATCGGAATTTGCTATCGTTTTTTTTTTCCATCGGATAAATTTAAAACATGTTCTATTTTTAATCACCGATGGAAAAAAGACCGATGGGGCCCATACACAATCGGTTTGTCCAATAAAAAAAGTCCATTGGACTGTTTTCATCGGTAAAACCGATCGTGTGTACAGGGCTTTACAGTTACAGTTACAAAAAAAGTGTAAAAAAAAAAAAGTAAAAAAAAAAATATATATATACATATATATATAAAAAAAATAGTTGTTGTTTTATTGTTCCCTCCCTCTCTATTCTCTCTCTATTGTTCTGCTCTTTTTTACTGTATTCTATTCTGCAATGTTTTATTGTTATTATGTTTTATCATGCTTGCTTTTCAGTTATGTAATTTTTTTTATACTTTAAGCCCTGTACACACGATCGGTTTAACCGATGAAAACCGTCCGATGGATTGTTTTCATCAGACAAACTGATCGTGTATGGGACCGATCGGTCTTTTTTCCATCGGTTTTAAAAAATAGAACATTTTTTAAATTTTTCCGATGGATAAAAAAACGATCGAAAACTCAGATCGTCTATGGGCAAGTCCATCGGATAAAAAACCCACGCATGCTCAGAATCAAGTCGACGCATGCTCAAAAGCATTGAACTTCATTTTTCTCAGCTCATCGGAGTGTTTTACGTCACCGCATTTGGAACGGTCGGTTTTTTGACTGATGGTGTGTAGGCAAGACTGATGGAAGTCAGCTTCATGGACAAAACCATTGGATTAGAATCCATAGGATATCCGATCGTGTGTACGAGGCTTTACTGTTTACTGTGTTTTATTGTTAACCATTTTTTTGTTTTCAGGTATGCCATTTAGCTGCAGCGCAGATTTATTTATCTTGACAGCAACAGCGTTTGCTCCCACGATACATAAAGCCGTGACTCCAGCGCTGTACGAGGTGATTTCACCACCACAGTTAAAAAAAAGAGCATATATGCCGAAGCATGAGGGCAGCAGGGGCTGAGGAGCGATTTGCTCCTAATGCCGTGTACACACGGTCGAAATTTAGATGGAGGTTTGCCCGTTGAAAAGTCTGACCGTTTGTACGCGGCATAACTTTTGCAGGAGGATGCCCCCATGCTTCGGCATATATATATTTTAGGCACAGGTTGCGTTAATTTTTTTTTTATTTTTTACTATTTTTTTTTGTATTTGCTTTGCAGGTATGGTATGGTAAGATCTTAAGCCTCGTACACATGGCTGGTTTTCTCGCCAAGAAACGACAAGAAAACTGCTGGGAGAGCTTTCTTGCTGAGAAAAACGGCCGTGTGTACGAGGCTTTCAGGTTTCTCGTCAAGAAAACTGCCCAGAATCTCGACGAGAAAAATAGAGAACCTGCTCTCTATTTTCTAGATCGTGTGTATACTTACCTGTTGCTGTGGAAACCGGCGCATGCTCCAAATGACTTTGACGCATGCGCGGTAGCTTCCAAGGCATAGGTAGGGTGAAGCAAGATGGCGTTTGCTCCCACGATACATAAAGCCGTGACTCCAGTGCTGTAGGAGGTGATTTCACCACCACAGTTAAAAAAAAGAGCATATATGCCGAAGCATGGGGGAAGCATGGGTGGAGGAACAATTTGCTCCTAATGCCGCGTACACATGGTCTAAATTCAGCCAACAGGCTGCATGAAAAAAAAAGATTACAATATATGCCCAACAATAACCAGCAACGTACTGATATGTTGCTGGACTTTGAATGGTTATACCAGAATGATGCCTGCGGGTTTAGGTATCATCTTGGTATCATTCTTTTCAGCCAGCGGTCGGCTTTCATGTAAAAGCAATCCTAGCGGCTAATTAGCCTCTAGACTGCCTTTACAAGCAGTGGGAGGGAATGTTCCCCCCCCCCCCACCATCTTCCATGGTTTTCTCTGGCTCTCCTGTCCCAACAGGGAACCTGAGAATGCCAGCTGACCATAGAGCTGATAAGAGACCAGAATGGCTCCAATCATCTCTATGGCCTAAGAAACTGGATGCTACGAGCATTTCATGACTTCGATTTCGCCGGATATAAACAGAGCCATTGGGAAATTGAGAAAGCATTTTATCACACAGATCTTGGTGTGGTCAGATGCTTTGAGGGCAGAGGAGAGATTTAGGATCTAATAGACCCCAATTTTTTCAAAAAAGAGTCCCTGTCACTACCTATTGTTATCATAGGGGATATTTACATTCCCTGAGATAACAATAAAAATTATAAAAAATAAATAAAAATGGAAGGAACAATTTAAAAATGTAATGAAAAAAGCTAAATAAATAATAATAAAATAAAAAAAGCACCCCTGTCCCCCCTGCTCTCGTGCAAAGGCGAACGCAAGCGTCGGTCTGGCGTCATATGTAAACAGCAATTGCACCATGCATGTGAGGTATCATCGCAAAGGTCAGATCGAGGGCAGTAATTTTAGCAGTAGATCTCCTCTGTAAATCTAAAGTGGTAACCAGGGATGAGCCGAACACCCCCCTGTTCGGTTCGCACCAGAACCTGCGAACAGACAAAATGTTTGTGTGAACTTTAGAACCCTATTAAATACAATGGACTCGAACGTTCGAAATCTAAAGTGTTAATTATAAAGGCTAATATGCAAGTTATTGTCCTAAAAAGTGTTTGGGGACCCGGGTCCTCCCCCACGGGACATGTATCAATGCAAAAAAAAGTTTTAAAAACGGCCGTTTTTTCGGGAGCAGTGATTTTAATAATGCTTAAAATGAAAAAATAAAAGTGAAATATTCCTTTAAATTTCGTACCTGGGGGGTGTGTATGATATGCATGTGAAGTGGCGCATGTTTCCCGTGCTTAGAACTGTCCCTGCAAAAAATTTCATTTTTGAAAGAAAAAAAGTCATTTAAAACTCACTCGCGGCTATTAATGAATTGTCGGCTCCCGGCAATACATACAAAAGTCATTGATAAAAAAAAAAAAAAAAGCGTGGGGGTTCCCCAGAATTCAATTACCAGGCCCTTCAGGTCTGGAATGGATATTAAGGGGAACCCCGCCGCAAATTTAAAAAAAAATTGACGTGGGGTTCCCCCAAATATCCATTCCAGGCCCTTCAGATCTGGCATGGATATTAAGGGGAACCCCGCCGCAAATTTAAAAAAAATGGCGTGGAGTCCCCCTAAAAATCCATACCAGACCCCTTATCCGAGCACGCAACCTGGCCGGCCGCAGGGGAAGAGGGGGGGACGAGAGAGCGGCCCCCCTCCCTCCTGAACCGTACCAGGCCACATGCCCTCAACATGGGGAGGATGTCCCCATGTTGATGGGGACAAGGGCCTCATCCCCACAACCCTTGCCCGGTGGTTGTGGGGGTCTGCGGGCGGGGGGCTTATCGGAATCTGGAAGACCCCTTTAACAAAGGGGACCCCCAGATCCCGCCCCCCCCTATGTGAATTGGTAAGGGGTACATTGTACCCCTACCATTTCACGAAGAAAGCGTAATGTTGAGGGCATGTGGCCTGGTACGGTTCAGGAGGGAGGGGGGGCCGCTCTCTCGTCCCCCCCTTTTCCCCTGCGGCCAGCCAGGTTGCGTGCTCGGATAAGGGGTCTGGTATGGATTTTTAGGGGGATTCCACGCCATTTTTTTTAAATTTGGGGTGGAGTTCCCCTTAAAATCCATGCCAGATCTGAAGGGCCTGGAATGGATATTTGGGGGAACCCCACGTCAATTTTTTTTTTAAATTTGCGGCGGGGTTCCCCTTAATATCCATTCCAGACCTAAAGGGCCTGGTAATTGAATTCTAGGGAACCCCCACGCTTTTTTTTTTTTCTATCAATGACTTTTGTATGTATTGCCGGGAGCCGACAATTCATTAATAGCCGCGCGTGAGTTTTAAATGACTTTTTTTCTTTCACAAATGAAATTTTTTGCAGGGACAGTTCTAAGCACGGGAAACATGCGCCACTTCACATGCATATCATACACACCCCCTAGGTACGAAATTTAAAGGAATATTTCACTTTTATTTTTTCATTTTAAGCATCATTAAAATGACTGCTCCCGAAAAAACGGCCGTTTTTAAAACTTCTTTTTGCATTGATACATGTCCCCTGGGGCAGGACCCGGGTCCCCAAACACTTTTTAGGACAATAACTTGCATATAAGCCTTTATAATTAGCACTTTAGATTTCTCCCATCGATTTTTCGAATTTGCCGCGAACACCCCAATTTGTTCGCTGTTCGGCGAACGGGCGAACAGGCAATGTTCGAGTCGAACATGAGTTTGACTCGAACTCGAAGCTCATCCCTAGTGGTAACCTGTAAAGACTTTTAAAGACTTTCAAAAATGTATGTAGTTTGTCGCCACTGCGCGTTTGTGCGCACTTTTAAAGCATATCTTGTTTGGTATCCATGTACTCGGCCTAAGATCATCTTTTTTATTTCATCAAACATTTGGGCAATATAGTGTGTTTTAGTGCATTAAAAAAATGCGTTTGAAAATCGCTGCGCAAATACTGTGTGAAAAAAATGCAACACCCACCATTTTAATCTGTAGGGCCTTTGCTTTAAAAAATATATATAATGTTTGGGGGTTCAACGTAATTTTCTTGCAAAAAAAATATGTTTTTCATGTAAACAAAAAGTGTCAGAAAGGGCTTTGTCTTCAAGTGGTTAGAAGAGTGGGTGATGTGTGACATAAAACATAAAGTTAGTAAAGCTATAACAAGTGAAACTTGTCGGTTACTAAAGCAGCGCTTAGTGGTCACAAGGTAAACATGACAACTCTTATCCTATGGAAGTCCATAAGAGATATAAAGTAAACTGTATAATTCAAAAGGGTGGCAGGTGTATCAGCATCCACAAAGAAAAGGAGGTGTTTGTAGGATCTTAAAAAAGTCTCTACTGGCAACAGCTTCCACCGTGTCCTCAGCACCAAAAAACTTCTCCCTTGTGTCACACACCCCTTAGGGGTTCCTACTCACCAAATAGTAGAATTAAGCAGTCACTGCAAACCTGGATCATCCATTCATCCTCCGCCTCTCACGCAGTCCGGAATCACTGGATGCTTCTCCTGATGGTCTCAAAGTGACAAGAAAAAAACGGAGATAGTGTAGTCCCACTTTAACCTTTTTATTCAACAATCTCCATTGACATCAGTTGCTAAAATCAGGCATTAAGACAGCCACTACTACCCTTAAAAGACGTGCTGTTCCTGGCTCCTTGTGTGGGTGTGTACTTGTGTGCGGGTCCCGTCCACCGTAGACCTACACACTCCCTTCCACTTCCTGACACTGAACCGACAAGTTTCACTTGTTATAGCTTTACTAACTTTATGTTTTATGATTGTGCATTTTTATGCATTGAAAGCGGCAGCTAAATTTTAAATGACATGTGGTAACATTTGGTCATTTGGTGCAATCTGTTATTATTAGTCCGCTGAGCCCATAGCACAGAGATAGTGAAAGAATGCCGTGAACTTCACTACTTTTTGTATATGATGTGTGACATAAGCTTCTAAATGTTGTACATAAAATGCCAGGACAGTATAAACCCCCCCCAAATGAAATTCCCATTTTGGAAAGTAGACACCCCAAGCTATTTGCTGAGAAGCATGTCGAGTCCATGGAATGTTTTATATTTTGACACAAGTTGCGGGAAAAAGACACATTTTTTAATTTTTTTGCACAAAGTTGTCACTAAATTATATATTGCTCAAACATGCCATGTACATGGCTAGGCTTCCAAAAAGTACCACACATGTGGTATCCCCATACTCAAGAGAAGCAGCAGAATGTATTTTGGGGTGTAATTCCACATATGCCCATGGCATGTGTGAGCAATATATCATTTAGTGACAACTTTGTGCAAAAAAAAAAGGTTTGTAATTTTCCCGCAACTTGTGGCAAAATATAAAATATTAAATGGACTCAACATTCCTCTCAGCAAATATCTTGGGGTGTCTACTTTCCAAAATGGGGTCATTTGGGGGGGGGGGGTTGTGCCATCTTGGCATTTTATGGCCTTCAAAACTGTGATAGGTAGTGAGGAGTAAAATCAAAAATTTATGCCCTTAGAAATGCTGAAGGCGGTGCTTGGTTTTCGGGGTCCCGTACGTGGCTCAGCTCTCAAAAAGTCCCACACATGTAGTATCCCGTACTCAGGAGAAGCATCAGAATGTATTTTTGGGGTGTAATTTCACATATGCCCATGGCATGTGTGAGCAATATATCATTTAGTGACAACTTTGTGCAAAAAAAAAGTTTGTAATTTTCCCGCAACTTGTGACAAAATATGAAATATTCCATGGACTCAACATGCCTCTCAGCAAATAGCTTGGGGTGTCTACTTTCCAAAATGTGGTAATTTGGGGGGTTGTGCTTTTTTGACATTTTATGGCCTTCAAAACTGTGATAGGTAGTGAGGAGTGAAATCAAAAATTTGCGCCCTTAGAAATCCTGAAGGCGGCTCCAAAAAAGTCCCACACATGTTGTATCCCCGTACTCAGGAGAAGCAGCAAAATGTATTTTGGGGTGCAATTCCACATAACCATGGCATGTGTGAGCAATATATCATTTAGTGACAACTTTTTGTAAAAAAAAGTTTTTGTCATTATTCAATCACTTGGGACAAAAAAATGTAATATTCAATGGGCTCAACATGCCTCTCAGCAATTTCCTTGGGGTGTCTACTTTCGAAAATGGGGTCATTTGGAGGGGTTTTGTACTGCCCTGCCATTTTAGCACCTCAAGAAATGAGATAGGCAGTCATAAACTAAAAGCTGTGTAAATTCCAGAAAATGTGCCCTAGTTTGTAGACGCTATAACGTTTGCGCAAACCAAAAAATATACGCTTATTGACCATTTTTTTACAAAAGACATGTGGCTGAATACATTTTGGCCTAAATGTATGACTAATGCTGGCCATACACTATACGAAAAATCGGGCAAAAATCGGTCGTTCAGACAGTTCTTTCGTTTTTCGGACAGTTAATGGGCACAAAATCGATAATCTTTGGGACGTTTTTGAGCCGAAAAAACGAAGGACAAGTTTGGAAATTTTCTGCCGAACGAACGATAAATCGGAAGGGTAATGTGTTTCCCGTCCAAACTTTCTGCACTAGGTATATGTAAAAAAAAAAACATTTTTTTTTATTTATGTCCACTGAACGATTTATCGGTCATTACATGATGGCACTATCGTTTGCGCTCACGAATGAACTTTCATTTTTCGAAAGTTCGTTCGGACGATTTTTCGTATAGTGTATGTCCAGCATAAAATTGAGTTTATTAGATTTTTCTTATAACAAAAAGTAGAAAATATAATTTTTTTTTTTACAGTTTCAGTCTTTTTACGTTTATATCGCAAAAAAAAAACAATTGCAGAGGCAATCAAATACCATCAAAAGAAAGCTATATTTGTGGGAAAAAAGGACACAAATTTCATTTGGATACAACATTGCATGACCGCGCATTTACCAGTTAAAGCAGCGCAGTGCCAAATTGTAAAAATACCTCTGGTCTTTAAGCTGACAAATGGTCCGGGGCTGAAGTGGTCAATAAGATGGAAGCATGTAGACAGACCTCGACCTCCAGATATTAAGCAAAACCCAGCTGACAGCCTAACAGCACATGCTACAAATAAGTAAGTTGTGTGCCTTCTGAGAAGAAGGTCTCTCCAGGAAAACAAGGGTTTTTTTTTCCTTGGGGGGGGGGGGGTAAGGTGTTCCCTGGGGGAAATCTGCAAGAAGCCTGAATTAATAGGGTCTGAAAATACAAAGCCTTTCTGCCTGTGTGCAAAAGTTAGAATACATAGAGATTATAAGCCCTGTCATTTGCAATCAAATTCTGAACTTAAGGCTTGAGTTGGACATCCAGAGTCAGCGTGTGCCTATAGTCAATGGCCTAGCCATCTACCGTATGTGAGAGATATAGAGATGAATGCATCCCAAATGTACTTGTTTTACATATCTCAACAATGTTAGTGCATACGTGTGTAAATACACAGACGTGCTCAAACTAAACAAGAAAGTAACAAATCACATAGTTATACACAAGACAATTAATTATGCCTATTTAGTAAGGCTTTTATCCTTAAAAAATGGCAGGGCTATAAAGCTTTGCATGTACTGTAGTGCGTGGTGCAAAGAGCCCCCATTCAGACATTCCAGACAGTAAAGTACAGTCACAACTGAATTGAGGTGCTTTATCATATTTATTTACGTTCAAGAAGCAAAGTCACCTTCTGAACTTGATGAAGGTTCCAGAATGCTTCACTGTACTTTATAGCTGGATCATCCACTAACAAGTATGTCAGAGTGAGTCCCATTATTTTTGCCTTATTGACTTGGCAGGAATTTGTGTAAATTACGGATGGTGCACCCACAGGTCTAACAATTACTACATAATGTGATAACATGCCACTGAACCAACAATTGTAAAGAAGAATTTACTCAAATGTCTAATTGTCTGTTGTCCCCAGGTAAGTAAAAGAAAATAATCAATGTAGTCTGAAAACAATGCTGAAATTCAAACTTTTGGTTTCAATATTTTTATTGAAACATATTAAAAAATGGCGAACAATTCACAAAGAAAATACATATTGTGACCTGGAGAGGGGAAAGCCCCCTCCAGTATTGCTACAGAAATGAAAATAACTGAGTATTAAACAGAACACTTTGAAGTACAATATAAGAAAATACAATGCAGAATCAAATTTTTGGAAGGAGGAGAGGGCGGAAGGAGGGGGGTATGGGGTGAGAGGGGTAGGAAAGGGGGGAAGAGGTGGGAAGAGCAGGGGAAAGGCAGGTTCAAATCAAGGGGCATGTATCATTATGTTATTGTTGTAGGAATCATTTCCCGGATGGCTCGATTTGGTCCAAGGTGGAGAGGATAATAGATTTCAAGAGAGGATCATATGTCGTAAGGTAGGACCAGACATGTGATGTCGTCTATACAGGAGTTAAGAGCAAGATGCTGCTCTGAGGTCCGACTGCCATTGATCCTGAAATATGCTCAGTTTGAAAAAGGTTTTAGCGAAGAGGTGTTCTATACTCATGTGGTCATTAAGTATGTCAATGGTCATACTTAGAGTGGGTGGGGATGGTTGTTTCTGGCAATGAGAGATAAGCAGCATTTGGTACATGGGTGGCAACAGGCTGCAATGCAAACTTGCTGGAAAGTTGCAACAGATATGACTCCTACCAGGCAAGATAATGCAGGAGCCCTTTTTGCTTTATTGGAAAACAACAGGAACATAGACAAAAGATAACATTATAACCATGTAGTTTTACAAGAGGGAACAATACACCATGCAAGCAATACATAAAATAACATATAAATAAAACGAAATATATAGTGTGGTGCTAAATAAAAAAATCAATAACAGAATAACAAAAAGTAATAAATCCAATATTTGATAGAAATAATATCTCCAAGATTCATATATCTGTTAATAAAATAATTATTAAATAAATAAAGTCCCATTTCATAAAGTGCAAAAAAGTGTGAAGATGTTCGCTTGTTCATGAAAATCTTCAGTATTGTGCATAAAAAGGAGGAGAGAAGGGAAGCGCCACCTAAGTGTAGAGGCTAAAATTCATTTAATAGCACAAGGTTTAAGAATCACTTACAAAATGATGTAATATAAAAGGCTCATCAAAGGGTTAATCAAAGGCAGGGAAGGGAGGGGACCATGCCACAGCATCCTTTAGATTCAGCACTGTCCACTGGCTCTATAGGAGTGATTTCAAAGTCCTCAGAGCATCCTGTGGCCACCAGGAAGCAAAACAGGAAGCAAACCAGCGTGGGAGGAATGACGTCACCGGACAAGAGACAGCTGTGCTTTGCTAGTGGGGATCAGGCTGGGAGATCAGGCTACAGGTATGCGCTCTGAGCTCCAGCTCTTTCTACAGGCCTGAGAATGGTTGTTGCACCTATGTCTGTATAAACAGCATGCTAACAAAATTCAGTCAATAATAACAAAAAAACAGTTCATCACATTTAAATTTAGCCAAGTCTGCAATATATGAATTCCGAAGAGCATTATGTATTTCTACTTATATTCTGTGTTATATTAAAGGATAAGTTCATCTTTGGTAACATGCTACATGTTCCACCCATTTTTAGGGTGGAATATGTAACATATTCCCACTGCTGTAGCCACCGCTTGCTGCTTTTTCTTGATGTGGCAGCAGTACGGGGAGAAGTTCCCCATACTAGCTGTCACTTTTTGAAAACAGAGTTCTGCGTATGAATGATCTACAAGCGCCGACAACCTTTGCGGCTGTCGGCTTGTAGGTTTCAATGAACTACCTGTATCATGGTGCTGTGAGCGCCGTGGTAGTTCATTGATTTTTCCTGCCAGAATGTATCGGCTTCCTCATTCGAGGTACGAGCAAGCAGATACACTGACAGTTCTGCAGGAGACTTGTATGGCATCAGCGATCCGCTGATCACTGGTGTAATGCTTTACAGGCTCCTGCAACAAAAAATAATACATGCACATTATTTTATCTGCAAAAAAAGTGCATTTATTATTTTTTTAAAGTGAACCTATCCTTTAAATAAGCCTGAAATACAGGTATGTATAATGCTTCTGATTTAATATAGTTATATAACTAGTAGCTAATGCAGACATGTGAATAATGATAGACATTATTATTCTTTTTAATTAATAAGAAAAAATAGGAAAACATTAATTTTATTTCAATTAAGTGTTTTTTGCTTGTTAAACTGTATTTTTAGTTTGGAAATGACTATCAGTTAATGACAACAATTTGATTGTTCCAGTTTGGGGACATAGATATACGTGAAAACATTACATATAAATAAACTGCCATACAAAACAGTAATAAACATACAGTATATACATCATATGCTAATACCCCATTTTTGCAAGAGTATCAACCTTTTATTTATGGTTTTCCATAGTCCATAGAGTTGAGCGGACACCTGGATGTTCGGGTTCGACAGGTTTGGCTGAACTTTGGAAAAAAGTTTGAGTTCGGGACCGAACTTGACCCCGAACCCCATTGAAGTCAATGGGGACCCGAACTTCTGAGGACTATTCGTGCATGTTTCCCGTGCTTAGAATTGTCCCTGCACAAAGTGTCATTTCTGAAGGAAAAAAAGTCATTTAAAACTCACTCGCGGCTATAATGAATTATCGGCTCCTGGCAATACATAGAAAAGTCCGCCCCCTCGTATGTCAGACCCCGCCTACGTCATTGGCTGAGCGGACCTGATGGGGAACTGCCTCGCAGTGTAATACATGAATAGACCCGCCCCTTCTCACATTCCGCATCTGGTCCGCTTAGCCTTACACCTATGTCATTGGCTGAGCGGACCTGATGGGGAACTTTAGAAGGGGCGGGTCTATTCATTTAATACACTGTAGAGGAAGTTCCCCATCAGGTCCGCTCAGGCTCAGCCAATGACGTCTCGTTTGGACAGCGCTGGACATCGGGATCGCCGCGGGACACTGGATTTCATCGCTGGAATGTTTTTTTTATCTTTTATTTTTTTATTTTTAATAAAGGACTTTTCCATGGTGTCTGTGTGTTTTTTTTTTATTTTTTTACACTTTCTTCGTGAAATGGTAGGGGTACAATGTACCCCTTACCAATTCACATAGGGGGGCCGGGATCTGGGGGTCCCCTTTGTTAAAGGGGTCTTCCAGATTCCGATAAGCCTCCCACCTGCAGACCCCCACAACCACCGGGCAAGGGTTGTGGGGATGAGGCCCTTGTCCCCATCAACATGGGGACATCCTCCCCATGTTGAGGGCATGTGGCCTGGTACGGTTCAGGAGGGGGGGCGCTCTCTCGCCCCCCCTCTTTTCCTACGGCCTGCTAGGTTGCGTGCTCGGATAAGGGTCTGGTGTGGATTTTTAGGGGGACTCCACGCCATTTTTTTTTAAATTTGGGGTGGAGTTCCCCTTAAAATCCATACCAGACCTGAAGGGCCTGGTATGGATATTTGGGGGAACTGCACGCATTTTTTTTTAAATTTGCGGCAGGGTTCCCCTTAATATCCAGAAGGGCCTGGTAATTTAATTTGGGGGAACCCCCACGCTTTTTTTTTTTAACAATGACTTTTCTATGTATTGCCGTGAGCCGACAATTCCTTATAGCCGCGAGTGAGTTTTAAATGACTTTTTTTCCTTCAGAAATTACACTTTGTGCAGGGACAGTTCTAAGCACGGGAAACAAGAGCGACTTTACATGCATATTGCCGAAAACTGGACCCGAACCCGAACATACAGTCAATTGTTCGGGTTTGGGTCCGGACCCAAAAACCCAAAAGTTTGGTACGGACCCGAACTTTACAGTTCGGGTTTGCTCAACCCTAATAGTCCATTAACCCTCTATTCACAGAATGTTCTTTTTTCTTAGCCCATTTCCACTCCATTCACAGAGTGTTATAGTATGCTGTTGAACAGGGATGAGCCGAACACCCCCCTGTTCGGTTCGCACCAGAACCTGCGAACAGACAAAATGTTCGTGTAAACTTTAGAACCCTATTAAATACAATGGACTCGAACGTTCGAAATCTAAAGTGTTAATTATAAAGGCTGATATGCAAGTTATTGTCCTAAAAAGTGTTTGGGGACCCGGGTCCTGCCCCAGGGGACATGTATCAATGCAAAAAAAAGTTTTAAAAACGGCCGTTTTTCGGGAGCAGTGATTTTAATAATGCTTAAAATGAAAAAATAAAAGTGAAATATTCCTTTAAATTTCGTACCTGGGGGGTGTGTATGATATGCATGTAAAGTGGCGTATGTTTCCCGTGCTTAGAACTGTCCCTGCAAAAAATGTCATTTTTGAAAGAAAAAAAGTCATTTAAAACTGACTTGCGGCTATTAATGAATTGTCGGCTCCCGGCAATACATTCAAAAGTCATTGATAAAAAAAAAAAAAAAGCGTGGGGGTTCCCCAGAATTCAATTACCAGGCCCTTCAGGTCTGGAATGGATATTAAGGGGTACCCTGCCGCAAATTTAAAAAAAAATTGACGTGGGGTTCCCCCAAATATCCATTCCAGGCCCTTCAGATCTGGCATGGATTTTAAGGGGAACTCCACCCCAAATTTAAAAAAAAATGGCGTGGAGTCCCCCTAAAAATCCATACCAGACCCCTTATCCGAGCACGCAACCTGGCCGGCCGCAGGGGAAAAGGGGGGGACGAGAGAGCGGCCCCCCTCCCTCCTGAACCGTACCAGGCCACATGCCCTCAACATGGGGAGGATGTCCCCATGCTGATGGGGACAAGGGCCTCATCCCCACAACCCTTGCCCGGTGGTTGTGGGGGTCTGCGGGCGGGGGGCTTATCGGAATCTGGAAGACCCCTTTAACAAAGGGGACCCCCAGATCCCGGCCCCCCTCTATGTGAATTGGTAAGGGGTACATCGTACCCCTACCATTTCACGAAGAAAGCGTAAAAAAATGTTTAAAAAAACACACAAACACCTTGAAAAAGTCCTTTATTTAAATTTAAAAAAAAAAACATTCCAGCGGTGAAATCCAGTGTCCCGCGGCGATCCCGATGTCCAGCGCTGTCCTTCATTGGTTGTGCCTGAGCGGACCTGATGGGGAACTCCCTCTCAGTGTTTTAAATGTATAGACCCGCCCCTTCTAAAGTTCCCCATCAGGTCCGCTCAGCGGACCAGATGCGGAACATGAGAAGGGGCGGGTCTATACATGTATTTCCAAAGTGAGAGCAGTTCCCCATCAGGTCCGCCCCCTCGGTATGTCGGACCCGCCTACGTCATTGGCTTGAGCGGGGAACTTCCTTCACTATGTAAATTTAAATTACACAGTGAAGGAAGTTCCCCGCTCAAGCCAATGACGTAGGCGGGTCCGACATACCGAGGGAGCGGACCTGATGGGGAACTTTAGAAGGGTCGGGTCTATACATTTAAAATACTGAGAGGGAGTTCCCCATCAGGTCCGCTCAGGCACAACCAATGAAGGACAGCGCTGGACATCGGGATCGCCGCGGGACACTGGATTTCAGCGCTGGAATGTTGTTTTTTTTTATTATTATTTTAAATAAAGGACTTTTTCAAGGTGTTTGTGTGTTTTTTTTAAACATTTTTTTTACGCTTTCTTCGTGAAATGGTAGGGGTACAATGTACCCCTTACCAATTCACATAGGGGGGCCGGGATCTGGGGGTCCCCTTTGTTAAAGGGATCTTCCAGATTCCGATAAGCCCCCCGCCCGCAGACCCCCACAACCACCAGGCAAGGGTTGTGGGGATGAGGCCCTTGTCCCCATCAACATGGGGACATCCTCCCCATGTTGAGGGCATGTGGCTTGGTACGGTTCAGGAGGGAGGGGGGCCGCTCTCTCGTCCCCCCTTTTCCCCTGCGGCCGGCCAGGTTGCGTGCTCGGATAAGGGGTCTGGTATGGATTTTTAGGGGGACTCCACGCCATTTTTTTTAAATTTGGGGTGGAGTTCCCCTTAAAATCCATGCCAGATCTGAAGGGCCTGGAATGGATATTTGGGGAAACCCCACGTCAATTTTTTTTTTAATTTGCGGCGGGGTTCCCCTTAATATCCATTCCAGACCTGAAGGGCCTGGTAATTGAATTCTGGGGAACCCCCACGCTTTTTTTTTTTTTTTTATCAATGACTTTTGTATGTATTGCCGGGAGCCGACAATTCATTAATAGCCGCGAGTCAGTTTTAAAATACTTTTTTTCTTTCAAAAATGACATTTTTTGCAGGGACAGTTCTAAGCACGGGAAACATGCGCCACTTTACATGCATATCATACACACCCCCCAGGTACGAAATTTAAAGGAATATTTCACTTTTATTTTTTCATTTTAAGCATTATTAAAATCACTGCTCCCGAAAAAACGGCCGTTTTTAAAACTTCTTTTTGCATTGATACATGTCCCCTGGGGCAGGACCCGGGTCCCCAAACACTTTTTAGGACAATAACTTGCATATAAGCCGTTATAATTAGCACTTTAGATTTCTCCCATAGATTTTTCGAATTTGCCGCGAACACCCCAATTTGTTCGCTGTTCGGCGAACGGGCGAACAGGCAATGTTTGAGTCGAACATGAGTTCGACTCGAACTCGAAGCTCATCCCTACTGTTGAATACTGCAAAATAGAAGAATTATTAATATAGTCATGCAATATTAGCATTTATATTGAACTATTTCCTGCCCTCGGTTGTAAAACAAGGCATGTGTGAGAATTGTTCTTTTCTAGAGATAAGAACATGTTTTTGATTTATTTAGAAATGTCCAACCTTTTTCAACTCATTAGCCAAATAATAATTTGTAGAAGGGTACACAAAAAAAACCAAGATGCAACACAACCAACCTGAGTTAACTAAAAATGTATTGAGCAATGTGCTCAGAAAAAGGTGCAAGCATAAATATCCCCTAAAACCCCCTGTAACATCCTAAGATTCCCACCTATGACCCCCATAACCCTGCCCAACCTGGGACCAAAAGACCACCTATGAAAGAGGGAATGAAGGATAAGGATGTGGTCCCTATGGGGAGCTGAGCCCACCCTCCCCTAAACAGTGCCTCCCCCCAAAAACCCAGATGTTTGGCCCAGACCCACCCAACGCTCCTCCTTAAAGCCACAATGGGCGAATGAAGCACCGCATCAAGTGGAACAGAGGTACAACCACACCAGATACAGCTTCTAATCACAAAAACACATACTCCCACAATGTCAGTCAGTCAGAGAGATGCAGTCATTGGTAAAAGATGAAATCCATGTGGCTGTGATAAATGCTCAGAAACATCTACCGATGTCCAGCTCCTTGCGCTGGTAACAATGGATGGGTCCATCAACCAGTCTGTGTGCTCTTACTGAGACAAATTTCCGTTGAGGGACGTGTGTGGAGACCGAAGGTGAAGCAGTAGGGGCGGCATGATGATAATTCCTGTAGGGCAGACAAGTCTCTATGCATGAACATTCATGAACACTGGGAGCAGTGATGTGGGACAGGGAGATTCCCAACCTAAGTCAGGTAACCTCAACCTGTCACTGATACCACCATATAACACAAACTGACACTAATATATGAGAGTTTGTGTTATATAGTTACATAGTTAGTCAGGTTGAAAAAAGACACAAGTTCATCTAGTTCAACCATAAAAAAAAAAAAAAAAAATATTGTACAATCCAATATACCCAATTCTATACCCACAGTTGATCCAGAGAAAGGCAAAAAAACCCCAGCAGAGCATGCTCCAATTTGCTTCAGCTTGGGAAAAGATTCCTTCCTGATCCCCCAAGAGGCAATCGGATTTTCCCTGGATCAACTTTACCTATAAATGTTAGTACTCAGTTATATTATGTACATTTAAGAAAGTATCCAGGCCATTCTTAAAGAAATCTACTGAGCAATGAGCTGGCCAGAACCACCTCTGGAGAGAGTCTATTTGACATTTTCACAGCTCTTACTGTGAAGAAACCTTTCCGTATTTGGAGATGAAATCTCTTTTGCTCTAGACGTAAAGAGTTCCCCCAGTGTCCTCTGTGTTGACTGTAAAGTGAATAATTCAAAACACCAAGTTCACTATATGGACCCCTTATATATTTGTACATGTTGATCATATCCCCCTTATTCTCCTCTTCTCAAGAATGAATAAATTCAGTTCCTCTAACCTTTCCTCATAACTGAGTTCCTCCATGCCTCTTATCAGTTTGGTTGCCCTTCTCTGCACTTTCTCCAGTTCCCCGATATTCTTTTTGAGAACTGGTGCCCAAAACTGAACTGCATATTCCAGATGAGGTCTTACTAATGATTTGAACAGGGGCACAATTATATCTCTCTCTCTGGAGTCCATACCTCTCTTAATACAAGAAAGGACTTTGCTCGCTTTTGAAACTGCAGCTTGGCATTGCATGCCATTATTGAGCTTATGATCAACCAAAACCCCCAGATCCTTCTCCACTACAGATTCCCCCAGTTGTTCTTCCCCTAGTATGTATGATTCATGCATATTCTTAGTGCATAACTTTACATTTATCAACATTAAACCTCATCGGCCACGTAGTTGCCCAATTAGGTGGTATCTCCCTGTCCCATATCACTGCTCCCAGTGTTCATGAATGTTCATGCATAGAGACTTGTCCGCCCTACAGGAATTACCATCATGCCGCTCCTACTGCTTCACCTTCCATCTCCACACACATCCCTCAATGGATATTTGTCTCAGTAAGAGCACACAGACTGTCATGTGCAAGGCTGATGCACCTATCTGTTGTTACCAGCGCACGGAGCTGGACATCGGTAGATGTTTCTGAGCATTTATCACAGCAACATGGATTTCATCTTTTGCCATTGACTGCATCTCTCTGACTGACTGACATTGTAGGAGTATGTGTTTTTGTGATTAGCAGCCGTATCTGGTGGGGTTGTACCTCTGTTCCACTTGGTGTGGTGCCTCATTTGCCCATTGTGGCTTTAAGGTGGAGCACTGCACCCAGTCAGAGCAAGGGTATCCTTTGGTCCTTGTCTGGGTGGGTCAGGGCCTAACATCTGGGTTTTTGGGGGGAGACGCTGTTTACGGGAGGGTGGGCTCAGTTCCCCATAGGGACTGAAGCCTTCTCTTTCATTCCTTCTTTCAAGGGTGGTCTTTTGGTCCCAGGTGTGGCAGGGTTATATGGGGGTCATAGGTGGAAATCTTAGTTGGTTATAGGGGGTTTTAGGGGATATTTATGCTTGCACCTTTTTCTGAGCACATTGCTCAATAAGTTTGTAGTTAACTCAGGTTGGTTGTGTAGCGTCTTGTTGGTTTTTTTTTTGTGTACAGAGATTATATTTTGACTACACCCTCCTCATCCAAAGGGGGAGTACTACATCCAAATATCAGTGGGATTAGCATCTTTCATGTTTTGGTTAATATGTAGAAGGGGCCTTAGTGCATGACTTATACTGTGGGGTTGAATGAATTCATAAAGCATATGTTATCTGTATATTTCACATGGGCTTAGCTAGATAATAAAAAAAAACGCCCCACTCTTTAAAACTAGTATCTAATGACCTTTTTTTCCAATTAGAATGGCCTTATTTGCCTGCAAGTGCTCTTAGTACACAGTGAATGGTGGGCATATGGGACATGGCTCCAGAGCTTATCACTGAAGTTGGAGAAGTCTAGCCTCCAATGAGAGATGTGTAGGGCCCCCTGAATGTGATCAAACCTTAAAAAAAATATTTATTATGATTACCAAAACTATTGTTTTGTAAATATCAATAAATTGTAAGAATAGAATAACATAGAAATTTCCAAAATATGCTTAGGGGCCCATTTACACCAATCTCATTATGGTAACTTGCAGTAGCACATGGTGACATATGTTATATGCATTGGTGCACTCTGGTGCCATTCATTGTTAATGTCTCCCAACAAGCCTTCAAAAAGCAGGTTCACCGCAATGCACAATGGTATAGTGCATGGTGCCTTGTGCATTGCATTGTGAAAAATGCACCTATTTTCTTGTGCATTGTAGACCATTGATTTTGATTGAGCTGCAAAACGCAGCATGCTGCAACAAATCTTCTTGCATTGCAAAGCACCATATTCTGGTGTAAATGGGCCCTAAAGATTCCATCTAAATGTAATAAAAAAAAATGATATTACCAATTTTATGCTTGTCAACAAAAGAGCTCAGCAGTGTTTTCTGTGCAGAGATCAATCTTGCATTTTACAACATATGTTTAGATCACGCAAAAACTCACTTACCTGGTACTAGCTTTAGGAAGAAAAAAAAATATTAGACCATTATCCTGTTGATACTGAGCACAAAAACACATTTACTTTACTGTATGAAGACAACCATACAGTTCAGGAAACAAAGCACCATAGGTAAATTAGCATGCATATATTCACAAGATGCAAAACATATCTGAAGTTGTCAGATGCACATGATTTGCTAATGAATTCAATTATCACTATCTGTTATTACATTTAAATGTAACACAAATGCCTATAATTATAGCATAAAAAAGAAACATCAGACTATGGGAAGGACAAGTATTCTCCTGCTGTTTTGTTCATTACCTTTTTTTTACCTTTTTTTTTTTTTTTGCTTCTTTGTATAGTGTATAATAATATAATAATCTATGTATATAGTACAACTAGCCACATTACAAAAGCTCTGCATCCCAATTAGAGGTGTTGTACAAAGGTTGAGTCATATTATACACTCTCACAATACAAGAGTACAAGCCTGGGGATTGGCTGAAATAATGCACGTTTTACTTAGCCCTGGTTCACACTGGTGCGATTTGAAATGCGATTTGACATGTCAAATCGCATGTCAAATCAGCGAAATTTGCCGCAAATTGCGGGCAATGGCACCGTCCTAATCGGTGCGACGCCACATCTGCGGCGCTGCACCGATTACAAAAAGTAGTTTCTGTACTACTTTTTGCGATTTTAGCCGCGATTTACATTGACATCTGTTTCAGATGTCTTTGAAATCGTGGTTGAAATCGGGACTGCCAGCGGGAGTGAAATCGTGCGAGTTCAGCTGAACTCGCAGGCTTCACTCCCGCAGCCCCAGTGTGAACGTGGGCTTAATGAGGTTTTGAGAATGTGGACACAATAAATTGCGTGAACATTCACTTTATTTATCTAATAATGTGGAGATGGAATACATTAACTACCCCGAAAGAATTTACCCTCTTCCTGACCAGAGCACTTTTTGCAATTCGGCACTGCGTCGCTTTAACTGACAATTGCACAGTCGTTTTTCCCACAAATAGAGCTTTCTTTTGGTGGTATTTGATCACCTTTCTTTTGGTGGTATTTGCGCTATATACAAAAAAAAAAAGAGCGACAATTTTGAAAAAAAACACAATATCTTTTACTTTTTGTTATAATAAATATCCCACATTTTTTTTCCAAAACACTTTTTTTTTCCTCAGTTTAGGCCGGTAAATATTCTTCTACATATTTTTGGCAAAAAAAATCACAATAAGCATATATTGATTGGTTTGCGCAAAAGTTATAGCGTCTACAATATAGGGCAGGGATATGCAATTAGCGGACCTCCAGCTGTTGCCAAACTACAAGTCCCATGAGGCATAGCGAGAATCTGACAGCAGCAAGCATGACACCCAGAGGCAGAGGCATGATGGGACTTGTAGTTTTGCAACAGCTGGAGGTCCGCTAATTGCATATCCCTGATATAGGGGATCGTTTTACGTCATTTTTATTATAATTTTTTTATAATAGTAATGGCGGCGATCTGCGATTTTTATTGGGACTGCAACATTATGGCGGACACATCGGACACTTTTGACACTATTTTGCGTCCATTGTCATTTATACAGCGATCAGTGCTATAAAAATGCACTGGCAGGGAAGGGGTTTAACACTAGGGGGCGATCAAGGGGTTACGTGTGTCCTAGGGAGTGATTCTAACTGTGGGGGGGATGGGCTACCAGTGACATGACAGAGATCACTGCTCCCAATCACAGGGAGCAGTAGATCTCTGTCCTGTCACTAGGCAGAACAGGGAAATGCCTTGTTTACATAGGCATCTCCCCATTTTGCCTCTCCGTGAGATGATCGCGGACACCCGGCGGACATCGAGGCGGGACACGGAGTGTGCGTCAGGGGCACAAAATTCAAAGCAACATACAGTACTTTAGTAAATAAGTCTCTTTACATCAGTAGGTATCCATAAAGGAGCAAAAAAACAAATAAAATTGATACTGCTTGAATGCCCTAATCTGTTATGCCAGCTGACTGATCACAATGTTTGCAGGTGCTGGTCAGGTTGAATGCTGGCTTGTCAGACACATCGATGACACATCGAGGACTAAAACAAAATGGCCACACACTACCCCAGCATATAGTGAGCTCCTCTTAGTAAAAATGGCTTCAGCTTGGTCTCCTACCCATGGGAGAACCCAATTTATCATGTTTCTCCCAATATTAAGCCCCTACTGAGTGAAACATGCTAGAAGTGGTTCTCCCATGGGTAGGAGACCCAGCTGAAGCAATTTTTTACTAAGAGGAGCTCACTATATCTTGCAAAAGTGAAGGAATTCCTGGTTTTGCCAGGGTCACCAAAAGTGGAATCTCCATTGGAATGTCTCCCCCCTTTTCCTGTTCTGGTTACAACACAAAATTTTATTTTCACTCTCAATGATAATGGTGTACAAGACAAATAGAAAGGGGGTTCATAACACTTCAATGCATTATTCAACTATATTTATTAAATATTTATAGAGATACTACTATTGCGATACTTTCCCAATCAAGATATTATGGGCTTCATCCCCACGGAATTGGCGTGCTATTGTGCACTTTGTCTTTCACTCCTCCCCCTGGGGTTATTCTACAAGAGTTACTGTGTTTGTACTTTTCTCTTTTTTTTTCCTGTACCAATAAAATTATTTGAACACCAGATACTACTGTAAATTTCTTTATCAGTTTAGGCTAAAATGTATTTTTCTACATATTCCTTGTAAAAAATCGCAATAAACGTGTAATGATTGGTTTGCGCAAAAGTTATAGCATCTACAAAATAGGGGATATACTGTATTTATGACATTCCTTTTTTTTTTTACTAGTAATGGCTGTGATCAGCGATTTTTAGCAGGAATGCGTCATTGCGGCGGACAAGAGCGGACACTTTTGACACTTTTTTGGGACCATTGACATTTATACAGCAATCAGAGCTAAAAATAGCCACTGATTCCTGCATAAATGTCACTGGCAGGGATGGGGTTAACACTAGGGGGCGATCATGGGGTTAAGTGTTTCCTAGGGAGGTGTTTCTAACTGTGGGAGGAGTGGACTGACTGTGAGTAGAGATAGATCGCTGTTCCTGGTCACTAGGAACAGCAGATCTCTCTCTACTTCCCTGACAGAGCGGGGATCTGTCTGTTTACATTGACAGATCCCCATTCTGGCTCTCTGAGGAGTGATTGTGGGTCACTGGCAGACATCACGGCCGCAGGCCATACGCAACAGCTCCGGCAACCCCCTATAGCTCTTGAAGCTGCCGACGTACACCTACGGCGGTTTGCGCAGCCGTGCCAACCTGCCGCAGTATAATTATGGTGGCCAGGGATGAGCTTCGAGTTCAAATCAAACATTGCCTGTTTGCCCGTTCGCCGAACAGCGAACAATTTGGGGTGTTTGCGGCAAATTCGAAAAGTCTATGGGACAGATCTAAAGTGCTAATTTTAAAGGCTTATATGCAAGTTATTGTCATAAAAAGTGTTTGGGGACCCGGGTACTGCCCCAGGGGACATGTATCAATGCAAAAAAAAGTTTTAAAAACTAACTTTTTTTCGGGAGCAGTGATTTTAATAATGCTTAAAGTGAAACAATAAAAGTGAAATATTCCTTTAAATTTCATACCTAGGGGGTGTGTATAGTATGCCTGTAAAGTCGCGCTTGTTTCCCGTGCTTAGAACTGAAGGGCCTGGTAATTAAATTTGGGGGAACCCCCACGCTTTTTTTTTTATCAATGACTTTTCTATGTATTGCCGGGAGCCGACAATTCATTATAGCCGCGAGTGAGTTTTAAATGACTTTTTTTCCTTCAGAAATGACACTTTGTGCAGGGACAGTTCTAAGCACGGGAAACAAGCGCAAATTTACATGCATACTATACACACACCCTAGGTACGAAATTTAAAGGAAAATTCCACGTATTTTTTCATTTTAAGTATTATTAAAATCACTGCTCCTGAAAAAACGGGAGTTTTTAAAACTTTTTTTTGCATTGATACATGTCCCCTGGGGCAGCACCCGGGTCCCCAAACACTTTTTAGGACAATAACTTGCATATAAGCCTTTATAATTATCACTTTTGATTTCAAACGTTCGAGTCCATTGTATTTAATAGGGTTCTAAAGTTCACGCAAACATTCTGGCTGTTCGCAGGTTCTGGTGTGAACCGAACAGGGGGGTGTTCGGCTCATCCCTAATGGTAGCTGGTTGGCAAGCAGTTAAGAAATAATTATCATATACATTGTATGATTACCAGCCTTTTATTATGATAATTGAGTATATAGGGACATAATTCAGTTGCTAGAAAAAATGGAAATAATTCTGCGCTACCAAAAGTGAACAGGGGCAAAAAGCTGCTAGCACCAACAAATAGACTATTTGTGTAATAAAATGTGAAGGGGAAAAGTGCAGCACTGGGGAGTAAGAAAAAAAAAAGGTGAAAGATGGAGATGATATATTGATCACAACGAAAATCAATAATGTGACAAAATCATAATATGATAACATAGTTGAGACTCATCTGTAAAAGGTTACTGTAACATGTGAAGTAAACAGGACCAATGCAATGCCTCGTTCAACATAGATCACAAACACATATGAATAAGTGTATATAGGAGGGCCTATAACAAGTCCAAATGATAACTGTGAAGTATATAAAATAAACAGTCCAGTTAAAGTGCAAATGTGCTATAGTGCAAAAACTCATGAATAAGGAGTTGTCGACTCTATAGACAAATTGAAAGAGTTTTCCAAAGATGTATAAATAACAGTCTTTCCACTAAAGCCTGTGAAAGGAGGTGATCCTGATGTTCATAAGTACTGTCACCAATTAAAGGCTGTGATTCCACCATCGGGGGGAGGGGTAGGTACTCTTACCATAAAATGTGGACTCATCCACTGACAAGTGGTGAGTCGTAACAGCGTGGGTAAAGACGTCCGTGGATGTAATTCCAGCCTCCTCATGCAGTCATCCGGGGGGAATGCCAAGATGTCTTTAGATGGTATCTGGATGTAGAGCCAGTGACCCGTAGTAAAAGAACTCCGTGATGGGTGGAATGGGGTAGTTAATCAACATTTGCAATTTATATATTTCCTCCATTTAAAAGATAATTATTTCCCTTTTTGAGAGGGTTTTTAGCAGAAAGGCTCTCAAGGAATTGTTTTGGTGTTTTTGTTTTTTAATGTCTTAATGTTATTTTTATGTTGGGTGCTGGGTTTACAAAGTACATTTGTTTTAGTGGTATCAAGGTATTTGCTTAGAGAGGAAAGTGTCCTCATTTGTAATTTTTGATACAAATAATAAAAAGTATATATTTTTTGTGTTAAGATTGTTGTGATAACAAGGAACCTTGGCTAGGAAAATAAGGGAAGAATAGTGAAATGTAAGAGCCCATTCACACAGGGGCAACTTTGGATCCGACTTCAAGTCGCCCCAGGTCGCCCCTAGTCGCCTCAAGACGCACTGTATGAGAAAATCAATGTAAGTGAAAGGAGCCGTCTTAATGCACACTACTGCAGTCGCTCCGACTTCTAAAAAGGTCCCTGTACTACTTCAAATCGACTTCTAGGCAACTGCTAGGTGACCTGTAACCATTGATTTCAATGGAAGTCGCTCAGAAGTCGGATCCCCTGTCTTAACAGAAGCAACTTTCCAGGAAGAATACATACATTTCTCAGGCAAACCTCTCCCTCCCCCCTCCCTCCCACAGAGCTGATTCTTGTTTGATTGGCCACTGGAATGTCTCCTGTCCTGGAGGCAACTTGAAGTTGTCTTGTAAGTAGCTCCAGGTCGCGCTGTGATTCATACTCAAATCGTGTCCAAGTTGCCTTCCAAAGTCGCGCTGGAAGTCGTGTTGCCCCTGTGTGAATGGAGTCTGAAGCATAGGTAATCCACGCTAACCCCAAAAGTGCATAAATATATAAGATAGATATAAAAATCGAACTGCAAAAGTGATTCTAAAGTGTACAGTGATAGGTGCTGCAAATAAAATATGGCTGGAATAAACAGCTAAGGTAAGTATGTTCACAAATGGAAATAAATGCGCAACCTTAAATGAAGCAAATAAAGTGCAAAAAAATAATATATGATAATTGGAAAGAAAAAGAGTTCAAGAAAAAAAATAATATATCAATAAAGTGATAACAATGAATAGCAAATGTCCATATCAAAGTAGACACATCGGATGTTATTCCTATATTCCGGACAGCAGAGATATATGTGTGAATTCCTCTCATATCTCACTCAGCAGAGAAGGAATAAATATGTGAATAAGCCGCTTACCGGATCTGTTGGATCTCTATCACGGAGATCTTAGGGGCTCAATACCAAACGGAAATCCCTCAGGCAAGCAGCAAAAAAAGGGATCCAGCTGATACTCCAAATCCTCCACCGATCATCTGGGGATTCCAACCGATCTCCTTCCTGGTATTAGTGTATGTAGGATCGCTCATGGAGTACGATGAAACAGCGGTATGAAAGAGGAAAGGAATGCTTTATAGTGCAGTATATTCTTAAAAGAAATACCCTTTATTTATAATCCTTGGTAACTCACATCTTTAAAAGTCCATAGCAGCAAAGTTTTCAAAATGACATAAACACAGCTGCGGCTCAAGCCAGCCAGCTGGGGAGTGGTAACTTCAGGATCTTCAGCTTCGCCCGACGCTGCGTTTCTCCGTAAGAGGCGTCTACTGGGAAAGGAGGCTGGATCCGAACGTCACAAACCACACTTTAAATAAGTCTCAGCAGGAAAGATGACACCGGAAGCCCGAAGGAGCTCAGTGGCCCCCAGGCTACCTGTGAGCGGGCATCATACTCGATCGGCGCTCACAAATTGTGAACATGCCAATGGGTTATGTCCCTCATTCAAGGTCTTACTAGTATGCCACTGAAAACATCTATAGATTACCTAAAATATATATATATATATATATTAAGGATCCGATAGAAGAAAAGCGTTTGGTATGGCAGGAGGCTCAGGAAACTTATAAAAGTTTAGCTTTAACTAAAGCAGAAAATAGCAGATTCTTTCAAAAACAAAAACATTATGAGATGGGGGAACAGGTGGGACGTATGCTGGCAGTTATAGCTCAGGCACAAGAAGGCCCGATTACTGTCACAGCAGTTCAAAATCTCGAAGGTGAGGTGGAGTATGATACAAGTAGTATTCAGAAGATATTTGTTGACTTCTACACCTCACTCTATGAGTCTAAGGTGTCAAAGCCAACTAACCAAGTTAAAGAATTTTTGGATAAACTGGTTCTTCCAAAACTTAAATTAGAGGACAGATAAGCACTTGATAGTCCCATATCTCTGGAAGAATTAAGTCTAGCCATTTCACAAACTCATAATAATAAAGCACCAGGGATGGACGGACTACAGACAGAGATATATAAAAAAATTGAAATTTTTTTACTACTAAATGAGGCGTATGAAAAACAAACACTTCCAGAATCGATGCAGGAAACAATAGTAATAGTGATTCCAAAACAGGGAAAGGACCCAATGTTGCCTGAATCATATCGTCCTATATCCCTCCTTACCTCAGATGTAAAGATTTTGGCCAGGGTTCCTGCAAATAGGTTATCAAAATACATTAGTACTTTGATACATGAAGATCAAATGAGTTTTATCCCAAAGAGAGCAGCTGCAACAAACATTCACAGGTTATTTTTAAATTTGCAATTACCTATGGAAAATATGGGATCTAGAGCAATATTATGCTTAGATGCCCAAAAAGCCTTTGATATGGTGGAGTGGGAATATTTATGGACTGCATTGGAGGCTTTTGGAATAGGAACGGGATTTTTGAAATGGGTGAAAATATTATACAGGGACCCTAAAGCTAGGGTAAGAATTAATAATACGTTATCTAGCCCATTTACCTTATCTAGAGGGACAAGACAGGGTTGCCCGCTATCTCCATTACTGTTCGCTATAGCAGTAGAGCCTCTTGCTCTTGCCATTAGACAATCAACAAAAATAGTCTGGTTTTGTCGGGCAGGAAGAGAGGATAAAGTGGCCCTTGATGCAGATGACGCTCTTATTTTTCTGGGGGATACCTCAAACTCACTATCGGAACTTATGAGCCTTATCTCCATATTTGGGCTATTCTCTGGCTTCCAGATTAACTGGGATAAATCCATACTACTACCATTAGATGAGTTAAAAACCCCATTATTAAATCAAGCCTCTAAAATCCAAATTAAGGACACAGTGAAATACTTGGGGATAGAGATTTCTCGGGATGTAAAAGATTATATTAATTTGAATTTGAAACCATTATTAGCAAAATTTAAAGATAAATGTCGAAGTTGGTGTAAATTACCTCTGACGGTGATAGGAAGAGCAAATCTTATTAAAATGATTTGGGCTCCGCAATTACTTTATGTGTTTAATAATTCACCCGTATGGATTACAGCTTTTTGGTTTAGAAAAATAGAATCTCTCTTCAGAGAGTTGATTTGGAGGAAAAAACGATCACGTATAAAGTTAACAACATTAATGTTAACTAAGGAAGAGGGAGGTCTCGCAATCCCCCATCCCAAAAAATTTTTTTTAGCCTCACAAATACAACATTTCAGTGGTTGGACAACAGTATCACATTCTGATCCTATACAGAAATTGCTATTATCGGTTTACGAAGTATATCCACTGATTTCTTTATTAGAATCGAGAAATCAATTGTGTGATAAAGGATTCCATACGGGTAAATTATTTGACATGGTATGGCAGGAAATGAGGAAAATTACTGAAGTAAAGGGATTTACTTCATATACTCCAATTTGGAATAATAGTAGTTATGGGGAACTGGGGAAATTGGAGGGGTTTGAGATTTGGAGGCAGAAGGGACTAAGATATATGTCACAGCTATTTGAGGAAGACGTGATGAAAACCTTTAGTGAATTAAGTAAAGAATATAATATTCCAAATCAAAGATTTTTTCAATTCCTCCACTTTAGGCACGCATTAAAAATACAGGGTCGTTCGCAGGAATTGAAGTTTAATAAGTCAGTGGTAATAGCCTTGTTGGAAAAGACAGGGCAAATAAAAAAGGGTCTGATATCACAATTATATGATATATTATTTGATAAATTAAAAAAAAACTGTGGATATTCCAGCAAGATTAGCCTGGTCAGGTAATATAGGGTCAATTTCAGATTAACAGTGGGCACAGGCACTATCAGTGATACCTCAGGCCTCCCTATCTCCAGCGCAAAATTTAACACAACTATTTATCCTACATAGGGCACATTACACACCAGAGAAATTATTCAAATGGAAATGTAGAGATACAGATCAATGTCCCAGGTGTAAAGGGAGAGTAGCCAATTTAATACACATGTTATGGAGATGCCCTAAACTCCATCGTTATTGGTTTGGGGTGGTATCTATGATTAATAGTGTATTTGTGAGTGGGATGCTTATGGAGCCCGGGGGGTGTCTTCTGGGTATACTGGATGAATCAAGAATCCCAGGGGAATATATTGTTTCAATAAATAGAAGTTTATTCCAGGCTTGTAAGCTCATTGCACAAAAGCGGCTATCACCATATCCACCAACTGTAGAAGAATGGAAAATACAAGTAAGAGAAACTGTAATTAAGGAAAGGTATACTTTCTTACGCAGAGGCTGTCTAGGGAAATTTGAAAAAATATGGAGAAGGTGGTGCGACTATTTGGAGGTATGATGAGAGAGGGAAGGGGGGACGGGTGAGTAGAGATGGAAGAGGGGGGATATCATGGGGGCCAGGGGTAAGGGGGATGTGATTTGTTGTGGGTTTTTTTTTTCTTTCTTCGTTTTTTTTTTTTGTTTGTTTTCTTCTTTTCTTTTTTTTTTCTCATTAACCTTCTCAATGCAAGCTTGGGTTGTATGTTGCATTTGGTGTTTTTGTTGTTTGTATGTAAAAAGAAATAAAAAAATGATTTGATAAAAAAATATATATATATATATATATATATATATATATATATATATATATATATATATATCTCGAAGCATCAAATGGACCAGACGGTGGAGCGATGCATAATGGTAATGTAGATACATACACTCTAACCTGAACCGTATTAGAAACAATTCATAATAAAAAAGGAAATAAAACATATATTTAAAATACACTGTTAAAATATCTATAAAAAATTCCTGCATAAGCCCCAAAGTGTCAGTAGTAGGAACGGGCACAGTGGGGAAAAACACATATACGTACATTTAGGAAAGATATGGGACTACAAATATTAAAAATATTTCAAATCATTGGATGAAATAAAATACCTCAGGGATAAAAAAAGAAGAAAAAAGGGGGGACTCCCTATTTCTTGTATTGGGGGGTTGACCAAAAATACCTAGTGGACTGGAATACTAAATAGGAAGAAAATAGATATAAGATATGAGGGGCCAGCCTCTGATAATTGGGAAAAAGTAATGGACGACTAAATAGAACTTTAACTGTTGTTAATGTAACAATTTATGTCCCACTCTATATTAGGGCCCAGGGGTCGTTAACACTGTATATCAAAAATCCACCGTGTTTCCCTGCGGGATATATGGCATTTCAGATCACTTCCTCTCCAAAGTGCGGTGTAAGCCTCAATACCTATCACTTCCAAAAGTGATGGATCCCTATTATGACATTGGCGAAAATTCCACGAAACGCTGTGACCTATGAACCCCCTGCGAATGTTGGAAAGATGTTCTCCTATCCTGACTTTTAATGCACGGTTGGTACTCCCAACATATTGAAAACCGCACGGACAACACAGCAAGTAGATTACCCCTATGGTGGCACAGGTGATAAAATCTGATATAGTATATTCTTTAGAGGTTATATGTGTGGTGAAAGTAGAAGTTTTGATGGTTTTAGATGATTTACATACTTTACACCTCTTGCAGGGAAAGAAACCCTTCAACTGACGAACATACTAATTTTTGGAGGAGGGTACACATCACTTAGTGCCACCAGGTCATTTAGATTTTGATTTCTTCTAAACAAGACTTTCAGTCTGTGAAGAAAATTAGTGAGAACAGCCGCACTCCAATCCAACGTATATTTATTCAGGCAAAACAGGCACTACAAAAACCAGCAGAACTCAGGACAGCTGATGCGTTTCACACCAATTCAGTGTTTACTCATAGCACTGAATTTGCAGATATTATTGACCACCATAATAAAAATAATTATGCTCCATGGCAAAGCATAATAGCCTCATAACGAATTCCAATGTGGAGGATTTTAGTAAAAGCTCCTTGCAAAGGAAAAATTCAGCCGCCTTATACCCCAAATGGGGTATAATGGTGTATAAGGAGGCAACGTCAGCTGTTACCAGCAAGACATCCTCCTCAACTTTACACTCCAACACTTCTCTGATAATTTGCATTGAATCTTTCAGGAAGGCTGGTGTTTTGGTCACCACTGGCTGAAAAAACACATCCACAAATTTACCAACTCTTGATGTAAGGGAGTCTATGCCGCTTACTATGGGGCGGCCTGGGGGTTGCACAGGATTCTTGTGGACTTTGGGGATATACCGTATTTTTCGCTCCATAAGACGCACCTGACCATAAGACGCACCCAGGTTTTACAGGAGAAAAACAAGAAAAAAAAATATTCTGAACCAAATGATGTACTAAAATATTTAATATTATATTACTACTATAGGTGGGTGGTGGACACACAGCAATATCAGCCCCCCTATCAAATAAGCTCAGCTACACTATACCTGGGTGGTGGTGGACACACAGCAACCCCCCCCCCCCCGCCCTTCCCAGATCAGCTCAGGGTGGCAGGGCAGACACAAACACCCCCTCAGCCTCTCATATAACAACAACAGCTCAAATGATGAACAGTGGATACCATCCCACACCTCCCACCCCCTTATCACTACCTCAGGCAGTGGAGGACACTGCCATTACAATCCACAACCCCCTCTGGCTGGCTCTCAGCATCAGATACACCCGGGCAGCAGCTAGGAAGGAGGACTGAGGACATAATTTGCAGCAGCAGCAGCGGCAAGTCGAGAGAGGCAGGAAGTGAGACTGAACCAGACCAAGGCGCCGGGGGTGTTCCAGCTGAAAAAAAAAAGCCATCCAGGGCTCTTGTCGTTTGCAGGATGGGGTCACATCTGGCGGGTGTCAACTTACCTGGGTGCGGAGTGCACCATTATAGCAACAACACTGACAACCCCCATGTTTTGGCACCTGGGGCAGACCGTCTCCCCCCGCTCCCCCTTGGTATGCCCCAGCAAGGATATGCCTCACATCCTGTCATCTCTCCTCCACAGAGAAGCCGAGTGTCTGTATTCTGACACGGCGGCGGTGATGGGGGGGGCGGAGCCTGCTCAGTATTCGCTCCATAAGACGCAGGGACACTTTTCCATATTTTTTGGGGGGTAAAAGTGCGTCTTATGGTGCGAAAAATACGGTAATAAATAATGGGGGAACGTGGAGCCAGGGGTATAAGAAAATTCAATTCTTTATCATTGATAACCCCTTTCCTATGCCCATCAAGAACTATACTACTGAGTAATTTTTTATAATTATCAATAGGGTCCCTATGGATAACAGTATAGGTGTCCCTATCTGCCAACAAAGATTCCATTTCCTTAAGGTAGTCCACTTTTTTTAAAACAACAATCCCCCCCCTTATCTGCTGGTCTAATGATGAGGTTCTTTCTCTCACATAGGGATACAATGCCTTCTTCTGAGCTCTTCTGCCTTTCCTTTTTGAAATTGACTTGTGATAGTTCCTGTAGAACAAGTTCCTTAAACACTGTAATGCTTGGGGCTGGTTTCCCTGGGGGATTGAACAGAGATGCATTCCTGAGTACTGTCCCTCCTTTGCTTTCTTCCCCCACAGGTGTACTATTCCTCAGAATTGGATTGGCCAGAAGGGGCATATTTAAGTCCTTGATTTCAGTTAATTTTTTCGGATTTCCTCTCCACTTAGGTTAAACACTCCTTGGCATGTTATCACTTTCTTAGTTTCTTGGGAGTTGCTCCACTGGCCTCCTCTGCATCCTCTCTTAGTCTTCCTTTTTTTCCCTGACCCCTTCCTAAAAAATTGTCTGTCTTATTTCTTAGAGAAGCTTCTTCTGGAGGTCCCTCATGCATCTGGCCCTGCGGATTTCCTGAGGTCCTAGGACCAATATTATACTGCTCATCATCTTCCTTATTGTCACTATATCCTTGTATTGATCCATATTGGTTATACACCGGGATGTCATACCTCCTCGGTACCTGTGGGGAAGTAGGTGCACCCTTTCGGTGTTCATCTCCTAGGTGATTCTTATATGTTGTGTCCTCATAGTGTCCATTATGATACATGTTCACTGGTCTGTTTGGAGGGTATGCATATTGTGAGGGGGTTAACTCGGTAGCGGGTGTGTGTGACCCCCTGGTTGGGCTCCCCACACAAAAACAGGGCCAGCAGACGGAGGTTGTGGTTTTCAAAATCAAAAGGTGCGGTTTATTTCTCTATGTACAGTGACAAAAACACGGCAAAGCCAAAAAGAAACGTAAACAAAATAAATCCTGGTCAGTTTGACCTCTGACTAAACATGCAGGTTTCCTAAACTAACAACTGGGATCAGCCTGGTGCTGTCCTAGTCCCTAAGTCCCTGGTTTAGTAAATGTCCAAACAAATAGCCACACAGGCTTTTTCTCACCGCACAGGGGTTCACTCTCCCTAGACAGTCCACACAGGTCTGGGTCCAGGCATGAGCAAACACCTAATGAATCTGGGAGTTTTTATAGAGGCCTTAAACGAGCTGACAAGCTTCAGCTGGTCTCATCAACTCCCTGCCTGCACGACGCCCAGCCCTCTCCCTAGAGGTATGAGTCATCCATGAGCCCACTAGCCTCAGCTGGGCTTCATCAACTCCCTAGTTGTATAAGTCGGCATAAAGCCTGAATCTGGGAGAAATATATCTACCCCCCTGGATGCAACCAGGTGACTTTACCTTCCTGCTGTCACATACCCCCCCCTCTTGTTTTAACCTTGGGGTTGGAACACCAGCAATCAGGCATTCATGTACTCGAGACAAAGCATCCACATTCCCCATTTGAACGCCAGGGCGATGCTTTACTGTGAAGTTGAATTCCTGTAGGGCCAGGAACCACCTATTCACTCTTCTATTTGTCTCCTTGTTTTGAGCCATCCACTTTAACGGAGCGTGATCCGTAACCATGTCAAAGTGCCTACCTAGCAGATAGTACCGAAGGGAATCTAGAGCCCACTTCACCGCTAAACACTCCTTTTCAACCGTGGCGTAATTTACCTCATGGGACTTCAACTTCCTGCTGAGGTAAATGACTGGGTGCTCTTCCCCGTTCCAGACCTGGGACAATACTGCTCCTAACCCCACATCTGACGCATCACTTTGTACGACAAAGTCTTTAGAGAAGTCGGGTGAGTACAACACTGGCTGGCTACATAAGGCTTGTTTCAAGAATTGGAATGCTGCCTCAGCCTCGGGGGTCCATTTAATCATGACCGACCCTTTCCCTTTCGTCAGGTTGGTTAGGGGCACAGCCTTAGAAGCAAAGTGGGGAATGAAGCGCCGATAATAACCCGCGATTCCCAGAAAGGCCCGTACCTGCTTCTTGCTGTTGGGACGTGGCCAACTCTGGATGGCCTCGACTTTGTTGAGTTGGGGTTTTATCACTCCCCTGCCAATGGTGTACCCAAGATATTTGGCCTCCTCCTGCCCAATGGTACACTTCTTGGGGTTAGCCGTAAACCCCGCTTCCCGGATAGAGTCTAGGACTGCTTGCACTTTTGGCAGATGTGAGGCCCAATCTGTGCTATGGACAATTACGTCATCCAGGTAAGCCGCAGCATACTTCCGATGGGGCCTCAGTATCTGGTCCATTTTCCGCTGGAATGTGGCCGGCGCATTCTGTAACCCGAACGGCATTCTCTTATATTGGAACGCCCCGTCTGGGGTTACAAATGCGGTTTTCTCTTTGGCCGACTTGGCCAGGGGAATTTGCCAATACCCTTTTGTGAGGTCAAGAGTCGTCATGTATCGGGCTGTTCCCAGCCGGTCGATCAACTCATCTATACGTGGCATGGGGTAGGTGTCAAATTTTGTAACTTTGTTCAACTGACGAAAATCGTTACAAAATCGCCAGCTCCCATCCGGTTTAGGCACCAACACAATGGGACTAGACCAATCACTTTGGGACTCCTCTATCACCCCTAAGTTCAGCATTTTCTGTACTTCCTCCCGTATTGCCTCCCGTCGGGCCTCTGGGATCCGATAGGGTTTTAACTTCACCCTTTCACCGGGCGGGGTAATAATATCATGCTCTACCCCAGATGTTTGTCCCGGCAGCTCAGAGAACACCTCCTTGTTGCGAAGCACAAACTCCTTAACCTCCTGTTGTTGGGGTTGTGACAAGGTGGCTGCTATTCCAACCTCCGGAATCACGCAACCAGTTTGAGCTGGTGACCAAGTTTCTGCGACTAGGGACTCTCTATCCCTCCAGGCTTTCAACAGATTAACGTGATATATCTGTTCGGGCTTTCGCCTTCCTGGTTGTCTGACCTTGTAATTCACTTCGCTCACTTTTTCCATTATCTCGTAGGGGCCTTGCCATTTGGCAAGGAATTTACTTTCAACCGTAGGGACAAGTACCAATATCCTATCCCCCGGGGAAAAGGTACGGGTCTTTGCTCCACGGTTGTACACTCTCTGCTGTGCCAACTGCGCTTGGGCCAAATGTTCCTTCACGATGGGCATTACCTGTGCAATTCGATCTTGCATAAGGGCGACATGCTCAATCACACTCCTGTGGGGAGAACTCTCACTTTCCCAAGTTTCCTTGGCAATATCCAACAGCCCTCTTGGGTGTCTCCCATACAGTAACTCAAAGGGGGAGAATCCCGTAGAGGATTGGGGCACCTCCCTAATAGCAAACATCAAATAAGGAAGTAGACAGTCCCAATCCTTTCCATCTCTACCCGCATTCTCCACCAACTGTGAGGGGGTTAACTCGGTAGCGGGTGTGTTTGACCCCCTGGTTGGGCTCCCCACACAAAAACAGGGCCAGCAGACGGAGGTTGTGGTTTTCAAAATCAAAAGGTGCGGTTTATTTCTCTATGTACAGTGACAAAAACACAGCAAAGCCAAAAAGAAACGTAAACAAAATAAATCCTGGTCAGTTTTACCTCTGACTAAACATGCAGGTTTCCTAAACTAACAACTGGGATCAGCCTGGTGCTGTCCTAGTCCCTAAGTCCCTGGTTTAGTAAATGTCCAAACAAATAGCCACACAGGCTTTTTCTCACCGCACAGGGGTTCACTCTCCCTAGACAGTCCACACAGGTCTGGGTCCAGGCATGAGCAAACACCTAATGAATCTGGGAGTTTTTATAGAGGCCTTAAACGAGCTGACAAGCTTCAGCTGGTCTCATCAACTCCCTGCCTGCACGACGCCCAGCCCTCTCCCTAGAGGTATGAGTCATCCATGAGCCCACTAGCCTCAGCTGGGCTTCATCAACTCCCTAGTTGTATAAGTCGGCATAAAGCCTGAATCTGGGAGAAATATATCTACCCCCCTGGATGCAACCAGGTGACTTTACCTTCCTGCTGTCACAATATATACTGGACTGATACTGGTTAGGTCCTTGGGGGTGTCTATTTCCCTATTGCCTCCTTGGTTAGGAAACCTCCCCTGATTTCTAGGGTGCTGGTAAGGAGGTGGATAATAATTGTTGGCACCACTGGTTGGGGGTCTACCATGGTTAGGATTCCCCTTCTTCCTGCCTTGTTGGGGTGTCCTATGGCCCCCTGTCCTTACTGGTCCATTGTCCCTATATCCTGGAGTGGAGGGGGGACCCATTTGGGGTCTGGCATACTCAAAAAAAAGGAGTGTGGGTACACTATCCCCTACCCATTTCTCCTCCATACTGACAACTTCAGACTGTTTGACAAAACTGTCACAATGGGTTTCCTGCCATTTAATAACATTGTGGGATTTGTTGTCCTCAACATCTCTAAAATACTTTTTTTGTTTCTTAACGCGCTGTTCCTCCTCTCCCTCTATCATAATTTCTCTGAGTTCTTTGGTATATACCTGGTACAAACCCTCTTTGCTCATGGGGGCTAGTTTTTCTTTGATCTCATTAATCTCCTGTTGTAGCTTGGCTACTTTGGATTTTTTTTGGGTGACTAAAAACTCAAGAAAGGCCAGTCCTACACCATTGAATTATAGGAACCACTCATTGAGTTCACTGTCCCCTCTGTCTGGATATACATGCCATCTAAGGCTCCTGGGAATCATTTTTTCTTTCAGGTATCGTTCCAGGAAAACTATGTCCCAGGTGGCATGTAATTCCGCTACAAGTACATTTTTGAGTCTCTACTACTGACACTTTGGGGCTTATGCAGGATTTTTTTTTTTATTATTAAAAAAGAGTTTATTGAAAAACTAGGCAGGTATACAGACATTAGAAATACATATGAAACAAGAGATTCAATGAGGTATCATCAACATTCTTTCAACGGATACATATACAAATACATAAAACACCATATACTGGTTAGGCAGTAAAGAACGAGTGCTTTACATTGATACGTGACATCTGCATTGAAACGACCTGCGGTTGGAATATCTACCCTGAGAAATGACCAGTAATCTACATAAAGTATATCATTTAGAGAACAATGAAAACCTCAAGAGTTAACAGGCATCAATAAAAATAAAGAAACAATAGTAAAATAAATAAAACGGTCGAACCCTTAAGGGGCATAAGATAGCCCGACTACAAAGCAACAGAAAAGAGAAGAGAAAAAAAAGAAAGGGGACAAAAGAGAGAATAATAAGTGTGGATCGTCCACCAAAACATCTCCCTCACTCCACCACGGACACCTATATTATCACATCCCAGAGCCTATCAGGACCATTTCATTTACCATATCACATTTTCAGAAGCCTATGCTTCACCAATTGAGTTGGACCCAGTCCTGGGGTATCTAACCACGGCTGCCACATTGAGTAAAATTTATTCAGGACACCACGGTGTTGGTAAATAAGCTTTTCACGTATTAGTAGGCTGTTCACCAGTTCTACCCATTGCTTGCCCGTTGGTACCCTCGGAGTTATCCAAAGCCTCGCAATTGCCTTGCAGGCCACATATAACAAGCGCAATACTGCTGTATGTTCATTCGGTGATAACGAGGAACTGGTACACTTGTGAAATAGTGGTAAGAACATAACGCCAATACCTGAAGAGTTTTGGGCACTTCCACAACATATGTAAGATGTCACCAGTGTGGCTTTTGCATTTTGGGCACAGCAGGAATCTCTAATCCCCCACTTGTGTAGTCGGGCCGGGGTCCTGTACACCCGATGTAGTAGATAAAGGTGATATAGTCTCTGTGAGGCAGAAACCGACACCAAAGGTGCAGCTGTTAGGCATAATTCCCAGGTGTCTCCATCAATGGGACCCAAGTCTTGTTCCCACCCCCTTCTACATGGAAGCTTACTAGCGTCATGTGTGGCATTAAGCAGTCTCACATATATTCTCGATATCATGCCCTTCCTGTCATCCGTCAATAGCATATCATTCATCAGGGGGTGCGTTGTTGCTACCAGTATTGACAGTCTGCGCTCGCACTGAAGCGCATGGCGAAGCTGGAGATACTTAAAAAATTGATGTCTGTGAAGGGAGAATTCTTCCCTGAGCTCTGAGAATGATTTTAGAACAGTACCATTGTATAACTGCGCAATGTAATGAATACCTGCTTCCTCCCAAGTGCGAAATTCCTCCAGCTTGAGTAGCTCTTTGAAGTACTTGTTCCTCCATATGGGAGTGAACAGACATACCCCCCTGATTTGCAAGAGAGACTGGATATATTTCGATAATGTGTTTAACTAGGTTATAGTAGGGAGATTATCCTGCAGATGAGTAAACTCTGATTCCAAATATGCTATCGCTGGAAGACTAGAGACACTGGGAACAAGTAAGGATCGAATAGGGTCGGAGTCGTCCTCCACTCCCCAATTACCTAGATGTTGCAACTGCGAGGCTATGAAATAGTATCTAGCGTGTGGCACCGCCATAACACCTTGGTCCTTAGCCAGTTGTAGGGTGTGCAGGCTAATTCGAGCTGGTTTGTTACCCCATATCAGACCCCTGAACTGACTATCAATTTGGGTAAACCATCTGTGCTTCATCCATATGGGAGAGTTATGAAATATATAGAGGAGTTGGGGGGCCCAGACCATCTTAATTAAATTTACTCTGCCAGTAACCGATAAAGGCAGTTTTTCCAAGCAGAGCTTTTCTGTCGGAACTTCCGAAGCAACGGTGTCAGGTTCAGCTCAAGGTATTGGGCGGGGTCCGTGGTCACTTGTATGCCCAGATAGCGGAATTCCTCAACTACCACCACTTCCCTTGCACAATCAGGCAAGGGCCGTAGCAGGGGGTCTAGGGGCATTAGTACCGAATTACTCCAATTAATGCTAAAACCCGACAGCTGTCCGAAGTCAGCTATCAGACTCATCGCATTTTACAAGGAACTATCAGTATCCCCTAGGTAGATCAGAGTGTCATCTGCGTATAGGGATATTACATCCTGTCTAAGTCCCCTCTGGAGGCCAGTAATGGATCGTGAGGCCCTGAAGTGTATAGCCAGAGGCTCCAAAGCAAGGGCAAACAGCAGGGGCGACAGAGGGCACCACTGACGTGTGCCCCTATGCAGTCTGAAGGACCCCAACACATCCCAGTTGATACGCATTCTCGCGGTCGGGGAACTATACAACAGTTGGACCCATTTCAGAAAAGATTGACCCACCCCAAATCTAAGCAGGACCTCCCATAAATAGGACCATTCAACGCTATCAAACGCTTTAACCGCGTCCAAAGAGAAGATGGCCCTATTGCCGGTATTATCAGTGGGGACCTGTAAATTAAGGAATAGTCTACGCAGATTTTGAGATGTGGATCTAGTTGGTATAAAACCAGATTGGTCTTTGTGGATCACTTGACGAATACATTTGGCCAATCTGTTCGCCAGAACTCTGGCGAGCAGCTTGATATCAAACGTGAGTAAAGAAATGGGCCGATATGAGTCCGGAGACATAGGGTCCTTGCCAGGTTTCAGTAAGACCACTATAATGGCTTCATTCATAGATGGAGGGAGGGTCCTAGATTCAAACGCTTGATTATAAACTTTTAGGAGAATCGGCAGAATTTGTGTAGAGTATCGCTTATACACCTAAGACGGAAGGCCGTCAGAGCCTGGCGCCCGACCGTTTTGTGCATGGGCTAATGCCTCCAATAGTTCATCTTCCATTAGGGGTGCATTAAGATGGGCTGAATCTGAGTCGGATAAGCAGGGGATGGGATACCTGTCCAAAAACTAACAGAGCTCGTCATGGGAAGGGCTGACCTTAGAAGAATAGACATCCTGAAAAAATGTTTTAAATACCTCCATTATAGCTGGAGTGGGGTGACACGGTGCACCATTTGCATCAGCCACAGCCAGTATATGTGAGGAAGATTGTTGTGATTTGGCCAGCAAGGCCAACATGTGACCAGTGTTTTCCCCCCTCTTCAAAGTGACTTTGCGTTAGAAAGAAACGTTTATTTTCTGCCAACTGCAAGGACAGCATAGACTGGGCAGCTAGCCAGGACCGTTTGGTATCCTCCGTGGGGTCGTCTATATATTTAACCTCAGAGTGCCGAGCCTCCTCCAAAACTGAAACCTCCCATTCTTTAGTAGAAGTCTTAATTTGGCGTATTACTCTAATGAACTGGCCACGTAAATATGCTTTTGCAGTTTCCCAGACCACACTTATATCTGCAGAGCCTACATTATGTTCAAAAAAGAACGTGAGTAGTTCAGGTATCGGATCAGGGGTTGGAATGAGTGATAACCAGAAGGGATTAAGTTTCCATAAGGTGTTTCCTCTGACCGCCCCCATCCGTAAATCAACCGAGAGGGGAGAGTGATCCGAAGTCTGCCTAGGGTGATATTGAGAGGAGTCCAATAGTAACAGAAGAGGATAATTCCCCAATCCCAGATCAATTATGGATAGACCTCCTATTGAGGCTGACTGGCAGGAGAAAACCCTGGCTTCTGGGTTTCGCAGTCTCCACACATCCGTCAAGCCCATCTCTAACAGGAGACGAGCAAACGGAGTAGGCCCCCGCCGTCCCTGCACACCATTCCCAATCCGGGCACTAAGTTTATCCTTCCCTTTATCCAGATAATTATTAAAGTCCCTGAGGACCAGTACTGGTACCCCCAAAAAGCGAGACATAAAGTCTGCCAACGTTTTGAGGATACTGGCTGAGAACGGGGGGGAATGTACAATCCTGCCAAGATGCATTTTGTGTCATATATAGAGCACAGTAGAAAAATAAAGCGACCATCTGGATCAATCTTAACTTCTATAGCTGAGAACTGCGTGCCACGTTTTACCAGAAGACTCACTCTCCTCGAGTACACCGAATAAGTGGCGTGATATTGATGGCAAAATTGCCTTAAAGCAAATTGTGGGGTGGAGGTCGAGGAGAAGTGAGTCTCCTGGAGGCATATTATATCCGCGCCAATACGCTTAATTGTGCGCAACACAGCCAATCGTTTGACGGGATTATTCAAACCCCTGACATTCCATGACAAAAATCTGGTTACCTTAGCCATTTCAGCAGCACTACAATCACCGCAAGGGTATTATACAGTGTCAGAGGGCAATTTGAAAAAAACAATAAGGAGCAACACACATGAAAATATGGCATGTTCCAATGGGCTGGGAGAAAAAATGAAAACAATGGGAACAGCAGTACATGGGAGAGTCTAGCAATCTTTCCATGGACCGTGCTAGGCACGAGCATTCCACATGAAGAGCAGTGACCGTAGTAGACCGTAGAGACATCAGCAGTGGAGATCCTTCCATATAGCAGAGAGAAAAAAAAACCAGAAAATAAAGGGAAAAAAATAAATAACCGGCCAACATGGCCAACTTGTATTGCCTAAAAGCAGTGTGGGGTCTGGACCAGACCATTTTGGGGGGGCAACAGTGGAAGCGCACGTTAGTGTCTTACAACTTCTCAACAGCAAGAACACAACAACAGCTTACTCCGCCTTGGCAAGTAGAAATGTACGATCAAGGTTGCCTAATCAAGTAGTTCACTATCCCTCCGGGGGTGCCGGGCTTTGGTTGCGATTTTCCCGGATCAGTCTTTCTTCCCGATCCAGCCATTGTGTAGCAGCCGATGGCAAATCAAAAAAGTGCACTGATCTCAGTGCTTCCACCCTAAGGCGGGCAGGATACAACATAGCATATTTGAGATCCATGGTTCGGAGGCGTTTAATGTCCATGAATTTAGCGCATTGCCTCTGCAGCTCAGCAGAAAAATCCGGGAAAAATTACATCTTTGCGCTATCGATTCTCAGGGCCTCTGGTTTGATCCTGGCATTCTGGAGGACAGCGTCCCTGTCCTTATAGTGCAGGAGTTTGAGGAGGAAAGGCCTGGGGGGAGCTCCCGGCTGCGGAGGCCTGGCCGGAACTCTGTGCGCCCTCTCCACAGAAAATATGGGGGTGAACACCTCTCTGCCGAATGCTGCAATCAACCATTTTTCAATAAAGTCAACTGGGTTCTTTCCCTCAATTCTTTCGGGGAGCCCAATCACCCTAACATTATTCCTTCTCATTCTGTTCTCTAATTCCTCCAAGCGGGATGAATGCTGTGTAAGGAGATGATTGTTGTATGACACATCTCTCTGCATGGGCACCATGTCATTCTCCACAGAGCTCACTCTCCCTTCCAATGCAGAGGCCCTCTCTCTCAGCTTTTGGGTGTCCTGCCTCAGAAATGACAATTCTGCTCTCACCCCCTTAATTTCTGCGGCCAGAGAGACATTACAGTTATTCACTGCTGCTAGGATGTCACTGAGCGAGGGTTCCTCCTCAGAGGATGGGCTGATGGGGATATGAGGCCTAGTGGCACCCCCCTCCGGAGTACTCACTGCGTCCCAGGCAAGTCCCGATCCGCTGGCATCCTCCAAAGGCACGGTGTCATCGGCCTCAGATGACCCACCGGACAAGTCCCCCGGAGCATCCGAGTGTGTATTAGGCTCCAGAGTGAGTGAAAATAACTTTGCAGCAGCCGCCTTGTATCTCTCCTTAACAGAGCGTTGGGCCTGGGCGCCATTTTGAGCCATGCTGTCTGCAGTCCTGGCCGCGTTCTGTCGTCTCACGGCTGACATCTGGCAGGTAAGTAACGGATAAGAAGCTAGGGACACCTGGGAAGGCCTCCGGTCTCAGATTATCCTTGATAGCGGCGGTGTAGGGTGATCGTTCAGGATGATATTGCGGATTTTCGGCGGAGAGATCTGGATGTGCGACCGACTACATCCGCTGCCTGGCCACGCCCCAAGGAATTTTTTATATATATTTTAACAGTGTATTTTAAATATATGTTTTATTTCCTTTTTTATTATGAATTGTTCCTGATACGGTTCAGGTTAGAGTGTATGTAACTACATTACCATTATACATCACTCCACCGTCTGGTCCATTTGATGCATTGAGATATATATATATATTTTAGGTAATCTATAGATGTTTTCAGTGACATACTAGTAAGTCCTTGAATGAGGGACATAACCCATTGGCATGTTCACAATTTGTGAGTGCCGATCGAGTATGATGCCCGCACACAGGTAGCCTGGGGGCCACTGAGCTCCTTCGGGCTTCCGGTGTCATCTTTCCTGCCGAGACTTATTTAAAACGTGGTGTGTGACGTTTCGGATCCAGCCTCCTTTCCCAGTAGACGCCTCTTACGGAGAAACGCAGCTTCGGGCGGAGCTGAAGATCCTGACGTCACCACTCCCCAGCTGGCTGGCTTGAGCCGCAGCTGTGTTTATGTTGTTTTGAAAACTTTGCTGCTATGGACTTTTAAATATGTCAGTTACCCAGGATTATAAATAAAGGGTATTTCTTTTAAGAATATACTGCACTATGAAGCATTCCTTTCCTCTTTCATACCCGCTGTTTCATCGCTGTAAGAGAGCCATTGGTTTTCATCCGATGCGCACTCATTCGCATGCGTGTGCTCAAGAGCGCTCAGAAATACCCAAGCGCACCAATGCGCATGCGCGTATTGCTGACTGGTCTTCAGCTGTTTCCTAATACCCTGAACTCTGTTGTTATCCTGCTTGATACCTGTTGCTGAACCTGGCTTGCCTTGACCCTGCTTTTGGACTCTGCTTCTTGTCTGACTACCGGTTCCTGTTCCTGGCTACCCATTTGACCCTGCTTCTGCCTGCTGCCTTGTACCTCGCTGCCTGCCTGTTACCAGACCCGGCTACCCTAATGATTTTGCATCTGCTTCCTGTGTGGCTTCTCACCGTCCTCCGAGTGTCTGCAACTTCAGTCTTGCGACTCTCTGCGACTTCCTGCTGCAAGTCTTCCAGGGACTTAAAATCCTCTGATGTCCCAGTGCCACTGTTCCAGCGGAGTCCCTCTTTAACCCCGGCTGATCCTTGGTGCACAGCTGCCTTCCGTGATCTGATGGTCCTCCAGCTCATCCAGGCTCGCACCCCCTGCTGCAGGTTTCAGGGTCTACATCTGCAGGCACTCGTGTTCCTCCTGTCCCTCAGTTCCCTCTGTTCCACCTCCAGCGGGACCAGGGCTGGAGATACAAGAGAGGCCGACCTTGTCACTTCAGTCTCCCTTCAGGTACGTGACAATCGCGCTCCTGAGCTATCCTACATACACTGATTCCAGCAAGGAGATCGGTTGGAATCCCCAGATGGTCGGTGGAGGATTTGGAGTATCAGCTGGATCCTTTTGTTTGCTGCTTGCCTGAGGGATTTCCGTTTGGTATTGAGCCCCTAAGATCTCCGTGATAGAGATCCAACAGACTCGGTAAGTGGCTTATTCACATATTTATTCCTTCTCTGCTGAGTGAGATACGAGAGGAATTCACACATATATCTCTGCTGTCCGGAATATAGGAATAACATCCGATGTGTCTACTTTGATATGGACATTTGCTATTCATTGTTATCACTTTATTCTACTTGTCAGGTTGCTTGTCAGTTCATCCTTTTGATCTACAGATGAATGAAAATAATGATACAAAATGTACTGTATCTTTCTATATTCGCATCTGGAACAGTGTGGCATTAGGGATGGGCCCGGTGCTCGATTCGAACCCATGTTCGAATCGAGCATCGGGCGTTCGCTCGCTCGTCGAGCCCAGAACTATTTGGGCCGTTCGCATCACATTCGTGTGATGCGAGCGGCCCCGCAATGCATTGCGGCCGGCGCGGCCGGCGCAGTGCATTGCTGGCTGATGATTGGCCAAGCATGCACTGTGACCCCGCATGCTTGGCCAATCACAGCGCCCGAAACTCGGAGAGCAATAATTGGCTACAGGCAGGACGCCTGTAGCCAATTACAGCTCAGGGGCTTTAGTACACGCCCCACCATTTAAAAGGCCGCCACGCCATCGGCCCCGGTCACATGAGTTCCGGCTTTAGGAGAGATTAGTCTGCTGATTCTGTCTTTGCTTGATACTGAAAGATTTGCTCTTCTTTGCTAAACCATTGGCTATTTCTTTGCTAAACCATTGCTACCTAAGTCATTGATCGTTCATTGCTGCTGATTGCACAGTTAGTGTGTTATTAGCTGCTGCTGGGGATTAGTCTGGTGCGTGCTTACTGTTAGTACAGTATTGCAGTAGTACCAACCGCAGTGCTGTTAGCACAGCATTGCACCCCAACAGCACCCATAGGACTTCTAGTGTGTTAGTGGCAGCAAACAGAGCTCCTATATTTTCTTCTCAGCAGCACCCATAGGACTTCTAGTGTGTTAGTGGCATCACACAGAGCTCCTATATTTTCTTCTCAGCAGCACCCATAGGACTTCTAGTGTGTTAGTGGCAGCAAACAGAGCTCCTATATTTTCTTCTCAGCAGCACCCATAGGACTTCTAGTGTGTTAGTGGCAGCAAACAGAGCTCCTATATTTTCTTCTCAGCAGCACCCATAGGACTTCTAGTGTGTTAGTGGCAGCAAACAGAGCTCCTATATTTTCTTCTCAGCAGCACCCATAGGACTTCTAGTGTGTTAGTGGCATCACACAGAGCTCCTATATTTTCTTCTCAGCAGCACCCATAGGACTTCTAGTGTGTTAGTGGCAGCAAACAGAGCTCCTATATTTTCTTCTCAGCAGCACCCATAGGACTTCTAGTGTGTTAGTGGCAGCAAACAGAGCTCCTATATTTTCTTCTCAGCAGCACCCATAGGACTTCTAGTGTGTTAGTGGCAGCAAACAGAGCTCCTATATTTTCTTCTCAGCAGCACCCATAGGACTTCTAGTGTGTTAGTGGCAGCAAACAGAGCTCCTATATTTTCTTCTCAGCAGCACCCATAGGACTTCTAGTGTGTTAGTGGCATCACACAGAGCTCCTATATTTTCTTCTCAGCAGCACCCATAGGACTTCTAGTGTGTTAGTGGCAGCAAACAGAGCTCCTATATTTTCTTCTCAGCAGCACCCATAGGACTTCTAGTGTGTTAGTGGCATCACACAGAGCTCCTATATTTTCTTCTCAGCAGCACCCATAGGACTTCTAGTGTGTTAGTGGCAGCAAACAGAGCTCCTATATTTTCTTCTCAGCAGCACCCATAGGACTTCTAGTGTGTTAGTGGCAGCAAACAGAGCTCCTATATTTTCTTCTCAGCAGCACCCATAGGACTTCTAGTGTGTTAGTGGCAGCAAACAGAGCTCCTATATTTTCTTCTCAGCAGCACCCATAGGACTTCTAGTGTGTTAGTGGCATCACACAGAGCTCCTATATTTTCTTCTCAGCAGCACCCATAGGACTTCTAGTGTGTTAGTGGCAGCAAACAGAGCTCCTATATTTTCTTCTCAGCAGCACCCATAGGACTTCTAGTGTGTTAGTGGCAGCAAACAGAGCTCCTATATTTTCTTCTCAGCAGCACCCATAGGACTTCTAGTGTGTTAGTGGCATCACACAGAGCTCCTATATTTTCTTCTCAGCAGCACCCATAGGACTTCTAGTGTGTTAGTGGCAGCAAACAGAGCTCCTATATTTTCTTCTCAGCAGCACCCATAGGACTTCTAGTGTGTTAGTGGCAGCAAACAGAGCTCCTATATTTTCTTCTCAGCAGCACCCATAGGACTTCTAGTGTGTTAGTGGCAGCAAACAGAGCTCCTATATTTTCTTCTCAGCAGCACCCATAGGACTTCTAGTGTGTTAGTGGCATCACACAGAGCTCCTATATTTTCTTCTCAGCAGCACCCATAGGACTTCTAGTGTGTTAGTGGCAGCAAACAGAGCTCCTATATTTTCTTCTCAGCAGCACCCATAGGACTTCTAGTGTGTTAGTGGCAGCAAACAGAGCTCCTATATTTTCTTCTCAGCAGCACCCATAGGACTTCTAGTGTGTTAGTGGCATCACACAGAGCTCCTATATTTTCTTCTCAGCAGCACCCATAGGACTTCTAGTGTGTTAGTGGCAGCAAACAGAGCTCCTATATTTTCTTCTCAGCAGCACCCATAGGACTTCTAGTGTGTTAGTGGCATCACACAGAGCTCCTATATTTTCTTCTCAGCAGCACCCATAGGACTTCTAGTGTGTTAGTGGCAGCAAACAGAGCTCCTATATTTTCTTCTCAGCAGCACCCATAGGACTTCTAGTGTGTTAGTGGCAGCAAACAGAGCTCCTATATTTTCTTCTCAGCAGCACCCATAGGACTTCTAGTGTGTTAGTGGCAGCAAACAGAGCTCCTATATTTTCTTCTCAGCAGCACCCATAGGACTTCTAGTGTGTTAGTGGCATCACACAGAGCTCCTATATTTTCTTCTCAGCAGCACCCATAGGACTTCTAGTGTGTTAGTGGCAGCAAACAGAGCTCCTATATTTTCTTGTCAGCAGCACACATAGTACCTATAGTGTGTTAGTGTCAGCACCCATAGGACCTACAGTGTGTTGTGAGCACACATAGGAGTTCTATTTTTTATACTATATACACTACCGACTACAATGGCTGGAAGACCGCCAAGGAGAGGCAGAGCGTGCCGAGGCAAGAACACAGGGCAGGCAGGCTCTGTTTCTAGAGACAACAGTGCTGGCCGTGGACGTGGTCGTGCATCGTCATCAGCGCGTGGCCATGGGACACGCTTGTCTTTGTTTTCGGCAGCTGGACATGTGGAGCCGCATCATGCCGAAGGCTTGATAGAATGGATGACCAAGCCCTCCTCATCCTCCTCATCCTCTCTCACCCAGGCTCAGGGTACTGGCAGAGCAGCTGCCAACGCGTACTCAATGGCATCATCAGCCACCCCTTCCCTAGACCCACCATGTCCTCCTGAGGAGTCCCCCGAACTGTTTGAGCACAGTGTTGGGTACATGCTCCAGGAGGATGCCCAACGATTCGAAGGCTCGGATGATGATACCCAGCTTGAGGAAGTCAGTAGTGTACGCGCAGAGAAAGGGGATGCTGAAGGACAGCAATCTGGCAGTAGTGTTCCACCAGCTGCAGCTTACTGCCAGGTTTGCTCTAGTGGTGAAGAGGGAGGGGATGATGAGGTCACTGACTCCACGTGGGTGCCTGAAGGGAGAGAGGAGGAGGAGGAGGAGGATGCAGCGTCACATGTCCAACGAGGCAGGATGCCCCCTGGAGGCCAGCTAGAGGCCAGCACAGCAACTGTACCACACCGCAGAGCTCCGCCTGTGCAGGGCGCTGCCTCTGCACGTTATCACAAAAGTTCTTTGGTGTGGGCCTTTTTTGAGACGAGTGCATCAGATCGCACCACTGCTATTTGCAATATTTGTCTCAAGCGTATCTCGCGTGGCCAAAACATCAGCCGCTTGGGCACCACAAGCATGAGCAGACATATGTCGACCTGCCATGCAGCTCGTTGGCAAGCACACATAAAAGACCCACACCAAAGAACAAAGCGGACCTCTCCTTGCTCCTCATCAGCTGGGATCTCCATCCCCACTATATCTTCAGTCCTCTCTGAAAGCTGCTCTGAGAGGACTGAAGGTGTAGAATTAGGTGTGTCACAACCAAGTACTTGCAGTACACCGACGTCCGATTGTAGCAGGCAAATTTCCCTGCCCCAGCTGCTGGACCGTCGAAAGAAGTATACTCCCAGCCATCCACATGCCCAGCGGTTGAATGCTAGCTTGGCTAAATTGCTAGCACTTCAACTGCTGCCTTTTCAGTTGATAGACTCGGCCCCCTTCCGTGAGTTTGTTCAATGTGCGGTTCCTCAGTGGCAGGTTCCCAAACGCCACTTTTTCTCACGGAAGGCAATTCCGTCTCTCTACTGGCATGTGGAAGGCAATGTCCATGCCTCGCTGGACAGGGCGGTCAGCGGTAAGGTGCATATTACCGCTGACTCATGGTCCAGCAGGCATGGACAGGGACGTTATCTTTCTTTCACGGCCCATTGGGTCACTCTATTGGTAGCTGGGAGGGATGCAGGACAAGGTGCAGTAGTGTTGGAGGTTGTTCCGCCACCACGCCTCCAAAATGCTACTACTGGTTGTGACACACCTCTCTCCTCCACCCCCTCCTCTTCTTCTTCCTCCATGTCCTCTTCGAGTGCTCTGTCCTCGGAACCAGCGGTGCTCCGTAGGCGTACAAGGGGCTACGCGAGTACGCAGGCAAAAAGATGCCATGCCGTGCTTGCGCTGGTGTGTTTGGGGGACAGGAGCCACACTGGGCCAGAGGTTCTGGCAGCTCTGCAGGGGCAGGCCGAGAGGTGGTTGACGCCACGCCAGCTTAAGCCAGGAATGGTCGTTTCTGATAATGGCACCAACCTCCTCTCCGCCCTGCGACAGGGGCAGCTCACCCATGTGCCCTGTATGGCTCACGTCCTCAACCTGGTGGTGCAGCGGTTCTTGGGCAGGTTCCCAGGCTTACAGGATGTCCTGAGGCAGGCCAGGAAAGTCTGTGTGCATTTCCGCCGATCTTATAATGCCAGTGCTCGGCTGACTGAGCTGCAAAAGGAGCTGAACCTGCCCAAGAACCGCCTAATATGTGACATGCCCACCAGGTGGAACTCAACGTTGGCCATGCTGCAGCGACTGCACACGCAGCAGAGGGCCATCAATGAGTACCTTTGCGACTACGGCACCAGGACAGGGTCAGGGGAGCTTGGCTTTTTTTCCCCACGCCAGTGGAGCATGATCAGGGATGCATGCACTGTCCTCTCACCATTTGAGGAGGCCACGAGGATGGTGAGCAGTGACAGTGCATGCATCAGTGACACTGTACCTCTTGTCCACCTGTTGGAGCATACGCTGCGTGGGATAATGGACAGGGCACTTGAGGCAGAACAGAGGCAGGAAGAGGAGGACTTCCTTGTCTCTCAAGGCCCCCTTTATCCAGACAATGTTCCTTCTGTCCCACCCATCACACAGGAAGAGGAGGAGGAGGAGGAGGAGGAGGAGGATTGTGTGAGCATGGAGGTGGAGCCTGGCACTCAGCATCAGCAGCAGCAGTCTTTTAGGGATGATGTACAGTCCCAACAAACCAGTGGACTTGTACGTGGCTGGGAGGAGGTGGCTGGCGATCATGTCATCCTCAGTGACCCAGAAGACTCCGGACCGAATGCCTCAGCTAACCTACGCTGCATGGCCTCCCTGATCCTGCAAAGCCTGCGGAAGGATCCTCGTGTTCTTCGGATCAAGGAGAGTGACCATTACTGGCTGGCCACTCTCCTTAATCCACGGTACAAGGGTAAGGTTGCGGAACTTATCTTGCCGTCGCAGAGGGAGCAGAGGATGAGACATCTCAGGGAGGCCTTGCAGAAAGGTCTGTGCAACGCGTTCCCAGAAACTGGGAGGTTACAAACTCCTGGTCCTGGACGACGAGTTGCTGAGGCTTCGGTCAGTAGCAGAAGGAGCGGTGGGGAAGGTGGACGTCTGACCGATGCGTTCAGACAATTTTTTAGTCCGCAGCCCCAAGGTATGATCGGTTCCAGCAACCATCGCCAGCGTCTGATATACATGGTGCAGGAATACCTAGGGGCAAGGTCAGACTTGGACACCTTTCCCACCGAAAATCCTCTGGCTTACTGGGTCCTGAGGATGGATCACTGGCCAGAGCTTGCACAGTATGCAATTGAGCTACTGGCCTGTCCTGCATCCAGCGTTCTTTCCGAACGCACATTCAGTGCTGCTGGAGGATTTGTCACGGATCATAGGGTGCGCCTGTCCACCGACTCGGTTGATCGACTGACCTTCATAAAAATGAATCAGTCTTGGATCACCACCAGCTACCAGACACCTGAAGCGGATATAACGGAATAATTTATAATGTCACATCCCTTCAAGACTGCCTATGCTGATGCTGAGTGACTGTCCTGTTATGTTCACTGACTATCCTCTTCCTCCTCCTCAATGATCCATGCCACCACACCAGTGCCTAAGGCACAATTTTTCAGCCCCTGTATAACAGGGGCGTGTAATTACAATTTTTTAAAAAGATGCTTCGCAACAGGTGTGACTGCTGTGCTCAGAGTACAGTATCTGTGAGGGGTTGCAGTGTTGTGGCACCAGCACCAGTGCCTAAGGCACAATTTTTCAGCCCCTGTTGGGGCGTGTAATTACAATTTTTAGGCAATGCTTTGCAACAGGTCTCATTGCTGTGCTCAGAGTACAGTATCTGTGAGGGGTTGCAGTGTTGTGGCACCAGCACCAGTGCCTAAGGCACAATTTTTCAGCCCCTGTATAACAGGGGCGTGTAATTACAATTTTTTAAAAAGATGCTTCGCAACAGGTGTGACTGCTGTGCTCCAAGTACAGTATCTGTGAGGGGTTGCAGTGTTGTGGCACCAGCACCAATGCCTAAGGCACAATTTTTCAGCCCCTGTTTAACAGGGGCGTGTAATTACAAATCTTGATCTAATAGTTCACAGCAGGGCCCATTCCTGCGCCCACCAAGAGTAACTATGAGGGCCTACAGTCTTGTGGCAACACCGTCCACCACCACCACCACCACCAAAGGCCCAATTTTTCTGCCCTGTTCAACAGGTGCATGCAATTACAAATCTTGATCTAATAACTCACAGCAGGGCCCATTCCTGCACCCACCAAGAGTAAATGTGAGGGCTTACAGTCTTGTGGCAACACCGTCCACCACCACCACCACCACCACCAAAGGCCCAATTTTTCTGCCCGGTTCAACAGGTGCATGCAAGTACAAATCTTGATCTATTAACTCACAGCAGGGCCCATTCCTGTGCCCACCAGTCTTGTGGCTACACCAACATCTAATAGGGCAAATTTCTGCAGAGTATATACGGCAGGCCCCTACTTTCAAACATCCAACTTACAAACGACTCCTACTTGCAAACGGCAAGAGAAAACAGGAAGTGAGAGGAAATCTACCCCTAGGAAGGAAAATTCTATCCTGTTAGATTTAATTTGGGAAAAAGGTATCTCCTCTCTACTGATGCTTTATCACCAATCCTTGTTTCAATTAAAACCCCACTTTTCCAAAAACATTTGTCATTGGGACGGAAAGTGAGGTGACATGTTCTGAACAGATGTGCAAAGACAGCAAATGTTACAGGGGTGATAACCCCTCCCTATGTTCTCCAAAAAGCTTAAAAATTGATTTTTTTGGGATGTAGCTACACTTCATAATGTACCTGTTCAGATTCTACTTAAGAACAAACCTACAGTCCATGTCTTGTTTGCACCACCTATATACTGCTGTTCAGAGTATATAGGGTTGTAGGTATAGGGTTTTATTTTGGGTGCGGGGTCCCCCTTAGTATCCATACAAGACCCAAAGGGGCTGGGGTGGGGGGGGGGTGATGGGGTAGCCATGCCATTTTTCTCAAGGATTTTCAGCCATATGGCGGCCAGGACAAGACATGACATTGAAGCCGCAAGTGGTTTTAAATGGCTTCTTTTTTTCCTTTACAAATGTCATTTTGTGCAAGGACAGTTCTAAACACGGGAAACACATGCCACTTCACAGGCATACTTTAGACACCCCCCAGGTACCGTATTTAAAGGAAAATTTCACTTTTTTTTTTTCACTTTATGCATCATTAAAATGACTGCTCCCGAAAAAACTTTAGTTTTTAAAATTTCTTTTTGCATTGATATATGTCCCCTGGGGCAGGACCCGGGTCCCCAAACCTGTTTTATAACATTAACATGCATATTGGCCGTTGTAATTAGCAATTTTGATTTCGAACGTTCGCGTCCATTATAACGAATAGGGTTCGAAAATTCGCGCGAACTTTCGGTCCGTTCGAAGGTTCTGGTGCGAACCGAACCCGGGGGTGTTCGGCTCATCCCTATGTGGCATATAAACTGTGATTTAGACAGCTTTTTTGAGGTGGGGGGTTTCAAGAGCAGGGCAGAGACTCTGGATGTGCTACACACATCCTGTGTACGATGAAGATGTTTTTTGGGACATTTCTAGCATACCCAGAGTCTGGAACTAGTTAAACTTTTCCAGATCTAAGTGTGTGAAGTAACCTCCTTGCCCCTCCTGGGGAGAATGTGAGCCATGCTATTTGTGTAACACTACCTCTGGTGTAGCAATAGACACTCATGAACTTTCCCTTTTGTGAAAAAAGAACACCCAGATGCTGAAGGATTTATAGACCAGTAATAGCATACATAGCTTAAATTAACTCATGCTTACAAGTGATTTGAGCCTAAGCTGAGATGTGGGTAGATTTTTTATGATATTCCTTAAAAACAAAAAATATGGGAAAGCCTAAAAAAGCCCTTTGTGGAGAAAACACAATAAAAGTCAAAAGAGGAAAGTCGACCTGAATGGCAGCCTGATCTCCCTGCTCTCTCATAGCCCTTAACTAAACAGCAGATTTGGGGACTTTTACCTTCATCTACATGGGCGGCTCCAGGACGACTCGATCCATGAAAGCCCGGGGATCCTCCCAACCCCCGCCAGGCTCCTCCATGGACCTTTGGTCCTACTTCCTGCCATTGGACATGCCGCCGGATGGGACGGCCAAGATGGCGCCAGACACCTCCACTCACGCCACGAGGACACCGGTGCAGCTCTCCTCCTCGATCCCGGCTCAGCTCCGGACCCCCACGGACTCACAGTCTCAGGCGCAACACCCCGGGGACGTTTTTCAGCGATCCGGTGTGGTGAGTCCCCCAAGCCCACCTAATTCCCCTTCTGAGACCTCGCCACCCAGTGCTCTGAGGCCTACCCGCAGCTGCTGCGGATGCGGACATCATTGGATCCCTACACTGACGGGAGGGTTCCAGGCTCCCCATCCCTCTCAGGGGACTCAGAGGACTTTCCGGCTCATCCGCACCAGCATCCACTCTCAGCATATGGGCCCGAGGGACATCAGACCATTTGGGGGAGAGCTACGGAGGTACCCTCCCCCCAAGGCACAGAGACAGTCTAGATCCAGGGAACCCTGCCTTTCTAACCCCCAGGCAGTCCATGCAGCTACCTATGCACAGATGACCAGCCCCCCTGCCCTCTCTATGTCCCCAGGGCAGTCTGAGAGGGCACCCCAGCCATCACAGGCCCCGGCCTGGAGTGAACCCTGGGACAAGCCATCCATCCGTTTGGCTCCGGGGATCCCCCAACAGGCCCGACTCCAGCCACCCCTACCCCCCTCATTCCACAACCACTGGAATCAGATCCATTTACACCCATGCCTCCCCAATGGCACTCCTACCTGCAAGCAATGCCTAACAAGGATGACTTTAAACAATTAATAGCAGATGTGAAATCCACCTGCCGCTCAGAGATTCAAGCCCTCCAATCGGGCCTCAAGCATTTGGCGGACAGAGTGGAAATGGCGGAGGAGGAAACTAACGGTCCACAGGACCCAAATTCAGGGTGCAGAACACCACTCTTTACTCAGAGACATGCAACGCCAGATGGAAGACCTGGACAACAGGGGGCGTAGAAATAACATTTGTGTATGGGGGGTCCCGGAGGGCCCTGAAGACGTACACTCCACTTTACAGGCCCTGTTCAACAACCTGATGGGTGAGCCTCCTACTGAGCCTATAGAAATGGACAGAGCTCACCGGGCCCTGCGCCCCAAGGGGGCCACCTCCAAACCCAGAGACATAATATGTAGGATAAGCTCCTATCCCCTGAAAGAGGAAATTATGCAACAGGCCTGCCTTGCCCGCAAAGTGACTTTAGATGATGTTCCAATCCAGCTTTACCCGGATCTATCTTGGATCACCTTACAAAAACGCAGACTGCTTCAACCATTACTGCATACTCTACAGGAAGAAAATATCCCCTACCACTTGGGATTTCCGTTCAGCCTTACAGCCAAACATCAGGGTAAAACGGGCATGCTGACATTCCCGGAAGACTTACCAGCATTTTGTGATGTCCTAGAACTCCGAGTTCCCCAGCTCTCAGACTGGGACCTTGTGTCCACACCACCCCCACCTCCCACAGTTTGGCAGAAGGTCCCTCCAACTAAACACCCCAGAGGCATGGAGGGGACCAAGAAAGGTCATCACATGCAACAAAGGAAGACCTGAAGTAACTCTTGCTGTGCGGGGGCATGTTCACGTTCACCCGGCATCCTGCCTCATTACTTTTGCCAGTGACTTTGCCCTGGCCACTATTCCAGACCCAGTTCCCCACCAATGTCCTAGCTTTATTCTTGGTTAGCATTATGGGCAAGTCTCGGACGAGACTTTAGAGAGAGACCTTCCACACCTCACCCCCCTCCCCACCCTCATCCCAGAATATTGGACTGTAATTGCACACGGTCCTGTTGTTTAGCTTGACCGTCCTAGGGTTCCCCTGTGTCCCTCTGACTCACCCTCTGGGTGTCGAGTTGGTGGAACTCACTGGAAGCCGTCCTGACCTAGGCCAGTTGGCCCTCATAGGTCTTGAATTGATGTTAGTAGTATAAAGGGTAAAAAACTGCGCTTAAAGAAAAAAAAGGGGATGGACCAGTCCAAAAAGCAGCAAAAACAAGTGGGATTAGCACAAGTAAAAGTAAAAAGTAAAAATTTGCGCTTAAAAAGTCCAATTTGTAGAGATCAATTCAATAATCCCAGCAAAAGTTCATATATTCGTTCAAAGAGAAACTTGATTCTCAAACAGTACCAACTAACAGGTGCAATGAATGCTTACCAGGCTATAAGCCTTTAGCACAGATGGCTCATACCCAGTAGACATGTGCACACTGAAATATTTCGTTTCGGAATTTCGTTTTCGTTAGAAAAATAAATTTATTTAGTTACTCCCGAAATTTTTCGTTAGAAATTGCATTCGTCCGAAAATCTGAATTAATTAAGGTCGAATCTGTCATTGAAGGCTTATGGTGTCTGTCGAATGTTCAAAGAAGATTCGACGGAGCAGCGAAACTGTACGACGCTGCAATCGTACATTTCCGGTCGAATGTTCCGCCTACAAGCTATAGATGAATTCTATTGTATGACTAGTAATAATTATATCTTTTAATTACTATTACTAGTCAACAGGGATGAGCCGAACACCCCCCTGTTCGGTTGCACCAGAACCTGCAACCAGACAAAATGTTTGTGTGAACTTTAGAACCCTATTAAATACAATGGACTCGAACGTTCGAAATCTAAAGTGTTAATTATAAAGGCTAATATGCAAGTTATTGTCCTAAAAAGTGTTTGGGGACCCGGGTCCTGCCCCAGGGGACATGTATCAATGCAAAAAAAAAGTTTTAAAAACGGCCGTTTTTTCGGGAGCAGTGATTTTAATAATGCTTAAAATGAAAAAATAAAAGTGAAATATTGCTTTAAATTTCGTACCTGGGGATGGGTATGATATGCATGTAAAGTGGCACATGTTTCCCGTGCTTAGAACTGTCCCTGCAAAAAATGTAATTTTTGAAAGAAAAAAAGTCATTTAAAAGTCACTCGGGGCTATTAATGAATTGTCGGCTCCCGGCAATACATACAAAAGTCATTGATAAAAAAAAAAAAAAAGCGTGGGGGTTCCCCAGAATTCAATTACCAGGCCCTTCAGATCTGGCATGGATTTTAAGGGGAACTCCACCCCAAATTTAAAAAAAATGGCGTGGAGTCCCCCTAAAAATCCATACTAGACCCCTTATCCGAGCACACAACCTGGCCGGCCGCAGGGGAAAAGGGGGGGACGAGAGAGCGGCCCCCCTCCCTCCTGAACTGTACCAGGCCACATGCCCTCAACATGGGGAGGATGTCCCCATGTTGATGGGGACAAGGGCCTCATCCCCACAACCCTTGCCCGGTGGTTGTGGGGGTCTGCGGGCAGGGGGCTTATCGGAATCTGGAAGACCCCTTTAACAAAGGGGACCCCCAGATCCCACCCCCCCCCTATGTGAATTGGTAAGGGGTACATCGTACCCCTACCATTTCACGAAGAAAGCGTAAAAAAAGTTTAAAAAAACACACAAACACCTTGAAAAAGTCCTTTATTTAAATTTTAAAAAAAAACATTCCAGCGGTGAAATCCAGTGTCCCGCGGCGATCCCGATGTCCAGCGCTGTCCTTCATTGGTTGTGCCTGAGCGGACCTGATGGGGAACTCCCTCTCAGTGTTTTAAATGTATAGACCCGGGGGCGGAGCCGGCAGCCAGAGCGGATGGTGGTGTGAGGAGTGTGCTCTGCCGCAACGGAACGAACATCGCGGCTCACAGCAAGCCGGCACGGCTAAAAAGCACTTCATCTGATCGGGGAGGCCGAGGGGCACACGATAATCATCATGGCCAAAAGGAAGGACAGAGACGGACCGAGGAAACTAACTGATTTCTTCCCTCCAGCGGCCGACCGAGGGATCCAAGATGGCGCCCGCGACGGAAGCCATGCATTAACATCCCACGCCAGCTCCGAGGAAAATCCATCTCCATCCACGGGTGAGTCCTATTCCCTGGGACATCCACTGCCATCCTCCCCTTTCACCAGCCCAGTAAAGCAAAAAAGGAGGGTTGGGGAGAGAGGGGAAGACCAGAATGATGTGGGGAATGAGGGAGATGAAATGGAGGAATCCTCCCCATGTGTACAGCAGCTAGACGCTTTCCCCACAACAGGTCAGCCCATCATAGATACCACTATGAAGGAGATGCTACTAACACTCCGGGGGGCTCTCCAACAGGATATGGCAGCATTCATGCAGACCACAAAAGCAGATATGTCCGCTGTCAGCAATAGAGTACAATATGTGGAACAAAAAATGGAGGAGTTTACTTTGGCACATAATGAACTAGTGGACGCTCATTTTGATGTTGAGGATGAGCTCAAGGCCATGCGACTTAAGATGGCGGACTTTGAGGACAGAGCTCGCAGGAATAACATCAAATTTAGAGGAATCTCTGAAACAATTAAACCTGCGGAGCTCACGGGGTACCTCCAGAAGCTTATGTTAGCTGCTCTTCCATCCCTAACTCCTGCGGATGTTACCATTGACAGAGCCCACAGACTGCCTAAACCATCATTCTTGCCTGACCAAATACCCAGAGATGTTATAGCAAGGATCCACTTTTATCATGTGAAAGACCAGTTGATGCGATTCGCCAGACAGCATCCTACTCTTCCTGATCCGTTCGCTGGTATTGCACTATATGCTGATCTATCGCAAGCTACATTGTCAGCGAGACACAACCTAGTCCCTATTACAAAAATCTTGCGCAATCATAAGATTTTGTACAAGTGGGGTTTCCCGGCCAAATTGCTGCTGGAAATGCATAATGAATCGCATGCTATCACCTCACTAGAGAAAGGTCTGGAGCTCCTCAAAAAATGGCGCCTTCTTCCCATCAATGATGAAGCTGCAATTCTTGACTCCCTCCAAAATAAAAGCAACGCTCGTCGCCATAATGCCAGAGGGAAGTAGACAGTTAAATAGTTATATTACCTACGCAAGCAACTCTGGTGCAATTTTCTTCCTGCTTACCACCTTGCTTAATACTAGAAATACCCGGTACTCTGGAAACTAAAAAGCATAAGTGCTGGCTTTTAAAGTATCCGTTGTTCGGCTGAACTGTGAACTTGTTATCCCCTTTCTTCATTTACAGGATGATACCTGTTACTTGTTTTAAACAACGAAAGTTGTTTGACTATCCACAGCTGATTCATATCCTAGTTTGGTTAATGTTTTGTATTCCCTTTTATTTTCTATGGACTGTTAAAGACCATATGCATCAAGTTTTACACATACTCAGAAAAAATTTGTACACATATTCCCTACCAAGTTCTACCACTAGATGGTGGCAGTGCACTTTCTACTATTGGAATGAACCTTAAACTAATGTCACACAATGTGAGAGGATTGAATAGTCCCTATAAACGCAGAGCTCTATGGAAATCAGCTATAGACATGAACTGTGACATCTTGTGTGCACAAGAAACTCATTTCGCCAGTAACAATCCCCCAAAATGCACACACAACAAATTCCCTCAAGTGTTTACTGCAAACGCTGAATCAAAGAAAAATGGGGTATTAATTGCTATTAGGGACACAGTAACTTTCTCTTTATTGCAGACTCATGTCGATCCCCTTGGACGCTTCCTCATCTTGATTGCTGAACTGAACCACACCACCTACACGTTGGTAAATCTGTATGCACCTAATAATAAGCAATTTAAATTTATCCGTAAAGTTGTTAAACTTGCTAAATCTATGCAAAAAGGTAACTTGATTATCTGTGGGGACTTCAACATGACTATGAACGGAGACATGGACTCCTCCTCTGTGGCTACTAGACAAAGGCCCTCTCTTGGCCCCTTTTGCCATGAAGAGAGGCTATTCGACCCATGGCGTTGCCTTAGAACCACAGAGAGGGACTATACATATCACTCCCAAGTGCACAATAGCTATTCTAGAATCGATTTTTTTCTTACTGATGTGTATACTTTACAAAATGTGATTAAAACTGACATCCACAGTATCACGTGGTCAGACCATGCACCAGTGACTATTGAGATTGTGGATACCAGTAAGACTTCCCACAAAACTTTGTGGCGCAACAATACGTACCTTCTGTCACAGCCCCAAATCAGGGCTGAGATAGAGGAGAAACTGAAAGAATATTTCCACTTTAATGCTAATGGTGAATGTTCCCCTTCAATGACATGGTGCGCACACAAAGCGGTTATAAGAGGTTCTCTAATACAAATAGCCTCTAGGGAGAAGAGGAAAAAATCACTTCACATGGCACAACTACATGAGTCCATAGCAGAATTAGAAGCCCTACACAAGAATCCCAGCACCACTTCCCCCAATATCTTGATTTGCCTTAATCAATGCCGGGAAGAACTGAGACAAGAACTGAGAGCAGAGTATGATGTATTCTTTAAAAGAATGAAATTATCCTTCTACTCCCAAAATAATAGGGCAAGCAAACTTCTAGCTTCCCAAATTAAGAAGAGACAAGCTAAAGCCAGCCTCACGCACATTAAACACCACAATTCCCATACCACATTCCATAACCCTAAGGACATAGCCAACGTGTTTAGAGATTATTATGAATCCCTCTACAATCTCGCCAATGACCCACACACCCACCAACCATCAGAGGGAGAGATTGACAATTTTCTCCAAGGGGTTCACCTACCTTCCATAGATTTGAACACACTCCAGGACCTGAACTCTCCTATTACATACGATGAAGTTGAGATGGTTATTAGAACCTTCCCCATGCACAAATCACCCGGAGCGGACGGATTTTCAGCGGAATATTACAAAGCATTCACCTCCATTCTAGCTCCCAAACTAGTAAATGTTTTCAATGTAGCAGCTACCTCTGGCTCTTTCCCAAAAGAAATGCTTCAGGCTATCATAGTTACAATACCCAAACCGGGCAAGGATACATCTCACCCCCAAAATTTTAGGCCAATCTCACTGCTGAACTCAGACTTAAAGATCTACGCCAAGATACTAGCGAACAGGTTGAGTGAAATTACCCCCTCCCTCATTGACCTGGACCAAGTAGGATTTGTGAAAGGAAGGCAAGCGCCAGATGGCACCAGAAGAATGCTAAACCTTCTGCGCTATGTGGAACTAAGTAAACAACCTAGCACTTTCTTAGCTTTGGATGCAGAAAAGGCCTTCGATAGGGTTCATTGGGGTTACCTATCAAAGACTTTACAAAAATTTGGATTCTCTGGCCTGATCCACTCAGCAATCATGTCTTTGTATTCACACCCCACGGCACAAGTGTACACCTCTAGCATGCTTTCTGATTCCTTTACTTTATCCAACGGCACGCGACAAGGTTGCCCTCTATCTCCAATTATTTTTTCATTAATCATAGAGCCCCTAGCGGAAAGTATTAGATCCACTGACACCGTACTGGGTATTAAGATAGGTTCAGAGAATCATAAAATAGGACTATTCGCGGACGATATTATCCTGACTATTTCTAAACCAGAATCCTCTCTCGTAGCAATACAAACTTTGATACACAAATTTGGACAGGTCTCCTTTTATAAAATCAACACTACTAAATGCTATGCCTTGAATATTAATGTACCCCCTGCTACAAAAAAAAAGCTAAAAATATTATTCCCCTGTAATTGGGACCCCCCCTCTATTACCTATCTTGGTGTGCAGCTGACCTCCTCCTCCGCTAAAACATATGCCTGCAACTACCCTCCTTTGTTAAATACCCTTGAAGATGAACTGACACAAATCGGCAAACTCCATCTATCTTGGGTGGGTAGGATAGCTGCATACCAAATGCAAGTATTACCTAAACTGTTATATCACTTTAGAACAGTATCCATCCCTATCCCTCAAAAATTCTTCTCCCAATTAGCGAATAGCCTGAAAAATTATATATGGGGGGGAAAAAAACACAGAATTGCATTAGCGCAACTATATAAACCAAAACACCTTGGGGGCCTAGGCCTCCCCAATGCACAAATCTACTACCGAGCAGCAATCCTGGACCATATGCGCTATTGGTTCTCCTGCCAATCGGACAATAAATGGGTAAATATTGAAAGCGAAGTTACTCCAGGGCATAATCTCCCAGCGTTAGCGCTAGCAGCCTGTATACATCATAAAGCAATAACACCTCCGTACCCTACAATACAAGCCACTACTGAAACATGGTCCTTCATGATACACCAGAAGTTCGCAGATACCCCTATGACTAAATTAAACACCCCATTAGCAGCCTATGAATACTTAATTCCTAATTTCTCAACCCAAGCATGGAAGAGAAGAGGTGAACACTTTTCTATACATGGAATAGAAGAACAAGAGGGGCTAGATAGATACCAAACACACCAAATGAAACACTTTGTATCAGCCAATACACCTAGGCCTATAGAACTACCTAAAATCTTATGGGACTACTTAATCACCAAACATCAGGGAAAAGTTAGAGGAATATCCTTATTCTATAAATATGCTACCCCACTATACATGTCCACCAAATTGCCAAATATGATTAAATGGGAACAGGAGCTACGAAACGAATTCTCGCTAAAACAATGGTACTTAGCTATAAAATACAACCGCAAATCCTCAGCATGTGTAGAGCACTGGGAGAATGCTCAAAAAATTCTGCATAGATGGTACCTAACACCTATGCGCCTTCACAAAATGGACTCAGATATTTCCCCACTCTGCTGGAGAAATTGTAATTCTACCGGCAACTTACTACACATACTTTGGAATTGTCAGATAATTAGAGATTTCTGGAAAGAAGTGTCGACTTTGATTCAGAAAATCACTGGCATTACCTATACATTAGACTCTGCGCTAGCGCTACTGAGCATTGGCATAGAACAATTCCCCCTACTAATGAGAAAAGTAGTCGCACATTTGCTTTTTGCAGCTCGAATATCCTTAGCAAAGGAATGGCGCTCCCAGAAACCTCCCATGCTTGAAAACGTAATTTCCAGAGTTATTGCTCATTACTCAATGGAGAAGTTGCTGGCATACAAAGAAGGAAGGGCTCTAGATTTCCACAGGTTCTGGGAGATCTGGAGTACTTCGCCGTATGCCTCTCCATATTTGTGACTTAAGATCTTTGATTAAACTACACTCTACTGAAATTCCTTTAACACACCCAGTTATCTAGTGGTAGGAACATACAATGAGTATAACTAAAGATATAAAGAATACCTTCTGAGCAAAATATGTGTATTTAGCGTTAGGTTCATATCACGGTTATCTTCGTATCCAATAAACACACGTAACAAACCTGTTATAGGACTATCACCTAAGACCCTCATTAAGGTCTAAGGAGGGCTACTTTATATTTAAAACTATGCAGAGCCTGCTCACAGTATGTACCCGGGTTGGGGTGACAGGCTATACCTCCGATTGAGGTAATGTCCCGCTCTGATTTCAGTAGTCCAAGGATTATCAAGCATATATGTAAGATTGATGTTTGATGCAGTCTTTGTACATGCTCTGTGATACTTATAATGCTGTATCTGTTACGTGTAAGTTGTAAAATTTAATAATAAAAAAAATCTATGGTTAAAAAAAAAAAAAAATGTATAGACCCGCCCCTTCTAAAGTTCCCCATCAGGTCCGCTCAGCGGACCAGATGCGGAACATGAGAAGGGGCGGGTCTATACATGTATTACCAAAGTGAGAGCAGTTCCCCATCAGGTCCGCCCCCTCGGTATGTCGGACCCGCCTACATCATTGGCTTGAGCGGGGAACTTCCTTCACTATGTAAATTTAAATTACACAGTGAAGGAAGTTCACTGCTCAAGCCAATGACGTAGGCGGGTCCGACATACCGAGGGGGCGGACCTGATGGGGAACTGCTCTCACTTTGGTAATACATGTATAGACCCGCCCCTTCTCATGTTCCGCATCTGGTCCGCTGAGCGGACCTGATGGGGAACTTTAGAAGGGGCGGGTCTATACATTTAAAATACTGAGAGGGAGTTCCCCATCAGGTCCGCTCAGGCACAACCAATGAAGGACAGCGCTGGACATCGGGATCGCCGCGGGACACTGGATTTCACCGCTGGAATGTTTTTTTTTATTTATTTAAATAAAGGACTTTTTCAAGGTGTTTGTGTGTTTTTTTAAACATTTTTTTACGCTTTCTTCGTGAAATGGTAGGGGTACGATGTACCCCTTACCAATTCACATAGGGTGGGGCCGGGATCTGGGGGTCCCCTTTGTTAAAGGGGTCTTCCAGATTCCGATAAGCCCCCCGCCCGCAGACCCCCACAACCACCGGGCAAGGGTTGTGGGGATGAGGCCCATGTCCCCATCAATATGGGGACATCCTCCCCATGTTGAGGGCATGTGGCCTGGTACGGTTCAGGAGGGAGGGGGGGCCGCTCTCTCGTCCCCCCCTTTTCCCCTGCGGCCGGCCAGGTTACGTGCTCGGATAAGGGGTCTGGTATGGATTTTTAGGGGGACTCCACGCCATTTTTTTTTAAATTTGGGGTGGAGTTCCCCTTAAAATCCATGCCAGATCTGAAGGGCCTGGAATGGATATTTGGGGGAACCCCACGTCAATTTTTTTTTAAATTTGCGGCGGGGTTCCCCTTAATATCCATTCCAGACCTGAAGGGCCTGGTAATTGAATTCTGGGGAACCCCCACGCTTTTTTATTTTTTTTTATCAATGACTTTTGTATGTATTGCCGGGAGCCGACAATTCATTAATAGCCGCGAATGAGTTTTAAATGACTTTTTTTCTTTCAAAAATGACATTTTTTGCAGGGACAGTTCTAAGCACGGGAAACATGCGCCACTTTACATGCATATCATACACACCCCCCAGGTACGAAATTTAAACGTTTGTATGTTTTTCGATGCTTCGTTGAATCTTCGTCGTTCACGTTGAATTGTCAAGTTAGTTCTAGCTATTTTACTGCTCCTCCTCTTTGGTTACAGTCAGCCAATAACATTCATCATCATCATTTTTTTATTTTACTTCCCCCACCCAATTCCAGCAGTGATCTTTTCTCTCTATGTCGAATCTTTTCTCTCTATAATGTCAAATCTTTTCTCTCTATAATGTCAAATCTTTTCTCTCTATGTCGAATCTTTTCTCTCTATAATGTCAAATCTTTTCTCTCTATGTAGAATAATCTTGGACTAATAGAGATAAGGTTAGACACATTCGACCACAGGTTCGATGGACACAGATTGTTATTGTCAGCCTCATGTCGAATCTCCTATCTATATCGAACTGTTGTTGCAACGAAAACGAAAATTAAGCATTTGTTTATGTCGGATCTTTCGGTTTTCGGATTCTGCATTTTCGTTTTCGTTTGTTAAAACGATAACGAAAATACCTGAAATTCGGACGAAAATGCATTCGGACGAAAACGAATGCACATGTCTAATACCCAGCCAGGGCCTTTATCCCAGTGGGGGATCACGAAATCCTCTGTGGATGATGGTGGCTCCCTCAACATTAGGTGATCGATTCCTAAATCCCACGGGCTCTGTATAGTGGCATAAACATTTGTGGCACAATAGTGGATTAAACAGAAAAAAACAACAATAGCGTGATATTGTTAAGGATCACACTAGGTGCCTATATCTAGAAGCAATAGGCACCAAATGCATGGATTACACCCGTGACTGAAAGACAACCAGTGCACCACCACCACAGGGAAAAGCTGCTTACCAGATGCCTTTAGGTATTGTGCATGTGGCCAAATCCAGCCAGGGCCTTTGGGGAAAACCGTCCACTAAAATTAAAAGACTGCTCTAATCCTCAGACGCCCAGCAGCCGTCCGTAGTGTCGTATTCGATGTTTATTAGAATCACCAATAGTCCAATAAATGTCCCAAACAGCATCCACTTAAGATCTCCAATGATAGTGCTTCCCAGTGCAGCAGAAAATACAGTTGTGCATCCACTGTGCAAATCCTCCACCACTATGCACTCACCAGAGAGCTAATGGACATTATCCTATAATAACACTTCATCCTCAAAGAACCTCCACACTTTGCTCTTCAATATGGATGACATACAGCCAGAGAGAAGTCCTCCTCTGCTGCCACTTCCAGCAGTGTCTCCTCAGTCTCCACCAATGTTGGCCATACATATATATTGTAAGGCGCTGCACAAACTGTCAGAGCTATATGAATTCTGGGACCTCCTGCTCACAGCGAAGCCACACAGTGAAGCCGCACCAGAACAAAGCACCAGGACCAAGGCAAGACTGTCAGGCACTATTTTCTTGCCGACACCTGGCAAGCAGGAACCAGCTCTTGGTGGACATACTTTTATATCCGCCGCAGCTTTTGGATCAAATACCTGCCACATTATTGGACGGGCACTATGCCCTTTGGGGTACTCCTTGTGTGCCCCCTGGTGCAGCTCATGCTAGGCAACACTACCACTTTGGGTTAGCCTCACCGTTTTAGGCTCCAGTCCTAGCCCTTAGGTGCGGCTTATGTGAGGCAGTGCTACCATTTCAGGCACATTCTGCACCTTGGGAAGTCATCCCCACTGTACAGACAGCAGCTCCACTGCGCCTGTGCTGTGTGGTTAGTGTTGGACACTCTTTACGCCCTTTGTGGGCCAAACCACCCACCGGGACCATGCCATCTGGACTGAGGGTCCACCTCTGTCACCCGCTAGTCCGACCTTCCAGGGAATAACAGCACCATCAAATCAGAACTTTAGTGCCTTTTTATTCTTTACTACCACCAAACAACACGTGTGTACTCAACTCATAGGATATCATTCACCACTAAAAGGTGCAGCACCCCACCCTTGAAGAAGAGGCTGTACAATCAAAAGGCCTTGAAACGTTGGGTATCTGTCCCATCCCTGAGACAGAGCCGGGTCCTGTACTACATTCTTTGTTCCCTTTCTTGTGTAATCTATGATATCTGTTCATATGCGTTGTGATTATTCTTTTTCATTATGTATACACTGGTCATTTGGATGCGTGTTGTGCGCATAGAGTAGCAGCCCTTCATATTATACCATTTTTTTGTAGAAAAGTTTTTCAAATAAACAAGTCTTTATGACAAATACTCTTGTACTTTGTTACTTTATATAGAGGTTTTCAACAGTCACCCTAAAAAGTCCCACTGAGGAACCGCCCTCTTCGGAGTGCACTTTTTTTCTGTATGTATTTAGGGATGTGGGTAGACTGACCTCAAATATCCAATGCATCGGAGACACCGCTCTTTGTAATCCACATCAGATAAGTACAATCCCCACCACCCTCACACACCCCCATGGATAGGATATTATCTTTAAATGTCCACGGACTGAACTCCAATAGAAAAAAGCATCTGGCGCTGAGGGAGTTTAGGCAGTCGGGGCAGATGTTATTATGGTCCAGGAAACACATTTTGACAAAGGGTGCTCCTTTGCGTTTGTCTCTCATTACTACTCTCAGATCTACCTCTCCTCAGGGCCCCATAAACGGGCTGGAGTAGCTATACTCATTAAGAAGGGGTCTCCTTTTACGAGCTCCCACCACTATAGTGACCCACGTGGCCACTACCTTATCCTCCGGGGCCTCTGGCAGGACCAGGAGGTTACTTTCTGCGTGGTTTACGCCCCAAATGTTCGGCAGCTTGGGTTCCTGTCTAGGGTGTATGCTCGCCTCTTTCCAACAGATCATGGGATACTGGTGATCGGGGGGACTTTAACTTAACCCAATCAGCCACCTCGGATCGCCACGTGGTGAACCCCAGGGCATCCCCGGCCCGAGTGCTAAGGGACTCGAGGCTATTCCGTCAACTCTCCAGATGTTATGCTCTTTTTGATGCCTGGAGGGTTCTCCACCCTGGTGACCAACAGTACACCTTTTACTTAGCCCCTCACCGCACACATTCCCGCATAGATTACGTCTTTGTTAATAACTCAACTCTGCGACTGACCCACGCAGCGCAGATCCATCTGATTTCCTGGTCTGACCATGCCCCAGTCCAACTGACTTTAGAACTCCCCCATCAGCAGACCCTATAACTGGCGTCTGAATACGTTTCTGCTTCAGCACCTCCCCTCGAAATCCGAGTCCACATAAAATACTACTTTGAGGAAAACAATACCCTGAATACGACCCCTTCCACACTGTGGGAAGCCCATAAGGTGGTGCTGAGGGGTAAATGCCTAGCTCTGTCATCGGCCATGAAAAAAAATGCACAGGAGGTGAAATTGCAAACGGAAAGGGAACTTAAGGTCCTGGAGCGCCGATTGCAGAGTTCACCTACCTTGTCACTCCTTAAAAAGATTTCCACCCTTAGAGCGGCTCTTGGTGATCTAGCACTGGGAGGGCTGGAGAAAGCTCTACTCAGGCTTAGACAACTGTACTATGACAAGGGTAACAAAGCCCATTCCCTCCTTGCTAGGAAGTTGCTGGACAGCGCCCAAGCCACGACACCGCACCAGATTAGGAACGTCTGCCTATGGATATTTAATTAATCAAGTAAGAAAAAAAATGTTTTATTATTCACCACATATTACATAGTTCCATCACTATATTCACAATTCTACTGTTTGGGACCATTTATATGGTTTTCACGTAATTATTTAAATTAAATTTATTTAATTTTTTCACATATTGGACCTATTTTGCATCATTTTTTTTTCTTTCTTACTTGATTAATTAAATATCCATATATTATTTGTTGTTCTACATGATACAATTCTTTTGGCCACTTGTTCTCACACATAAGCCCATAATAGGATAAGTAAAATTATTTACATTTTCACACTTTTTCTCCCTTGCTATATTACATTATATCATATATTTAGTTATATTTAACATCTACAAGAACATAGTTTCATTTAGCCAGGAAAATAATTGACCAGGTGGAGGTGGCGAACAGGGAGGGCCGGCAATCCCTGCTACTTAGCTTGGATGCTGAGAAGGCCTTCAATCGCCTGGGGTGGCCCTTCCTGTTCACCACATTATGCCACGTGGGGTTTAGGGGGCCTTTCCTGTGAGCTATCCTACATCTATACTCTGGCCCCTCCTCTCAAGTCAAGACCCCCTTTGCTCTTTTCTCCCCATTCCCGGTGACTAATGGCACTAGGCAGGAATGCCCACTATCCCCCCTGCTTTTCGCGTTTTGCGTTGAACCCCTAGCTACCACTATTCTCAGGAACATGGACATCAGGGGCATATTAGTTAGAGATCGGGAGTTTAAAATTTCACTATTGGCTGATGACATAATCCTCACGCTGACCCAACATAGGACCTCCCTTCCGAACCTGCATGCAGAACTTGACTGATATGGGGCTCTATCGGGCTACAAAATAAACAAATCCAAATCAGAAGCGCTCCCGATTAACATCCCTGACAGGGAGGTAGCTCACCTACAAGCCAACTTCCCATATAGTTGGAAAACCTCCTCCCTGAAGTATCTAGGGATCCACATCACCCCAACATTCACCACCCTTTATCAGCCGAATTCCCCCCCCCTTCCGCTCTATCAGGGCCCTTCTCCTGCAGTGGAAGTAACACCACATCTCCCTACTGGGAAGGGTGGCATCAGTAAAGATGACGATTCTCGCAAAAATACTGTACCTGTTCCAAACCCTGCCCATGCCCACCTGAGAAAACTCCAGACTGATCTGCACCAGTATACTTGGAACTACAAACGGCATAGGATCCCTCGCTCGGTACTACTGGCGGCGCGCTCGGACGGGGGCCTGGCCTATTCCGACCTCGTTAAATATTATCAGGCAGCCCAGCTGAAGGCCATAGCCTCCTGGTTTACCTTACGTTCATACAATAAATGACAGAAATAGAAAAGCTATGGCTCGCCCCGGTACACCCAAACAACTTACTATGGAGTGCAAACACAGAGGTAGACCCCGAACGCATGTTGGGCCCTATGACCCAGCTCCGGCGGACTTTGCGTAAACTGATGAGCCAGCATAAGTTGACCTCCGAAAGCTTCCTCCTGACCTCCTTTGCTTGCAATCTCAAGCCATGGACTACACAGAATCTTTTCCAGAATCTTTTCCACTTTGGGAACCTAGTAGACCCCCTGACCCGCAAACTGCGCTCATTTGCTGAGCTGCAGGCCAAGTATGATCTGCCATGCCAGGAGTTCTATGGATATCTCCAGATACGCCATTACGCCTTGACTATCGCACCAAACCTGCAATTTTCTCCAACACCTTTTGAAAGGCTGATATTGGCAGGCTCCGCACAGAAGGGCTTAATCTACGATATCTATAAAATACTGAACGCATGGCCCAATGGCCATACTATGGGCAAACACGCCTATATGGTTAAATGGGAAAAGGCCCTTGGTGAGGAGATCTCCGTGGAGCAATGGCGGGTGATCTGGTCTCAGGCGTCGAAAAGCTCGCTCTGCACACTTTACAAGGAGAACACGTACAAAATCCTTTATTTTTGGTATATGACCCCTGATGTCCTCCATGCCACATATCCTACTAGCTCTGACCGCTGCTGGCGTTGCCAGGGAGCTAGGGGAACCCTCCTCCATATCTACTAGAGCTGCCCGCTGATCGCCCCTTTCTGGAACTCAGTCCAGCATTTGCTGGCTCGGCTTCTCGATAGGTCAATTCTCCTTACCCCGAAATTCTGCCTACTAGGACTATCCCTAATTGAAATGTCCTGCTCGCTACAAGAAACTGACCCAACATGTTCTCACAGCGGCACGTTGTCTGGTGGCATTACACTGGAAACGCAGCTCCCCCCCCCTTCCGAGGCTCTAAATGCCAGGATTAAAGATGTGGAACTGATGGAGAAGATGACGGCTAGAATACAGGACAGACTGGAGGCCCACGATAAGGTCTGGGAGCTGTGGTATCGCCGGGAGGACCCACCCTGAACCGGTAATTGCACCATACTGATGACTTCTCACCCCTTTTCTCTTTTTTTCTCCCCCCCCTTTTTCTCTTTCTATTTCTTCTCTCATGAGTTCCCTTGTGACTCTAATTTGTATAATTGTTCGATATTGCACTTAAACGGCTATTCCTTTCCATGCACTTACTTAGTTCTAAAAAGTATAAGCTCAGAACACACTGTCGCTTCTCTGTATGTTAACACATGGTAGGAAAGATAGCGATCCTGATTTTGTTAAATACGATGGTTACAACTTTATTGCTTGATGTACACGTGTAATGTCTTACATGTATATCTGTTAAAAAAAATTAAAAATTCTAAATAAAACTGTTATTGAAAAAAAATAAAAAAGTCAAGAGAGGGGCATATTGGTAAAATGATGCTAGGGCAGATTTTAAAAAAATATTCCCATCTTTCCGTGTGAATCATACTTAGAGCATCCACAATATAGAATGGTTTTACGTCTAAAAAATTCACTTAGAATGTTTTATCGTATTGATTTAAATAGTTTCTATATTGATTAAAATAGTTGCTATATTTATGTTATATATTGCTAACCACTAATATTTGACTCGTGTTTCACAAAGCTCTTCTATCATTACTGTTGTATTTAAGCTTTCAAAATATTCCATAAGGTAAATCTAAAGTAAATGTAGGGAGGAGAAACCGTAACATTGGATCAGTATTTAATTATAAATGTGAGTCCGTTTCATAGGATATTCATATGAATTGTCCTCCTTGCGAACTATGTGATATACCGTAAAATGTGAACTGTGAAAAATAGAATACAGTCCCAAATAACAAAATGTGTGTGATCATGGATGTCCTTCAATGGATAGCCTTGCCACAACGCAGACTGACAAAGGGACTTCAATGCAAATGATGAATCAAGCAAGGAGAAGACACTAGTTGTTATAGATGGGTACTCTTACCGCTGATGGTGGACCCACCTACCGTACGGCAGTGGGTCTTGCAGGCTTAGTGGTCACCAAGACCAGACGGGATATAGCTGGATGTCCTGGGTCCTCACTTGAACTCCAACCGGATGACTGAAGAGGCAGCTCAAACGATGGATTTTTCTCACATGGGCCAGGTTCCACAGCAATCCGCGAAAAATATAAAGATGGAAGAAAACCAAAAAGACTCCAGATGGTGCAGGTCAATAAAAACCGATTGCCGGAATTTTATTAAATAAAAATATTTTGTCCAACAGTCATGCAGACAAATAAAAAGCGATCACGAAATAAAAATATATTCAAAGCAATATGGGGTGCAGCTTCAGCAAGCCCTACGCGTTTCGACTACTATTTATTATTTATTATTAAATAATAAATATTTTTATTTAATACAATTCCGGCAATCGGTTTTTATTGACCTGCACCATCTGGAGTCTTTTTGGTTTTCTTCCATCTTTATATTTTTCGCGGATTGCTGTGGAACCTGGCCCATGTGAGAAAAATCCATCGTTTGAGCTGCCTCTTCAGTCATCCGGTTGGAGTTCAAGTGAGGACCCAGGACATCCAGCTATATCCCGTCTGGTCTTGGTGACCACTAAGCCTGCAAGACCCACTGCCGTACGGTAGGTGGGTCCACCATCAGCGGTAAGAGTACCCATCTATAACAACTAGTGTCTTCTCCTTGCTTGATTCATCATTTGCATTGAAGTCCCTTTGTCAGTCTGCGTTGTGGCAAGGCTATCCATTGAAGGACATCCATGATCACACACATTTTGTTATTTGGGACTGTATTCTATTTTTCACAGTTCACCTTTTACGGTATATCACATAGTTTGCAAGGAGGACAATTCATATGAATATCCTATGAAGCGGACTCACATTTATTATTGTGTTATTAGAGCACTGTTGGTTCTATTGCTTTAAGTAGCCATTCACTTATTATAAGTATTTATTGCTTTGAGCGCCACACTATTTTTATTCACTATTCCTGTACACTTTGTTTGTTTGAGTGTTGGCAGCTTGCATGCACATTGTTTTTTGGTTTAGCGCAGTATTTTCCTTTTCTACTCAGTATTTAATTATTCAGTTAAAAAATACACATGTGGCTATTCTGCAGTTCTCTATTAATAATTCATAAGACATCTGTTTCTGCTGTAAGCATTTGCATTTAAGGGGTGCAAAAGAATTTAGGAGTTCAGAACCACAGGGATTTGCCTTTTGTATAGTAAACCCATTTATCCTGTTCATTTATGCATGTGTTGGTAGATGTATGATTTTATTTATATAGCACCAATCATGTCCAGAAAGTGCAGGCTTTCAACAAAATCAGTGAACAGCACTGCAATGTCCTCATGGCTCACATATAGTTTGTAAAGCTGTATTAATACATAAAAATAACTTTAAAACCACATACAGTATAGCACTTGCAAATTGGCACATCACTTTTTGCCTTTAAAGAAAATAAGAAAAAATAAATAAAAAAAATCTGAGATTGTATTTCTACCATCATGCTATATTCAGTAAGTGGTTAAAGGTTTTTATTTGTCTTAAATAAATCATGTCACCAACTTAAACAACTGTAGCTAGAAAATGTGTCTACTCGAGAAAGAGTCAATTCCTTAGCACAGTCCCCTCCCTCCTATGACATCATAACCCTCTCCTCATCTGGGAGTTTGTAATACTATTCTGTGCTGGTCAAACTCTCTAGCCCTTCTCCTCCCTTTTGAGCATGACCTTGTATGTAGCTGTCAGGGGAGGGGTGAAGAGAAATACTATAAATTGTCACTTGACTGATAGATCTGAGTCTGCTGGGGTGGCTGACAGCACATTTAAGATAGTGCATGCCCAGTAGCAGTCTCAGGGAATTTTGGTTGTCTACACAAGGGAGGTAAATAACATGCATACATATATTTAATGCATATATATTCTTATTGGAAGGTTTTTGTTAAAATTAATGTTCTTATTTACACATATGGTGGGAATGTAAAAGAATCTGTCCGTTCTGGTCTTAGGTCTTTCAGGTCTACAATAATGACTATGATGAGTTGCTGACCCCTACACCAGAGATTGCTCTTCTATGCTCCATAGCCCCTCAGTCTGTTACATTTTTTCCTCTCTGCTGCACGGCAAATTATCCCTTTATTTTGGAAAATGGATGTTATCCCTTCATTATAACTATGGGTGCCCACTGTGAATGATATTATGCGGATGGAAGAAATGTTGGTGCCTAATAATGACACTTTTGATAAGCATAAAGCCTTGTGGTATATTTGTACCCACTTCTCCTCTTCCAATGCCCTCACAGAAATACTCATACCCCTTAGTGATTCACTGTCTACACTCTCTTAGTCCATGTGGAGGGTTACCTAGCAATGCTCTGATATTCCTCAGCTCTTTATTACAGGTTGACCCTGCTTTACTTCCTCGATAATGTCTCCATTCCTGAACTTCCCCTCCATCACCCCATTTTTATTTTTGTTTTATATGTAGCAAGATGATTCTCTTGGCCCAATAGATCTGCAAACCTCCCACCTCTCTTTTCCTGTCCCTACTTCTTCTTACTTTTTCTTCTCCTCTTCCTTCTTATTTTTCTCTACTTTCTTCCTTTCAATATATTTGTTCAAGTTTATATTGTTTCAGGCGATACCCACATTGTCTTTCATATGAGCCCAACTGGTTGCTGCCCTAGTGGTTTTGATATCTGTGTAGATGATTGATTGTACACATTGGATATTATCAATATGTGCGCTTCACCTGACTCTTCCACTATGTTGCAACCTCCTGTTCAGAATATGTGATATGTATATGATATGTTCTGGGCAACAGCCTCTCATATTGATATTGCAATATTTGATTGTTATATTTTTTCTTCTCTATAAAGTGTAAAACAATAAAAAAAAAATCACCCCTAAAAGGAATGGTCTGGTAACAGAGTCTCTTTAACCGCTTGCCGACCATCGCACGACAATATACGTTGGCAGAATGGCATAGACAGACAGATGGGCATATATATACGTCCCCTTTAAGAAGCGGCATTGTGGACGCGTGCACGCCCGCCGCAAGCTCCGTGAGTCCGACCCCGGGTTCTGTGGACACAATGTCCGCGAGGGTACCCGTGATCGTCTCACAGAGAGGAAGAATGGGGAAATGTTGATGAAAACAAGCATTTCCCCAGTCTTCCTAGTGACAAGGACACTGATCACAGCTTCCTGTAATCGGGAGCGGTGATCAGTGTCGTATCACACACAGCCCATCTCCCCTGTAGTTAGTAGCACACTAGGACACACTTAACCCCTTCAGCGCCCCCTACTGGTTAACCCCTTCACTGCCAGTGTATCAGAGAATTAATTGACCAGACTGTGTGGACTGCACAGAGATAACCAAAATGCATGTAGAGTGAAATATAATGGGGCTTATTGAGAAGGTGATATAGATAAATACAAACAGTGCCAACTAACCAAACAACCCAAAAACAACAAAAGATATATACAACGAAGGGCAGTACCAGAATCTTGAATGAAAGCCAGGCCGGGGTCATACACAGCAGATCAGGAGATTGACAAAGGAGTGTTCCAGGGGCATAAACGTAGCCAGGCCAAGGTCATACACGGGGAGTCAGCAGATGGGAATAGGGAACAAAACCAGGCAGGGAGAAGACGGATGGATAGGCTCAGGATGGGGATCAGGTCAGGACGGGACAGGACAGGACAGGTACAGGCTCAAGGACAGGTACATGCTCAAGGACAGGTACAGGCTCAAGGACAGGTACAGACTCAAGGTCCGGATACAGGCTACAAGGTCAGGGCTCCAGGAGAAAGATACCAAGGAGAGCATGTAAGGGCTCGCCGGGTATTTATAGGACTGCTATAATTGCCCTCATGTGACCGCTGATCGAAGGAAGTACTGCCTGCCCCACACTGCTGGAATACCCCCGCTGGTGGACGAAGGTACTACGGCCCATGGATCAGGCATTACCGCCAGCAGGTGAGATCCTCTGTCAAAGATACAGGCTGTGAGAGGACACCTGCTGGTGGACACTAGTACTGCGATCCATAGGACCGACAACGCCACCAGTGGGTGGAGCTTTCCCTGACACAGTGTCAGTTTTACAGTAAGCAGTGCATATTTATAGCACTAATCGCTGTAAAAATGATAATGGTCCCAAAATGGTGTCAAAAGTGTCTGATGTGTCCGCCATAATGTCGCAGTCAGGATAAAAATCGCTGATCGCTGTCATTACTAGCAAAAAAAATAATATTAATAAAAATGCCATAAAACTATCCCCTATTTTGTAGACGCTATAACTTTTGCTCAAACCAATCAATAAACGCTTATTGCAATTTTTTTTAACAAAAATATGTAGAAGAATACGTATCGGTCTAAAATGAGGAAAAAAGTAATTTTTTTTATATATTTTTTGGGGATATATAGCAAAAAGTAAAAAATATAGAATTTTTTTCAAAATTGTCGCTCTATTTTTGTTTATAGCGCAAAAAATAAAAACCGCAGAGGTGTTCAAATACCACCAAAAGAAAGCTCTATTTGTGGGAAAAAAAGGACGTAAATTTTGTTTGGGAGCCAGGTCGCATGTCAGTTAAAGCGACGCAGTGCCGAATCGCAAAAAGTGGCCTGGTTTTTGGCAAGCCAAATGGTCCGGGGCTTAAGTGGTTAAATAGTCAATTTATTAAATATGATGGACATACAGATCATATAAAGCACCTTCCTTTAGTAACTTCCATGTTTCAGGTGGGGAGGCTGTTAGATCCTGTTTAGAACCCCCACCATAGACTTATTGGACCAGATTTTTTATTTTTTTTTTATAAACTGTCTACGACTGCCTTAAAGTAAATATAGACCCAATTATGAAAAGCAAACAGAGTCTTTAACATGTAAGTGAAATTAATTTACTTTTTTTTTAACCACTTAAGCCCCGGACCATTTTGTAGCTAAAGGACCAGAGGTGATTTCAGAATTTTGCACTGCGCTGCTTTAACTGTAAATTGTGCGGACATGCAATGTTGTACCCAAACGAAATTTGCGTCCTTTTCTTCCCACAAATAGAGCTTTCTTTTAATGGTATTTTATTGCCTCTGTGATTTTTATTTTTTGCGATATAAACGTAAATAGACTGAAAATTTTGAAAAAAATTATATTTTCTACTTTTTGTTATAAGAAAAATCGAATAAACTCAATTTTAGTCATACATTTAGGCCAAAATGTATTCAGCCACATGTCTTTAGTAAAAAAAATGTCAATAAGCGTATATTTATTGGTTTGCGCAAAAGTTATAGCGTCTACAAACTAGGGTACATTTTCTGGAATTTACACAGCTTTTAGTTTATGACTGCCTATCTAAATTCTTGAGGTGCTAAAATGGCAGGGCAGTACAAAACCCCCCCAAATGACCCCATTTTGGAAAGTAGACATCCCAAGGAAATTGCTGAGAGGCATGTTGAGCCCATTGAATATTTTTTTTTGTCCCAAGTGATTGAATAATGACAAAAAATAAATAAAAAATTACAAAAAGTTGTCACTAAATGATATATTGCTCACACATGCCATGGTTATATGTGGAATTACATTTTGCTGCTTCTCCTGAGTACGGGAATACCACATGTGTGGGACTTTTTAGGAGCCTAGCCGCGTACGGGACCCCGAAAACCAAGCACCGCCTTCAGTATTTCTAGGCACAAATTTTTGATTTCACTCCTCACTACCTATCACAGTTTTGAAGGCCATAAAATGCCAAAATAGCTCAAAACCCTGCTAAATGACCCCATTTTGGAAAGTAGACACCCCAAGCTATTTGCTGAGAGGCATGGTGAGTATTTTACAGCTCTCATTTGTTTTTGAAAATGAAGAAAGAAAATATTTTTTTTTTTTCAATTTTCAAAACTTTGTGACAAAAAGCGAGATCTGCAAAATACTCACAATACCTCTCAGCAAATAGCTTGGGGTGTCTACTTTCCAAAATGGGGTCATTTGGGGGGGTTTTGTGCCATCTGGGCATTCCATGGCCTGCGAAACTGTGATAGGCAGTGAGAAGTGAAATCAAAAATTTACACCCTTATGCCGCGTACACACGATCGTTTTTTTCGACGGTGAAAACACAGTCGAAAAAATCGACGTTAAAAACGAGGAACAGCTTGTTCCCCTCACACACGGCCGTTTTAAATGTCATTTTTTTTTGGTCGAAAAAAACGACCGTGTGTGGGCTCCGCGGCAGTGTTTCCCTATGGGAAACACTGCCACGGAAAACATTTTGAAAAAAACGACGAGAAAAATTAGAACATGTTCTAATTTTTCTCGTCGTTTTTAATGCCGTTTTTCTCTTCGAAAAAAACGACAGAAAGCCCACAGACTATCGTTTTTCTCGTCGAATGGGAAAAATGTCGTTTTTTTCGACGGGAAAAACGGCCGTGTGTATGCGGCATAAGAAAGCCTGAAGGCGGTGCTTGGTTTTTGGGGTCCCGTACGCGGCTAGGCTCCCAAAAAGTCTCACACAAGTGGTATCCCCGTACTCAGGAGAAGCAGCATAATGTATTTTGGGGTGTAATTCCACATATGCCCATGGCATGTTTGAGCAATATATCATTTAGTGACAACTTTGTGCAAAACAAAATAAAAATAAAAATAAATTGTCTTTTTCCGCAACTTGTGTCAACATATAAAATATTCCATGGACTCTACATGCCTCTCAGTATATAGCTTGGGGTGTCTACTTTCCAAAATTGGGTCATTTGGGGGGTTTTGAACTGTTCTGGCATTTTATACACAACATTAGGAAGCTTACATCCACTCTTCTAACCACTTGAAGACAAAGCCCTTTTTGACACTTTTTGTTTACATGAAAACATTTTTTTTTTTTGCAAGAAAATTATGTTGAACCCCCAAAAATTGTATATATTTTTAAAGCACAGGCCCTACAGATTAAAATGGTGGGTGTTTTTTTTTCTACACAGTATTTGCGCAGCGATTTTTTTTAAAATTTGAATGCACTAAAACACACTATATTGCCCAAATATTTGATGAAATAAAAAAGATGATCTTAGGCCGAGTACATAGATACCAAACACGACATGCTTTAAAATTTTGCACAAACGCGCATTGGCGACAAACTACATACATTTTTAAAAGCCTTTAAAAGCCTTTACAGGTTACCCCGTTAGATTTACAGAGGAGGTCTACTGCTAAAATTACTGCTCTCGATCTGACCTTCGCGGTGATACCTCACACGCATGGTGCAATTGCTGTTTACATATGACGCCAGACCGATGCTTGCGTTCGCCATTGGGCAAGAGCAGGGCAGGACAGGGGTGCTTTTTTTTTTATTATTATTAATTCTGCTTTTTTATTTTATTTTTAAATTGTTCCTTCCATATTTTTTTTTTTATCATTTTTATTGTTATCTCAGGGAATGTAAATATCCCCTATGATAGCAATAGGTAGTGACAGGTACTCTTTTTTGAAAAAAACTGGGGTCTTCTAGACCCTAGATCTTTCCTCTGCCCTCAAAGCATCTGACCACACCAAGATCGGTGTGATAAAATGCTTTCCCAATTTCCCAATGGCGCTTTTTATATCCGGGGGGGGACATTCCCTCCCACTGCTTGTAAAAGCAGTCCAGAGGCTAATTAGCCACTAGGATTGCTTTTACATGAAAGCCGGCCGCTGGTTGAAAAGAATGATACCAAGATGATACCTAAACCCGCAGGCATCATTCTGGTATAAACATTCAAAGTCCAGCAACATACCAGTACGTTGCTGGTCCTTGTTGGACATGTATTGTAATCTTTTTTTTTCATGCAGCCAGTTGGCTGAACGAAAAAAGAGATTGATCGGTGGGTATGCCCACCATTAGAATACTGCCCTTCATCCACCCACTTCTAATGATGGGCATACATGCACCATTTATATATGCCGAAGCATGGGGGCATCCTCCCGCAAAAAAGTTATGCCGCACACACATGGTCAGACTTTTCCACGGGCAAGCCTCCGTCGGAATTTCGACCGTATGTACGCGGCATTAGGAGCAAAATCGCTCCTCCGCTCCTCCGCCCCTGCTGCCCCAATGCTTCGGCATATATGCTTTTTTTTTTTAACTGTGGTGGTGAAATCACCTCCTACAGCACTGGAGTCGCAGGGATCAGGCCTGTCTCTGCGAACGCTGCAGTTATGTGTGTTGTGTTTTGTAAGTGACAGTGATCGATCGATACTGCACTTGGGTGGCCTGGGCTGGACGGAGGGGCAAAACGCAGGTGCTAGCAGGTATCTGGGCTGATCCCGCTAACACTGCGTTTTTGGGAACCCAAAACTGCTGGGGACACTAGTATAGATCTGATCAGATCAGATATTGATCTGATCAGATACTATACCACTAAGGGGGGTGTATGCTTCACACGTGGGTGTTAGCATTACTGGCACTAACCTGAATCTGCCTGGGGTGTGACGCAGACCCTCTCTGACGCTAAAACCTAATTGATATCACCCGCCGGGCGATCAGGGGGTTAAACCTTTATTTGGTTATATATACGGCGGGTGCCCTGACACTATAAAAAGCAAACTAACTAACCAGCGTCACCCGTAACACTTATATGGTGATCACTGGTGAAAGGGTTAACTAGGGGCAATTAGGGGGTTAAAACCTTTATTAGATAATATATGGGGGTACCTGATGCTATAAAAACCTGCGGCAAACCTAAAAAAAATACTGGCTACCGATCTGCATCACCGACGCTAAGACAGCGATCAGAAAAATGATCGCTTAGCGACAGTGGTGATAGGGGGTGAAAGGGTTACCTGGGGGGCGATCAAGGGGGTTAAACCTTTATTCGATAATGTATGGGGTACCTGACGCTATAAAAACCTGCGGCGAACCTAAAAAAAATTACTTGCTACCGATCTGCATCACCGACACTAAGACAGCGATCAGAAAAACGATCGTTTAGCGACAGTGGTGATAGGGAGTGAAAGGGTTACCTGGGGGGGCGATCAAGGGGGTTAAACCTTTATTAGATAATTTATGGGGGTACCTGACGCTATGAAAACCTGCGGCAAACCTAAAAAAAATTACTGGCTACCGATCTGCATCACCGACACTAAGACAGTGATCAGAAAAATGATGGCTTAGCGACAGTGGTGATAGGGGGTGAAAGGGTTACCTGGGGGGCGATCAAGGGGTTAAACCTTTATTTGATAATTTATGGGGGTACCTGACGCTATAAAAACCTGCGGCGAACCTAAAAAAAATTACTGGCTACCGATCTGCATCACCGACGCTAAGACAGCGATCAGAAAAATGATCGCTTAGCGACAGTCGTGATAGGGGGTGAAAGGGTTCCCTGGGGGGCGATTAAGGGGGTTTAAACCTTTATTAGATAATTTATGGGGGTACCCGACGCTAGAGCTGCACGATTCTGGGAAAAATGAGAATCACGATTATTTTGCTTAGAATGAAGATCACGATTCTCTCACGATTCTCCAAAAATAATTTATTTGAAAAATTTACAACCTCTGAACATTAGGTTATCAAACCAAACGGCAATAAAATAAGCCATATAGAAAAGGGAGATCATCACCATGACACTGGATAACACATGAATGTGAATGTAGTGGCCACATCCCTGGATTGTATAGAACAAAGGACTGTTCCTTCCCCCTTTGATGGGACTTTTAAGGCCAGAAACACTGAAGTGCGTTGCAAAATTAATTTATTATTACATAAAGATAGATCACACATATACAATGATCAATAGTTAAAAAGCATAATTTGTTTAGCTTTGTTTGTCACGTGACATGACACATGTAAACCACATCTGGTTTATGCCTTTAACCAATAACCATTGATCATTGTTGTTGTGCGATCTATCTTTTTATGTAAAAATAAATTATTTTTGTAACGCACTTCAGTGTTTGTGGCCTTAAAAGTCCCATCCAAGGGGGATTCGGGAACAGTCCTATGTTCTAAAATAAGCCATAATATTCTGGCTTCAATCAAACAAATTTTAAAGAAATGACAATGTAATGAAAAACAATTACATTCAAAAAACATTCAGGTAACGGATCATCTTCAGTGTCAGACTGTCAGTGTTGCCTAAGAACAGATAAGAGTGTAAATCCAAGGACAAGCTTTCAGATTGTTGTTGCTGTGAGCCTGAGCCTGAGGCTGGAACTGGTGCCCCTTCACTTTGTGCTGCTTTGAAAAAGCTTCCCAAGGTGAATGTACTAACTGGCAACATCCCTGGATTGTCATTGTATAGAACAAAGGACTGTTCCTCCCCCCTTGGATGGGACTTTTATTTAAGGCTACAAACACTGAAGTGCGTTAGAAAATTGAATTATTTTTACATAAAGATAGATCACACATACAATGATCAATGGTTAAAAAGCATAATTTGTTTAGCTTTGTTTGTCACGTGACGTGACACATGTATTGTATACCACACCTGGTTTATGCCTTTAACCAATAACCTTAACCATTGATCATTGTTGTTGTGTGATCTATCTTTTTATGTAAAAATAAATTAATTTTGTAACGCACTTCAGTGTTTGTGGCCTTAAAAGTCCCATCCAAGGGGGATTCTGGTCCGGGAACAGTCCTTTGTTCTAAAATAAGCCATAATATTCTGGCTTCAATCAAACAAATTTTAAAGAAATGACAATGTAATGAAAAACAATTACATTCAAAAAACATTCAGGTAATGGATCATCTTCAGTGTCAGTGTTGCCTAAGTGCTGCTTTGAAAAAGCTACCCAAGGTGAATGTACTAACTGGCCACATCCCTGGATTATCATTGTATAGAACAAAGGACTGTTCCTTCCCCCTTGGATGGGACTTTTAAGGCCACAAACACTGAAGTGCGTTAAAAAATTTAATTATTTTTACATAAAGAAAAGATAGATCACACATATACAATGATCAATGGTTAAAAAGCATAATTTGTGTAGCTTTGTTTGTCACGTGACCTGACACATGCATACTACCACCACATCTAGTGGTTTATGCCTTTAACCAATAACCATTGATCATTGTTGTTGTGTAAACTATCTTTTTATGTAAAAATAAATGAATTTCTAACACACTTGAGTGTTTGTGGCCTTAAAAGTCCCATCCAAGGGGGATTGGGGAACAGTCCTTTGTTGCAAAATAAGCCATAATACTCTGTCATTTCTTTAAAATTTGTTTGATTGAAGCCAATGTATTGAAAAACAATTACATTCAAAAAACATTGCTGTAGGTATCATGTCAGATAAAGATAAACACCAATTTAAAGATTTTTAGCTAGAAACACAAGCCTATCCACATTTTGTGGCTTCAGTGCAGAACGGCGACAAGTGACAATGTTGCCCCCTGTGCTAAAAACCCTTTCAGAAGGGGAACTGGTTGCAGGAATGCAGAGGTATTTTCTGGCCAGTGCAGACAATCTCAGATAATGCTCCTTGTGAACCTTCCACCAGACTAACGAATCATCTTCACTGTCAGTGTTGCCTAAGAACAGATAAGAGTGTAGCTCCAAGGACAAGCTTTCGGATTGTTGTTGCTGTGAGCCTGAGGCTGGATCTGGTGCCCCTTCACTTTGTGCTGCTTTGAAAAAGCTACCCAAGCTCTTTCGAGCCTTCTTTGAAGGACCAGTGCCACTATTAGTAGTTGTAGTGGGGCTTTCCTTAACTGTTAGCTTTGACATCTCCTCTTTTAGTCTGTTCTGGACAACAGTTTTGTTATCTTCATTAACGTAAGTCATCTTAAACCTGGGATCGAGGGTTGTGGCTATGTTGAGAAGGTCTTGTGTTTTTTGGTCCTGATATTTTTCCTCCAGATACCCGATGATCTTTGATTTCATTGTGCAAATGAGATCAGAGTCATCTTCCTTAACAGCCAAAACAGAAGACTGAAATAGTTGTAGAGCAGGTTTCACAGAAGAGACACTGACATACTGCTCTCCTGAAAGAGCATCTGTGAAGTCTGCCAGTGGGGTGAGAGTCTTGTCCACAGCCTCCAGGACCTCTAGGTCTTGCCATGTTGGCAAGAGGTGCCTAGCCTTGCGGTCAGAAGAGAGGACATGGGTGATGGCAGCTTGCTGTTTAAGTATCCTCCTCACCATAGCCTGCCTAGATCCCCACCTTGTTGGGCACTCTGTCTTGAGCTTGTGGTCTGGTAAACCGAGTTGTTTTTGTGCCTCAGAAAGCTCCCTCTTCCTCCTCCAACTGTAGCTAAAACACCCGACAAGTTTTTTGCACAAACCCATAGCACGCTCAATTCGTGGGTCCTTCATTGCATTCTCTATTGCGAGATGAAGCCTATGGCCAAAACACTGCAGTCGAGTCCAGTGATTTATGGATATGGCCTTTACAATGTTGCTTCCGTTGTCTGTAGTGATGCACACAAGATTTTTCTCCTCCAATTTCCAGTTTATGAGAGCATCCTTTAATCCCTGCGCCAAAGCTTCGCCAGTGTGGTCCTCAGGGAAAAACCCAGTTTGTAGGCACCGACTTTTCATCTCAAAATCGTCATTGATGAAATGGATTGTTAAGCTCATGTACGGTTCCATTGCTCTGCTGGACCATAAATCTGAAGTTGCTGCAAAATTAAGTACATCTCGCAATTCTGTTGCAACTGTTTCACGACATTTGGTGTACAGAGCAGGGATTGCAACATGGGAAAAATAAGTACGAGAGGGCACTTGAAAGCGCTTATCAAGGGTTTGAATGAGTTTTTTAAACCCCTCTTTTTCAACAGTGGTCACGGGAGCCATGTCTTTAGCCAGGTGAAATGTGATTGCTTGTGTTATTTCTTTGCACCTGACAGAGGTTGTTGAGTACGGTGTTGCATTATATAATGTTCCTTTAATTGACATTTGTTTTGTCTGGCTGCGGCTGCAGGTACTTTGTGATTGAGCGCCGGCGGTTTTGTTTTTCCGTAACGTCTCATATTGTTGTATGTGATTACGTTTCAGGTGATTAAAAAGATTGGTGGTGTTGCCCTTTGGTGCACAAACAACGGCTAAACATTGCTTGCAGTAGATGGTTTGCTGAGTGTCATCATCTGCTTTGAATCCGAAATGAGCCCACACTTCGGAATAAGCTCCTCTTTTTGGAACAAAAACATCTTGGTTTTTATCAGACTCACTTGCACATTGCTCTACCTCTGCGCCGGCCTCTGCGCCGGCCTCTGCAGAGTCTGCACTGGCCTCTGCCTCACTCATGTAGAATAATAACCAAGTAGAATATTGGTTTAGTTTGTTTTTAACTTCTCGACTGTACACTTCTGCTGTTCTGATGCAGTTAACTAACATAAGTACATACATACATCTGTGTCCTTGAAAATATAATTGTCTAAAGTTGAACTTCAATTAGAAAATCCTACAAGAACAACGAGCCCAGCTGGGCTAAAGAGTCCTGTGTGACTGTGTGTATATTCTCCAGGTGCTGCTGCAGCTCTTGTTCTCTTAATAATATTCAACTGGGTGTGGTTGACTGGACATGTGTGTACCTATAGAGAAAACAAAACGAGAGCGCACAGTCTGTCATCCGCCTTTAGTTTAAAACACTTGCAGCTAATGCACTGACATTTAAAAGGCAATGAATCAAACAGTGTGTTTTTTTTTTTTGCTTGGCAATGTTGCGCCCCTTCAGGCTAGTCACCGAGGCCGACAACAGCGGAACAGCCCAGGCACCAGGCTCCATTTTCTACTCTGCGACCTGGGGTTTGTCAAGCCCCGATACTTATAATATATAAATCCCTCTCCCTCTCTCCCTCTCTCCCTCCCTCTTGCATTGGGAATGTATGGGAGGACTGAGAAGAATAAAAGCCATAGATGAGCAAATCTCTGACTTTATCCAGCAATGCCATGCTGGGACTTTTAGTTCCAATGACTAGAAATGCCTGTCCAACACTGTGGTCTCCTAATGGAGAAGGCAAGTGTAATAAAAGTAAATGGGAATGTATTGTATGGGAGGAAGAATAAGAGCCATAGAGTAAGGTGACCAGATTTTTAAAATGAAATCCGGGGACATTTTTTATTTTTTTTACTAGTAATGGCGGCAATCAGCGACTCTCTGCCCGTCGCCGCCACCGCTCGCCTCACAGCCTGTCATGTCTTACTCTCCGGGCCCCGGCTACTACTGGGTGGGGAGCGGAGGAAGATCACTTCGCCAGGGAAGGCAATGAGATAGGCAGGCGGCTGGCCGGGACTTGAGCCAAGGCAAAAGAACATGCGAGCGGAGCTGAATGGGCATGTACCCGAAACTGAAGAAATATTCCCTCCGCTCCGACCAGCACATCATCATCAGAAAGGGGCACAGATAATGGAAACAAATACACCCCCCCCTAAACTAGGGGGAGTGTAATTCAGATTTTTTTTAATTCTGCACTGACTGTCTTTGAAATTGCCCCAGCCCCTGTTCAACAGTGTCCTCAATCCGGGGACTGTCCCCTGAAACTGGGGATGTCTGGTCACCCTACCATAGAGGAGCAGATCTCTGACTTCTGCAGAGGCCAGACAGGGCATTGCTGGATAAACCATGCTGGGACTTGTAGTTCCACAGACTAGAAATGCCTGGCTGCCCAACGCTGGTCTCCTAATGGTGATCAAAGCAACAGAGGAGCAGATCTGACTTATCCAGCATTGCCCTGTCTGGCCCCATGTAGAAGTATTGTCAGGGTCACCTGTGGCCAGGTGACAGATGCACACCGTAGGGGGACAGGAGTGCACCGCGAGGTAGTGAACCCTATGGCTGGCTTCTGTGGATAGGAAACTGGGTGGTTGTGGAAAGCGGGACCAGAGGAGCACAACCGGGATCCCAACGGAAGCGAGAGCCAAGATTCCCCAGGGCGCGGAGTCTAAGACCCAGCTGGTCTTCTCCAGGGCCTCTAGTGGTGAGGATGTTACGCTGCAGGCTGGGACCAGGTCGCGGCCCCTGGAGTTTCCTAGCTCACGCCCCGTAGGATAAGGGGAAGCAGCAGCACACGATAGAGAGAACCGAATAACAAGCCGAAGGTCAGGGGCCACAAGCAGACAAGGATAACGAAGAACGAGCCGAAGGTCAAGGGTCACGAGCAGACAGGGATGGTCGGGGACAAGCCAATAACGTAACAGAGAGACAGACGTAGCACACGGCAGGCAGGAACCCAAACACACAATGCCTAACAAACACGTTGATCAGCAAAGCAGGCTTGCAGTGCACAGGTTAATATAGTGTTCAGTGATAGGGCCTGGGGTGGAGTCAGGCTGGGAGGAGATTATAAAGGAAGCCAGGTGAAGGAGGTCTGGTCTCTAGATGAACACATGAGGAGGAAGGTAAGATGGCAGACAAACACTACTGCATATCCATGACAGTACCCTCCCTCTTATGGGCCCTCCCCCGCCTGGACCCAGGCTTAAAGGGAAATCTCTGATGAAACCTTCTCAACAGATGAGGTGCAGCGACATCAGATGCAGCGATCCAAGACGCCTCCTCAGGACCAAAACCTCTCCAATGCACAAGGTACTGAAGAATGCCTCTGCAGAGCCGAGAATCCAGAACTTGTCTAACCTCGTACTTAAGATTATCCTCAGAGACTGAAAACGAGGTAGGGAGATGACAAGAAGATCTATTGAGGACCAAAGGCTCTCTAGGAATAAACAAGGGCATGAGACGATCAACAGGAATCTGAGGAGGGTCCCCTAGACCCTTAAAGGGGAACTGGTCATCTTGCACAGGACCATCAGACTGGGCAGATGTCAGTGGAACCCTGAAGTCAGGTTGGTTAGAAGGTGACATGTCGCCGGAGTCAAGCTGAATAGCTGAAGGACAAGCAGAATGTCCCGAACAAGAAAAAGTGAGAGGCTCACTGGGCATGGGCTGGACTGGCATAACTAGTACAGAGGCAGAGTGAATAGCTGAGTCAGGTGTAGCGACTACCTGAATCGCATCGCAAGACGTAGCGACTGCAGGACTTGTAGACAAGCTAGCCTGGCTGTGCGTCCAAGGGTGGTTAGGGACAGAGAAATGTAAATGGTTATGCAACCTGGAATGAATGACCGGCTCAGATTCACAGGGGGCAACCTTGGGTAGGCAGGACGAGGAACAGGAGGGACCCCAAGCCAGGATCTGTCCAGTAGTCCAGTCCACATGAGGAGAATGGAGCTGTAACCATGGGAGACCCAAAATTATAGGCGTTGAGGCCTTGGGTAAGATAAGGAAGGATATCCACTCCTGGTGGAGTGTACCCACCGACATCTTAACAGGGAGGGTCTGGAAGCGGATAGGTCCCCCTGGGAGAACAGTACCATCAATCGCCAAGACCACCAATGGCGTGGTGAGGGGCAAAAGAGTAAGTCTCATGGACGATGCGATTTCCCAGTCCATGAAATTACCAGCGGCTCCGGAATCCAGATATGCTGAGACCGAATGAGAAGAAGCACCAACATGAAGGAACACAGAAAGCAGAAGACGAGAAGGGGAAGGTGATATTTCTGGGTCCAATACTCCACTTTCCAGATGAAGTGGACCCAAACGTTTTTCTGGACAAAGAGAGCAAGTGTCACGAAAATGACCTTTGCCCCCACAGTAGAGACACAGGCCTAGATTTCTGCGCCTAGCACGTTCCTCTGGGGATAGCCTGGTCCTGCCCAGCTGCATGGGTTCCTCAGCTGGCAGGAGATGCTCCACGGGTCGAGGAGAGGGGAGCTCAGGCTGACTAAGGACCAAGGAGTGCTGGCGCCGCTTTTCTAGGGTCCTTTCCTGAAAGCGAATATCGATCTGGTTACACAAGGAGATAACTCCGTCCAGATCAGTGGGGATGGTTCTTCCTGCTAATTCATCCTTCACTCTATCAGAAAGGCCATGCAAAAAGGTTGCGACTAAGGCCTCATTGTTCCAGCTCAACTCAGCCGACAGTATGCGGAAATTAAGGGCGTACTGTCCCACTGAAGCAGACTCTTGGCGGAGACGTAGAAGGGCGCTGGCCGCTGAAGAGACACGAGCCGGTTCTTCAAAGATATTCCGAAAAAGTTTCAAGAAGCCAGACAGGCTAGAAACCACTGGATCATTCAGTTCCCACAGAGGGGCTGCCCAGGCTAAAGCTTCACCGGAGAGGAGGGAAATGATATAGGCTACCTTTGCCCTATCAGACAGAAAGTTTTGAGGCTGAAGCTCAAAATGAATCGTGCATTGGCTAAGGAACCCTCTGCAGGCCTTGGAGTCCCCAGAGAAACGGAACGGAGCTGGCAGTATTAGTGAGTGTGTGGCTGCGACTGGTGCGATAGGTACCACCGCTGGTTGTACTTGAGGTTGCGGATTCGGGGTTCCCAAGGAGGCCTGAAGCTGCTCGAATCGAGAAGCCAGATCCTGGAGGAATCGCATCACCTGGGTCTGATTCGATTCCTGGGTTTCAAGTCTGTGGACTATGCCCTGCAATGGATCATCCGCGGGGATCGGGATGTCAGCCGGGTCCATGGCTGATCAAACTGTCAGGATCACCTGTGGCCAGGTGACAGATGCACACCGTAGGGGGACAGGAGTGCACCGCGAGGTAGTGAACCCTATGGCTGGCTTCTGTGGATAGGAAACTGGGTGGTTGTGGAAAGCGGGACCAGAGGAGCACAACCGGGATCCCAACGGAAGCGAGAGCCAAGATTCCCCAGGGCGCGGAGTCTAAGACCCAGCTGGTCTTCTCCAGGGCCTCTAGTGGTGAGGATGTTACGCTGCAGGCTGGGACCAGGTCGCGGCCCCTGGAGTTTCCTAGCTCACGCCCCGTAGGATAAGGGGAAGCAGCAGCACACGATAGAGAGAACCGAATAACAAGCCGAAGGTCAGGGGCCACAAGCAGACAAGGATAACGAAGAACGAGCCGAAGGTCAAGGGTCACGAGCAGACAGGGATGGTCGGGGACAAGCCAATAACGTAACAGAGAGACAGACGTAGCACACGGCAGGCAGGAACCCAAACACACAATGCCTAACAAACACGTTGATCAGCAAAGCAGGCTTGCAGTGCACAGGTTAATATAGTGTTCAGTGATAGGGCCTGGGGTGGAGTCAGGCTGGGAGGAGATTATAAAGGAAGCCAGGTGAAGGAGGTCTGGTCTCTAGATGAACACATGAGGAGGAAGGTAAGATGGCAGACAAACACTACTGCATATCCATGACAAGTATTTGCTGAGACTTGTAGTTCCACAGACACCAATCTTCTGCCACATGTATCTCCCAGTAGAAAGCTCCCACCCCGATCACCCTCTTCCTCTTAAAAAAAGAAAAATCTATAGTTAAACTCAACAAGCAAACAACAAATATATAGATATATTATATTTTTTGTTGAGTTTTACTTTGATACACTGCACATGGAGACATGGAATAATACAGGACACATTCATTCATTGCCAGATCAAATCAAATGAAATCATTTACCTGGAAAATCTTATAAGGTGCTAAGGCGACAATGTTTTCATGTTTCAGCTCCTGGAAGCTCCTGGAATTAAAGCACCAAATGTCAAATCAAATATTTCACCATCTAACTGCCATGCTGTTACTCATCACACCACAAACCATTCGGTTTACCTGGCTTCAGGATTTTCTTCCCTAAAAGGATCTGGCCAGGTAATGATTGCAACCGAACCAGCCACTGCCAGCCAGGTCGGTCGGAGCCTCGGTCCTGCTTCTGCGGATGGAACACAAGTGGAACACAAGTGCGTAGTCACTGCAGTGTTTCCCGGCTCTCTCCGACAAAACGTGGTGCCGCCCATGCCCAGGCATCACCGCGGCGCATCACACATCACGCTCTCTGCTCACCACACTCTCTGGCTCTGCTCTGCCTGACGTCAGTGCGCCTGACGTCAGTTCCTGTATCGGCGCCATTTGCGTGCGTTCCACCCTGGTTCCAACGTCTTTTCCTTAATACTAAAAATCGCGGTAATCCAGGATCGAGATCGGGGGGGGGGTGAATTGAGATCGCGATTCTCATACGATTAATCGTGCAGCTCTACCCGACGCTATCAAAACCTGCGGCGAACCTAAAAAAAATAACTGGCTACCGATCTGCATCACCGACGCTAAGACAGCGATCAGAAAAATGATCGCTTAGCGACAGTGGTGATAGGGGTGAAAGGGTTATCTGGGGGGCTATCAAGGGGGTTAAACCTTTATTAGATAATTTATGGGGGTACCCGACGCTATAAAAACCTGCGGCGAACCTAAAAAAAATTACTGGCTACCGATCTGCATCACCGACGCTAAGACAGCGATCAGAAAAATGATCGCTTTGGGACGGCGATGCTAGGGGGTGAAAGGGTTATCTGGGGGGTGATCAGGGGGTTAAACCTTTATTAGGGGGGGTTAGGGGCTACACTGGACCTAAAACTAACTTTAGTGACACTTTTACAGTCACAAATGTCACTGATTGCAGTGATCAGTAAATAAATGGTGACACTGTGACTGGGGGCTGGGGGGTGATCTGGGGGGGCGATTTGTGTGCCTATGTGTCCTGGTGTCAGTGTAGTGTTAGTGCACTGACCTGTGTGTCTTCTCTTGTACGGCACTCGGTATATGTGAGCGCCGCATGAGAGATGACATCACTTCCTCCTGCTTCCTCTGCCTGTGTAAACATTACACAGCAGAGGGAGCATTTCCATTCGCTGGGAGCGATCGCGGGGGGTGGCCGGAATCAAATGGCCGCCCCCTCATGTCGGATCGCTCCCCAACGAATACTGACCGCTCACTATATAGGAGGGGGGTCCGATCGGACCCCCCAACTGTACAAAGGCAATCACGTTCACTGTACGTGATTGTGCCTATCGGTGCCATTCTGCCAACGTACATATACAGTGAGCGGTCGTTAAGTGGTTAAACATGCACCTTTTTTTTTTCAATTCTATGAAGAACTGTGAAAAAAAGCAAAACATTATGGCAATGGCCATTCCGAAAAAAATGTAGCACTTTCAACATTGTATGTATTTACAGATTAATTGATTTTTTATTACAATCACATCTGTAAATACAGTATTACCTTGTTTTCTTGTATTCATAGTTACAAAAAGTATTTTTTTTTTCCTAAATAGTATGACCTGTCAGCATAGATTGTACTAAAACACCCGCGATACACTGTTCTTTGCAGCAGTGGGACCCTCATCCTTCATTCTACAGTTGTTTAAAATGCTTAGCAGAATGAAATGTGAGATATATACAGTATATATATAAAGTGCTAATATAAATTGCAAATAGATAAATCCTATCTCAATGTGCAAAGGTGCAATCAAATAACATCAATCAAATTGTTCAATTATAATAAAGTGCATCAAAAATCACAATGAATAAAAAGTCTCTTCAAACTGTGTAAAAAATTGCTTGGGATGAGTAATGCCCTTAAATGTTTGGTTTATTTTATTTAACCCTCTAAATCTTCAAAATAAGCCACTATTGAATTAAGGTATATGCCTACCACTTCTTGCCTAACTCACTACTACCCGCTTGTGTTCCAGAAATAATTTTCAGAGTTTTTATTTTAAAGTAGTTCATTTTTACAGCATTTATTTTATTTAGACTGACCTAGAATAAATGGCCTTTGCAAAATGTTTGTCATTAATCTTTTTATTATGATGCCAACAGAGAGTTGGGTCATCTAAATGGCCTGTCCACATGTATTTTAAAGATGATTAATCATTATTTGGAGAAAGGAAATTGACTAACTGTGTGCCTGAAGATATTTTTCAACTTGGCCAGTCTCCTTTTTAAACTTCTGTGTACAATCCCATATTTCCTAGGAAAAGAAACAAACTGTTCTTCATTAATATTGATTGGTAAAAGGTTTGAGCTTTATATACGACAGCCAGAGATCAGGATTATTGTTCCTGATGGATTAAATATGATAATTCTGAGAAAATGCATGCTTTCATTTTCCATTGTGAAAATGGTTTTTTAAATGTTATTTATTCAGATCTAGCATAAGGTTTAAAGAACATTTTATAAAAAAAATAACTGATTTTAAACAGAAACATGGATGATAACACAGAAGGGCATAACAATATTTTGGAACCTTCATGTGTCCCCAAATGTGGTTTCCAGTGATGATATAGACACAAATTGCTTACTTACAGGGCATCTCCAAGACAAGTAAAATTTGTCAGAAAAACGATTTGATATATATTTATAGATATATATATCTGTATATATCTATATATATCTATATCTATATATACACACTAGGGATGAGCCGAACACCCCCCGGTTCGGTTCGCAGCAGAACATGCGAACAGGCAAAAAATTTGTTCGAACACGCGAAAATCATTAAAGGACACGAACATGAAAAATCAAAAGTGCTAATTTTAAAGGTTTGTTCGAATATGCAAGTAATTGCCATAAAAAGTGTTTGGGGACCTGGGTCCTGCCCCAGGGAACATGTATCAATGCAAAAAAAGTTTTAAAAACTGCCGTTTTTTCGGGAGCAGTGATTTTAATAATGCTTAAAGTGAAACAATAAAAGTGAAATATTCCTTTAAATTTCGTACCTGGGGGGTGTCTATAGTATTCCTGTAAAGTAGCACATGTTTCCCGTGCTTAGAAAAGTCCCTGCACAAAATGACATTTCTAAAGGAAAAAAAGTAATTTAAAACTACTCGCGGCTATAATGAATTGTTGGGTCCCGGCAATACAGATAAAAGTCATTGGAAAAAATGACATGGGTCCCCCCCAGTCCATTACCAGGTCCTTTGGGTCTGGTTTAAATATTAAGGGGAATCCAGAATCAAAAAAAATAAATGCGTGGGGGTCCCCCCAAATTCCATTACCAGGCCCTTCAGGTCTGGTATGGATATTAAGGGGAACCCTGCGCCAAACTTAAAAAAAATAGCGTGGGGTTCCTCCCAAAAATCCATACCAGACCCTTATCCAAGCACGCAACCTGGCAGGCCGCAGGAAAAGAGGGGGGATGAGAGAAGAGCAGCCCTCCCTCCTGAACTGTACCAGGCCACATGCCCTCAACATGGGGAGGATGTCTCCATGTTGATGGGGACAAGGGCCTCATCCCCACAACCCTTGCCCGGTGGTTGTGGGGGACTGCAGGCGGGGGGCTTATCGGAATCTGGAAGCCCCCTTTAACAAAGGGGACTCCCAGATCCCACCCCCCTATGTAAATTGGTAACATGGTATATTGTACCCCTACCATTTCACCCAAAAAAGTGACAAAAAAGGGTAGAAAAAAACACACACACAGCTTGGGACAAGTCCTTTAATAAAAAAAAAATTCCAGCGCTGTAATCCTTCTACGACCTGCCGCCACGAATGATACAGCCTCCTCCATAGGAGACGCCCAGCCGAATGATGCGCGACCCGTCTGACAGCTCTTAAATAACCGAGGGCAGGGCCACCCGTGACGTGGACGGGGCGGGGTCACCCATGACACGACGGGGAAACCGCCAGAAACCCCCGTTGTGTCAGAGGGGGCGGGGTCACTTATCCACATCACGGGTAGCCCTGCCCTCAGTTATTTAAGAGCTGTCAGATGGGTCGTGCGTCATTCGGCCGGGCGCCTCCTATGGAGGAGGCTGTATCGTTCGTGGCGGCCGGTCGTAGAAGGATTACAGCACTGGAATTTTTATTTTTATTTTTTATTAAAGGACTTGTCCCAAGTATGGATGAGCCGAACACCCCCCGGTTCGGTTCGCACCAGAACCTGCGAACGGACTGAAAGTTTGCGCAAACTTTAGAACCCCATTAAAGTCTATGGGACTTGAACATTGGGAATCAAAAGTGCTCATTTTAAAGGCTAATATGCAAGCTATTGTCCTAAAAAGGGTTTGGGGACCCGGGTCCTGCCCCAGGGGACATGTATCAATGGAATTTTTTTTTTTTTAAATGGATGTTTTTTCGGGAGCAGTGATTTTAATGATGCTTAAAGTGAAAAAAAAGTGAAATATTCTTTTAAATATCGTACCTGGGGGGTGTCTAATGTATGCCTGTGAAGTGGCACGTGTTTCCCGTGTTTAGAACTGTCCCTGCACAAAATGAAAAAAAAGTAATTTAAAACTGCTTGCGGCTTTAATGTTATGTGTGGTCCCGGCAATATGGATGAAAATCATTGAGAAAAATGGCATGGGTACCCCCCCAGCCCATTTGGGCCTTGTATGGATATTAAGGGGAACCCTGCACCCCAATTAAAAAAAGGAAAGGCCCTATATACTCTGAACAGCAGTATACAGGCGGTGCAAACAAGACAGGGACTGTAGGTTTGTTCTTAAGTAGAATCTGTTTGTAATTTTGAACTGGTACATTTTTAAAGTGTAGCTTCAGCCAAAAAATCTATTTTTAAGCTTTTTGGAAAACATAGGGAAGGGTTATCACCCCTGTAACATTTGTTTTGTTGTCTGTGCACCTCTTCAGAAGATTTCACCTCACTTTCTGCCCCAATGACAATTTTTTTTTTTTAATTAGAGGTTTTTAGTGAAACAAGGATTGGTGATAAAGCATCAGTGGAGAGGAGACACGTTTTTCCCATATTCACTCTTACAGGACAGAATTTCCCTTCCTAGGGGTAGATTTCCTCTCACTTCCTGTTGTCTCCTTCCGTTTGCAAGTAGGAGTCGTTTGTAAGTTGGATGTTTGAAAGTAGGGGCCTGCCCTATATACTCTGCAGAAATTTGGGCCTTAGGTGTTGGTGTTGCCACAACACTGTAAGCCCTTGCAGTTACTCTTGGTGGGTGCTGGAACGCCCTGTTGTGAACTACTATATCAAGAATTGTAATTACATGCCATTGTTGAACAGTGGTAGAAAAATTGAGCCTTTGGTGGTGGTGGTGGTGGTGTTGCCACAACACTGTAAGCCCTCACAGTTACTCTTGGTGGGCCCAGGAATGGGTGGTGGTGCTGGTGGTGGTGCTGGTGCCACAACACTGTAAGTCCTCACAGTTACTCTTGGTGGGCACTGGAATGGGCCCTGCTGTGAAATATTATATCAAGAATTGTAATTACATGCACCTGTTGAACAGGGGCAGAAAAATTGGGCCTTTGGTGGTGGTGGTGGTGGTGTTGCCACAACACTGTAAGCCCTCACAGTTACTCTTGGTGGGCCAAGGAATGGGCCCTGCTGTGAAATATTAGATCAATAATTATAATTACATGTCCCTGTTGAACAGGAGCAGAAAAATTGGGCCTTAGGCACTGGTGCCACAACACTGCAACACCTCACAGATACTCTAGTTGGAGCACAGGAATGAGCCCTGCTACAAAGTATTGCATCAAAAATTGTAATTACACACCCCTGTTAAACAGGGGCAGAAAAATTGGGCCTTAGGCACTGGTGCTGGTCCCACAACACTGCAACCCCTCACAGATACTCTAGTTGGAGCGCAGGAATGAGCCCTGCTGCAAAGTATTGCATCAAAAATTGTAATTACACGCCCCTGTTAAACAGGGGCAGAAAAAGTGGGCCTTAGCCACTGGTGGCGGCGCCCAGAACCAAAAATGTTCTTACAAGCTATCAGCATGATCATTGAGAATGAAGAGGATAGTCACTCAGCATAACAGGATAGTCACTCAGCATCAGCATAGGCAGTCTTGAAGGGATCTGACATTTCCAAAAAAATTATTTGGTTACATCAGCATCAGGTTCTTGGTAGCTGGTGGTGATCCAAGACTGATTCATTTTCATGAAGGTCAGTGGATCGACCGAGTCGGTGGACAGGCGCATCCTGTGATCGGTTACAAAGCCTCCAGCAGCACTGAATGTGCATTCCGAAAGAACGCTGGATGCAGGACAGACCAGTAGCTCAATTGCATACTGTGCAAGCTCTGGCCAGTGATCCATCCTCAAGACCCAGTAAGCCAGAGGATTTTCGGTGGGAAAGGTGTCCAAGTCTGATCTTGCCCCTAGATATTCCTGCACCATGTAAACCAGACGCTGGCGATGGTTGCTGGAACTGATCATACCTTGGGACTGCGAACTAAAAAATTGTCTGAACGCATCGGTCAGACGGCCACCTTCTCCGACTGATGAAAGCCTCAGCAACACGTTGTCCAGGACCAGGAATTTGTAACCTCCCAGTCTCTGGGAACGCGCTGCACAGACCTTTCTGCAAGGCCTCCCGAAGATGTTTCATCCTCTGCTCCCTCTGCGATGGCAAGATAAGGTCCGCAACCTTACCCTTGTAACGTGGATCAAGGAGGGCTGCCAGCCAGTAATGATCCCTCTCAATGATAGCACGAATATGAGGATCCTTCCACAGGCTTTGCATGATCAGGGAGGCCATGCAGCGTAGGTTTGCTGAGGCATTCAGTCCGGAGTCCTCTGGGTCACTCAGGACGACATAATCCGCAGCCACCTTCTGCAAGCCACGTACAAGTCCATGGGTTTCTTGGGACTGTAATTGATCCCTTGAAGACTGCTGCGGATGCTGAGTGCTAGGCTCCACCTCCATGCTGACACAATCCTCCTCCTCCTCCTCTTCTTCCTGTGTGATAGGCAGGCCAGCAGGAACACTGTCTGGATAAAGGGGGCCTTGAGAGATAAGGAAGTCCTCCTCTTCCTCCCTCTGTTCTGCCTCAAGTGCCCTGTCCATTATTCCACGCAGCGCGTGCTCCAACAGGTGGAAAAGACGGACCGTGTCACTGATGCATGCACTGTCACTGCTCACCATCCTGAAACAAGAGAAAAAACAATACAGGCGCCACTTGTTAAAACTGTTAAACTTTAATGTTACAATAGCACTAAAGCACTCACTCTTAGGTAAACTGTAGCAGGCATATGAGCGGTCCGGTCCACGATCATACTCCAAGTACTGTTGTTCTCAATGAGAAGAGACATCCCTGTGTGCTGAGCGAAAAGCCGGCATGATGTCCATAGAAGTGTATCTGGGCAGTCTCTCAAGGAACCAGAAGGAGGGCTGGAACGCAAACTCGGAGTCAACTGAGACGCAGCACTCGGCGGAGTGACGTCACGACCAGCATGCAACGCGTTTCGATGTTACAGCAGTGAGACGCTAGGGGTCACTGCATGCATCTTTTTCAAGCAAGTGTGTGAGTGGCTGATCTCAGCCTATTTATATGCCTGTGCTGGTGTTGCCACCTTGTGGAATTAGTTGTAACTACACCCATTTACATAGATGTCATACACTAATGTTGGCAAGTTTTAGACAAAGGTGACAGATGGTATCATGTAATAATGCTAAAGCGGGCCTATACAAACTTAACATAAATATCCGATATAATATGGTCTACAAATTGTTAAAACATGACAAAACTTATTCATTTAATACATATAAAAGTTTTGCCCTCTAAAAATGTTTTCCAAAGATAATAATAGATGAAAAAATTTAAAATATCAAATCATTAATTGTTTAAAAATGGATGATATCAAATATTATATATATAAAGATAAATGTAAGAACTCAACCTGAACTAATAAAATAAAATTATGAACATAGATGGATATATTTTGCAAATTCTATTCCAAAAGGGGGAGAGAAAAGAGAATCCAACAGTCGACATTATGATATATAAAATTTTGTTGTTGGGTGAGGTGAAAAGGGAAAGGGAGGAGAGGGGAATAGGGGGAAGGGGAGGGGATGGGGGACAAAAGAGTACATATGTACCAAGGATTAGAGAAAATGATATTAAATTATACTAATCATTATTTATTTATATAAAATTACTTCAAAAAGATAATGTTAGGAAGGTGGGGAGGGAAAGGTACAAATGTACCAACAATTAGAAGAAAAGATATATATAAAATAATGTGTTATACTAATACATTATTTTAGAAGAAAATTATATTAAAAATGCCTCAATGACTTTTTAGGATATGCAAATTGTACTCTGTGCAAAGACAATGTGCAGCTACGTATATGTACTGTAAAACCAGATGAATAGAAAAGAAGTTATGGACACAAAAGGAGGTGGGGAAAGAGGGATGTCAGTCTTCATAATATAGTGGAAATTTCTAATTCTTCATTGATTCCCCCAGGACTGAGGGTGTCTAGAGAATAAATCCAGAAGGTTTCGCGTTCGCAAAGCTTGTGAAACCTTTCGGCTTCTGGCAATGAATTGGGAATTTGTTCCACAATCCATACTTTGAGACCTTCTGTGGATTTGTGATGACAGCCGGCAAAATGACGTGGCACACTGTGCTTATCTTTTCCACCTTCTATCTTTCTCCTATGTTCACCAAAACATTGGCACAAGGGCCTTATGGTACGGCCCACATATAACAATTTACAAGGGCATGTTAACACATAAATGACAAAGTCAGAACTGCAGTTGTAGAAGGTCCCCAGATAATGTTTTTTTCTTTTGTGGTGAATTCTTTTTGTCCATGTTCTATAAAAGAACATGTTTTGCACAAATTTTTCCTACATTGGAACATGCCCTTTAAAGGGAACATGTCGATGTGTTGTAACAGTGGGGTTTTTTTGCATTTCAATTTGCTGGGGGCTATTCTGTTTTTCACATTGGTAGCTCTTCTATAAGTGACCCTCGGCATATCAGTAAGAACAGATTTTAAGTGTGGATCTTCCAATAAAATAGGCCAATGTTTTTTTAGGATAGATTCCATTTTACTAGACTCTGTGTGGAACCTTGTTATAAAACGGATAGAAGGATCAAACTTTACTTGGTCCTCGTTCTGCATGCTCGTTACTACTTTTGGATCTAGGTAATGATTATATGCATAGTCTATCAAAGAGGTAGGATACTCTTTTTCATATAATTTATTTTTAAGAATTAAGCTTTGTTGGATATAATCAGTTTTTTGGGTACAATTTCGCCGCAGTCGGCAAAATTGACCTCTAGGAATATTGTTTGTCCACTTTTTATAATGGCAGCTTTTAAAATGGAGCAGGGAGTTTCCTGCTGTTGGTTTGAAATAATTTTTAGCTTGGATATCCTTACCTAGATGATATAACTCTAGATCAAGAAAGTTGAGCCTATCTTTATCCCAAACGTGGGTGAAAGAAAGACCACATGTGTTATTGTTGCAGTGGTTCACAAATTCATCAATGACACTGATATCACCATCCCAGATGACTATAATATCATCGATGTACCTACCAAAAAATACCAGATGCCTGGAAAAAGGATTGTTTGACCACACATACCTTTCTTCCCAGAGGCCCATGGTCAAATTGGCATAGAATGGCGCAAAATTAGCGCCCATTGCAGTGCCCTTGATCTGCAAAAAATATTCTTTGTCAAAACAAAAATAATTGTGGTTTAAACAAAAATTGGTGCAATCCAAAATAAATTTAGCCTGTGCACTTCCCATATAGGGGTTATCAGATAGAAAATGTCCTATGGCTTCCAAGCCGAACTCATGTGGTATGGAGGTGTAAAGGGAAGTTACGTCTAAAGACAACTGTGTCAAGAGAGCTATGTCTGGTTGTCTTTAGACGTAACTTCCCTTTACACCTCCATACCCCATGAGTTCGGCTTGGAAGCCATAGGACATTTTCTATCTGATAACCCCTATATGGGAAGTGCACAGGCTAAATTTATTTTGGATTGCACCAATTTTTGTTTAACCCACAATTATTTTTGTTTTGACAAAGAATATTTTTTGCAGATCAAGGGCACTGCAATGGGCGCTAATTTTGCGCCATCCTATGCCAATTTGACCATGGGCCTCTGGAAGAAAGGTATGTGTGGTCAAACAATCCTTTTTCCAGGCATCTGGTCTTTTTTGGTAGGTACATCGATGATATTATAGTCATCTGGGACGGTGATATCAGTGTCATTGATGAATTTGTGAACCACTGCAACAATAACACATGTGGTCTTTGTTTCACCCACGTTTGGGATAAAGATAGGCTCAACTTTCTTGATCTAGAGTTACATCATCTAGATAAGGATATCCAAGCTAAAAATTATTTCAAACCAACAGCAGGAAACTCCCTGCTCCATTTTAAAAGCTGCCATTATAAAAAGTGGACAAACAATATTCCTAGAGGTCAATTTTGCCGATTGCAGTGAAATTTATACCCAAAAAACTGATTATATCCAACAAAGCTTAATTCTTAAAAAGAAATTATATGAAAAAGAGTATCCTACCTCTTTGATAGACTATGCATATAATCATTACCTATATCCAAAAGTAGTAACGAGCACGCAGAACGAGGACCAAGTAAAGTTTGATCCTTCTATCCGTTTTATGACAAGGTTCCACACAGAGTCTAGTAAAATGGAATCTATCCTAAAAAAACATTGGCCTATTTTATTGGAAGATCCACACTTAAAATCTGTTCTTACTGATATGCCGAGGGTCACTTATAGAAGAGCTACCAATGTGAAAAACAGAATAGCCCCCAGCAAATTGAAATGCAAAAAAAACCCACTGTTACAACACATCGACATGTTCCCTTTAAAGGGCATGTTCCAATGTAGGAAAAATTTGTGCAAAACATGTTCTTTTATAGAACATGGACAAAAAGAATTCACCACAAAAGAAAAAACATATTATCTGGGGACCTTCTACAACTGCAGTTCTGACTTTGTCATTTATGTGTTAACGTGCCCTTGTAAATTGTTATATGTGGGCCATACCATAAGGCCCTTGCGCCAACGTTTTGGTGAACATAGGAGAAAGATAGAAGGTGGAAAAGATAAGCACAGTGTGCCACGTCATTTTGCCGGCTGCCATCACAAATCCACAGAAGGTCTCAAAGTATGGATTTTGGAACAAATTCCCAATTCATTGCCAGAAGCCGAAAGGTTTCACAAGCTTTGCGAACGCGAAACCTTCTGGATTTATTCTCTAGACACCCTCAGTCCTGGGGGAATCAATGAAGAATTAGAAATTTCCACTATATTATGAAGACTGACATCCCTCCTTCCCCACCTCCTTTTGTGTCCATAACTTATTTTCTATTCATCTGGTTTTACAGTACATATACGTAGCTGCACATTGTCTTTGCACAGAGTACAATTTGCATATCCTAAAAAGTCATCAAGACATTTTTAATATCATTATCCTTCTAAAATAATTTAGTATAACACATTATTTTATATATATCTTTTCTTCTAATTGTTGGTACATTTGTACCTTTCCCTCCCCACCTTCCTAACATTATCTTTTTGAAGTAATTTTATATAAATAAATAATGATTAGTATAATTTAATATCATTTTCTCTAATCCTTGGTACATATGTACTCTTTTGTCCCCCATCCCCTCCCCTTCCCCCTATTCCCCTCTCCTCCCTTTCCCTTTTCACCTCACCCAACAACAAAATTTGATATATCATAATGTCGACTGTTGGATTCTCTTTTCTCTCCCCCTTTTGGAATAGAATTTGCAAAATATATCCATCTATGTTCATAATTTTATTTTATTAGTTCAGGTTGAGTTCTTACATTTATCTTTATATATATAATATTTGATATCATCCATTTTTAAACAATTAATGATTTGATATTTTTATTTTTTCATCTATTATTATCTTTGGAAAAATTTTTTAGAGGGCAAAACTTTTATATGTATTAAATGAATAAGTTTTGTCATGTTTTAACAAATTGTAGACCATATTATATCGGATATTTATGTTAAGTTTGTATAGGCCCGCTTTAGCAATATTACATGATACCGTCTGTCACCTTTGTCTAAAACTTGCCAACATTAGTGTATGACATCTATGTAAATGGGTGTAGTTACAACTAATTCCACAAGGTGGCAACACCAGCACAGGCATATAAATAGGCTGAGATCAGCCACTCACACACTTGCTTGAAAAAGATGCGTGCAGTGACCCCTAGCGTCTCACTGCTGTAACATCGAAACGCGTTGCATGCTGGTCGTGACGTCACTCCGCCAAGTGCTGCGTCTCAGTTGACTCAGAGTTTGCGTTCCAGCCCTCCTTCTGGTTCCTTGAGAGACTGCCCAGATACACTTCTATGGACATCATGCCGGCTTTTCGCTCAGCACACAGGGATGTCTCTTCTCATTGAGAACAACAGTACTTGGAGTACGATCGTGGACCGGACCGCTCATATGCCTGCTACAGTTTACCTAAGAGTGAGTGCTTTAGTGCTATTGTAACATTAAAGTTTAACAGTTTTAACAAGTGGCGCCTGTATTGTTTTTTCTCTTGTTTCATATGTTTGGAGTCTGGCTTCGGCTCCCTCAGTAAGGCTGCCCGCTTGTATCCCAGGACTGTAAATACTCACATTTGAGCTCTTCACATAGCTCAAAGGACTTCCTTGGTAAAAAATATATATATGCATTGTCTTTTTAACCTGTAAGCGCCAGCGTTGTAAATAATTTTGTACTACTCACCATCCTCGTGGCCTCCTCAAATGGTGACAGGACAGTGCATGCATCCCTGATCATGACCCACTGGCGTGGGAAAAAAGAAACAAGCTCCCCTGACCCTGTCCTGGTGCCATATTGGCACAGATACTCATTGATGGCCCTCTGCTGCGTGTGCAGCCGCTGCAGCATGGCCAACGTTGAGTTCAACCCGGTGGGCATGTCACAGATTAGGCGGTTCTTGGGCAGGTTTTATTCCTTTTGGAGTTCAGCCAGCCGAGCACTGGCATTATATGACCGGCGTAAATGCACACAGAGTTTCCTGGCCTGCCTCAGGACCTCCTGTAATCCCGGGTACCTTCCCAAGAACTGCTGCACCACCAATTTAAGGACGTGAGCCAAACAGGGCACATGGGTCAGTTGTCCCTGTCGGAGGGCGGAGAGGAGGTTGGTGCCATTGTCGCAAACCACCATTCCTGGCTTAAGCTGGCATGGCGTCAACCACCTCTGAGCCTGCCCCTGAAGAGCTGACAGAATCTCTGCCCCAGTGTAGCTTCTGTCCCCAAAGCACACCAGCTCAAGCACCGCATGGCATCTTTTTGCCTGCATACTTGCGTAGCCCCTTGATCGCCTAAAGAGCACCGCTGGTTCCGAGGACAAAGCACAGGAAAAGGCCATGGAGGAAGAAGAAGAGGAGGGGGTGGAGGAGAGAGGTGTGTCAGAATCACCAGTAGTATCATTTTGGAGGCATGGTGGCGGAACAACCTCCAACACTAGCACCTTGTCTTGCATCCCTCCCAGCTGCCAGCAGAGTCACCCAGTGCGGCATGAAAGATAGGTAACGTCCCTGTCCATGCCTGCTGGACCATGAGTCAGCGGTAATATGCACCTTACCGCTGACTACCCTGTCCAGCGAGGCCAATTCATTGCCTTTCACATGCCGGTAGAGAGCCGGAATCGCCTTCCGTGAGAAAAAGTGGCGTTTGAGAACCTGCCACTGAGGAACCGCACATTCCACAAACTCACAGAAGGGGGCAGAGTCTACCAACTGAAAAGGCAGCAGTTGAAGTGCTAGCAATTTAGCCAAGCTAGCATTCAACCGCTGGGCATGAGGATGGCTGGGAGCGAACTTCTTTCGGCGGTGCAGCAGCTGGGACAGGGAAATTTGCCTAGTACAATCTGCCGCTGGTGTACCGATAGCAGATTGCCCGCAAGTACTTGGCTGTGACACACCTAATTCTACACCTTCATTCCTTTCAGTGCAGGTTTCAGAGAGGACTGAAGGTATAGTGGGGTTGGAGATCCCAGCTGATGAGGAGAAAGGAGAGGTCCGCTTTGTTCTTTGGTGTGGTTCTTTTAGGTACGCTTGCCAACGAACTGCATGGCAGGTCGACATATGGCTGGTCAAGCATGTGGTGCCCAAGCGCGTGATGTTTTGGCCACGCGAGAAACGCTTGAGACATATGTTGCAAAAAGCAGCGGTGCAATCTGATGCATTCTTCTCAAAAAAGGCCCACACCAAAGAACTTTTGGAATAACGCATAGAGACAGCAGCGCCCTGCAAATGCGGAGCTCTGCGGTGTGATGCAGTCGGTGTGCTGCCCTTAAGCTGGCCCCTGGAGGGCATCCTGCCTAGTTGGAGATGTGCCTCCTCCTCCTCCTCTCTCCTATCAGGCACCGACGGGGAGTCAGTGACCTCATGATCCCCTCCCTCCTCATCACTGGACAAAACCTGGCAGTATGCTGCAGCTGGGGGAACATGACTGCCAGATAGCTGTCCTTCTTGGGCACCCCCTCTCTCTGGGCTCACGTTACTGCCTTCCTCTAGCTGGGTACCATCATCGGAGCCTTCAAAACGCTGGGCATCCTCCTGGAGCATGTACTCAACACTGTGGTCAAAAGGTTGGGGGACTCCTCAGGAGGACATGGTGGGGCTAGGGAAGGAGTTACTGATGCCATTGAGCTGAGGGAAGAGGCCACGTTGGCAGCTGCTTTGCCAGACAAAGTACCCTGAGCCTGGGTGAGAGAGGATGAGGAGGATGAGGACGGCTTGGTCATCCACTCTACCAAGTCTTTGGTATGTTGCGGCTCAACACGGCCAGCTGCCCAAAAAAGGACAAGCATGTCCGGCGGTCATGTGCTGATGAGGATGCACCGTGTCCACGGCCAGCACTGTTGCCTCTAGACACAGAGACTGCTTGCCCTCTTTTATTGGCTTGTGACTGTCTGCCTCTCCTTGTTGGCCTTCCAGACATACTAATGGCCTGCAGCGAGATGTAGCTGCACAAAGCTGGGATGTATATATATACTGCAGCTAGCATAATCAACTGCCTGCCTGTAGTATTATTAGTATGAGAACACCAGCAATTGTCTTCAGGTAGCTTTAGGTACACACTTTGCAAATGACACAGTACACTAACTGTAAATACTGCAGCTGCCTGTCTGTGGTATTAAAGTGGTTGTAAACCCACTTATGCAACTTGCACCTACAGGTAAGCCTAGATTAAGGCTTAATTGTAGGTGCAAGAAATATCTCCTAAACCTACACGGTTTAGGAGATATTTGCAAAAAAAGACATGCACCGATGTCTACGGCGCATGCGTGCCGTAGACAACGGTGCATTCACAGGTTTAATCCCATTCACATATCCGGCTTTGCCGGATTTGACGGCTCCCGCGCGCATGCGCGGAGTGACGTCTTCGTCGCTCCGGCCAATCACATCGCTGTGATTGGCTGGAGCGGCGATACCCGAAAGTAACATTTCGGGTATCTGTGGAGCGATGGCTGCAGCTGGAGGGGGAGACAAGGACGGCTTCGTAGGCCCCGATCTTAGGTAAGTGATGCATAATGAGCTAGTATGCTAGTCATACTAGCTCATTATGGCTTTGTCTTGCAGGTGGGTTTTAAAAAAAAAAAATCCAGGGTTTACAACTACTTTAATAGGATCAGAAGAACACCAGCAAAGGACACAGTACACTAACTGTAAATACTGAAGCTGCTTGCCTGTAGTATTAATATGATCAGAACACCAGCAATTGTCTTCAGGTAGCTTTAGGTGCACACTGTGCAAAGGACACAGTACACTAAATGAAAATACTGCAGCCCCCTGCCTGTATTAGTATGAGAACACCAGCAATTGTCTTCAGGTAGTTTTAGGTGCACACTGTGCAAAGGACACAGTACACTAAGTGTAAATACTGCAGCTGCCTGCCTGTGGTATTAATAGGATCAGAAGAACATCAGCAATTGTCTTCAGGTAGCTTTAGGTGCACACTGTGCAAAGGACACAGTACACTAACTGTAAATACTGCAGCTGCCTGCCTGTGGTATTAATATGATCAGAACACCAGCAATTGTCTTCAGGTAGCTTTAGGTGCACATTGTGCAAAGGACACAGTACACTAAATGAAAATTCTGCAGCTCCCTGCCTGTATTTGTATGAGAACACCAGCAATTGTATTCAAGTAGCTTTAGGTACACACTGTGTAAAGGACAAAGTACACTAACGGAAAATACTGCAGCTCCCTGCCTGTGGTATTAGTATGAGAACACCAGCAATTGTATTCAGGTAGCTTTAGGTGCACACTGGGCAAAGGACACAGTACACTAAATGAAAATACTGCAGCTCCCTGCCTGTAATAGTATGAGAACACCAGCAGTTGTATTCAGGTAGTTTTAGGTGCACCGTGCACACTGTGCAAAGGACACAGTACACTAACTGTAAATACTGCAGCTCCCTGCCTGTACTTGTATGAGAACACCAGCAATTGTATTCAGGTAGCTTTAGGTGCACACTGTGCAAAGGACACAGTACACTAAATGAAAATACTGCAGATCCCTGCCTGTATTAGTATGAGAACACCAGCAATTGTATTCAGGTAGCTTTAGGTGCACAATGTGCAAAGGACACAGTACACTAAATGAAAATACTGCAGCTAGCACAATCACCTGACTGCCTTTCAGTATATTATGAAGAGAATAACAGGAACGGATCCAGCTAAACTGAATACAGTGTATATATATATATATATATATATATATATATATATATATATATATATATATACATACAACACATAGGATGCATATGTATCCTCTACACACTGTAACTGCAGCCAACTGACTCGCCTGCCTGCTCTATCTAACTCAAATGAGATGACACTATCTCTCTCTCTCTCTCTGTCTTTCTTTAACCGCCGCCGCAACACACTACACAAGGCCGCCACGCAGGCGGCCTTATATAGTGTGGGGCGTGTACTAAACCCCCTGAGCCCTAATTGGCCAAAGCCACCCTGGCTTTGGCCAATTACGGCTCTCTGTACAGACGGCGCTGTGATTGGCCAAGCATGCGGGTCATAGTGCATGCTTGGCCAATCATCAGCCAGCAATGCACTGCGATGCCGCATTATGGGCCGTTCGCGCCAAATTAGAGTGTCATGGCCCATAATGTTTGCAATTCGGCGAACAACCGAACAGGCGATGTTCGAGTCGAACATGGGTTTGACTCAAACTCGAAGCTCATCCCTAGTCCCAAGCTGTGTGGTTTTTTTTACCTTTTTTGTCACTTTTTTGGGTGAAATTGTAGGGGTACAATGTACCCCGTTACCAATTCACATAGGGGGCTTCCAGATACCGATAAGCCCCCCGCCCGCAGACCCCCACAACCACCGGGCAAGGGTTGTGGGGATGAGGCCCTTGTCCCCATCAACATGGGGACATCCTCCACATGTTGAGGGCATGTGGCCTGGTATGGTTCAGGAGGGGGGCGCTCTCTCGTCCCCCCTCTTTTCCTGCGGCCTGCCAGGTTGCGTGCTCGGATAAGGGTCTAGTATGGATTTTTGGGGGGAACCCCACGCCATTTTTTTTTTATTTTGGCACGGGGTTCCCCTTAAAATCCATACCAGACCTGAAGGGTCAGGCATGGATTTTGAGGGGGGACCCCTACGCCATTTTTTTTTAAATTTGGCGCAGGGTTCCCCTTAATATCTATACCAGACCTGATGGGCCTGGTAATGGAATTTGGGGGGACTCCCACGCATTTTTTTTTTGATTCAGGGTTCCCCTTAATATTTATACCAGACCCAAAGGGCCTGGTAATGGACTGGGGGGGAACCCATATCATTTTTTTCAATGACTTTTATCTGTATTGCCGGGACCCGACAATTCATTATAGCCGCTTACTTTTTTTCCTAAGAAATGTCATTTTGTGCAGGGACTTTTCTAAGTACCGGAAACATGCGCTACTTTACAGGCATACTATAGACACCCCCAGGTACGAAATTTAAAGGAATATTTCATTTTTATTGTTTCACTTTAAGCATTATTAACCACTTGCCGCCCGCTCTATAGCATATTGACGTCGGCAAAGTGGTTGCAAAATCCTGACAGGACGTCATATGACGTCCTCAGGATTTTGAGCTGCTGCACGCCCCCAGGGGCGCGCATCGCGGTGATCGTTGCTGCGGGGTGTCAGTCTGACACCCCGCAACTCCAATCTAGGTAAAGAGTCTCCGACGGAGACTCTTTACCACATGATCAGCCGTGTCCAATCACGGCTGATCACAGTGTAAACAGGAAAAGCCGGTCATCGGCTTTTCCTCACTCGCGTCTGTCAGACGCGAGTAGAGGAGAGCCGATCGGCTGCTCCTCTGACAGGGGGGGGTTTGTGCTGATCGATTATCAGCACAGCCCCCCCGAGGATGCCCCCACTGGACCACCAGGGATGCCACTGGACCACCAGGGATGCCAGCACCAGGTATGCCACCCTAGACCACCAGGGATGCCAGTTAGTGCCCCCTAATGGATGCCAATCAGTGCCCACAATGGATGCCAATCAGTGCCCACAATGGGCATCACTGATTGGCAGGCATCTTTGTTTGGCACTGATTGGCATCCATTACAGTACATCAGTGCCGCCTATCAGTGCCCACCCGTGCCACCTATCAGTGCCCATCCATGCCCATCCGTGCCGCCTATCAGTTCCCATCCGTGTCGCCTATCAGTACCCATCCGTGCCGCCTATCAGTGCCCATACGTGCCGCCTATCAGTGCCCATACGTGCCGCCTATCAGCGCCCATACGTGCCGCCTATCCGTGCCCATCTGTGCCGCCTATCCGTGCCCATCCGTGCCGATTATCCGTTCCACCTATCAGTGCCGCATATTAGTGCCCATCATCAGTGCCCATCAATGCCACCTCATCAGTGGCACCTCATTGGTGCCACCTCATCGGTGCCCGTCAGTGCAGCCCCATCAGTGAAGGGGAAAACTTACTTATTTAAAAAGTTTTGTAACTGAAACCAAAAAAATACTTTTTTTTTCAAAACTTTTGGTCTTTTTTTATTTTTTTAAGCAGAAAATAAAAATCCCAGAGGTGATCAAATACCACCAAAAGAAAGCTCTATTTGTGGGGAAAAAATGATAAAAAAGGCGTTTGGGTACAGTGTAGCATGACCGCGCAATTGTCATTCAAAGTGCAACAGCGCAGAAAGCTGAAAATTGGTCTGGGCAGGAAGGTGTTTAAGTGCCCAGTATGGAAGTGGTTAAAATCACTGCTCCCCAAAAAATTTCAGTTTTTAAAACTTTTTTTTGCATTGATACATGTCCCATGAGGCACGACTCAGGTCCCCAACACTTTTTATGATAATAATTTGCATATTAACCTTTAAAATTAGCACTTTTGATTTCTCCCATAGACTTTTAAAGTATGTTCCACGGCTTTCAAATTTGCCGCAAACACCACAAATTGTTCGCTATTAGGCGAACGGGCGAACAGCCAATGTTGGAGTCAAACTCATGTTCGACCCGAACAGAAAGCTCATTCCTAATACACACATTATATTGTCAAAAGTATTGGGACACCTGCCTTTACACACACATGAACTTTAATGGCATCCCAGGCTTAGTTCGTAGAGTTTATTATTAAGTTGGCCCACCCTTTGCAGATATAACAGCTTCAACTCTTCTGGGAAGACTGTCCACAGGGTTCAGGAGTGTGTCTATGGGAATGTTTGCTCTAATTCATCCCAAAGCTGTTCTATCGGGTTTAAGCAGGAATCTGTGTAGGCCAGTCAAGTTCCTCCACCCCAAACTCGCTCATCCATGTCTTTATGGACCTTGCTTTATGCACTTGTCCAAAAAATTTGGTGGAGGGGGAATTATGGCGTGGGGTTGTTTATTAGGGGTTGGGCTTGGCCCTTTAGTTCCAGTAAAGGGAACTCTTAAGGTTTCAGCATATCAAGACATTTTGGACAATTTCATGCTCCCAACTTTGTGGGAACAGTTTGGGGATGGCCCCTTCCTATTCCAACATGACTGCACAACAGTGCACAAAGCAAGGTCCATAAAGACATGGATGAGCAAATGTGGGGTGGAGAAACTTAACTGGCCTGCAGTCTGGCCCTCAACCCGATAGAACACCGTTGGGATGAGTTAGAGTGGAGACTGCGAGCCAGGCCTTCTCGTCCACATCAGTGCCTGACCTCACAAATACACTTCTCGAAGAATGGTCAAACATTCCCAAAGATACACTTTGTGGACAGCTGTCCCAGAAGAGTTGAAGCTGTTATAGCTGCAAAGGGTTGGCCAACTCAATGTTGAACCTTACGGACTAAGGCTGGGATGCCATTAAAGTGCATGTTCATGTAAAGGCAGGTGTCCCAATACTTTTGACAATATAATATATATATATATATATATATATATATATACACACACAGTATCTCACAAAAGTGAGTCCCCCCCCCCCCCCCCGTCACATTTTTGTAAATATTTTATTATATATTTTCATGTGACAAAACTGGAGAAATTAAGTAGTGAGTGTACAGCTTGTATAACAGTGTAAATTTGCTGTCCCCTCTGGCTGGCAAAAAAAGTGCAAATGTCCAAATTCCACTCCTCCATGATGACATTACAGAGCTGGTGGATTTTAGTGACCTTCCCTTTGAGGATGCCTCACTGATGCTCAACAGGGTTTAGGTCTGGAGACATGCTTGGCCAGTCCATCACCTTTACCCTCAGCTTCTTTAGCAAGGCAATGTTCGTCTTGGAGGTGTGTTTGGGGTCGTTATGTTGGAATACTGCCCTGCGGCCCAGTCTCCGAAATGAAGGGATCATGCTCTGTTTTAGTATGTCACAGTACATGTTGGCATTCATGGTTCCCTCAATGAACTGTAGCTCCCCAGTGCCAGGAGCACTCATGCAGCCCCAGACCATGTCACTCCCACCACTATGCTTGACTGTAGGCAAGACACACTTGTCTGTGTACTCCTCACCTGGTTGCCCCCACACACGCTTGACACCATCTGAACCAAATAAGTTTATCTTGGCCACTGTGCTGCAGCTCAGTTTCGGGGTCTTGGCAATCTTCTTATAGCCTAGGCCATCTTTATGTAAAGCAACAATCATTTTTTTCAGATCCTCAGAGTTATTTCCCATGAGGTGCCATGTTGAACCTCCACTGACCAGTATGAGAGAATGAGAGTGATAATAACACATTTAACACACCTGCTCCCCATTCACACCTGAGACCTTGTAACACTAACAAGTCACATGACACCAGGGAGGGAAAATGGCTAATTGTCCCTAATTTGGACATTTTCACTTAGGGGTGTACTCACTTTTGTTTCCAGCGGTTTAGACATTAATGGCTGTCTTGAGTTATTTTGAGCGGACAGCAAATTTACACTGTTATACAAGCTGTACACTCACTACTTTACATTGTAGCAAAGTGTAATTTCTTCTTCAGTGTTGTCACATGAAAAGATATAATAAAATATTTACAAAAATGTGAGGAGTGCCCTCACTTTTGTGAGATGCTGTATGTGTGTGTTATATATATATATATATATATATATATATATATATATATATTGTGAAGGACTAGCATCAAGTGTAGAGCTTGAAGGACACCGCCACTCGCTGGTTCTTCTTTTTAAGGGTTGTTTGCCCATTTTTGTTAAAAGAAGTCAAAACAAAATGAAAGGTTTCCCTCGCAGGGGTTTCAGTACTCCTTTTCAACAACAAAATGACATTCAGCCTCCTGGCTTATACATACAGCAGTGCTGCTCAGGCCTTCCACTTCAGGCTCTTGTCTGTCTCCTATAGACTATTCCATCTGCAACACCATCCATTTGGATAGCAGCCCCTTGCTGCTCTGACCCTCAGACCTGGGTCTCTGGCTTCCACTGTGCACACAAGCACTCTCTGACTTCTCCAGTGCACACTTACACTCTATGGCTTCCCCAGTGCACACCTGCACTCGTCGGGAGGGTGGGGCCCAGAATGCTGGTCCTGATTCTACTATCAGGCCCACACACACCTGAACAATCAGTGTGCAGTTGAGTCTCAAAACCCGGATCCAGGACTGGGGATTTCATCCCACCCGGATCTCTAAGAAATCCCCAAGCTCCGGGTCCCAAAGTGGACTTTAGTAAATCATGAGGAAACTGAAATGCCAGTTTCCTCCCAAACAAGCAAATACCCTGGAGCCCCTCAACCTGCCTGGTTGAGAATCCTGTATTTATACACTGGTGGGGTACCTCACTACCACATACCCTCCCCCTTTGTTTCGATCCGGAGGGAGGAACACCAGCACCCATCATTATGGTTGGGACACCTCTGTGCTGGCTGTCAGCCACGTAGGCCCAACCTTTTTTCCGGGTGCGCTTCCAGGTACGTCCAACCCTGGATCTTAACAAGGTCCTATATGTCCCTATACTCAACCTTCTCCCTCTTCTTTTGGGGTTCCATAAGCACTGCCTCTCCTGAAATTTTAACAGGGCACCCCTGGTCTTTCCAATACCTTTGGACACCACATTGTCATGTACCTTTAACAAATTATTTGGTTCATCATTGACAGACATATTCAAACCAACATTACACCTCTCTACGTTGCACAGATCACCAATGCCTTTTTTTTTTTTTTTTTTTGCTAGGGCAGAGTCTGCAGAGGGCACACATACTGGAGGGCTGCCATCACCCACGGGAACCTCACAAGACATCACCTCCCCGGGGTTCACCCACTCTGCAGGCAGCTGTCCTACCACTTGACCTGTTCTGATGCCATCTGTATTTTTATCCACCTGCACAGACAAGCTCTTGTCTGATCCACATACAATTTTTACCGCATTTTTTATTAGTTTCCCTGTCTCGGGGACCTTATTAGGTTTGTCACCTAAACCAAACCTTGGACTGAGGACCCCAGTCTTTTTAACCACCTTTGGTTGAGCCCCGGTCAGGATTTCTGCTGCTTTCTGGTCCACACTTGGCCCTTCCATCTCATGCGATTCTTCCACTGGTACAGCACACACTCCCTTCACCGACAACTGACCAGTACTACCTTGGACCATAGCAGCAGAAATGCCTTCTACCTGGCTGTTAGGTGGTGAAACCTCAGACACTTTCTTTTCGCCAAAGCCTCTCCCATATACCTCTTGTACAGGAACTAACCCACCAACATACCTAGAGGCAATTTTTAAGACTAGTAATACAGTCATAAATAAACCATTTCTGTCTTGTCTTCCTTTGTGCTGTACCACCTGCCACTCAGGAGTCCACCTAATGGTACTCCGCAGTACCAGACTGTCTGACTGTGGTGGAGACACCCCAGTATAGACTGGCTGTACATCCCAAAGTTTAAGCATCTCTTTTAACACTTTTGTTAGAAACCATACCCTTGGCTCCAGACCCAAGTCCTTCCTGGGGACTTTCCTGACACTGGGGATGCAGACAGCTTCACTTGCTGAGACGTGAGAGGTTGCAAGGTTTAACGGAACTTTCTCCCAGCTGGAGACAACCACAGCCTGGTGCTCTACCAGAGCGCTGCCAGGTACTTGACTCATACCCAACTTCTCAGGTTCAGCACCAATGAACTGCTTCACATTACCAGTGACAACGTCACTTTGACACGCCATGTCAGCATCATTTTTGTAGGTTACGGACAAAGTGTCTGCTGTGTGCTCGCCCTTATATGGTCCATATTTCTCACAAGGGTTAACCCCTGCAGCAGCCACCACGCCGTCAGGTATAAGCTGTTCTGCCGTCCCTCCTGCTGGCACAGCAGAAACTTTGTCCACCTTATTTTTGTGCATGAAAGCCTCATCTATCAGGGACATTAGATTTTTACCCCAACTATCCCAATCTGTTGTAGCTGGGCTCCATTCACTGGCGCTCCTCAGCCCTGATCCATCCGCCCAAGGAGACACATTAGAACAGACCGGTTTAGTTGCAGATTCATCACCCAAATTACTAATCATGGCAGACTTCAGTAACACATGTTTTAGCACCACAGGTTGCAATACAACACAACCACCAACTTGCTCGGGCGGCGCTTCATAAGCCTCACACACCTTTGCATTTTTCACAGGTTGTGTTAACCCATTATTTACCGGCACATTTTTAGTACTAGCAGCTTGCACTAACACATTACCATTACACGGTGTAGTTCCACTCTGTCCCAGCAGAGTAACATCGCAGTTGTCCATGGCAACCTCCGACTCCAATACATGAAGTTCCCTGGAGATTTCTGGGGACAACTGTGCTGTCTTACCACCAATTGCTACAGGCAACGACCCATTAGTGACAACAGCTTTTGCTCTGGAAGAACCTGGGGTTTTCCCAACAGCAGCAAACTTTTCATTAACAGTAATACTTATAGCATTTTTAATTTTTGCAGGTTCTCCTAGCCCACTGCCAACTTGAGGCTGGCAGACATTAGACACAACACTTTTAGTCATCAACACAGGTTCTGTTTGAACTTTAACCCCTGCATTCCCACTGGGTATGAAAAAGTCATTCTCAAGCGCACATTCTGTGGCCCCACTAACTGGGGTCACTCTCACATCATCATGGACAGTCTCGTAGCCAGTTCTTTTATACCTGAAATCAGCAGTTCCAGGCATTATTTCATTAAAGATATTCTTACCCACCACAGTAGTTGGGGTCTCCATCTTCATTTGAGTACGTGGTCTTAAGAACCAGTCCTCAGCCGCACATTTACTGGCCAACTCCCCCTGGTGGCCATGGGATGAAATCTCAACAGGCATCTCCCACTGTTTAGCACCCCCTGCAGACACCACAGAAAACTCCTCCTCCTTGTTGCCAGGGGTGACTGCAAACATATTTGTAAAGGGATCTTGGCCCACAGGTAAAGAGTTCTGTTTAGCAACATTACCTCTAGGTGCACCCCAGAATATAGGGCAAGACAATATTTCGTGCCCCAGCTGGCCACATTCCAGGCATGGTACTGGATGACTTTTCCCCAGTGCATTTCTCTCCTGATGATTCCCTCCAGGCACAACTTCCACTCTCGTTGCCATGGGAGATCGCAGTCTCCCAGCAGAGCTTTGACGGCTCTCTCCAACATGCTGTATTGGCTCCTCCGGAAGCCACTTGTCACGACCCATGGGAGGCACACCCCATGGTCCACAGACAGCCCGACTGGCCTCCTCTGTGTTGCTATGGGCAACCAGTCTCTGTCCTGGCCTTTGATCAGCCTCTCTTCTGGCATATAACACAGGCTTCTCAGACCTTTGTTTTGCTAGGTAGCTTTGCACTGGAGCCAGGGACAAAAGGCACTTGGAGACTGCATGCCCCCACTCACTGCACCGCAAACAGCGCACTTGGTTCCATGTCTTGTCAGGGTTTCCCACCCTTCATCTGCTGGACCCTGTCTCAAGCTGTGTCACTTTCACACTTTTCACAACAGCTGCTGGTTTAACTGCAGCAGTGTTGCCAGGGACAACAACACCCCTCTCCCAGGCATGGACATTTGGCAGCTCTCTTTTTGTATGGAAGGTTGGCTTGCCTTCCACTTTAGCTTGGTCCAATCCTGCCAGGTGTCGCTTGCACCAATCCACTGCAGATTCAAACGCTGGTGGACTCTCCACACTAGCAGTCATCTGTGCATTCATTGCACCAGGGTTGCTAGGGACAACAGCAGCCCTCTTTTCCCTTGGAAAACTCTGTTTAGGCATGTATGGGGTTCGATCAGGCGGTAACAACCCCTCCAGCCACAGAGCTCTATCTATCATCTCAGCCATCCTTGCTTCTTTTAGGCGTTTTGATCGCCCCATCCTTGCGGTCTTGCACACAGCAACTTGTAACAGTTCTTGGCGGAGAAAATGAAAAAAAAAAAAAACTTTGTGTCTCCTTTCACAGGTACACAACCTGCATGCAACAGTCCATCAAATAAACTTCTGCGCAATGCAGTTTGCCTGGCTGCCACACACAGCTAGCAGCAGTTCACTGCAGAGAAAAAAAAAGTGACTTTTTGTTCACAGGTACACCACCTGCAACAAATTGGAGCACTGTCTCTTCAAGGCTAGTTACCTTTCGCTTGCAGGTTCTCCTCACCTGCACACACACAGATTATGCAGTCTCATGCACCAAAAACACAGTTCATATAACAGATGAACTTACTTGATTGTAGGGATCTCAGATTGTGCCCGCATTCTCCACCACTTGTGCAGGACTAGCATCAAGTGTAGAGCTTGAAGGACACCGCCACTCTCTGGTTCTTCTTTTTAAGGGTTGTTTGCCCATTTTTATTAAAAGAAGTCAAAACAAAATGAAAGGTTTCCCTCGCAGGGGTTTCAGTACTCCTTTTCAACAACAAAATTACATTCAGCCTCCTGGCTTATACATACAGCAGTGCTGCTCAGGCCTTCCACTTCAGGCTCTTGTCTGTCTCCTATAGACTATTCCATCTGCAACACCATCCATTTGGATAGCAGCCCCTTGCTGCTCTGACCCTCAGACCTGGGTCTCTGGCTTCCACTGTGCACACAAGCACTCTCTGACTTCTCCAGTGCACACTTACACTCTATGGCTTCCCCAGTGCACACCTGCACTTGTCGGGAGGGTGGGGCCCAGAATGCTGGTCCTGATTCTACTATCAGGCCCACACACACCTGAACAATCAGTGTGCAGTTGAGTCTCAAAACCCGGATCCAGGACTGGGGATTTCATCCCACCCGGATCTCTAAGAAATCCCCAAGCTCCGGGTCCCAAAGTGGACTTTAGTAAATCATGTGGAAACTGAAATGCCAGTTTCCTCCCAAACAAGCAAATACCCTGGAGCCCCTCAACCTGCCTGGTTGAGAATCCTGTATTTATACACTGGTGGGGTACCACACTACCACAATATATATATATATATATATATATATATATATATATATATATATATACACACACACACACATTTTTTTTTCTGATATTATACAGGATTTATATAGTGCCAACAGTTTATGCAGTGATTTACAAAATGAAGGCAGACATTACAGTTACAATACAATTTGGTACAAGAGGAATCAGAGGGCCCTGCTCCTTAGTAGAGTTGAGCGGACACCTGGATGTTCGGGTTCGACGGGTTCGGCCGAACTTCGGAAAAAAGTTCGGGTTCGGGACCGAACTTTAACCCGAACCCAGACCCGAACCCGAACCCCATTGAAGTCAATGGGGACCCGGACTTCTAAGGACTAAAAAAGCTCTAAAAAAGTAATGGAAAGGGCTAGAGGGCTGCAAATGGCAGCAAAATGTTGTTAAGAGCATGGCAAGTGCTCTGCAAACAAATGTGGATAGGGAAATAATTTAAAATAACCTAAAAAATAAAAAAAATTAAAAAAATAATCTTGACCTAGGAGGACGAGGTCCATATGGAGTAGGAGGTTGAGGTGGCGGTGGATGTGGCTGTGTAGGTGGAGGCGGCGGTGGAGGAGGACGAGGTAGCCAACACAGGTTCAAAAATACAACAATGGCTGGGTAAGGCCGGTGATGTGTCGAATTCTGTCCCCCGTCAAATAGTGTCCACCCTGTACTGCGCTTGCTCAGTATGTAGGACAAGGGGATTTCGAAAATCTCCCAAGACGAACGGCGCCTGCGTAGTGAGTTCAGGTGAAGGCCACACCATCCGTGGTTCAAGCCGAGCCAAGTGAGGCCGTGCCCGAAGCGTGGCGATCGAACCGAGCCCGTGAGGGGCCCTGTTACTATGTGCTACCATATGTCCACTTGGATGGTGGGGCTTGAACCTGCACTCACAGCGCAGGCGCCGTTCATCTTCGGAGATTTTGTGAATCTCCTTGTCCTCTGTACTGCGCAAGCGCTGCGCCTTCGCAGTATGGGCCGGACACAATCCGATGGCCGGACAGTTTTTGTCACAACACCGGTATACATGTCTATTCTGCACAAGGTACGGACAAGTCCTGTGGGATCCATGCCTGGTTCATTTTAATGAACGTGAGCTTGTCCACATTGGCTATGGACAGGCGGCTGCGCTTGTCTGTGATAATGCCCCCTGCCGTGCTAAATACACGTTCAGATAATACACTGGCTGCAGGGCAGGCCAGCACCTCAAAGGCATAAAGGGCAAGCTCAGGCCATGTGCCCAATTTGGAGACCCAGAAGTTAAATGGGGCAGACCCGTCATCCAGTACGTGTAGGCCTGTGGACACATACTGCTCAACCATGTTGGTGAAATGCTGCCTCCTGCTAAGACGTTCCATCTCAGCTGGTGGTGCTGGTTGTTGTGGCGTGCTGACAAAGCTTTTCCACATTTCAGCCATGCTAACCCTGCCCCGGCTGCGTTGGTGACCTCTTCCTCCTCCTCTGCCTTCGCCTTGTGCTTCCACCGTACGCCCGCTGTCAGGTGGGAATGCCACCAGCAGCATGTCTACCAGCGTGCGCTTGTACTTGCGCATCTTACGATCCCGCTCCAGTGAGGGAATTAAGGACGGTACGTTGACCTTGTAACGGGGATCCAGCAGGGTGGCCACCCAGTAATCAGCACCAGTTAAAATGTGGGCAACTCGGCGGTCATTGCGGAAACACTGCAGCATGTAATCGCTCATGTGTGCCAGGCTGCCCAGAGGCAAAGAACAGCTGTCCTCTGTGGGAGGTGTATCATCTGTGTCCTCTGAATCCCCCCAGCCACGCACCAGTGATGGCCACGAGCTGGTCTGGGTGCCACCCTGCTGTGAAAATGGCTCCTCCTCCTCCTCCTCCTCTCCATCTCCTCCTCCACCTCGTCATCCTCCAGAACTGTGCCCTTTCTGCCGGACAATTGTGTACCTGGCGTTTGTTGGTGCAGGAACCCACCCTCGTTGCCACTTGTGAAAGACTGCCCTGAAAGCCTTTGAAATGATCCCGCTTCCTCCTCCTCCTCCTCCTCATCCTCCTGTGCCACATCCTCTTCCATCATCGTCCGAAGCGTTTTTTCAAGGAGGCATAGAACTGGGATAGTAACGCTAAGAACGGCGTCATTGGCACTGGACATGTTGGTGGAGTACTCGAAACAGCGCAACAAGGCACACAGGTCTCGCATGGAGGCCCAGTTATTGGTGGTGAAGTGGTGCTGTTCCGCAGAGCGACTCACGCGTGATTGCTGCAGCTGACACTCCACTATCGCCTGCTGCTGCTCGCACAGTCTGGCCAGCATGTGCAAGGTGGAGTTCCACCTTGTGGGCACGTCACATATGAGGCGGTGAGCGGGAAGGCCGAAGTTACGCTGCAGCGCTGACAGGCGAGCAGCAGCAGGGTGAGAACGCCGAAAGTGCGCACACACAGCCCGCACTTTCTGCAGCAGCTCTGGCATATTGGGGTAATTTTTAAGGAACCTCTGGACCACCAAGTTCAGCACATGCACCAGGCAAGGGATGTGCGTCAAACCGGATAGGCCCAGAGCTGCTACGAGATTTCGCCCATTATCGCACACCACCAGGCCGGGCTTGAGGCTCACTGACAGCAACCACTCATTGGTCTGTTGTTCCATATCCCTCCACAACTGCTGCGCGGTGTGGGTTTTTTCCCCCAAACAGGAAAGTTTTAAAAGTTTTAAAACTGCCTGCTGTCGTTTACCCCTGGCTGTGCTGAAGTTGGTGGTGAAGGTGTTACACTGACCGGATGAAGAGGCGGTAGAGGATGAGGAAGCGGAGTAGGAGGAGTTAGCAACAGGAGGCAAACTGAAGCGCCCTGCAATCCTCGGTGGTGGAAGGACATGCGCCAAACTGCTATCTGCCTCAGGCCCAGCCGCCACTGCATTTACCCAGTGTGCTGTTAGGGAGATATAACGTCCCTGACCGTGCTTACTGGTCCACGCATCCGTAGTTAGGTGGACCTTGCCACAGATGGCGTTGCGCAGTGCACACCTGATTTTGTCCCCCACTTGGTTGTGCAGGGAAGGGATGGCTCGCCTGGAAAAATAGTGGCGGCTGGGCACGACGTACTGTGGGACAGCCAATGCCATCAGGCTTTTAAAACTATGCGTCTCCACCATACGGAATGACAGCAAAGGCCAGGAGTTTTGAAATGCTGGCATTCAGGGCCAGGGATCGCGGGTGGCTAGGGGGGTACTTCCTCTTCCGCTCCAATGTTCGGGAGATAGAGAGCTGAACGCTTCCATGGGACATTGTGGAGATGGTCGGTGACCTAGGTGGTATTGTTGCTGGCAGATCCTCTGTTTGCGGGGTGGCAGGTGCCACTGTCACTACAGAGGTGGATGAAGAGGCCGAGACTGCAGCAGAAGAGGAAGCAGGAGGAGCCAGAGACCTTTCTTGGTTTTTGAGGTGTCTACTCCACTGCAGCTCGTGCTTTGCACTTAGATGCCTGGTCATGCAGGTTGTGCTCAGGTTGAGAACGTTTATGCCTCGCTTCAGCCTCTGATTGCACAGCCTGCAAACCACTCGTGTCTTCTCATCAGCACATTGTGTGAAGAACTGCCACGCTAGGGAACTCCTTGGACCTGGCTTTGGTGTGCTCGGTCCCTTGCTGCGTTGGGCAGTAGCAGACATAATGTCTAGCGGACGGACGCTCCGCTTTTGCACCCTGCTCCCTCTTCTGCTGTGCTGGTGGCTCTGTGCGACCACCGCCTCTTCCTCCAAACTACACTGGTCACCTGCATAACGTTGATTCCATGTGGGGTCGAGGACCTCATCGTCCTCCACATCATCTTCCACCCAGTCTTCACCCCTGCCCTCCTTGTCTGTCTGCACAATTGCGAAAGCAGCAGCAGTTGGCACCTGTGTTTTGTCATCATCCGAGACGTACTGCGATGGTCCTCCCATGTACTCATCATGAAACATAAGTGGTTGGGCATCGGTGCACTCAATCTCTTCCACTTCTGGGGCAGGGCTAGATGGATGGCCCTGGGAAACCCTGCTAACAGAGTCATCGAAAAGCAGAAGAGACTGCTGCATGATTTGGGGCTCAGACTGCTTGGCTGATTTGCAAGGGGGTGAGGTGAAAGACTGATGGACATGGGTTTCAGGTGCCAACTCTGATCTTTCATCAGAAGAGTGGGTGGGAGACAATGTGAAGGAACCCGAGGCACTGTCAGCAACCCAATCTACTATCGCCTGTACTTGTCCTGGCCTAAACATTCGTACAGCCTCATTAGGCGCGACAAAATACCGCCGCAGGCTCGGTCGCCTACTCGCACCTGAGGAAGGTGTTTCACTTGTGCGTGTATCTGGCACAGATCCACCACATCCTCTCCCTGCAACAGGAGCTCCACCAGCAGCACCACGATCAGGGCCACCACGTCCCTTTGACCTTCTCCTCATATTTTCCAAATTTAGGATGTTGCCCTAAATGGGTGTTTTTGGAAGAGCAGAACACACCCACAGTACGTAACCGCTGAATCGCACAGCTACAGAACTGCAGAAAATGCTATTCAAAAAAAAATTAGTTTTTTTAGTATAGCACAGTAGAAGAAAACTATTTAGAAATTGTTTATTTCACACACCTCCAAATATGTATAACACACTGAAAACTATTTTTTGTGCCCCTAAAAGGCGTTTTTTGGAAGAGCAGAACAAACCCACAGTACGTAACCGCTGAATCGCACAGCTACAGAACTGCAGAAAATACTATTCAAAAAAAATGTTGTTTTTTTAGTATAGCACAGTAGAAGAAAACTATTTAGAAATTGTTTATTTCACACACCTCCAAATATGTATAACACACTGCAAACAATTTTTTGTGCCCCTAAAAGGCGTTTTTTGGAAGAGCAGAACACACCCACAGTACGTAACCGCTGAATCGCACAGCTACAGAACTGCAGAAAATGCTATTCAAAAATTTTTTTATTTTTTAGTATAGCACAGTAGAAGAAAACTATTTAGAAATTGTTTATTTCACACACCTCCAAATATGTATAACACACTGCAAACTATTTTTTGTGTCCCTAAAAGGCGTTTTTTGGAAGAGCAGAACACACCCACAGTACGTAACCGCTGAATCGCACAGCTACAGAACTGCAGAAAATGCTATTCAAAAAAAATGTTTTTTTTTTTAGTATAGCACAGTAGGAGAAAACTATATAGAAATTGTTTATTTCACACACCTCCACATATGTATAACACACTGCAAACTATTTTTTGTGGCCCTGAATGGCTCTTTTTGCAAGCGTACATTAAAGTGCCAATTTATTTTTTATTTTTTTGCCCTAAACGGGTCTTTTTTTGCACGAGCAAAATAAAATGCAAATTTTTTATTTTTTTTGCCCTATGGGTCTTTTGGAAAAGAGCACAATAAAGTGCCTTTTTTTTTCCCTAAAAGTTAGATTTTCTCTGACACTGGGCTCATGGCAGTGTAAAAAGACTGCACTGCAACACAAACAGGTAAACCTATGCAGATCGCTGATTTTAATCTCTGAATCTGGACTCCTATATAATATTCTCTCTCCCTGAAAGCACCAACACAGGAACCTGGCCCTACACTACACTATCTCTCTATCTTTTCTCTCAGATTGCAGAATCAGGACTACCTCATGTATTTTTCTATCTCTCCCTAAAAGCAGCAGCAGCAGACTAGATCCTCTCCCTATCTATTCTGAAGCAGAGTGACGTGTGTGCTGTGTGCCTCTAGCTTATATAGAAGCTGGGTCACATGTTGCACTGACCAATCACAGCCATGCCATTAGTAGGCATGGCTATGATGGCCTCTAAGGGCACACCAGCTAATCAAAAGGTGATTGGCTGGCCCCTGAAGCATTTCTAAATGCGTAATTAGATTGCAGAACCCGAACCCGAACCCGGACTTTTGCGCAAAGTCCGGGTTCGGGTTCGGGAAAAAGCTAAAGTTCGGTACGGACCCGAACTTTACAGTTCGGGTTCGCTCAACACTACTCGTTAGAGCTTACTCTCTCTCTCTCTCTCTCTATATATATATATATCTATATACTATATATATATATATATATATATATATATATATATATATATATAGCGCTACCCCCAGTTAAGAGAGACGCTGGATTTTTGTTTCGGGCCCTGTATACAGCACCACCAACCCCCGACAATCTACTCAACCCCTGCTGGCACAGTTAGTCTAGGGAATATTACCTTGTAACGGTCTATAACTGATTATACACAATCTGGCAGTATTGATAGGTAACTACTATCTGCAAGAATAACACTGATACAAGGGTGTTAAAGTATAACTAGATTTACTTTAGTATAAAGGTCAGGATTAAACACATCACATAACATACATGCAGAGCCCTGCAGCAATAAACATGTTCATAAGTGATAGTGCAGAGTGATCACCAGCCACGTGCAACTATCCTTATTTCCTTATGCGCAGTATGGCACACCTAATAAAATTTTAATCCCCCTTGGTCAGGCCTGACTCAGATAAACCTCAGTCCCTTATGAAAACAATTTCTTCACATGCAACTTGAACGGTGGTGCACTTTCAGGAAACAATATTTGTAATCCACGGGTAATTCACAAATGAGAACACTTCACCGGAGACTATGCAACTCAGTTCCCCCACTAGTCTCCGATGGGATAGTAAATGCAAAAGGAAAAGGGCCAAGGCAGTCACTAGACCCAACAGAGTACAGCTAATGTAGTGAGCAAGTGCTCGCTCACCCCTCCGGATACAATCCCAGCCTGGGCTTCCACCTTCTGTGTATCCGCACACAGTGTTCTCCAACGGCCGGGTCTCCGGTCCAACTGATGTCAGCAACTTGAACAGGAACAGGTGCCACCCAGGCTCCGCGGTGGGGTGGAAGGCTCTTTGGAAGGTACGCAAGGCCCCGGCTTCAGGCCTTTCACAGCAGCGGATCCGCACAGGGAGTCCTATTGCTTGCAGCGCGGTGTCCAAAGAGGCCGAGCTTAGCCTCGCCCCCTTCTTTTATAGCCCCACCCATGAGTCTCTGCGGTGGCCAAATGCACCCTGGGTGCCGAACGGGGTTCTGGGTAACGTAGTCCAGGGGCCTTAAAGGAGACCCCGCTACACACTCCCCCCACTTAAACTCTTTGGTCCCCAAAGATAACTGTTAACACATACTACGCACAACATGGGACAAAGATGCGTATGATGTTGGCAGAGGAAGTTCCCACCAAAAACGAGGGGGTGAACTCCCTTGCCCACAGGTCACACTGTCAGTAGTGGCCTGCCTAGCTGTGCCAGCGGGTGAGTTGGGGTTGCCCCCCACTAAATGAACAGTGGAGGGATCAGGGTCTTCCACACTCCTCCTGGCAGTAACCACAGTGTCCTCCGAGCTCTTCCCCATCTGTGGGTAAGTCAACTTTCGGGGAGGCCTTATGGCCCTTCTCAGCCTTTGTTCTCTTGGAATTTCTGGTTCAGGTAACACAGGTTCCTCTTCTGGAACCGTCTTGGGAGTTTCCACTGGTTCTGGGGCACTTGACTCAGGAACAGGAAGATACATGGAATCCCCTAGATCCTCCTCCAAGAGTAGGTCACAGGCATCTTCCCAAGAATCTGACAAAGGGCTGGACGGGACGAACTCGGTGGCTTCTGCATTTAGTTTGGAGCTCACTGGAGATGAAGGGCACCCCGTTGACTCCTTCACCAGGGCCCGCTGCAGTTTTCCGGCGGCTTGCGGTTATTCATCTTCTTCTTCTTTGGACTGGAACACACTTTGGCGACATGACCAGCTCCTCCACAGTTGAAGCAAATCGCATCCCCCAAATCTTGCAGGGATGCTGGCGCTGAGGTGTTTGGAAACAGTTCCCTCCTCGGACTTTCCCTCTCTGGTACCCTTTGATCCTTGGCCATCAGGGAGGTCAGCATCCCCAATACTTGGGACATCTGTGACTTCAAGGTATCCACCTCTGAGTCTCTTTCGAGGGTCATGGCCATCCTGACCATCACTGCCGGAGGATGGGTTGGATCAACTGGTTGGCTCCTCCTTTTGTCTTCCAACATAGCCTCTTCTTCTCTGACCACTCGGATCAGGTCGGGGTACTGCAGGCTCTTCCCGTCCTGTCGGTTGCGTAACGCCAATGCGATGGGGTCCAGGGGCTGAGCTCCCCTCAACACCTGTTGAACACGGGCCTCATCTACCTTCCTTGGGTCGATCCCCTTCTTCAGTAGAATTTTATGCAGGATCTTATCCAGGCGCCTCATGAACTCTGACAGCTTCTCCCCTGTCTTTTGGTAGCAGTGTTCCAACTGGTAAGTGAGTTCAGTGACTTTTTCTGTTCAACCGAACACATTCTGCAGAATGTCCAGATAATCCTGTGCATCACAGTCTTTCTTGCTCAGCTTGAGGTTACATATGGCCTCCAAGGCAGGCCCCTTTAGACTTTCAGTGATTCTCTGTTTCTTTCGGTGTTCTGGGACTTCCCATTCTTCTAAAGCCTGAGTGGCACCGTCTAGCCACTCCTCAAATCCCTCTTTCCCCGAAGGTACATGTTTTCTTCCAGAAAATATCCTAAGTTTCCTGTATCCTGACATCGGGTAGTCTGTAGGGTCCTTCTTACACTGGGCCACAATCTCCCCTAGGACCGCGCACAACTCTGCGCTGAGGGTGGCCGGTGGTGACCCGGGACTCTCTTTAGCCTTCTGCTTTCCTGCTTTTGGGGACTGCGGTGGAGATATCTGTGGAGGTGACGGTTTTGGTGTCTGAAACCATCCTCCCCTAACTGGCAGCGCATGTATTAAGCTATAGGTCTGATCATCCATTGCTTTTATGCTTGGACTTTTGAAGTGCTCTGGGATTTCATTCTTCCATTCTATTAGTGCGTGGGTCAGCAAAGAATTCGACCTGACATCCATCACCCATGCTTTCTGGTGTGGGGACAGCGACATTACTAACTGTTTTACCGCTAGTTCTTGCCAGATCCCCGGGAGTTCAATAACTACTGCCGCGGCTGAATCTGTGCCAGCCACCGTACACCACTGTTCTACTTCCAGTGGGTCCATGCCGGTACTTGTGGCGCGTTGCTTGCTGTATCAGGAATCCCGGACTCGAGAGCCCCCACATATAGCGCTACCCCCAGTTAAGAGAGCCGCTGGATTTTTGTTTCGGGCCCTGTATACAGCACCACCAACCCCCGACAATCTACTCAACCCCTGCTGGCACAGTTCGTCTAGGGAATATTACCTTGTAACTGTCTATACCTGATTATACACAATCTGGCAGTATTGATAGGTAACTACTATCTGCAAGAATAACACTGATACAAGGGTGTTAAAGTATAACTAGATTTACTTTAGTATAAAGGTCAGGATTAAACACATCACATAACATACATGCAGAGCCCTGCAGCAATAAACATGTTCATAAGTGATAGTGCAGAGTGATCACCCACCAGGTGCAACTATCCTTATTTCCTTTTGCGCAGTATGGTGCACCTAATAAAGTTTTAATCCCCCTTGGTCAGGCCTGACTCAGATAAACCTCAGTCCCTTATGAAAACAATTTCTTTGCATGCAACTTGAATGGTGGTGCACTTTCAGGAAACAATATTTGTAATCCAAGGGTAATTCACAAATGAGAACACTTCACCGGAGACTATGCAACTCAGTTCCCCCACTAGTCTCCGGTGGGATAGTAAATGTAAAAGGAAAAGGGCCAAGGCAGTCACTAGACCCAACAGAGTACAGCTAATGTAGTGAGCAAGTGCTCGCTCACCCCTCCGGATGCAATCCCAGTCCGGGCTACCACCTTCTGTGTATCCGCACACAGTGTTCTCCAACAGCCGGGTCTCCGGTCCAACTGATGTCAGCAACTTGAACAGAAACAGGTGCCACCCAGGCTCCGCGGTGGGGTGGAAGGCTCTTTGGAAGGTACGCAAGGCCCCGGCTTCAAGCCTTTCACAGTAGCGGATCCGCACAGGGAGTCCTATTGCTTGCAGCGCGGTGTCCAAAGAGGCCGAGCTTAGCCTCGCCCCCTTCTTTTATAGCCCCACCCATGAGTCTCTGCGGTGGCCAAATGCACCCTGGGTGCCGAATGGGGTTCTGGGTAACGTAGTCCAGGGGCCTTAAAGGAGACCCCGCTACACATATATATATATATATAGTGTAAACCTTCCATCTGCTAAACATTGTAAACAACTGGAGGATGAAAGTTGATGGTGTTGCATATGAGATGGCTGCAAGTGAAAGTGTAGGTGTAGGGGTGTTTTTCATAACATGAACATACAGCGCAGTCCATGCTGATAGAGCATCCTGATTGGCATAAGGATTTTATTTTTTCTAAACCTGACTACAGGGAAGTTTGGATTATTTTTACAGATATAATTATGATAAAAATTTAATCTGTCGCTAGTTTGCATAAAACACACATGAATTAATACCCCTTTTTTTTAGATTACCTTATGTAATTCATGCATAATATATATAGAGGTCACCATTCCAAAAGGATTCATGCCATGATGTTTTGCTCACTTTTATGTACAGAAAAGGTGCATACTTTTATGTCCTGTAAAAATGGAAATTTTTCTTGTGAAGTAAAGTATTAATAACAAACAGCATGTCTCAGCTAAGGCTGATTTATAAATCAGCCTCACTGAAAATCTGTAAGTACGATTAAACTGTATATAAATAGTCAGACTTCAGTCTGCTAAGCATTTTAAACAACCATAGGATGAAAGATGAGGGTCCCACTGAAATGACCCAAATAAAGCACAGTTAGAAAAACTGCATATATACAACTTTTACTGGAAAATCATTTGTAAGCGATGGACATTTTCACCTTTTTTTTTGGAAAAAAAAATTCAGCACAATGTTGGAATTTAACTAGACATGTATGAGGACTCCAAAAGTATGTAATGGACAGTTTTACTATGCATACAGTGTTGAGGGCAAAAATAATAGTATATGAGCATGGTGATCAGTAGTGTTGAGCGAACCCGAACTGTAAAGTTCGGGTCCGTACCGAACTTTAGCTTTTTCCCGAACCCGAACCCGAACTTTGCGCAAAAGTCCGGGTTCGGGTTCGGCAATCTAATTACGCATTTAGAAATGCTTCAGGGGCCAGCCAATCACCTTTTGATTAGCTGGTGTGCCCTTAGAGGCCATCATAGCCATGTCTACTAATGGCATGGCTGTGATTGGTCAGTGCAACATGTGACCCAGCTTCTATATAAGCTAGAGGCACACAGTACACACGTCACTCTGCTTCAGAATAGATAGGGAGAGGATCTTGGCTGCTGCTGTTGCTAATAGGGAGAGATTGTAAAATACATGAGGTAGTCCTGATTCTGCAATCTGAGGGAAAAGATAGAGAGATAGTGTAGTGTAGGGCCAGGTTCCTGTTGGTGCTTTCAGGGAGAGAGAATATTATATAGGAGTCCAGATTCAGAGATTAAAATCAGCGATCTGCATAGGTTTACCTGTTTGTGTTGCAGTGCACAGTCTTTTTACACTGCCATGAGCCCAGTGTCAGAGAAAATCTAACTTTTATGGGGGAAAAAAAGGCACTTTATTGTGCTCTTTTCCAAAAGACCCATAGGGCAAAAAAAAAAAAATTGCATTTTATTTTTCTCGTGCAAAAAAAGACCCGTTTAGGGCAAAAAAAAGAAATAAAAAATTTGCACTTTAATGTACGCTTGCAAAAAGAGCCATTCAGGGCCACAAAAAATAGTTTGCAGTGTGTTATACATATGTGGAGGTGTGTGAAATAAACAATTTCTATATAGTTTTCTCCTACTGTGCTATACTAAAAAAAAAACATTTTTTTTGAATAGCATTTTCTGCAGTTCTGTAGCTGTGCGATTCAGCGGTTACGTACTGTGGGTGTGTTCTGCTCTTCCAAAAAACGCTGTTTAGGGGCACAAAAAATAGTTTGCAGTGTGTTATACATATTTGGAGGTGTGTGAAATAAACAATTTCTATATAGTTTTCTCCTACTGTGCTATACTAAAAAAACAACATTTTTTTGAATAGCATTTTCTGCAGTTCTGTAGCTGTGCGATTCAGCGGTTACGTACTGTGGGTGTGTTCTGCTCTTCCAAAAACACCCATTTAGGGCAACATCCTAAATTTGGAAAATATGAGGAGAAGGTCAAAGGGATGTGGTGGCCCCGGTCGTGGTGCTGCTGTTGGAGCTCCTGTTGCAGGGAGAGGACGTGGTGGATCTGTGCCAGATACACGCACAAGTGAAACACCTTCCTCAGGTACGAGTAGGCGACCGAGCCTGCGGCGGTATTTTGTCGCGCCTAATGAGGCTGTACGAATGTTTAGGCCAGGACAAGTACAGGCGATAGTAGATTGGGTTGCTGACAGTGCCTCGGGTTCCTTCACATTGTCTCCCACCCACTCTTCTGATGAAAGATCAGAGTTGGCACCTGAAACCCATGTCCATCAGTCTTTCACCTCACCCCCTTGCAAATCAGCCAAGCAGTCTGAGCCCCAAATCATGCAGCAGTCTCTTCTGCTTTTCGATGACTCTGTTAGCAGGGTTTCCCAGGGCCATCCACCTAGCCCTGCCCCAGAAGTGGAAGAGATTGAGTGCACCGATGCCCAACCACTTATGTTTCATGATGAGTACATGGGAGGACCATCGCAGTACGTCTCGGATGATGACGAAACACAGGTGCCAACTGCTGCTGCTTTCGCAATTGTGCAGACAGACAAGGAGGGCAGGGGTGAAGACTGGGTGGAAGATGATGTGGAGGACGATGAGGTCCTCGACCCCACATGGAATCAACGTTATGCAGGTGACCAGTGTAGTTTGGAGGAAGAGGCGGTGGTCGCACAGAGCCACCAGCACAGCAGAAGAGGGAGCAGGGTGCAAAAGCGGAGCGTCCGTCCCCTAGACAGTATGTCTGCTACTGCCCAACGCAGCAAGGGACCGAGCACACCAAAGCCAAGGTCCAAGGAGTTCCCTAGCGTGGCAGTTCTTCACACAATGTGCTGATGACAAGACACGAGTGGTTTGCAGGCTGTGCAATCAGAGGCTGAAGCGAGGCATAAACGTTCTCAACCTGAGCACAACCTGCATGACCAGGCATCTAAGTGCAAAGCACGAGCTGCAGTGGAGTAGACACCTCAAAAACCAAGAAAGGTCTCTGGCTCCTCCTGCTTCCTCTTCTGCTGCAGTCTCGGCCTCTTCATCCACCTCTGTAGTGACAGTGGCACCTGCCACCCCGCAAACAGAGGATCTGCCAGCAACACTACCACCTGGGTCACCAACCATCTCCACAATGTCCCATGGAAGCGTTCAGCTCTCTGTCTCCCAAACATTGGAGCGGAAGAGGAAGTACCCCCCTAGCCACCCGCGATCCCTGGCCCTGAATGCCAGCATTTCAAAACTCCTGGCCTTTGAAATGCTGTCATTCCGTATGGTGGAGACGCAGAGTTTTAAAAGCCTGATGGCATTGGCTGTCCCACAGTACGTCATGCCAAGCCGCCACTATTTTTCCAGATGAGCCATCCCTTCCCTGCACAACCAAGTGGGGGACAAAATCAGGTGTGCACTGCGCAACGCCATCTGTGGCAAGGTCCACCTAACTACGGATGCGTGGACCAGTAAGCACGGTCAGGGACGTTATATCTCCCTAACAGCACACTGGGTAAATGCAGTGGTGGCTGGGCCTGAGGCAGATAGCAGTTTGGCGCATGTCCTTCCACCACTGAGGATTGCAGGGCGCTTCAGTTTGCCTCCTATTGCTAACTCCTCCTACTCCGCTTCCTCATCCTCTACCGCCTCCTCATCCGGTCAGCGTAACACCTTCACCACCAACTTCAGCACAGCCAGGGGTAAACGACAGCAGGCAGTTTTAAAACTTTCCTGTTTGGCGGAAATACCCCACACCGCGCAGGAGTTGTGGAGGGACATGGAACAACAGACCAATGAGTGGTTGCTGTCAGTGAGCCTCAAGCCCGGCCTGGTGGTGTGCGATAATGGGCGAAATCTCGTAGCAGCTCTGGGCCTATCCGGTTTGACGCACATCCCTTGCCTGGCGCATGTGCTGAACTTGGTGGTCCAGAGGTTCCTTAAAAATTACCCCAATATGCCAGAGCTGCTGCAGAAAGTGCGGGCTGTGTGTGCGCACTTTCGGCGTTCTCACCCTGCTGCTGCTCGCCTGTCAGCGCTGCAGCGTAACTTCGGCCTTCCCGCTCACCGCCTCATATGTGACGTGCCCACAAGGTGGAACTCCACCTTGCACATGCTGGCCAGACTGTGCGAGCAGCAGCAGGCGATAGTGGAGTTTCAGCTGCAGCAATCACGTGTGAGTCGCTCTGCGGAACAGCACCACTTCACCACAAATAACTGGGCCTCCATGCGAGACCTGTGTGCCTTGTTGCGCTGTTTCGAGTACTCCACCAACATGTCCAGTGCCAATGACGCCGTTCTTAGCGTTACTATCCCAGTTCTATGCCTCCTTGAAAAAACGCTTCAGGCGATGATGGAAGAGGATGTGGCACAGGAGGATGAGGAGGAGGAGGAGGAAGCGGGATCATTTCAAAGGCTTTCAGGGCAGTCTTTCACAAGTGGCTACGAGGGTGGGTTCCTGCACCATCAAACGCCAGGTACACAATTGTCCGGCAGAAAGGGCACAGTTCTGGAGGATGACGAGGTGGAGGAGGAGATGGAGGAGGAGGAGGAGGAGGAGCCATTTTCACAGCAGGGTGGCACCCAGACCAGCTCGTTGCCATCACTGGTGCGTGGCTGGGGGGATACAGAGGACACAGACGATACACCTCCCACAGAGGACAGCTTTTCTTTGCCTCTGGGCAGCCTGGCACACATGAGCGATTACATGCTGCAGTGTTTGATTGTGTCTGGCCCATACTGCGAAGGCGCAGCGCTTGCACAGTACAGAGGACAAGGAGATTCACAAAATCTCCGAAGATGAACGGCGCCTGCGCTGTGAGTGCAGGTTCAAGCCCCACCATCCAAGTGGACATACGGTAGCACATAGTAACAGGGCCCCTCACAGGCTCGGTTCAATCGCCACGCTTCGGGCACGGCCTCACTTGGCTCGGCTTGAACCACGGATGGTGTGGCCTTCACCTGAACTCACCACGCAGGCGCCGTTCGTCTTGGGAGATTTTCGAAATCCCCTTGTCCTACATACTGAGCAAGCGCAGTACAGGGTGGACACTATTTGACGGGGGACAGAATTCGACACATCACCGGCCTTACCCAGCCATTGTTGTATTTTTGAACCAGTGTTGGCTACCTCGTCCTCCTCCACCGCCGCTTCCACCTACACAGCCACATCCACTGCCACCTCAACCTCCTACTCCATATGGACCTCGTCCTCCTAGGTCAAGATTATAATTTGTATTTTATTTTTTTGTAGCGCACAGATCCTTTCCCCCTTACCTGCCTTTATGTTGTTGGCTCCTCGCAGGAGGGAGAAAGGCACACAGCACTACCAGCCCGTACCCTCCTATATAAAGAGGTTGATCGGTGTACTTGACGGGCCGTGTCCACAGCCGGAGTCAAAACTCCTCCAGAGGATGATTCTCACCTCTACTGTAGGTAGAGGCAAGTCCTTTAATTCCCAGTAAAGTCAATGTCCACACCAGATGAAATTACAACTCTTATTCTCTCATGGCAAAATAAACTCTACTCGGATAGAAAAGGTTAGAGCAAAGAAACAGGACAGCTTAAGGTGTGGAGGAGGTCCAGGCACAAACGTAGCACATTCACTTCACTGCTTAGGTTTCTCAAACAGTTTTAGGTGCACGGTCTCTGCCACAGACCTTGAGGTTGGTTTCTGCCACAGACCAGGTGTACAAGGCCCCTGCCACGGACCTGGATAACTTTGGTCTCTGCCACAGACCAGGGTGTATAAGGCCCCTGCCACGGGCCGGGTGAATAAGGCCTCTGATACAGTCAAGATGACCTTGAGCTTCTCCTTCTACGAACCTAGCCCATATCAAGGGGAAGACATCTCTCCAGGGAGTCAACAGACCCTTCCTTCACCGTGACTCCCGCATCGGTCCATCAGAATGATCCTCCCTTCCCTGGAACATGGTCCCCTACACGAGGTGGCACCCTAAGACTCCTCGACCCTTAGCGGACTCCAGACGAAGGCTCTGGACTCCAGGCTTTACTCCCACACCTAGGCCTCCATACCCAGGGCAGCAGGAACTCCAGGATAGTACCTCACCCCGGGCTAAAGGTACCCGAGATGGAACAGGAACACATGCACCCAGGCTGAAGGCACCTGGGCGTGGACTCCACTGGACATCAGCCCCCAGGCCAAAGGTCTGCCCCTTTTATATGCTCTCCCGGCATGCACAGCAGGTTCCCCGCCCCGCTGTACTACTGCCAAGACACAAAAGGCACAGCACTGTATCGGCGGTTCAACCCTAGCCTACCATGGCAGCGCCACCTGTAGGCTGCAGGGAACTGCACACCAATACTGTCCCCCGAGGACAAAATGGTCCATGAATCCTACAGAATTAGGGTGTTTGAGCCTATTTACCACTCAAACACTTCCCTTAAATTTAGCACCCCGCTACATTTTTATTTCAAAGTATTTTATTTTCCCACTAGCTTATCCATTAAATTGAATAATTTATTCCAGAAAGGGCGTATTCTGGGGCATTCCCACCATATGTGTGGCATCGTGCCGTTGAGTTTCTGAGGTTCTTAATGACTTCCCGTACCTCTTCTGCTGAAAAGGGGGCCTCCAGCATATTTTTTTATTTTTTTTATGTTATTTTAAGTTATTTCCCTATCCACATTTGTTTGCAGAGCACTTGCCATGCTCTTAACAACATTTTGCTGCCATTTGCAGCCCTCTAGCCCTTTCCATTACTTTTTTAGAGCCTTTTTAGTCCTTAGAAGTCCGGGTCCCCATTGACTTCAATGGGGTTCGGGTTCAGGTCCGGGTTCGGGTTAAAGTTCGGTCCCGAACCCGAACTTTTTTCCGAAGTTCGGCCGAACCTGTCGAACCCGAATATCCAGGTGTCCGCTCAACTCTAGTGATCAGGGATGAGCCGAACACCCCCCTGTTCGGTTCGCACCAGAACAGACAGAATGTTCGCGCAAACTTTAGAACCCTATTAAATACAATGGACTCGAACGTTCGAAATCTAAAGTGCTAATTATAAAGTCTAATATGCAAGTTATTGTCCTAAAAAGTGTTTGGGGACCTGAGTCCTGCCCCAGGGGACATGTATCAATGCAAAAAAAGGTTTAAAAAATAGACGTTTTTATGGGAGCGGTGATTTTAACCTCCCTAGCGGTAATCCCGAGCGTGACTCGGGGTTGTTTTTTTATGCTAGGATCGGTAACCCCGAGTCACGCTCGGGGTAGACATTGCAGAGCCCACAGCGGAGTTTCCTTACCTTCTCCTGGCGATCCAGCGATGATGTCCTCTGCTGTGATCGCCAGCGAGATCTCCGGCGAGTGTCGGCACTTTCGACCCCATCTGACTTCCTAGTTCCGTTCCCTGCGAGCCGCAGCGGCGCATGTGAGCGGAACTGGGCGCCAAATTCAAAAAGGTAAACACATAGTATACATACAGTACACTGTAATCTTACTGATTACAGTACTGTATGTAATAATTACACACACCCTTTGTCCCTAGTGGTCTGTCCAGTGCCCTGCATGCACTTTTATATAATAAAAACTGTTCTTTCTGCCTGGAAACTGGAGATTGTCCATAGCAACCAAAAAGTGTCCCTTTATGTCAAAAGTGGTTTTAGACCAGCTAGAAAACAGCGATAATAAATTAGAATCACTCGCAGAATTGAGCGATAGCGATTTGTGGGGAAATTCGTCATCAAACACTAAATCTAATGACAGCGACAATTCTGCAACTGAGCAAATTTCAGTGTTTTTGATTTGATTACATTATTGAATAATTTTATTATAATTAGATTACTATTTTTTATAATTATTTATAGTTATTTATTATATTATAATTTATGATTTTGTGTTTCAAACTTTATCATACCCGGGATGTCTACTAGACTCTGGTTTGCTCAGGTTTAAGTAAGTAATTACTAAGAATTGCAGGCCTATAATACATAACACCAAATTTCCATGCAAAATAATTGTACCGCTTTTGGTACATAATTCCAGAAAGAATCATACCGCCAGGGAGGTTAATAATGCTTAAAATGAAAAAATAAAAGTGAAATATTCCTTTAAATTTCGTACCTGGGGGGTGTGTATGATATGCATGTAAAGTGGCGCACGTTTCCCGTGCTTAGAACTGTCCCTGCACAAAGTGTCATTTTTGAAGGAAAAAAAGTCATTTAAAACTCACTCGCGGCTATTAATGAATTGTCGGCTGTTATCAATACATACAAAAGTCATTGATAAAAAAAAAAAAGCGTGGGGGTTCCCCCAAATTCAATTACTAGGCCCTTTAGGTCTGGAATGGATATTAAGGGGAACCCCGCCGCAAATTTAAAAAAAAATGCCGTGGGGTTCCCCCTAAATATCCATACCAGGCCCTTGAGATCTGGCATGGATTTTAAGGGGAACTCCACCCCAAATAAAAAAAAATGGCGTGGAGTCCCCCCAAAAATCCATACCAGACCCTTATCTGAGCACGCAACCTGGCCGGCCACAGGGGAAGAGGGGGGGACGAGAGAGCGCCCCCCTCCCTCCCTCCTGAACCGTACCAGGCCCACAACCCTTGCCCAGTGGTTGTGGGGGTCTGCGGGCTGGGGGCTTATCGGAATCTGGAAGACCCCTTTAACAAGATCCCACCCCCCTATGTGAATTGGTAAGGGGTACATTGTACCCCTACCATTTCACAAAGAAAGTGTCAAAAAATTTAAATAAAAACACACACACCTTGAAAAAGTCCTTTATTAAAAAATAAAAAAATAATAAAAAATAAAAAACATTCCAGCGATGAAATCCAGTGTCCCGCGGCGATCCCGATGTCCAGCGCTGTCCGTCATTGGTTGTGCCTGTGCGGACCTGATGGGGAACTTCCTCCGCTGTGTTTTAAATGTATAGACCCACCCCTTCTAAAGTTCCCCATCAGGTCCGCTCAGCGGACCAGATGCGGAACGAGAGAAGGGGCGGGTCTATTCATGTATTACACAGCGAACGAAGTTCCCCATCAGGTCCGCCCCCTCGGTATGTCCGACCCTGCCTACGTCATTGGCCTGAGCGGGGAACTTCCTTCACTGTGTAATTTAAATTTACACACGCCATTTTTTTTTTCATTTGCGGCGGGGTTCCCCTTAATATCATTCCAGACCTAAAGGGCCTGGTAATTGAATTTGGGGGAACCCCCACGCTTTTTTTTTTTATCAATGACTTTTCTATGTATTGATAAAAGCCGACAATTCATTATAGCCGCGAGTGAGTTTTAAATGACTTTTTTTCCTTCAAAAATGACACTTTGTGCAGGGACAGTTCTAAGCACGGGAAACATGCGCCACTTTACATGCATATCATACACACCCCCCAGGTACGAAATTTAAAGGAATATTTCACTTTTATTGTTTCATTTTAAGCATTATTAAAATCACTGCTCCTAAAAAAACGTCCGTTTTTAAAACTTTTTTTTGCATTGATACATGTCCCCTGGGGCAGGACCCAGGTCCCCAAACACTTTTTAGGACAATAACTTGCATATAAGCCTTTATAATTAGCACTTTAGATTTCTCCCATAGACTTTTCGAATTTGCCGCGAACACCCCAAATTGTTCGTTGTTCGGCGAACGGGCGAACAGGCAATGTTCGAGTCGAACATGAGTTCGACTCGAACTCGAAGCTCATCCCTAATGGTGATTGACATAGGGATCTCTGGATACATAGTTATGGTTTAGCAATCACCTCTTTCTATTTGCTTAAATTGTGTTGTATTTAGTGTATATAGCAGTTGTACTAAAAGATGAATGTAACACAATCCACACCAGCTAAACAGACTGTTTGGCACGAGAGCTTAGTATTCCTAACTACAGTAAAGCTTGGGTTATATTTACAGATGTTATTATGTTAGAAATCTAGTTTGCATGTGGCATGTGAAAACAATAATGCCCCATACACACGATCGTTTTTCATGCCGTTAAAAATGCCATTTTTAAAAATGGGCATTAAAACCGATCGTGTGTATGCTCCAGAGCGTTTTTTTTAACGACGTGAAAAACGATGGTGTGTATGCTTTGACGAGGTGAAAAAAAACGTGCATGCTCAGAATCAAGTATGAGACGGGAGCGCACGTTCTGGTAAAACTAGCATTTGTAATGGAGATAGCACATTCGTCACGCTGTAACGGACTGAAAAGCAGGAGGCTGAAAAGCGCAAATCGTCGCTCAACAAACTTTACTAACATGAAGGGTGGCACCATCCGAACGGAACTTCCCCTTTATAGTGCCGTCGTACGTGTTGTACGTCACTGCGCTCTGCTTGAACGTTTTTTTTAAATGATCGTGTGTACGCAAGACAGGCTTGAGAGGAAACATGAAAAAAACGACGAGAAATACGTCGGTTTAAAAAATGGCATGAAAAACGATTGTGTGTACGCCGCATAAGGCTCTTCTTGAGATTGACAATAACATGGAACATAGAGAAATTGCTGCAAGCACCATGTTTATTCTGAAAGACTCCATGCTATGATGTGTTGCTTGTTTTTGCAGTTCTTCACTGAAATTATACTTGTGTATATGAAGTAAAGTAATAACAACAAACCTCATAGCTGTTATAAAAACCAGACTGCAAAATGTCAAAGCGCTTTATCAGATTGTGCCCTTAAAAACAAATTCCAAACAGCATGAGTAGAGGAGGAATAAGTGCAAGGTGGTCTAGACATGCAAGATACAGTATAATGACAAGCCATCTGAAACTAGCCTTTTTAAAACTGCTGAGCAAACACGCTTGGAGTTATAAGGTTTCATTTTTTTTTTCCAGTTGGATGACCTTCTCTTTTCTCAGAGGATATTTTTTTTAACAGCAAGAAAACAGAACATTTTGACAATTGGAGTTGGAGAAAAGTTTATTGAATATAAAGCAGAACTCTTACTAGCAGTCAAAAACAAAACTGAATTGCATATTACTGAACTGTCTTACTTGCCAAAATATATTTCATTCTGTTTGTCTACGTTTATGATACACCAAGATACTGCTTAACTGGAGAGATGACACAAGGTGAGATGAGTTAATCAATGTGTTTGAGTTAACCACTTAAGCCCCGGACCATTTGGTAGCTAGAGGACCAGGGGTGATTTCAGAATTTTGCACTGCGCTGCTTTAACTGTAAATTGTGCGGACATGCAATGTTGTACCCAAACGAAATTTGCGTGCTTTTCTTCCCACAAATAGAGCTTTCTTTTAATGGTATTTGATTGCCTCTGCGATTTTAATTTTTTGCGATATAAACAGAAATAGACCGAAAATTTTGAAAAAAAATGATATTTTCTACTTTTTGTTATAAGAAAAATCGAATAAACTCAATTTTAGTCATATATTTAGGCCAAAATGTATTCAGCCACATGTCTTTAGTAAAAAAAATGTCAATAAGCGTATATTTATTGGTGAGTGCAAAAGTTATAGCGTCTACAAACTAGGGTACATTTTCTGGAATTTACACAGCTTTTAGTTTATGACTGCCTATCTCATTTCTTGAGGTGCTAAAATGGCAGGGCAGTACAAACCCCCCCCCCCAAATGACCCCATTTTGGAAAGTAGACATCCCAAGGAAATTGCTGAGAGGCATGTTGAGCCCATTGAATATTTTTTTTTTGTCTCAAGTGATTGAATAATGACTAAAAAAAAAAAAAAAAAATTACAAAAAGTTGTCACTAAATGATATATTGCTCACACATGCCATGGTTATATGTGGAATTGCACCCCAAAATACATTTTGCTGCTTCTCCTGAGTACGGGGATACCACATGTGTGGGACTTTTTGGGAGCCTAGCCGCGTACGGGCCCCCGGAAACCAAGCACCGCCTTCAGGATTTCTAAGGGCGCAAATTTTTGATTTCACTCCTCACTACCTATCACAGTTTTGAAGGCCATAAAATGCCAAAATAGCACAAAACCCCCCCAAATGACCCCATTTTAGAAAGTAGACACCCCAAGGAAATTGCTGAGAGGCCTGTTGAGCCTATTGAATATTTTTTTTTTGTCCCAAGTGATTGAATAATGACAAAAAAAATTAAAATTACAAAAAGTTGTCACTAAATGATATATTGCTCACACATGCCATGGTTATATGTGGAATTACACCCCAAAATACATTTTGCTGCTTCTCCTGAGTATGGGGATACCACATGTGTGGGACTTTTTAGGAGCCTAGCCGCGTACGGGACCCCGAAAACCAAGCACCTAGTGATGAGCCGAACACCCCCGGGTTCGGTTCGCACCAGAACCCGCGAACGGACCGAAAGTTCGCACGAACATTAGAACCCTATTAAATACAATGGATGCGAACGTTCGGATTCTAAAGTGCTAATTATAACGACTATTATCCATGTTATTGTCCTAAACAGAGTTTGGGAACCCGGGTTCTGCACCAGGGGACATGTATCAATGCAAAAAGAAGTTTTAAAAACTGACGTTTTCCGGGAGCAGTCATTTTAATGATGCATAAAGTGAAAAAAAAAAAGGTCAAATATTCCTTTAAATATTGTACCTGGGGGGTGTCTAAAGTATGCCTGTGAAGTCCCACGTGTTTCCCGTGTTTAGAACTGTCCCTGCACAAAATAAAATTTCTAAAGGAAAAAAAAGCCATTTAAAACTGCTTGCGGCTTTAATGTAATGTCTGGTCCCGGTAATATGGATGAAAATCTTTAAGAAAAATGGCATAGCTACCCCATCAACCCCCCCCCCCTACCCCAGCCCATTACCAGCCCCTTTGGGTCTTGTATGGATATTAAGGGGAACCCCGCACACAAAATAAAAAAGGCCCTATATACTCTGAACAGCCGTATACAGGCGGTGCATACAAGACAGGGACTGTAGGTTTGTTCTTATGTAGAATCTGTTTGTAATTTTGAACAGCTACATTGTTTAAGTGTAGCTCCAGCCCAAATACCTATTTTTAAGCTTTTTGGAAAACATAGGGAAGGGTTATCACCCCTGTAACATTTGTTTTGCTGTCTGTGCCCCTGTTCAGAACATTTCACCTCACTTTGCGTCCCAATGACAACTGTTTTTGAAATGTGGTGTTTTTATTGAAACAAGGATTGGTGATAAAGCATCAGTAGAGAGGAGACACCTTTCTTCCATATTAATTCTTACAGGAGAGAATTTTTCTTCCACGGGGTAGATTTCCTCTCACTTCCTGTTGTCTTCTTCCGTTTGCAAGTAGTAGTCGTTTGTAAGTTGGATGTTTGAAAGTAGGGACCTGCCGTATATACTCTGCAGAAATTGGCCCCTTAGGTGTTGGTGTTGGCACAACACTGTAAGCACTCACAGTTACTCTTGGTGGGTGCTGGAACGCCCTGCTGTCAACTATTATATCAGAAATTGTAATAACATATAATTGTTGAACAGTGGTAGTAAATATTGGGCCTTTGATGGTGGTGCTGGTGCCACAACACTGTAAGGCCTGACAGTTACTCTTTGTGGGCGCAGCAATGGGCCCTGCTGTGAATTATTAGATCAATAATTATAATTGCATGCCCCTGTTGAACAGGGGCTGAAAAATTGGGCCTTTGGTGGTGGTGGTGGTGGTGGTGGTGTTGACACAACACTGTAAGGCCTGACAGTTACTCTTGGTGGGCGCAGCAATGGGCCCTGCTGTGAATTATTAGATCAATAATTATAATTGCATGCCCCTGTTGAACAGGGGCTGAAAAATTGGGCCTTAGGCACTGGTGGCTCAACACTGCAACCCCTCACAGATACTGTACTTGGAGCACAGCAATGAGGCCTGTTGCAAAGTATTGCATCAAAAATTGTAATTACACGCCCCTGTTAAACAGGGGCTGAAAAATTGGGCCTTAGCCACTGGTGGGGGCACCCATAAACCAAAATGATCTTCCAAGCTATCATCATTAATCGGATCATTGAGGAGGAGGAGGAGGATAGCCAGTCAACATAACAGCACAGGCACTCAGCATCAGCATCAGTCTTGAAGGGATGTGACATTTTAAAATCAATTAGTCTGTTATATCAGCATCAGGTGTGTGGTAGCTGGTGGTGATCCAAGACTGGTTCATCTTGATGAAAGTCAGTCGATCAACCGAGTCGGTGGACAGGCGCACCCTGTGATCCGTGACAAATCCTTCAGCAGCACTGAATGTGCGTTCTGAAAGAACGCTGGATGCAGGACAGGCCAGTAGCTCAATTGCATACTGTGCAAGCTCTGGCCAGTGATCCATCCTCAAGACCCAGTAAGCCAGAGGATTTTCGGTGGGGAAGGTGTCCAAGTCTGACCTTGCCCCTAGGTATTCCTGCACCATGTATATCAGACGCTGGCGATGGTTGCTGGAACCGATCATACTTTGGGGCTGCGGACTAAAGAATTGTCTGAACGCATCGGTCAGACGGTCACCTTCCCCACCGCTCCTTCTACGACTGCCCGAAGCCTCAGCAACTCGTTGTCCAGGACCAGGAGTTTGTAACCTCCCAGTCTCTGGGAACGCGTTGCACAGACCTTTCTGCAAGGCCTCCCGGAGTTGTCTCATCCTCTGCTCCCTCTGCGACGGTAAGATAAGGTCCGCAACCTTACCCTTGTACCGTGGATCAAGGGGAGTGGCCAGCCAGTAATGGTCCCTCTCCTTGATCCGAAGAATACGAGGATCCTTCCGCAGACTTTGCAGGATCAGGGAGGCCATGCAGCGTAGGTTAGCTGAGGCATTCAGTCCGGAGTCCTCTGGGTCACTAAGGACGACATGATCCGCAGCCACCTCCTCCCAGCCACGTACAAGTCCACTGGTTTCTTGGGACTGTAAATCATCCCTAAAAGACTGCTGCTGATGATGCTGAGTGCCAGCCTCCACCTCCATGCTGACACAATCCTCCTCCTCCTCCTCCTCCTCCTCTTCCTGTGCGATGGGTGGGACAGAAGGAACACTGTCTGGGTAAAGGGGGCCTTGAGAGGCAAGGAAGTCCTCCTCTTCCTGCCTCTGTTCTGCCTCAAGTGCCCTGTCCATTATTCCACGCAGCGTGTGCTCCAACAGGTGGACAAGAGGTACAGTGTCACTGATGCATGCACTGTCACTGCTCACCATCCTCGTGGCCTCCTCAAATGGTGCCAGGACAGTGCATGCATCCCTGATCATGCCCCACTGGCGTGGTGAAAAAAACCCGAGCTCCCCTGACCCTGTCCTGGTGCCGTAGTCGCACAGGTACTCATTGATGGCCCTCTGCTGCATGTGCAGCCGCTGCAGCATGGCCAACGTTGAGTTCCACCTGGTGGGCATGTCACATATAAGGCGGTTCTTGGGCAGGTTCAACTCCTTTTGCAGCTCAGCCAGGCGAGCACTGGCATTATAAGATCTGCGGAAATGCACACAGACTTTCCTGGCCTGCCTCAGGACATCCTGTAAGCCCGGGTACCTGCCCAAGAACCGCTGCACCACCAGGTTAAGGACGTGAGCCACACAGGGCACATGGGTCAGTTGTCCCTGTCGGAGGGCGGAGAGGAGGTTGGTGCCATTGTCGCAAACCACCATTCCTGGCTTAAGCTGGCGTGGCGTCAACCACCTCTCGGCCTGCCCCTGCAGAGCAGACAGGACCTCTGCCCCAGTGTGGCTCCTGTCCCCCAAACACACCAGCGCAAGCACGGCATGGCATCTTTTTGCTTGCGTACTTGCGTAGCCCCTTGAACGCCTACGGAGCACCGCTGGTTCCGAGGACAAAGCACAGGAAGAGGCCATGGAGGAAGAAGAAGAGCAGGGGGTGGAGGAGAGAGGTGTGTCACAACCAGTAGTAGCATTTTGGAGGCGTGGAGGTGGAACAACCTCCAACACTACTGCACCTTGTCCTGCATCCTTCCCAGCTGCCAAAAGAGTGACCCAATGGGCCGTGAAAGAAAGGTAACGTCCCTGTCCATGCCTGCTGGACCATGAGTCAGCGGTAATATGCACCTTACCGCTGACCGCCCTGTCCAGCGAGGCCAAGACATTGCCTTCCACATGCCTGTAGAGAGCCAGAATCGCCTTCCGTGAGAAAAAGTGGCGTTTGGGAACCTGCCACTGAGGAACCGCACATTGCACAAACTCACGGAAGGGGGCCGAGTCTACCAACTGAAAAGGCAGCAGTTGAAGCGCTAGCAATTTAGCCAAGCTAGCATTCAACCGCTGGGCATGTGGATGGCTGGGAGTGAACTTCTTTCGACGGTCCAGCAGCTGGGACAGGGAAATTTGCCTGCTAGAATCGGACGTCGGTGTACTGCTAGCAGAGTGGCCGCAAGTACTTGGCTGTGACACACCTAATTCTACACCTTCATTCCTCTCAGTGCAGGTTTCAGAGAGGACTGAAGGTATAGTGGGGTTGGAGATCCCAGCTGATGCGGTGCAAGGAGAGGTCCGCTTTGTTCTTTGGTGTGGGTCTTTAAGGTAGGCTTGCCAATGAGCTGCATGGCAGGTCAACATATGTCTGATCAAGCATGTGGTGCCCAAGCGGCTGATGTTTTGGCCACGTGATATACGCTTGAGACATATGTTGCAAACAGCAGCTGTGCGATCTGATGCACTCGCCTCAAAAAAGGCCCACACCAAAGAACTTTTTGAATGACGGGCAGAGGCAGTGCCCTGCACAGGCGGAGCTCTGCGGTGTGATTCCGTCGGTGTGCTGCCCATACACTGGCCACCCAAGGGCATCCTGCCTCGTTGGAGATGTGCCTCCTCCTCATCCTCCTCCTCCTCCTCTCTCCTATTAGGCACCCACGTGGAGTCAGTGACCTCATCATCCCCTCCCTCCTCATCACTGGAGCCAATCTGGCAGTATGCTGCAGCTGCTGGAGCATGACTATCAGATTGGTGTCCTTCTTGAGCATCCCCTCTCTCTGCTCTCACGCTACTGCCTTCCTCTATCTGGGTATCATCATCAGATCCTTCGAAACGCTGGGCATCCTCCTGGAGCATGTACCCAACACTGTGCTCAAACAGTTCGGGGGACTCCTCAGGAGGAGGACATGGTGGGTCTAGGGAAGGATTGACTAATGAAGATAATGATACCAGAGAAGAGGACGCTTTGGCAGCTGCTTTGCCAGTACCCTGAGCCTGGGTGAGAGAGGATGAGGAGGATGAGGTGGGCTTGGTCATCCACTCTACCAAGTCTTCAGCATGATGTGGCTCAACATGTCCAGCTGCCGAAAAGAAGGACAAGCGTGTCCCATGGCCATGTGCTGATGACAATGCACCGCGTCCACGACCAGCACTGTTGCCCCCAGACACAGAGCTTGCTTGCCCTCTTGTTTTGCCTCCTGACTGTCTGCCTCTCCTTGTTTGCCTTCCAGACATTTTAATGGATGGCCTGCAGGGAGATGGGAAAAACAGCAATAAGGGCTACCTTCAGGTGTATACTGTGCAGGAGGCTTAGCAACAATGACACTGACACTGTCCCCTGCCTATCCTTCTCTGTCCCTAAACACAAGGATTTCAAATATGGTTCAGCAAGATTGGTTTAGCACAGAATAGCACACTGATAGTTTCCCTCACTGTCCTTCTCTGTCCCTACAAACAAGATTTAGCACAGAATAGCACACTGATAGTTTCCACGAGTGTCCTTCTCTGTCCCTAAACTCAAGGATTTCAAATATGGTTCAGCAAGATTGGTTTAGCACAGAATAGCACACTGATAGTTTCCCTCACTGTCCTTCTCTGTCCCTACAAACAAGATTTAGCACAGAATAGCACACAGATAGTTTCCACGAGTGTCCTTCTCTGTCCCTAAACTCAAGGATTTCAAATATGGTTCAGCAAGATTGGTTTAGAACAGAATAGCACACTGACAGTTTCCCTCACTGTCCTTCTCTGTCCCTACAAACAAGATTTAGCACAGAATAGCACACTGATAGTTTCCACGAGTGTCCTTCTCTGTCCCTAAACCCAAGGATTTCAAATATGGTTCAGCAAGATTGGTTTAGAACAGAATAGCACACTGACAGTTTCCCTCACTGTCCTTCTCTGTCCCTACAAACAAGGATTAGCACAGAATAGCACACTGATAGTTTCCACGAGTGTCCTTCTCTGTCCCTAAACTCAAGGATTTCAAATATGGTTCAGCAAGATTGGTTTAGAACAGAATAGCACACTGACAGTTTCCCTCACTGTACCTCTCTGTCCCTAAACTCAAGGATTTCAAATATGGTTCAGCAAGATTGGTTTAGAACAGAATAGCACACTGACAGTTTCCCTCACTGTCCTTCTCTGTCCCTACAAACAAGATTTAGCACAGAATAGCACACTGATAGTTTCCACGAGTGTCCTTCTCTGTCCCTAAACTCAAGGATTTCAAATATGGTTCAGAAAGATTGGTTTAGAACAGAATAGCACACTGACAGTTTCCCTCACTGTCCTTCTCTGTCCCTACAAACAAGGATTAGCACAGAATAGCACACTGATAGTTTCCACGAGTGTCCTTCTCTGTCCCTAAACTCAAGGATTTCAAATATGGTTCAGCAAGATTGGTTTAGAACAGAATAGCACACTGACAGTTTCCCTCACTGTCCTTCTCTGTCCCTACAAACAAGATTTAGCACAGAATAGCACACTGATAGTTTCCACGAGTGTCCTTCTCTGTCCCTAAACTCAAGGATTTCAAATATGGTTCAGCAAGATTGGTTTAGAACAGAATAGCACACTGACACTTTCCCTCACTGTACGTCTCTGTCCCTAAACTCAAGGATTTCAAATATGGTTCAGCAAGATTGGTTTAGAACAGAATAGCACACTGACAGTTTCCCTCACTGTCCTTCTCTGTCCCTACAAACAAGATTTAGCACAGAATAGCACACTGATAGTTTCCACGAGTGTCCTTCTCTGTCCCTAAACTCAAGGATTTCAAATATGGTTCAGAAAGATTGGTTTAGAACAGAATAGCACACTGACAGTTTCCCTCACTGTCCTTCTCTGTCCCTACAAACAAGGATTAGCACAGAATAGCACACTGATAGTTTCCACGAGTGTCCTTCTCTGTCCCTAAACTCAAGGATTTCAAATATGGTTCAGCAAGATTGGTTTAGAACAGAATAGCACACTGACAGTTTCCCTCACTGTCCTTCTCTGTCCCTACAAACAAGATTTAGCACAGAATAGCACACTGATAGTTTCCACGAGTGTCCTTCTCTGTCCCTAAACTCAAGGATTTCAAATATGGTTCAGCAAGATTGGTTTAGAACAGAATAGCACACTGACACTTTCCCTCACTGTACCTCTCTGTCCCTAAACTCAAGGATTTCAAATATGGTTCAGCAATATTGGTTTAGAACAGAATAGCACACTGACAGTTTCCCTCACTGTCCTTCTCTGTCCCTACAAACAAGATTTAGCACAGAATAGCACACTGATAGTTTCCACGAGTGTCCTTCTCTGTCCCTAAACTCAAGGATTTCAAATATGGTTCAGAAAGATTGGTTTAGAACAGAATAGCACACTGACAGTTTCCCTCACTGTCCTTCTCTGTCCCTACAAACAAGGATTAGCACAGAATAGCAAACTGATAGTTTCCACGAGTGTCCTTCTCTGTCCCTAAACTCAAGGATTTCAAATATGGTTCAGCAAGATTGGTTTAGAACAGAATAGCACACTGACAGTTTCCCTCACTGTCCTTCTCTGTCCCTACAAACAAGATTTAGCACAGAATAGCACACTGATAGTTTCCACGAGTGTCCTTCTCTGTCCCTAAACTCAAGGATTTCAAATATGGTTCAGCAAGATTGGTTTATAACAGAATAGCACACTGACACTTTCCCTCACTGTACCTCTCTGTCCCTAAACTCAAGGATTTCAAATATGGTTCAGCAAGATTGGTTTAGAACAGAATAGCACACTGACAGTTTCCCTCACTGTCCTTCTCTGTCCCTACAAACAAGATTTAGCACAGAATAGCACACTGATAGTTTCCACGAGTGTCTTTCTCTGTCCCTAAACTCAAGGATTTCAAATATGGTTCAGCAAGATTGGTTTAGAACAGAATAGCACACTGACACTTTCCCTCACTGTACCTCTCTGTCCCTAAACTCAAGGATTTCAAATATGGTTCAGCAAGATTGGTTTAGAACAGAATAGCACACTGACAGTTTCCCTCACTGTCCTTCTCTGTCCCTACAAACAAGATTTGGCACAGAATAGCACACTGATAGTTTCCACGAGTGTCCTTCTCTGTCCCTAAACTCAAGGATTTCAAATATGGTTCAGAAAGATTGGTTTAGAACAGAATAGCACACTGACAGTTTCCCTCACTGTCCTTCTATGTCCCTACAAACAAGGATTAGCACAGAATAGCACACTGATAGTTTCCACGAGTGTCCTTCTCTGTCCCTAAACTCAAGGATTTCAAATATGGTTCAGCAAGATTGGTTTAGAACAGAATAGCACACTGACAGTTTCCCTCACTGTCCTTCTCTGTCCCTACAAACAAGATTTAGCACAGAATAGCACACTGATAGTTTCCACGAGTGTCCTTCTCTGTCCCTAAACTCAAGGATTTCAAATATGGTTCAGCAAGATTGGTTTAGAACAGAATAGCACACTGACACTTTCCCTCACTGTACGCCTCTGTCCCTAAACTCAAGGATTTCAAATATGGTTCAGCAAGATTGGTTTAGAACAGAATAGCACACTGACAGTTTCCCTCACTGTCCTTCTCTGTCCCTACAAACAAGATTTAGCACAGAATAGCACACTGATAGTTTCCACGAGTGTCCTTCTCTGTCCCTAAACTCAAGGATTTCAAATATGGTTCAGAAAGATTGGTTTAGAACAGAATAGCACACTGACAGTTTCCCTCACTGTCCTTCTCTGTCCCTACAAACAAGGATTAGCACAGAATAGCACACTGATAGTTTCCACGAGTGTCCTTCTCTGTCCCTAAACTCAAGGATTTCAAATATGGTTCAGCAAGATTGGTTTAGAACAGAATAGCACACTGACAGTTTCCCTCACTGTCCTTCTCTGTCCCTACAAACAAGATTTAGCACAGAATAGCACACTGATAGTTTCCACGAGTGTCCTTCTCTGTCCCTAAACTCAAGGATTTCAAATATGGTTCAGCAAGATTGGTTTAGAACAGAATAGCACACTGACACTTTCCCTCACTGTACCTCTCTGTCCCTAAACTCAAGGATTTCAAATATGGTTCAGCAAGATTGGTTTAGAACAGAATAGCACACTGACAGTTTCCCTCACTGTCCTTCTCTGTCCCTACAAACAAGATTTAGCACAGAATAGCACACTGATAGTTTCCACGAGTGTCCTTCTCTGTCCCTAAACTCAAGGATTTCAAATATGGTTCAGAAAGATTGGTTTAGAACAGAATAGCACACTGACAGTTTCCCTCACTGTCCTTCTCTGTCCCTACAAACAAGGATTAGCACAGAATAGCAAACTGATAGTTTCCACGAGTGTCCTTCTCTGTCCCTAAACTCAAGGATTTCAAATATGGTTCAGCAAGATTGGTTTAGAACAGAATAGCACACTGACAGTTTCCCTCACTGTCCTTCTCTGTCCCTACAAACAAGATTTAGCACAGAATAGCACACTGATAGTTTCCACGAGTGTCCTTCTCTGTCCCTAAACTCAAGGATTTCAAATATGGTTCAGCAAGATTGGTTTATAACAGAATAGCACACTGACACTTTCCCTCACTGTACCTCTCTGTCCCTAAACTCAAGGATTTCAAATATGGTTCAGCAAGATTGGTTTAGAACAGAATAGCACACTGACAGTTTCCCTCACTGTCCTTCTCTGTCCCTACAAACAAGATTTAGCACAGGATAGCACACTGATAGTTTCCACAAGTGTCTTTCTCTGTCCCTAAACTCAAGGATTTCAAATATGGTTCAGCAAGATTGGTTTAGAACAGAATAGCACACTGACACTTTCCCTCACTGTACCTCTCTGTCCCTAAACTCAAGGATTTCAAATATGGTTCAGCAAGATTGGTTTAGAACAGAATAGCACACTGACAGTTTCCCTCACTGTCCTTCTCTGTCCCTACAAACAAGATTTAGCACAGAATAGCACACTGATAGTTTCCACGAGTGTCCTTCTCTGTCCCTAAACTCAAGGATTTCAAATATGGTTCAGCAAGATTGGTTTAGCACAGAATAGCACACTGATAGTTTCCCTCACTGTCCTTCTCTGTCCCTACAAACAAGATTTAGCACAGAATAGCACACTGATAGTTTCCACGAGTGTCCTTCTCTGTCCCTAAACTCAAGGATTTCAAATATGGTTCAGCAAGATTGGTTTAGAACAGAATAGCACACTGACAGTTTCCCTCACTGTCCTTCTCTGTCCCTACAAACAAGATTTAGCACAGAATAGCACACTGATAGTTTCCACGAGTGTCCTTCTCTGTCCCTAAACTCAAGGATTTCAAATATGGTTCAGAAAGATTGGTTTAGAACAGAATAGCACACTGACAGTTTCCCTCACTGTCCTTCTCTGTCCCTACAAACAAGGATTAGCACAGAATAGCAAACTGATAGTTTCCACGAGTGTCCTTCTCTGTCCCTAAACTCAAGGATTTCAAATATGGTTCAGCAAGATTGGTTTAGAACAGAATAGCACACTGACAGTTTCCCTCACTGTCCTTCTCTGTCCCTACAAACAAGATTTAGCACAGAATAGCACACTGATAGTTTCCACGAGTGTCCTTCTCTGTCCCTAAACTCAAGGATTTCAAATATGGTTCAGCAAGATTGGTTTATAACAGAATAGCACACTGACACTTTCCCTCACTGTACCTCTCTGTCCCTAAACTCAAGGATTTCAAATATGGTTCAGCAAGATTGGTTTAGAACAGAATAGCACACTGACAGTTTCCCTCACTGTCCTTCTCTGTCCCTACAAACAAGATTTAGCACAGAATAGCACACTGATAGTTTCCACGAGTGTCTTTCTCTGTCCCTAAACTCAAGGATTTCAAATATGGTTCAGCAAGATTGGTTTAGAACAGAATAGCACACTGACACTTTCCCTCACTGTACCTCTCTGTCCCTAAACTCAAGGATTTCAAATATGGTTCAGCAAGATTGGTTTAGAACAGAATAGCACACTGACAGTTTCCCTCACTGTCCTTCTCTGTCCCTACAAACAAGATTTAGCACAGAATAGCACACTGATAGTTTCCACGAGTGTCCTTCTCTGTCCCTAAACTCAAGGATTTCAAATATGGTTCAGAAAGATTGGTTTAGAACAGAATAGCACACTGACAGTTTCCCTCACTGTCCTTCTCTGTCCCTACAAACAAGGATTAGCACAGAATAGCACACTGATAGTTTCCACGAGTGTCCTTCTCTGTCCCTAAACTCAAGGATTTCAAATATGGTTCAGCAAGATTGGTTTAGAACAGAATAGCACACTGACAGTTTCCCTCACTGTCCTTCTCTGTCCCTACAAACAAGATTTAGCACAGAATAGCACACTGATAGTTTCCACGAGTGTCCTTCTCTGTCCCTAAACTCAAGGATTTCAAATATGGTTCAGCAAGATTGGTTTAGAACAGAATAGCACACTGACACTTTCCCTCACTGTACGTCTCTGTCCCTAAACTCAAGGATTTCAAATATGGTTCAGCAAGATTGGTTTAGAACAGAATAGCACACTGACAGTTTCCCTCACTGTCCTTCTCTGTCCCTACAAACAAGATTTAGCACAGAATAGCACACTGATAGTTTCCACAAGTGTCCTTCTCTGTCCCTAAACTCAAGGATTTCAAATATGGTTCAGAAAGATTGGTTTAGAACAGAATAGCACACTGACAGTTTCCCTCACTGTCCTTCTCTGTCCCTACAAACAAGGATTAGCACAGAATAGCACACTGATAGTTTCCACGAGTGTCCTTCTCTGTCCCTAAACTCAAGGATTTCAAATATGGTTCAGCAAGATTGGTTTAGAACAGAATAGCACACTGACAGTTTCCCTCACTGTCCTTCTCTGTCCCTACAAACAAGATTTAGCACAGAATAGCACACTGATAGTTTCCACGAGTGTCCTTCTCTGTCCCTAAACTCAAGGATTTCAAATATGGTTCAGCAAGATTGGTTTAGAACAGAATAGCACACTGACACTTTCCCTCACTGTACCTCTCTGTCCCTAAACTCAAGGATTTCAAATATGGTTCAGCAAGATTGGTTTAGAACAGAATAGCACACTGACAGTTTCCCTCACTGTCCTTCTCTGTCCCTACAAACAAGATTTAGCACAGAATAGCACACTGATAGTTTCCACGAGTGTCCTTCTCTGTCCCTAAACTCAAGGATTTCAAATATGGTTCAGAAAGATTGGTTTAGAACAGAATAGCACACTGACAGTTTCCCTCACTGTCCTTCTCTGTCCCTACAAACAAGGATTAGCACAGAATAGCAAACTGATAGTTTCCACGAGTGTCCTTCTCTGTCCCTAAACTCAAGGATTTCAAATATGGTTCAGCAAGATTGGTTTAGAACAGAATAGCACACTGACAGTTTCCCTCACTGTCCTTCTCTGTCCCTACAAACAAGATTTAGCACAGAATAGCACACTGATAGTTTCCACGAGTGTCCTTCTCTGTCCCTAAACTCAAGGATTTCAAATATGGTTCAGCAAGATTGGTTTATAACAGAATAGCACACTGACACTTTCCCTCACTGTACCTCTCTGTCCCTAAACTCAAGGATTTCAAATATGGTTCAGCAAGATTGGTTTAGAACAGAATAGCACACTGACAGTTTCCCTCACTGTCCTTCTCTGTCCCTACAAACAAGATTTAGCACAGAATAGCACACTGATAGTTTCCACGAGTGTCTTTCTCTGTCCCTAAACTCAAGGATTTCAAATATGGTTCAGCAAGATTGGTTTAGAACAGAATAGCACACTGACACTTTCCCTCACTGTACCTCTCTGTCCCTAAACTCAAGGATTTCAAATATGGTTCAGCAAGATTGGTTTAGAACAGAATAGCACACTGACAGTTTCCCTCACTGTCCTTCTCTGTCCCTACAAACAAGATTTAGCACAGAATAGCACACTGATAGTTTCCACGAGTGTCCTTCTCTGTCCCTAAACTCAAGGATTTCAAATATGGTTCAGCAAGATTGGTTTAGCACAGAATAGCACACTGATAGTTTCCCTCACTGTCCTTCTCTGTCCCTACAAACAAGATTTAGCACAGAATAGCACACTGATAGTTTCCACGAGTGTCCTTCTCTGTCCCTAAACTCAAGGATTTCAAATATGGTTCAGCAAGATTGGTTTAGAACAGAATAGCACACTGACAGTTTCCCTCACTGTCCTTCTCTGTCCCTACAAACAAGATTTAGCACAGAATAGCACACTGATAGTTTCCACGAGTGTCCTTCTCTGTCCCTAAACCCAAGGATTTCAAATATGGTTCAGCAAGATTGGTTTAGAACAGAATAGCACACTGACAGTTTCCCTCACTGTCCTTCTCTGTCCCTACAAACAAGGATTAGCACAGAATAGCACACTGATAGTTTCCACGAGTGTCCTTCTCTGTCCCTAAACTCAAGGATTTCAAATATGGTTCAGCAAGATTGGTTTAGAACAGAATAGCACACTGACAGTTTCCCTCACTGTCCTTCTCTGTCCCTACAAACAAGATTTAGCACAGAATAGCACACTGATAGTTTCCACGAGTGTCCTTCTCTGTCCCTAAACTCAAGGATTTCAAATATGGTTCAGCAAGATTGGTTTAGAACAGAATAGCACACTGACAGTTTCCCTCACTGTCCTTCTCTGTCCCTACAAACAAGATTTAGCACAGAATAGCACACTGATAGTTTCCACGAGTGTTCTTCTCTGTCCCTAAACTCAAGGATTTCAAATATGGTTCAGCAAGATTGGTTTAGAACAGAATAGCACACTGACACTTTCCCTCACTGTACCTCTCTGTCCCTAAACTCAAGGATTTCAAATATGGTTCAGCAAGATTGGTTTAGAACAGAATAGCACACTGACAGTTTCCCTCACTGTCCTTCTCTGTCCCTACAAACAAGATTTAGCACAGAATAGCACACTGATAGTTTCCACGAGTGTCCTTCTCTGTCCCTAAACTCAAGGATTTCAAATATGGTTCAGAAAGATTGGTTTAGAACAGAATAGCACACTGACAGTTTCCCTCACTGTCCTTCTCTGTCCCTACAAACAAGGATTAGCACAGAATAGCACACTGATAGTTTCCACGAGTGTCCTTCTCTGTCCCTAAACTCAAGGATTTCAAATATGGTTCAGCAAGATTGGTTTAGAACAGAATAGCACACTGACAGTTTCCCTCACTGTCCTTCTCTGTCCCTACAAACAAGATTTAGCACAGAATAGCACACTGATAGTTTCCATGAAAGTCCTTCTCTGTCCCTAAACTCAAGGATTTCAAATATGGTTCAGCAAGATTGGTTTAGAACAGAATAGCACACTGACACTTTCCCTCACTGTACGTCTCTGTCCCTAAACTCAAAGATTTCAAATATGGTTCAGCAAGATTGGTTTAGAACAGAATAGCACACTGACAGTTTCCCTCACTGTCCTTCTCTGTCCCTACAAACAAGATTTAGCACAGAATAGCACACTGATAGTTTCCACGAGTGTCCTTCTCTGTCCCTAAACTCAAGGATTTCAAATATGGTTCAGCAAGATTGGTTTAGAACAGAATAGCACACTGACACTTTCCCTCACTGTACCTCTCTGTCCCTAAACTCAAGGATTTCAAATATGGTTCAGCAAGATTGGGTTAGAACAGAATAGCACACTGACAGTTTCCCTCACTGTCCTTCTCTGTCCCTACAAACAAGATTTAGCACAGAATAGCACACTGATAGTTTCCACGAGTGTCTTTCTCTGTCCCTAAACTCAAGGATTTCAAATATGGTTCAGCAAGATTGGTTTAGAACAGAATAGCACACTGACACTTTCCCTCACTGTACCTCTCTGTCCCTAAACTCAAGGATTTCAAATATGGTTCAGCAAGATTGGTTTAGAACAGAATAGCACACTGACAGTTTCCCTCACTGTCCTTCTCTGTCCCTACAAACAAGATTTAGCACAGAATAGCACACTGATAGTTTCCACGAGTGTCCTTCTCTGTCCCTAAACTCAAGGATTTCAAATATGGTTCAGCAAGATTGGTTTAGAACAGAATAGCACACTGACAGTTTCCCTCACTGTCCTTCTCTGTCCCTACAAACAAGATTTAGCACAGAATAGCACACTGATAGTTTCCACGAGTGTCCTTCTCTGTCCCTAAACTCAAGGATTTCAAATATGGTTCAGCAAGATTGGTTTAGAACAGAATAGCACACTGACACTTTCCCTCACTGTACGTCTCTGTCCCTAAACTCAAGGATTTCAAATATGGTTCAGCAAGATTGGTTTAGAACAGAATAGCACACTGACAGTTTCCCTCACTGTCCTTCTCTGTCCCTACAAACAAGATTTAGCACAGAATAGCACACTGATAGTTTCCACGAGTGTCCTTCTCTGTCCCTAAACTCAAGGATTTCAAATATGGTTCAGAAAGATTGGTTTAGAACAGAATAGCACACTGACAGTTTCCCTCACTGTCCTTCTCTGTCCCTACAAACAAGGATTAGCACAGAATAGCACACTGATAGTTTCCACGAGTGTCCTTCTCTGTCCCTAAACTCAAGGATTTCAAATATGGTTCAGCAAGATTGGTTTAGAACAGAATAGCACACTGACAGTTTCCCTCACTGTCCTTCTCTGTCCCTACAAACAAGATTTAGCACAGAATAGCACACTGATAGTTTCCACGAGTGTCCTTCTCTGTCCCTAAACTCAAGGATTTCAAATATGGTTCAGCAAGATTGGTTTAGAACAGAATAGCACACTGACACTTTCCCTCACTGTACCTCTCTGTCCCTAAACTCAAGGATTTCAAATATGGTTCAGCAAGATTGGTTTAGAACAGAATAGCACACTGACAGTTTCCCTCACTGTCCTTCTCTGTCCCTACAAACAAGATTTAGCACAGAATAGCACACTGATAGTTTCCACGAGTGTCCTTCTCTGTCCCTAAACTCAAGGATTTCAAATATGGTTCAGAAAGATTGGTTTAGAACAGAATAGCACACTGACAGTTTCCCTCACTGTCCTTCTCTGTCCCTACAAACAAGGATTAGCACAGAATAGCAAACTGATAGTTTCCACGAGTGTCCTTCTCTGTCCCTAAACTCAAGGATTTCAAATATGGTTCAGCAAAATTGGTTTAGAACAGAATAGCACACTGACAGTTTCCCTCACTGTCCTTCTCTGTCCCTACAAACAAGATTTAGCACAGAATAGCACACTGATAGTTTCCACGAGTGTCCTTCTCTGTCCCTAAACTCAAGGATTTCAAATATGGTTCAGCAAGATTGGTTTATAACAGAATAGCACACTGACACTTTCCCTCACTGTACCTCTCTGTCCCTAAACTCAAGGATTTCAAATATGGTTCAGCAAGATTGGTTTAGAACAGAATAGCACACTGACAGTTTCCCTCACTGTCCTTCTCTGTCCCTACAAACAAGATTTAGCACAGAATAGCACACTGATAGTTTCCACGAGTGTCTTTCTCTGTCCCTAAACTCAAGGATTTCAAATATGGTTCAGCAAGATTGGTTTAGAACAGAATAGCACACTGACACTTTCCCTCACTGTACCTCTCTGTCCCTAAACTCAAGGATTTCAAATATGGTTCAGCAAGATTGGTTTAGAACAGAATAGCACACTGACAGTTTCCCTCACTGTCCTTCTCTGTCCCTACAAACAAGATTTAGCACAGAATAGCACACTGATAGTTTCCACGAGTGTCCTTCTCTGTCCCTAAACTCAAGGATTTCAAATATGGTTCAGCAAGATTGGTTTAGCACAGAATAGCACACTGATAGTTTCCCTCACTGTCCTTCTCTGTCCCTACAAACAAGATTTAGCACAGAATAGCACACTGATAGTTTCCACGAGTGTCCTTCTCTGTCCCTAAACTCAAGGATTTCAAATATGGTTCAGCAAGATTGGTTTAGAACAGAATAGCACACTGACAGTTTCCCTCACTGTCCTTCTCTGTCCCTACAAACAAGATTTAGCACAGAATAGCACACTGATAGTTTCCACGAGTGTCCTTCTCTGTCCCTAAACCCAAGGATTTCAAATATGATTCAGCAAGATTGGTTTAGAACAGAATAGCACACTGACAGTTTCCCTCACTGTCCTTCTCTGTCCCTACAAACAAGGATTAGCACAGAATAGCACACTGATAGTTTCCACGAGTGTCCTTCTCTGTCCCTAAACTCAAGGATTTCAAATATGGTTCAGCAAGATTGGTTTAGAACAGAATAGCACACTGACAGTTTCCCTCACTGTCCTTCTCTGTCCCTACAAACAAGATTTAGCACAGAATAGCACACTGATAGTTTCCACGAGTGTCCTTCTCTGTCCCTAAACTCAAGGATTTCAAATATGGTTCAGCAAGATTGGTTTAGAACAGAATAGCACACTGACAGTTTCCCTCACTGTCCTTCTCTGTCCCTACAAACAAGATTTAGCACAGAATAGCACACTGATAGTTTCCACGAGTGTTCTTCTCTGTCCCTAAACTCAAGGATTTCAAATATGGTTCAGCAAGATTGGTTTAGAACAGAATAGCACACTGACACTTTCCCTCACTGTACCTCTCTGTCCCTAAACTCAAGGATTTCAAATATGGTTCAGCAAGATTGGTTTAGAACAGAATAGCACACTGACAGTTTCCCTCACTGTCCTTCTCTAACCCTACAAACAAGATTTAGCACAGAATAGCACACTGATAGTTTCCACGAGTGTCCTTCTCTGTCCCTAAACTCAAGGATTTCAAATATGGTTCAGAAAGATTGGTTTAGAACAGAATAGCACACTGACAGTTTCCCTCACTGTCCTTCTCTGTCCCTACAAACAAGGATTAGCACAGAATAGCACACTGATAGTTTCCACGAGTGTCCTTCTCTGTCCCTAAACTCAAGGATTTCAAATATGGTTCAGCAAGATTGGTTTAGAACAGAATAGCACACTGACAGTTTCCCTCACTGTCCTTCTCTGTCCCTACAAACAAGATTTAGCACAGAATAGCACACTGATAGTTTCCACGAAAGTCCTTCTCTGTCCCTAAACTCAAGGATTTCAAATATGGTTCAGCAAGATTGGTTTAGAACAGAATAGCACACTGACACTTTCCCTCACTGTACGTCTCTGTCCCTAAACTCAAGGATTTCAAATATGGTTCAGCAAGATTGGTTTAGAACAGAATAGCACACTGACAGTTTCCCTCACTGTCCTTCTCTGTCCCTACAAACAAGATTTAGCACAGAATAGCACACTGATAGTTTCCACGAGTGTCCTTCTCTGTCCCTAAACTCAAGGATTTCAAATATGGTTCAGCAAGATTGGTTTAGAACAGAATAGCACACTGACACTTTCCCTCACTGTACCTCTCTGTCCCTAAACTCAAGGATTTCAAATATGGTTCAGCAAGATTGGGTTAGAACAGAATAGCACACTGACAGTTTCCCTCACTGTCCTTCTCTGTCCCTACAAACAAGATTTAGCACAGAATAGCACACTGATAGTTTCCACGAGTGTCCTTCTCTGTCCCTAAACTCAAGGATTTCAAATATGGTTCAGCAAGATTGGTTTAGAACAGAATAGCACACTGACACTTTCCCTCACTGTACCTCTCTGTCCCTAAACTCAAGGATTTCAAATATGGTTCAGCAAGATTGGTTTAGAACAGAATAGCACACTGACACTTTCCCTCACTGTACCTCTCTGTCCCTAAACTCAAGGATTTCAAATATGGTTCAGCAAGATTGGTTTAGAACAGAATAGCACACTGACACTTTCCCTCACTGTCCTTCTCTGTCCCTACAAACAAGGTTTAGCACAGAATAACACACTAACACTCTCCCTACCTATCTTTATTTGTCTCTAAACACAAGGAATCCAGGATTAGTAAAGGAAAAAAAATGACACTGTCCCTGCCTATGCTTCTCTTTCCCTGCTCCGGAACACACTACACAAGGCCGCCGTGCTGGCGGCCTTTTATAGTGTGGGGCGTGTACTAAACCCCCTCAGCAATAATTGGCCACAGGCATCCTGCCTGTGGCCAATCATTGCTCTCCTTGCTGCCGGCGCTGTGATTGGCCAAGCATGCGGGGTCACAGTGCATGCTTGGCCAATCACAGCACCTGGATGACACTGCGATGGCGTAGTGCATTGTGGGCCGTTCGCGTCACTCGAATTTGGCGCGAACGGCCCAAATCGTTCGTTCTTCGTCGAACGATCGAACAGCCGATGTTCGAGTCGAACGTATGTTTGACTCGAACACAAAGCTCATCCCTACAAGCACCGCCTTCAGGATTTCTAGGCACAAATTTTTGATTTCACTCCTCACTACCTATCACAGTTTCGAAGGCCATAAAATGCCAAAATAGCACAAAACCCCCCCAAATTACCCCATTTTGGAAAGTAGACACCCCAAGCTATTTGCTGAGAGGCATGGTGAGTATTTTACAGCTCTCATTTGTTTTTGAAAATGAAGAAAGAAAATATATATTTTTTTTATTTTATTTTTTTCAATTTTCAAAACTTTGTGACAAAAAGCGAGATCTGCAAAATACTCACAATACCTCTCAGCAAATAGCTTGGGGTGTCTACTTTCCAAAATGGGGTCATTTGGGGGGGTTTTGTGCCATCTGGGCATTCCATGGCCTCCGAAACTGTGATAGGCAGTGAGAAGTGAAATCAAAAATTTACACCCTTAGGCCTCGTACACACGACCGATTTTCTCGTCGTAAACAGTCAAGAAAAGTGCCGCGAGAGTTTTTTTGTCTAGAAAAACGTTCGTGTGTATGGTTTTACGACGAGAAACTTGACGAGAATCTCGACGAGAAAATAGAGAACCTGCTCTCTATTTTCTCGTCAGGATTCCAGATTTCCTCGTCGTGTTTCTCGTCGGCCTGTTTTGTGACGAGAAAATGGTTCGTGTGTATGCTTTTACGACTCTTCCAAAAGCGCGCATGCTCACAAGCAACTATGAGACGGGAGCGCATCTTCTGGTAAAACAAGCCTTCATAATGGAGAGAGCACATTCGTCACGCTCATAAATATTTCATCGTTTAAATGTTCTGCATTGAATTCTTCGTTAGAATGTTACATTAATCAAAACGAGAGACCTTCTTTTGCTGCTGATATTCACACAGAGTTCTGCCTTATTTTTAACCTTTTTCATGCTGCTCTTTATAAGATTTATGTGTATTATATCGTGCAAGTTTTTAGGAATAATTTAAATGGTTAGATTTTTCAAAATGATGTTAATTATAATTTCTCAATGTTTTGATAGCGATCTCACATTTAATTTTCTAATCTATATTTTTAAAATTTCACACCATGTTTTTGAGCTAATCAGATTTAGTTATTCTTTTGGGGGGGTGATATCTGTGCCTTTTATTGTCAGTCAAATGTATCTGCTTACTCCAAAGCTTTTTTTTTTTATTTAAAAATACACATAGTCAAGTATGAACTTAAACAAAAAACACATTTATTCATGTTTATAAATTAAATAAAGGGAAGGCAGCGCTGGAGAAGCTGCTGCCATTTGTGCATCCCAGGGACCCCAGAGCACACACCAACCCTGTGTGGACACTAAAATTGGGAGCTTGAGAAGGCCCACATTTCAGAACACAATCTGATGCTGGCCTCCCAGAGGTCAGGAACAGCAGCAGGTGAGATATATGTCCCAAGTGTGTGGTACTACAACAGGCTGCCTTCTGTCCGACCAGTGCGACCACAATGAAGCAAGGCCATCACTTCCTCTTCTTCCTGGCAACCTTCCCTGCAGCCTTTCCTGAAGCCTTTCCTGAAGCCTTTCCTGCAGCCTTTCCTGCAGCCTTCCTTCTTCGTTTAGCTGGAGGCTGGCCCACTGGAGGGGTACTCCTGTCAGGAGGAGGAGGTGGAGGTGTAGCAGAAGGGGGTGGGGCAGAAGAAGAAGGTGGAGGTGTAGCAGAAGGGGGTGGGGCAGAAGGTGGAGGTGTAGCAGAAGGGGGTGGGGCAGAAGGTGGAGGTGTAGCAGAAGGGGGTGGGGCAGAAGGTGGAGGTGTATCAGAAGGGGGTGGGGCAGAAGGTGGAGGTGTAGCAGAAGGGGGTGGGGCAGAAGGTGGAGGGGTAGCAGAAGGGGGTGGGGCAGAAGAGGAAGGTGGAGGTGGAGGTTGAGGTTGGGTCAGTTGGGCCACCTCACATATGGCGGTATTGGGGGTAATTTGCTCCATCACCCCCTTGTTGAGCAAGGTGATGAGCAGGGGTTCGCATAGGAGGCGTTGCTCCATGCTCATCACCTTGAACTTAGCCTCCACTAGGCCGGCAATGGCCTCTTCAGGGGATGTGGGCTCCTTGAGGGTGGCATGGGCCTCTTTAATAAGGGCCATTGCTGCGTCACTGGTGGTCCTGTCCCTCCTGCCTCTTTTGTGAAGCCTGATGGGAGGCACCTGGGATCTGGTGCTTCTCCTTTGCCCTGCCACCTCCTGTCTGCCACTGGGCCCTGCCACCTCCTGGCTGCCACTGGGCCCTGCCACCTCCTGGCTGGTACTGGGCCCTGCCACCTCCTGGCTGCCACTGGGCCCTGCCACCTCCTGGCTGGTACTGGGCCCTGCCACCTCCTGGCTGCCACTGGGCCCTTCCTCCTCCTGCCTGACAGTTTCCAGACCCTCCTCCTGGCTGATTTCATCCTGTGTATGAAAAAGAAACATAGTTTAATATGTTGGTTTAATCTTTGCCTCAAACTTTGTAATCCTGATGGAAGCAATTAGAATGTAAATGCATAAATCCTTGCTTTAAATTTACCACTACATCAGCTTGACTATTTACCACACAATTAAGTGCAGAATAATGTCTACAGATCATGATTTCACTTGTGGAATACAAAATAATGTATGTTTCTCATCCTGACATATTTGGGAAACATTAATTTTATCCCACTACATTTTCAGTTAATACTATACCTGGCTCCAGATGGACAAATCAGGATCATCCAGGATGGCTGCCTCCTCTTGCTCCAGAGAAGGCTCAGGTTGGCTGCAGGGAAGTCTGGGGGGAAGAGTGGAGAGTGATGGCCTTGGCTCAATGTGGTCATCCAGGAAGGACATCCTGCTGTAGTACCACAAAACCGGGACATAAACATCATCTGCTGCTGCTCCTGACCTCTGAGAAGCCAGCACCTTAGAGCGTTCAGTCCTGTAGGTACCTCTCAAGCTCCCAATTTTAGTGTCCACTTGTTTTGCTGTGGCTGTGGGCACCTTGGTATGCACAAATGGGAGCAGCTTCTCCAGCGCTGCTTTTCTCACCCCTTTTTTTTTATGGATGGGGTTTTTGGTCTCCCACAGAGCCGGCAGCTCCCTTACCCGGTCAATAAATTCCGCCAGGAACTCTTTGTCGCTAATAAAGACATTCATATTGTATCTGCAAGTAAAATAATTTATATTTAAATAATGTGAGGCAAACAGTCTAACCTCCTTCACATCCTAGTCACCATATATATCCTCCACCAATCTCAAGACAGTATAGGCCCACAATTTTTACAAGTCTCACAAAATCACATACCTTCGTTCGCATGTCCGTCACTTGAACTCCTCTCTCCGCACACCGAACGTACTATAGTCACATGTGTGTTTGCTATATACACACCACGCATGCGTCCAAATTCGAACACGTCGCTCCGCACACGTCGCCCGCCCATGACGTTCTAACTAACATCTTTTCCCCGCCCCTTCTCTTTCGGCGCGCAGACAGATATGGCGGAGTTACAGCAGGTGTCTGATAATTCCGCAACTAGCGAGGAGACAAGCCCGGAGACCGAGGACACGTCACGATCAAGGAGGAGATTCAAGGCATCGAATATGTCTTTGGCGGAGATGGCGGAGATGGTGGACATCTTGGTCAAGGCTGATTATGATGCCAAGCATGGGCCGTATAGCAAACCAAATAGAAGGAAGGCCAAAATCCTCACTAAAGTTGTGAAGAGTCTGAGGGCGAAGTTCGGGGTGAAACGCTCAAATGAGCAGCTCAGAAAGAGGTGGTCAGACCTCAAACTGAGGGAGCCAGACCAGTTGAGGAGCATAAAGAGGATGCTCGCTAAAAGTAAGTAAAATGACGACCTTTCTGCTATTAATCTTTTTAGAAACTGACTTTTTTTTTTTTTTTTTCATATTGGACTCCCTTCCAAAATGTAATATTTTGAACTAGGTTGGGCACAGTAATCGTTCGTTACGTTACCGACACTTCGTTCGGCCACTATCCGCGGTTTTGGCTTATTTAAGACCCCCAAAAGTAATTAGACATCTGCCATTTTTGATCAAGTATTGTGGCTAATTTTTAAGTCTAGATGATGTGTTTGTAAGGAGAATGAAATGCAAACTTTAATCAGTGTAAAGGAGAGGACACTCAGCAGCTGCTTCCACATCTGTACTTTGGAGCACTATAGTGTGGGCCACCAGACCCGCCTTTTTTGGGTGTCCCACACAGGTGCATCAGAGTTTATTTGTGGTGCCTCCATGTCCAAAAAATTACATCCAAATGTGAATACTAAACATATTTGGGGTCATAAATAATGCATTTTTCTTTAAATTCCGCACAAACACACACTTGTACCCCACTTCCAAACAATTTAGCCTGTTTTAAGTTTAAAAATGAGATTTTTACAGTGTGATAAATAGACCTTTGGTTTTATTCTCATAGGGGAGAGAAGACTGGGAGGAGGACACTCCAGGGAGCACATGCACCCCACAACTTCCAAGCAACCCCAAACTCCCAAAGATCCACAACCGAAAGATGTGCAGGAAGTTGAGGTGGAGGAAGGAGAAGTGCAGGAAGGAGAGGTGGATGACGTTGTGGATCTGGTCACCACAACAGGTCAGTATCTGACACCACAGCTTAAGGTAAGCGAGGTAGGCCTGCAGAGTTTTATTATTTTTTTTTTATGGTTTTTAGGGGATGGAAATGTTGTGAAGGATAGCACACCGTTCTCTGCTGACAGTGCCCTCCGCCTCATCCAGCAAGTGATGGAATGTAGCACGGAACTGGACCTAATTAAACAAAGAATCCATGTGATGGAACAAACATTTAAAGACATTCTCGATGTTTTGGGGAGAATTCAATAAGCCATCCAAACACATTTGTTTTTACATGTTTGTTTTTATATTTTTACTAATTTTTTGAGTAACAAAGCAGCCAAAAATTGAATATGCACACAGTGTGTGAACATGTGCTATCTGCCATCAGGGGATATCCATGTACGTCTTTTGTGGGTGCAACCCCTTCCTCGTATCAAAAGTCGGTGAACTGAGGAAGGGGATGCACCCCCAAAACACGTCCATTGATCACCCCTGATGGCAGATAGCACATGTTGACAATAGGGATCAGGATTGTAAACTTCCTATTTGCAAAAAATTAAAAATGTGTGCATATTGAATTTTTGGCTGGGCAAGGGGTGGCAGGACCCCATATTAGGACGGGCACATAGAGACATAGTTTGTGTAACTGAATGTCTCAGATTGCTCAGAGGTATCCAATGTTGTCATTTTAGAAATGCAAGTGGTATTTTTGTATTTTCATAAGCCAAAATTTGCCGGGTTGTGGCCAGGCCAACCCCAAAGTAAAAAAAAAAAAAAAGTGCAGAGAGTAAAATATTTGACCACAAACAACGTGTAGCTTCTTTTTATAATACTCTCTAAGCTTATTTGGTTCTTTTGTAAGGTAACATAGTGAAATTGGTTGTTATTTACTAAAGTAAAATACACTTGCCACTACAAAAGCACAAAGACAAACTAGGAGACAGGAAAGAACAAATAATTAAAGGTTTAAACAAGATTTTTATTGGGATACTTAGACATAGGCTGGCATAGGAATTGCCCCCCTACCCGTGAAATACTCCATGTATTTGTCCCGAACCACACGGGCATTTTGGGGGGGCAAGCCAAGACGGGCAGATTCCAGGCCCGGAAGGGGATTTGCAGGGGAAAGTCCAGCCTCTGGCAAAACTGAGGCCATATACGAATTAGATTTTTGGCTCAGAAAGTTGTGTAGCACACAGCAGCATAACACTACATAGTTTATTTTGTAGTCCGCCAAGTGGATGGAAGTCATAAAAAGGCGGAACCGGCTGGCCATTATGCCGAAGGCATTTTCAACGACTCTTCGGGCCCTGGCCAGCCGGTAATTGAACACACTCTTCTCTGGGGTCAGGGTCCTCTGTGGAAATGGCCTCATAAGATGCCATCCGAGTCCGAAGGCTTCATCAGCCAAGAAAACAAAGGGGAGTCCTTCAATATTCCCTGCATCCGGTGGCAATGCAAGGTCGTCACTCTGGAGACGGAGGGCAAACTCCGTCTGGATGAAGGATCCCCCATCGGACATCCGGCCATTCTTCCCTACATCAACATAGAGGAATTCATACCGTGCTGACACCACCGCCATCAGCACAATGCTATGAAACCCCTTGTAGTTGTAGTAGTAGGACCCAGAACGGGGTGGCGGCACGATGCGGACGTGCTTCCCGTCTATGGCACCACCGCAGTTGGGGAAGTCCCACCGCGTGGCAAACTCCGATGCCACAGTCTGCCATTCCTGTGGCGTGGAAGGAAGCTGTGGAGTGAAACAAGATGAAATAATATTAGAAAAACAAAGGCATACATTACAAGCAAATTCTAAACCAAAAAATTAGAGACCAACATCAATCTAATTATACGTTTATTAAGGTGTGTAAAAAAAGTATAATGGAAGGCTCATTTATCATATTCATCACCACCTCTGATGGGCCATTACTAAATTATTTTTGGGGGGGGGGAGATGTGTTTGGCCACAGGATAGCATTGCAGTGGCGGTGCGTCCAGAGTGGGCGCTGGAGCACTGTCCCCTCTCTCCTGTGCCCATCACTCAGAACAATACATAGGTATTGTCTATGCCGCACACTATTCAGGTGGATGGCCTCTTGTAAAGCGACCGACATATGAATAATTGCGTCATTTAGGGGGTTAAAATTGCAGAGCAGAAACAGGTATTAAAAAAGTCTTGCAAATTACAACCTGAGGGATGTAATTGGCTTCCTCAAAGAAAAATCGGGGACGCAAGGAGGGGGCATTCCTTGTGTAAACACTGACAGGCAGCTCTGGCAATCATGTTCACCAAGTCTGTTTAATGGTAACATGATTGGCTGATGCAACATGAAGGGAAGGAGAAGACATCAAGGACAGAAGAAGGATGGCGCTGACCACAAGAAGGTAAGTGCAGGGCTGGGGGGAAACTGGCTGCATTAGAGGGGACTAAATGGCTGCATTGGAGGGGACAACTGGGGGCGTTTATTAGGCAACAGAGCAAAAAAGGAGGAAGTTTATTTCCGAAATTGGGGTTGGAACCCCCCAACATTTGGAGCAACAGGCGCCCCTGCTGGAAAAGTTAGTGAGGGGAAATATTTAGGGAGGATAAAAAAGGGGCAATCTAAAGCTTCCAACATGCATGGGGACAAAGGGGACATTCTCAGCATATTACAATCATGGTAATTAGGGAAGGATGAAAGAAATACAATACATTAGCATACATGTAATACATAAAATGTGATGTTAAGGGAGAAAACTTACCCTAATATAGTCCTCCTGCAGGACTTGTATAATAGCAGAACAGGTGTCTGGGATTATGAGGCCCAGAGCCTGGGGGGAGATGCCTGTCGTGAACTTCAAGTCCTGAAGACTTCTCCCTGTCGCCAGGTAACGCAACGTGGCGATGAGCCTCTGCTCAGCACTGATGGCTTCCCGCATAACGGTGTCCTTCCTGGTAATATAGGGGGACACCAAAGCCAACAGTTCCTGAAAAACGGGGTCAGACATCCTCAGAAAATTCCTGTAGTCCTCAGGATTATTCTCGACGATCTCCCGCAGCAGAGGCATGTGGCAGAATTGGTCCCGCTGGAGCAACCAATTCTTGGTCCATGAACTCCTCCTCACACCATTCATGGACTGGTCTTGGTCCAAAACAAGCAGACCAACACCAAGCGCACGCACAGCACGAACTCGACGACGAGAACGTCCAGGCGACATGGCTAGGAAACGGTCGTCTAATCAGAACGTACAGAACAGAACGCACTTTAGAACAGCAAGGCCTATGAATAACGAACTGAAATTCAGAAACGAACAGGCAATAACGCACTGTAAAACAGATACAACCTGCCTAGACGCCCTGAAAGTCAAGATACGAACCCACAAGCACAAACTGAACCGCAGAAAACGATCTGAAAAGTACGAAGACTGAAAAGCGCGAATCGTCTCTTCCCAAACTTTTACTTCACACGCGGTAACACGAGATCAGCAAAAGCAGCCCAAGGGGTGGCGCCAAGAAAAAAGATCTTCCCCTTTATAGTGCCGTCGTACGTGCTGGACGTGAGCGCAGAGAACCACGAGGAAATTGGAAAATGACAGTGTGTACGCATAGAAAGCTTGACGAGAAAATCGACAAGCTTAACAAGAATCTCGTCGAAAAAAACGACGTGTTTTTTACGACGAGAAAATCGGTCGTGTGTACGAGGCCTCAGAAAGCCTGAAGACGGTGCTTGGTTTTTGGGGTTCCGTATGCGGCTAGGCTCCCAAAAAGTCTCACACATGTGGTATCCCCGTACTCAGGAGAAGCAGCAGAATGTATTTTGGGGTGTAATTCCACATATACCCATGGCATGTTTGAGCAATATATCATTTAGTGACAACTTTGTGCAAAAAAAATAAATAAATAAAATAAATTTTCTTTTTTCCGCAACTTGTGTCAACATATAAAATATTCCATGGACTCGACATGCCTCTCAGTATATAGCTTGGGGTGTCTACTTTCCAAAATGGGGTCATTTGGGGGGGTTTTTAACTGTTCTGGCATTTTATACACAACATTAGGAAGCTTACATCCACTCTTTTAACCACTTGAAGACAAAGCCCTTTTTGACACTTTTTGTTTACATGAAAACATTTTTTTTTTTTGCAAGAAAATTATGTTGAACCCCCAAAAATTATATATATTTTTAAAGCAAAGGCCCTACAGATTAAAATGGTGGGTGTTGCATTTTTTTTTCTACACAGTATTTGCGCAGCGATTTTTCAAACGCATTTTTTGGGGAAAAAATACACTTTTTTAAATTTGAATGCACTAAAACACACTATATTGCCCAAATGTTTGATGAAATAAAAAAGATGATCTTAGGCCGAGTACATAGATACCAAACACGACATGCTTTAAAATTTTGCACAAACGGGCATTGGCGACAAACTACATACATTTTTCAAAACCATTAAAAGCCTTTACAGGTTACCCCGTTAGATTTACAGAGGAGGTCTACTGCTAAAATTACTGCCCTCGATCTGACCTTCGCGGTGATACCTCACATGCATGGTGCAATTGCTGTTTACATATGACGCCAGACCGACGCTTGCGTTCGCCATTGGGCAAGAGCAGGGCAGGACAGGGGTGCTTTTTTTTATTATTATTATTAATTTTGCTTTTTTATTTTATTTTTAAATTGTTCCTTCCATATTTTTTTTTTTTATCATTTTTATTGTTATTTCAGGGAATGTAAATATCCCCTATGATAGCAATAGGTAGTGACAGGTACTCTTTTTTGAAAAAACTGGGGTCTATTAGACCCTAGATCTTTCCTCTGCCCTCAAAGCATCTGACCACACCAAGATCGGTGTGATAAAATGCTTTCCCAATTTCCCAATGGCGCTTTTTATATCCGGGGGGGGGACATTCCCTCCCACTGCTTGTAAAAGCAGTCCAGAGGCTAATTAGCCACTAGGATTGCTTTTACATGAAAGCCGGCCGCTGGCTGAAAAGAATGATACCAAGATGATACCTAAACCCGCAGGCATCATTCTGGTATAAACATTCAAAGTCCAGCAACATACCAGTACGTTGCTGGTCCTTGTTGGACATGTATTGTAATCTCTTTTTTTCATGCAGCCAGTTGGCTGAACGAAAAAAGAGATTGATCGGTGGGTATGCCCACCATTAGAATACCGCCCTTCATCCACCCACTTCTAATGATGGGCATACATGCACCATTTATATATGCCGAAGCATGGGGGCATCCTCCCGCAAAAAAGTTATGCCGCACACACATGGTCGGACTTTTCCACGGGCAAGCCTCCATTGGAATTTCGACCGTATGTACGCGGCATTAGGAGCAAAATCGCTCCTCCGCCCCTGCTGCCTCAATGCTTCGGCATATATGCTTTTTTTTTTAACTGTGGTGGTGAAATCACCTCCTACAGCACTGGAGTCGCAGGGATCAGGCCTGTCTCTGCGAACGCTGCAGTTATGTGTGTTGTGTTTTGTAAGTGACAGTGATCGATCGATACTGCACTTGGGGGGCCTGGGCTGGACGAAGGGGCAAAACGCAGGTGCTAGCAGGTATCTGGGCTGATCCCGCTAACACTGCGTTTTTGGGAACCCTAAACTGCTGGGGACGCTAGTATAGATCTGATCAGATCAGATATTGATCTGATCAGATACTATACCACTAAGGGGGGTGTATGCTTCACGCGTGGGTGTTAGCGTTACTGGCACTAACCTGACGCTGCATGGGGTGTGACGCAGACCCTCTCTGACGCTAAAACCTAATTGATATCACCCGCCGGGCGATCAGGGGGTTAAACCTTTATTGGGTTATATATACGGTGGGTGCCCTGACACTATAAAAAGCAAACTAACTAACCAGCGTCACCCGTAACACTTATATGGTGATCACTGGTGAAAGGGTTAACTAAGGGCAATTAGGGGGTTAAAACCTTTATTAGATAATATATGAGGGTACCTGACGCTATAAAAACCTGCGGCGAACCTAAAAAAAATTACTGGCTACCGATCTGCATCACCGACGCTAAGACAGCGATCAGAAAAATGATCTCTTAGCGACAGTGGTGATAGGGGGTGAAAGGGTTACCTGGGGGGCGATCAAGGGGGTTAAACCTTTATTAGATAATTTATGGGGGTACCTGACACTATAAAAACCTGCGGCGAACCTAAAAAAAAATTACTGGCTACCGATCTGCATCACCGACAATAAGACAGCGATCAGAAAAATGATCGCTTAGCGACAGTGGTGATAGGGGGTGAAAGGGTTACCTGGGGGGCGATCAAGGGGGTTAAACCTTTATTAGATAATTTATGGGGGTACCTGACGCTATAAAAACCTGCGGCGAACCTAAAAAAAATTACTGGCTACCGATCTGCATCACCGACAATAAGACAGCGATCAGAAAAACGATCGCTTAGCGACAGTGGTGATAGGGGGTGAAAGGGTTACCTGGGGGGCGATCAAGGGGTTAAACCTTTATTAGGTAATATATTGGGGTACCTGACGCTATAAAAACCTGCGGCGAACCTAAAAAAAAAACCTGGCTACCGATCTGCATCACCGACAATAAGACAGCGATCAGAAAAACGATCGCTTAGCGACAGTGGTGATAGGGGGTGAAAGCGTTACCTGGGGGGCGATCAAGGGGGTTAAACCTTTATTAGGTAATATATGGGGGTACTCGACGCTATAAAAACCTGCGGCGAACCTAAAAAAAATTACTGGCTACCGATCGGCATCACTGACGCTAAGACGGCGATCAGAAAAATGATCGCTTAGCGACAGTGGTGATAGGGGGTGAAAGGGTTATCTGGGGGGCGATCAAGGGGTTAAAACTTTATTAGGGGGGGGTTAGGGGGCTACACTGGACCTAAAACTAAACTTTGGTGACACTTTTACAGTCACAAATGTCACTGATTGCAGTGATCAGTAAATAAATGGTCACTGCAATCAGTGACACTGTGGCTGGGGGCTGGGGGGTGATCTGGGGGGTGATCTGGGGGTGTCTGGGGGTGTCTGGGGGGGCCTGGGGGGTGATTTATGTACCTATGTGTCCTGGTGTCAGTGTAGTGTTTTGTGCACTAACCTGGCATCTTCTCCTGTACGGCGCTCGGTATATGTGAGCACCGCAGGAGAGATGACATCACTTCCTCTGCCTGTGTAAACATTACACAGGCAGGGGAAGCTCTCTCATTCGCCGGGAGCGATCGAGAGGGGGTGGCCGGAATTGAACGGCCATCCCCTCATGCCTGATCGCTCCCGATCAGTTAGCCACCGCTCACTGTAAAGAAGGGGGGTCCGATCGGACCCCCCAACTATACAAAGGCAGTCACGTAGATATACGTGATTCTGCCTGTCGGTGCCATTCTGCCGACGTATATTTACAGTGGGCGATCGTTAAGTGGTTAAGCCCTATACACACTATTAGATTTTCTGCAGATTTTTGTCTTCTAATTTAGCAAAACCATATAATATGAGGTCAAACCTTAAGAGTTTCAAATTGTATGCAATCAGACAGGCCCTTGCAGTACGTGGTTTTGGTAAATCTGAAGACACAAATCAGCAGAAAATCTAATAGTGTGTATGGGGCCTTAGGCTGGATTCACACCTATGCTTTTTTAGTGCTTTTTGCATTTTGCAGATTTGCACTACCATCCATTTAACATGGTTTCCTATGGAACACGTTCTGTAGTGCAAATCTACAAAAATGCAAAAAGCACTAAAAATGGGTAGGTGTGAATCAAGCCTTGTGCCACGTACACACGATCGGAATTTCCGACAACAAACCCGTGGTTTTTTTTTCCGACGGATGTTGGAACTTTTGTTGTCGGAAAAATTGAGAACCTGCTCTCAAACATTTGTTATCGGAAATTCCGATTGTGTGTACGCGGCATTAGAGTTTGGTCAGTTTCTTACAGATTGTCAGTGCTCTTTCACACTGGTGGTAATTAGGGTTGAGCGGACCCGAACTGTAAAGTTCGGGTCCGTACCAAACTTTTGGGCTTTGGGGTCCCGGACCCGAATCCAAACAATAGACTGTATGCTCGGGTTCGGGTCCGGTGTTCAGCAATATGCATGTAAAGTCACGCTTGTTTCCCGTACTTAGAACTGTCCCTGCACAAAGTGTCATTTCTGAAGGAAAAAAAGTAATTTAAATCTCACTCGCGGCTATAATGAATTGTCGGCTACATAGAAAAGTCATTGATAAAAAAAAAGCATGGGGGTTTCCCCAAATTCAATTACCAGGCTGAGCCTGAGCGGACCTGATGGGGAACTTCCTCCGCAGTGTATTAAATGCATAGACCCGCCCCTTCTAAAGTTCCCCATCAGGTCCGCTCAGCCAATGACGTAGTGTAAGGCTGAGGGCCTGATGCGGAACGTGAGAAGGGGGCGGGTCTATTCATGTATTATACTGCGTAGGAAGTTCCCCATCAGGTCCGCTCATCCAATGACGTAGGCGGGGTCTGACATACGAGGGGGCGGATCTGATGGGGAACTTCATCCACAGTTTAATACATGAATAGAATTTTAAATGACTTTTTTTCCTTCAGAAATTACACTTTGTGCAGGGGCAGTTCTAAGCACGGGAAACTAGCGCGAATGGTCCTCAGAAGTTCGAGTCCCCATTGACTTCAATGGGGTTCGGGTTCGGGGTCAAGTTCGGGTCAAGTTCAGTCCCGAACTCGAACTTTTTACCGAAGTTCGGCCGAACCCGTCGAACCCGAACATCCAGGTGTCCGCTCAACTCTAGTGGTAATGCTTACCACTCTCTGAAAACCCATTCACAGAGGATCACTACACTGCAGGACTGACTCTTAATGGTCAAATTTGACAGCAAGTGCCACTTGTTAAACTCTGCAGCCCCAGGTAAAAATGCTGTGGCCACGAAGCAAAGCATCATGGCTTTGGCATGTGTACAGCCCTGTCAGGCTGGAATGTTATAATTCAAGAGGATGGTAAAGCTATGGCTCAGCCCTTTTAGGATTTCCCACCTCCTAGGCTCCCGTGTGAAAGAGACCTTGGTGACCCACCTCACAGTTGTAAATTTATGTTATGTTGCTGCCATGGCTGTGTCTATTTTAACATTGGTAAGCCTTCCAGGAAAGTAGCTTTCCTGCTATCTGCATCTGTAAATGCAGTCATCAGTCTCTCACAAAAAAAAAACAAAAAAACCTTACAGGATGAATCCACGTTTGAAAATAAATAGCTAATAAAAAAATAATATTGCATGTACAATTGCTACACAAGTCATATTGTAATTGAATATTTATTAAAAATGGCACAGTTACATAGTTAGTCAGGTTGAAAAAAGACACAAGTCCATCCAGTTCAACCATAAAAAAATAAATAAAAAATAATATGAAACAATCCCATATACCCAATCCTATACCCACAGTTGATCCAGAGGAAGATGGAAAACCCCAGCAAAGCATGATCCAATTTGCTACAGCAGGGGAAAAAAATCCTTTCTGACCCCCAAGGGACAATTGGATTTTCCCTGGATCAACTTTATATATACATTTCAGTACCCAGTTATATTGACCATTCCTTTTTAATCCACAGTGCTGTAATTTTCTGTAAAATGCAATATGGCTACCTGGAGGCGTTCTGTACACAGATGGTGTACAGAACGCAACTCAGAAATGTAATTTCCTGTTTGTGTAATTGGCTTATTGATTTTCCCATGAAGTCTGCACTAAAATAAAAATCAGATTTTGGGCATTCTCTGCAACAAAAATGTCATTTTTGGTGAGATACTCCCCAAGGGAAATCTCATCTAAAGGGATGCAGACCTTGCCACTTTCCCCATTAGAACCCTGCAGGTGCAGCAGCTGATCGATGATTGTAAAATCACTTCCATTCACATTAATTTTGCACATGGACACAAACAAACAAACAGCTATTTCTTCAGAATAACAAAAGGTAGAAACCTTAAACAAATTTTTTTAACCACTTCAGCCCCAGACCAGGTCTTTTTAACTGACAATTGCAACATTTTACCCTAAATAAAATAGATGTCCTTTTTTCCCCACAAATAGAGCTTTTTTTTTGGTGGGATTTGATCACCTATATAAACAAAAAAAGACAGACAATTTTGAAAAAAACAATATTTTTTACTTTCGGCTGTAATACATATCCAGGAAAAAAAAAACAACAAATTTCTTCATCAATTTAGGCCAATATGTATTCTTCTACATATTTTTGCTATAAAAAATCCCAAAAAGCGTATATTGATTGGTTTGCGCAAAAGTTATAGCGTCTATAAAATATGGGATAGTTTTTTGGCATTTTTATTATTATACATTTTTTACTAGTAATGGCGATCATCAGAGATTTTTAGCGGGACTGCGAAATTGCAGTGGACAGATCGGACACTTTTGACACTTTTTTGGGATCAGTGACATATATACAGCGATCAGTGCTATGAAAAAAACTGATTACTGTATAAATGACACTGACAAGGAAGGGGTTAACACTAGGGGGCGATAAAGGACTTAAATGTGTTCCCTGGGAAGTGTTTCTAACTGTGGGGGGGAGGGTTACACTGGAGGAAAAGAGAGATCGTGATTCAGCTTAGCTCTCACTTTTTCTCCCTGACAGATCAGCGGTGTGCCTTGTTAACATCGGCACACCGCTGATCCATCTCTCCTGTGAACTATTGGCGGGTCACAGCGGCCATCGCGGCCACTGGACCCGCTGATTAGCTACCGCTGTGTCCAATCACAGTGGGAGTGGTGTGCCTCCTAAACCACATGCACCAAATCACATAGAGGTCGTGATTTTGCGCAGCTGGGCCGCCCTGCCACAGTAAATGAACCTGGGGCGGTCCGGAAGCAGTTAAAATCCCTGCAATAGATCACTCAGGGAAAAATGATTTTTTTTTTCTCAACAAAAACAGAGTTACTCTTTCACCTCCCTAGCGGTAATCCTTAGTGTGGCTTGGGGTTAAATTTCAGTACCATTAGCGGTAACTCAGAGCCACACTCGGGATTGCATTGCAGAATCCTGGTCCAGGTCACTTACCTTGTCCCCAGGATCCTGCGATGTCCTCCCGCTGCCCTCTGCCCGATGTACAGTGTACAAAAAGTACAAAAAACATAACACATACAGTACACTGTAATCTTACAGATTACATTACTGTATCAAATAATTTCACATCCATTTTGGCCCTAGTGCTTTGTCCAGTGCCCTGCATGCAGTTTTATATTGTATATACTGTTCTTTCTGCCTGCAAACTTGAGATTGTCCATGGCAACCAAAAAGTGTCCCTTTACGTCAAAAGCGGTAAAGGGGCCAGCTAGAAAACAGCGATAGTAAATGTAGCACACAGACCATTTTCTGCCATCCTCTGTTCGCAGTCGGGCACACCTGCTACTTGTCCAGCATCCCCTCTTGTGTAGAGGGGCGAGCGGTGTTATTGTTTGGGCCTTGCAGCAATTACCTCTTTCAAGTGGTTCCCTTGCTCCGTTGTCTAGGTGGAGAATAAGTCCAATGTCCACACAGGAGTAAAACCTAAGCAGTAAGGTTTTATTCTTTATCTTTGCAGTAAACTTGAAGAGAGAGTAGGAAAATGAGAGAAGTAGGGAAATGGTTCAGGTACACAGCACTTAAACACACAGAGCAACTCTTTCGTCGCCACTCAAGTCCGAGTGGGTATTGCTCACCCTGATAGTCCCTTTGTGAGCAGTCCTAGCAGCCGGGATGGAGCACGGATAAATTGTGAACTTTTTAGGGGATGCAATCAGGAATCCTCTGCCACAGGATTGTTAGTCCCGAACCTCTCAGCCAAGCAATAGAAAATAACCTTTAAGCCGGATTGGCATATTGCAGGGCTTGTAATGATGGATCCCTCCTTAGGTGAGCTCCAGGCCTCCTCCCGAGACAGCAGTACCGTTGCTACTCTCCTCCGGGGCAGGTCCTCCCCTGGTCTCCTTCCCCAAGCGTGGGTTCCCTGACATGGGTAGCTAAGGATCCCTCTGAAAAGTATAGGCCTCAGCCAGCAGAGCTGGGCCTATCATGCAGTGATGTAGCCTCAAGCTAAAGGTGCCTTGGACTATTCCACACACACGCACTCCTGGCCTGGAGGACTATAAGGCGCACAAGAATCTCAATCAATGGCGTCTGCCCCTTATGTACCCTCTCCCAGCATGCACAGCGGGTAGACCACGCCCACTGCAGGGCTGCCGAGAAAGGACACCCAAGGTGTTGTGATACCCCCTGTAGTTCAAAGTATGCTGGTGATGACAGTGCCACCTACAGGCAAACAGGGAACACTACTGCCAAGCAGTATCACACCCAGAGCAGAAGCGAATCTAGAACAATCAATTGGTCTGAGCCCAACTACTGGCTCAGACTACCCTTAAATTTACACATAGCGCCCCCAAATATTGGGGGGGGGGCGCTACATAAATAAGAACACTTGCAGAATTGAGCGATAGCGAATCATGGGGAAATTCTGTTTATTATTGTTATATTATTATTTTTTATAATTATTTATTATATTATGGTTTAGTGTTTTAAACTTTATCATACCCAAGATGTCTATAAAGCCCCATACACACGGTCGAACTTTTGGCCAACAAACTTCATTTTGAGCAAGTTGGACCAACAATCCGACCGTGTGTACGCTCCATCCGACAAACTTTTTTTTTTTTTTTCATCGGACAAAAGTTGGGTCTGCAAACGGACAAATTTTTGGCCAACAAAAGTCCGATGGAGCAAAGTCCGACCGTGTGTACAGAAAACCATAGGACTTTTGTCCGATGGACAAAACAGCTAATGTTAAAATCAACCAACAATAGCAGAAGTTGACCAAAGGGTGGCGGTAAAGAGCAGAAAAGAGCAGGAAAACCACGTGATGTTGCAAAAAGTTTTGGGAAAGTTTGCAGAAAAGTCCTGTGGTGTGTATGCTATGGGTGTGCCCGGCCAACTCTGTTCGGACAAAAATCCAGGGAAAAGTCAGATGGAAGTCCGACCGTGTGTATGGGGCTTTAGACTCTTGTTTGGACAGATTTAAGTGTGTTATTACTAAGAATTACAGGCCTACAATATAAAACACCAAATTTCTATGCAAAACAATGTACCGCTTTGAGATTCAAAAATCTGACATAATCATACCACCAGGGAGGCTACAATGCTTAGCACCTTAGCATTGATATTTTATGGGCTGCGATGAGAGGGAAAATAATGGGTTTTGAATTTCTATCATAGCAGTAGTAGAGTACTGTACTATGTTAGCCAATGATTAATTAGTTAATAATTAGCAAAAATTTTGAGTACCAAACGTCTTGCAGAAAGATTTTCTAAAATTCAACATAAGTTATGGTCAACTGGATAGGACATGGCTCCTGAAGCACTCCATGGGGCTGATTTGCTAATAACAGTGCGCTGCGCTGGTTCTAACCTTAATTGGTGCGCCGGATAACTCCTTCACTTGGCGCAGGAACCAGCGGCGCACTGTTATAGTAAATACAAATGTCAGCGGCGCTCTATTGAAAATGAATGGTTCCCTATGGGAGCCCATTGATTTGAATAGAGGTGGCCCGGGAAGTTGGATGAAGCGGATCCGACTCGCAGGGCGACTCGTGTGCCGGCTGACACAGGGACAGCGTGACTTTGCGAGGCAACTTGGACACGACCTGAGCGCGTGAAGCCGCTCAAGTCGTGTCCTAGAGGCGACTAGCTGGCCGAGAATGTCTCCAGCGCGATGGCAATGTGCTGGTTCTCGGCAGCCTCGCTGTCCCGTGTTTGGTATGAATCATGAAGGGGAACTCCACGCTGAATTTTAATGAAAAAAACGGCGTGGGGTTCCCCTCCGGGAGAATACCATGCCCTTAGGTCTGGTATGGATTTAAAGGGGAACCCCCTAAGCCAAAAAAACGGCGTGGGGTCCCCCCAAAATCCACACCAGACCCTTAGGTCTGGTATGGATTTAAAGGGAAACCCCCGAAGCCGAAAAAACGGCGTGGGGTCCCCCCCAAAATCCATACCAGACCCTTATCCGAGCACGCAACCTGGCAGGCCGCAGGGGAAGAGGGGGGACGAGAGCAGCCCCCCTCCCTCCTGAACCGTACCAGGCCGCATGCCCTCAACATGGGGGGGTGGGTGCTTTGGGGCAGGGGGGCAACCTGCGGCCCCCACACCCCAAAGCACCCTGCCCCCATGTTGATGGGGACAAGGGCCTCTTCCCGACAACCCTGGCCGTTGGTTGTCGGGGTCTGCGGGCAGGGGAGCTTATCGGAATCCGGGAGCCCCCTTTAATAAGGGGGCCCCCAGATCCCGGCCCCCCACCCTATGTGAATGAGTATGGGGTACATCGTACCCCTACCCATTCACCTGGTGGAAAAAAAGTTAATAAAAAACACAACACAGGTTTTTAAAGTAATTTATTAGGCAGCTCCGGGGGTCTTCCTGCCGCTATCTTCTTCCAGCTCTTTTGCTAGCGGGGTCCCGGGCTTCCTCGTCGTCTTCGGGGGCCTTCCTGCCGGGCGCCCCGCTATCTTCTTCCAGCTCTTTTGCTAGCGGGGTCCCGGGCTTCCTCGTCGTCTTCGGGGGTCTTTCTGCCGGGCGCCCCGCTATCTTGTTCCAGCTCTTTTGCGGGGGTCCCGGGCTTCGTCGTCGCCTTCTTCCGACTTCAGGGGTCTCTTGTTCTGTTCTCCGGTGTTGTCTCCCCGATCTCCGGTTCTTCTCCCGCTCTCCGATGCCTTCTCCACGATCTCCGGTTCTTTCTGCCTTCTGCGGGGCGCCCTGCTATCTTCTGCCAGCTCTTTCGCTAGCGGGGGGCGGTCTTCATCGTCGCCTTCTTCCCTCTTCTCTTTGCCCGATGTTGCCTCGTCGCTGTCCGCCGTTACAATGCTCGGGCAGCGGAGCGCGGCCACTTATATTGGCATGGGCGTGGTCACCGGGTGATGCCACCGCTGACCCCGCCCCCGTATGATGTCACAGTCCCGAGGAATGCCATTTACAGCTCAAAAAAGCCATGGTGGCCATGAGGCCATAGGCTAACATGGAGAGACGTTTTTAAGCTGCAAAAAACGCTCAAACAAGCGGCTTGAAAAACGTTCGTGTGCATGTAGCCTTTTATTAACCACTTGCGCACTGGCCACTTAAACCCCCTTCCTGCCCAGACCAATTTTCACATTTCAGCGCTGATGCACTTTGAATGACAATTGCGCGCTCATACAACACTGTAACCCAATGAAATTTTTTTTTTTTTAGCACACAAATAGAGCTTTCTTTTGGTGCTATTTGATCACCTCTGCGTTATTTTTTTCTATAAATACAAAAGACTGAGTTAAAAAATAAAAAAAATAGATATTTTAACCACTTCAGCACTGGGCCTATTCTGGCACTTCCCTCCTTCATGTAAAAATCATACATTTATGGCTATAAAATTACTTCAAAACCCCAAACATTATATATTTTTTTTAGCAGACACCCTAGGGAATAAGATGGCGGTCATTGCAAATTTTTATCTCGCTCGGTATTTGCGGAAAGATTTTTCAAACGCCTTTTTTTGGGGAAATAAATGGTTTCATGAATGTAAAAAAAAATGACAAAACAATAAAGTTAGCCCAATTTTTAGGGATAATGTGAAAGATGTTATGCTGAGTAAATAGATACCTAACATGTCACGCTTTAAAATTGCGCACACTCATGGAATAACACCAAACTTCAGTACTTAAAAATCTCCCTAGGCGATGCTTTAATTTTTTTTACACGTTACCATTTTGGCATTACAGAGGAGGTCTACTGCTAGAATTGTTGCACTCGTTCTAACGCACGCAGAAATACCTCACATGCGTGGTTTGAACGGTGTTTACATATGTGGGCGGGACTTACGTGTGTGTTCGCTTATGAGCGCGAGCTACCGGGGAGATGGGTGTTTTTTATTTTTTTTGATTATTTTTCTTTTTGTTTTTTCCTTTTTTGTATTTCTTACTCTTTTTTTACCTTTTTTTGTTTTTTGGATCACTTTTTTTCCTATTACAAGGAATGTAAACATCCCTTGTAATAGGAATCTATTGTGACAGGTCCTCTTTATGGAGAGATGCAAGGTCAATAAGACCCCACATCTCTCCTCCAGGCTGGAAAGCATGAGATCGGTCAAAAAAATTCACCAATCTCAGGCATCATTCAGATGTCACTGCACAAAGCCAAGGACGTCATTTGGCGGTAGGAAAGTGGTTAATATTTCGAAAATTTTGACAAAAGGTAATTTTACTCCTTCATTGATGTACACTGATGAGACTGCACTGATGGGCTGCACTGATGGGCACCGATAAGTTGGCAAGGGTGGGCACTGAGAGGTGGCATTGCTAGTTGGCACTGGTGGACATTGAGAAGTGGCACTGCTAGGTGGCAATGATAGTTGGCAGTGATGGGCACTGATAGGCAGCACTATTAGGTGGCACTGATTAGCAGCAGTGGTGGGCATTGATAGGTGGCACTGGCAGGGGCTACGGATTGTCACAGATGACGCAGAATTGCCTCTTCCTCTTCGGGCCCGATGTTCCTTGCACATAAGCCGGTGATTGCCTTTTTTATGCTCACGCTGTCAGCACAAGGAGAAAACAAAAACCATTACCCAGCTTTTGTTTACATCACGTGATCAGCTGTCATTGGCTGACAGCTGATCACATGGTAAAGGGCAGGGATCGGCCCCTTACTTAGATCTGCCATCACCCGAGTCTCAGTGACTCGGTGACCACAGCGCGTGCGAAGGGGACGACGTTTGACAGACTCCCGGCAATTGAGGACCGTGCTGTGGCTGGCAATCAGTTATAGCGCTGATCTCAAGTGATTAAACAGGGTCTAAATGGGCCATTGACATGCATCACAATTCAACTTAGGAATGTGTCTTTGCAAAGTTAAACTAAATGAAATCCTTTCTTATTTTTGCTTGGGGATAGAGTGCAGAGGGATTACAAGTCTAGACAGTTTTTGGGGATGTCTGCACCCCTGATAGGGTGAAGACAACTCCCAAATTTGGCCACTTTATCCTTCCAAATAATTCACTTCCTGTCACATAGCCACACAGGAAGTGAGGGAAAATCCCTACCAATGTCTTTCCTTGGGGACACACAGGTCAATCTAAATACTCTCCCCATTCTGTACATTGCACTCCAGCATTTGGCGGGTTACACCCCAAATTATTAGTTTTTTTGGACTTTGGGGTTTATTTAATAAAGGCAAATCTACTTTGCACTACAAGTGCACTTGCTGGATATCCGAAAGGGAAATGCAAGCAAACAAAGAAAACACCATCTTTGCTTTTACATGATTGGATGTTACAATCACCAGTGATCCCTCAGATTTTCAGCAGCTACACTTTTACTGCAGAGTGGATTTGTCTTTACTAAACCCCAAACTACCCAATGATTTGGGGTGTACACAACAAAGTGCTAGAGTGCAATTTGCTTAATGGGGACACTAGTTAGATTGATCTGTGTGTCCCCAAGAAAAGACATTGGTAGAGTTTTACCTTCACTTCCTGTTTAGCTGTGTGACAGGAAGTGAAGCCAATTTTACTACAAGGGGACACAAAGCCCAACCTTTAAAAAAAAAAAACACAAGCAGGGGTTCTAACACTTACTTTGTTTCCCTCAAAATGCCCACAATTAGAATTGTATTGCCTTGAGCTATTTTTAAGTGCAGTGCTCTAAATCAGTGCTTCTCAAGTACCCCCAACAGTCCATGTTTGCAGGTTTTCCTTCATCTTGCACATGTGCTTTAAATCACAGTCAATGGTTTTGATTTTTGGACAGCAATTCTCCATGAGATAAATTCACAAAACATGTCCTGTTGGGGGTACTTGAGGACTGAGGCTGAGAACCACTGCAGTAAAAAAGGAAAATTGAATACTTACCGCTCTGTATTTTTCATTTCCTGGTGACTCTCCATGGCAGCACACAATCCATGCATATGCTAACATGAAGGCACCAGGGTAGACAAATCACACCTGTTTTGTTTTGACATGCCAATCAGCTGTCACATTTGTTGCAAAGAAAACACAAAACAAACATCAAAACTTTGCATCAAATTTTATTGGTCAACAAAACAAAAGGGAAGCCAAAATAAAAAACATGGTCAATTTGAAACAGTTGCAGACTCAACATCTTGAGAAATATTTGGCCAAAAAAAATGCAGCACAGACAATTAAATCAAAGTGAACAAACAACACACATTAACAACATCAGAATTATTTCAGGGGAACATTTTCCCCACACAAAAAAATACAATCCATAAAAGTTAACCAATCACCTGTTTTGCAAAGACATAACAAATAAAATACATGTGTTACAAACTCGATAAGGACACCAACATGTACATTTTACCCCCCTCACACACACACACACACTTGCCTCTTTTCAGGGCAAGCTAACAAATTTTCCCTGTGAGCTTTATATAACATATGTTTGTGAGCTAATGAGGCAATTGAAAACACATGCACAGTCCATGAAACACCCAAAATGCAAGTTCTCCCAATGTAGAGACTGCAATTCAAAGTGGCTACACCTGTTAAGGATGTCCTTCAATTACTAACCCATAAAAACACTCTCTGAGTGAGCATGCCCAGAAATATCCAGGCGCTGTTCACACACAAAAAGCACCCCAAAAAAAACTAACTGGCTGGGCATGTGCAGAACAACGCCAATGCAGCTAGCAAAAAATAACCCCCCCCCGTCCAAAATTAAGCACATCATCCAGCATGCTACAAAATTAGAGATGGGACAATCACCCCTCCCCCCCACCAACAAATACCATTGCAGTCTATGGGAACTGACATGTTAATTTTGCTAGTCCCCACTTGGCTGGCTTATCTTCTACTTATTGGCCTTACCCTAAGGGACATATATCAATGTCACCAATTTGGAAAACACCAAAAACAAAACAAGGAGAAGTGCCTTTAAATATGCCAAATTGCTTAAGGGCCATTTCACACCACATGCAGTCCATTGCGTTTTTTATGCATCCAAAATGCATGGAAAGTTGGTTATATGGTTCTAAATGGCAGTGTTTGTTCCAGTGCGTTCCAGTTCCCCCAAAAAAGTAGAACATGCTGCATTTTACCTGCACTGGACTGTACTGGAATGCAGCAAAACGCATCATAAACGCACTGGAACGCACAGGAACACACCTAAATGCACCAAAAACGCACTGGAACACACTTGTCCTTCTCTTTGGTTAATAAAAAAGAGGGGTGAAAAAAAAGCACTGGACTTCATCAAAAACTTACCAAAAATGCACTGGAACGCATGAAAAACGTGCATGCAGAAAAGCACCTGGAACACATCCGGATTGCGTTTCTATGGTGTGAACTGGCCCTAGTTCACACTATAGAAACGCAGTCTGGATGCGTTCCAGGTGCTTTTCTGCATGCGCGTTTTTGACACATTCCAGTGCATTTTTGATGCGTTTTTGATGCAGTCCAGTGTTTTTTTCCCCCTCTTTTCACTTAGGACAAGTGTGTTGCAGTGCGTCTTTGGTGCATTTAGGTGCGTTCCGGTGCATTCCAGTGCATTTTTGGTACGTTCCGTTGCGTTTTTGATGTGTTTTACTGCGGTCCAGTACAGTTTTGTACCTAAAAAATGCAGCATGACCAAGTTTTTTTTTTGCTCTCTGAAACGCACTGGAACGGACTGTAGTGGTGTGAACTATGCCATTGGCATTAATGTGATCAACTTTCTTTACGTTTTTCATGCATCAAAAAAACGCACTGCACTGCATCCGGTGTGAACTGGCCCTAAATATCATACCCGGGGGTGTCTATAGTATGCCTGTAAAGTAGCGAATGTTTTCCATGTTTATAACAGTTTGAGAGCAAAATGACATTTCTAAAGTAAAATAATAGTCATTTAAAAGTCCTTGCGGCTGTAATGAATTGCTGGTTCCCGTCAATACAGATAAAAGTCATTGAAAGTCTTTGATGACACAAAAAAAAAGTGTGGGGGTCCCCCAAATTCCATTACCAGGCCCTTCAGGTCTGGAATGGATTTTAAGGGGAACTCCACCCCAAATTTAAAAAAAAATGGCGTGGAGTACCCCCAAAAATCCACACCAGACCCTTATCCGAGCATGCAACCTGGCCAGCCGCAGAAAAAGAGGGGGGGCGAGAGAGCGGCCCCCCTCCCTCCTGAACCGTACCAGGCCACATGCCCTCAACATGGGGAGGATGTCCCCATGTTGATGGGGACAAGGGCCTCATCCCCACAACCCTTGCCCGGTGGTTGTGGGGGTCTGCGGGCAGGGGGCTTATCGGAATCTGGAAGACCCCTTTAACAAAGGGGACCCCCAGATCCCAGCCCCCCTATGTGAAATGGTAATGGGGTACAAATGTACCCCTACCATTTCACAAAGAAAGTGTAAAAAATTTAAAAAATTACAAGAGCCGGTTTTTGACAATTCCTTTATAAATGTCTTCTCCTTTCTTCCATCTTCTTCCAACTTCTTCCATCTTCTTCTTCCATCTTCTTCTTCCATCTTCTTCTTCTTCCATCTTCTTCTTTTCTCCATTCGGGTTTCTTCCTCCATCTTCATCTTCCTCTTCATCTTTATCTTCATCTTCCTTCTTCCTTCGGTGTTCTCGTCCGCATCTTGCTCCGGCGTCTTCCCTTCTTATTTCTTCTCCGGCCACTCCGTTTGAATTGGAGGTTCCCGCTGTGCGACGCTTCAGTTCTTCAGTTCTCCTCTGGGTCCGCTTGCACCCGGTGATCCCGCCCCCCCTGACGCACATGGATTTCATGGGGACTTTCCCCGTGGTGTCAGAGGGGGGCGGAGCCACCGGGTGGCAGCGGACCAAGAGGAGAACTGAAGCGTCACCCAGCGGGAACCTCCAATTCAAACGGAGTGGCCGGAGAAGAAAGAAGAAGGGAAGATGCCAGAGCAAGATGCGGACGAGAACACTGAAGGAAGAAGGAAGATGAAGATAAAGATGAAGATGGAGGAAGAAACCCGAATGGAGAAAAGAAGAAGAAGATGGAAGAAGATGGAAGAAGAAGATGGAAGAAGAATATGGAAGAAAGGAAAAGACATTAATAAAGGAATTGTCTAAAACCGGCTCTTGTCATTTTTTTCATTTTTTACACTTTTTCCGTGAAATGGTAGGGGTACAATGTACCCCATTACCATTTCACATAGGGGGGCCGGGATCTGGAGGTCCCCTTTGTTAAAGGGGTCTTCCAGATTCCGATAAGCCCCCTGCCCGCAGACCCCCACAACCACCGGGCAAGGGTTGTGGGGATAAGGCCCTTGTCCCCATCAACATGGGGACATCCTCCCCATGTTGAGCGCATGTGGCCTGGTACGGTTCAGGAGGGAGGGGGGGCCGCTCTCTCATCCCCCCTCTTCCCCTGTGGCCGGCCAGGTTGCGTGCTCGGATAAGGGTCTGGTGTGGATTTTTGGGGGGACTCCACGCCATTTTTGTTTTTATTTGGGGTGGAGTTCCCCTTAAAATCCACACCAGATCTGAAGGGCCTGGTATGGATATTTGGGGGAACCCCACGTCATTTTTTTTTTATTTGCAGCGGGGTTCCCCTTAATATCCATTCCAGACCTGAAGGGCCTGGTAATTGAATTTGGGGGAACCCCCACGCTTTTTTTTTGTGTTATCAAAGACTTTCAATGACTTTTCTCTATATTGCCGGGAGCCGACAATTCATTATAGCCGCGGGTGCTTTTAAATGCCTTTTTTTAAATTTAGAAATGTCATTTTGCTGGCGCAATGGGAAGTTCAGAGCTGCGCCTGTTCAACTTATGCAAATTGGTTTACGTGACTTGAAATTTACTAATATTTGGCCGGCGCAGTGTCTTGGTGCATTTGAACCATTGAAATTCCCGCGCTGAGCTCAAAAAAACCTCCCGCAGCTCGAATTGTACCTGCCGGCGCAGCGGGCTGGTTTTGAAAAAGTTACGTTCTCACTCTATTTTGGGCATATTAGTTACTTGGGCAGGTGTCACTACACTTCCTCAGATCACCCCATGTCACCCCCATTATATTCTCACTTCCAGCTTCTTTATATTTAGATTTTTACATGCTGTGCGCCAGGTCCATAGTGGCGCACTGAGCGCCTCCTCCCGTCCGCCGACAACACTATAGTAAATGGGAAATAGGGCTGCGCTACAGGCGTTAATGTTTTGTAAATACCAAAACAGCCATTGTGCACGCAGATGTGCCAATACTCATGGCGCAAACGTTTCGTAAATCAGCCCCCATGTGTCATTAACATCCTAAAAAAATGTAAGCAAAGGTGTCAATGACATCTGCTGATTCACAACATTACCACAGTGCTACTGCTATAACAGAGGATACTGCAAATTCATGCTTGGGTTTTTTTTTTTTTTAAATGGCAAATCAGCTGTCATGTTTTATATGTTTCACTTTGAGAAGTCAATACTAAAGACGGGGGGATATTTACTAACACTGGAGATGGCAAAATCTGGTGTAGCTCAGATAAGTTGTATTATCAAAGCTAGAATAGAGAGGAATCTTCCAATAGGGACCCTGGTGACATCCTGGGATTCTCTCACTTTTGAGGGATTCCCTCTAAACTTACTCATTGGACAGGCAGTGAAGTGAAATCTCCCCTACACAGATGGAAAAAAAAACTGACAGTAAGACTTCTTTACTCTATCCAAAATGAGGGAAAAAAAACATTGTTTTTAATTACACTTTAACAGTAAATTTATACCCATAGTCATAACTACATTTTTTTTTTTTTATGATTAGTAAATATCAATATTATACATTTGAATGCTTGTCTTTTCACTGTAGATTGCATATTTAAAAGCATTTAAAATTCCCTAGCTACACATAAAGACAGCATCTAATTAAAAATAAACAAACAACCTCCATATTTCTCATTTAAGTAATATTGAAACTGTAAGATAGTTACACAACATAAGACTTTTTTTTAGGTGATTACATTTTGATTTGGTTGTACAACACTCAGTGCCTCCTGTTTTATAATGTGAAATAGTATCCTGAGAGGATACTGTGTCAAGCAACATTTCTTTACCTTGGCAGCAAAGCTGAGGCTTTTTGAATTTATGCCTTTTTCACTTTGAGTAGAAATAAAAACTGCTAGTGTTGTATATATATACTGTGTATAAATATATAAATATATATATATATATATATATATATATATATATATATATATATATATACACAGTATATATATATATATATATATATACAGTATATATATATATATATATATATATATATATATATATATATATATATACATATATATAGCACACACATCCCTAGCTCCACTGCTTACCTCCGCCAGCAGGTGGGACACACCATGCCACATGCCCAGTATCCTCCATCTTGTAGAGGGTGAGCGGTGTTAATTTATTTGGGTCCTGCAGCGAGTTACCTCTTTCCGTTGGTTCTTGCCCCTAGAGTGTAGGGAAAAGTCTATTCTTTCTGAACGTGCAAGAAGGCCATTGTCCACACAGAGTTACCCAATAGAGAAAGGTTTATTTTTCTTTGTGTAGAAACTTTATAGGAAAGTTGGAGATAGAGAATTTAACAGGGAGGTGAATACACCCACCCCTTCTAAAGTTCCCCATCAGGTCCGCTCAGCCAATGACGTAGGTGTAAGGCTGAGGACCTAATGCGGAACGTGAGAAGGGGCGGGTCTATTCATGTATTAAACTGTGGAGGAAGTTCCCCATCAGGTCCGCCCCCTCGTATTTCAGACCCCGCCTATGTCATTGGATGAGCGGACCTGATGGGGAACTTCCTCCGCAGTATAATAAATGAATAGACCCGCCCCTTCTCACGTTCCGCTTTAGGTCCTCAGCCTTACACCTACATCATTGGCTGAGCGGACCTGATGGGGAACTTTAGAAGGGGCGGGTCTATTCAATTATTACACTGCGGAGGAAGTTCCCCATCAGGTCCGCTCAGGCTCAGCCAATGACATTTCGTGTGGACAGCGCCGGACATCGGATCGCTGTGGGACACTGGATTTCATCGCTGGAATGTTTTTGTTTTTGTTTTTTTTTTAATAAAGGACTTTCCCAACGGTGTCTGTGTATTTTTTTAAATTTTTTTTACACTTTCTTTGTGAAATGGTAGGGGTACAATGTACCCCATTACCAATTCACATAGGGGGGGGCGGTATCTGGGCCCCCCGCCTGCAGACCCCACAACCACCGGGCAAGGGTTGTGGGGATGAGGCCCTTGTCCCCATCAACATGGGGACATCCTCCCCATGTTGAGGGCATGTGGACTGGTACAGTTCAGGAGGGGGGGGCGCTATCTCGTCCCCCCCTCTTTTCCTGCGGCCTGCCAGGTTGCGTGCTAGATAAAGGGTCTGGTCTGGATTTTTGGGGGTACTCCACGCCATTTTTTTTTAATTTGGGTTGGAGTTCCCCTTAAAATCTATACCAGACCTTAAGGGCCTGGTATGGATATTTGGGGGGAACCGCACGCATTTTTTTTTTAAATTTGCGGCAGGGTTCCCCTTAATATCCACACCAGACCTGAAGGGCCTGGTAATTGAATTTGGGTGAACCCCCGCGCTTTTTTTTATTTATTAATGACTTTACATGCATATTGCCGAACACCGGACCCGAACCCGAACATACAGTCAATTGTTCGGGTTCGGGTCCGGGACCCAAAAACCCAAAAGTTCGGTACGGACCCGAACTTAACAGTTCGGGTGTGCTCAACCCTAGTTTTCACCCTATCAGGGGTGCAGACATCCTCAAAAACTGACCAGACTTCTAATTCCTCTGCACTCTATCCCCAAGAAAAAATAAGAAAGGATTTCATTTACAGTAGTTTAACTTTGCAAAGACACATTACTAAGTTCAATTGTGATGCATGTCAAAGGCCCATTTAGACCCTCTTTAACCACTTGAGATCAGCGCTATAGCTGATCGACGGCCACAGCATGGTCCTCAATTGCTGGGAGTCCGTCAATAGACGTCCTCCCCTTCGTGCGCGCGCTGTGGTCACTGAGTCACTGAGACTCGGGTGATCACAGATCCGAGTAAGGGGCCGATCCTTGCCTCCTACCACGTGATCAGCTGTCAGCCAATGACAGCTGATCACGTGATGTAAACAAAAGCTCGGTAATCGTTTTTTTTTCTCCTTGACAGTGTGAGCAGAAAAAAAAGGCAATCACCGGCTTATGTGCAAGGGACATCAGGCCTGAAGAGGAAGAGGCAATTCTGCGTCATCTGTGACAATCAGTAGCCCCTGCCAGTGCCACCTATCAATGCCCACCAATGGTGCCAATCAGTGCCACCTAGCAGTGCTGCCTATCATTGCCCATCACTGCCAACTATTATTGCCCATCACTGCCAACTATCATTGCCACCTAGCAGTGGCACTTCTCAGTGCCCACCAGTGCCAACTAGCAATGCCACCTCTCAGTGCCCACCCTTTCCGCCTTATCGGTGCCCATCAGTGCAGCTCATCTGTGCCCATCAGTGCAGTCTCATCAGTGTACATCAATGAAGGACAAAAATTACCTTTTTTCTAAATTTTCGAACTAAACTTTTTAGTCGGTCTTTTGTATTTATAGAAAAAAACAAAAAACAAACACAGAGGTGATCAAATAGCACCAAAGGAAAGCTCTATTTGTGTGAAATTGTTTTATTAAAATGTCATTTGGTTACAGTGTTGTATGACCGCGCAATTGTCATTCAAAGTGCATCAGCGCTGAAAGTTGAAAATTGGTCTGGGCAGGAAGGGGGTTTAAGTGCCCAGTAAGCAAGTGGTTAATATAAGGCTACATGCACATTTACATTTTTATAGCCGCTTGTTTGAGCGTTTTTTGCAGCTTAAAAACGCCTCTCAATGTTAGCCTATATCCTCATGCCCACCATGACGTTTTTGAGCTGTAAATGGCATAGCCGTTTTTAGGCCCCATGTACACGGGACGCTGGTGCAAAGTCTTCCGAACTAAGGTTAAAACCGGCGTTTATAAACGCGTGTTTTGCCACGTTTGCATGCCGCGTTTAGCCACGTTTTACCGCGTTTGCGTCTATAAGCATTTAGTTAGGAAACATCATAAGGACCCTCCCTAAGCTCAAAAAACAGTACTATTAACCATTCAGCCATTTTTTGAGACCAGCGTGAGTAGCAGCAGCTGAGAGAGCAGCAGTGTACTTGTATTTAGTGTGTCACTTGCCACATCAATTGCCACAAGTTGGGGATTGTCCACTTGCCCTGTCACATGGCCACGTCACCTGGCCACATCACCTGCCACAAGTTTTGGATTGTCCACTTGCCACGTCACCTGCCACATCACCCGCCACGTCACCTGGCCACAAGTTGTGGATTGTCCACTTGCCACGTCACCTGCCACAAGTTGTGGATTGTCCACTTGCCATGTCACCTGGCCACGTCACCTGGCCACATCATCTGCCACAAGTTGTGGATTGTCCACTTGCCACGTCACCTGCCACGTCACCTGGCCACGTCACCTGCCACAAGTTGTGGATTGTCCACTTGCCATGTCACCTGCCACGTCACCTGCCACAGGTTGTGGATTGTCCACTTGCCATGTCACCTGCCACAAGTTGTGGATTGTCCACTTGCCATGTCACCTGGCCACGTCACCTGGCCACATCACCTGCCACAAGTTGTGGATTGTCCACTTGCCACGTCACCTGGCCACGTCACCTGCCACAAGTTGTAGATTGTCAACTTGCCACGTCACCTGCCACGTCACCTGGCCACGTCACCTGCCACAAGTTGTGGATTGTCCACAATGCAATGTAAGCAAGTACAGTTTTTTAAAATATTTTTAATGGTTTTTCATCATTTGCCATCATTTTAGAGTTTTTCAATGTAAAAAAAAAGGTCACCTTTAAAAATGCTTATAAACGAAAACGCGGCTAAACGCCGGTACCGCGTTTGGCGTCTGAAACATGGAAATCTTTGGTGTCTGAACGCATTTTTTTTGCTTTCTGAAAAACGAGGTTAAACGCAACTGCCTAAGGGCCAGTTCACACCTTGGAAACGCAGTCTGGATGCGTTCCAGGTGCTTTTCTGCATGCAGGTTTTTTATGCAGTCCAGTGCTTTTTTTCCCCCTCTTTTTTCTTAGGCATCATGCCCACGGACGTTTTAAAAAAACGGGCTGAAAAGCTAGTACAGACACCAGGAAAAAAGTGGCATTTTTAACACAATTTTTTCCGCGTTTTGCATTGAATTCAATGCACGTTTCCCCGCGCTAGCTTTCAGCCGCGTTTTTCTTTCTCTATTCAAAATCAATGGTTCCCTATGGGATTTGAATAGAGGTTGCACCAGAAGTCGGATCAAGATGATCCGCCTTGCGGGGCGACTCGTGTGCGGAGAACCTTGAAGGGGAACCCCGTGAAAATGTAAAAAAGAATTTGCGTGAGGTTCCCCCGCCCAATATGACATCACAGTCCCAGGGCATGACTAGGTGACCCCGCCCCATGCCTATAAAAGTCGTTGCACACCTCGCACACGGCATTACAGCGGGAGAGACTGTCGAGTCAACATCGGGAGAAGAGAAGAGGGAAGGAGAAGACCAGGCCAACGCTAGCAAAAGAGCTGCAGAAGATAGCGGAGGAGCCCGGCAGAAGAACCAGAGACAGGGAGAAGAGAGCAGAGAAGTCGGAAGAGACCCCCGAAGTCGGAAGAGACCTCCGAAGTTGGAAGAGACCCTCAAAGTCGGAAGAGACCCCCGGAGCTGCCTAATAAATTACTTTTAAAACCTGTGTAGTGTGTTTTTTTTTTACACTTTTTTCCCCAGGTGAATGGGTAGTCATTCGTATAGGGTGGGGGGGGCAGGATCTGGGGGCCCCCTTATTAAAAGTGGCTCCCAGATTCTGATAACCCCCCCCGCCCGCAGACCCCGACAACCAATGGCCAGGGTATCGTCCTGGGGGGAACCTCACGCTAATTTTTTTTACATTTTCGTGTGGTTCCCCTTCAAGGTTCTCCACGCACGAGTCACCCCGCAAGTTGGATCATCTTTATCCGACTTCTGGTGCAACCTCTATTCAAATCAATGAGCTCCCATAGGGAACCATTGATTTTGAATAGAGACAGAGAAACGCTGCTGATATTAATGAGAAAATCCCTTACGCCGGTAGGATTTTTTTATTTACTATCACGATGCGCATCGGCGTGCGCCGGTTTACACTCCCAATCAATGATTTATCCGGCGCACCAATTAAGGTATGAACCGGCGCAGCGCAGTGTTCTAAGTAAATCACCCCCATAGTATCTCACCAAAGTGAAAACACCCCTAACATTTTTGTAAATATTTTATTATATCTTTTCATGTGACAACACTGAAGAAATTACACTTTCCTACAATGTAAAGTAGTGAGTGTGCAGCTTGTATAACAATGTAAATTTGCTGTCCCCTTAAAATAACTCAACACACAGCCATTAATGTCTAAACCGTTGGCAACAAAAGTGAGTACACCCCTAAGTAAATATGTACAAATTGGGCCCAAAGTGTCAATATTTTGTGTGCACTGCCTTAACACTCTTGGGCATGGAGTTCACCAGAGCTTCACAGGTTGCCACTGGAGTCCTCTTCCACTCCTCCATGATGACATCACGAAGCTGATGGATATTAGAGACCTTGCGCTCCTGCACCTTCTGTTTGAGGATGCCCCACAGATGCTCAATAGGGTTTAGGTCTGGAGACATGCTTGGCCAGTCCATCAACGATATCCTTAGCTTCTTTAGCAAGGCAGTTGTGGTCTTGGAGGTGTGTTTTGGGTCTTTATCATGTTGGAATACTGCCCTGTGGCCCATTCTCCAAAGGGAGGGGATCATGCTCTGCTTCAGTATGTCACAGTACATGTTGGCATTCATGGTTCCCTCAATGAACTGTAGCTCCCCAGTGCTGGCAGCACTCATGCAGCCCCAGACCATGACACTCCCACCACCATGCTTGACTGTAGGCAAGACACACTTGTCTTTGCACTCCTCACCTGGTTGCTGACACATACACTTGACACCATCTGAACCAAATAAGTTTATCTTGGTCTCATCAGACCACAGGACATGGTTTCAGTAATCCATGTCCTTAGTCTGCTTGTCTTCAGTAAACTGTATGCAGGCTTTCTTGTGCATCATCTTTAGAAGAGGCTTTTTTCTGGGATGACAGCCATGCAGACCAATTTGATGCAGTGTGCGGCGTATGGTCTGAGCACTGACAGGCTGACCCCCCTACCCCTTCAACCTCTGCAGCAATGCTGGGAGCACTCATACGTCTATTACCCAAAGACAACCCCTGGATATTACGCTGAGCACGTGCACTCAACTTCTTTGGTCAACCATGGCAAGGCCTGTTCTGAGTGGAACCTGTCCTGTTAAACTGCTGTATGGTCTTGTCCACCATGCTGCAGCTCAGTTTCAGGGTATTGGCAATCTTCTTATAGCCTAGGCCATCTTTATATAGAGCAACCATTCTTTTTTTCAGATCCTCAGAGAGTTCTTTGCCATAAGGTGCCATGTTGAGCTTCCAGTGACCAGAATGAGAGAGTGAGAGGGATAACACCAATTTTAACACACCTACTCCCCATTCACACCTGAGACCTTGTAACACTAATGAGTCACATGACACCGGGTAGGAAAAATGACTAATTGGGCCCAATTTGGACATTTTCACTTAGGGGTGTACTCACTTTTGTTGCCAGCGGTTTAGACATTAATGGCTGTGTGTTGAGTTATTTTGAGGGGACAGCAAATTGACATTGTTATACAAGCTGTACACTCACTACTTTACATTGAAGCAAAGTGTAATTTCTTCAGTGTTGTCACATGAAAAGATATAATAAAATATTTACAAAAGGTGGCAGAGCCTGCCGATGACCAAGATGGCCGCGTGAGAACGGAGCTCCAGGCATTCCAGGGACACAGTGGCACATAGCAGCCCTTAAAACGGCGATCAAGACATCCCTAGCCAGAAATTACACCCCGCTGACATCAGCCATCATGACGAACAAGCGGAAAGGGGCTCCAGAGACCCCAAAAGCTGACGGAGTATTTCACATTGGAGCAGAGGCAAGATGGTGCCGGATCTCCTAGGCCATCCGTGGCTAGTACTCCTCATCCCATGCAGAAGAAGGATAAACCTCCTAAAAGGAACTCACCGTCAAACAACAGACACTCTCCTGCACCTTCCTCAGCTTCTGGGAGTCCTGAAAAGACCAGACTCAAGCTGGATGGCACGGATCCTTCTCATGAGGTGAGCATGGGCCTAGACTCAGGGGATGACACCAGGGAGCTCCCTGACTCCATTGATCACTTCCCCACTAGCAACCAGCCAGTCTTAGACACCACACTCAAACACATGCTAGTCTCACTCAGAAGCTCACTCCACAATGACACGATGTTCACAAGTTTGGGAAGGATATACAAACTGTGTCTGCACGAGTGGATCATGTGGAAACTAAGATGGGGGGGAGTATGCCCCAACAATTAACAGCCTAGTTGATGCACTTGACACCAGGGATGAGGAGATGGAGGCAGTCAAGGCTAAAATCGCAGATATCGAGGACCGTTCCAGGAAGAACAAGCTTATGCTAAGGGGTTCCCCGAGTCTGTTCAACAATCAGAACTGCGCAATTATGTCACCCAAGTGTTCACCTCTATCCTGCCTGACCTTACAGAAATAGATGTCACAATAGACAGGATCCACAGGTTACCAAAACCTTCTTATCTCCCAGATAAAGTGCCAAGAGACATTATACTGCGCTTACATTTTTTTCATGTGAAGGAACGTTAAATGTCTGCTGTGCGCAATAAGGATCTCCTTCCAGCACAACATAAAGAATTGCAATTCTTCACCGACCTGTCTCAATTCACGCTACTAAAAAGGAGAAACCTTAATACCATTTCCAAAGCTTTGCGCAACCACAAAATAGCCTACAGATGGGGGTTTCCAACCAAACTTATCATCACCAATGACGGGAAGGAACACACAGTAGACACCCTCACTAAGGGCCTGGAGCTGCTTAAAACATGGCACATCATTCCTGATGAGCCTCCTCAGGGTTCCAACAACCGCAATCCAGGTCGCACCTCAGGGGAATGGAATTTAGTCAACTCTAAAAATGCTCACACACACCGTTAAAGTGGTTTAAGGGCGGATTAAAGCCCTTCTGTTTATTTTCTGTCCCTGATCTGGAGACAACCTGTTAAGCTAGACTTTTTACCCCTTTGAGCTAGCGTAGCGTACACCCTGGTCACCATGACCTACAAGTTTTTTTGTGGACTTTATGTTTTTCCCACCCTTTGTTTGTTTAATTGTTTAACCCCCAATTTTGCAGTTAGTTATGCAGTTGCCTTATTATCTGCTGAAAGTCGAATGGAAAGTCATTTACTCGCCCGGTCGTACATGGACGCTGCCTTCTTCAATGCACTGGTATGGAGACCCTCGCCACCTAATGTAAGTGTTACACACACATTCTTTACTTACTGGAATCTTCGCTCCTTTCAGAATGACTATCACTTTTTTGACCATTAATGCCAAGGGGCTTAATCATCCAGTAAAGAGAAAGTCATTGTGGAATGAAGCGACTGTGAAGCGACCATAACTGTGATATCCTCTGCACCCAGGAGACCCACTTTCACAGTCAAAGGATGCCCAAATGTACCCATCCCAAATTCCCACATGTTTATACTGCAAGTACTTCTGCTAAAAAACGGGGGGTTCTGACTGCGATCAAAGATACAGTGGCATTTACATTGCACAGTGAAATTGCAGACTCTTAGGGTCGTTATCACATTCTTATATGTGATATAAACTCCACTACTTATACTGTGGTCAATGTATATGCACCCAACAAGTCCTCAAAAAAGTTAGACGGGTGCAACGAGGCTTTCTTTTGATCTGCAGAGATTTTAATCTCCCTCCAGACCCCCAAATGGACTATGGACTTCACGTCCTGTTCACAAAGGCACCACCACTCACTTCAATCGCTGTTGCATACTCAGGAACTCTATGACGCTTGGAGACGCCTCCACGGCACTGAAAAAGACTACTCTTTTTTTCGACGAGCCATAGGGTTTACACAAGATTAGACCTTTTTCTTACGGACAAATGGCTGATGCCTAAAACCACTACCTCTAAGATCAACGACATTACATGGTCGGATCACGCCTCGGTGATGCTTTTGGTTGATGATTCGCCAAACGTTAATACTAGCTTTGTTTGGAGGTCCAACCCGAGGTTGTTCCAGGCTGAGCCTTCCAAAAGCAGTCTGCAGAAAGAATTAATTAATTGAAATTTTTTCCAGTAATGTGGATTCCGTGTCTGATCCCATGGTTGTATGGAATGCCCATAAGGCATATATGAGAGGGGTTCTAATATAAATGGGTGCAAGAGCTAAGAGACAGAGGAGACAGCGTATCTAAGAACTTATCTCTAAAATACATAATCTAGAAGCCCAAAATAAAACAAATGCCTCCCTGATAGTGTCAGACCAATTAACACAGCTCCGGTATGACCTCCGCCTAATTTTACTAGATGACTTTGAAAAAGCCTCTAAACGTCTTAAAATGACATACTACGTAAGTGGCAATAAAGTGGCAATAAAGCCGGAAAACTTTTAGCCAACCGTCTCAGGGGGCAGAGTCACAAAACAAAAATTCCTTATGTCCTACACCCCATTACGGAAGAAAAACGATATCACCCACAGGCTATAGCAGACACATTCAGCTGTTATTACAGTTCTCTCTATAATTTAAGGGATGACCCTTCCACGATTCAACCCACGGAGTCCATGATTTCAGACTTTCTCGATAAAATTAATCTCCCTCAGGTAACATCTGCCCAATTAGAGAAACTAAATTCCCCTTTTTCTGAAGTAGAGATCACCAAAGCCATTGATTCCCTCGCTAATAACAAATCACCTGGGCCTGACAGCTTTACAGGGGAATATTACAAAACTTTCAAATTAGTACTAGTCTCTCATCTAGCAGGTATCTACAATGCAGCTGTCTCCTCTTCCTCTTTCCTATCGGAAATGCTTAGGGCATTGATGGTAGCATTACCAAAGCCGGGGAAGGATCCTAATGCACCGCAAAATTTTAGACCCATTTCGTTGCTGAACAACAACTTGAAACTATATGCTAAGCTCCTTGCAAACAGGTTGGTGGATCTATTAACATCCCTAATACAACTGGACCAATCGTGGTTTACCAAAGGCCGACAAACCGCTGACGCAACGAGACACCTAATTAACATTATACATTTAGCTAACAAAATGAAAACGCCTTCTCTGCTCCTAGCCTTGGACGCAGAGAAGGCGTTTGATAGAATACATTGGGAGTACTTGGCTAAAGTGCTCACCAAGTTTGGGTTTGAAGGTCAGGTACACTCGGCTATCATGGCACTTTAAACAACCCCTTCGGCCCAGGTGTACATTTCAGGAATGCTTTCCACACCATTCAATATCTCTAATGGTACTGGACAGGGGTGCCTACTTTCCCCACTTATATTTAATTTACTTATGGAACCCTTGGCAATTTACATCCATTCCCACCCTCAGATAAGTGGATTTAGGGTCAGAGACGCAACGCACACCATCAGCCTCTTTGCGGATGATATCATCCTAATGCTCACTAATGTCGAGGACTCCCTGGCTTCGGTCCATCAAGCGATGCAACTATTTACATCTGTGTCTTACTATAAGGTTAATGAAACTAAATCGTATATTTTAGGATTAGGAATTTCTACCAGACTTAAACAAGCTCTTAGTAAAAGGTTTCCATACACATGGAAAGAAAAAGGTATTTCATATCTGGGTATTACCCTTACCCCTATAAATTCACATCTGGTTAAAGAAAACCATACTCCACTACTACAATCACTTCACTCCAAATTGGGCAATTGGCAAAATTTATCCTGGTCAGGGAGGTTGGCCACTTTTAAAATGCAAATTCTTCCACAATTAATATATATCTTTAGAACCCATCCCTGTTCCCACCTCCCTCTTTTCATCTGCACAATCCATCATCAACAAATTTCTATGGGAAGGAAAACGGGCTTGCTGCGCATTTAGTAGGATTATAAAACATAGGAGGGTGGGTGGTGTGGGCCACACACATATCAGAGACTATTATACAGCCTCTATTTTAGCCTAATTGAAGAGCTGGTTCTGTCCCTCCCCATCCACCTTATGGGCTCTTCTTGAACAACAACAGATTCCAGGTCAGAACCTCTATAACTACCTGATCTCTAGTCCTTTCCTTCCACACACATCCCCCGCCATGGGACCGACCATACAAGCATCTCTTGAGGCGTTGCGAATATTAACAACACATATATCCCCCAGGCTTAAACTTACCCCGCTGAAATTCCCCCTGTCAGCTTTATCCCTTTTTATACCAGGCATCTCTCTCGCTAACTGGAGATCCAACGGGGAACTGGAATTGGAGGACTTTTTTGTGGGACCTACTTTCAAGACTTTTAGAGCTCTCCAGTTGGAGTTCTCTATTTCTCCAGCTGAATATTACAGATACCTACAGGTTTCACACTTACTAAAACGGCACACTAGATTATCCACCTCCCTCCCATGGCAAATAACCCCATATTACTTGTCGAAAACTGCGAACATTAGGGGCATATCGTTGTTTTAATCCCATCTCCAAAACAAACTAGAGTTTACAAAAAAGCATGGGAGAGAGACTTTAATGGAGTATAATTAGAGGATCATTGGCAAACAGCTTTAACTATAACATATTGTTCTACCAAATGTGCTAATCTCTGGGAACTGTTCCAGAAGATTTTATTGCAATGGTATCTCACCCCACATAATTATCCAAATTTGCCCCAAGGGTGTCTCCCCAATGCTGGAGACAATGCGGGGAAACAGGTACACTATTACACATTCTATGGTCCTGTCCCATTTTATCACAATATTGGAAGTTGATCTTTAACCTCATACTACAAATTCTTAAAATTCACAGGGATGGCGTTGCTCTCTCTGGGGATGGACCTCGTCCCTCACCATTTGAGATCTTTACTATCCCACATCCTCTTAGCAGCTAGACTTGCTCTGGTTAGACATTGGAAAGACACAACACACCCAAAACTTCCTGAAGACATACAGATGATCAATACCCATGGTACATACGAACAACTCTTTGCCTCTGGTGTGGGTAAACACCTTACAATTAATAAGGTTTGGGAACCATGGAACAAATGGTATAACACCACAGCTAACCCTAACTTTACCTGAGCTACTTTATAGGAAGGCTCTCAGCAGATAAATGTTTAAAGTGACTAACTGCATTCATTGTTTCTTTTACCCCAGTTTTGTTTTATTCTTATTATTTTGGTTTATTCTAAGTTTACTGGCATACTAACATCAAGGTCTTACATGAAGTTCGGTCCTTCAGGACTTACTTGAAGATAGAAAACATATGTGTCATAAACGATAAACATAAGCGACACATTCTAGAAAATTTTATATATGTTGTTCAATTGAGTTGCATTCTATGTCCTACGTTCTAATGCACCATTGAGATGTCATGTATGTACTTATATGTGTTCTAACTGTCAAAAATTTCAAAATCCAATAAAAAACTATTGAAATTAAAATATTTACAATAATCTGAGGGGTTTACTCACTTTTGTAAGATACTGTACATACTTGAAACAAGATTGTTAAGAACTGAACTGTATAAGTGTAATACAACAAAAGGAGCAGTTCATGCTTTCATTTAGAATTTGGTTTATTGAAAGGTCCTAGCCTGACATTTTATCAGTCTCAAGGTAATAATACTAATCAAAAAATCATTAACTAGATTAAATTATAATCACCAAAGTGCATAACATGTCAAACATATAATCCCATAATTAACAATTCTTTGGTGTTAAGTAGTCATAGCTGCAAATGAATTAATTTATTGAATTAATAATATTTTTAACAGTACAGTAAAAACAGAATAAAACTACATATTTTTTTTATAATTTCTTCTTTTTTTTTATTAAGCGGCATGACACAGGATAATGGATGCTTTGAGTATGCATCAGCCATTGACTAGCTTGCATAGGGGGTGCATCGATTGTTACATACATCTACATCTTCTACACAGTACAGTTCCTCAACAGCTATCTATATAAATGTTCTAGACTAACCTAAACAGGAAAAATATATTTTTTAAAATATATAAATCCCTAGATAGATATAGATCCTTTCTAAATGGCTGTAATGGTTGCAAATGCAAGAAAATCTGTAAGGTAACACTTTTTAAGGATGGAAAGACAAAAGACATTGGAGCACATAACTTCTTCTGGCCTAGTTTCAGAGAGTTTAAGAGAGTGTCCTCAGATTTACGACTGCCCAGACTGCTGTGCTGCTGCTGGCATTCTGCTGTTCATACTAGGTAATCATGAGACAGTGAGAGACTGTTTGTGATTCTGTGTGGCAAACTGGCAAAGTATGTGATTGAGGCTGGCTGGGCTAAATTTTGCATTGCTTGTGTTACTGACAGTTGGGAGGCACGACATTCTGATGTCACCGCGTTTTCACCACAGACCCGGAAGATACGAGCTGCATATCGAGGAGCTGGCCGGCTCGATTTTTTACATGTTCTCACTTATCTGCATAATCGTAAGTGTATTTTAATTGCCTAGAATAAAGGCTTTTAAAGGATTTTATGCTATGCGCATTCATTCGTTATTCTATGTGGTGTGACTCCGGGTGCTGCTGGCTGAGGTCCATATTCTTGCAAGGTGTCTGCTGTATGCTGCAGTGCTCACCATAAAGAACCCCTGGCTGTGTCATTAGCCTATGCAAGTTTTGATCTCCCATTATAAGAGATCACGCCCATCTGGTAAGCGGCATTGTTTGCTCAAGGTGGAGGTGCTTTACTGTCATCACGTTCTTCCCAATCATTGTGGATAAGTGTGTCACTGTGGATTTATTTATACTGTCATCAACAGTCTCATTGCCTTTTTTGTTTGGACTTTTTGGAGAAAGAACTTTTTTCATAACACACTAATAGTATTAATATTGGTTCACATTTGTTTTGTATTTAAAGATTGAATGTAAATGTATTCTCATATATATACTCCCTTTAGCAATTGTACACTTTTCACAGAGTGGGATATTCAATCAATTTGTTCACTCACTGTTATGTATGGTATATTACCATTTATATCACGATTTAGCGCAACTCTCTTTTTTACTATAAGCTTGTTGTGGTGCTCACCGGCTTACTGATTTAGCAGTTAACACCACAACATGTCTGCCATTGCCAGAGCCAGGCTGGACTTTCTGCTGCCCTCAGTGGCATGCCTTGGTATTTTTTTACCCCTGGTTCATACATATGTGGTACAGGGAATGCTGTGATCCCTGTGCTCTTCCCACACCTCATTGCAATCACACTGTGTTTTTGATCTGCTGCAGGTGTTAATTCAAAGTTAACTCCCCAAAAGAAGGTCACAAACGCAGTGTTTGTCTGAACCAGAATGCATGGTTGGTTTTCAAAAAAAGGTGCCTGCACTTATTTGGTGTGATGTGGTGCGATTCAGCCCATTCAAAATGGGCTCAAATCACACCACACAGAATCACGTGTGAATTGCACAGGATTACGGTGCAGTTCCTGTGTGATTTGCATGCAAATTATAGTGCGAAACCAGGCTTACTGTGTTGATTGCGGTGCAATCAAGGCCCATTCATTTTGAATGGGCTCAAATCACACCAAAGTCATGCATGCACAAATTTTGGAACCGCGCGGCAACCAGTTTGCATGGTCATTTTGGAAATGCGATCTGGTGCAGGCAAACACACTGTGTTTTGCAACCTTTGTTTGGGGTGTCATTAACCTCCCTGGCGGTAATCCCGAGCGTGACTCTGGGTTGTTTTTATTTGTTAGGATCGGTAACCCCGAGTCACGCTCGGGGTAACATTGCAGAGCCTGCAGCGGAGTTTCCTTACCTTCTCCTGGCGATCCAGAGATGATGTCCTCTGCTGTGATTGCCAGCGAGATCACCGGCGAGTGTCGGCGCATCCTGGTTCCGTTCCCTGCGAGCTGCAGCGTCGCATGGGAGCGGAACTGGGCGTCAAATTCAAAAGTTCAAAAGTTCACACAACACAAACACAAAAATAAAAGCAGTTATATTGTATCTGATTACACTGTATTACACTGTATCATCTCTGATCACCATACAGTGCCCTGTACAGTGCCCCCTTGCCTGTCATCTGTGCCCATAAAAATATGGCATAAAAAAAGCGCCACTTTACCAAAAGGGCGCTTTTGGAGCAGATGAGTGACAGCGGCAGCGACGATTTGTCGTCTGACACTGACACCGACATGGATCTGGCAAGTGACAACGGCGATGATCCTGCACCTGACCTCAGCGACCTCAGCGATGTGCGCACTTGGTGCCCTATAGACTCCGATACGGACCAGGTAGCGCCCTCAAGATTTCCCTTTACTGGATCACCTGGGATGAAGGTAGATGTGGAGTGTGACAACCCTCTGGCATACCTGCAATTATTTATCACTGAAGAGGTAATTGAAAAAATTGTCACAGAGACAAATCGTTACCACGATCAGCAATCCGCTACGCTGCATGCCAGATTTTCCTGAAGCAGAAAGTGGGAACCGGTGACGAAAGAGGACATCTGGCAGTTTCTGGGACTCATCATTCTTCAGGGGGTGGTGGGGAAACCACTCCAGAAATGGTACTGGACCACCAATAAGCTACTGGCCACTCCGTTTTTTAGCACCGTGATGTCTGAATACCGTTTCTCCCTCATCATGAAGTATTTCCACTTCACGAACAATGAGGAGTTTGATGAGGCCACGCATCCTGCGCCCAAGCTAAAGAAAATCTGGGAGGTATGCCAAATGATCGTGGCCAATTTCCAGCGGACCTACGTGCCAGAAAGGGACGTCAGCGTGGATGAAAGTCTGATGGCTTACAAGGGACGCCTAAGCTGGATACAGTACATTGCATCCAAAAGAGCGCGGTTTGGCATCAAATTCTTTATGCTCTGGAATTCGGTCATTTACACCGGTAAAGTCACGAAGTTCAACCCCAGGTACAGCGGCTATGGGATGGCCACATCATCTGTCCTTACACTGCTGGAGCCATTGCTGAACCAGGGATATTGTTTGACCACGGACAACTTCTATACATCTCCGGAACTTTTTGAGGTTTTGCTACAAAATAAAACTGATGGGTATGGTACCGTTAGGCCTAACCGACGTGCCATGCCATCTATGTTTGGCAAGAAAAAACAAAAAACAGGAGAAATGGTTGCCTGGCAGAAGGGTAAGATGATGGCAATGCGATGGCGAGACAAGAAGGATGTGTGTCTCATGAGTACTGTGAACAATACCGCCACTGCCATGGTCCACACAAGAGGTGGGAAAGATCTGTTGAAGACGCAAGTTGTGATGGATTATAATAATACAATGGGAGGTGTCGACAGAGCCGATCAGGCAATGACATTTTACCCGGCTATGCGCAAACAGCAGAAAAAATATTATAAAAAGATTTTCAGGCATCTTTTGGAACAATACCTTTGGAATGCGTATATCCTATACAAAGCAAAGAGTGGCATGCCTCTTGTTCATTCCGACTTTATCTGGAAGGTGGCTGAGCAGATTTTTGTCAACCACCAGATGCCATCAGTAGCTGTGAACAGACCCGGACGACGTGCTGTTGGCGTTGTCAACCCAGAACGCCTGACTGGACGTCATTTTTTGGACTATATACCGCCAACTGCAAAAAAGGAAGCACCTACCAGGATGTGCGTGGTCTGCTGTTCCAAGAGAGATGGCAATGGAAAAAAAGTCAGAAAAGAAACAAGATACCATTGTCCAGATTGCGACGTTGGATTTTGTTTAGTTCCATGCTTTAAAATGTATCACACCCAGGATGTGTATTGAATTTTCTTTGTTTGACAAATGTCATTATTTTCTTCTACATTATTGAATAAAATTATATTACTTATTAGATTATAATTCATGATTTTGTGTTTTAAATTTATCCCATCTGGGATGTCTACTAGAGTCTTGTTTGGTCAGGTTTAAGAAAGTTATTACCGTATATACTCGGGTATAAGCCAAGTTTTTCAGCCCTTTTTTTAGGGCTGAAAGTATACCCCTCGGCTTATACTCGAGTCAGTACCTGAAAATAGTGAAATTCCGCGGCCGGCGTCCATTGTTTAAATCTAGCGCCTTTCTCCCTGTCCCTTCCGCGATAGGCGTTTCCAGCAAACACTGTGTTGAGTGTTGCGCCTATCATGGAGGTCCTCTTGTCCGACGTCCGTGATTGGTGGAGCACTGAACACAGTGCCTGCTGGGAAACGGAGTCCGAGAATGAGAGGACCTCCAGGATAGGCGCAACACTCAACACAGTGTTTGCTGGAAACGCCTATCACGGAAGGGACAGGGAGAACGGCGCGATATTTGAACAATGGACGCCGGCCGCGGAATTACAAGATTTTCAGGTACACTGACTCGGGCACAGGGAGGCTGCAATGGACACAGTAAGGGGGCACAGTGAGGTGACAATGGGCACAGTGAGGTGACAATGGGCAGTGAGGTGGCACAGTGAGATGGCAATGGGCACAGTAAGAGGGCACTGTGAGGGGGCAATGGGCGGTGAGGTGGCAATGTGCACAGTGAGTTGGCAGAGTGAGATGGCAATGGGCACAGTAAGGTTGGGCAATTGTCACAGTGAGGTGGCAATGGGCACATTTCCTCCCCTCGGCTTATACTCGAGTCAATACGTTTTCCCAGTTTTTTGTGGTAAAAGTAGGTACCTCGGCTTATACTCGGGTCGGCTTATACTCGAGTATATACGGTACTAAGAATTGCAGGCCTACAGTACATAACGCCAAATTTCCATGCAAAATAATTGTACCACTTTTGGTACATAATTCCAGACAGGATCATACCGCCAGGGAGGTTAAAATAGCACTGAGACCCTCTGCAGATTTAAAGGGGGTGCGATTTGAATAAGGTGCATGAAACGTGCGTGGATTGAGGGTTTCCCACATTGTAGTGTACCTTTATGTATCTCCTAAGCAGGGGTGTGTTTTTCCTCTGCCATTGCAGGAAGATGTGCAATTACACACCTTCTCGCACCTGCTTAGATGTGAACCTAGCCTAAAGAAAAGTCAGTATATTCCACGCTGGTAATTTTTCAGTTGACTGTTTTGTTATTTTATTCTGCTTTTATTGATAATTAAGTTAGTGTGCTGCCTTCCACAAGATGGTGCCCTTTGTACCTGCCCAGTAAGATTGGCTATTACAGTGCACCATCCTGTGGTAGGCAGTGCATTCCCCCCCCTTTTTTTATTTGTAAAAGTTAAAAAGTCAGTGAGTGCTCTGTCTAACACAACATGATGCACTTTACACCATAATAGCCAACCTTACTGAGGAGGTGGAAAGGGCACCATCTCCTTGTAGGTAGGCAGCACACTCACTTTGCACCTATTCAGTTTGGACACTAATACTGGACAATAGCCAACAGCATTTATAAAAAATGAAAGAAGGAAAAAACTGAAATCAGGTTTGATTTTCTAATGGACCTGATAAAATACAATTAAGGATGTGATTGCTTATTAGGGGAAACACGTATAGTTTTTCCTTTTTCTACGGCCCTGTCTCCATCCCTGATTCATTTCATATAGAAAAAAGAGGGGGTAAGGGGAATAGGGGAATGTTGGGACTTTGTGTGAAGCACACCACCAGAAATAATTAATATTTATTATTTAATGGTGCACATTAATGCATGTGGGACAATACGTACATATATACAATATATAACATGAAATAAATAAATATATACACACATATATAAGTGTTCCTGCATAGTACATTGTATATACTAAAAATATATTGGATATATCCCAAACGTGCATATAGACATAATTGATTGCACACATAATATTATAAAATTCATTCAAGGTAGTCTCATAGTAGACACACAGTAGCTGTGACAGTACATCGATAGGAAGCTCTAAGCATGTTTCATGGATAACTTCCACTCATTAGGAGCAAATGCGATATAGGTATGTCTGTAATAAAATATAAATGCCAAATAGTATAGTAACTCAAGGAAAAATTTAGAGTATAGCCTCATATAAAAAACATAATTAGTCATAGCAACGTACCATCATCCAGGTTAGTATAGAGAAACAGGAGGGGGTGGGGGCAAGGGGATAGTTGCTGAAGCTAACCCTATAGTGCTCCCGCCCAATGAATTATTGGACTATCTCGGTACTGATAAAAAATAATATGCATTGTTATATAAAAAGGAGGTTTATTACATATAGAAAAACATACAGTTTGCATTTTAAAATTGAAGACACAGATACTTAGGGTTCCCCCAAGGGGTATCTGTGGATGCAGATTATAGATTGATATAGGTCTCTACTAGTTTCGCTGTGTTATACCGCTTCCTCAGGAGAACCAATCTATAAGACAAATAATACAGTAGAATAAACTTAATATGGTTCAACAATAGTGTCAATCAGTGGCAATAGTAATACAGCATATAATACATAAGTAGCAGAAGTAGCTTACCCAATGAATAGATGGTCATGTGCGGAATCAGGCCGCTCCCGATAAAGTTTCCCCCACGGTGGACAAGGGGATTGTGCGTAAGGCTGGGTTCACACTTGTGCGTTGCATTTTTGAGCTCCGTTTTTTTTCCCAAGATCTCAATCAGTTGTTCAGCGGTTCCTCAGCGTTTTAGCTGCGGATCAGCTTTGAATTTCAAGGTATCATGTCAGGGGTATCTTCAGAGCTGTGTTTTTTGTGCAGGCCAATCATTGTTGAAGAAGATACTGGGTTCATCCCATAATCGCAAATAGGGAGGAGAGAGGGCAGTTCATGATACTGTATGAAAACCTCCGTGGGCATGAAGAGAAATTTTTTAACTACTTGTGCATGTCAATAAATAGGTCATTTATTTTCTTGCCTTGCAATACAAATTTTTCATCCATTGTTCCATAGTTACATAGTAGATGATGTTTGAAAAAGACACAAGTCCATCAAGTCCCACCTATGTGTGTGATTATATTTTATTTTAAATTTTAGTTTTTCAAAAGTTGTGGGGTGCCCCACCAAAATCCATACCAGCCCCTTATACAAGCATGCAGCCTGGCTGGCTTGGAAAAGGGGGGGGAGGGAGTCCCCCCTCCTGGACCATACCAGGCCGTATGCCCTTAACATGGGGAGTGTGTTTTGGATTTCCCCCCAAAGCACCTTGTCCCCTAGTTGATGGGGACAATGTGCTTTTGAGGGTGACCCCACGCCGTTTTGTGCTCAAGTTTGGGGCCGGACAATTGTTATTGTTAAATTGCCTGTGGGTAAATACATGTAAAAATTATGTCACAACTGTAAATTACATTGCATAGTTATTTTTAGGCCACTCCTTTATCCATTTTTTTTTTTTTGTCTTAAGGATGCAGGCATGCCTTCTCTTGTTCCAAAATACTAATGTTATGAACCACTGCCCTTCCTATTTTTTTTATCTGTATGTCAAAATGGCTTTCAGACATGTATCTACTGGATTTTTTTTTTTATCAGTTTTGACGAATTGCTTGGACTAATCTACCCTCGTTGGGAGCGACAGAACACATTAAGGTACTTTTCACCACCGATGTCCATTGTTATTGTTAATTGGGAGCATGCAATATTAACTGTGTTGAACTGTCAAATGTGTAATTATACATTTAGAACCAGACAAAAATTTACAACATAATGATTTATTCAAGTGTCATCAAAGCTTAATTTCAAAAAAATAATAGCTAAATTAGCCAACATAAAATAACTTTTTTTTAATATAAAAACTATAAACGGGGATCTCAAGTAGACCTCTTGAACAAAAGTTTCCAAAAATGTGCCTGCATGCTCCTCAACTTTGGACAGAACTCAAAAATCACAGATTGTGATATGTTCTTTGTAAAGGGGCCTCATTGGAGTAGTGACTCGCAGAAACTGTTTCATCACTGGCAGTGCTAGGAGCACACCTAGGCTCACTATGTTGATGTGGCCCATACATCCCCTGATTTTTTGGGGGTGGCCTGATTGAAGGAATTTGGGATGGAATGGGATAGGGAATGCGACTGTGTGGTGCATCATATATTGAAGTTGCCTGTTCAAAGCTAGAAGGATAGGATGGGGGAATATAGGGGTAAGGTTGGCATTGTGGTACTGGCCGGACCTGGGGTAGTGAAGGTGAGGTCTTGCTGGTGGAACATATGGCCTTTCAAATGAAGCTTCCTCACGTGGCTGTGAGAAGGATTGCAGCAATTGTTCGACATGCTTTGCATTTAAAAGTATCGCTCTGGTTTGACATTTTTGATAAGAGGGACAAAACTGAGCGCCAGTATAGTATCCGGACATAAAAAAGCATCCACCTTTTCAGACATTATTTTCAACATCTTAAGTAGACGCTGACTTATGTAAGGTTGTGATACAGGTGCTCGCCTACGTGCCACTTTGGCTGGCCGACCAATGTTTGCAGGAGCAGAGGAGGGCCCAGGGATAGCCTCTGCCACTGCAGATTCCTCTTCTGTGTTTGCTGGCCACATATTTGAGGCTATTTGGATTTCTGCTATATCATCAGTGGTTTCCTGAAAAACAATATCTTCTGGGGCCTCTGATTGTGCCTCAGAATGGCCCTCTGGTTGGTCCTCTAAAACATCTTGTTCATCCCAACTAGCTTGTGTCCTGTTGAAAAAAAAAGAGTGTAAGTTAACAAGGCCAAAACAAAGTTAAGAGTTTACCCGATACATTGATGATATAGCTGAAAACTTACTTCCTCATCTCTATAATTGGTTTAAGAAATTCTATGTCCCGGCAAACATATAGGGTACCCTAGCTGTTGCCCCCGAGCAACTCTTCACTTCATTGACGTGGTGATTATATTTTTTGTAGGCATCCAGCATGCTGCGCCACCTTGTCTTTAAGTAGTGCACTGAAAAACAGACAAATGAATACTAATGTTATTTGTTTTCTTTAAGGTACCTAGGTAAGGAAATTAGTTTGGAAGTCTGCACTATGAATACAAGGTTGGAAAATCAACTATAAGTGGTATTATTCATGAAACGTGCATTGTCATATGGGAAGAACTGAAGAATTTGGTGATGAAGAAGCCAAACAAACAAGATTGGTTGAAGGTATCCAAGCTATTCTGGGATCATTGCAACTTTCCAAACTGTCTGGGAGCCATCTATGGGAAGCACATCTGCATCCTCAAGCCATTTGCTAGTGGGAGCCAATTTTTTAATTATATGAAACATTTCTCTCTGGTCTTAATGGCAGTGGCAGACGCCAATTATACATTTATTTATATAGATGTCGGTGCTTATGGCAGCAGCTCCGTTTCAAGTGTATTTGCACATTCCTCATTTGAGCAAATGCTGAGGGAGAATAGACTGGACTTGCCAAATGATTCTTCCTTGCCCGAAACAACTGAGCCTGCCCTCCCACATGTTTTTGTAGGCGATGAAGCTTTTACCCTTGGAAAACACATGCTCAGATCTTTTTCAAGTCGATCGCTGACCACCGAAAAAAGAGTCTTCAATTATCGGCTCACTAGGGCACGCAGAGTAGTGGAATGTGCATTTGGGATTCTCTGCAATAAGTGGAGATTCATGCATACTGCCATAAACCTGAGTCTTGATCATGCTGTCTCTGCTGTTAAAACAGCCTGTGCACTGCACAACTATGTGTGTGAACATGACGGCTATGTTTTTGAGGATTCCCTGAGCCATAACATGAAGGCGGCACAGTGAAATATTACTAGGGGCACTACCAGTGGCAAAATTATTCATGATCAATTCCTAACATTCTTTATGTTGCCAGCTGGTAAGGTACCTTGGCAGATGGATTCTATATAATTTAACATTTCCCTTTTTTTGGATCATAAATAATTATTCGTGCCTTTACAAAGTGGAAAGTGAGATATTCTAAATAATGTAATTATGTGTAATTTTTCCTCAGAAAAATAAAAAATATATTGTTGACATTTGTGGAATATATTATTTAGCACACCTAAGCTAAGCTTAACTTCATAATTGTGCTTAATTCATGTCCTCCTCTGTCACTGTCTGACGCCGTTATGTGTGCTCTGTTGTGGTCCATTAAAAAACTCAAGGGGCGTGGCCAAGTTAAAAGGTCACTGGTCAAGGCCATCATGGGTCATAGCGTAACAAGGGGCTGACAACAACAGATGGCCACTCCCCCTAGGATCTGGGACCTTGTTAAAGTGAGCTTGCAGATTCTTAAAAGTCCCATGCACACAGACACCTACAACCAATGGCCAAGGATGTGGGAATGAGGCCCTTGTCACCATCAACATGGGGACAAGGTGCTTTGGGAGGGAGCCCAAAGCACCCTACCCATGTTGAGAGCATGTGGCCTGGTATGATTCAGGGAGGGAGGGCTCACTAGCACACTTTTCATGGCCTGACAGGCTGCATGCTTGGATAAGGGCCTGGTATGGATTTGTGGGGGACCGCACGCTGTTTATTTTGGTATTATTTTAACTATAAAATTTTAACACAACTAAATAATAGGACAGCATCTACAGGTAGAGAATAAGAAAAATAAACTTACATTTGTCAGCCTGAACTTGGGATGAGCACATGCTCCACTCTGGCAATATGTTTCTGGCAATCAAGCCATGCTCGCTTTTTCAGCACGTTGTCCTTATATTTAGGATGCCGGGTGTCTTAGATCATAGGTTTGTCCCTGACAAGCCAGATCAGCTCCTCACAATCCACAGATTCCTTCACCTTTGCAGGAACTTTTTTGGTCCGTCTTTTCGACATGGCTGCTCAGGTCAGTAGCATCAAACAGACAGGGGAGGAACTGGGAGAAGGGGGAGGTGGAAGAGGAGGGGAGAAAACTTCCGTTCACACCGCAACACATCCACGAATCAGATGCGTGCCCATAGAAGATAATGGGCCTGAATTCGCACCTGAGCCGGAACGCAACGTCGAGAAAATGCACATGTTTTTACAGGACTGCACAGTGCGAATCCCCCGCAGATATGTGAACCAGCCTCATAAAAATGTATGTATTTTAAAATGACATGTGAATTGGATGCGTTGTAAGCCGCATTTTGGGGACCCGGTACCGGACGGTCGTAGGTCCCCTGGACCCGAAACTTGGCACACATGTAGCACCATTTCTCCTTTATAAGTGTGCAAAGGTCTTTGTCTGGGGGGCCTACGGCTGGGAAGCAACGATTTTTCAAAACTGGGCACCCCTTCCATAGACTCCCATGTTAAACGTCAGTCTAGTCATGGACACAGTGAGGCACTTTGAGGCATGGACACAGTGAGGCACAGTGAGGCATGCAGATGGACACCTTAGGCTTATGTAACGAGCATGCGCCTTTGTCCGCCTGACAAATCATCTAGAAATGCAAAAAAGAGATGTCCAATGCCCAGTGATAGGTGGATAGGACATGGTAAATGTATATATCTTGTTGAATGTTTGCATATATTTTCTTTTGTTCTTTATATCTTTCTTTGTGTTGGTATACAGGTACCTGCGTGTTCCTCTTACAAGTATAACGAATGACAATATATAACTGTTGTGGAGGGGGGGGGGATTATGGTGCTGGGCTTTGTTTCAGTTGTTGTGCTTGGCCCCTTAGTTCCAGTGCAGGGAACTTTTAAGGTGTAAGCATACCAAGACATGTTGGACATTTTCTTTCTCCCAACTTTGTGGAAACAGTTTGGGGATGGCCCCTTTTTGTTCCAACATGACTGTGCAACCCCTGTGATGTGTTAGAGGGGGCGGGGTTACCCGTCACGTCACGGGTGGCCTCGACATGGGTTAAAAAAGAACTGGCAAACACTGCTTGCGCATCATTAACCGGGGGGCTCCAGTGCAGGGAAGATGTGCTTTGTTCCTCGCTGGAGAGACTTGCATCGCTGGAGAGAGAATGAATCATCGCTGGACAGACTGCATTACATCGCTGGAATGTTTTTTTTTTTTTTAATAAAGGACTTTTCCCGACTGTGTCTGTGTGGTTTTTAAAATTTTTGACACTTTCTTTTGTGAAATGGTAGGGGTACACCATTACCAATTCACATAGGGGGGGCGGAATCTGGGGGTCCCCTTTATTAAAGGGGGCTTCCAGATTCGGATAAGCCCCCCCGCAGACCCCCACACCCACCGGGCAAGGGTTGTGGGGATGAGGCCCTTGTCCCCATCAACATGGGGACATGGTGCTTTGAGGGGTCACAGACCGCCAAAGCATTCTCCCCATTTTGAGGGCATGTGGTCTGTTACCGTTCAGGAGGGGGTGGCGCTCTCTCACCCCCCTCTTTTCCTGCGGCCTGCCAGGTTGCGTGCTCAGATAAAGGGTCTGGTATGGATTTTTGGGTGGAACACCAGGCCATTTTTGTTTTTACATTTGGTGTGGAGTTCCCTTTAAAATCCATACCAGACCTGAAGGGCCTGGTAATTGAATTTGGGGGGACCCCCACGCATTTTTTTTTTATCAATGACTTTTATCTGTATTGCCAGGAGCCGACAATTCATTATAGCCGCAAGTGCTTTTAAATTACTTTTTTCCTTCAGAAATTACATTTTGTGCAGGGACAATTCTAAGCACGGGAAACAAGCGCTACTTTACAGGCAAACTATACCCCCCCCAGGTACGAAATTTAAAGGAATATTTCACTTTTATTGTTTCACTTTAAGCATTATTAAAATCACTGCTCCCGAAAAAACGTCTGTTTTTAAAACTTTTTTTTGCATTGATACATGTCCCCTGGGGCAGGACCCTGGCCCCCAAACACTTTTTATGACAATAACTTGCATATAAGCCTTTAAAATTAGCACTTTTGATTTTTCATGTTCGAGTCCCATAGATTTTAACGGTGTTCGGATGTTCGAACAAATTTATTGCCTTTTCGCAAGTTCTGGTGCAAACCGAACTGGGGGGTGTTCAGCTCATCCCTAGTCACAGACCCCCAAAGCATCCTCCCCATGTTGAGGGCATGTGGCCTGGTATGGTTCAGGAGGGGGGCCCTCTCTCGTCCCCCCTCTTTTCCTGCGGCCTGCCAGGTTGCGTGCTCAGATAAGGGTCTGGTAGGGATTTTTGGGGGGGACCCCACGCCATTTTATTTTTAAATTTTGGTGCGGGGTTCCCCTTAAAATCCATACCAGACCTGAAGGGTCTGGTATGGATTTTTGGGGGGAACCCCACGCCATTTTTTTAAAATTAAATATGCGGGGTTCCTCTTAATATCCATACCAGCCCTGAAGGACCTGGTAATGGAATTTTGGGGGGACCCCCACACGTTTTTTTTAAAATTTTGGTTCCCTGCACAAAATGTCATTTTGAAGGAAAAAAAGTCATTTAAAACTACTCGCGGCTTGTCGGGTCCCGGCAAATACAGATAAAAGTAATTGAAAAAAACAGCAGGGGTTCCCCTTAATATTCATACCAGACCCAAAGGGCCTGGTAATGGACTGGGGGGTAACCCCTGATGTTTTTTTCAATGACTTTGATCTGTATTGCCGGGACCGACAATTCATTAATAGCCGCGAGTAGTTTTCAATTACTTTTTTTCCTTTAGAAATTACATTTTGTGCAGGGACAGTTCTAAACATGGGAAACACGCGCCACTTTACCGGCATACTATACACACCCCCCAGGTACGAAATTTAAAGGAATATTTCACTTTTATTGTTTCACTTTAAGCATTATTAAAATCACTGCTACCGAAAAAACTGCAGTTTTTAAAACTTTTTGCATTGATACATGTTCCCTGGGGCAGGACCCAGGTCCCCAAACACTTTGTATGACAATAACTTGCATATTAACCCTTAATATTAAAACTTTTGATTTCTCCCATAGACTTTTAAAGGGTGTTCCGCGGCTTTTCGAATTTTCCGCGAACACCCCAAATTGTTTGCTGTTCGCCGAATGGGCGAACAGCCAATGTTCGAGTCGAACTCATGTTCGATTCGAACATAAAGCTCATCCCTAACACTAATACAGTGATCAGTGCTAAAAAATATGCACTGTCACTGTACTAATGACACTGGCAGGGAAGGGGTTAACATGAGGGGCGACCAAAGGGTTAAATGTGATCCTAGGGAGTGCTTTCTAACTGTGGGGGAGGTGCTTTGACTGGGGGAAGGTAAAGATCCATGTTCCTACTTAGCAGAAATACAGGATCAGTACATTCCCCTACCTCACAGCGGAAGTGGGTCACTGGCGGCGCGCGCCCCAGACTTTGGATAGAAGTAACGGGTGCTGAAAAATTGGTCTTTGGGTGTCGTGGCGCCTTCCCACCATAACCCTATAGAGATAATCTTGATGTAAGCAAGAATTTGCCTTGCTGTAAAAATTTGCAATTATATGCACCTGTCAAACAGGTGCTGAAAAAATTGGTCTTTGGGTGTCGTGGCGCCTTTCCACTGTAACCCAATAGAGATAATCTTTTTTTTTTTTTTACAATAATTTTTTATCAATTTTTCAAATGTGAAACATGAAGAATATACAGGTTACATTACAATTTTTTTTCACCATATCAAAACATGTAATACAGTTTAAAGATACAGGTAGTGTTTTCAAGTTTAACCACTTAAGACCCGGTCCATTGTGTAGCTTAAAGACCTGGCCACTTTTTGCGATTCGGCACTGCGTCGCTTTAACTGACAATTGTGCAGACGTGCGACGTGGCTCCCAAACAAAATTGGCGTCCTTTTTTTCTTACAAATAGAGCTTTCTTTTGGTGTTTTTTGATGACCTTTGCAGTTTTTAGTTTTTGCGCTATAAACAAAAATAGAGCAACAATTTTGAAAAAAATTCATTATTTTTTACTTTTTGCTATAATAAATATCCCCAAAAAATATATATAAAAATGTTTTTTTCCTCAGTTTAGGCCGATACGTAGTCTTCTACATATTTTTGGTTAAAAAAAAAAAATCGCAATAAGTGTTTATTGATTGGTTTGTGCAAAAGTTATAGCGTTTACAAAATAGGGAATAGTTTTAGCCATTCTTATTCATTTTTTTTTTTACTAGTAATGGCGGCGATCAGTGATTTTTTTCATGACTGCGACATTATGGCGGACACATCGGACACTTTTGACACTATTTTGGGACCATTGTCGTTTTTACAGCGATCAGTGCTATAAAAATGCACTGGTTACTGTAAAAATGACACTGGCAGTGAAGGGGTTAACCAGGAGGGGGCGCTGTAGGGGTTAAGTATGCCCAGATTTGTGTTTCTTACTGTGGGGGGGCGTGGCTTCGCTTGTGACTTCACTGATCATCGTTCCCTATGACAGGGAACAGACAATCAGTGACAGGCTCGCTAGGAAGCACGGGGAGAGGTTTGTTTACACTTACCTCTCCCCGTTCTTCCTCTCTGTGACCCGATCGCGGGACACCAGCGGCGATCGGATCCGCTGTTCCCGCGGGGATGGTCACGGAGAAGAGGACCAGGTCGTGAGCGCGCCGCCACCGGTGCGCTCGCGACCCACGGCTGGCCTCTTAAAGGGGTCTTACCTGTACACCCTTGTGCCCAGCCGTGCCATTCTGCCGACGTACATCGGCGTGTGGCGGTCCTCAAGTGGTTAAAGTAAGTTTGTCATTTGTAAGATCGAAACAGTAGATTCAGCTAAAGGAATGTGTCAAAGCTCAAGAGTATTGAGTACAGAATTTACCATCAGAGTTACTGGATTCATAGGAATACCGCTGCTCTATCCTACTGTGTCCAGGGATGCCACTCGTTTTGTGCTCTCTTAAGCAGGCCTTTACTGGAGGCTAGCATTAGCTCATAGTTGGAATGTAAATTAACTAGATCAAGAGTGTTTTCTGTTGTAGGTGACTGGGTGGTTTTCCAGAGTCTGGTTAAGCTCAGTCTAGCTGCAAGGAGGATATTAGTTACTACCAGTCTCTGTGGATTGGGGATTGTTTCAATAGTCAGATTGAGCAATGCAAATGCTGGTGTGGGAGGTATATGTCTCTGTGTGATATCCGACAGGATGTGAAAAATGGTTGTCCAGTAAGGTTGTATAGATGGGCAAGACCAGAGGATGCGTAGTAGGTCTTCTCTTGTCAAATTTGTTTATTAAATTTTCAAAATTACAAGCATATATTGTCAATAAACATATTCACTATAAATAGTAGCAGTTAAGGAGAACACAAATTAGATATTTATGTCAAGCTCCAGTGATTTTTGAAGGCAACAACAACAGAAGAGGAGAAAAAAAAACAGTAATTTAAGTTTAACATATGTTGACCATTATCTGGAGACTTGCTAAAATATATGCTTAGTGTTGAATTTAGTAATTACAAACCAGATTTAGTAATAATATATAACATGTAAGGTAATATAAGGATTTATAAAGAAAAAATGAAGGGTCATAATTTCTCGACCTCATATAATGTTATTGTAATATATAAGGTTTGTTCTGTTTCAAAGGAGCTCTAAAGCTGAAATATACTGATAAATAAAAAACATAAAAAAAATAAAAATGTTGCTACCATTTTTGCATATAATAACAATATATGCTAAGAAAGAAAAAACAACAAAAAAAGAGCTAAAGAGCGAAGATAGAAGAGAGGGAAGGGTAAGAAGAAGAGAAAAAAAATAAAGATAGTAGGTAGAAAAGATAGAAAAGGTCGAAAAGGTCCCCGGGGTATCTTATAATGTTGGTCTGATAATATTAGTATATTAAATAGCTATTAGTAGTTATATTACCAAGGTCTTAATAATGTGATGTCAAAGTTGGGAGGGAAAAAATTAGTCACCCAAGGATTCCAGATTTTTTCAAATTTTCCAATATTATCATTGGTAATGGCTTCCGTTTTTGAGTGGGTCATGGCTTGGTTTATTCTGGTTTTGGTTTCTGAGATCATTAATGTTGGGGTTTTCCACGCTTTGGCGATTGTCTGCTTTGCTGCAGTAGTGATTTGTAGAAGGAGTTTGAATTGAGTGTGGGAAATAGAAGTCGGTTTTAGATTTAGTAGTGCAATTGAAGGGTCAGGTTTGATTGTTTTTTTGAATAAGGTAGAGAGGATAAGAAAAACCTCTTTCCAAAAACATTTTGTAACGGGACAATCCCAAAATATGTGTATGTGTGATCCTAGTTCACCACAGCCACGGAAGCAGAGTGGGGAGTATTGCGGAATATATTTCGCGATTCTGACAGGAACCAAATACCAGCGCAAAAGTACTTTATAATTTGTCTCTAGAGCTATTATATTTTGTGAAGATGATTTTGTTGTGGTCCAAATTTTATCCCAATCGGATGGTTCCAACTGAAGTCCAAGGTCTCTCTCCCATTTTGCCACGTATGATGGTGGGTCTGCAGTAGGCAAAGTAATAAGGTGTTTATATATTATTGATATGAGACCCTTAGAGTGAGGTTCGCGTTTACATATACGCTCAAATTGTGTGAGTTCGTTGAGCTTACTCATATTTTGTATATATGGCATGAAAAAAATTTTGATCTGCAGATATCGGAAAAGTTCTGATTGGGGGAGTTGATGCCTATCACATAGTTCAGGAAATGTTATAAGTGAGGTAGATGTCGATAAATCACAGAGTTGCGTTATGTCAGAGGAGATCCATTTTTTAAATGAATTAGGGAATGTGCAGGCTGGGTAGAATAGTGGGTTTCTAATAAATGATAGAAGGGGAACATGAGGAGATTGTAGTCCTTTGATAAGTTTAAATTTATCCCAGATAGTAACTGTGTGTTTGGTAATCTTATTTTTTATATTTTTATGATCTGAGGGTTTGGACCAAATTAAATTTGTTATAGAAAATGGATCACAGTCAATTGCTTCAATTGCAACCCAGAGTGGGGTTTCGTATTTTGCATGATATTTGGGGATGCATGCTATTTGAGCTGCATGGTAGTAAGAGGCGAAATTGGGGAATCCTAGTCCACCTTTAAGTTTTGGAAGGTAGAGTGTGTGTTTAGATAAACGATGTTTTAAAGAGCCCCAGATGAACGCTAGTGTTTTGCGTTGAAGATTTCTAAGAAAGTATGCTGGAACTGGAATGGGCAAAACCCGAAATAGATATAGTATCTTGGGTAAAATAGTCATCTTTATTACGTTTATTTTACCAATCCATGAGATTGGTAAAGAAGACCATTGTTTAAGGAGATTGGTAATTTGCTTTAGTAATGGCGGAAAGTTAGCTGAGAAGAATTCAGTTAAATTGGGAGTAAGAGTAATTCCTAGGTAGGTCAGGTGCGATGTAGACCAGGAGAATGGGAGGGAAGTTTGTGCTTGTTGTAAAGTATGGGGAGGTAAGGAGATATTTAAGGCTGTAGATTTTTGAGAGTTGATAATTAGTCCAGATATCTGTGCAAAATGATCTAGCTTACTTATAAGGTTGGGAGCAGAAATATGAGGGGAAGACATAAATATTAGTATATCGTCAGCAAACAAACATAATTTGTGCTGATGACCAGCTAAGTCTATCCCTTTGATTGAAGGGTCAGATCGTATAGCCTGAGCTAGGGGTTCAATAAGTAGGGCAAATAAAAGTGGGGAGAGTGGACAACCCTGACGTGTACCTCTATTTATGTTAAAGCAACCAGATTTATATCCAGCATATTTAATATAGGCTTTGGGATTATTATATAGTGATGAAACCCAGTTAAGAAAGTGAGGACCGAACCCCCATTTTTGTAAAGCATAGGGCCATGATACTGTGTTGAATGCTTTTTTAATATCTAACGACAGAAGACACATAGGTATTCGCCGTGTTTTAGCTGCTTGGATTAATAAAGTTGCCCTGCGTACGTTATCAGCTGCTTGGCGAAAAGGAATAAAACCAACTTGGTCTTTATTTATTAATGAACCAATAATATTGTTCAAACGAGTTGCTAGAATTTTCGCTAGTAGTTTGATATCAAGATTAAGCAGGGATATGGGCCTGTAATTAGCACAAGATGAATCATCTGAATGAGGTTTGGGGATCATTGTGATTATTGCTGTTAAGGTTTCAGGACGAAAGGATTGGTTGTTCAGAAGTGAATTGAAAGCATCTGTCAGCAATGGAGCAAGAAGATGAGTAAATTTTTTATAATATATGGCAGAGAAGCCGTCAGGACCCGGGCGTTTATTTGGTTTAAGGGATTTAATGGCTAATTCAACCTCTGCAGTTATAATGGGACTTTCAAGATGTTCATGTTGAGTTAAAGGAATCTTTGGAAGTTTGGTTTGTGAAAAAAATAATTCTGCAGCGGATCGGTCAAAAAATCCCTGATTGTTGTATAAAGATGTAAGGTGTTTGTGGAAGGTTTGTAGGATTTTTTCTGGATTACTGGTGTAAGTATTATGAGGTAATTTTAATCGAATCGGTTTGTATGGGTTGTTTAATTTTTTAAGTGCTCGAGCGAGAAGAGTGCCAGGCTTGTTAGCTTTAATATAAAATTTATGCTTGGATTTGCGTATGGTTTTATCTGCGGATTCAGATAGGAAAAGATCAAGATTTAGGCTAGCTTCATCTAGTTGATTTTTTGTCACAGGGGTAGGATTCGCTTGAAAATTTGCGTGGCAAGTGTTAAATTTTTTTCTAATATTAGTTGTAGCTTCTTTTTTTCTTTTTTAAGATATGATGCTTGGCGTAAGCAGATTCCTCGAAGGACGGGTTTGTGTGCCTCCCATAATGTTAATGGAGTAATATCAGGGGTTTTATTATTTTTCAGATAGTCTTTTATGGCTATTTCTAAGTCAGTAGAGTGTGATGGATGGGATAGGGTTGAATCATTTATGTACCATGTGGGGTCTTGATGTTTGGGTATGAGGGAAGTGAAAGTAGAAAGTATTGCACAATGATCAGTCCATGTAAAGGGTATTACAGATGATGTGAGCATTTCCGGGGACATACTAATAGAGATTAGTATATGGTCGATACGGGAAAAAGACTTATGTGGATGGGAATAGAAGGAATATTGACGTTTCGTGGGATTGATTTCTCGCCAGGAATCTAGCAAGGAATGTTGTTGTAGAAGTCTTTGGAACCTACGAGATTGAGAATTGGAAGTGATAGGAATTGGGGACTTATCTAAATAAGGGTATAGAACTTGGTTCGAATCTCCACAGATCAAAAGTGTGCCCATTTTATGAGTCTCTATTACCTGGAACAAATGGGAGAGGAATGCTGTCGGATTTTTATTAGGAGCATAATAGGATACTACTGTGATTAGCGTATCATATAGATGCCCTGTAATAATGAGATAGTGACCTTCTGGGTCTTTGGTTTCTGTCAGAAGAGAGAAGGGTGTAGCTCTATGAAATGCAATTAGCACTCCCCTTCGTTTAGTTTTAGCTGAAGCAGTAAAAACTTGGGGATAAGCTGTACCAAAATATTTAGGTGTCGAGGTTTCAGTGAAATGGGTTTCTTGGAGGCAAATTATATGCGCCTTTGAAGAAGATAATGATCTAAAAACTTTGGTTCGTTTTTGTGGAACATTTAGACCTTGGACATTTAAGGTAAGAATATTTAAAGGAGCCATCATGAAATTTTATAGAAAATATTATAAGACATATCTAAAAACAATTGAAAATCCATACTTACCCCGGGGAGGAGCAAAGAGAAAAGGGAGAGTGGAGACAGAATGTTGAGAAAGAAAGAGAAAATGAGAGTCATTATTAAACAAATAATTAACAAAAAACGTTTAGAATGCAAGAAGGTAAAACGTTGGCGTTCCGAGCATGCAAAAGTGCAAGCTCAGAGGCACAGAGTCTGACCAGGGAGGCTCCTCACACAAAAAGGTGTGGGGAGAGTCCAAAGACAGAAAAGGGAGGGAGCAGTGACAGTTTCTCGGGTCCCTCACGACCAAAAATATATCTAGAGAAGAAAAATATATTATGACACCCAAACTGGGCGGAAGTAAGCAAAAATGAATCAAATATAAGAAAATATTATATGTTCAACATTAGTACATGTAAAATTTTAATCTAACAATTGTGTTTTATGGTTTCACGGGGAGAGTGTTAGATTATAAATTTTGTTGAATTATACAGGTTACCTCTGGGTTGCCAGTTGTAGGAGAGGCAGTAATGTCCTTATTAATTAGGATGAAAAATAAATAAAATATCAATTATTACTAATATATTAGTAATATTTACTTCTATTAAGTAAACAATTTTGTACAAAAATAATATAGAACCCTTGTTGTGGGTAGGAAAGGATTAGGGGAAAGGGGCGGGTAGGAGGGGGTAAAATGTGGGAAGTAGAAGGGATAGAGGGGATAGAGGGGGGTGAGGTGAGGAAGGATAGGATGATGAGGGAAGGGTGTTATGAGAATATAATTTTTTGGGGGATAATTTAATTATCCTAGACCAAAAAGGGGATAAAAATTGGAAAAAAAATAAATAAATAAATAAATAAATAAAAATAAAGTATTAAAAAAATAATAATAATAATAATAATAATAATAAAAAATAATAATAATAAAAAATTAAAATAAAAAATATATAAAATTAGACCATAACCTGCTTAAGGGAAGTAAATTCAGGATGGTTAAATGACATTAAGTGTTTAGCATCCAAAAAGTGGATGAAAGATCAAAAATATTGAGTGAATTTCAATTTGATATGCAAAATGCATTCAGTCCATTGAGTCTGGAGTAACTTGGTTTGGAGAGTTGAATCGACCCCTCTTCGATGGGCTTTGTCTGGTTCTGTCATTTTTGATTTTGGATACATTTTGTGGAGAACTGGATGCTGTTCGTCGGCGAGGGCCAGCTGAAGGACTTTCGCAGAGATGAAGTTTTTGTAGGGTGTTCTGTAGTTCGTCAGGGGTTTTGCATGAGTACTTGGTGCCTTGATATGTGAAGCGAAGTGAAAAAGGGAACCCCCATTGGTATGGGATCTGATGTTGTTGTAGGTTTTGTAATAAGGGTTTCATCGAGCGCAGTTTAGCGACTGTTATTGGGGAAAGGTCAGCAAAGATCTGATATGGGTGGCCTTGGAAGATGAGGGATTCTTTGTTCCTTGCAGCGACCATGAGCTGCTCTTTGGTGCGAAAGAAATGGAATGAAATTATGTCGCGGGGGGGGACCTTCAGATTTGCGTGGTGCTAATGCTCGAGGTATTCTGTCTATTTCCAGTCTCTCAATTGGAATTGACGGTGATAACTCTTGAAATAGGGCAGTAATTGTCGATTGTAGATCAATAATAGACTCCGGTATACCTCTAATGCGGAGGTTTGAACGACGTGCGCGATTTTCAAAATCTTCTAAACGAGTTTGCAGTGAGAAATTTTCATCTTTAAGTGTGTCCAATTCAGTTTCATGAGTCATTACATTAGTTTCTATGTCATCCACTCTGTTTTCTAATTCAGCCGTGCGCTGACCTAAGTCACGGATTTCTTTTGTTAATTTCTCAGTAATATGGTCGGAGGTCTGCTTTAATGCCTTCTGTAGCATTTTTTCTATTTGAATTAAAACATTTGGGTGTAAAGAGCCTGTCTGTTGTGGCTGGCAGATGGCGCTGTCCTCACAGTCTGTATCATATAGTTCATGAGGTAGCTGCTGCTGCTGCCTGGCAGCATGAGGTGAGATTGTGTGAGGTGATTTAGCCTGTTCCATTTTACTGAGGCCTCTAGATGAATTATCTCTGAGGGGTTTCACCTTATTTTTTCCCCGGACAGCTCCTTTAACCATCTTAAAATGTTCCCAGGGCACTGAGGAAGACCAGGGTAAGCTTTTGAAATAATTACCCTTCCATTCGGGTGTGTATGCTGGCCGTGAAGTCCAGAGAAAAGGGGAGCCTCAGCAGGACATGTCTGTCACAGTGAGCTCCCAGCATGCCCCTTTAGTAGTAGGTCTTCTCTATCTGTGTTACATCACCAGCAAATGTCCAAAGCTGTGTTGTCAAATGATGCAATTTTTGTGGGTGTGAGATACCACCGTAGTGATATTTTTTGTGTGAGTTCCCAAAGCGCAGAGTTTTGAGTGGCTTTGTAAATAGAGCGTAGGGCTACCTGCCATTGTGTTTCAGTAAAAATTTGACCTAAGTCGGTGTCCCAGTGAAGGTATGGTTTAGATTTAGTAAGCTCCTGTTTTTGGTGGTGTTATGGAAAAGGGAGATACCCTTCAGTTTTGAGGTGGGGTTAGTCAGGAATGACCATACTCTAGGAGGAAGTGTGTAGAATGGATAAGCCATGTGAGAGATGCAATGTTTAACTCGGATGTAAGTGAAGAATTCCGTGTGATGAAGGATATACGATTTGGTGGCGTTCACTTTGTAATAGGAAACTCTGCCGAACCACTGGATGGTATTTTGTACTTCTACTAGGGAAGATGTTGGGTTGGTTAGCATAAGGATGACATCGTCTGTGAACAGACTGATCTTGTGTGTCTGGGTACCTATTAGGGTTGAGCGAACCCGAACTGTAAAGTTCGGGTTCGTACCGGACTTTTGGATTTTTGGTACCCGGACCCGAACCCGAACAATTTACTGTATGTTCGGGTTCGATGTTCGGCAATGTAATGGCGCGCTGCAGGGCAGCCAATCAACATTTGTTTAACTCGTGTGCCCTTAGAAGCCATCACAGCCATGCCTACTAATGGCATGGTTGTGATTGGCCAGTGCAGCATGTGACCCAGCCTCTATATAAGCTAGAGACACATAGCACAGCACGTCACTCTGCATCAGTTAGGCCGCGTACACACGACCGGTTTTCTCCGAAAACTGCCCAGATTCCCCGACGAGAAAAAAGACGAACTGCGGTCTTTTTTCTCGTCGAGAATCTCGTCGGCCTGTTTCTCGACGAGAAACCCGAGCGTGTGTACACTTACCTGTCGCCATGGAAATCCGTGCATGCTCGAAATGACTTTGACGCATGCGCGGTAGCTTCCTAGGCATAGGGTGTAGCAAGATGGGGGCGATGGCATTGAATGTGACGAGCGCACGCTCGTCATAGTCGATGACGTCACCGCGTTTGTGCCATTCAAAAGAACGGCGGTTCTTTTGAATCGTACGTGTGTACACTCGGCCGGGACAAGTTTTTTGTCAAGATTCTCGTCAGGAAAATTTTTCTTTTTCCTGACGAGAATCTCGGCCGTGTGTACGAGGCTTTAGTGTAGGGAAAGGTTGCTGCTGCTAATGCTGCTGCTATTTAGGGAGAGAATTTGATAGTCCTCCTGATTCAGAAATCAAATGACTCTGCTACAGAAAGTGTAGGGAAAGGTTGCAGTCTGCTGCTTTTTAGGGAGAGTATTAGATAGGAGTCCTGATTCAGAAATCAAATTACTCAGCGATCTACCTTGATTGTGTTGTGTGGGTGCAGTGCACAATCATTTTACCCTGCCCTGAGTCCAGTGCCAGAGAAAACCTAACTTTTATCCATCTGTTAGTTAGGTTGGCGTCGGAGGGCATTTTATGCAAGCTCAGTGCACCAGCACTGCATATGTTACTGTGAGATACACCCTTTTGATACTGTTTTCCTATTGTGCTATTCCCAAAAAAATTATTTAGGGCAAATACATTTTTTTTGGTGCGTTTTCTGCATATCTGCTGTACATGTGAGATACACCCTTTACATACATACTGTTCTATTGTGCTATTCAAAAAAAAAATATTTAGGGCAAATACATTTTTTTTGGTGCGTTTTCTGCATATCTACTGTACGTGTAAGATACACACTATAGATATTGTTCTATTGTGCTATTCAAAAAAATACTGGTCGTGGTGCTGCTGGTGGAGCTCTTGTTGCAGGGAGAGGGCGTGGTCAATCTGTGCCAGCTACACACACAAGTGAAACACCTTCCTCAGGTGCGAGTAGGCGTCAGAGCCTGCAGCGGTATTTGGTCGGGCCTAATGCTGCTCTACGAATGTTGAGGCCAGGAGAAGTACAGGCGATAGTAGATTGGGTTGCTGACAGTGCCTCCAGTTCCTTCACATTGTCTCCCACCCAGTCTCCTGCTGAAAGATCAGAGTTGGCACCTGCAGCCGATGTCCATCAGTCTTTCACCTCACCCCCTTGCAAATCAGCCAGGCAGTCTGAGCCCCAAATCATGCAGCAGTCTCTTCTGCTTTTTGATGACTCTGTTAGCAGGGTTTCCCAGGGCCATCCACCTAGCCCTGCCCCAGAAGTGGAAGAGATTGAGTGCACCGAGGCCCAACCACTTATGTTTCAAGATGAGTACATGGGAGGACCATCGCAGCACGTCTCGGATAATGCTGAAACATATGTGCAAAATGCTGCTGCTTTCGCAATTGTACAGACTGACAAGGAGGGCAGGGGTGAAGACTGGGTGGAAGATGATGTGGAGGACGATGAGGTCCTCAACCCCACATGGAATCAACATCATGCAGGTGACCTGTGTAGTTTGGAGGAAGAGGTGGTGGTTGCACAGAGCCACCAGCACAGCAGAAGAGGGAGCAGGGTGCAAAAGCGGAGCGTCCGTCCCCTAGACAGTACGCCTGCTACTGCCCAACGCAGCAAGGGACCGAGCACACCAAAGCCAGGTCCAAGGAGTTCCCTAGCGTGGCAGTTCTTCAGACAATGTGCTGATGACAAGACACGAGTGGTTTGCACGCTGTGCAATCAGAGCCTGAAGAGAGGCATAAACGTTCTCAACCTGAGCACAACCTGCATGACCAGGCATCTAAGTGCAAAGCACGAGCTGCAGTGGAGTAGACATCTCAAAAACCAAGAAAGTTCTCTGGCTCCTACTGCTTCCTCTTCTGCTGCAGTCTCGGCCTCTTCATCCACCTCTGTAGTGACAGTGGCACCTGCCACCCCGCAAACAGAGGATCTGCCAGCAACACTACCACCTGGGTCACCAACCATCTCCACAATGTCCCATGGAAGCTTTCAACTCTCTATCTCCCAAACACTGGAGCGGAAGAGGAAGTGCCCCCCTACCCACCCGCGATCCCTGGCCCTGAATGTCAGCATTTCAAAATTCCTGGCCTTTGAAATGTTGTCATTCCGTCTGGTGGAGACGCAGAGTTTTAAAAGCCTGATGGCATTGGTTGTCCCACAATACGTCGTGCCCAGCCGCCACTACTTTTCCAGGTGAGCCATCCCTTCCCTGCACAACCAAGTGGGGGACAAAATCAGGTGTACACTGCACAACGCCATCTGTGGCAAGGTCCACCTAACTACGGATACGTGGACAAGTAAGCACGGTCATGGATGTTATATCTCCCTAACAGCACACTGGGTAAATGCAGTGGCGGCTGGGCCTGAGGCGGATAGCAGTTTGTCCTTCCACCACCAAGGATTGCAGGGCGCTTTAATTTGCCTCCTGTTGCTAACTCCTCCTACTCTGCTTCCTCATCCTCTACTGCCTCCTCATCCGGCCAGCGTAGCACCTTCACCACCAACTTCAGCACAGCCAGGCAGTTTTAAAACTTTCCTGTTTGGGGGAAAAATCCCACGCCGCGCAGGAGTTGTGGAGGGACATGGAACAACAGACCGATTAGTGGTTGGTGTCAGTGAGCCTCAATCCCGGCCTGGTGGTGTGCCATATGTGAAATCTCGTAGCAGCTCTGGGCCTAGCCGGTTTGACGCACATCCCTTGCCTGGCGCATGTGCTGAATTTGGTGGTGCAGAGGTTCCTTAAAAATTACCCCAAAATTCCAGAGCTGCTGCAGAAAGTGCGGGCCGTCTGTGTGCACTTTCGGCGTTCTCACCCTGCTGCTGCTCGCCTGTCAGCGCTGCAGCGTAACTTCGGCCTTCCCGCTCACCGCCTCATATGTGACGTGCTCACAAGGTGGAACTCCACCTTGCACATGCTGGCCAGACTGTGCGAGCAGCAGCAGGCGATAGTGAAGTTTCAGCTGCAGCACGCACGCGTGAGTCACTTTGCGGAACAGCACCACTTCACCACCAATAACTGGGCCTCCATGCGAGACCTGTGTGCCTTGTTGCGCTGTTTCGAGTACTCCACCAACATGGCCAGTGCCGATGACGCCGTTCTCAGCGTTACTATCCCAGTTCTATGCCTCCTTGAAAAAACGCTTTGGGCGATGATGGAAGAGGATGTGATGTGGCACAGGAGGAGGAGGAGGAGGAGGAGGAATCAGGATCATTTCCAAGGCTTTCAGTGCAGTCATTCACAAGTGGCTCCGAGGGTGGGTTACTGCACCAACAAACTCCAGGTACACAATTGTCCAGCAAGGGCACAGTTCTGGAGGATGACGAGGTGGAGGATGAGGAGGAGGAGATGGAGGGGGAGGAACCATGTTCACAGCAGGGTGGCACCCAGACCAGCTCATGGCCATCACTGGTGCGTGGCTGGGAGGATACAGAGGACACAGACAATACACCTCCCACAGAGGACAGCTTTTCGTTGCCTCTGGGCAGCCTGGCACACATGAGTGATTACATGCTGCAGTGTCTCCGCAACGACCGCCGAGTTGCCCACATTCTAGCAGGTGCTGATTACTGGGTGGCCACGCTGCTGGATCCCTGTTACAAGGACAATGTACCGTCCTTAATTCCCTCACTGGAGCTTGAACGTAACATGCGCGAGTACAATTGCACGCTGGTAGACGCGCTGCTGGTGGCATTCCCACCTGACAGTGGGGGCACAGTGGAAGCACAAGGCAAAGGCAGAGGAGGAGGAAGAGGTTGCCAACACAGCTGGGGCACCACCAGCACCTCAGAAGGCAGGGTTAGCATGTCCGAAATGTGGAAAAGCTTTGTCAGCACGCCACAACAACCAGCACCAACAGCTGATATGGAACGTCTTAGCAGGATGCAGCATTTCACCAACATGGTGGAGCAGTATGTGCGCACACGCCTACACGTACTGAATGACGGGTCTGCCCGCTTCAACTTCTGGGTCTCCAAATTGGGCACATGGCCTGAGCTTGCCCTTTACGCCTTGGAGGTGCTGGCCTGCCCTGCAGCCAGTGTATTATCTGAACGTGTATTTAGCATGGCAGGGGGCGTTATCACAGACAAGCGCAGCCGCCTGTCCAGAGCCAATGTAGACAAGCTCACGTTCATTAAAATGAACCAGGCAGGGATCCCACAGGATTTGTCCGTACCTTGTGCAGAATAGACATGTATACCGGCCTTACCCAGCCATTGTTGTTTTTTTTGTTTCTCACTCTTTTGGGGTGTACCCTAATTTAAAAGAAAATACAATTTAAAACAAAAACCAGTGTTGGCTACCTTGTCCTCCTCCACCGCCGCTTCCACCTCCACCACCATGGCGCCACCTCAACCTCCTACTCCATATAGGGTTGCCACCTCATCCCTTTAAAACCGAACACATATGAATTCCACAGGTTCTGTGGCTGATTAAGGTGGTAATTAAACTCACTTGGTGCCTTATCTGCATTTAATAAGCCTCAGAACCTGTGTAATTCATATGTGTTCGGGTTTAAAGGGATGAGGTGGCAACCCTAACGCCATATGAACCTCGTCCTCCTAGGTCAAGATTATTATTTTTTTTTAATGTATTTTATGTTATTTTAAGTTATTTCCCTATCCACATTTGTTTGCAGAGCACTTGCCATGCTCTTAACTAACAACATTTTGCTGCCATTTGCAGCCCTCTAGCCCTTTCCATTACTTTTTTAGAGCCATTTTAGTCCTCAAAAGTTCAGGTCCCCATTGACTTCAATGGAGTTCGGGTTCGGGGTCAAGTTCGGGTCTTTTTTGGTAAGTTCGGCCACCGAACCCGAACATCCAGGTGTCCGCTCAACTCTGGTACCTATCCCAAAAGCCTGTTATTTTAGAGTTTTGTCTAATGTGTTCTGCTAGGGGTTCCATGAGTAGATTGAAAATCAGTGGGGACAACGGCCACCCCTGCCTAGTGCCATTGGTAATGGCGAATGTTTGTGAGAACATAGCTGCTGAGAATACTTGGGCTGAGGGGGTAGTGTATAGTGCTAACAGAGCATTCAATATTTGTCCTTTGAATCCAAACTTCTGGAGGACCTGCTTTAAGTAATTCCAGTGTATTCTGTCAAACGCCTTCTCTGCATCCAGTGCTAGGAGCAGAGAAGGCGTTCCACACTCTGATCCCTGTGGATCAGAGAGGGCATGATATTAAGTAGTCATGTGGCGATCGTTTTTGCGTAGATTTTTAGGTCTAAGATTAGGAGCGAGATCGGGCGAAAGTTTTGGAGTGCTACTGGTTCTTTCCCCGGTTTAGGTAGGGTGATGATCAGTGCTTGTAGGGATTGACGTGGAAACTTTGAGGAAGAGGCCGCGTCATTGAATCGGGCAGTTTAATGTGGAGCTAATTGCTGGATGAATTGTTTGAAGTATTCTCCTGTGAGTTCGTCGGGGCCTGGTGATCTACCTGGGGGGGGAGGGTTTTGATGGACGCTATTACTTCTTGTACCGTGAAAGGGTCATTTAATCGGGATAGTTGTTCTGTCGTTAGCGACCGGAGTCTAATGTGTTTATGAAAGTCATTAATGTCATCTGAGGTGGGTTGGCATCTGTCAGGGTCTTGCTGTAAATTATATAGATCACTATAGTAATCGCTGAAGGCATCAGCAATTGCCTGGGGGTTTCTGAGTTCTTCCTTTGTGTGAGGATGGTATATGTGATCTATTTTGTTTTTTATTCTCCTTCCTTTGATACTTTGGGCAAGGGCCTTACCCGCTTTGTTGGACGTGGAGTACGAAGTGGCTCTTAATTTTCTCTGGGTGTGTTCATATGATTGGAGAAGGTGGAGCCTGAGTTCTTGTCTAAGGGCTAAGATTTGTGCTGAGCTTGTTGGTTGGGAACTAAATTTATTTTGCTGTTCTAGGTTGGCTATTTGGGACATAAGAGTGTCAATACGCATTGATCTTTTCTTTTTGTGTTGAGAGCTAAGTTTAATCAGTATACCTCTAATATACGCTTTGTGCACATTCCACACCATGCCTGGGTTGGATACAGAGCATGAGTTGAGTCCAAAATATTTGGTTAATTTGTCGATTATCTCCGGAAAGTAGGTTGGATGTTGTAGGATATAGTTATTTGCTCTCCATAGATAAGTATTTTTTGTTGTGGAGAATCTGATATAGTAATGGTGATGGGGGCATGGTCCGACCAAGTCGTGGTGTGGATTACAGCTGCGCTAATGTTTTGGAGCAACCATTTATCATGAGAAAGATATCAATACGTGAGTACGTTTTATGGAGAGGCGAGAAATACGTGTAGTCTCTCTCTGCCCCATGGAAGCATCGCCAAACACCAAACAAATCTTGAGTAACAATGGCGTTTTTCAAAGGGGGATTCTCTGCGTTTCGACGCAGAAGTGAAATCCAGTTGGACTTCAGGCTCTAGATTAAAGTCCCCACAAATGATTAGATGGCCTTGTTTCAGGGGATGAACAACACGCATAAGTTTACGAAGAAAACGCATTTGTTTGACATATAGGCAATGTTGTTTATGGTACATACAAGAATAATGTATCGACCTTCTGGATCTAATGCAATTTATTTCAGGTGGAATGTGATTGAGTTCTTCACGACTATCAGCACTCCTCTTTTTCTTGAGGTGAAAGGGGCAGAAACAACGTGAGAGAAATGTATGTTCACACAGGTAGGTGCAGCTGTAGATGTAAAATGTGTTTCTTGCACACACAGGATGTCACATTTTAGGTCTAGGGCTGTTTTCCAAAGTGAATGTCTCTTTGCTGGGTGATTGGGCCCATTCGCATTTATGGATAACACCATGATTGGCATTGTTGGTGTTGTAGGTTAACAAAAAAGTCACGAACACTTACAGTTTGATGTGGAATGGCGATTTCCCTGGACTCGGAGGCCGGAGTTTTCTATAAGTGTATGCTCTGATAAACCAGGTAGGTAGAAGAGTTTGCACGTTACGTGCAATGCAGTGGCTGTAAAACAATAAGGTTAACAAATAGAACTGAACAAGATAAAAGTGGAACTTGTAGATCACTGGAACCAGGTAGGATGACCACCCGTTATAACGTTAGGTGGAGTAGAGAATTGAGATTTTCAACTAAACCACTATAGAGGGGTAACAAGTGTCAATTATCAACTATAACCATAAATCGGAAACCTGATAGCCAGAAAGAGTATCTACTATGCAGATATATAGGCCCAATGGATTTCAGAGTAGCAGTTCTGATCAGTTGTCACGTCTCCCTTGAGTGTGGCACGATAGGTGTAGATCACGTTGCTCCAGCGGTGGGATGGGATCCTGCAGTGGGTCAGGGAGGATTCCCCAGGAATGAAGCAATTGCATGCCCTTGTGAAGGGTGTGGATCACGTGTGAAGCGCCATTTCTTGTTATAAGCAGCGATGCTGGGTAGCGCCATTTAAACTGAATCTTGTGGTTGTGGAGGCCCTTGGTCATTGGGTTGAGTTGTCTCCTCAGCTGCAGGGTGTATTTAGAAAGATCGGGGAATAGTAGTATTCCTTCATATGGCCCAGGAAGCGATGGGTTGTTTCTGATTGTCATGAGTAACTTTTCTTTAATGTGGAAGAAATTAACCCTCATTAAAACATCTCTAGGGACTGAGGCTGCAAGGTGAGAGGGTTTAGCAATTCTGTGGATTCAATCGATTATCAAATCTCTGGGTGATGCGTCAGGGAGGATCAAATGCATTAGTTCCTTGGCATATTTAGGGAGATCTGTTGGCAGGATGGATTCAGGGACCCCTCTCAATTTTACATTATTCCTCCTGGACCTGTCTTCTAAATCGGCCAGCTTGGCCTTTACCCAGGATTGTTCTTCTTTTACTTCAGCATAAGAGTCAACTAGATCATTCACCGTTGATGTGCATTCCTCCATGCTGTTTTCTAGATGAGACACCCTTTCATCCATAACATGCATATCTGCGGTTATTTTAGTGAATAGGGACGAGAAGTCTGTCATCAGTGAGGACTGGAGTGATAACAACATGTCCTTGAGGGTGGTGTCAATCACCGGCTGCCCTGAGGTGGGGAAGGAGGCCATGGAGGATTGTAGGGCCTGGTTTGACTGGAAGGGGCTGAAAGCCTGGGCTTGGATTTGTGCAGGCAACGGTGGCGGCGGCAGCTCAATCCGCATGCAGGCTTTTGCCGGGCTGCCTGTGATAGGGTTGTCCCCCACTCTGTGTGTAGGTGACAAGGGAGGGCAGTGAGAATCGTGTTCCCCGGGATCTCGTCCGGGAGATCCGTGTAGGTCTCCAGAGACGCGGCCGCGCCGGCGCCATTTTGGATCTGACTGACCTTGTGTGGTGGTTTTGTGAAGAAGGCCATCAGCTTTTGTGGGTGATGTTCCGTCATCCTCTTTTGAGACATGGCTGGCTAGGGTGTCCGGGCTGTGAGGAGGTAGGATGGCCATGGATTGTCTGCAGATTTGGGCCTGTGTCGCTCTGGCTCTCTCCCTTGGCTGATGAGCACTGAGTCTAAGCAGCCATCTCCAGCGCTGGCAGACCACACCCCACCCCAATAGAGATAATCTTGATGTAAGCAAGAATTTGCCTTGCTGTAAAAAATTGCAATGATATGCACCTGTCAAACAGGTACTAAAAAATTGGTATTTTGGTGTCGGTGGCACCTTCCCACCGTAACCCTATAGAGGTACTCTTGATGAAAGCAAAAATCTGCCTTGCTGAAAAAAATTGCAATGATATGCACCTGTCCGACAGGTGCTGAAAAATTGGTCTTTGGGTGTAGGTGGTGCCTTCCCACCATAACCCTATAGAGGTACTCTTGATGTAATCAAGAATTTGCCTTGCTGTAAAAAATTGCAATGATATGCACTTGTCAAACAGGTGCTGAAAAACCTATACCAAAAACATTCTTCCAGATAAAATGATTGAACACCCTCAAAGCTAGGCAGCCTCGAAGTCCTGCAGAGATTCCACATCCCAAAAAGACTTAACCAGTGACATCGACATAAGGGGCTTCATAGCTGAAAATCCAGGACTGATTCATTTTTATAAAAGTCAAACGGCCCACGGAGTCTGTGGACAAACGCGTTCTATGATCAGTAACGAAACCTCCTGCAGCACTGAATGCCCATTCTGAAAGCACACTGGATGCAGGGCAGCCCAACAACTCAATAGCATACTGGGCAAGTTCTGGCCAGTGGTCTATTCTCATGTCCTAGTAAGCCAGTGGATCGTCAGCTGGAAAGCTCTCCATCTCTGTTTTGGCCCCGAAGGTAATCGTCCACCATGTGATGCAGACTCTGCCGATGGGATGTGGAGCTGACAGCCCTGGGCGGCGAGGACTAAAAAAAATTGCGAAATGCCTCACTTAGGCGGACGCCTTCTCCAACGCTCCTTTCTTGACCAATGGAAGACTCAAAACAATGCTTTCCACCACACTGTAACCTACTAGAGTCAGGAAAAATGTTCAATAAAATCCTCTTTAATGTGTCATCAAGAGATTTTATCTTCTGCACTCTCTGTGGGGACGGGATGAGTTCAGAGACCTTCCCCTTATAACGGTGGTCAAGGAAGGTTTCCAGCCAGTAATCATCCTTCTCCTTCATGCCACGTATTCTTAGGTCCTTTCTCAGGCTTTGAAGCATGAGGTTGCCCATGCGCCTCAAATTTGCAGAGGCTTGAGAAGCAGACTCCTCGGGGTCACTCAGGATGGCAGCATCTGGAACTTCCTCCTCCCAGCCACGTACTACGTACCCAAGGGTCCTGGGGTTGGAAAGCCATCGCTTAAGCCCCGTACACACGATCGGTTTAACTGATGAAAACCGTCCGATGGATGGTTTTCATCAGACCAACCGATCGTGTATGGTACCCATCGGTCTTTTTTCCATCGGATGGAAAAAATAGAACTTGTTTTAAAATTTTCCGATGGATAAAAAAACGATGGGAATTTCCGATCGTCTATGGGCAAGTCCATCGGTTAAAAAACCCACGCATGCTCAGACTGAATTAGGAGACGGGAGCGCTCGTTCTTGTAAAACTAGCGTTCCTAATGGAGAGAGCACATTCGTCATTCTGCAAGTTATTGCTTCGTTTAATGCAGCGCATGTTTTTTTGCTTTCGGACGGTCTTTAACCACTTAACGACCGCCCACCGCCGATTTACGTCGGCAGAATGGCACGGACAGGCAGAATCACGTAGATCTACGTGATCGCCTTTGTGCAGTTGGGGGGTCCATCCGGACCCCCCTTCACTGCAGTGAGCGGCCGTTAAGTGTTCGGGAGCGATCAGGCATGAGGGGGCGGCCGCTCGATTCCGCCCCCCCCTCGCGATCGCTCCCGGCCAATGAAATTGCTTCCTCCGCCATGTGATGTAAACACAGGCTGGAGGAAGTGATGTCATCTCCCTCGCCGCGGTCTTTTCGTTCCCGGCGCCGAGGAGTGAAGACAGAGGTTAGTGCTCCAACAGTCCACTGACACGTAGGTACACATAGGCACACAAATCACCCCCCAGTCACCCCCAGATCACCCCCCAGGTCACCCCAAAGCCCCCAATCACAGTGTCACTGATTGCAGTGATCATTTATTTTACTGATCACTGCATTTAGTGTCATCTGTGATTGTAAAAAGTTGCAGGGCAGTTAGGATTAGGCCCCTTTAGGTCCAGGGTAGCCCCCTAACCCCCCTAATAAAGGTTTAACCCCTTGATCACCCCCCAGGTAACCCTTTCACCCCCTAACTTCAGCGTCACTAAGCGATTGTTTTTCCGATCGCTGTATTCGTGTCGCTGGTGTTTTAGATAGGCAGTTATTTTTTTTTAGGTTCGCCGCAGGTTTTTATTGGTCGGAAAATTTGAAGATAATACCTATCACCTGTATCTCATAGGCACCACATCCCTTAATTTGTAAACTAAGTATAGGTATGGAGAGTATGGGACTTTTAAGGTGCAACAACTACACAATGTTCTATTTAAAATATAATTTTATTACAAAGACATTTTCATAGAAAGATATATTTTCTCATATGTACATTAAATACATGAGCCATCGAATAAACATATTTAAAATTTCCAACATGCATATAGACAGATTAACTCAACATGTTTCGCCAGTTTTTGGCTTCTTCAGGAGTAGTGTCATGCAATTGCTGAGAATAAAAAAAGGAAAATAAGTACAACATAATTTGTTCAATCTATTATCAAAGTTAAAGACACAAAAAACCCTTTATGCTTTACCCTTTCTGTATGATCTTACCAACAAATTTACAGGTAAAGCATATATATATAATATGGGGTAAAACTGAACTGAGATTGGAAATATCCTTCTGGGTGGATTTGGTTTTCAGTCATCTCTAAATACAACTATATATTTTGTGTTTTTTGTGTCTTTAACTTTGATAATAGATTGAACAAATTATGTTGTACTTATTTTCCTTTTTTTATTCTCAGCAATTGCATGACACTACTCCTGAAGAAGCCAAAAACTGGCGAAACATGTTGAGTTAATCTGTCTATATGCATGTTGGAAATTTTAAATATGTTTATTCGATGGCTCATGTATTTAATGTACATATGAGAAAATATATCTTTCTATGAAAATGTCTTTGTAATAAAATTATATTTTAAATAGAACATTGTGTAGTTGTTGCACCTTAAAAGTCCCATACTCTCCATACCTATACTTAGTTTACAAATTAAGGGATGTGGTGCCTATGAGATACAGGTAATAGGTATTATCTTCAAATTTTCCGTGTGATTATACCGGGTGGAAAACGCCCAAAATCTTTCTTATACCTGTCACCTCTATATCATCTTGTTTAAATAGATTATCTTTTTTTTTGAATTGTGTTTAAAGATTAATTTCTTTATAGTTTCTTATTTGTATAACAGAGTTTTTCAACCAGCATGGCTACCTATAGGGGGTCGGCATTTGATGGTCTTATGACAAAAATTCATCTTGCCCAAGGGTCTACATTTGGTGGAATGACCCTTGAACGTTTTTTCAATAGCCTTCAACGACTGTTGGAAAAGAAAGCTCGTATTTTCTGGAATCACAGGTATTTTTTGAAATATTTAGAGGATAAAATCGTACCATGGGGACTACGTATACAGATATTTCCTAATGTGTTTAAAATAGAGACAGAATTTAAACTAAACTGGGAGTCTAATCTACAGTCATGTTCATTTAAAATGATGGAGGCTTTATGCCTAAACTATTTGAAAGATCTGGAAATAGTAAATAATGACATAGAAAAACTATATGCTGATAACTCCAATTTGATTACTGAAGAAACCTTCTCAAATAGAGAGGCTCTTTTAGAAAAACACTTGGAGTTCTTTGTCTCCAATATCCTCAAAACTAAAGATAAGAAATACTATAGGGATCGTTTGGCATATGAATCAAACACAGCCTATCGTTGGACTTCAGAAAATCAATGGAGGAAATCTAAATCCTCAGTTCGAAAACAAACAAATACAAACCAGGAAGCTACCGATTCTGATGAAACGTCTTTATCTTCTTCATCTGTATCGGGCAATACCTTCAATACCTCAGTAAGTTCCCAAAAAAGAAAAACAGATCGAGCACCCTCATCGTCTGCACTTTCTAAACGTGCCCAACGGGAGAGTAACCGTCAGGGTTTACGTTCACAATCTAAACATATTTCTCCTCTCACTAACTCCACAGTTGACGGTCACTCTAATATGTTTCCATCAAGTTCCTCGAATAGTTTCAATGCACCTAAGTTAAATCAACTAACAAATACCCCGTCGGGGGACTCCCAAACCCCCTTAACAGGGGATCTTCGCACTGCACCAATCTTTTCACCCTCCCAAATAGTAGATATCAAAAAGACACCAGTTCTCTCACAAGCACTCAAAATAGTTCCCAAAGTAATTTCCAAGTAATTAATTTATCTTCATATTCACTTACACCGGACCAAATGGAGGTCTTGGGCCTCGGTCTGACTTTTTGTCCAGATCAGGAAGCTGACGCCTTTGAAATTATAAAGGACGTCAATCTCTTTGCGAGAAAACTTACCTTTAAAATTATGTTTGACAAGGACCAAAGATGCTCTCCCATGGTATCCATGGGGGATGATCTCTGGCAGAATAAAACAATTAGAGAAATTCAGGCAATTAATGATTTAATGGAATTATGGGAAGAGGGTAACCCATTAGATGAGCCCCTTGAGGAACCCCAATTGGGCCCCGTGGATGAGATTTCCACGGAAAGAATTTTCCCCCCACCAAACTTATATAAGCCAAAATCCAGAACCTTCCCCACCCTTCAGGGCAATCCCAACATCTGGGCTTTCACCCAACAAGTGACAAAGGAAATACAAAGTACCAACTGGAAAAAGTCAAAAAGAAATACCAATCTTAAACCATCACAACAAAAAGCCTTGACAGAATTAAAAAAGAATGAACAATTAGTGATAAAATCCTCGGATAAAGGAGGAAACATAGTGATAATGGATGTAAAAAACTACAAGCAGATGGTTATGAACCTTCTTTTAAATAAAAGTTGGTATCGCTCCATTCCTTTTGCACAGGTGAAATATGCAGAGACCAAATATCGCATACTTATTAATCGAGCATTCTGTGATAATTTAATAGATAAAAAAACGTGTGAATTTCTGATTATTGAAAAGCCGAGACTTCCCACGTTTTATGCACTACCAAAGGTGCACAAAGATCTAAAAAAACCCCCTGGCCGTCCTATTGTGTCAGGGATTGGGTGTCTCACAGAACCAGCTAGCCAGTTGGTAGATGATTACTTGAGGCCTCATGTAGGTTCCTTAAGTTCTTATATTCAAGATACTGCTGACCTACTTAGATCATTGGATGGCCTGTGTGTGCCATTGGGATCATGGCTAGTAGCTATAGACGTCGAGGCCCTCTATAACTCTATTCCCCATGTCAAGGGTGTCCAAGTGATAGAGGGCTTCCTTTTAGAGAGAGGACCAGGAGCCAAGCCCTATAACAATTTCATTAGGGAACTGTTATTCTTTATACTTACCAACAATATTTTTATATTCGACCGTTCCCACTACCTCCAGGTGCAGGGTGTGGCGATGGGGACCAAGTGTGCCCCATCGTACGCCAACCTGTACCTGGGGGGGTGGGAACGGGAGATTTTTTCGTCTCAATCAATGGAAATGTTTTTTGATAAGGTCTTGATTTGGCGACGCTTTATCGATGACATTTTTATGGTGTGGACTGGCTCTTTAGAAGAATTAACCTCCTTTATGTCTATATTGGCTGTAAACTCTTTTAATCTGAAGTTTACAATGATGTGTGATCAAAATTTGATAAACTTTCTTGACATTACGATTTATCTGAATCCTGATAATACTTTGGGATCCTCCCTATATAGAAAGCCTTCATCAGGCAATACCATCTTACATGCCAAAAGCTCTCATCCTAGAACTCTGGTACAAAACATACCGTATGGTCAATATTTACGAATTCGAAGAAATTGTAGCAAGGAAGCAGACTTTGAGAAGGAGGCTTCAGCCCTCCAATCTCGGCTGATTGCTAGGGGATATAGCAGGTCAACCCTTAAAAAAGCCTATAAACAAGCAAAAAACAAAAATAGGAAAGATCTAATACATCCTAAAAAATCTCAAACCAAAGTCCAAACGGTACGCCTAATTACCAGGTTCTCAGGTGAACACTATAAAGTAAGAAGGATCATTGAAAAATTCTGGCCACTGCTAGCAACTGACCAGACTATTTCAAAATATGTTAAGCCGTTCCCTCAAATTACATACAGGAAATCCAGATCTTTAAAAGACCAACTAGTACATAGTCACTTTGAAACTAAAAGGATTGAAAGTAGAAAGGGTTCTGCACCATGTGGTCACTGTGAGTATTGTAGGTTCATCTTAGATGTAACTGAATTAGTTTTGCCTAATGGAATCACCTACAGACCCAATTTTTTCTGTAACTGCCAGTCAATTGGCGTCATTTATTTGATGATCTGTGATTGTAAGGCCTTTTATGTTGGAAAAACGAAAAGGCCATTTTTTCATAGAATAAGAGACCATGTGTCTCTTATTAAGAAGAAAAAAATGGAGACTCCTATTAGCCGACACAGTGGCCTTTTTCACTCCTTCGATCTACATAAGATCAAATTTTTTGCCCTAGAATATATATCTATAAACGAAAGAGGTGGTGATGTGGATAAAAATCTCCTACAACGGGAAACCAGATGGATACATGGTTTAAGAGCAACTATGTACCCGGGGTTAAATGAGTCCATCAGCTTCAAACCCTTTCTATAGGATCTCAATAGTAATGCTGGTTATGTAAACTTTGTTCTAAACAACTCGAATGTTGTTTATCTATTATATTGTGTTTAACTATTTTTGTTGCCTATAGTGTAAAATGTAGATGGCTGAATATATATCCCTATCTATTCAGAGGGAAATGTTTCAATCCCAGTAAAATATATTGGATATATGTTTATATAAAACGGAACACAATTGAGCCAAAAATATTCACCTCCATAGAAGGGGGCAGATTAGGTGATCATATGGGCGCCCAGGGCGCTTTCCTTTGTCCTCAAACTGGGAACAAGGGGAGCGCCATCTGACAAAACCCGCGATGATATCCTGGCCCCATACTTAACATCAACATGTGTCGACAGTGCTGTAGTTAAAGGGAAGTTGGCCTTTTTTCTATACTTTAGGCTACTTCCGCTTCCTGTATCAGGTTTGCGGCGCTTCCTGCCTGTCGGGGGCTCGTCCACTAGACTGGTTTGCAGTGGCCTGCAAACATCGGTGCGGCATTCTCCAGCACGATCGTCACATCCGGGTCAGCATAGCAAAGGGGGTGGATGCAGGAAATGACGCGCCCGCTCCTCCCATTGATTTGGCGCGAAATAGGCGTCCAATGGGAAGGAGGAGGGGAGATATATAGTCCAGAGCACAGTCTGGTTTAATTCAGTAACATGACCAACACCCTGGGGAAAAGACGTCTTGCGTTACTAGGCTAAGGTAATTAATGACTTGATACTGAATTATTGTTCTTATCCTATCTTTTTGGTCTAATAGGCTGTTAATTCAAAGTAGCAATCTTTATACATACATATATATTTTTTAATTTTCTTAGGAACTGGTTGCTTATACCGGTAAAAATATCTTAAGGTGGATCTAACCCAGATGTGGGAAAACAATAGGTAATCAATAGTCATAAATATATGGCAATTTTTGACTATATATAGAAATAAAAAATAAAAATTAAAACATAATAAAATAAGGTTATTTAACATCCTTATAATTAATAATTATTTCTTCTCCCTTTCTTTGTGTCTCCATAGAGCGGATAGAAGTGGGGCGACAAGGGGTGATTTGGAGAGATTGGGATAATTTCCCTTTTTCTTCTCTACCACTCCTTTTTCTCCCCCTCATCCATCTCTTCGGTTGCTTGTTTTGAAATCAGTTTGATATATAGAAAGGTAAATATGGATGGGAAATATAAGATATAAGACGAAGTAAGTCAATATAAAAGATATTATAAGTTCTGACCAATACTCCTTTTCATAGTTTCCCCCAGATGATCCTCTGTTCTTTTGTTGGTGTGCTTCGGGTGGCTACTCGTGCCAGTATATTCTCCCTTCTATGATACACCAATAATCTTTCCTTTTGAGGTCTCCCTACGTGGCTCAACTTACTGGTTATCCGTCAAAAAAAAAAAACTTTACCCTTTCTTTATGATCTTACCAACAAATTTACAGGTAAAGCATATATATATAATATGGGGTAAAACTGAACTGAGATTGGAAATATCCTTCTGGGTGGATTTGGTTTTCAGTCATCTCTAAATACAACTATATATTTTGTGTTTTTTGTGTCTTTAACTTTGATAATAGATTGAACAAATTATGTTGTACTTATTTTCCTTTTTTTATTCTCAGCAATTGCATGACACTACTCCTGAAGAAGCCAAAAACTGGCGAAACATGTTGAGTTAATCTGTCTATATGCATGTTGGAAATTTTAAATATGTTTATTCGATGGCTCATGTATTTAATGTACATATGAGAAAATATATCTTTCTATGAAAATGTCTTTGTAATAAAATTATATTTTAAATAGAACATTGTGTAGTTGTTGCACCTTAAAAGTCCCATACTCTCCATACCTATACTTAGGTTTTTATTGGTGTCAGGTACCCCCATATATTATTTTAACCCCCTGATTGCCCCTAGAGTTAACCCTTTCACCAGTGATCGCCGTATAAGCGTCACTGGTGTCACTGGTTAGCCAGTAAGTTATTTAGTTATTTAGGTTACCCGTCAGGTTTTTATATAGTGTCAGGTACCCCCATATTTAACCTAATAAAGGTTTTAACCCCCTGATTGCCCCTAGTTAACCCTTTCACCAGTGATCACCATATAAAGGTTACGGGTGACGCTGGTTGATTAGTTTGCTTTTTATAGCATCAGGGCACCCGCCGTATATAACCCAATAAAGGTTTAACCCCCCTGATCGCCCGGCGGGTGAGATCAATTAGGTTTTAGCGCCAGAGAGGGTCTGCGTCGCCCCAGGCAGTGTTAGGTTAGTGCCAGTAACGCTAACACCCACGCGCAAAGCATACACCCCCCTTAGTGGTATAGTATCTGATCAGATCTATACTAGCATCCCCAGCGGTTTAGGGTTCCCAAAAATGCAGTGTTAGCGGGATCAGCCCAGATAACTGCTAGCGCCTGCGTTTAGCCCCTCCGCCCAGCCCAGCCCAGCCCAGCCCACCCAAGTGCAATATCGATCGATCACTGTCACTTACCAAACACAACACACATAACTGCAGCGTTCGCAGAGACAGGCCTGATCCCTGCGATCGCTAACAGTTTTTTTGTAGCGTTTGATATATTTGCTGACGACAGTCAGGTGCTTTTTTTCCTGTGAATCTTACTAGTGTACCCCTAAATTTAGAGCCCAAAATGGCAAGACGAAGGTACACTAGTAAAGAGGCCTACGAGATTCTGAGCATGACAGATAGTGAAGAGGAGGTCACGTATCTGTCAGATTCAGGCTCAGAATATCTTCCCGTAGAAGACAGTGACGTCAGCGGCCCCACGTCAGATAGCTCTGACGACGAAGTTGAGGTCCCTCCTAAGGTCAGGCGTACCCGATCCCGATCTTCTTAGGTTGTTGAGGAGCAAGAACCGCAGGTCTCTCGTATCATGGAGCAGAGTAGTACTAGCGCCACTATTCCTTCTGGTGAACTGGCAAGCACCAGCGGCCTAGTACAGCCTGGACGTACATCCAGCACTGCAGTAACACTTGGTGACGTGGCGAGTCCCATAAGTGCAGTTCAAGCTGGCGAGGTGGCAAGCACAAGTAGTGTCCCGCTGCCACCAAGAAGACAAAGGCAGGCCCGTCGTGCCCATACTGCCCTTCCTGCAGAATTTGCCTATCCTGATTGGGTCCCCACCACTTCTGCAGAACCCGTACTTCCCCCATTCACTGCCCAACCCGGTATTCAGGTGGAAACAGCTGATTTTATTCCAATTGATTTTTATTCGCTGTTTTTCACGGAAGATCTCTATAGATCTATTGTGGACCAGAGTAATTTATATGCTGGTCAATTTATCGCCGCTAACCCCCAGTTGCCTAAAATTGCCAGAAATTGGAAACCAATTACGGTTTCCGAATTTAAGACCTTTCTGGGCCTTTCCCTCAACATGGGCACACATAAATTTCCGTCATTGTGTGCTTATTGGTCCACGCACCCAATTGACCACATGCCCGTGTTCTCTGCCTCCATGTCCAGGGCACGATACGAGCAGATTTTGCGGTTCATGCACTTCAACGACAATGAACTTTGTCGTCCACGTGGGGACCCTGAATACGACCGGCTCTATAAAATTCGGCCCCTTATAAACCACTTCAACGAACGTTTTGCAGCCTTGTTTACTCCCGATCAAGTTGTCTGCGTTGATGAGTCCCTGATTAAATTTTCTGGCCGCTTGTCTTTCAAGCAGTACCTTCCCAGCAAGCGTGCCAGATACGGGGTCAAGCTCTACAAGTTCTGTGACAGGGCAACTGGCTATGTAGTGAACTTTACGGTTTATGAGGGAAAAGACAGTCAGATTGAGTCGGTCAACTGCCCGGATTACATAGGGAGCGCTGGCAAGATAGTGTGGAACTTGGTGTCACCCTTATTCGGAAAGGGGTACCACTTGTATGTGGACAATTATTACACGAGCGTGCCACTGTTTAGTCACTTGTTTGATCATAAGATTGGAGCATGTGGCACCGTGCGACCTAATCGCCGGGGCTTTCCCCAGCGGCTTGTAGATGCCCGTCTTAGGCTGGGGGAGAGAGCCTGCTTGAAGTGTAATAACTTGCTCGCTATGAAGTGGAGGGACAATAAGAATGTTTTCCTTCTTACCTCCCTTCATGCAGACACGACAGTCCAAATTCGTACCGCGACTGGTGTTGTGGAGAAACCCCTCTGTGTCCACGAATATAACCAAAATATGGGAGGGGTGGACCTCAACGACCAGTTGATGGCGCCGTATCTAATTGACCGTAAGGCGAGACGCTGGTACAAAAAAGTGTCTCTATCATTATTCCAATTGGCTTTGCTGAACGCTCATGTGCTATACAGAGCTTCAGGCGGGACGTTATCTCTTCTAAAATTCCAGAATGAGATAGTCACAGAACTCCTGTATCCAGGCGGTTCTGCACCTCACCATCCCCAACCAAATGCAGTAAGCCGGCTGCATGAGAGGCATTATTCGTATGTCCTCCCGAGTACCCCTACCCAAAGCCACCCCCAAAAAAGATGTCGTGTCTGTAGCAAGCGCGGATTTAGGCGTGACACCCGTAGTTTTTGTCCACTCTGTCCTGACAAGCCTGGTCTTTGCCAAGGTGAATGTTTTGAACGCCACCACTCAAAAGTGAAGTTTTAGCGTAGGGTACAGCATTTCACAGACAAGGACACACTTACACAGGGTCTCCCAAGATGCCATTACATTTTGAGAGACCCGAACCATTACAGTTGTAAAGTTACAAAAAAAAGTGTAAAAAAGAAAAAAAAAACGTAAAAAACAAAACACAAAAAAAATATAAAATAAAATAACCAAAAATAGTTGTCGTTTTATTGTTCTCTCTCTCTCTCTATTTTCTCTCTATTGTTCTGCTCTTTTTTACTGTATTCTATTCTGCAATGTTTTATCATGCTTGCTTTTCAGGTATGTAATTTTTTGTTTTCAGGTGCGCCATTCAACTGCAGCGCGGAATTATTTATCTTGACAGCAACAGCGTTTGCTCCCACGATACATAAAGCCGTGACTCCAGTGCTGTAGGAGGTGATTTCACCACCACAGTTAAAAAAAAGAGCATATATGCCGAAGCATGGGGGCAGCAGGGGCGGAGGAGCGATTTTGCTCCTAATGCCGCGTACATACGGTCGAAATTCCGACGGAGGCCTGCCCGTGGAAAATTCCGACCGTGTGTACGCGGCATAACTTTTTTGCGGGAGGATGCCCCCATGCTTCGGCATATATATATTTTAGGCACAGGTTGCGTTAAAACATTTTTTTATTTTTTACTAGGTTTTGTTTTGGTATTTGCTTTGCAGGTATGGCATGGTAAGGTCTTACTGTTGTACTGTAATGTTACTTTGTTTTAATGTTAACCACCATTTGCTTAGCAGGTACGCCATTCAGTTGCAGCGCGGATCTATTTATCTTGACAGCAACAGCGTTTGCTCCCACGATACATAAAGCCGTGACTCCAACGCTGTAGGAGGTGATTTCACCACCACAGTTAAAAAAAAGAGCATATATGCCGAAGCATGGGGGCAGCAGGGGCGGAGGAGCGATTTTGCTCCTAATGCCGCGTATATACGGTCGAAATTCCAACGGAGGCTTGCCCGTGGAAAAGTCCGACCGTGTGTACGCGGCATAACCTTTTATGCCGCGTACATACGGTCGAAATTCCGACGAAGGCTTGACCGTGTGTACGCGGCATAACTTTTTTGCGGGAGGATGCCCCCATGCTTCGGCATATATGCCCATCATTAGAAGTGGGTGGATGAAGGGAGGTATTCTAATGGTGGGCATACCCACCAATCAATCTCTTTTTTTCGTTCAGCCAATAGGCTGTATGAAAAAAAAGATTACAATACATGTCCAACAAGGACCAGCAACGTACTGGTATGTTGCTGGACTTTGAATGTTTATACCAGAATGATGCCTGCGGGTTTAGGTATCATCTTGGTATCATTCTTTTCAGCCAGCAGCCGGCTTTCATGTAAAAGCAATTCTAGCAGATAATTAGCCTCTAGACTGCTTTTACAAGCAGTGGGAGGGAATGTCCCCCCCCCGGATATAAAAAGCGCCATTGGGAAATTGGGAAAGCGTTTTATCACACCGATCTTGGTGTGGTCAGATGCTTTGAGGGCAGAGGAAAGATCTAGGGTCTAACCCCCCAATTTTTTTCAAAAAAAGAGTACCTGTCACTACCTATTGCTATCATAGGGGATATTTACATTCCCAAAGATAACGATAAAAATGGTAAAAAAATAAAATATGGAAGGCACAGTTTAAAAATAAAATAAAAAAGCCAAATAAATAATAAAAAAAAAAAAAAAAAAAAAAGCACCGCTGTCCCCCCCTGCTATTGCGCAAAGGCGAACGCAAGCGTCGGTCTAGCGTCATATGTAAACAGCAATTGCATCATGCATGTGAGTTATCACCGCGAAGGTCAGATCGAGGGCAGTCATTTTAGCAGTAGACCTCCTCTGTAAATCTAACGTGGTAACCTGTAAAGGCTTTTAAATGCTTTTAAAAATGAATGTAGTTTGTCGCCGCTGCGCGTTTGTGCGCAATTTTAAAGCATGTCGTGTTTGGTATCCATGTACTCGGCCTATGATCATCTTTTTTATTTCATCAAACATTTGGGCAATATAGTGTTTTTTAGTGCATTAAAAATAAAAAAAGTGTGTTTTTCCCCCAAAAAATGTGTTTGAAAAATCGCTGCGCAAATACTGTGTGGAAAAAAAAAATGCAACACCCACTATTTTAATCTGTAGGGCCTTTGCTTTAAAAAAATATATAATGTTTGGGGGTTCAACATAATTTTCTTGCAAAAAAAAATTTTTTTTCATGTAAACAAAAAGTGTCAGAAAGGGCTTTGTCTTCAAGTGGTTAGAAGAGTGGATGATGTGTGACATAAGCTTCCTAATGTTGTGCATAAAATGCCAGGACAGTTCAAAACCCCCCAAATGACCCCATTTTGTAAAGTAGACACCTCAAGCTATTTGCTGAGAGGCATGTTGAGCCCATTGAATATTTTTTTTTTGTCCCAAGTGATTGACTAATGACCAAAAAAAAAAAAATGTACAAAAAGTTGTCACTAAATTATATATTGCTCAAACATGCCATGGGCATATGTGGAATTACACCCCAAAATACATTCTGTTGCTTCTCCTGAGTACGGGGATACCACATGTGTGGGACTTTTTGGGAGCCTAGTCGCGTACGGGACCCCAAAAACCAAGCACCGCCTTCAGGATTTCTATGGGTGTAAATTTTTGATTTCACTCCTCACTGCCTATCACAGTTTCGGAGGCCATGGAATGCCCAGATGGCACAAAACCCCCCCAAATGACCCCATTTTGGAAAGTAGACACCCCAAGCTATTTGCTGAGAGGTATGTTGAGTATTTTGCAGATCTCGCTTTTTGTCACAAAGTTTTGAAAATGTAAAAAAAGAAAAAAAAAAAGAAAACAAAATGTCTTTCTTAATTTTCAAAAACAAATGAGAGCTGTAAAATACTCACCATGCCTCTCAGCAAATAGCTTGGGGTGTCTACTTTCCAAAATGGGGTCATTTGTGGGGGTTTTGGGCTATTTTGACATTTTATGGCCTTCAAAACTGTGATAGGTAGTGAGGAGTGAAATCAAAAATTTATGCCCTTAGAAACCTTGAAGGCGGTGCTTGGTTTTTGGGGTCCCGTACGCGGCTAGGCTCCCAAAAAGTCCCACACATGTGGTATCCCCGTACTCAGGAGAAGCAGCAGAATGTATTTTGGGGTGTAATTTCACATATAACCATGGCATGTGTGAGCAATATATCATTTAGTGACAACTTTTTGTACATTTTTTTTTTCTTTTTGTCATTATTCAATCATTTGGGACAAAAAAAAATATATTCAATGGGCTCAACATGCCTCTCAGCAAATAGCTTGGGGTGTCTACTTTCCAAAATGGGGTCATTTGGGGGGGTTTGTGCCATCTTGGCATTTTATGGCCTTCAAAACTGTGATAGGTAGTGAGGAGCGAAATCAAAAATTTATGCCCTTAGAAACCTTGAAGGCGGTGCTTGGTTTTTGGGGTCCCGTACGCGGCTAGGCTCCCAAAAAGTCCCACACATGTGGTATCCCCGTACTCAGGAGAAGCAGCAGAATGTATTTTGGGGTGTAATTTCACATATGCCCATGGCATGTGTGAGCAATATATCATTTAGTGACAACTTTGTGCAAAAAAAAAACAGTTTGTCATATTCCCGCAACCTGTGGCAAAATATAAAATATTCCATGGACTCAACATGCCTCTCAGCAAATAGCTTGGGGTGTCTACTTTCCAAAATGGGGTAATTTGGGGGGGTTTTGTGCTATTTTGGCATTTTATGGCCTTCGAAACTGTGATAGGTAGTGAGGAGTGAAATCAAAAATTTACGCCCTTAGAAATCCTGAAGGCGGTGCTTGGTTTTTGGGGCCCTGTACGCGGCTAGGCTCCCAAAAAGTCCCACACATGTGGTATCCCCGTACTCAGGAAAAGCAGCAGAATGTATTTTGGGGTGCAATTCCACATATAACCATGGCATGTGTGAGCAATATATCATTTAGTGACAACTTTTTGTACATTTTTTTTTCTTTTTGTCATTATTCAATCATTTGGGACAAAAAAAAATATTCAATGGGGTCAACATGCCTCTCAGCAAATAGCTTGGGGTGTCTACTTTCCAAAATGGGGTCATTTGGGGGGGTTTTGTGCTATTTTGGCATTTTATGGCCTTCGAAACTGTGATAGGTAGTGAGGAGTGAAATCAAAAATTTATGCCCTTAGAAACCTTGAAGGCGGTGCTTGGTTTTTGGGGTCCCGTACGCGGCTAGGCTCCCAAAAAGTCCCACACATGTGGTATCCCCGTACTCAGGAGAAGCAGCAGAATGTATTTTGGGGTGTAATTTCACATATGCCCATGGCATGTGTGAGCAATATATCATTTAGTGACAACTTTGTGCAAAAAAAAAAAAGTTTGTCATATTCCCGCAACTTGTGGCAAAATATAAAATATTCCATGGACTGAACATGCCTCTCAGTAAATAGCTTGGGGTGTCTACTTTCCAAAATGGGGTCATTTGGGGGGGTTTTGTGCTATTTTGGCATTTTATGGCCTTCGAAACTGTGATAGGTAGTGAGGAGTGAAATCAAAAATTTGCGCCCTTAGAAATCCTGAAGGCGGTGCTTGGTTTCCGGGGTCCCGTACGTGGCTAGGCTCCTAAAAAGTCCCACACATGTGGTATCCCCGTACTCAGGAGAAGCAGCAGAATGTATTTTGGGGTGCAATTCCACATATAACCATGGCATGTGTGAGCAATATATCATTTAGTGACAACTTTTTGGAATTTTTTTTTTTTTTTTTTGTCATTATTCAATCACTTGGGACAAAAAAAAAAAAATATTCAATGGGCTCAACATGCCTCTCAGCAATTTCCTTGGGGTGTCTACTTTCCAAAATTGGGTCATTTGGGGGGGTTTTGTACTGCCCTGCCATTTTAGCACCTCAAGAAATGAGATAGGCAGTCATAAATTTAAAGCTGTGTAAATTTCAGAAAATGTACCCTAGTTTGTAAACGCTATAACTTTTGCGCAAACCAATAAATATACGCTTATTGACATTTTTTTTACTAAAGACATGTGGCTGAATACATTTTGGCCTAAATGTATGACTAAAATTGAGTTTATTCGATTTTTCTTATAACAAAAAGTAGAAAATATCATTTTTTTTCAAAATTTTCGGTATTTTTCTGTTTATATCGCAAAAAAAAAAAATCGCAGAGGCAATCAAATACCATTAAAAGAAAGCTCTATTTGTGGGAAGAAAAGGACGCAAATTTCATTTGGGTACAACATTGCATGTCCGCACAATTTACAGTTAAAGCAGCGCAGTGCCGAATCCCAAAAACAGGCTTGGTCCTAATGGCCCGAAATGGTCTGGGGCTTAAGTGGTTAAAATGTCATTTTGGCAGCAGAACTTTCTCCTGAGTTCTGACAAATGTATGTCTTTTTTTTTTCTAGTGATCTTAGGAATAATTATTAAAATTCTTCAAGGCCGACCTCCCAAATTACACCTTTATTTTTTTGACTCTTAAAATTTGTTGTGCATTTTTTGGTGTGTCAATTTCTCAGAACAACATAATATTTAATTTTTGAAAAATCATGGAGGTTGGTGTCCCTTGTTCTTAATTACACATTGTATTTATGCAATCTTATTGCTACTTCTCAAAAAAACACATCAGGCATGTAGGTTGGCTGAAATCAAATTTCCCTTTATTTCGGAAAAAAACAAATCAAAAACCAAAGGGCAACTATTCCCAAATTAGCAGAGAATATAAAGTCATTAGATACCAAATGCAGACCTGACTATGATCAATAATAAAATCAACAACAGCATGAAATCAGGAGCAGCAGCCAAAGACATACATCATCCCAAGCTGTGGTACTCCATCAACCTTCAATTTCTGGATGAGCAGCTCGAGGCCAGGGAATCACCTCCTGCTCTTCCTTGTAGCCTTCCTTCCACGCCTCTCTGCAGCGTTCTCTCCACGGCCCCGTCCACGCACCCTTGCAGGCTGGGCCACTGTGGGTGGTGATGTGGCAGGAGGAGGAGGAGAAGGAGGAGAGGGATTGGGCTGATGTGAGATATGGGTGGCCTCAGTCAGCTGTCCCTTCGCCCCCATGTGTACGGCCGTGTAGATAAGGTGCTCACAAAGGGCCCGTTGTCCCGCCTCCATTCTCAGCAGCTTATCTGAGAGATAGGTGCTAAACCCCTCCGTAGAGTTGAGGGGGGCCCTCATAATGGCAGCAGCCTCCTGAATCAACTTTATATCAATAATTTTTATTGAAATTTTTTTAGTGTACAAGAGATTAAGGCAGTTGTCAGACAAGAAATATAGAAATATAAATAATATAGCAAATAATACAAAAAAAGTAGAGCAGAGTTAAAGAGGAACACAGTCCCCCGATGTATTAGACAATTTGATAAACATATTAAGTAATCCTTTACAAGGTAAAAGTGGGACATTGGTTAATTCCCACATAGGGGAAGAATCCATGGTCAACCACTAGCAATCTCTCAATATGGTCGCAGTGATCAACCACCTACATGTTCTCTAATCCCAGTCATTGTATAATAGCGATGGTAGTTTTCCATGTCCCCTTTCCCATGTATTCTATGTGCCGTATAACCACATCATCAGGGACCAAGAAAGAAAATAAAATCAAGTATAGAAAATAACATTAAGATTAACCAGAGTTGTAACTATTGCCCTATTTAGTCAGTACTGCTTTGTCTACCCATCGTACCAATTACGCCAGGGTGCCCACATCTTGGATATTTTATCAAATTGTCCCATTGCTGAGGCATGGAGAGTCTCATAAGTGCTATGTGTTTGTACCGTGGATATAACTTCTGGAAATATTGGGGCTGCTATGTTCTTCCAGTGTCTGAGTATGGCAAAGCGCGTAGTCATTAATATGTGTGTGACAACCGTTCTAAATGGAGCAGGGACCAATACCAAGTCCAGGGAGAGTAAGGCCATACCAGGACTTAATGGCGTAGTAACAGGTGAGATGGTTTGTATCAACTTTTCAATCTGATCCCACAATGGTTTGACCTTTGGGCATGCCCATAGTATGTGGATCAGTGTGCCTCTTTCCCCACACATTCGCCAACACTCCGGGGAAGTGCCAGGGAAGATTTTTGACAATCTGCGTGGGGTTAGATACCAGCGAAGAAGAATTTTCTGGTGCATTTCCCACAAGTTTGTGCTTTTGGTAGTATCTAATTGCAATTTAATTGCCCTCTTCCAATGTGGAGCAGTGAGTATCAATCCTATGTCTTTTTCCCAGGCTAGAATGTTCGGGGTTTTAAGTAATATATCCTTGTTCTGTAGTCCCCTATAGATGATTGATATACCTTTGGTTCCTCTTATATCCTGTTGATAAAATTTAATTATCTTCCTCGGTAGTTGGGTAAACAGATTAAGAGTCTTTTTTATTACCTGAGTCAATTGCATATGTCTGTATTGCTCCCTCAATGGTAAATTAAACTCTTGTTGCAGTATGTGAAATGGTTTTATTTGGGAGTCAGTGATTATGTCTTCCAATTGGTGTATACCATGTTCTTTCCATGTGTTAAGATTAATATCCGGGATAAGGTGATGGACTGCTGTAATGTTAAGATTAAGGGAAACCGTCTCTTCCTCCCATGTTTGTGCTGTGCATAGATGAGCCCATGCCCTCAGTGAGGCTAGTATGGGTGGTGACATATTCCTATCTAGTGATTTACAATGACGTGCTGTCATTAAGAAGTTTCTTAAGTCACCTTTCGGAATTTGTGTACATTCTAGTTCTTTCCATAATTGGTTGTATGTAGGCTCCATCCATATTTTAATCTGGGCCAATATTGAAGCAAAGTAATAATCCTGCAATACAACATGGCCGATGCCACCCGCTGCTCTATTTCTTACTAGTTTGCCAAATGCACATCTTGCTTTCTTCCCCTGCCACAGATAGTTATTTAGGATTGACTGAAGGGAGGAAAAGTATGTGTTAGGTAGAGGTATTGGGAGGGTTCGAAATATATACAGTAGTTGGGGTAAGACCATCATCTTGAAGGCTGCCAACCTACCTAGCCAGGACAGTTCTGAATGAGTGAGTTTGTTCAGTTTGCTTTGGAAAGAGTTCAAGAATGGTGTATAATTGGCATTGATCAGATCAGCCGTGTCAGCAGTTAATGTTATGCCCAAATAACCTATGCCTCCGTCTGTCCACCCGTAGGGATATTTGTTCTGTAATTCTATCTTAGTTTCTGGCGCTATACCCAGACCCATTAAATAGGATTTTGTTTCATTTATTTTATAATAAGAAATTGAGGAGAAGGTCTGTAATGTTTCGTGAACATTGGCCAATGATTCTTCAGCATTAGTTAAGAATAAAATTATATCATCGGCAAATAGGCTTATGACATGTTTCCTGGTACCCACTTGTAACCCTGCAATTTGTGGATGCCCCCTCATGTACATGGCCAGGGGTTCCATTAGTAAATTAAAAATGAGTGGAGATAATGGGCACCCCTGGCGCGTGCCATTAGTTATAGCAAAAGGTTTCAACAGAGCTCCTGCAATATAGACTTGTGCCGAAGGAAGTGTGTATAATGTCATTATGGCAGAGAGAATGAGGCCGCTAAAGCCAAACCTGTTCAGCACTCCTACAAGATATCCCCAATGGATTCTATCGAACGCCTTCTCTGCATCCAGTGACAGGAGCAGAGAAGGCGTTCCCCTCCGTTTAGCAATGTGTATTAGGTTGACTAGTCATCTAGTGGCATCAGCTGTTTGTCTCCCCTTGGTGAATCCAGATTGGTCTATATCTACAATATCAGGTAAGATGTCCACCAGTCTTGTAGCCAATAGTTTAGCGTAGATCTTGATGTCATTATTCAACAGTGAAATAGGCCTGAAGTTCTGCGGCACATCTGGAGACTTCCCCGGTTTAGGCAGGGCTATGATGGTTGCAGTGAGCATTTCAGGGGGGAAAGAGGAAGATGCAGCAGCGGAATTAAATGTTACAGTCATGTGTGGACAAAGAATGTCCTGGAATGTCTTATAATATTCCCCTGTGAAACCGTCTGGACCGGGAGATTTGTTGGAGGGCAGAGACTGGATAATCTTTTTTACCTCTAGGTCAGATATAGGAGAATTAAGGCTCTGAAGGTGTTCCTGAGTAAGTTTGGGGAAGTTAAGTTTATCTAAGAATGCATCAATAGTACCTTTGGTTGGTTGTATAGTAGTGAAGTCGTTTTGTAGGTTATATAGTGAACTGTAGTATTGGCTAAATGCGTCAGCTATTGCTTGGGGATGAGTTTGTTTAACCTGAGTATTTGGTTGTAAGATATGGGATATTTGGGTTCTGGTTCTATGCCCCCTCAGTTTGTTAGACAATAGTTTCCCTGCTCTATTGCCACTAGTGTAGTATGCCAGTTTTAATCTTCTGGAAGTTTTTTCAAAATCGTCAAGGAATTTTAACCGTAGTTCTGTGCGCAATTGAGTTACTTGGTCAGACAGTATTTGGGGTGGGTTAGCTTTGTTTTGTCTGTCTATGTCTTCTATCTTGGATATTAGCTGCACGGTCTGCTGCTGCATTTCTCTCTTATATCTCGCCCCTTGTTGCATCATAATACCCCTTATTACCGCCTTATGGGCGTTCCAAATAACAAACGGATTTGCTACTGATCCTTGGTTGTCATCGAAATACTCAACCAGTTTTCCCTGGATGAATGACCTGGTCGGACCATCCTGAAGCAGGCGATGATGGGCTCTCCACAAATATGTGGATTTTTGAAGGGAAGGATTCCCTACTGTTAGACATACCGAAGCATGGTCCGACCATGTGATACTATTGATTTTAACCGCCTTACATCTCATCAACAACCATCTGTCAACTAAAAATAAATCAATTCTGCTATAAGACCTATGGCAGTTTGAAAAGAAAGTGTAGTCTTTTTCATTTGCGTTCAGGCACCTCCAAGAATCATAAAGACTGTGGTGTTGTATGGACGCCATCAAAGATGGGGGACGCCTCTTTGGTGAAGAGGTGGAGTCCACATCTGGATCAGGTGTGATATTAAAGTCTCCACAAATTACTAATAGTCCTTTTTGCACCATTCTTACTTTTTTCATAATCCTGTGAAAAAATTTAGTTTGTCTGATATTTGGTGCATACACATTTGCCACTGTATATGTGGTGGAGTTTATGTCACATATCAATATGAGAAAGCGTCCCTGTGGATCGCATATTACTTCATGAAGATGAAAGGCGACTGAATCTCTTATTGCTATCATCACTCCTTTTGTCTTTGAGGCAGCATTCGCTTGATATACGTGGGGAAACTGGGGATGTGTACATTTAGGGGGTGAGGTCTGTAGAAAGTGGGTCTCTTGAACGCACAAAATGTCGCAGTGTTGCTGCAAGGACTCCTTCCACAGAGATCTCCGCTTGGCAGGGTGGTTAAGACCCTTAGTGTTTAAAGTAAAAAATTTTACAGCCATGTGTGGGTGTTAAATTCACTCACATGCGGTAGGGATCCCTGGAGAATCACTGCAGGTACCCATTGTTGTGCAGACACACTGTGCTCGTGTTTGCTTAAGGTGCTGTCATCTTGGTATGGAGAACGGCACTCCTGGCTATTAGGGCAAAAAACAATTATTCTAAGAAAAACATGAAGAAAAATAACAGTGGCAACTTGCCAAGTAACAGAGTTCAGAAGTGTGTGACTCATAGTCACTCAAGAGATAGGTGGGGAAAGAAGGAAAGTTCGGAACATAAATCCGTTCCATCCCAACAGGCACTCTTGTGTAGTGGTCAAATGTTCAATCCAGGCTAATTGTGAGAACGAGCATTTCTGCGGTCAACCGTGCGCCATTCAGGATCTGGACTTTTTGAGGTGGTTCCCCGCTGAAGTTGTGGATGGGGTTCAGGGATAATTCCCCAAGAGTGCAGTAATGCCATTCCTTTAGCTAGGGAGTCCATAACATACTCCTTGTCATCTTTCGTGACTATCAGCTTGGTCGGGAAACCCCATTTATAGATCAGCTTGTGATTCCTGAGGGCCTTTGTAATGGTATTGAGATTTCTGCGTTTTTGAAGCGTGTATTGCGATAGATCCGCATAGAATTTAGGTCAGAGTAAGGAGCAGGGATCTGCTCCTTTTGGCGTGATATTGCCATCAGTTGCTCTTTGGTGTGATAAAAATGTAATCTGAGGATCAAATCTCTGGGTATATTTTCAGAGAGGTATGTGGGTTTAGGGAGCCGGTGAATCCTATCCACAGTGAAGTCCAAAGCAGATAGATCTGGCATAACTGTAGCAAACAATTGAGCAGCATAGCTGCGCAGATCCTGGTTTTTAACAGATTCGGGGAATCCCCTGATCTTAACGTTGTTCCTTCTGGATCTGTCCTCCATTTCTGCCAATTTAGCTTTAACTGACTCAATATCATCCTCCGATTTTTCACTAGCATCAACCAGATCATTAATAGTGGTAGCGTATTCTCCCATCTTGTTCTCTATATGAGAGACCCTGTCAGCCACATGTCTCAGTTCTTTGCCAAACTTATGTACACATGATACCATGTCTGACTGGAGTGAGCTCCTGAGGGACACCAGCATCTCTTTCAGCACTGTATCTAAGACAGGCTTATCATTAGTAGGAAATGAATCAATGGAGTCTGGCAAGTCCCTGGTGTCATCCCCTGAATCTATGGGAGAGCTCACCTCATATCCAGCATCCGCCGCATCCATCCTGAATCTCGCTTTTTCCGGGCTCCCAGCTGAAGGAGTAGCAAGTGGGGAATGTGGGTTCTTCGGTGGACTGCTCCTTTTCAGTGCTGTCCCCTTCTGTGATGAGCGCTGGGAAGGTCTGTGCAGTGGCGTGGAGGACGCGCCGGCGCCATCTTGCTTAGGCCCCATAGAGAAGAACGCAGTTAGTTTGGCCGGCCGGTTCCCTTCCTTCTTGCGTCTCGTCATGCTGGATGTCTTTTCCCCAGCTTAGTGGGAGATAAAACGCTGTGTTTGGGCAGCTTTTTAGTGCCTGGATCGCCCGCTGTGAGCCGTGTTAGTGCCGCTGGTTCCGGAGCTCAGCTACTGCATGTCCTCCTCGGTCTCCGGCTAGCTCCGCCCCCCCTCCTGAATCATCTTTAGTGACTCCTCCTCCACTTGTGTCATCCGCCGTTGTTTTGGCGGTCTGACGTGGAGGGGAGCCACTTGGGAGACAGTGCTGCCACTAGGCCTGGGGACCTGCTGAGTCCCACTGGGCCCTGCCTCCTCCTGCCTGTCACACTCCTGACCCTCTTCCTCCTGGCTTGCCTCATCCTGTTTATAAAATAAAATGTAAATTTCTATTATTTGAGGAATCAATCACACACAATTTTGATCTCATTACTGGTTTATTTTGGAGGGGGGGTGGGATCATTTATGGCTAATCAAAACAGTTCAACTCCATATTACTTAGTGGACAATAATTATGATCAAAAATACTATACCGGGCTGAAGATGTGAAGATCTGGCTCTTCTAGCTCGGGAGGCTCCTCCTCCGCCTCTGCAGGGGTGGAGGGAAGGGTGGAAGGAACGCTGGAGGGAAGGGTGGAAGGAAGGGTTGAGGGAAGGCTGGAAATAGATTCCCTGGCCTCGATATGGTCATCCAGAAATTGAAGATGTCTGTAGTACCACAGCTTGGGCTTTACTACATCATCGGCTGCTGCTCCTGATCTCTTGGACTGGCGCACTTCCTTGAATTTTTTTTATAAGAATTGCGCAGGTTGTTGATTTTATTATTGATCATATTGTAGTCTGCATCTGGGATCCATGGCTTCATATCCTCGGCTAATTTGGTAATAGTTGCCCGTCGTACATCACTTTTGTGATACGCAGGGTGTTTGAGCTCCCAAAGGTTGCGCTGTTCCTTATACTTTTCAATAAAAACAAGCATCACCTTCGGCTCTCTTAGTTTATGCATCTATTAGGATCAGCAAGTACAAAAAAAAAAGGATCAGAATTGATTCTCCTCAACTTATCACAATATTGCCCTTTACAATCATGATCCATTAATATGCCACTGCAGGCCCGAGTTCCCTTCTTACCTTAGTTCACTTCGTGGGTTCACTTCCGGTCGTCCTTACTCCGCGCATCCCTAATAACTTCTTTCCCCTTTTTATACCCTGCGCATGCGTGTAACTCCGCCCTCGTCGCCCGCCCATGACAGACTTTTTCTGCATTTCCCCGCCCCTTAACGATCGGCGCACAGTGTGAGACGGCGACATGTCGCAGACACAGGTGGCTTCTTTAGTTGAAATTACCGACGAGGAAAGCCCGGAGGCGGAAACGTCCCGATCCTGTAAAAAAAGATACAAGGCGACTAATATGTCTTTTTCTGAGATGGCGGAGATGGTGGACATTCTGCGGAGGAAGGATTACGACGGCAAGCATGGCCCATACGACACCCCTAATCTCCGGACGTCACAAATTATGGACAAAGTGGCGAAAACTCTCTATAAAAAATATGGGGTCAGGAGATCCAAGGAACAACTCCGTAAAAGGTGGTCAGACCTCAAGATCAGGGAGCCGGAGCAGTATAAGAAGATTATAAAAAGCATAGAAAAAAGTAAGTATATTTTACTGTGTTCTTTCACATTGTAATATGTATTCTTCCATGTTTTGCACCATGTGCTTGGCTTGACTGGGTTCACATTTTGAAATCTCATCTTTTAGGTTAAGTGGAGAGTCCGCTTATTTGCTAAATGTTTTGACCAATAACTTGCTGCTCTTCCCCCAAACATGTTTGGCACATATCCACGTAAACTACATGTGGGCATGCCTCATTTTACTTCAACAATGTTTATCTACACATTGTTGGCTAGATGATGTGTTGTAAGGAAATTTTGAATGTGACTGAAAGAATAAACTGTATTCTGGGTAAAGGAGATGACACTCCAGCAGTTGTGTACTTTTTTTTGTTCTTCATCAAGATACTATACTCTGGGCCACATGACCAAATTTATTAACGGTGTCACACACAGGTGGTCCAGTGGATAGCTTGGTGGTTATCCAAGTGTATTTGTGAATGTCCTCAAAAATAACATGTTGCTTTGTTGAGTTTGCAAGATCACATATGTTCATGTTGGAACTCAGGGCCAAATATCAATTGTACCCCACTTAAAAACATAGAGGATCCCTTTTCAGGCCTTAAAAAAGTCTGTGTGCTAAAGTATACATTTTGTTGTAAATTCCCACAGGGGAGAGGAGACTGGGAGGACACCATGCTCAGGAGACGAGTAACCCAACACCACAGAAACTCCCCGAAGCTCCCAAAGCAAACCAAGATCAGCAGGTTCAGGAAGCGGAGGTGGAGGAAGCGGAGGTGGAGGAAGGGGAGGTGGAGGAAGGAGAGGTGGAGCTTATCAGCACAACAGGTCAGTGTCTGTCACCACAACTTCAAGATAAATACAGATGTAGGACTGCCTAGTGTAAAACCTTTTTTTTTGTTTTAGGGACTGAATGTGGGGGTGTGTCAGGAAGTCCAAATCCGCCATTCTCGAGTGCCAGCGCCAAAATAATCATTCAGGAAATCATGGAATGCAGTAGCGAAATGGACATTATGAGAAAGAGAATGATTGTGATTGAGCAAAAATATAAAAACATGATAGATATTTTGGGGAGAATAGTGTGAACCCCCCCCTTTTGTGTTTTTTGTTATGCGTCTGAAATTATCTCAGGGATTTCCAACATCCCAAATGTGAAGATGCACACACTGAAGATTCAACATGTGCTATCTGCCGTCACAGGATATCTATGTCCCTGTTTTGGGGGTGCAACCTCTTCCTCCCTCCTCAAGTAGGTGAGAGGAAGGGTTTACATCCCCAAAGCACGACCATTGATCCCCCATGATGGCAGATAGCACATGTTTACCCTAGCCATGGGATCTTGTTGAAGATACCAATTTGAGCCCCAAAAGAAAGTGTGTTTGTTAACATTTGGGATGGATCAGGGGTACCATCACCCCATCTCCAGTTGGTATTTTTCACAGTGTTATTGTATTACTTTTTCAGACTAAAAAAAAATGGCTTACGATCCATGCATGTTTCTGCAAAAAAAGCCGCACATAAAAAAAAAAGGCTAGTATTTCTAAAAACCACAAAAAAATGCGGTGCAAACAATAAAAACATTTGGGAAGTCTAAAAAAGGTGTGCCTTGTTCTTTCTATGCTCAAGAGCAGTTCTGAAGATGCAAAAACCGTGTTTTTCGCTCTGAGTTTTGAGGCTATTTACTAAGGACAATTACACTTGGCACTACTAGAACCTGGGAGACACATAAACCCAAAATACAAGAATGACAACACAAGTTTGTAGGAATTCCATGTTTTTTTTTATTTTTAAAAGGTTAAATACTTGGTCAGATGTGGTCTGGCATTGCGATGGCCCCCCTACCCGTGAAGTACTCTACGTATTTCTGGCGTACTTCACAGGCACTTTGGGGGGCCAAGCCAGTACGGGCAGTGCTGAGGCCGGTCAGATTAATCAGTTCAGATGGACCGGCCTCAGGCCCAAACGATGATACATAATTGGTTTCAAATTTGCGTAGAAAATTGTGCAATATGCAGCAGCAGTAGACGATGTGGTTCAGTTTATAATCCGCCAAATGTATCGCTGTCTGGAACAGGCGGAACCGGCTGGCCAGTATCCCGAAGGCATTCTCCTCAACTCTCCGGGCTCTGGCCAGCCGGTAATTAAAAACCCTCTTCTCCGGGGTGAGGGTGCGCTGGGGAAACGGCCGCATCAGGTGTGGTCCTAGTCCAAAAGCCTCATCCGCAATGAAAACGAACGGGAGCCCTTCAACGTTCTCTGCATCTGGAGGCAGTGCAAGACCCCCAGCCTGCAGATGGTGAGCGAACTCCGTCTCCGCGAATGATCCGCCATCGGACATCCGGCCGTTCTTCCCCACGTCCACATACAGGAACTCGTACCGTGCCGACACCACCGCCATTAACACTATGCTATTAAAACCTTTATAGTTGAAATAGTATGACCCCGAACGGGGTGGCGGCACTATGTGGACGTGCTTCCCATCAATTGCCCCTCCACAGTTGCGGAAATCCCACCGCTGGGCAAATTGGGAGGCCACAGTCAGCCATTCCTGTGGTGTGCTAGGGAACTGTGGAGTCAAACAAAAAGAAGACATTAGTACGGTTTATGGTTACAGTGCAAGCAGATTACACACAAAAACATTGTTGAGTAACATTATTATTTAAGGGAGTTTTTCCGACCAATAAACAAAGGCCCACTTAGCAGATGCCTCACCCCCGCTGAGTGGACATTCTAAAATAATCTAAGGGGGGGGCCTAAGGTGATTGTGGGGATCCCAAAAAAGGCTCTACCACTCTGCTGAACTTGATTGAGAACTACTAATTTTTTAACATCTTTAGGGGGGGAGGGAGGGTTGTCAAACTACGAGGGCAATGACCCCCCAAAAATGAAAAGGAAAATAGAAGGCTAGCTGGGTTTGCGCCCACGATAGCATGCTGGAGAGGTTAGTGAAGAGAAATAGGCATGTAGGGCCCAAAAAGGGATTTACAGGTAAAAAAAGGCATGGGGAAAATGGGGACATTACCAGGATATTACAAACAGGCATATTTGTGTTAGGAGGAAAAAAAAAAAAAAGAGAATAAAAAAAGATAATGTGAGGTTAAAGGAGCATAATTACCTTCATATAGTCCTTCTGCAGAACCTGAATGATGGCCGAACACGTCTCAGGGATAATGATCCCGAGAGCCTGGGTGGAGATGCCTGTTGAGAACTTGAGGTCCTGCAAGCTTCTCCCAGTCGCCAGGTATCTCAACGTGGCAATAAGCCTCTGCTCGGCAGTGATGGCCTGGCGCATCACAGTGTCCTGCCTCGTGATATAGGGGGACAGCAAATCCAACAGACGGTGAAATACGGGGTCCGTCATCCTGAGATATTTCCTGAAATCATCAGGGTTATTCTCATGGATTTCCCGCAGCAGAGGCATATGAGAGAATTGGTCCCGCTGGAGCAACCAATTCTTAGTCAATGAACTCCTCCTCACCCTGTTCACAGACTGAACTCGGGTTACAGTGTTAACTGCAACACCAAGCCCAAAGCCAGCACGAGGTCGAGAACGAGAACGCACTTCAAACATGGTTTTAAACCGGTCGGCTGGTCAGAACGCACTCAAACAGAACGCACCGTGGAACAGCAAGGCCTGAAAAGAACGATCTGAAAAACAGTAAACGAACGGCCAAGTCGGCACTGCAAGGCAGTAACGACCTGACTGCACGCACTGAATCACAAATACAAACCCACAAGCACAAACTGAACAACAGGAAACGATATGCAAAGCACGGAGACTGAAAAGCGCGAATCGGCTCTCACCAAACTTTTACTAACACGCGGTAACACGAAATCAGCAAAAGCAGCCCAAGGGGTGGTGCCATTAGATTTGTTCGGCCCTTTTATAGCGCGTCGTACGTTTTGAACGTGCCGTCGTTTTCTTGCCGTCCGTTTTTAGACTGATGGTGTGTGGCCAAGACTGATGAAAAACAGTTTCATCGGACTTCCGATGGACAAATCCATCGGACGAAAATCCATAGGTTATCCGATCGTGTGTACAGGGCTTTACAGATTGACACATGTCTTCCTCTTCTTCAAAGCCTATGAAAGTGCCAGAATCCTCCTCCTCATCATCCTCCCCTCTCTCCTCCTGTATGTTCTGTGACATAGGAATGATGGTGTCTGGATAAAGTTGGCCTTGAGAGGAAAGGAAGTCCTCTTTTTCCTCCTGCTGCTCTGCCTCCAATGCCCTGTCCATAATGCCTCGCAGAGTCTGCTCCAGCAGGAACACAACAGGGATTGTGTCACTGATGCATGCACTGTCACTGCTCATCATCCTTGCGGTCTCCTCAAATGGTGACAATACAGTGCATGCATCCTTAATGATCAGCCATTGGCGTGGGGAAAAAAAGCCGAGGCGGCCTGAGCCTGTCTTTGTGCCGTACTGACACAAGTACTAATTGATGGCCCTCTGCTGCATGTATAGCCGCTGCAGCATTCCAAAAGTTGAGTTCCACCTGGTGAGCATGTCACAAATTAGGCGGTTTATGGGCAGATGGAATTCCCGCTGAATTTCAGCCAACCAAGCACTGGCTGTGTATGACCGCCTGAAATGGCTACAGGCTCTTCTGGCCTGCTTTAGTACATCTTGCAACCCTGGGTACGAACTTAGGAAACGCTGCACCACCAAATTGAGGACATGTGCCAGGCATGGCACATGTGTAAACTTTACCTGTCTAAGGGCGACAGGAGGTTTGAGCCATTATCGGACACCACCATTCCTGGCTCCAGCTGGCGTGGTGTGAACCACCTCTGGGCCTGTCCTTGCAGAGCTGCAAGAATCTCTGCTCCGGTGTGGTTCCTGTCCTAAGCACACCAGCTGAAGCAATGCATGGCACTCTTTGAACTCTTAGGGGGTACCTGATGTTCATAGGACAATTCTGCAGAGAAGGGCATGGAGGTGGCAGAGGAGGAGGAGGAGGGAGTAGAGCTCACAGGTCTGGAATCATCACCACCAGCTGTATGGAGACGTGGGGGCACAACAAGCTGCAGCACTGAGCCCTGTCCTGCATCCTTTCGAGTTGCAAGCAGCGTTACCCAGTGTGCTGTGAACAAAATATATTGGCCCTGCTCATGCTTGCTGGACCACGTGTCAGCAGTAAGGTGGATTTTACAGCTTACTGCCTTGCCCAACGATGCCAGAACATTACCTTCCACGTGATGGTAGAGAGATGGAACGGCTTTACGTGAAAAGTAGTAGAGACTGGGAACCTGCCATTGTGGTATAGCACATTGTGCGAATTCACGTAAGGGGGCAGAATCCACCAGGCTGAAAGGCAGAAGTTAGAGAGCCAACAGCTTTGACAAGCTTGCATTCAGGCGCTGGGCATGTGGGTGGCAGGGACTGTATTTTTTTTTCCACTGCAGAAGATGGGGCAGAGAAATTTGCCAGCTACAGTCTACAGCTGGTGGTGTGCTGCTGGTAGATGACCTGCTTGGACCTTGGACACCCTGTGCAATACCATCACCCCTGTCAGTGGAGGCTGCTGAAAGGTAATGACTCGGTATCGCAGGGGCAGACTGAAGTGGGTAAGGAAGAGGAGGAGGGACAGATTTGTGCCCCTTTTGTGTGGCTTGTAGGTGCTTTTGCCAGCGGGCTGAGTGGTTGGACATTAAATGTCTTGTTAGGCCTGTGGTACCCAAATGGTTGGTGTTTTTGCCACGTTTGATGTGCCTGTGACACAGTTTGCAGATAGCAACAGTGCGATCTGCTGCAGATGTGCTGAAAAAGGCCCAGACAGCTGAGCTGTGGGGAGTGGGTCGGCAGATAACAGCTACAGAATGTGATGGAATAGGGTGGCTGCTCTCTACTCTTTCTTGATGTCGACCTCCTTGGGATTGTGCCGCCTCACCTTCAGTTTCCTCCGCTGCTCTGACACCCAAGTCGCATCAGTGACCTCATCATCATGATCATCATCATCATCTCCTCCATCTTCATTATTACCACTGGAGACAACTTGGCAATATGCTGCAGCTTGGGGAACATGAATGCCAATTCGTCTACCAGTGTTCCTCCCTCTCTCTAGGCTCATGTTTCTGTCATCCTCAACCTCAGAACCAGCATCTGCATCCAGTAATGGCTGGGCATCATCAAGGAGCAAGTGGCTGATGCTGTGATCAAATAACTCAGCTGGCTCCTCAATGGCTAATGTTAGGGCTATGGCAGGAATAGATGTGGACAAGGAGGAAGGTTTATCCACTCTGGCAACTTCAGGGGACTGCAAGCTTGTCTCTGCTTGTGTGACAAAGGATGAGGAGGATGAGGAAGGTTTAGTAAGCCAGTCCACCATCTCCTCTGCATGCTGTGACTGGATAGCACAGAGGAAATTATGCCCTGCCTGAGGACTGACCACCACGTCCACCTTTGCCTGTGGACACATTTGTTGCTGGCCCCCTTACAGTGACAAGGGAGCGTCTACCTCTCCTTGTTGTCCTTCCATACATTATCGGGAGGGAGGGGGCGGTGCTTATAAGCAAATGTAAAGGAGAAGTTGAAATCTGTACGTAGATGCACTTTAATCAATGTAACGAGGTGTTTGGTGCCCTTTAATTTGAGTACTCACACTACACAGACACACTCCACGGATACAATATAATATACTGCAATATAATGCGCCAAACGTACAGTGACGCACAGAACTATATGGCGTTAAACTGGCAGTAACGCACGCAAAATGATATGGCGTTAAACTGGCAGTAACGCACACAGAAATATATGGCGTTAAACTGCCAGCTACGCACGCAAAACTATGTGGCGTAAAACTGGCAGTAACGCACGCAAAACGATATGACGTTAAACTGGCAGTAACGCACGCAAAACTGTATGGCATTAAACTGCCAGCTACGCACGCAAAACTATATGGCGTAAAACTGCCAGCAACGCACGCAAAACTATATGGTGTAATGTTCGGGGAACCAGCTAGATCGCAGGACACAGGCTTTTCAAACAAAAAGGACAATTATTAAACTTAAATGGCTTCACAGCAGCAAAAACAAAAGAAATAACAGTCTCACCGACTTGTAGAGCTTAGAAATGCTATCGCAGTTAAACAGTCCTTACTTGGTGTTGCAGGTAAGTTCCCCAGCTAGCAGGCTTCCATGCAGGCCACTGCCATGTACATTCACAGCTTTTCACAGCCTCCACAGCTTTGCAATGTCCACCATTCACCATGCACAGTCTTCACTATACTCCTTCACTCTCACCTACAACTTCCTGTCTGTCTTAAACCACTTCCTTGGACAGGTGTGTTAACCCTTTCTGTTCCCTTAAAGGAACCACAGCCCAAACAGAGGGGAAATATAGCATCCTTCCAGGACCCTGCCACGGCGTCCTGTACATACCCCCCCCCCCCCCTGTGCCCCAACGCCAAGGAGGTGGAGGCAACAGTGGAGCTAAAACAATTGACTCGGGAGAGGGCATCTGCATTTTGATGCTGTCTCCCGGGCCTATGCTCAACTACAAATTTAAATTCCTGGAGCGCCAGGAACCAACGTGTAATCCTGGCATTAGTCCCTTTACCTTGCCTCATCCATGTTAAAGGGGCATGGTCAGAAATCAACCTAAACTTCCTTCCCAAGAGGTAATATCTGAGGGATTCCAGAGCCCACTTAATGGCCAGACATTCTCGTTCAACTATAGCGTAGCTTTTTTCCACTGGTGTCAACTTCCTACTGAGGAAGACTACTGGGTGCTCCTCACCATGAACAACCTGTGACAACACAGCTCCCAATCCTACATCGGAAGCATCAGTCTGGACAACGAACTTGTTTGAAAAATTGGGTGCTATCAGGACAGGGTGTTGGCACAGTGCTGACTTGAGCTCCAAAAAAGCCTTTTCAGTGTCTGCATTCCATTCCACCGTGACCGATTTCCGACCCTTAGTCAGATCGGTCAATGGAGCCGCCAATGTGGCAAAGTTGGGTACGAATCTCCTGTAGTATCCCACCATGCCCAGGAATGCACGTACCTGCTTTTTTGTGAGGGGGTGGGGCCAATTCTGTATAGCCTCTACCTTGCTAACCTGAGGTTTCACCACCCCTCTACCCACAATATAGCCCAGGTATTTCACCTCCTCCATTCCCAAAGCACATTTTTTAGGGTTTATTGTAAACCCCTCCTTCCAAAGAGAGTCCAGTTCTGCCTGGACTTTGGACAAGTGTGATTCCCAGTCTCTGCTAAAAATGACTATGTCGTCCAAGTACACTGAGGCATACTCCCGGTGAGGTCGTAAAATCCTATCCATTGCTCGCTGGAAAGTGGCTGGAGCAGTTTGTAGTCCAAAAGGCATTAGTTTGTACTGAAAACTCCCCTCTGGGGTAGAAAAAGCAGTTTTCTCTCTAGCAGCCTTAGTCAACTGGATTTGCCAATACCCCTTGGTAAGGTCTTATGTTGTGATATACCTGGCCGGACCTTGTCTCTTAATAAGCTCATCTACCCGGGGCATGGGGTAGGCATCAAACCGTGAAACCTCATTAAGTTTCCGGAAATCATTGCAGAATCGCAGGGTCCCGTTGGGCTTTGGTACCAACCCAATCGGGCTCGACCACTCACTCTGCAATTCTTTAATGATCTCCAGGTCTGGAATCTTCTTCACTTCCTCTGAAACGGCCTTCCTTTGAGCCTCTGGGATGCGGTAGGGCTGGACAAAAACTTTGACTCCAGGTTCCGTGATAATATCATGTTCTATGACACTAGTTAGCCCTGGCAAGTCTGAAAACTTTTCTTTATTTCTCTGCAAGAACTCCTTTGCCTGCTTACTTTGGATTTTAGACAGGGTACTGGCTACTTGGACACTCTCCACCCCAACCTGAGGCTCAAGTCTGGCACTAGCCAGGGAGGTCACCGGTTCCCTGTCTGTCCAGGGTTTTAACAAGTTGACATGATATATCTGATACGGTTTCCTCTTGCCTGGCTGGTGGACTCTATAATTTACCTCTTCCACTTTTTCCACAACTTCAAAGGGACCTTGCCATCTGGCCAAGAATTTACTTTCCACAGTGGGAATTAGTACCACTACTCGATCCCCCACTTGGAAGTGCCTTATTTTAGCAGCCCTGTTATAGACCCGTCGCTGAGCCTCCTGGGCTTTTTGCAAATGCTCTTTGACCAGTGGCATCACAGTTTGGATCCTTTCCTGCATTTGGGAGACATATTCAAGAACACTCTTATGCTGAACAGGTTCACTTTCCCATTCCTCTTTAATAAAGTCAAGTACAGAACCTCCCCCAAAGCCACTAAAGAAAAATAAAAAAATTTTTTTGTCCCTTTAAGAAAAAAAAAAAGTCCTTTAGTGCCGGGCACAGTGCGATATTAAAGCATCAGGAATGCAATGAAGGCAAGACGCTTCATTTGCAATTTTTTTTTTAGCTCTGCGGCGCTTTGCAGGACGCCTCTAGCCAATCTCGATGGGTCCTGCTCCTCTCCAGCCACTCTCATTGGGTGGAGAGGAGGAAATAGGCGGTGATTTCCCTGGGCGGCTGTGTCACTTTCGGTTTCGTCTCTGTGGCTTCAGGAGTCAGACTCGGAGGTAAGTAACATTCTTCTTCTAATACTTTATTTGTCTCATTTATTGTCTGTGTCCTGTCCAGTGTCCACCCCATCCATATACAGCACCTTGTGTTGTATGTATTCTCAGCCTGAGATTCGGACTGAGAGTGAGGGGGGAGGGAGGGGGAGGGAGCCGTGCTTCACCCGACAATCTGTTGGAGCCATACACATCTCCTGTATGTGTGAGGGGCTCTGAGTACTTGCGTCCTACAGCCCTGCTTTACAGGTCTCTAATATCAATCTGTCTGTCTCTCTCTCTCTCTCTTTATCTATCTCTTTATGTATCTATCTATCTATCTATCTATCTATCTATCTATCTATCTATCTCTATGTATTCTATCTATCTATCTATCTATCTATCTATCTCTATGTATTCTATCTATCTATCTATCTATCTATCTATCTATCTATCTATCTATCTATCTATCTATCTATCTATCTATCTATCTATCTATCCATGTATGTATCTATCTACCTATCTATCTATCTATCTATCTATCTATCTATCTATCTATCTATCTATCTATCTATCTATCTATCTATCTATCTATCTATCTATCTATCCATGTATGTATGTATCTATCTATCTATCTATCTATCTATCTATCTATCTATCTATCTATCTATCCATGTATGTATGTATCTATCTATCCATGTATGTATGTATGTATGTATGTATGTATGTATGTATGTATGTATGTATGTATCTATCTATCTATCCATGTATGTATGTATGCATGTATCTATCTATCCATGTATGTATGTATGTATGTATATATGTGTCTATCTATCTATCTATCCATGTATGCATGTATCTATCCATGTATGTATGTATCTATGTATGTATGTATGTATGTATGTATGTATGTATGTATCTATCTATGTATCTATGTATCTATCTATCCATGTATGTATGTATGTATGTATCTATCTATCTATCTATCTATCTATCTATCTATCTATCTATCTATCTATCTATCTATCTATCCATGTATGTATGTATCTATCCATGTATGTATGTATGCATGTATGTATCTATATATCTATCTATCCATGTATGTAGATATGTATGTATGTATGTATGTATGTATGTATGTATGTATGTATCTATCTATCTATCTATCTATCTATCTATCTATCTATCTATCTATCTATCTATCTATCTATCTATCCATGTATGTATGTATGTATGTATCTATCTATCTATCTATCTATCTATATATCCATGTATCTATCTATCTATCTATCTATCTATCTATCTATCTATCTATCTATCTATCTATCTATCTATCTATCTATCGATCTATCTATCTATCCATGTATGTATGTATGAATGTATGTATATATCTATCTATCCATGTATGTATGTATGTATGTATCTATCTATCTATCTATCCATGTTTGTATGTATACATACAAACATGGATAGATAGATAGATAGATAGATACATACATACATACATACATACATACATACATGGATAGATAGATATATAGATACATTCATACATACATACATGGATAGATAGATAGATAGATAGATAGATAGATACATGGATAGATAGATAGATAGATAGATACATACATACATACATACATACATGTATGTATGTATGTATGTATGTATGTATGTATGTATGTATGTATCTATCTATCTATCTATCTATCCATGTATGTATGTATGTATGTATGTATGTATCTATCTATCTATCTATCTATCTATCTATCTATCTATCTATCTATCTATCTATCTATCCATGTATGTATGTATGTATGTATGTATGTATGTATGTATCTATCTATCTATCTATCTATATATCTATCTATCTATCCATGTATGTATGTATGTATCTATCTATCTATCCATGTTTGTATGCATGTATGTATCTATCTATCTATCTGTGTAAAGGCTGGCCGCAGGCTAGCCTGTATTTGTGGGTGGAGGCTGAGAGCACTATTTATAGCCTCCTCCCTTGCCAGGTCCTGCGTCTGCGTCGTTCTGGCAGGCAGTTGGGGGGGGGGGGGGGGGTGCTGTCTGTCCGCATCTCCAGGGATCATGCTGGCTGTATGGGGGGGGCAGTGTCCGCCTTACCGTAGGCACGCCAGCAGCATGGGGGGGGGGCAGTGCACCCACGGGTCACGCTGGCAGTATTTCCTTGCGTTGCATGCGTTGTCTTAGCTTCCTGGTCAGCTTTTCAGGCACCAGGCATTGTTTTGGCGTTTCTGTCCCGGCATTTTTGCTTTTCAGTCTCTGTGTTTTTCTATCGTCACTTTTCTGCTCCAGGGCCGTTCTGTCATTACTTTTCTGTCTCAACAGTTCGGTCTCAGCCTTTCTGCCCCAGGTCTCTCTGTCGTTGGTTTTCCGCCGCAGCGGTTCACGCTCAGCGTTTGGTTATAGCGTTTCTTTCTGCCCAGGTTTGTCTGTCTTATGGTCTCAGGTGCAGAGTTCTCTCATTGCATTTCTTCCCCAGGGGTTCTGGCATCACGTGCCTTTCGGGGGGGGGGAAGCTTGCTGTGTGAGCGGGGGTCGGAGTAGCCGCTCTGCCGCTGGGGGTACGGAGACACGTGCTGGCAGTCTGCCATGGGTCACTCACCTCCCGGTGTTCACATGGGGGAATCCCACATGCCTCTCTTCATGCTCCAGGCTCCATGCAGGGGGGGTTCACCCGCTTACTTTCTCGGTCTCCACTCCACGCTCACCAGGGGGAGGGGGGGTCGCTCACCGCCGGTTCTCATCCCGGCTCTGGGGGGGCGGGGGGGACTCTGCACGCCTCTCTTCCTTCACCGGCTCACGCTGCTTTACGGGTGGGGGCGGCCGGCCGGCCCTTCCATCCGTTCTTCCATCCATCCATTTCTCCTGAGCCTTGCTGGTGTCAGGAGGGGGTCTCCACTCCACTCCTCCCGGACCACGCTGGCAGCGTGAGGGTGGGGGGGATTGGTCACCTCACTGCTACGGGGGCCACCCGCAGGCGGTAGCAGTCCACCTTTTCTCCGTGGTCACGCCAGCGGTATGGGGGGGGCTGTCCACCCATCGGCAACGCTGGCAGTATTTTTCTTGCGTTGCATGCTGGTCATAGGTTCAGCGTTTGCAGTGTCAGTGTTTCGGTCTTCACGTTATGCATCAGGCTTTTTTGTCGTCATGTCATAGCGTTCAGGTCTGCCCCAGGTTTTTCTGTCATTTCTTTGCCTCAGCTTCAGTCTCTGCGTTTCTGGCATAGCGTTTTCCCAGTGTTCTGCGTTTTTCTCATTGTCTCTGCGTTTCTCTCGTTGTCTCTGCGTTTCTCTCGTTGTCTCTGCGTTTTAGCAGTGTCTCTGCGTTTTAGCAGTATCCTGCGTTAGGCACCAGGCGTTTGTCTTGGGCTTTCTGGCCCGGCTGTTGCGTTTTCAGGCTCAATGTCTCTGTCAGTACTTCTGGCTCAGCCTCAGCATTTGGCTGCCCCAGGAGTCTGTCGTCACGTTTCAGTCTCAGCTTTCTGGCCCAGGTTTCTGTTGTGGCCTTTTCTGTCATAGCGTTTTCTGCCCAGGATTTCTGCCTCAGCGTTTCAGGCTGAGCTTTTCTCTCGTAGCATTTCTGCCCCAGGCTTCTGGCATTTCATTTCTGCCTCAGCTTTCAGTCTCAGCGTTTCTGTCAGGGCGTGTCGGCCCCAGGTTTCTGTCATTACTTATTTCAGTCACGTTCTGCCCCTGGTTTCTGTCGTTACATTTTCAGTCACGTTCTGTCATAGCATTCTGCCCCAGGTTTCTGTCGTTACATTTTTCAGTCACGTTCTGTCATGGTTTCTGTCAGTGCATTTTTTCAGTCACGTTCTGTCTTAGCGTTCTGCCCCAGGTTTCTGTCGCATTTCTCAGTCGTTCTGTCATAGCATTCTGCCCAGGTTTCCGTCATTACTTTTTTCAGTCACGTTCTGTCATAGCGTTCTGTCCCAGGTTTCTGTCATTACATCTTCAGTCACATTCTGTCATAACATTCTGCCCAGGTTTCTGTCAGTACATTGTCAGTCATGTTCTGCCATAGCGTTCTGCCCCAGGTTTCTGTCATTACATTTTTCAGTCACGTTCTGTCTTAGCGTTCTGCCCCAGGTTTCTGTCGCATTTCTCAGTTGTTCTGTCATAACATTCTGCCCAGGTTTCCGTCATTACTTTTTTCAGTCACGTTCTGTCATAGTGTTCTGTCCCAGGTTTCTGTCATTACATCTTCAGTCACATTCTGTCATAACATTCTGCCCAGGTTTCTGTCAGTACATTTTCAGTCATGTTCTGTCATAGCGTTCTGCCCCAGGTTTCTGTCATTACATTTTTCAGGCACGTTCTGTCTTGGCGTTCTGCCCCAGGTTCTGTTGTGGCATTTTCAGTCACATTCTGTCATAGCATTTCCGCCCCAGGTTTCTGTCATTACTTTTTCAGTCACGTTCGGTCGTAGCATTCTGGCCCAGGTTTCTGTCATTGGATTTCAGTCTCAGCATTCTGTCGTAACGTTTCTATCCCAGGGGTTTTTCTAGAATTGCATTTGTCTGCCTCAGCGGTGCAGTCTCGTCGTTGTCATGCATTTTTGCCCCAGGCTTCTGTTTTTGCTTTGCCGTTACGTTTCAGTCTTAGCGTTCTGCTCCAGGTTTTCTGTCATTGTATTTCTGCCTCAGCCTTCAGGCTCTGCGTTCAGCCTTGGCATTTCTCTCGTACATTTTCTGCCCCAGGTTTTCCTGTCTTGGCACATCGGCCTCAGCATGTTCACGATTCCTGTCATAACGTTTCTGCCCCACGATTTCTGTTGTTGCATTACTGCCCCACGAGTTCCGTCATTGCGTTAGTCTCAGTGTTCTGCCCCAGGGTTCCGTCATAGCGTTGCTGCCCCCACGTTTCATGTCTGGCGTTCCTGCCCCGCGATTTCCTGTCATAGTGTGTGTCATAGCATTGTCTTCTTTGTGGTTACCATGTCTCATCGTCCTTGTCATGTTACAACCTGTGTTGTTTAGCTAGTGTTCACATTTCGGGATCTGTCACGTCTACAGATCCATACGGGCTGAGGTTTCGTTTTTAATGATTGGAGACCACAATCTTCTCACCCGTATACCACACTTCATACGATGTACATTCATTTATTACACCTGTACGTTACCCACCACGGTCTGTGGGTGCACTAGCCCTGAGTGTTCAGTTCTACTGCCGGTCTGCGCTGCAGGCTACTCGGGTTCACATCTCACATTAGGGTGGGGGGGGGGGGCTGTTATCATGTTCTTCACGCACAGTGGTCTTGTCCTTGGTCATGCTCGTTCTTAGGTAGTCACGAGGGGGGGTGTTCGTTGTGTTTTTGTGTCTGGTTCTGTTGTCATGTCAGTTTGTGGTATTGGTTGGGCTTGCTGCCCGTCCTCTGTTGGTTTAGTTCATGTGCATCCCTTCAACTTCGGGGTGCTTGGTCTGGTTTCTTTGACTTCATTCCTTGGGGGGGGGCGGGCCTCCTAGTTAGTGGCGAGTTCCTGTTGCATTGGTTCTTTGGGCTGCTTTTCCTGCTAGTTTTCCGTTAGGTGCTTGTCCGTGGTTTGGCGGTCCAGCACTTGCTCTACTTGTGGGAGGGTTGGATTGGCTTCCACGCCGACGGCAACTGTCTTGCACTCGTTCCATCAGTCCTGCTGTTGTTAGGGTTGGAATTGTGCATTCAGGACTCATGTTTGGGTCATGCTTCTGCCTAGGTTCTGCCGGCTGAGTCCGTCAGGTGGGATCGGTGTTTCTGGGTATCCAGCACTTTAGATTCCTGCCAGGTTGTCCTTTTTGCAACTCACCCTCTCACTCCCCGTACCAGGGTGGGTAGGCCAGGGGTTTAGGGGGTTCTTCTCGGAGCACTTCCCGGGGGGCCTGTTGAGGCATTTTTCATTCTGCATTAGCCTCATTGCAGGGGCCCCTCGCGCCAGCTTGGCTTCTACTTCCCTTTCGTATCCTCTCATCACGAGGATTTCAGTCATGTCTGGGTTGTCTCGGGTGCCAGGCTCCATCCATCCGTCTCAGGTGGTTCAGTCGAGTTCTGGGCTGCGTCGCAGGTTCGATAGATGAAACTGCCTGCCTTTAGTCGATGGGTTTCTCCAGTCATTGCGGATACTCACCGGATACATACTGTTGCTTTTGGGGCACGCGCTGCCTTCCTTGTCGGT